>CM060359.1:143688241-145070741 GCA_030545235.1 Helianthus tuberosus | reverse complement strand
TCTTGAAGTCTCATCCACCTGCCCAAATCATTGGCAACATCAGTGAAGGGGTTCTCACCAGAAGTCAATCCCAAAACATCTGTCTTTTTGCTGGCTTTCTATCGCTTCATTAACCTGTCAAGTACCAAGAGGCACTAAAAGACAACAGTTGGGTGGAATCCATGCAAGAAGAGCTCCAACAGTTTAAGAGATAACAAGTATGGGAGCTTGTACCACTGCCAGAGGGTGTGAGTCCTATTGGCACAAAGTGGGTCTTCAAAAATAAAACTGATGAAAGGGGCATTATTGTCAAGAATAAAGCAAGGCTTGTGGTTCAAGGGTTTAGCCAGGAAGAGGGCATTAACTATGATGAAACTTTTGCCCCTGTAGCAAGACTGGAAGCTATCAGACTGTTCCTGGCCTTTGTTGTCAACCACAACATAAAGGTGTTTCAAATGGATATTAAATGTCTATTCCTCTATGGTAAGATTCAAGAAAAGGTATATGTTTGTCAACCTCCTGGTTTTGAGGATCCATTTAATCCAGATCATGTCTACAAGCTAAATAAAGCTTTGTATGGCATGAAACAAGAACCTAGAGCCTGGTATGAAACTCTTTCCACCTTTCTTATCTCTATTGGCTTCACAAGAGGCAAAATTGACAAAACACTGTTTTTAAAATGGAGAGGGAAAGATCTGATGATTGTCTTTATGTGGATGACATCATTTTTGGAAGCACATGTCCCAAAATGTGTGAGGAGTTTAGAAAACTCATGACAGCTGAGTTGAAAATGAGTGCAATGGGTGAACTACAGTGCTTTCTTGGTCTCCAAGTAAAGCAACTGCAAAATGGAACTTTCATTCATCAAAGCAAATATGCTAAAGAACTTTTAAGCAAATTTGAGATGAATGGTTGTAAACCATGTAGTACACCCATGGCAACCACCAAGCTAGTCATGACTGATGAAAAGGATGATTTGGTTGATCAAACTCTATATAGAAGCATGATTGGGTCTTTATTGTACCTAACTGCATCTAGGCCAGACATCATGTTTGCAACATGTGTTTGTGCAAGATCCTAATCAGCCCCTAGAAAGTCTAACCTAATAGCAGTGAAAAGGATACTCAAATACATAAAAAGTGCTCCCACACTTGGTATCTGGTACCCTGCTAATGGGAATATTAAGCTTTCAGGTTTCACAGACAGTGACTTTGCTGGATGCAATACAACAAGGAAGTCCACATCAGGAGGGTGCCAATTTCTAGGTGATTGCTTAGTATCTTGGCAAAGCAAAAAGCAAGCAGTTGTTTCAACATCCACTGCTGAGGCAGAGTATATAGCTGCTGCAAGCTGCACAACCCAACTGTTATGACTTCAAAATCAACTGTTGGATTTTGGTATCACTGCTTTAAAGACACCTCTTATGTTAGACAGTCAAGCAGTAGAAAATATCATCAAAAATCCAGTTTCACATTCAACCACCAAACACATTGACATCAGACATCACTTTGTGAGGGATTGCTATGAAAAAGGTTTGATTTCTCTGCATCATGTTCATACTAAGGATCAGCTGGCAGATGTGCTAACAAAATCATTAGACACATCCACCTTTGAAAGCTTGATCTCTAGGCTTGGCATGCTTAACATGGAATAACAGGCAAAATCTTGTTTTTCTATGAATAAAAAGCATTAAAATGTTTTCAGAAAATCAAAACTCCATCCTTAAAAATAGCTAAAAATGAAAATTTTCATTAATCCTTAAAAGTCTGCCATAAACACTGTTTTGGTTCAAACATCTGATCTGTTGAAAATTATCCACTGCTGAAAGTCAGCATCTGTTCTCTCATTTACATTGTTAATCACTGTTGTCAAACATCAGTGTTTTTAGTCACTGATGGCTATCCACTAATAGTCAAAAAGTCAGCCATTGTTTTCATTTTCACCACTGTAAACCACTGATATTGATAATCAGTGGTTTCCTAAACAACTGTCATCCATTATTCATCAGAGGTTGTCACATGGACAGCTATTAGCCATCAGATCTTTGTAATCGCTGCCACGTCAGCATTCACTTTTTCACTTTATAAAACCCTGATTAAAACCCCAATCAGAGGTTTCAGTGCCGTACCGAATTCAAAAATTCATTCAAAAGCAATTTCCATCAAATTCCTTAAAATCATTCATCTTCTTCCTCCTCTCACTATTACCTTCGAATCACCATGGATCTTGCTCTCAAAAACCCTGATAACTATCTGTGTACACTTGAGAAAACAAGTCAAAACACAGATTTCCACTCCGTCATTGATGCTCTTTCATCTTCAAAGTACAAAACTTTGTTGACTTGCAACACACCAATCTATCAAGAAACCCTACGTGAATTCTGGAAAAATGCAAAAGTTGAAGTTCAAGACAAAAAGCCTTGGGCTATCACATCAGAAGTAGGAAAAATTCTTGTTTCCGTCACACCACAAACTATCTCAGAGGTTTTTGAGACGAATGATCATACATGTAAAAATTCTTTCCCTGGAAATGAGTATCAAACTGATCTGGCCGAAAGAGGGTATGAGGGAAAATGAATAAAGCAAATTTGCAAAAAGGGAATTTTCCACCTCCCATGAAATTTTTATTCCATACCCTGCTCACGTGTGTTTAAAATAAAGCAACTGCTTTCAATGAAATTCCATTGAACATCCAATACTTGGGATATGCTATCATGGCAGAAGTTGATTTTAATTATTCCCAAAAGATTTTCAATGATATGGTTAAAAATATTAATAATATAAAAGAAAAGAAGAAACCATTTCTGTTGTTTCCTAGATTTTTGAGCTATTACTTACAATAGAAAATCCCAAAGGATAGTGCACAAGTACTTATTCAGGGTGCTTCTTGTCAAATAAACAGCCTTTCTTCTGAAACTTTTACAAGGCTGTCAGAGTCAAAAGATTTGAAAACACAAACAGAGGAACCTAAGCAAACTTTGGATGAGTCCACATCTGCTCCTCAGGTTTCTACTGTTGAGCCCACTGTTCATGGTGACCACAGCAGCACAACCACTGCTGTGCAACCGCCACCAAAACCACCAAAAAGACAAAAAATGAAATTACCAAAAAGCCCACCAACCCATCCAAAAAGGACCTTCTGGAAGATGAGATCCTAGAAGTAACTCCTGTGACAATACAAAAGTCACCTATAACCACTGTTTCTACTTTCTCACAACAGTTGGTAGAAAGATCTCAACCTGAGCCTGAAACTCCTCCTGCATCCTCACAAAAGGATCAGGTTGTATACACAGGGACACTACATTATGAAGCTCTGGATCCACTTGAATCCATCTTCCACAGCCTGCTCCCGGGGCAAATTCTCTTTCAACTCCTATACTCACTTCACAAATCCCACCATCCATTATACCTCTGTTGAATGCATTAGATATGGATCAAACACTAAACAGTTCTTCTCAACCACCAATCACTGAGAATATACTCCAACTAGTGACTGAGTCTGATTCCTCTATCTTTGCTAACCCATCAACAGTTGAGGAGGTTACACCCCTTGAGTTACATGTAACACTTGGTGGTAGTTCAAGTGGAGCAGCTACTACAGGTGTTGAATCCACTTATTTATACCTGGACAGTAGTTTCATCAGTAAGCCTCCCTTGAAGGCAACCACTGCTGATGCTATCAAACTATCTACTGGGGTGTTTCATTTACCCACTGGTGTGTTAAACAAGATAGCTAATGTAGAGGGAAGTCCCCAGTTCCAAGAAAAAGGGGCATCAGTGGTTGAACCATTAGAGACTTCTTCTGGTCCAACTGCTGATACAACCACTGCTAGTGGGAAATCAGATGATCCCATTCACTTGGGTGATGGTTTAAAATACAGAGAATTGATGGAGAGAGTTGACAAACTTTAAGCATATGTGGCAGATATCAAAAATATGCTGCAACAGTTGTTATAATCCTCAAAGGTTCCATCCACTGCTTCATCATCTGTCAATTACTGTTTCATTCAGTTTCATCTGTCAATTAGTGTTGCTTTTTCCATTAATAGTGTGTTTGGCATTTTTTGGGGTTTTATATAGCAACAACATGCTTTGCTAGCATCCGTTCTCACAGTTTTCATATTATCAGGCGTTTTGTTGTTTATAGTTTTTGGCGTTTTATACTCAGTTTTTTTATTAGTAGAGAATTAGATAATAAACAACAGAGAATTAGATAACAAACAATAGAAAATGAAAAAACAATTAAAAATTCTAATCTAATTTCTCATCCAAATCTTCATTGTCATCAGCCTCTCCTACTTTAACCTTTTTGGCGTTTTGAACTCGTTTTGAATACCTTATCTAGATCCTTATTTTCCTACATAATGCCCGTCTTTAGAAGATGCTTATATTTAGTGGCATCCTGTATTGTGATTTGATATATACTTGTTTGGTGACATGTTGAAGATCAACGTCTACTCGAATGTATTGATCCCTTCATGCCATCCATATATCCATCAAGAACAAAGTGACATGATGACATATCAGTCTCTTTTTCATGAATATTTGTCCATCTCATTCAGCAAAAGCTTATAGAGATACCCACCTTAGAGAAGAATCCATTCAGTGAAACTTCATTCAGAACAATACTCAATATAGAAGAAACGAGGTTTCCCATCTGTGGCTTTTATAACAATTTTTTTTTTTGCATTTTAAAGTTAGTGGTTTCTAGGAAACTGGCGTTGTTTTTGGGTGTGATCAATTGATTGTGCAGAGACGTCTCTCTTATAGAATGTTTTTGGCGCGTAGTTTAGGCGAGATTTTATTTATAATATATGATATTAGTAAAGTAGCCGTCTTTTCAGTTACCGTGTGTATTTTTTACTGTTTTTGTTTAGCTTTTTATGAGTTTTTAGGGTGATAGACGTGCCATCTTCCAAGTTTGGCTTTTTTTAATGGCTTTAGGTACTTTTTGGCTTTTTTTTTTCATTTTTAGCTTTTAATAATACTTGTCCAAATTAGTTTTAATATAGTTTGGGAGTTTTGGCATTTTATGGCATGATGGTGTTTCACAATCATTATCTCTATTTGGCGATTTTATTAAAATAATGTATTTTTTTGTTCTTAGCTGAAAAATACATAACAAACAACAGAAAAAGAAAATTAAAAAAATAGAAAAAATTCATCTTCCAAATCTTTACTGTCATCAGTCTATTTCTTCTTTGAATATTTTCACTGGCGGTTTGACTTTGGCATGCTTCATTTTGTGTTTTTGTTGTTAAAGTAGTGATGTAGCGTGTGTTATGATAACGAAGAGCAAAATACGTTGATACTGCGAATACCCGTTTTGATCTTCCCCAACCCCCAAAATTCAACCCAAAGGGCACAAAATTTTTAGTGAAAATTGAGTAATTTCGAAATTCAAGTCTGACCATCCAAATTACAAGAGAAAGACATAAATAGAGACAGAAATTTGAAATGGGCCACAAAAAGGTCATAGGCCAAACACAAGCCCAAAAACAAAATGACCAAAACACCGAAAACAACATAAAAAGATAAATAACTAATAGAAATAAGTGTTTTTTGGCCTGGACGATGGCCCAAACCACCCAAAACGGAACCTCGTAGCCCAAGTTAGAGCTAATTTAGTGAAGCCCCTTTTGTCACACGATCTTGGGCCTCCAAATGCAAGATGGCCCGCTCCTCCATACTTGGACCCGCATCAAGTAGCTTTTTTGTGGACGTTTGGAAGGACAAAATGACGTGAGTTTTTTTGTTTTGAAGTTCATCTTTATCTTCATGTTTATCTTCAAACCACTCATTAGTGTCATTCGTCTCTTCATGCCATTATAATATTCATCAAGAACAAAACACAAAAAATGACATAAGTTTGAGACCAATAAGTTTTTGTTGAAGATTTGTCCATCTCATGCAACAAAATGTTATTGAGTCAGAGCACCTCAGCCAAGAATGCATTCTGCGAAACTTCGCGTAGAAAAATATTGAATATACAAGAAACGATGTTTGCAATTTTGGCATTTTACTAAGGAAATAGTGTATCTAAAAGAAACGTCGATTTTTGGAATCTTTGATGTTTGAGTTTTTTGGCGTTTTCTATGATGATTGGTATATAGTAAAATATGGCGTTTTTTGATTTGGTGTGTTTGATGTTTTGGGTTTTTTGGCGTTTCTAAGATGAATGGTAAATAGTAGTAAATATGGCGTTTCCGGTTCGGGGGTGTGTTTAATGAATATGTGAGATGTTTTGTTTATATAAATGTGTTTTGGCCCATAATGGTGTTTTATTCATTAGTTTGGCGTTTTTGGTAAAGAAGTCTAAAGACCCTTTCACCCTTAATGCAGCGCGTCCACTTAATAGAATTTGTGTTATTTACGAAAAAGCCACCGCGCCAATCTAGTCCATAGATTGTTTTGATCGGCCGATCCATAAGCGTTCTCATAGTTCTCACACTTTCCACTGTTTTCTCACCGTGCATAGAATGTTTAACTGATTAAGATGACTTCATAGAAGTTAGGTCAAAACGACAGATGTTGAATGATCGGCGAGAACAAAGAGAAAAAGAAATTAAGGTAGAGTCACGTGTTATAAATGGTTTTAGATTTACATGAATTTTATAGTTAACTATAGCATGCCTCTACAGGACCCTCCAAAGAGGATCTGCTTTAGCTGGTGCTGAAGAAGATAATGGTTCAAATCTTGTGTTCAGACTAAAAAAAGGTTGAAGAAAAAGTTCAAACATCTTTGGGCGACTAGGGTAATGAACATTCGGATCAACAAGTGAAAAACTTAACTCTTCTATTTTTTTTCTTTTACATGGTTCTCTGTAAATTGCTGAGCTATATTTTTTTGAACTACAGGTCATTCCATTAACTCGATATACAACTTAATGAGACTATGAAATCTTTAAGCTTCAATACGACACATATACGATCCATTGGCGAGCATACCACGTTGGTCAATGAGCCCATTTTTCCACCTTCATGAATCTTGACAAAAGAAAAGTTAGTTTCATCTTCTTCAAGCCCGGTCAATTCTCTGCTTGCAAAAAAATTACTTCAACAATATAGGATGAAATTGTGTCTTCTCTTGATAGACACAAGTTTTCAAATTCACCAGTGGTGATAATTACCATCACATCTTTGACGATTGCATAATATCAAAGTTTATCTAAACAATTGTTAAAATAATGTCACTAATGCCGATACTAAATTTTGATTTAAATTTTACGACTGGGTCATTATGGCTGGGATCTACAACCACCGTAACTATTACCATTAATCAAGCCATAGAAGCGCTCAGTAGTATTGCCCACATGTAAAAATCATGAACTCTTAATCCTCATTTTTTGCCAACAACAATAGTTAATGGTCTTTATGTTTATTTCCCACTTAATCAAGTTTAAATAAATAAGAACTGCATTTTGGGAACTGTGTTAGAAACAGGTTGAACGGAGATGAAGATGAAGGCAATGGTTTGGGCGGGGAGATCTGGTAGCGGATGGGTTGTAGGTGGTGGTGTGGTTGGGGACGGTTTTTGAAAGCTGGTGAAGACGATAGTGAGCGATGGTGTTGTTGGAAACCCTCTCTGACGGAGGTTCGTGTCTCAACATAAAGAGGCATCAACTGTAAATCATGATGGAATGCAAAGGTGATTTTGTAATATTATTGTTTTTATTTACATGTAGAGGAGGTAAGAATCAAAGGAAGGAAAAGAAACACCAACTCATGTTGCAACTTTATTTTGGCTTTTTTTTTTTTTTTTATCAAACTGAAGATGTAGCTTTTCAATGTAAATGTTATGGTCTGATATTTTGAGGTCAAATTAACAGTCACATAATAATATACAATGTAAACAAATTTATTCATACTTTTGATAAAAAAAACTGGAAGATCAATATTAGACTATAAAAAATCAACACACATTAGTAGGCATGTCAGATTATATTTATACATATTTGAAACTTGAATATTCATAGGTTTGACCTCAAAAGTCAAATGATACCTTTATTTTGGGTTATGTAACCAAGAATTTGGCATTTGTTTTACCTTGACATTTTTTTTATTTTATAGTTCAATAACATAGTCAACGTTCCGTTGTAGCCGTGATCATCATGTGCTTCTTACGCTTCTCCATAAAGACGACTCAGTTAGGAAAGACGGAGTCAAACATTGGTCCTCTTTATTATTGTAAGTAGTCATTTTGTTATTTTCAACTTTTGCAACAAAAATGTTGTATACAATTGTTATTTACTTTATTGTGGATTGGTTATCGAAAAATTGGCGGGTCGAACGATTGTATAAGGACCCAAAACAGGAAACTTTTTTAGGGGATACTGGACCCCTAAACAGGTCTTTTTCGAGAAGGTAACAAGACATGAACTCTTATAAATTTTGTATTAATTATCATTATGTAATCCGAATAGTAGATCAAAGACAAGCAAACAACTACGATTTTGGTGGAAAAGTTGAGATCTAATAATTGCCAAGTAAATAGTATTTAACAAAAGCAAATATAATTATGGTGCTTAATAATACCGGAGACTACGATCAAATATGTGAACATTGTTCGACTTAGTTATTGAATATATACTTAATTAAGAACTGCATGTTGTATCTTTTTATGATATTAATCATTCCTTTTACCTTCCAGGTACCGCATTTTAGTCAAATTTGTGACATTAAAGCTATTTTATAGGTTGTTTCACATATTTTTTTTGTTAACTAAGGTTGGGTCATTTGAAGAATGCTTTGTCTGCAGGTTATAATGATGTGAAAGAGTCCATCTTCAAGTAATTATTTGGCTTTTTTAATTTGCCTGTTATGTTTTGATTTTAGTTTATGATTAGCTTGGTTCAGTTTATACATTCATTTCTAAATAATGTAAACTAGAGAATTAGTTTGATGTGTATGAGTTTATATCGTATTTTTATTATGTGATTAACTTTATCCGACCCAAATTGTTAATCTGACCCGATTTTGATCCTTAAAATAAAAAACTTTGAATTTAGAAGATCGGAACACACATCCGGTCTTATCAACTGTATTCTTTTAATGATTCAACTTGCGACTTATATAATTTAAATTGATATAGAAACAATCGGTATGGATTCTTTATACGTATAACTTTTGCAAACATGTCTTTATTTTATTTAACAATTCGATTAATGTAAATTAATTTTTCCTACCCGGGATGTTCCCAGGGGATAACCTAGTGTGTGTGTGTGTGTGTATATATATATATATTCAAGAGAAACGCTCAAAAGTGTGAGAACGGATTCTGGCCCAACACGTGGCGCGCGATATAATTAGGGCGTATGGGATTGTTTATCATTTTATCTTCCGCTTTTCACAATATTGATTTATATTTGGGGTTTAAGTTTTTTTGGCGTTAACCAAATTCAATAATTATATGGTGTTTTAATGGTTTCATTGTATTAATATTTTGGCGTCTATGGCGTTTATGGCGTTTTTCAAATCGTATGCCATTGGAACCCCAAGGGGTCAGAATATCTCTCTGAATGGAGTTTTTAAGGCATTTTAGATAAGATGGCCCATTGTTCTATTATTTTTTATATACATTTTGGCGTTTGTGGTATCTAGGCGTTTTACAATCAGAAAATTATATTTACAACCATAGGGAAAAAATAGAAGCGAAAAAAATAAATTAAAAATCCTAATCGGATCTCTCTTCACATTCTTCACTGTCATCAGTCTCTCCCTTCTTTAAGACTACCAGAACTGTCACCAAATATATGTTGTTTTATGTAAAACTTAACAAACCCATCGGTTTGATTATTTTGTCTGCTCGTCTGTTGAAGTGGCTTTTGTGGATGTTTGGGGACATAGATCTATGACGTGTGGGTGGGTTTTTCGCTTTGTTCTTCAACTTGATCTTCATCTTTATAATCATCCCACTCTTCAGTGTCATTGATCTCTTCTCCTCATCCAAGCCTTCTTAAAGAACAAAGAACACAAAATGACATATGACTGTCATCAGTATCTTTTTCTTGAAGATTTGTCCATCTCATGCCGCAAAATCTTACTGAGTTACTCCCCTCACCTAACAATTCATTCAGTGAAACTTCACGAAGAACAATACTGAATATCCAAGAAAGCATATTAGCTATCTTTGATTTTTTTTATTTTTTTTGGCATTTTTACAGTGAGTGCTATTTAGTAGTATTGGCGTTTGTTTTTTTTGGGTTGATCAAATGGAAGTTGCTGAGAGGTATCATTTTATAGGATGTCTTTTTGGCGCGTAGGTTAGGCGGTGCATTTTTATAATAAAGTATTCGTCGTTTCAGTTATTGTTTGTAATTATTGTTTTCGATAAGCTTTATCCCTGAAGTCTGTAACACGTCTCATCTTTCAAGTTTGGCGTTTTAGATTCTAATATAATAAATTTTCTGTCTCTTCAGTTTTACTGTTATGTAGTTACTGTTTCTAGTTACATTTTCAAGTTTGGTTTTAATTATTTTATTTTTTGGGTTTTTTATAATACTTGTCCAAAGTAATTTTATTATAGTTTGGTAGTTTTTGGGATGTTTTATGGCATGATGGCGTTTTGACAAGCATTTTGGCTGTGTGGCGTTTTTATTATATATGGCGTTGTTATTATATAACAATTGACTGAAAAAGCCTCTTTTTCTTGAAGATTTGTCCATCTCATGCAGCAAAATGTTATTGAGTTTACACCCTTCAGCCAACAATCTTGAATTTCCAATGAACGATGTTTGATTTTTTAACTTTTTGGCGTTTTACTGAGAAAAAGAGCGCCACTAAATAAAAGCACCTTAAACCTCTAAATTTGATCATGCTAAATCAATAATGTTTTGCTGTATGATTATGGACAACATTGTTAATCCTCAGTTAAGAAAGATGTCTGACAATGTTGTCCACCCCATACAGCTAAACTTTATTGAGAACAAACCTCAATAATGTTTTTGTATGTTTTGGCGTTATAAATTGGTTGGAAGTTGAGGATAAAGTCAATTAGATTTTACTCAATGAAATGGACAATATCCTCACTTAAGGATTTTGTCCATTACATTGAGCGAAACCTTACCGACAACCAAACTGAATTTCAAATAAACGTTTTGGTTTAGAGGATATTTGATGTTTGGGTTTTTTGGCGTTTCTAAGACGAATGGTATATATTAAATATGGCGTTTGGGTTTTTGTGTGTTTTAATGGAAGGTCTGAGATGTTGTATATATAGGATGTTTTTTGGCGGTTTTTTTAGGCGAGATTTTATTATAATTAAGTTTGGCGTTTTATATCTAATGGTGTTTTTAGATTAGGACGGTGTGTGCTATTGTAGGTTAAGGCGGTAATTTTAATGGCGTTTTATTTAATGAGATGGCGTTTTGTGTAGAGAAGTCAAAAGACTTTTTTTACCCTTAATGAAGCGCGCTACAGTAATAAAAGTGATGTTATTTACCAAAACGCCACCGCTTCATCTAGTCCATAGATTGTTTTGATCTGACGATCCATAACCGTTCTCTCCATTCTTGTTTTCTCTAAATCCTGACCCTATATATATATAGGGTCGGGATTTGGAGAAAACTGTGAAAAGTGTGAGAACGGTGAGAACGATTATGGATCGTCCGATCAAAACAATCCATGGACTGTATTGCGCGGTGGCGTTTTCGTAAATAACATCAATATTATTAGGAGGCACGCGCTTCATTAAGGGTAAAGGGGTCTTTTTACCCCTCATATTTAAAACGCCATGTCACAACTGAGCAGAACCCGCAACAATCTTGATTTCCCCACTTCACTCCTCAGTGTTTACTTACTAAATTTCGGGATGAAATTTCCTTCAAGTTGGGGATGATGTGACAACTCGTATTATTTAGGTACTTCCAATCTTTTTGTTTTTCCTTCCATCTACGTTAAACGTTTTGTCCGTGTAACTTCATTGAACTTGATTATACAATAACCGGTTGATTAGTGTGGGTCACATCATTAATTATATTATCCAGTTAATCTCGGCCCATTATACATCTAACGTACGGCCCAAATTATTGCAACACAATAGCCCTTTGTTATTCGAATAATCATTTGGGCTTGAGCCCACTTTGGACAACAACTTAAACCACCCTAGACTTCCTGGCCCAACTAGCATACGTATTATACACTTTATTAAATTATGTATCCACAAACAAACCCTACGCTATTATCAACAAACAAATCATACGCCCTAGTCTTCCTAGATCGCACAAAGTCAGTGGAGACCCCCCCCCCCTCTGTTGGTGATTGCACCGTGATTAATCAAGTTTTCGGTAAGTGATTCTTGCTTGTTGATTTCCTGTTTGTGTGACCTTGATTGGTGTTATAGTTATTATGATAGTTCTAGTGCGGATATAATCGTAATACTCACTAGTAAAATATATGATCGGAATATGTTTGAATGTTGTTTATCAATGCGAACCGAGTATGTGTTTAGTTTAGTATCACCGATCTGAATGTTAAAGATATAGGCTGCTCATGCATGATGTATTACGTTTGTAGATTACATTATATAGTAGGGTTCTTGATGGATATTACATGGTTGAGAAACTGAAATCTAGTTGTGATAATAAACATGCTCATGTGATAAGGAATTATAGGAAATTGATACATGTCAGAAGCATGTGATTTGTATTAAAAAGGGCAGCCAAATAACATAAAGATCACTTCATGGTTGTCGGCCATGTTTTTCTTATTTGCATGAGAATTGTCAGGGATATGATTGTTTATAGGTGTGTAAATGGTTAATTAATAGCTTAAAGGATTCCACATGATAATAACCTTGAGTGGGCCGCACATGGTGCTTACTTAATTGTTAGAATCTAATGATGGTGGGTAAATCATTAGGATGCATGTCAGGTTAATCGGTTATGTGGGGTTGGATAAGTTGCATGTTAGATAATCGGGAATGGTAATATATAATCGGATATCGGCTACTTGATAAGTTATACATTATATGATCGGATCTTGAATAAAACTGCCAATCGGATATGGATGTGTGGTGATATGTTGTAATCAGAATTGTAACTTGATTGGACTACTCGATACTATGTACTATTGGATCAACTGTTTGAATAATCATTGTTCTTTGCTTGAATGGTTGCTTAACTGTTATACGTGCCATACGTGACAACCACTGATGTGATCTATGTGTAAACAAACTGTAAAACTGATCATTACCAAACACTCTTATAGGTCGTGAGTATTGAATTTATTTAACGAGTAGCTTGTCTAACCGAGCAAACCTAAGGTGAGTTCATTGCTCTTTCTCAAGCATGGATCCCAGGGAAGGGATAACGGGTAACGTTCCGAGGTGGAATGCATGTGTAATGGGGTGTTGGTTATTGTACTCAGTTTCTATCATTGTAAGACCACTACATCTACCGGCACGTTGCTTGTAGGGCAACGGGGGTTATTAGTTGATAGCGCTATTAGGTTTGGCACCCTCACGACGTTCGAAGAGAACGGGTGTGAACTAATTACCTTAAAACATGACCAATGCTTTGATAGAGGCATTGGGGTTGGCAATCACATATCATATGGCCATTCGGTAATCGAGTAATAACAACATCGAAACATCAAACATCATAACAACAAACAACATATCGTTTTGTAAACTGTTTTACTCACATGATTGGTAACACAACTTGGTAAACAAACACAAACCTTGAACTCACCAGCGTAGTCTGACACACTTGTTTACATGCTTGTAGGTAATCATTGAAGGAACTTGGGAACTTGCCGTCTGATGCTGCTGGAGTGGTTGTGGTCATGATAAACCATTACATTGATTTGGTGTTGATACATTTTTACACTTATACATTTATGCTTCCGCTCAGTACTTTGGTTTTGGTTTGAATTACAAACGATACATTTCTTTCAATTGAGTATTTCGATACATTATTACTTGTGTTTGATATGATTGGTGGCTCTTTGTTGAATCGTTGCACCTCCATTAGGGACATGCCCTAGGTGATAATTTGGGGGGTGTGACAGTTTGGTATCAGAGCCACTGGTTATAGAGAACTCGGTTTTAAAATGTTTTCATAAAACCAAACTATAACCGAATTGATCCAAACGATGACCATGACACTCAGCTTCAGATTGCAAGGTTCGTTCCTCATTAGTTTATGCATTACATGTTTAGTAAACGTATCTATATTTATAGCATGCACGACACGACATGGTAGATATCATGACACATTGATAGTGTAACATAACTTTGCATCTAGTAAATCCTAATCTTGTTGGTAGTGTATATTTTGTGGGTGGGAGAAACTTCAAACATAAGTTAAGAAACATCGAGAGGAGCATGCAAACCGCCTTATTATCATGGGTGCACACATAATAATAACGCGTGGTGCATGCAAATCCCAATGAGGCTTAACGAGTGTAAGAGGGGTTCTTCCCTGTTTGTGTATGAACGTAGTAGTTAATCGTCCCTAACGTGATAAACCTGAACACTTTTCTCGTTCTCGACTCCTAAATTCGTTCCCTTCTTCTATTATAGAACCATGAGTGGACGAGGACACGGACGTGGTAGCATCAACATGACTCAGGCTGAGTTAACAAACCTGATAAACACACGTGTGGCTGAGGCTCTGGCAGCCTACCAAGCTGGTATGAACTGTATCAAATACTTTTAAATCCTGTATCGTGTACACAACTCTTACTCCTGTGTTGTATCTTCTTTCACCCAGTGCACCCAGTCAACCAGCCTGCCTGCACCTTCAAGATGTTTATGGATTGTAAGCCACAGACCTTCAGCGGGACGGAAGGGGCTGTGGGACTACTGAGGTGGTTCGAGAAAGCCGAGTCGGTATTCGCTATGTGTAATTGCCCTGCTGGGGATCGCGTGAAATATGCTACAGGCACTCTCAAGGATGGTGCCCTGACCTGGTGGAATGCCCAGGTTCAGTTGTTGGGTATCGAGGCGGCGAACGCTACTACTTGGGACGACTTTAAGGAATTGATGAGGGAGGAGTACTGTCCTCGTGATGAGATACAGAAGCTAGAGAACGAGTATTACGATCTGAAACTGGTGGGATCGGAGGTTGAAGCGTATGTGAAGCGTTCGTATGAGTTGGCTGACTTGTGTCCGAATTTGTCTCGACCTATGTCTCGAAGAATTGAATTATTCATCAAGGGATTACCTCCAAGAGTGAAGGGTTTGGTTACTGCTGCAAACCTTAATAACTTAACTCGGATTGTTCGGATGACTCACAAGATTGTTGATCAGGAGGTAGAGAGCAACTTGCTGCCACCGCGTGTTTCTAAAGCTACTGCTACTACTACCACAGCCACCACTCCTGTCACTGATAGTAAGCGTAAGTGGAGTGATATGGACAAGGCGCCCAACTCGGTTCAGTCCCAAAAGAAGACAGACACTGGCAGTACTCGCAACTTTAGCCAATCTTCCTCAGTGAATCAAAATCAGAACTCTTATGTGGGAAAGAAGCCTCAGTGTAGCAAATGTGGGTTTCATCATTATGGGCAGTGTACTTGGGTTTGTCGCAGGTGCGACAAGGTAGGCCATGAGGCCAAGGATTGTAGGGCTCCTCAGCCAAAACAGCAGCAGCAGCAGACTCAACCGAATCAGAGACAGCAAGGGCAGCAATCTCAGCAGGGTCAGGGGTTTAGAAAAGGGTGTTATCAGTGTGGGGCTGAGGGACATATGAAGCGGGATTGCCCTCAATTGAAACAGAATACAGGTGGTAACAACGCGGGGAACAATGATGGGAACAATGGGGGCAACGTGGCACGTGGTCGCGGATTTACTATTGGGGCTGGTGAAGCTCGAAACGACGGCAATGTGGTTACTGGTACGTTTTCAGTGAATGGTGTTTATGCTTCTATTTTATTTGATTCAGGTGCCGATTGGAGTTATGTGTCTATGGGATTCAGTAGTCGTCTAGGATTGAGTCCTACGCCTCTTGTTGTTAAGCATGTAGTGGAAATAGCGAATGGTAAAACAATCGAAGCGTCACATGCTCTCATGGGTTGCAAATTAGATCTCTTGGGTCAAGTATTCGACATTGACCTACTTCCTGTCACTCTCGGTAGCTTCGATGTAGTTGTTGGAATGGATTGGTTATCCAAATATCAGGCGGAAATTCTCTGCAAGGAGAAAGTCGTTCGTATTCCCCTTGCTAGCGGTGAATCTTTATCTGTCCAGGGTCATCGTAGTGGTGTTACAGTGGGTATTATCTCAGCCATGAAGGCCCTAAGTTTTCTACGAAAGGGCTATCCTTCCATTCTCGCCCTAGTTACTGATTCTCAGACTGACAAAAGGAAACTCGAAGATCTTCCTATTGTTCGAGAGTTTCCTGATGTTTTTCCTGAAGAACTCCCCGGTTTACCTCCACATCGTCAGGTGGAATTTCAGATTGATCTTCATCCAGGAGCAGCGCCGATTGCTCGTGCACCATATCGTCTTGCACCAGGAGAGTTGCAAGAACTGTCGAACCAACTTCAGGAGTTATTGGACAGGGGTTTCATTCGTCCTAGTTCATCTCCTTGGGGAGCTCATGTATTATTTGTGAAGAAGAAGGACGGGTCTTTTCGTATGTGCATCGACTATCGCGAGCTCAACAAAGTGACGATCAAGAATCGTTATCCTCTGCCACGTATTGACGACTTGTTTGACCAGCTGCAAGGGTCAAGTTTCTATTCCAAGATTGATTTAAGGTCGGGATATCATCAGGTACGGGTTAGAGAGGAGGATGTGCCCCGAACAGCTTTTCGCACACGGTATGGCCACTATGAGTTCTTGGTTATGCCATTTGGAATGACTAACGCACCAGGGTCTTCATGGATCTCATGAACCGCGTGTGCAAACCTTACCTTGACGACTTCGTCATCGTTTTTATCGATGACATTCTAATTTACTCCAAGAACAAGGAGG
This sequence comes from Helianthus tuberosus, assembly GCA_030545235.1. Taxonomy (NCBI): domain Eukaryota; kingdom Viridiplantae; phylum Streptophyta; class Magnoliopsida; order Asterales; family Asteraceae; genus Helianthus; species Helianthus tuberosus. The sequence goes on along the minus strand of CM060359.1, from coordinate 145,053,848 downwards.
ATCATGAGCGGCATTTACGCCTTATCTTAGAGCTCCTTCGGAGGGAGCAGCTGTACGCAAAGTTTTCTAAGTGTGACTTCTGGATTCGGGAAGTACACTTTCTTGGGCACATCGTTAACGAAATGGGTATTCATGTAGATCCTATCAAGATCGATGCTATTCGCAATTGGGCGGCACCAAAGAATCCTTCGGAGGTGCGTCAATTTCTTGGTCTTGCGGGATATTATCGTCGGTTTATTCGGGATTTTTCCAAGATTGCTCAAGCCCTCACCGCCCTGACTCAAAAGAAAGTTGTTTATTTTTGGGGATCAAAGCAGGATGAAGCTTTTCAACTTTTAAAGCAGAAGTTGTGCAGTGCGCCGATTTTATCCCTACCAAAGGGTACTGAAGATTTCGTGGTTTATTGCGATGCATCTATTCATGGTCTCGGCTGTGTGTTGATGCAGCGAGACAAGGTGATAGCTTATGCTTCTCAACAGTTGAAGGTACACGAGAAGAACTATACGACACACGACCTGGAGTTAGGAGCCGTAGTCTTCGCGTTGAAGATTTGGAGGCATTACTTGTACGGTACCAAGTGTACCATCTATACCGATCACAGGAGTCTTCAACATATCTTCGACCAGAAGGAATTGAATATGCGGCAACGTCGTTGGGTCGAGCTTTTTAATGATTATGAGTGTGCTATCAAGTATCATCCGGGTAAAGCCAATGTTGTAACTGATGCTCTTAGTCGCAAGGAACTGAAACAAAAGCGTGTTCGTGCCCTACAGCTTACTATTCACTCAGATTTACCTGCCCGGATTCGTTCAGCTCAGATTGAAGCGTTAAAGGAAGAAAATCTCGAAGCTGAAGGATTACGAGGTCTACACAAGAAGAAGTTCGAGCAACGGTCTGACGATATCTACTACTTCATGGAACGGATATGGGTTCCTTCATTTGGTAATCTTCGAGAACTTGTGATGGACGAAGCACACAAGTCACGATATTCTATTCATCCAGGGTCCGATAAGATGTACCAGGACCTCAAGGTTTTGTATTGGTGGCCGAACATGAAAGCTATTATTGCTACCTACGTGAGTAAGTGTTTGACCTGTGCTAGGGTCAAGGCAGAGTACCAGAAGCCTTCGGGTCCACTTCAGCAGCCAGAGATACCCATGTGGAAATGGGAACAGATCGCTATGGATTTTGTTACGGGGTTACCTAGAACACAGGCTGGGAACGATACTATATGGGTGATTGTCGACCGTCTCACAAAGTCAGCACATTTCCTAGCAATCAAGGAGACAGATAAGTATTCGCAGCTCGCAGCAGTGTACCTTAAAGAGGTGGTTTCTAGGCACGGGGTGCCGACTTCTATTATTTCTGATCGAGATCCTCGTTTTACTTCGGAGTTATGGCAGGCTATGCATAAGATGTTCGGCTCACGTCTCGATATGAGCATGGCTTATCATCCACAGACAGATGGTCAGAGTGAGCGTACTATTCAGACACTAGAGGACATGCTGCGGGCATGTGTTATTGATTTTGGGAAAGGATGGGAGAAGCACTTGCCGTTGGTAGAGTTTTCCTACAATAATAGCTACCACACCAGTATCAAAGCGGCACCATTTGAGGCACTATACGGGAGAAAGTACCGTTCACCTCTCTGCTGGGCTGAGGTGGGTGATAGTCAGATCACAGGTCCTGAGATGGTACTTGAAACTTCAGATATGATTGTGAAAATCAGGGAACGTATGGCAGCTGCTCGTGACCGCCAGAAGGCCTATGCTGACAAGCGTGCCAAAGAGGTAGTGTTTGAAGTGAATGACCGCGTCATGCTGAAAGTCTCACCGTGGAAAGGGGTTGTACGCTTTGGGAAGCGTGGCAAGCTGAATCCACGTTATGTTGGGCCGTTTAAAGTACTTGAACGTATCGGAAAGGTGGCTTATAGGTTGGAATTACCTACTGAGCTGGGTAATGTTCACGACGTATTTCATGTATCACAGTTAAAGAAGTGTTATGCTGACGATCCATTAGCAGTACCTTTGCAAGAGTTAAAAATCGATGACAAGTTACAATTTGTTGAAGAACCCATCGAAATCATGGACAGTGAGGTCAAAGTGCGTAAACACAGTCGTATTCCCATCGTTAGAGTTCGCTGGAACTCAAGACGTGGACCGGAGTTCACGTGGGAGCGCGAGGATCGGATGAAGCTTAAGTATCCTCACCTCTTCCCCAAAGACAAAGCAGAGTCAAGCAAAACTGGTGAATCTCGGGGCGAGATTCCTCTTCAAGTTGGGGATGATGTCACAACTGAGCAGAACCCGCAACAATCTTGATTTCCCCACTTCACTCCTCAGTGTTTACTTACTAAATTTCGGGACGAAATTTCCTTCAAGTTGGGGATGATGTGACAACTCGTATTATTTTGGTACTTCCAATCTTTTTGTTTTTCCTTCCATCTACGTTAAACGTTTTGTCCGTGTAACTTCATTGAACTTGATTATACAATAACCGGTTGATTAGTGTGGGTCACATCATTAATTATATTATCCAGTTAATCTCGGCCCATTATACATCTAACGTACGGCCCAAATTATTGCAACACAACAGCCCTTTGTTATTCGAATAATCATTTGGGCTTGAGCCCACTTTGGACAACAACTTAAACCACCCTAGACTTCCTGGCCCAACTAGCATACGTATTATACACTTTATTATATTATGTATCCACAAACAAACCCTACGCTATTATCAACAAACAAATCATACGCCCTAGTCTTCCTAGATCGCACAAAGTCAGTGGAGACCCCCCCCCCCTCTGTTGGTGATTGCACCGTGATTAATGAAGTTTTCGGTAAGTGATTCTTGCTTGTTGATTTCCTGTTTGTGTGACCTTGATTGGTGTTATAGTTATTATGATAGTTCTAGTGCGGATATAATCGTAATACTCACTAGTAAAATATATGATCGGAATATGTTTGAATGTTGTTTATCAATGCGAACCGAGTATGTGTTTAGTTTAGTATCACCGATCTGAATGTTAAAGATATAGGCTGCTCATGCATGATGTATTACGTTTGTAGATTACATTATATAGTAGGGTTCTTGATGGATATTACATGGTTGAGAAACTGAAATCTAGCTGTGATAATAAACATGCTCATGTGATAAGGAATTATAGGAAATTGATACATGTCAGAAGCATGTGATTTGTATTAAAAAGGGCAGCCAAATAACATAAAGATCACTTCATGGTTGTCGGCCATGTTTTTCTTATTTGCATGAGAATTGTCAGGGATATGATTGTTTATAGGTGTGTAAATGGTTAATTAATAGCTTAAAGGATTCCACATGATAATAACCTTGAGTGGGCCGCACATGGTGCTTACTTAATTGTTAGAATCTAATGATGGTGGGTAAATCATTAGGATGCATGTCAGGTTAATCGGTTATGTGGGGTTGGATAAGTTGCATGTTAGATAATCGGGAATGGTAATATATAATCGGATATCGGCTACTTGATAAGTTATACATTATATGATCGGATCTTGAATAAAACTGCCAATCGGATATGGATGTGTGGTGATATGTTGTAATCAGAATTGTAACTTGATTGGACTACTCGATACTATGTACTATTGGATCAACTGTTTGAATAATCATTGTTCTTTGCTTGAATGGTTGCTTAACTGTTATACGTGCCATACGTGACAACCACTGATGTGATCTATGTGTAAACAAACTGTAAAACTGATCATTACCAAACACTCTTCTAGGTCGTGAGTATTGAATTTATTTAACGAGTAGCTTGTCTAACCGAGCAAACCTAAGGTGAGTTCATTGCTCTTTCTCAAGCATGGATCCCAGGGAAGGGATAACGGGTAACGTTCCGAGGTGGAATGCATGTGTAATGGGGTGTTGGTTATTGTACTCAGTTTCTATCATTGTAAGACCACTACATCTACCGGCACGTTGCTTGTAGGGCAACGGGGGTTATTAGTTGATAGCGCTATTAGGTTTGGCACCCTCACGACGTTCGAAGAGAACGGGTGTGAACTAATTACCTTAAAACATGACCAATGCTTTGATAGAGGCATTGGGGTTGGCAATCACATATCATATGGCCATTCGGTAATCGAGTAATAACAACATCGAAACATAAAACATCATAACAACAAACAACATATCGTTTTGTAAACTGTTTTACTCACATGATTGGTAACACAACTTGGTAAACAAACACAAACCTTGAACTCACCAGCGTAGTCTGACACACTTGTTTACATGCTTGTAGGTAATCATTGAAGGAACTTGGGAACTTGCCGTCTGATGCTGCTGGAGTGGTTGTGGTCATGATAAACCATTACATTGATTTGGTGTTGATACATTTTTACACTTATACATTTATGCTTCCGCTCAGTACTTTGGTTTTGGTTTGAATTACAAACGATACATTTCTTTCAATTGAGTATTTCGATACATTATTACTTGTGTTTGATATGATTGGTGGCTCTTTGTTGAATCGTTGCACCTCCATTAGGGACATGCCCTAGGTGATAATTTGGGGGGTGTGACACGCCATCATATGATAAAATGCCATACAAAAAATAAAACGCTATTGAAAACAAAACGCCACAAATTAAAAATAAAACGTGTTGAATATTATAGGAAGATGAAACGACACAAATAACTGAATTTCAGTTATTAACATTTATTAGAAGAAATTCCATCCCAAATTACGCGCCAAAACATCATTATATAAACAAACGTAAACCATAGCTTCCATAATCACTTCAATCTATCCATTTTCTGCAAAAAAAAAAAAAAAAAAAAAAAAAAAATCGTTAACCAAAAACGCCAACTTAAGCAAAACGCCAAAAATGGCAACAATCGTTTCGTGGAGATACACTCTGGGGATCAGGCGATACGTCATCCATTTTGACAACAGAAGGATGGTGTATATTAAGACGGTCAGGGCAATTCTAAAGATGGAAGAACAGATACAGAGGCAAATCTTATCCATTGGCATCGCTCTAGACAACGAATGCCATGAAACGCATATACCTATGAAAGCATTAATAAGAAAAATTTGGACCAATCAAAGGAGATGTGAAGCCAGACCCTGTCATGACATCATGGCGTTTTGATGATGAAACAGACATGGTGACGATTACATACGACAACGGAGAGCAGCAAGTCTACTGGCTAGAGAACATCATGACAAAGCAGCGACTGGGTTTCATGGAAGAATTGCATAACGCCACATGTACTAACCCAGAAATAGACCTAAAATTGGAGTTAATGCAAGACAAGTTCATGTGGAGGCTTCAAAATCTTCAGGAACAAGAAGCTGATGAAGGTGAATGTGACGACATGGATGAAGATCAAGATGAAGACTCCGAGAAGGAAGAAGATGACACAAGTGATGGATACTATTCAGATAAAGTAGCTTCTGACGAAGGATTTTAATTTTTTTTCCTACTTTTTTCTTCTATGTAATCTTCATTTTTTTTTAAGATAATTAGATGATATATTACTATCTTTATTAGCAAAACGCCAAAATAATACTAAAAATGGTTTGCCCTAACAAAATGCCATAAATAACAAAAAATATTTTCCTCCTAACTATTTTATTTACTCCGTTATTGTATTTTGTCATGATGGTCTGCATAAGGCCATTTAAAAAAACGCCAAACTAAGAAGATGGGACGTCTATAACCTATGAAACTAATAAAAGCTGATAAACACAGTAAATACGAAACACAGTAACTGAAAAGACAGTTGCTTTATAACTATCATTTATTACAATAAAAAGTCCCACCTAAACTACGCGCCAAAAAACTCCTATAAGAGACGGGTCTATACACAATGAAATTAATCACAACCAGAAAAACACAAAAACGCCATATCCTCTAGAAACCACTCCCTTTAAAACGCCACCGATGTCAAAGCTTTCACTGAAACGGATCCTTTTTCTAAGAGGGTTAACTTAATAATATTTTGCTGGATGAGATGGACAAATATTCAAGAAAAAGCGACTGATGACAGTGATATGCCATCATGTGAGCTTTCTTCTTGATGATTATAGGCATGGAAGAAAGGGTTAAACTAAAGTGTAATATGCTATTTTGGACTCCATTATTACAAATAGCATCAAGCAAGAGTTGATCTTCAATGACATGCCGCCAAACAAGAATATCACATTAAAAAACAGGATGCCACTAAGCAACTTCTTCTGAAAAAGACGGGGCTTATGTAGGAAAGTTGGCAACTAGCAAAACTATTCAAAAAAAGGTTCAAAACGCCAAAACAAATTCAAGAAGATAGAGGCTGATGACAGTGAAGATTCGGAAGAGAAATTAGATTACATTTTTTTATTATTTTAGAATTCATTTTATATTGTTTTGATATCAAGTTATATGTTGATTTGTTAACTAGTTCTCTATAAAAAAAAATAACATTATTATATAAAACGCCAAAAACTACAAACATCAAAAAGCTAGAAGTATGGAAACTGGGAGAACAGCTGCTGGTAAAACACCTTGTAAAGGGTATTAGACGCCAAAAAAATTCACTAAACGCCAAAAAAATTGGTCTTATTGTAATCTGATGCAAATATTAGAGACTCGTAGTTAATTATTATACAAAACGCCATAACGCCAAAAAAATTAACCAGAAAACTCTATAACGCCAAAAAATTATATATGTGACACAAAAACAATTAATTCAACGCCAAAAAAAACTTAGAAGCCATAAAATAGTATACCGCGTTGGGAAATAAAAGAAGAATGAAAAGACAAAACAGCCCCTCCGCCCTACTCTATGACGCGGGACACGTGTTAGGCCAGGAAGCGTTCTCACAGTTTTGAGCATTTTCTCCTGAACCCGTTTATATATATATATATATGGAAGAGGATCATGAGAAAACTACATCTAAATGAGAAAACTAGAAAACTAACTAAAAAAGCCTAAAAAAAAAGGCTAAAAAACATACCAATTTTTTTCTTACAATTTAAAAAAAAAAATCGCTATTTTTTATATATAAAAAAATTTCAAATTTTTTTTTGTTGTACTGCACATGTGCATTATATGTGTACTACACATGTGCACTACATCCGTAATAGTGCACATGTGCAATACAAAAAAAAAAAATTTATTTTTTGAAATTTTTTTTCCATGCATAAAATATAGCAATTTTTTATAAAAAAAAATGTAAAAAAAAATTTGGCATGTTTTTAAGCTTTTTTAGTTAGTTTTTTTGTTTTCTCATTTAAACTAGTTTTCTCATGATACATCACTTATATATATATATATATATATATATATATATATATATATAGGAGAAGGATCCGTTAGGAACCACCCTTTATTGCGAGAACCGCGAGAACCAGTGTGAACACAAACAGTAATACCTAAAAAAATCTAAAAAACACCCAATTTTTTTTTACTATTTTTTTTGGAAAAATCGCTATATTTCGTTGATAATAAAAAAAATTTCAAAAAAAAAATTCGGGTAACAGTTATCCATGCACATGTGCATATGTATCAATTGTTTGACAAATTTCGTAATTCATTACAAATATTAGACAATTTCACTTTCATTTGCATTACCACGTGTAATACCCCACTTTTTACGTTAACAGTATTAGAAATGCACATGTGCATCTATATGTATTAACATGAAATAAGGTGTTTTGGTACACTACTTTGAATACACTTTTTCGTTCATCTATCATTCCATCCATGATACACAAACATGCACATGTGCAATTTTGTCATTTCTTTGACAAATTCCGTAATTCATTACAAATATTAGACAATTGCACTTTCATTTACACTACGATATGTAATACACTACTTTTTTACATTACCAATATTAGAAATGCACATGTGCATCTATATGTATCAACATGAAAAAGGTGTTTTGGTACACTACTTTGAATACACTTTCCCTTTCATCTGTCATACCATCCATAATACACTACCATTACCTCCTACCATCCATAATTACCAACATTTTCATTTTATTACATGTATATCAATACCATTTATACCATCTAATCAACATATTACATTATAAATTGACAACTATAACCAAACCATCAACCACATGAAATAAGGCTTGTTTCCGTCACACCACAAACTATCTCAGAGGTTTTTGAGACGAATGATCATACATGTAAAAATTCTTTCCCTAGAAATGAGTATCAAACTGATCTGGCCAAAAGAGGGTATGAGGGACAAATGAATAACGCAAATTTGCAAAAAGGGAATTTTCCACCTCCCATGAAATTTTTATTCCATACCCTGCTCACGTGTGTTTCAAATAAAGCAACTGCTTTCAATGAAATTCCATTTAACATCCAATACTTGGGATATGCTATCATGGCAGAAGTTGATTTTAATTATTTCCAAAAGATTTTCAATGATATGGTTAAAAATATTAATAATATAAAAGAAAAGAAGAAACCATTTCTGCTGTTTCCTAGATTTTTTGAGCTATTACTTACAATAGAAAATCCCAAAGGATAGTGCACAAGTACTTATTCAGGGTGCTTCTTGTCAAATAAACAACCTTTCTTCTGAAACTTTTACAAGGCTGTCAGAGTCAAAAGATTTGAAAACACAAACAGAGGAACCTAAGCAAACTTTGGATGAGTCCACATCTGCTCCTCAGGTTTCTGCTGTTGAGCCCACTGTTCATGGTGACCACAGCAGCACAACCACTGCTGTGCAACCGCCACCAAAACCACCAAAAAGACCAAAAATAAAATTACCAAAAAGCCCACCAACCCATCCAAAAAGGATCTTCTGGAAGATGAGATCCTAGAAGTAACACCTGTGACAACACAAAAGTCACATATAACCACTGTTTCTACTTTCTCACAACAGTTGGTAGAAAGATCTCAACCTGAGCTTGAAACTCCTTCTGCATCCTCACAAAAAGATCAGGTTGTATACACAGGGACAATACATTATGAAGCATACACAGGGACAATACGTTATGAAGCTCTGGATCCACTTGAATCCATCTTCCACAGCCCTACTCCCGGGGCAAATTCTCTTTCAACTCCTATACTCACTTCATAAATCCCACCATCCATTATACCTCTGTTGAATGCATTAGATATGGATCAAACACTAAACAGTTCTTCTCAACCACCAATCACTGATAATATACTCCAACTAGTGACTGAATCTGATTCCTCTATCTTTGCTAACCCATCAACAGTTGAGGATGTTACGCCCCTTGAGTTACATCTAACCCTTGGTGGTAGTTCAAGTGGAGCAGCTACTACAGGTGTTGAATCCACTGATTTACACCTGGACAGTAGTTTCATCAGTAAGCCTCCCTTGAAGGCAACCACTGCTGATGCTATCAAACTATCTACTGGGGTGTTTCATTTACCCACTGGTGTGTTAAACAAGATAGCTAATGTAGAGGGAAGTCCCCAGTTCCAAGAAAAAGGGGCATCAGTGGTTGAACCATTAGAGACTTCTTCTGGTCCAACTGCTGATACAACCACTGCTAGTGGGAAATCAGATGATCCCATTCACTTGGGTGATGGTTTAAAATACAGAGAATTGATGGAGAGAGTTGACAATATTAAAGCATTTGTGGCAGATATCAAAAATATGCTGCAACAGTTGTTATAATCCTCAAAGGTTCCATCCACTGCTTCATCATCTGTCAATTACTGTTTCGTTCAGTTTCATCTGTCAATTAGTGTTGCTTTTTCCATTAATACTTTGTTTGGCATTTTTTGGCGTTTTATATAGCAACAACATGCTTTGCTAGCATCCGTTCTCACAGTTTTCATACTATCAGGCGTTTTGTTGTTTATAGTTTTTGGCGTTTTATACTCGGTTTTTTATTAGTAGAGAATTAGATAATAAACAACAGAGAATTAGATAACAAACAATAGAAAATGAAAAAAAATTAAAAATTCTAATCTAATTTCTCATCCAAATCTTCATTGTCATTAGCCTCTTCTACTTTAACCTTTTTGGCGTTTTGAACCTGTTTTGAATACCTTATCTAGATCCTTATTTTCCTACATAATGCCCGTCTTTAGAAGATGATTATATTTAGTGGCATCTTGTATTGTGATTTGATATATACTTGTTTGGTGACATGTTGAAGATCAACATCTGCTCGAATGTATTGATCCCTTCATGCCATCCATATATCCATCAAGAACAAAGTGACATGATGACATATCAGTGTCATCAGTCTCTTTTTCATGAATATTTGTCCATCTCATTCAGCAAAAGCTTATAGAGATACCCACCTTAGATAAGAATCCATTCAGTGAAACTTCATTCAGAACAATACTCAATATAGAAGAAACGAGGTTTCCCATCTGTGGCTTTTATAACAATTTTTTTTTTGCATTTTAAAGTTAGTGGTTTCTAGGAAACTGGCGTTGTTTTTGGGTGTGATCAATTGATTGTGCAGAGACGTCTCTCTTATAGGATGTTTTTGGCGCGTAGTTTAGGCGAGATTTTATTTATAATATATGATATTAGTAAAGTAGCCGTCTTTTCAGTTACCATGTGTATTTTTTACTGTTTTTGTTTAGCTTTTTATGAGTTTTTAGGGTGATAGACGTGCCATCTTCCAAGTTTGGCTTTTTTTAATGGCTTTAGGTACTTTTTGGCCTTTTTTTTTTTCATTTTTAGCTTTTAATAATACTTGTCCAAATTACTTTTAATATAGTTTGGGAGTTTTGGCATTTTATGGCATGATGGTGTTTCACAATCATTATCTCTATTTGGCGTTTTTATTAAAATAATGTATTTTTTTTGTTCTTAGCTGAAAAATACATAACAAACAACAGAAAAAGAAAATAAAAAAAAAATAGAAAAAATTCATCTTCCAAATCTTTACTGTCATCAGTCTATTTCTTCTTTGAAATATTTTCACTGGCGGTTTGACTTTGGCATGCTTCATTTTGTGTTTTTGTTGTTAAAGTAGTGACGTAGCGTGTGTTACGATAACGAAGAGCAAAACACGTTGATTCTGCGAATACCCGTGTTGATCTTCCCCAACCCCCAAAATTCAACCCAAAGGGCACAAAATTTTAAGTGAAAATTGAGTAATTTCGAAATTCAAGTCTGACCATCCAAATTACAAGAGAAAGACATAAATAGAGACAGAAATTCGAAATGGGCCACAAAAAGGTCATGGGCCAAACACAAGCCCAAAAACAAAATGCACAAAACACCGAAAACAACATAAAAAGATAAATAACTAATAGAAATAAGTGTTTTTTGGCCTGGACGATGGCCCAAACCACCCAAAACGGAACCTCGTAGCCCAAGTTAGAGCTAATTTAGTGAAGGCCCTTTTGTCACACGATCTTGGGCCTCCAAATACAAGATAGCCCGCTCCTCCATACTTGGACCCGCATCAAGTAGCTTTTTTGTGAACGTTTGGAAGGACAAAATGACGTGAGTTTTTTTGTTTTGAAGGTCATCTTTATCTTCATGTTTATCTTCAAACCACTCATCAGTGTCATTCGTCTCTTCATGCCATTATAATATTCATCAAGAACAAAACACAAAAAAATGACATAAGTTTGAGACCAATAAGTTTTTGTTGAAGATTTGTCCATCTCATGCAACAAAATGTTATTGAGTCACAGCACCTCAGCCAAGAATGCATTCTGCGAAACTTCGCGTAGAACAATATTGAATATACAAGAAACGATGTTTGCAATTTTGGCGTTTTACTAAGGAAATAGTGTATCTAAAAGAAACGTCGTTTTTTGGAATCTTTGATGTTTGAGTTTTTTGGCGTTTTCTATGATGATTGGTATATATTAAAATATGGCGTTTTTTGATTTGGTGTGTTTGATGCTTTGGGTTTTTTGGCGTTTCTAAGATGAATGGTAAATGGTAAATAGTAGTAAATATGGCGTTTCCGGTTCGGGGGTGTGTTTAATGAATATGTGAGATGTTTTGTTTATATAAGATGTGTTTTGGCCCATAATGGTGTTTTATTCATTAGTTTGGCGTTTTTGGTAGAGAAGTCTAAAGACCCTTTTACCCTTAATGCAGCGCGTCCACTTAATAGAATTTGTGTTATTTACGAAAACGCCACCGCGCCAATCTAGTCCATAGATTATTTTGATCGGCCGATCCATAAGCGTTCTCATCGTTCTCACACTTTCCACTGTTTTCTCTAAATCCTGACCCTATATATATATATATATACATATATATATTCAGGAGAAATGCTCAAAAGTGTGAGAATGGTGAGAACGGATTCTGGCCCAACACGTGGCGCGCAATATAATTAGGGCGTATGGGCTTTTTTGTCATTTTATCTTCTGCTTTTTCACAATATTGATTTATATTTGGGGTTTAAGATTTTTTGGCGTTAACCAAATTCAATAATTATATGGTGTTTTAATGGTTTCATTGTATTAATATTTTGGCGTCTATGGCGTTTATGGCGTTTTTCAAATCGTATGCCATTGGAACCCCAAGGGGTCAGAATATCTCTCTGAATGGCGTTTTTAAGGCGTTTTAGACAAGATGGCCCATTGTTCTATTATTTTTTATATACATTTTGGCGTTTGTGGTATCTTGGCGTTTTACAATCAGAAATTTATATTTACAACCACAGGGAAAAAAATAGAAGCGAAAAAAATAAATTAAAAATCTTAATCGGATCTCTCTTCCCATTCTTCACTGTCATCAGTCTCTCCCTTCTTTAAGACTACCAGAACTGTCACCAAATATATGGTGTTTTATGTAAAACTTAACAAACCCATCGGTTTGATTATTTTGTCTGCTCATCTGTTGAAGTGGCTTTTGTGGATGTTTGGGGACATAGATCTATGACATGTGGGTGGTTTTTCGCTTTGTTCTTCAACTTGATCTTCATCTTTATAATCATCCCACTCTTCAGTGTCATTGATCTCTTCTCCTCATCTAAGCCTTCTTAAAGAACAAAGAACACAAAATGACATATGACTGTCATCAGTATCTTGTTCTTGAAGATTTATCCATCTCATGCAGCAAAATCTTACTGAGTTACTCCCCTCACCTAACAATTCATTCAGTGAAACTTCACGAAGAACAATACTGAATATCCAAGAAAGCATATTAGCTATCTTTGATTTTTTTTATCTTTTTGGAATTTTACAGTGAGTGCTATTTAGTAGTATTGGCGTTTGTTTTTTTTGGGTTGATCAAATGGAAGTTGCAGAGAGGTGTCATTTTATAGGATGTCTTTTTGGCGCCTAGGTTAGGCGGTGCATTTTTATAATAAAGTATTCGTCGTTTCAGTTACAGTTTGTAATTATTGTTTTTGATAAGCTTTATCTCTGAAGTATGTAACACGTCTCATCTTTCAAGTTTGGCGTTTTAGATTCTAATATAATAAATTTTCCGTCTCTTCAGTTTTACTGTTTTATAGTTACTGTTTCTAGTTACATTTTGAAGTTTGGTTTTAATTTTTTGGGTTTTTTATAATACTTGTCCAAAGTAATTTTATTATAGTTTGGTAGTTTTTGGGGTGTTTTATGGCATGATGGCGTTTTGACAAGCATTTTGTTGTGTGGCGTTTTTATTATATATGGCGTTGTTATTATATAACAATCAACTGAAAAAGCCTTTCTTTCTTGAAGATTTGTCCATCTCATGCAGCAAATTGTTATTGAGTTTACACCCTTCAGCCAACAATCTTGAATTTCCAATGAACGATGTTTGAATTTTTAACTTTTTGGCCTTTTACTGAGAAAAAGAACGCCACCAAATAAAAGCACCTTAAACCTCTAAATTTGATCATGCAAAATCAATAATGTTTTGCTGTATGATGATGGACAACATTGTTAATCCTCAGTTAAGAAAGATGTCTGACAATGTTGTCCACCCCATACAGCTAAACTTTATTGAGAACAAACCTCAATAATGTTTTTGTATGTTTTGCCGTTATAAATTGGATGGAAGTTGAGGATAAAGTCAATTAGATTTTACTCAATGAAATGGACAATATCCTCACTTAAGGATTTTGTCCATTACATTGAGCGAAACCTTACAGACAACCAAACTGAATTTCAAATAAACGTTTTGGTTTAGAGGATATTTGATGTTTGGGTTTTTTGACGATTCTAAGACGAATGGTATATATTAAATATGTCGTTTGGGTTTTTGTGTGTTTTAATGGAAGGTCTGAGATGTTGTATATATAGGATGTTTTTTGGCGGTTTTTTTAGGCGAGATTTTATTATAATTAAGTTTGGCGTTTTATATCTAATGTTGTTTTTAGATTAGGACGGTGTGTGCTATTGTAGGTTAAGGCGGTAATTTTAATGGCATTTTATTTAATGAGATGGTGTTTTGTGTAGAGAAGTCAAAAGACTTTTTTTACCCTTAATGAAGTGCGCTACAGTAATAAAAGTGATGTTATTTACGAAAACGCCAACACTTCATCTAGTTCATAGATTGTTTTGATCTGACGATCCATAACCGTTCTCTCCATTCTTGTTTTCACTAAATCCTGACCCTATATATATATATGGTAACGGTGAAAAGTGTGAGAACGATTATGGATCGTCCGATCAAAACAATCAATGGACTAGATTGTGCGGTGGCGTTTTCATAAATAACATCAATATTATTAGGTGGGACGCGCTTCATTAAGGGTAAAAGGGTCTTTTTACCCCTTATATTTAAAACGCCATCATATGATAAAACGCCATGCAAAAAATAAAACGTTATTGAAAACAAAACGCCACAAATTAAAAATAAAACGCGTTGAATATTATAGGATTATGAAACGACACAAATAACTGAATTTCAGTTATTAACATTTATTAGAAGAAATTCCATCCTAAATTACGCGCCAAAACATCATTATATAATCAAACGTAAACCATAGCTTCCATAATCACTTCAATCTATCCATTTTCTGCAAAAAAAAAAAAAAAAAAAAAATTGTAACAAAAACGCCAACTTAAGCAAAACGCCAAAAATGGCAACAATCGTTTCGTGGAGATACACTCTGGGGATCAGGCGATACGTCATCCATTTTGACTACAGAAGGATGGAGTATGTTAAGACGGTCAGGGCAATTCTAAAGATGGAAGAACAGATACAGAGGCAAATCTTATCCATTGGCATCGCTCTAGACAACGAATGCCATGAAACGCATATGCTTATGAAAGCATTAACCAGAAAATTTGGACCAATCAAAGGAGATGTGAAGCCTGACCCTGTCATGACATCATGGCGTTTTGATGATGAAACAGACATGGTGACGATTACATACGACAGCGGAGAGCAGCAAGTCTACTGGCTAGAGAACATCATGACAAAGCAGCGACTGGGTTTCATGGAAGAATTGCATAACGCCACCTGTACCAACCCAGAAATAGACTCAAAATTAGAGTTAATGCAAGACATGTTCAGGTGGAGGCTTCAAAATCTTCAGGAACAAGAAGCTAATGAAGGTGAATGTGATGACATGGATGAAGATCAAGATGAAGACTCCGAGAAGGAAGAAGATGACACAAGTGATGGATGCTATTCAGATAAAGTAGCTTCGGACGAAGGATTTTAATTTTTTTTTCCTATTTTTTTTCTTCTATGTAATCTTTTTTTTTTTAAGATAATTAGATGATATATTACTATCTTTATTAGCAAAACGCCAAAATAATACTA
Source organism: Helianthus tuberosus (assembly GCA_030545235.1). Lineage (NCBI taxonomy): Eukaryota > Viridiplantae > Streptophyta > Magnoliopsida > Asterales > Asteraceae > Helianthus > Helianthus tuberosus. The sequence goes on along the minus strand of CM060359.1, from coordinate 145,038,188 downwards.
AAAATGGTTTACCCTAACAAAACCCCATAAATAACAAAAAATATTTTCCTCCTTACTATTTTATTTACTCCGTTATTGTATTTTGTCATGATGGTCTGCATAAGGCCATTTAAAAAAAATGCCAAACTAAGAAGATGTGACGTCTATAACCTATAAAACTGATAAAAGCTGATCAACACAGTAAATACAAAACACATTAACTGAAAAGGCTGTTACTTTATAACTATCATTTATTACAATAAAAAGTCCCGCCTAAACTACGCGCCAAAAAACTCCTATAAGAGAGGGGTCTATACACAATGAAATTAATCACAACCAGAAAAACATAAAAACGCCATATCCTCTAGAAACCACTCCCTTTAAAACGCCACAGATGTCAAAGCTTTCACTGAAACAGATCCTTTTTCTAAGAGGGTTAACTCAATAATATTTTGCTGGATGAGATGGACAAATATTCAAGAAAAAGAGACTGATGACAATGATATGCCATCATGTGAGCTTTCTTCTTGATGATTATAGGCATGGAAGAAAGGGTTCAACTAAAGTGTAAAATGCTATTTTGGACTCCATTATTACAAATAGCATCAAGCAAGAGTTGATCTTCAATGACATGCCGCCAAACAAGAATATCACATCAAAAAACAGGATGCCAGTAAGCAACTTCTTCTGAAAAAGACGGGGCTTATGTAGGAAAGTTGGCAACTAGCAAAACTATTCAAAAAAAGGTTCAAAACGCCAAAACAAATTCAAGAAGATAGAAGCTGATGAAAGTGAAGATTCTGAAGAGAAATTAGATTACATTTTTTTATTATTTTAGATTTCATTTTATATTGTTTTGATATCAAGTTATATGTTGATTTGTTAACTAGTTCTCTATAAAAAAATAACATTATTATATAGAACGCCAAAAACTATAAACATCAAAAAGCTAGAAGTATGGAAACTGGGAGAACAGCTGCTGGCAAAACACCTCGTAAAGGGTATTAAACGCCAAAAAATTCACTTAACGCCAAAAAAAAAAAAAAAATTGGTCTTATTGTAATCTTATGCAAATCTTAGAGACTTGTAGTGAATTATTATACAAAACGCAATAACGCTAAAAAAATTAACCAGAAAACTCTATAACGCCAAAAAATTATATATGTGACACAAAAACAATTAATTCAACGCCAAAAAAACTTAGACGCCATAAAATAGTATACCGCATTGGGAAATAAAAGAAGAATGAAAAGACAAAAAAACCCATCCGCCCTACTCTATGACGCGGGACACGTGTTAGGCCAGGAAGCGTTCTCACCGTTCTCACACTTTTGAGCGTTTTCTCATGAACCCGTTTATATATATATATAGGGGATGGTTAAAATGAAAACCACTTTTAACGCGAAAACTCGAAAACTAACTAAAAAAAGCCTAAAAAACACAAAAAAAATTTTTTTTCATTTTTTTTAATAAAAATCGCTGGTTTTTATATATAAAAAAAAAAACTTTTTTTCAAAAAAAAAAAAAAAAAATTGTGTAGTGCACATGTGTAATAATACACATGTGTAGTACACATACACATGTGCAATACACAAAAAATTTTTTTTTTTTTTTTTTTGAAATTTTTTTTTATATAAAAAAACCAGCGAAATTTGGTTTGCAAAAAAAAAATAAATAAATAAATAAATTTTTGTGTGTTTTTTAGGCTTTTTTTAGTTAGTTTTCAAGTTTTCGCGTTAACTAGTGGTTTTTATTTGAACCTTCCCCGATATATATATATATATATACATATATAGGAAAAGGATCATGAGAAAAATACATCTAAATGAGAAAACTAGAAAACTAACTAAAAAAGCCTACAAAAAAAAGCTAAAAAGCATACCAATTTTTTTTTTAATATTTAAAAAAAAAACTCGCTACTTTTTATATATAAAAAAAATTTCAATTTTTTTTTTTGTTGTACTGCACATGTGCATTATATGTGTACTATACATGTGCACTATATCCGTAATAGTGCACATGTGCAATACAAAAAAAATTATTTTGAAATTTTTTTTCCATGCATAAAATATAGCGATTTTTTATAAAAAAATGTAAAAAAAAAAATTTTGGTATGTTTTTAGGATTTTTTAGTTAGTTTTTTGGTTTTCTCATTTAAACTAGTTTTCTCATGATCCATCACTTATATATATATATATATATATATATATATATAGAAGAAGGATCCGTTAGGAACCACCCTTTATTGCAAGAACCGCGAGAACCAGTGTGAATACACACAATAATACCTAAAAAAATCTAAAAAACACCCAATTTTTTTTTACTATTTTTTTTTTTGAAAAATCGCTATATTTCGTTGATAATAAAAAAAATTTCAAAAAAAAAAAGAAAAAAAAAATTCGAGTAACAGTTATCCATGCACATGTGCATATGTATCAATTGTTTGACAAATTCCGTAATTCATTACAAATATTAGACAATTTCACTTTCATTTACATTACCACGTGTAATACACCGCTTTTTACGTTAACAGTATTAGAAATACACATGTGCATCTATATGTATTAACATGAAATAAGGTGTTTTGGTACACTACTTTGAATACACTTTTTCTTTCATCTATCATTCCATCCATGATACACAAACATGCACATGTGCATTTTTGTCATTTCTTTGACAAATTCCATAATTCATTACAAATATTAGACAATTGCACTTTCATTTACACTACCATATGTAATACACTACTTTTTACATTACCAATAATAGAAATGCACATGTGCATCTATATGTATCAACATGAAATAAGGTGTTTTGGTACACTACTTTGAATACACTTTCCCTTTTATCTATCATACCATCCATAATACACTACCATTACCTCCTACGATCCATAATACAATACCATTACCTCGTACCATCCATAATTACGAATATTTTCACTTTATTACATGTATATCAATACCATTTATACCATACAATCAACATATTACATCATAAATTGACAACTATAACCAAACCATCAACCACTAGATATAATTAACCAAAAAACATGTATATGGGCCTACTTCCCCATTCAAAATCAGAAACTTTTTGTACCAAAATACGTTATATCATGGTTATAAATAATGATGCACATGTACATTTTGAATATTGGTAATGTAAAAAGTAGTGTATTACGGATGGTATTGTAAATTAAAGTGCAATTGTCTATTACTGATAACATATTACGGAATTTGTCGAAGTAATGATACATATGCACATGTGCATGGATCACTGTTACTCAAATTTTTTTTTTTGAAACGAAATATAGCGATTTTTTTTTAACATATAAAAAAAAATTTGAGTGTTTTTTAGATTTTTTTTGTGTTCATATTGGTTTTCGCGGTTCTCGCAATAAGGGTTGTTCTCAAATGAACCTTACCCTATATATATATATATATATATATATATGGGTTTATAGATGAAATGTCAATGAGAAAAAAAAATCCACATACATGGCATTATTTATTAGTAATAATAAATGAAACTAAGAGTTCACGTTTTTTATTTTTTTTTCTCGAAGGTCCGATTGTGAGTTGGGCAAAACGCAATACCGGTCATGTTTGATTAACAAGATTTTTAGAGCACGAGAGATGAAATTTGAAACTTGTACAAACGAATGATCCCAAAGCGATTTTGAAAAGAGTGAAGAAACCCAAACTTCTGAAATGAGTATTTATAGGGGTTTTGTAATGGTTCTAGGAAACTGCTGGTGTGACCCAATAGTTGTGTACAACATTAAGAAAAACAACAATTTCTTAGAGAGTTTTTGTTTTTAATTTTTTTCCACATATTTTTATTTTTATTTTATTATTCTTTTTATAAGGTCCAACCAATTTTTTTTTTTTTTAGGAAAACCTTTTAGTGAAGTTCTTTTGGAACCAGGTTTTTAACTTTGACAACTTGCATTCACCTGAACTTTAATTATCAGTCTGACCTCTAGCATGATTTATCCATAATTTTTGTACCATCGTCATTAGTTATTTTTGGTTCTCTGTCAGTGCCTTTATTTCAGTACTTTGATTAGATTTCCTTAGCTTGTACTAATGAAGAGTAGTGTTGAAAACTCTCTGTTTAGGCCAAATGTTGGCAAAGGGGTGCATTGGTCACTTAAACAGATCTTGTGAATTTTTTATGATTTAAAGCTTTAGTGAATTCTGTTTCAACAGTACTAAATACCTCAAAGATCCTGTTGATTCACAATATCTTGAATCACTGCATGGATAGAAAATTGGCTTTACTTGAAAGTTTTCTAGATTCATCCTCTTGTTTTGGTTATAGGTAATAACCATATGTCGCTCTTCTGTATTGTGATTGATTTTTTTTCACAAATAGTGCAGAACAAAGTGCCTTTCGTACCTTTACCCATTCTAGAACTAGATTTTAATTTTACTTTAAGATATTGAATGTGGTTAGTAGTTTTGGGTGAGACCACTAGAAGGGTAGCAATTGGTGTTGTACTCCATTCCGAGGTCACAAAAACTACTAGTTTAAACGCTATATGAACACATCTTTCATCAGATCATTTAGAATCATGTTTGTCTGAGAATTTTTCTGAAGAATCAAGTTTTTTGTTCACACTCCCTTTTGATAAGATATATTTCGTCCCAATTTGAATTTTAGAGGTGCAACAACTTGACTCCTGTGTGTGATCATATCCCAATCCGAATTTGATGTTACTCTTAGATTGTAGATTCAATAGAATCTCAAATCCCTTGCATGAATCTACCCATTTTTGACAATTTACATTGGTGGATTCAAGTTTCTTTTGACAAGTTTGATATTTTGAAAGAAGTGAGTCAGATTGTGTAGTGTTAATAGTTGCTTCATGTTTTGAAATGATTTAATATTTCTCTTTCAAAATCTATTTGTGAGAACTAATGGCTTGTATTAGAAGTTTCTCGGAGTTCTCAGAATTTTCAAGAAGCATGATATTCACTACGTTGATATCTCCAAAAGCTTTGATGAACTTTTTAGAACAATGATCTTTTAATATATTTGGAGATATTTTAAGAGCCTGTGATAGACCAGCACTTGTTAGATTGACATGTGGTATAATGCTAAGACCAACAGTTTCATTAGTGCTTTGGTAAAAAATCTCACTAAGTGTTTTTATAGCAAGTAATGCAAAAATTTTGTTAACCTGTCCATAGAAATCATTCCAACGTGTTCATCATTCAAATTATCTGACAAATTACTTAAATCTACAAAGTTTTGAGTGCAAAAGCTTTGATGAGTAATTCACAGTACGAGGTATCCAGCAGTTTACGAAATTGCTGTCACAATTGCCTAGGATATAATTTGTGATTGTTGTGTTGGTTCATTGTAAGGACCGCTTACTCGTCTTTATAAAATAACATACAAGGGCGATCTCAAGTATAACTTTTTAAAATATTCCAACTTTACTAATTTAAAGACTTTAATTCTAACAACACTAGTACATTTTTAAAACAAAAATTGGGCATGACCCGTTCGTAAAACGAGTGTATCCCTGTTTTGTACAATATCCAAAAGATAATGTCTAAGAACCATTTGACTAAACACGACTAGGACCCATAACTTCAAGCTTTGAAAAGTATGATTACTAACAAGAATATACAAAATGAACAAGTATTTGACACAAAACATTAATGCAAACTAGCGGAAGCGCTTGGTATGACATATCATGAACACGTGCTCGCTCCAATTCTCCAAGTCGCCTAAGATGAGGATTTACCTACATTCACAACAAAGCTTTAATAAGTTAATCATAATACTTGTTTCGCTTACAATACCATCATTATAATTCCATTTGTTTATGTTCTCTCATTTCTCTTACGCATTCGATTACCCAATTAAGTGGGTTTGGCATATACTCTCATAATGAGATTCAAGCATACCACTTACGACCTGGTAACATCGGGTTAATTGCTTTCAACATAAATCTTTCGTTCTATCCGTATAACGAATTGAACTTCATACATTCGTTATTGCATTCATGACCACCCATTCTAAACGGATGGTACCTTATTCTTACTCGACTTGTTCAACTCGAACCGGTCGACTTGCATAGCTTATTATAACCTTCGTTAACATAACCAAATCCGCAAGGGATTTGCTATCTTCTTACTAATAACCATAATCATTATAACAAGGGTTGTTTTACACGATTATTAACAAAATTTAAGTAAGGTTTCGTATGCAATGGAACATACCTCGATCTTGCGTGCCTTCCGTTTTCCTAGTGCTCGTACCTTCTTCCTTCACGCCTACATTACAACATTCATTCATTCATTTAGTCTATCTACTTCATTCTACCATTTTCCATGTTACACATACATTCATCTCTTAAGCATTTCATCAAACACTTGGTAGGCATCATAATTAAGGTATTAGGTACAAGTCTTTAAAGCACATCTTTACTAGTTCATCATCATCCAACATTCACATCTATTCTAATTTGCATAACTATTTCCTCCTACATCAATTTATCTAGCCTTCAAGTATTACAAACATGATCATATATCAAGATAACATACAATCATAATCATTATGGTCTTCCTAATCATAACACAATTTCACAAAGTGGGTTTTCACTACAACCTCTCATGCAACCTAAAATCAAACATGATTCTTGTTCTAGAAAGCAATTCTAACTCAGATTTCCCACATTAGATACAAGAAATCGAGATTGGGTTTAACCCCTCATTCTACAAATCACATTTTCATAAAATTAAACTTACCACTTCACTATGTATGCATAGATAATCGAAAAACTTGAGACATGCAACAGATTAGACTTGAATTCCTTGATCAATTGAGTGAATTAGCAAGAGCAAGGGTTTTCACCTTGCTCCTCTGTTCGATCGATCCCAGACACGCACAAGAGTGTATGTTTTTGGGTTTCTACATTATAAATCCCTAATTAATAAAACTTTACACATTACCCCCTTCCAAGTTTGATAAGTATCTAAATCAAGCATTTTTCCAACATTTAACTTATCTCTTATCATAACCCATCAACTAAGTTAGTTTTTTGTTGACTTTCATTTATTTTAATATTAACCGATTTATGGGGCGTTACAAGTCTGTTAGTGCATGCATCTGTCGACTTCGTCTTGTACTAGATATGCTAGATCAGGGCACGTTGTACGAGAAAATAGGAAGTTTTAGGTTGAATTGAAGGTGATTTCGCTTGAGAATGCTACTCCGCTTGAAATGAACTTGGTCACTTTCAAGCGGAATCATCAATCTCCTTATTCCGCTTGAAATGATGTCTGTGTGTTTCAAGCGGAATCTGATTAGTATATATAGGTGTTGGAGCGAAATCATTGTAATCAGTTCCTGAAATTCATACCGAAGTGCTGCAGGTTTGAATTCTGAATGTACTAGCTGTTATATTAATCAAAACAGTGTTTAAAGTGAATTACAAGCTGTGTCTAAGTCTATTTCTTATTTTCCGCATCTGAAATAGATCAAAACTTCTCTGAACGACTCGTTCAGATCAACACACGATCCTATAACTGGTATCAGAGCTCAGGAGGAGGAGTTCTTACCGATTCAGCTGGAAATTTCTGTTTTCTACCCCTTTTTTTCAAAATCTACAACTTTTCACGGTTAAAATCGGCCAAAATTTTCACAGATTGTGTAAAGCTGCATTTTAACAAACCCTTGAAAGTTTCAGTATAAAATTCAGCTTAAAAAGTGGAATAATGGACCCAAGACTTGATTCCGCTTGAACGAACAACTGAGATTCCGCTCGAGTTTGCTTATTCCGCTTGAAGATTTTCAAGCGAAACCTGGTATTCCGCTCGAAAGTACACTGATTCCGCTTCAAGTTGGGCATTCCGCTTGAAATACTTGTGATTCTGCTGGAGATAAGAGATTCCGCTTCAAAACTTTGGTGATTTCGCTCCAAATTTCTAAATTGGGTATTCCGCTTGAAGTTGTGCTGTTGGTTATTTCGCTTGAAATTGCAAGATTATTCCGCCTGAACTTGAACTGGTTATTCCGCTTGAATTTGACTTTTTTTGAAAAACGTGCTACCAAATCATGAGTGAAGAATTTTACAACGCGTTCGCAAGATCACCGACTACTCTGGCTTCCATTGCTCAGAACATGAATTTGGAAAACGAGACCGGAACATTACAAAAACCCCCGAAGCTAATGAGTATAGAAGAGTATTACAGATGGAAAGATAGATTCGAAAATTGGGTATTCTGCAAGTTATAAAAGAAATCTCAGAATTTACTGACACAGAGCGAGACATGTACAAAGCTGAAAAGATGATGATCAGTTTACTTCAGCAAGCCATCAAAGAAGACATCTTTGTGTTGCTTCAACATGACAAGACTTCAAAATCAATATGGGATGCTCTTAAAGTCAAGTTTGAGGGTAGTGAGAATATGATTAAGAGTAAAAAGGCACTGCTAAAGAAAGAATTTGATCTATTCACTAGTTTGCCCGGGGAAGATACAAAGAAGCTAATTGAACGATATTGCCACTTAGTGCGATCCATGTCAATGCTAAGCATAACCAAAGATCGTGAAGAATGGGTCGACAAGTTAGCTGACGCTTTACCGCAAAAAGAGTGGGGTACTTACTTGATGATCTTGAAGAACACTGGAGTTTACGATGGTTTGACGATTTCTCAGTTTATTGAGAAGATTGAGGGTCAAGATCTGGAACAGCAAAAGATTGCGAGGATAAATAATCCAAGTGGTCAGCAAGATGTGAAAATGTATTACAAAGGCAGTGTTCCAGAAGCTGAAAGAAGTCCAAAGATTCAAACTGCTTTTAGTGCTGGAGACTCATCTGAAAAGGTTGATCAAAGTTCAAACAATAGCAGTGGATTCTCTACATATCCGAGTGTTAATCCCAAGAGTTCATCTGAAATTTTTCATTCTCAAAGCACAAAAACTGGAAATGGTTATGTGATACAGTGCAACATTGCATTGAATCTTCCAGATGGTCAAAGCTTTTCTGAAGAAGTTGCAAAAGATCACATGGCAATACTTGGTTCTGTGTTACTATCTTATGAAGGCTTAGTTGCAGGGAGGATCGGGAATCCTATGTTGACAAAAGAGGATTACGATCAGATAGACGCTGAAGAGATGGAGCTGATGGACATCAAATGGTGTCTAGCTAGTTGTGACAACCCGTGATTTACGGCTCTTAATTACGTGATTAACAAGTGGTTAACGTGATAATAAATAGTGTTTACAGCGCGAATTAACTTAATTAGGCCTTTGGAGTGCCTGGGAACGTTTATCGGACTTTATAGTGCGTGTATGGTGATTAACGGGGAATCTGCTGAACACTACGCGACAACGAATTGATGCCGTACAAAATACTGTCCACGCCGACAGATATTAAATTTTTACGCTATATTTAGCTTCGTAATAAAATTTTGTGACTACAGTCGAAACCGGATTGAAAAACGGATTAAAGACGGCAACGATACTATTTTTTCGCGATTATTACCGTGATCGACGAACGGACGTGCAAACAACGGCTACCGACCGAATTTTTGTGTATTTTAAATTTTTGACGTTAAAAGGAATTCAGGGTTTTGACAACGGGTCTCGTAGGATTTACGGGCCGCTTAAACACGAGGATTGAGCTTGTAGGCCCTGGGCCCAAGCCCAAAACCCACAAGCCTAAACCTACACATAGAGATTTTTGACTATCATAATCCTATAAAATCTCTGTATAATCTTCCAAAATATTTTGGGCAAGATCTCACAAGATCTCTTGCAGAGATCTCCATATTCTCTATAAAACCCTCAAGCAAAACACACAACCCTGCACCTTCCTCTCTTAAATACATTCAACACACACACAAAAGAAAATGCAGACACCTCAAACCCTTCCCCCTCTCCTTCTCGTTTGAGGATCGGAGTCGGAATTCCGGCTGTATTTCCGGCCAACCACACACGCATACATACACCCATACCCCTCCTCCGATCTCGGTCTGTTTCTCCGACACACCCACACACATCAGCCGACACAGACCCCCCTTCTCTTTGCTTTCTCCGGTGGAACGACAACAACCCCCACCCCCTTTCTTCGATCTACATATGGAGCACCACCACCACCGTCCGGTGGTGGTGCAGCGGTGCGACAACGAAGACAGAGACAAGAGAGAGACTCGGGAGAGAGAGAGGGTAGAGAGAGGGAGATATCGACGGCAAAGTGCCGTCTCCGGCGACGTCACCGGCGACCAACGCCGCTCGCGGCGGTGGAAGAGGCGGCGGCGGTGGATTCCGCAGGTCAGCGGTCAAATTTCGTAACGTTTCGGGTCAGACTCAACGGGTTCGGGACTGGTTCGACTCTCGTGAGGGGTCCGGGTCAGTTGCAGACGGCTTCGACTCAACCCGGTTCGGTTTCGGGTCAGGTTACGGGCCACGGTCAGTCGCGGTTTAGATGGGTTCGGGCCAGCAAGGTTGCAGACTTCATGTCGGGTTCTGGTTCAGCAAGTTCAACGATTCGGGTTCGGGCTCGGTCAAGGGTTTGCAGTGGACTCGGTTCAGGTCAGCAGGATCGAGTTTCGGGTTTTGTTTTGTTCGGTTCGTATGTAGATTTGGATGTGGTTCAAGTTTTGGACAGATTCATGTTCGGGTGTTTCGGGTCAACGGCTTCGGGTCAGACTCAGTTTCAGTTGACTCGGTCAAACCGAGTCAGCTCGGTCAACAGCAGTTCAGCTGGTCAATGATCAACAACGGGTTGAACGGTTTGGCTAGGATCGGTTTATAAAGCATTTCGGTTGACTCGGTCAAACCGAGTCAACTCAGTCAACACAGTCAACCGAGTCAACTAAGTTGACCCGGTCAACTCAGTCAACGACTCAACGCAAGAATTGGTAAAGAATTTTAATGGCGCGATTATTTATGTCGTTTAATAAATTTTACTTTATTACACGTGAACGAGCTCGAACCGATTTATAATTGTGTTTAGTTTATACCTTGCCGTTTTTATGAAAATTATATATATATTAATGATTGAATCTTATTGAACATTGATTGAATTTTGTTAAAATAGCGACAACTTGTGTTGTCGGGGCGTCCAAAAACAGAGGAAACTCTGCCCGTTTTTCTAGAAAATCCGTAAAAACAACACGCGTCTTATTATATAACGAAAACAAATCGGATTCAAACGACTTTGTTTTTACGAACGCATGTTATTTCGTCGACACTTACAACTTACGAGAACAACGATACGGAAATTATTTTGACAACAAAAAATAAATATAATTATTATTATATTTATTTCAAACGTAAACTCGAATCCTTTTATAAATAAATACAGTGTATATATTTATTTTGTTAGTGCATTCATCTGCTGACTTCGTCTTACATCGAGTCTCGGGTTCGTTGCGGTTTTGGTCAAGCATGATGTCATGATGACATCATCAAGATGACATCATCAATGACATCACTTCACAAGAGACAAAACAGTATTGCATGATTTCACGTGATATCAGATTGTTTAAGATGTGATTTCGTTTATTTGTACAAGTTAATTTCGCTTTTGCAAACAAGTGATTTCGCTTTTATGTCATGAGTGATTTCGCTTTTGTGAACATGTTCACATAAGCGAAATCACCAATCCTATATAAAGGACACATAAGCGAAATCATATAGAGAAGTCTTGTTTCCGGTACCGAATTGCTGCCGAAGTGCCGTTTGACTTGTAATCAATGTTAAATCAATATACAAGGCAAGATTTAGTATAACAAGCTGTTATTCGTGTTCGTTTCTTGTTATTCCGCACATGAAACGGATTAGAACACCTCCGATTGACTCGTTCGGGTCAGCACGCGATCCTACAAGTGGTATCAGAGCTCAGGACGAGGAGTTCTGCATATATCAGCTTGTTTTCATCTCTATTTCTAACTTCTTCACCTTCTTTTATCAGTTCGAGAAGATTTCACGGTTAAAATCAGACCAAAATTTCACAGATTGTTTGAAATTGGACATAGACAAACCCTTGAAAGTTTGGAAATGAAATTCAGAGTAAAAATGGACCAAAATGCATCCCGAAGTGATTCCGCTTTTATGGACATTTGCTGATTTCGCCTTTATGACCACCTAATTTCGCTCATTCGTCACCCATAGATCTCTGATTTCGCTTTTATGACCACAAGTTAACCCTGATTTCGCTCATAGTATCGGGTCTTGAAAATTGAAGTCAGATTGCATGTGACTTGATAAGTCATTGTCGGAACATTAAACTTTGTTAAAGTTGTCAGTTTGCATGTGAGATGTTTTAAATAGTTGAATTATGGTCAGCACATAATACAAAGAATCGGTTCATTAATCAAGAAAGAATAATCATCACTCCACTCAATATCTATTAGTCTCACATTCGTCTGATTTCAATAGTGATAAAGTGGTATGCATGTGAAGTCCAACTGTGTTTGTCGATAAAGTGGGAAAAAGTGGTATGCATCTGATTTCATCACTCAATATTTGCGGCCCAATGATATAAAGTTTGATATTAAAGTTGTCGGATATATTGTAAAGATTGTCAGCCCAATCATAGGTTATACACGGCCCACATATTGTCAGTTCATCATATCTTCAGCTCATGTGAAGTTTGGATTTATTTGAAGCCCAATTCTCATCAGTACAATCATTGTTTGCATTGAACCGGTTTGCATGTGATTGTCAGTTATTTTCATCGATTAAATCAAAAAGAGTTTTTGAAACTTGAAGTTGTCGGTTCATTTAGTTTTACATGTGGTGTTCATTACGTGTGTCAGTAAATTGAGTAGACAAAATTAATTGATTTGATAAGTGTTTGGTACATTACGTGAATGTTGTCAGCCCAGGTATCGATATGTTGTACAAGTGATTTTTGTCAATCCATTGAAGGATCCATTGGCTTTAACTGATCATTAGTTTTCGGCCCAATCACAGTATATGATCAAGTCTTTATGTGCGACCCAACAGAAGATATATTGAGTTTTTCAAGTCATCGGCCTATTTGAGTAAAGAAGTTTGCATCTACTCATCTTGAATTGAAACGAGCCTGCGAATTTTCGACACGTGTTCTAGATTGATTCAACCGTTACACGCGTACACATTTTCTCAGTTCGTTTAAACTGATCATTTGTTTTTGTATCTCCAGGTGTTTCACGAGGTGAACCAGTTCGCATCAAGTTAGTTCGTTTGTAATTACCAGTTCACTTGAGATTTGATTCCATTTCATTTGAAAGTCCGAGTTTGTGAATTTTGGGAAATCGAAACATGGAAAAGGAGTTACTGAAGAAGTCTTTTGACAAGTTTGTAGCTTTTGACCATGAAACAACAAAAATGACCATTGATAGATATTGTCATTTAGTCGTGGAAATGGAAAGATTGAAAATTAAGAAAGATAATGATGAATGGATTGATAAACTTGCTGATGCGTTACCACAGCAGAAATGGGGAACTTATTTGATGATAGTGAAACACATGAGGAAATCTGAGAATATGAATCTAGCACAGTTTATTAAGAAAATTGAAGAACATGAGTTGGAAGCAAAAGCAGAAGTTGAAGAAAGCTCAACAAAAGAAACTGAGGGACAGAAAGCTGAAATAGAATCTGTAGAACCAGTGGTTGAAAAGATTGTAGAGAAAATTGTTGAAGTAGAAAAGATCGTAGAAGTTGAGAAAGTTGTTGAGGTTGATAAGATAGTCGAAATCATTAAACCTTGTCTGAATTGTAAAGAATCTTGTAAAGCTTGTGAAGAAAAAGATAAGAAGATTGCTGATTTGGAGAAGATGAAAGAAGATTTACTGTCTGATGTGAAGTATGTGAAGGAGTCGTACGATGTGCTGAATAGGACAGTTGATAGTTTGAAAAGAACAAATTCAGAAACTGAAAAAGCAATGGATAAAATGAGTGCAACATTAATGACAAAGCAGAGCGTCATCAATGAGTATATTGAAGACTGTGCTAAATTGAAGAAAGAAGTGGAACTTGAAAAGATTGAAAGTGAAAGGATTAAACGATTACTGTTGAGTTATACTACATGTGATTATCTGATTGATCGTGTTTATCCTACTGTTGCAGGTCTGGAAGCGTTCATGGATAAAAAGACTGAAGATACTGATACTGGTTAGAAACCAAGTGTCAAGTATAACAGATGTCCGCCCCCGATCCATGAAACTTATTCTCCAAGGAATCCTAACGAGGAGCGTCTAAAAAAGGCAGTCAACATCAAGTTAAAGTCTGAAATCATTGATGAATTACCAGACAATATTGATGTTACATTCACAGCGTTTGACACTGATCATGAGTCTGAGTTAGTAAAGAAAGTTGTCGATCAGGTGTTGGATACAGATGAAGAGTCAAAACCGGAGTCTGAGTCTGAAAGTCTGAGTTCATCAGAAAAGAGTCCGAGTTCACCGGTTAACAGGGTTTACAATAGAGAATTCTTGTTATCAAAATCTAATTTGAATGATGGATCAATCAAAGTGGCTTATACTTTGTATGATTCAGACAAATTATATTCTGATGAGGAATTTCCAATAAGAAGTGTTAAAACTGAAATGATCAAACAGGTTTTCAAATTAACAAAAATTAATATTTCTGAAATAAAAGATGTAAATCTTGTTGAAAAACCTAAAAAGTACACTTCAAGAGTTCAACAAAGATTGAACAAGAAAAAGGGTTACGGTTATGGTTCAGGTTTTCAAAAGAAATCAAACCATAATGGTAATCTCAAAAAGAAAGGTCTTGGCTTCAATTCTTCAGAAAATTATAAAAATCAGAAAACTTATAAACCAAAAACAAAATTTGTTTCAGGAGGAAGTTCAGAGGATGAACAGAAGAAACCGTTCTGGAAGCAGTCGAATCAAGAGTTTCTTGCTGAAGTGAAGAAGAATGTGAGAAGGTTTGCTAAAAGAGTTGACAGAAGAACCTGTTTCAAATGCCAGGAAGTTGGACACATAGCTTGGAATTGCCCCAAGACCAACTACCAAAACAGGAAGTTTCTTCTAACTGTGTTTTAAGAAAGACTTGTGTTGATAAGAAAGAAAATGTTAAAAAGTTTGAAAATTCTACTTCTAAGGAAGGAGAAAGTTCAAAACGGTTTTATAAAAGAAGAGGTGATTTGAGTAAACAAAAGTGGGTGGTTAAATCTGAGGGTAATTCTGACAATGAATCTGATTCCATAAAATCAGAGAAGTCATGTGTTGAGAAAATGATTGATAATTCCGTTCCTGAGTTGAACGAGGAAAACTTTCCATCATTGACAAAAGATTATTTGAAATCAAAAGGTAGGGTTGAGATTTCAGATCAATTCTTTGCTGATAAGAAAGAATTTGATGCTGAAAAGGTGTTTAATGGAAATGTTAAACATATTTTTGGTAAGATGGTTGCAGGAAAAGTGAAAGGAGCTAAAGAGTTCTAAAAATTAAAGTGCTGGTGGGACAGATGTGTTCCAGAATCTCCCAAGGATGGTCAGCCTTGGGGAAAATTTTTTCCAAACTAAAAATCTGACTTGCCGGAGCTCCCAGGTTGGTAAGAGTGGAGCAGGAATCGGCATCTTTCCTAGCAAATAATCCTACATGTGGTACAGTTGGTAAAGTACAGGTGGTATATTTAAATTGTTATATGTTGATTTACAAGTGGTTATGGTTGGTGAATGAACCTGTAAGTGGTTGAAAGAGGTTTTCACTTTCAAATGGTTAATCAAGGTCATTAAGTTGAACTTCATTGGACCATACTTACAAATGGTATTTGATGAACAAAGTGATAAACCCCTAATATTTACAAGTGGTAAAATTAAGCAAACTTATTTTCTGGAAAAACCATTTGATTAAAACAAACTTAAGTGTTTTGAAATCACAATGGGAAAATAGTTTGTTGTGAGGGGGAGTTCTGATTGTTTATGCCAAGTGAATGGAGAATTGAAGCGATTTGATATCAGTTGTCACTTTATTGTATAGTTTGTTTTCAAATTTCCTAAAATGTGTTTGCATTTTAGGGGGAGTAAAATTTTCAGAAAATCCAAAAACATTAGAAAATTTGAAAAAGCCAAAAACATGATAAAATGAAAAATGAGTTTTGTTGTACAAAAGAGGAAATGATAGTACATCAGTGGACGATCGCGGCATGCTAAAGAATTGGAAAGTTAAATAGTGATAAACGGTCTCACTGATGATGTGTCAGTAGGTTTTTGCACATTTAGTAGATTGTGACGAGATATAAACCTAAATTCAAACTTGCTTAATTTGTGGGTAACATCTCTCGGATATATGGGTAACCCCCGAAATCTCGTTTGAAAGATTCCTTTTTCTGATATACTAGGTCTTTATACTCAGTGATATCTGGGGTATTATTCCGGGACTTCTGCTGAATGGAAGTTCTGACCTAGTCCTCGAATAATACTTTCTGCAATGCTTGAGACATAGCATCACCCTCAGCATATATGATAAGACAATAAAATTTCTTAGCAATGCTGTTGTAAAAAAGATCCTCTAAAGGGGACACACCGAAAAGTTGAGTCATGATCTCTCTGCTGAACGGTAGTTCTGACCTGAGCTCTCATGATTCTTCATAATTTATTAACCCCTACAGATGTTATTTGTGTCATAATTACCTGTAAGACAGAATATTGGGATCTGGATACGGGAGTATATTCTGAGGTGGGACACGCAATTAAGTTTAAGTGCTTAAGACATTAATATCGTATCTCGAAGCAGTTGAATTTTGTGTGAAAATTTATGTGGACCAGTATACTGACAATCTAGGTGAATCGTTTAGAACTTAAAATGTTTAAAGCTTAATGGTGTTGGTGATTTGTCTCAAAAACTGATATGATCCTCTTACACAAACTCACAAAAATAGTGTATGTAAATATTTCTTTACTGCATTTCATTTCTGTTATATAAAAATCCAAAAAGATTTTCGGTGTGTTTTAGCATAAATTTTGAAAATTAAAAAAGATTTTAGACAACTGATGTTGAAAAGCTGATTTTCAAAATTCCGAGTGCTGAACATGATGAACAGGTTTGGGAAACTTTGTTTGAAAATGTGTGAAATGATAATGATAATCATTCAAGTGGTTCATCAGAAATTGACATAATAAATCTTTGTATTCAGGATTGTGTCTTCAAGAGTTTAGTGAAGTTTCTAAATTTGTTATATCTTATCTTTTATGAAACTTATGTTTTGGGTAGAGAATATGCAGGTGAGTCAGGTTACGATACCTGAACCTGTGAAAGCCAGACTACGATCCCAGTACAAGTTGAGGGGGAGTCTGTTAGAGAAAGAGTGTCTGAAGATGCAAGAGCTAGGAGCCAGAGATCCTGAAAGAGAATTGGAGATAGGATAGAGCCAGATAGAGATCATGAAGAAAGTCCAAAGACTGATAAAGACTGAAGATTGAGAAGATTCGACACTTAAGACTCGTCAACATCTGAGGGGGAGTCTGTTAGTGCATTCATCTGCTGACTTCGTCTTACATCGAGTCTCGGGTTCCTTGCGGTTTTGGTCAAGCATGATGTCATGATGACATCATCAAGATGACATCATCAATGACATCACTTCACAAGAGACAAAACAGTATTGCATGATTTCACGTGATATCAGATTGTTTAAGATGTGATTTCGTTTATTTGTACAAGTTAATTTCGCTTTTGCAAACAAGTGATTTCGCTTTTATGTCATGAGTGATTTCGCTTTTGTGAACATGTTCACATAAGCGAAATCACCAATCCTATATAAAGGACACATAAGCGAAATCATATAGAGAAGTCTTGTTTCCGGTACCGAATTGCTGCCGAAGTGCCGTTTGACTTGTAATCAGTGTTAAATCAATATACAAGGCAAGATTTAGTATAACAAGCTGTTATTCGTGTTCGTTTCTTGTTATTCCGCACCTGAAACGGATTAGAACACCTCCGATTGACTCGTTCGGGTCAGCACGCGATCCTACATATTTCAAACATCGCGCAACACGAATTCGTTTCATCAAAATAAATATAGTTTATATTTATTTCAAATATTAAACGACACGAATTCTTTTATAAAATAGATATGATTTATCTATTTATTTCAAACTTCAAACAAACTCGATAATATTTTCGCAAAATAAATATAACTTTTTATATTTATTACAAACGCCGAAACGGCATATACGTATATTTTTGGCAAATATACACAAGACGTGATATATATAATACAAGTTATTATATATTACTTTCATACGAAACGCGTTATATGATACGAGTTTGTTATATGATATTTTCATAGAAATATTCTTTCATACACGTATGACTACTCGAGACGGCTAACACACTTACAACGATATATTTATATATTTTTATATAAATATTTATTCATTTTAAGTCTCTCGGAAACTAAGTCTTTTTCAAGACTTATTAAACTGCTACTGACATTAAACGAGACTTAACACGCATAACGTAATCTTTTCCATTAAGTTAACAACTTACCGTTGAATCGTTCGATTAACGATTCGGTAGAGCTCGGTTACACGTAGACTAGTTACCGCTTTTATTTTGAAACTTATTAGATATTCCGTGTTAGGAATATTGTAGAATGCACGCTAGCGAGTCTCATTTTCGAAACGACATCACGGAGTCGTAATTAGCTAGCTTTGCACATGGAAATTCAGGTGAGTTCATAACCCCCACTTTTTACTGTTTACATTTTTGTAAATGTTTTCGGGGTGGAAAGACATGCACGTTTTGCAAAAACACACAAAGTTCTGAACAAATGCAAAACTCGTATTTCTAAATTATATTACGAAGTGATTTCGAGGAACTCAAATGATTACGAAAGGTTTATACTAAACATACCGGTTTTCAAACAAACGTATCTTTCAGAATATGCATACCCACGAATTCTAGTTTTCTAAACTACGGGTAAATACAAGAAGCACTCTTGGTGAGAACGAGTACCAAGTATGATGCGTTTTGAGAAAGGATCAGTCTTAGAGACTGGGGGAGGATCAGTCTTAGAGACTGGGGTAAAATACATGTACAAAGGATTACAGACATTTTTATACATGGTATGGTTAGCTTAAGGAGGGTTAGAACGTACAGATCATGTGAGTGGGTAGGCGTAACTTGGGATCATTAATCCTCATTGTAGGACCGAGGGACAGGAGCGGTAGATCTATCTGGGTGTAGCGAGCCCAGCCCCCAGGCCAAACAGAACGGACCTCGGGGTGACTTTGTGCCCGACGCATAAATTTGCTAGTTTTGAGTCTTCCTACTTGCACTTCACACATATCAATGGCCTTGCAAACCATTGGTGATCTCTTTATTTCCTTATTGCTACATACCAGGGATTTTATACTTACGGAAACTTCTTGTTCATACAAATTAACTACTATGTTTTATACAAATTCAAAGCATTATGCGGGTATGGAGTCAAAGTCAGGGTGGGCATTGACGGTTATGCGAACACTACAAATACAAGGCTTTACAAATACATGGTTTTATGAACATAACGTGTTACAAACACAACGTTTCCATATAACTTGGATAGAAAATGATTTTTAAATTCATTTTCTCAATACTATTTCAAAAACCGGTTATTCCAAAGATTTATTTCAAATCTTTCACAATACCAAAGATTTATTTCAAATCTTTCACAACTCAAAAGATTTATTTCAAATCTTTTACAAACAAACTATGAACTCGCTCAACTTTATGTTGACTTTTTCGCATGTTCTTTCTCAGGTTGCATTTCTAAGACATGGAACGGTTGGAATAGGAGAACCATTGGAGACTCGAGTACTTAGTGGGCGTTCAGTTTCTAGAAGTCTTAGCTTTATTTGCTTCCGCTGTGCAATGAAGATACCAGTCCAGTCACGCCAATGCTCTGATGATTTCGGGGTGTGACACTAGTGTCCTAAGAAGAGCAGAAAAGTTCAAACTGATTACCGGAAGAAATGACTTTCTTGATGCACATGTTTCTACTTTAGGTTTTGATAAATCTAAAGTTACTTGTTTTTGATGCAGGGAGAAAGGTCATTTCAAGAGAGAATGCAAGAATAGAGAAGCAAGTGATGCAAAGAATCCGTTCGGAAAAGATGACTATTACTGGAAAGCCATATATCAACAAGTTGGTCAACAACAACAGCAAGAACCACAAGTGGCTCATGGTAGAAAAGTGATCGAGGGTTCAAAGAGAGCATGTTTAGTGAATCAAGAGAATTTCAACTGGGAAAAATACATATCACCCGAAAGCAAAGCATGCCTAATCAATCAAGATGATGAAAGATTACCTGAAGGCTTTAGCTGGGATATGTTTGTTGATGAAAAGGGAGAGTTTAAAGCTTTCATCACTAAAATTGTGAAAGAACCAGATATGTTTACCACATGGATGAAATCTATTGGAGTTAGTATGAAGAATGAAGAAGAAAAGTCTGTTTCATCAGAAGAAAATTCACAGAGTTCAGATGGAAGTTCAGAAAGAGAAGCTCTTTTTGATCAAACACCATCTGATTCTGGTTTTTCGGATGATAATTCTGAAAAGTCAATTGAGTTCGATCAATCACCAACTGATGACAGTAGTGACGATGAAGAAGAAAGACATATTAATGTTGCAAAAACTCATCTCTCTCCTGAAAGCTTTCATTTTTATTTTGCAGATCGCTTGGGGAAGCTAAATGTCACAACCCCCAAAATCCACCATGCGGTGTACCACCGCTTGGAGGCGTGACGTGACCAGGATCGAGCCACCAATCATATTGAACATCGTAATTAAGTAAATAAGACCAACCACAATACGATTGGTGACCAAAGCTAGTTAACCATGTTTAGTTTAAACAGCGGAAGCATAAAAGTAAATCCAAAAGCATAAGTCCATAGTTTATAAGTTAAAGTTCAAAACGCAAGTTTAATAAGTTCATAAGGATTTAAATAATAAGCACGGAACATAACAGTCCGTACACCACAACGACTCCTTCCTCGTGCAACCTCCAAGTGTTTAGCGACCTGTAAGGCATGTAACAATGAGTCAACAACAAAGTTGAGTGAGTTCACGTTTGGTTGTTTAGTTTTAAGTTGTTTCTGAAAAACGTGGTTTGACTTTCGTTGGCTTAATTGCCATGGGGGTTACCCCGTAGTTGAAAGTATGTTTAACCAGTTCCTTTTTCATTACCCAAACCATAACCATAATCAGTGGGGGGCTTTCCCCGTGTGAACTACTAGACGGTATGATATCGACTACTACGCAAATAAGTTGTGCCCTATATCAGCGTCTATCATCACTGATAGTCTGCAATAGTCCATTAGTACATGCCCGTCCGACCGGCACGGTATGAGGTTTGTTAAACCTAATAGCGCTATTAACTAATGACCCGCTCGCCATTGGCCTCGGCGATTAAGTCGATATAATGAAGAGGGACTTATTGATAGAGTTTTGTCTAGCTAGTTTTTGAGGTTGTTGTCCTACACCAGGAGGACGAACGTAAGTATTCTACACCTAGGAGAATTCGTAGGATTAATAATAGCATCCTATCCATGGAGGATGGCTGTACATATCATCCCAAGGGGATATGTAGATTTAGTTTTAAATTCTTTAACCCATTCCCAAACCACCGGGAATCCCATGCCTTGTAGAAAGTGTGAACTCACCTCGGTTTGCTCGGTTAGATTCTCAAATATAGCTAACAGTCAGGGTCGGTCAATCACGTCCTAATATGATTACCAGTTAGTCATTTAGTGATTTTTAAATAGAGCACAAAGTTCCTACACGTATCTATCACATAACATGCATCACTTTAACGGTTCATGCCCATATATACTTCCCATCCATTCCCCCACTCATAAGCAAGCATACAATAATTCATATAACACATATAACATGTTAGATCATTCACAGATAGCATACTCGACATTTAGACACACAAATTACAACTTATGTCGTTTCAGCTTAAATATTCTAAACCGGGCTGTATTCGGACATTTTAATAAAATAGTTAACTTATTCCAAAAATTCCTAAATTTTTACAGAATGTCTTAAACGTTCCAAATTTTATTGTGTAAAAATATCGGGGTCCAGTTCGTTACCAATATTTTATAAAAATTCATTTTTCTGACTGAACTCAGATTTATCTTTTTCTGACCACAGTTCACGGAATAATTTATTAAAAATTCATCGTAAGTCCGATTTATGAAATTCCAGTGGGGTAATTACAAATACATCAGTTGTCATCTACTGTACAAATTTCATGAGATGATTCGTCAAAGACTTCCAGTTATGACTAAAAACACAACACCTATTTTCAGCAGGAAAAATGCAGCTTGAGCTGCTGTTACAAAACACCCTTTTAAAAATAGTAAACGGAGTCCAAAAATTATGATTCCAGTGCCATTAGAACCGTATTTCATAATACATAAAGAGTTCAGAAAATACATTTTCTGCTTTATTAAGGTTCGGTTACAGCAAACTGAAGTTGGCTGTAATCATCAATCAGCAACTGTTTTCAGCTTTTAACACTCTAAAGTGTGTTCGATTGATTTCCGTTAACATGTTAAGTGATCACAACAACATCAAACATCAATATTAACTAGCAAATCATCAGAAAATCAATCAAGAATCATAATAACACAAGATCTACATGATTTACACACATAACTTCTCTTTATCCACCCTTTATCACTTTATGTTTAAGGTTAATGTAGGCTCATTCTATACACACCCCCTCCCTCCTGATTATACCCCCCCTTATGAGAGGAAAACTGTCGGTCCCACGCACACCCCACCTGTAAGTATGTGAGAGGAGGGGGGTGAAAAAAGTAATTAGGGGGGGGGGGGTGTAGAAAGTAGCACCTTTAATGTAAGTTCTTTAGTGTTTCTCAATTTTTCACCATTAAATCATCTATTAACCACCAAATACAAGAACAAGATGATGATTAGAAGCACTTACTACTAGCACAAGGCTAGGGGAGAAACAAGGCGTAAAAGTGGTGGATAAATGAAATCTAGAGCGGTTCTTGCACTTCCGAAAGCACCGAGCTTGTTTGTATGACTCCTTACACCTTTGTATGTATGTAAAATAGCTAGAATGGAAGTGGATGGTGGTGGTGGTATGGTGATGGTGGCTGCCGTGAGGGGTGTAGAAGGGAGGAGAGAGTTTTGTTTGTTGAGTGTGTTTGATGAAATGAAATGCATAACCTACAAGTAAACTTATAGACCATGTTTCCTCTTGATCCAACATGTAATGTGCTTTCAAGATATCCAACATACATGAATAAAATAATCAAAGAAAGGAAGTGGGTCACCCCTTTGGGTGACCGTCATTTTGAGGGGGGGGGGGGTATGGTTGGGTGGTGATGGTATGGTTAAGATTTAGTTGGAATCTAAAGGTTTAGTTAGTAGTTTGAGTGTGTTATTTAATATAAAGGGTGCTAGGGTATTCGGGGACCCTAACTAGCTCAGAAAAGTCAAAACAATGACTTTGACAATATTTTTATGTTCCGGGTAAAGTCCGGTTGTTTGGTTTGTCACTGTTCCGTTAAAGTGCTTAATTAATCCGTAAAGTGTCCTACATGTATATTTTTGCAATGTTTTTAATTTTTAACACTCAGGAAAGCATACCGGACTATTTAGTAACTTTTCTGTATACTACTAGTATGTTAACAAATACATGTAAGCATAACACAGAAATCAGAGAGCAGTTAAATGATTCAGCACAGTCGTCAAGCAATTTAATTATCATTAATAAATTGTACGGAATACATGTAAATTTGAGGGGTGTCACATTCTCCCCCAATTAAGAGAATTTCGTCTCGAAATTTAGCGCGTGGTTACTGAGGAAGCTAGTTAAGTTGTGTTGTTTTCCTGATTTTCCTGGGGTGTCACATCATCCCCCCGTTGATTTGGAATTTCGTCCCGAAATTCTGCAGTAGCTTCAGCCTCAGTAGTGGTTACGTTTTTCTTAAACAGTTGAGGATACTTGAGTTTCATTTGGTCTTCGCGTTCCCAGGTATACTCTGGGCCACGACGGGCATTCCAACGAACTCGAACGAGTGGTATTCTTGTGCGCTTGAGAATCTTAACATCTCGATCAGTAATCTCTACAGGTTCCTCGATGAATCGCAGTTGGTCGTCGATAGTGAGTTCCTTGAGATGAACTATGAGGGTCTCATCTGACAGACACTTCTTCAGATTTGACACGTGGAATACGTTGTGAACTCCGCTGAGTTCTTCAGGTAGATTCAACTTATAGGCGACCTTGCCAATTTTCTCAATGATTTCGAACAGTCCGACATAGCGCGGATTGAGTTTGTCTCATTTGCCAAAATGAACTACGCCTTTCCAAGGCAAGACTTTGAGTAGCACTCGATCCCCAACTTGGAACTCGAGTGGTTTTCTTCCTTTATCAGCATAGCTTTTCTGACGGTCACGAGCTGCCGCCATTCGCTGTCGTATCTGAGCAATTCTCTCGGTGGTATCTACCACAAGTTCTGGGCCAGTGATTTGGCTATCACCAACTTCTGCCCAATAGAGAGGTGATCGGCATTTGCGTCCGTACAATGCCTCGAACGGAGCGGCTTGGATGCTAGTGTGGTAGTTGTTGTTATATGAAAACTCCACTAACGGGAGGTGTTTTTCCCAGCCATTGCCGAAGTCGATTACGCATGCCCTAAGCATGTCTTCGAGGGTTTGGATGGTGCGTTCAGATTGCCCATCCGTCTGTGGATGATAAGCGGTGCTCATATCTAAACGTGAGCCAAAGGACTTGTGCATTGCTTGCCACAGTTCAGAAGTAAAACGCGCATCACGATCCGAAATGATGGAGGTTGGCATTCCATGCCTTGATACCACTTCCTTTAGGTAAATGTCTGCAAGAGTAGAAAACTTATCCGTTTCTTTGATAGCCAGAAAATGTGCAGACTTGGTCAGTCGATCTACGATCACCCAAATGGTATCGTTTCCGCGTTGAGATCTAGGCAGACCAGTAACAAAATCCATGGAAATTTGCTCCCATTTCCGTTTCGGGATCTCCGGTTGTTGAAGTAGGCCTGATGGTTTCTGATATTCAGTCTTGAGTCTCGCACAAGTCAAGCACTTACTAACGTAGGTTGCTATGTGGGTTTTCATGCCAGGCCACCAATACGTAGTCTTGAGGTCGTGGTACATTTTATCTGAACCCGGATGTACCGAATAACGAGACTTGTGTGCCTCATCCATCACAAGCTCGCGTAGGTCTCCATAAAGTGGAACCCAGATGCGTCCGTTAACATAGTAGGCGCCGTCTTCCTTTTGTTCCAGTCGTTGCCTCGATCCTCGTAGGGACTCAGCCCTGATGTTTTCTGCCTTCAACGCTTCAACCTGAGCATCACGAATGTGAGCAGGAAGGCTAGAGTGAATGGTAAGCTGTAACGCATGTATACGCTTAGGTATAGTATCCTTTCGACTGAGGGCGTCGGCCACAACATTGGCCTTGCCCGGATGATATTTGATAGTGCATTCATAATCGTTCAAGAGTTCGACCCATCTGTAACACCTGTGGCATTTCAACCATCAAACAAATTCCAAACCAATGAAATATTGTATTTCATACTTTGGACTTGTATAAATATGTGTATCTTTTGCACATATCAACTCTTGTTCGATTTCAAACTCTAAATCGCTTTCTGGAAGGTTATACGCGCACTAATGCGTAAATATAACCAGTTTAATGCAACAAACACTCCGGAATAGTGAAATAGGTTTAACATACCTTAAATAACCTTTACATAACTTAGATATAAGTTTTGGAAGGTTTGGTGTGGTGAAATCAAAGTTAAATCGCTTACAGGGACTAAAGTTGACAAACTGCGAAAGTATGCCAATTTGAACTGTAACAGACCTTCCGAAACATGACCATAAGTTAAACATACCATAAATATCCTTTACATAGCTTAGAAATAGGCTTTGAGGTGTTCGGTATGCTAAAATAAACTTTTGGGTCATTCAGGGACTAAAAGTGTCAAAAAGTGCACAAGTTTGCATTTTCGCACATAACTTACGTTCTGAATACATCCGGACATCCAAAAATTTATGTAAGCATGACTATATTATATTTTAGTGTTCGCCATAAGAAAAATCCATTCGTTTCGTCATTTGGATCGTTTTTCGCGCTTGTGCGCATTCCGTCGTAATTAAGCGAACATCGCGTTCGTACGGCTAAACGAACCGACATCCGAGATATTTTTGAGCATGTTTTAAGTTCCCTATACTTTAACTTCATTTTAGAGCTTTGAAATGGGGTTAACGAGGCTTAAACGTGTCAAAAATGCATCAAAAACCAAGTTTCTGGGCTGCAGGGACCAAAACTGTAATTCTGCCAAAGTAAGCTTACGGACCTCAACCTTGGCAGCTTTGAGGTCCGTAAAGCAACCTGCAGAACAGATCAGACTTAACAGTCAGCATGTTCCAGCTGTTCGATTCACATCCACATGTTTCCCACTTGCATATTCAGCTGATAAGGATGGCAAATTAGCCACCATAAGGTTCCGACAAGTGTACGGCCTTGATCGTTGCCTCCTTCTCCAAGAAACGATCCTAGCGGTGGACCATTTCCTATAAATACCCACCAACATCACACCCAAAAACTCACACCTTTGAATCTGAACTTGCTCTCTAAGTTGTCGTGTTTAACACTTCATACCTGAGAGTGTTCGGATCCAAACCTTCCATTCTTGGACCATTCGTAAGTATTCTTTCGTTCTTTTCCTTATTTTTACCGCTTTTCGAGTCAGAAAGTCAAACTTTGTTTGACTTTCAGCGTTGACCAGTAATGGTCAATGCGAAGTTCATTTGAACTTCGCAACGTGAGTGTAATCACGTTGGTCATAGTCCTTTGGGACTATGCCCACTGATTACCACGTTGTCTAGGGTCGTAGGGTAGGCGATCTAATAAATCGCCTATACCTTCGAACCCGACCCAGTTTGGTCGATCATTAGGATCCGACCAAACACAATAGGTGACCATAGTAGGTAGGGAATAACCTTCCGAGGTTATACCCTATGGTCACATCGTTTAAGTAGTTGTATGATAGGTAGTTTATATGCCTTAGGTAAATTACCAGAATACCCTTTTCATGTGTAATTGGTAATTAAGCATATGTAACCTAAACTTTTGTCACGTAACTGATTATGTAGCATGTTTAGGCATATAACACTTGTCATAGGGCTAGTTAGGCGGTCCAAACGCGTTTCACGCGCACGACGCGTTAAAGTAGCATAAGCTTCCTAAACGGGTCGTAATGGGTCGTAAACAATTAGGTTAAGTTTCATTTAGTATGTAGGCTTTGTTAAACCAAATGACACGAGTCTCTACACTCGTTTGGTTTACAAACCCTCATGCTACCCAGTCTTCCGATTTAGGTCCGGTTTATTAATGTAGTTACCTATATTAGGTGCCGTTTGATATTCCGCGATCTCTAGCATTGCTTGGTGATTATCTTTAGACATCTGAGCAATCTCAGGTGAGTACATAGACCCCTCTTTTACTGTTTTCAATTGTTTTGGGGTGGAACACATGTGCCTACTTGTTACTTTCATGCTTTCCTGTTTTGACATCATATACTTGCTATGTTCATTAGTACATTATAGTACATGATTTCATTACATTTCATGCTATGTATTGCCATTGTGTGCATTACTTAGTACATTGTTTTACATGACATTTCGACATAGACATTTTAACATGATTGACATTGATCATGTATTTCCCACAAAACATAACTTTGATTTAAACCAAGTTTTACTTCAATACTTTGTTGTTGTGCATATGGTTTAGTTGAGACATTTCACTTGCCATACATGGATATTTGACATAGACATTTGACATGGATATTTGACATAGACATTTGACATGGATATTTGACCTAGACATTTTGACATGATTTACATCTTGACATGAATACTTTGACATATTATTCAATACATTTGACAATTGATTTAAACATAGACATTTTACATTGTTTGGTTTGGTTTGATTAAGTGATTAAGTAACGATGCGTGTGTAATATGATACAATCATGGTGGATACGCCGCTGGTACTTCCTATATATAAGTGTTTGTATGGTATTACATATTGTAGCGTTATTTGAATCATTTCAGTTTGATACATATAACATTTTATACAAATAACATACTTTTCACAAGACATTGTTTTACAAACAACTTATCTTATACAAATCCATTTTTCTATGGTTATTCATTTAACCATACATTATTCACTTATTTATACATATCATCTGAACTCATTGTTTTTCAAATGATTTACAAAACAAAGCAAATTACAAGGTTCATGACTAAACATTTTCTCAAACATAAGTCATGGAACCTATTTTCACAAAACCTATGTATCTCACAGGCATTTTTATGCTGACGTACCTATTTTCACATGTGTTTTTCAGGAACTGTTGCATAAGATGATCAAGATATATATAGGCAGACTTGGGCTTTAGTGACAATAAAAGATGCAAGACTAGTTAAATTTTGTTGTATTTCCTTGTTTGATTAGACATTGTAACACTTTTAATCAATAAAACGAAACTTCAATTGCCATGGATTTGAAACGATTAATTCTGTTACAACACTCCCCGATATTTCCGCCACGTTTTGTATGTCCCACGTGGTCGGGGTGTGACAGAAAAGATGGTATCAGAGCCAATGGTTATAGGGAATTAGGTTATTAGTAATTAGTAATGCTTTGACCTAGTCTATAACCTTCTTAGGACCCTAACGCGAGTTTACTTGCGTTTAGTCATAAAACAATACCGTCACCTATCCTTAGGCGACGACCACAACAAGAACATAAATTTCAAAACCGCTTTGAAAACTAATCATCTGTTCTAGGATGATTGATTACTAGGTTTTGAACCCTCTATTGTAAGGTTTTGAACTCTCTATTATATGGTTTTGAACCTCTTTGAGTTTTCAAAATCTCGACAAAGTTTCGGGTTTTAAATAATGTGAAAACGTGCAAACTGGAAGGGTGAATGCCTGTATTCTGGGTTTTCTGGCTAGGCAAGCACTTCGTATACATCTCATCAGACGCGAGACCAGTTGTGCTTACCTGGGAATTCTTGGAATGAGTGTTCACTTATAGGCGAGCATGTCTTCGCGATACATTATTTTTGACCTATTTACTTGATTCTTCACCAGGGTCGTTTGTTGCTTTGTAGTAACAAACAAATGGCCACTATCCTTGCTTTCATCAGATTTGTTTCATCTCATTCTTTTCGTCTAACTCTCTCACTCGTTTCCTTTCATGTTCCTCTTTTAGAATGCCTCCTCGACGCGAAAATCAGATGACGCCTGCCGAGCTGGCGGAAATCATCGCGCAGCAAATGGCTGCTGCCTTCCCAAATCTTTGTGCTCAAATAATACAAGCCATCAACAACAACAATGCTCCATGCAACTTCAAAAGTTTCAACTCGGCCAAACCGCTCAAGTTTAGTGGTTCCGAGGGAGCAACTGGGCTTCTACAGTGGTTCGAGAGCATTGAGAATACGTTCCGTCACGTTCAGTGTCCTGAAAATCGCAAGGTCGAGTTTTCTTCGAGTGTGTTTCAGAAGAGGGCTCTTACGTGGTGGAACGGGATTATGAGAGACCGGGGTGCTGAAGTTGCACTAGCACAGACTTGGGCCGAGCTTAGAGCTCTTATGATGAGGGAGTTCTGTCCTCGTCATGAATTGCGAGCTTTGGAGAGGGAGTTTGATGATTTGAAGCAAGACAGTGGTGAACATCGAGCCTATACTGACCGTTTTGAAGAATTGAGCCTGTTGTGTCCCGCTATGGTTACTCCTGTGGATAAGGCGATCGAGAAATATACTGATGGTCTTCCTGACCTAGTTCAGGATATTGTTACTGGCAGTAACCCTACTACTGTCAGACAAGCCATTGAACTGTCTGCCACCCTAACAGAATCCCACATCAGGAAGAAGAAGCTTTTTCGAAAAGACGACCCAAGACCATCCGACAAGACTGCTCAAGTGGAACCAAAGGAAGAACATGCTGAGGTGTCCAAGAATAAGAAGCGTAAGGCTTCGCAGAATTTTGCGATTGCTGCTCAACCCAACCAAAACATCCGCCACCAACCAGCTCAGCCTCCTGCAAGGAAACCTTATGCCGGTACTGCACCGATATGCGACAAATGTAATGCACACCACTTAGCTCACCTACAGTGTCGTTTGTGTGCATCATGTGGGCGACTCGGTCACCTGGCAAATGCTTGTCGTTTTACCCCGAACCAAACTGGTCCAAACCAACCTCAAGTAAATCCTGCTCAAGCTCGTCTTCCACGAGGTCCTTGTTTCAACTGTAACGAGATGGGCCATTTCCGAAGAAATTGCCCAAAGATTGCTAATGCGAATCCAGCGCAGGGATGAGCACCGGACCAACTAGAAGACAATGTTGTTTAGAAATAATCAAGCCTTATGTATTATTTTCTTTTGTTGTCAAGGTCCATGAAACAGTTGTTGTTGTGGTTATTTATAAATAAATCTTTTTATTTTGCATTGCAATATACAAATATGATGGCATGTATAAACAACGTATTCCCTACAATACCGACAATCAAGGGAATCGTATTCCTTGAAGAACGGACTACCCCGAAATTTCCTCCATTTTATTATCTCTTGCGTTTTCCACGGAAATCCTTAGTACCCGTCTCTTGCAAAGAAACGAAGTACAAGGCGCAAGTTACAACTCTGTGTGAATACCCAACGTACCACTATAAATTCTTAATAGGGTACCTAAGGGTATTTCCGTATCTTCAAATTTTTTTGTTCCTTAATTCGAATATTACGTTTTCTTGAAAACGAAATCGAATTTTTGGAAGATCTTTCCATCTTCATAGTTAGATTCTGGTTAATGTTTAAAGTACCGAATGAAATCCATGAAATGGATTCCTAGTGTGCTTTAAATGCATGTACATAATTAACAAAACAAAACTTACAAATTTAAGATCTAGATAAACAATTTTGTGGTTATGTGACTATGTGTTTATGCATTTTGTGTTTTTGTATACTCTGGATATTCGTTATCCAAATCCTCGTAGAATCTTTCATACCTTCATATGAGGGATTCGTAGTAGGATATTCAAAAAGGTACTATCTTAAATCCTTAATGGACTTCCACGTTGTAGTTAAGTCCCTTGGATTATAAAGTACTATTCCAAAGTTTAAGGGAAACATGTGTTGAAAAATTAAAGAGATCCTACGTCGATCTAAAGTTAAATAGATCCTCCGTCGATCTAAAGTTAAATACATCCTACGTCGGTGTAGTTAAATGTTTCTCTTAGATAGTTGAGTTAAAGAGATCCTACGTCGATCTAAAGTTAAATACATCCTACGTCGGTGTAGTAGTTAAAGAGATCCTACGTCGATCTAAGTTAAATAGATTGGTTCGACAATCTGGTTAAATACATCCTACGTCGGTGTAGTAGTTAAAGAGATCCTACGTCGATCTAAGTTAAATAGATTGGTTCGACAATCTAGTTAAATACATCCTACGTCGGTGTAGTAGTTAAATACATCCTACGTCGGTGTAGTAGTTAAAGAGATCCTACGTCGATCTAAGTTAAATAGATTGGTTCGACAATCTAGTTAAATACATCCTACGTCGGTGTAGTAGTTAAAGAGATCCTACGTCGATCTAAGTTAAATAGATTGGTTCGACAATCTAGTTAAATACATCCTACGTCGGTGTAGTAGTTAAATACATCCTACGTCGATGTAGTAGTTAAATAATTCTCTTGAGTAGTTAAGTTAAATAGATTGGTTCGACAATCTAGTTAAATGTATCATGTGTTTATGTAGTTAGATAGACCCTCGTGAGGTCTAGTTCAAGAGATTATTCGTTTAATTTTTTCCCCATACGCATTATGAAATAAACTGTGCGGACTGTGCAAGGAACTACGTAATTATGGAGGCCTACATAATTATGGAGTTCAGTGCATAGGAACCACAGGGAGTTTTGTCATGTGTTAAGACCATCAGTGGCAAGAGTAATGATACGGGAGAAGTCTTGGACTTTGACCAATGTCATTTATTCTCACACTACCCAATTCGGATTTCAAGCACACACAAGTTTCCTTTGATAATTCTTCACGGGAACTGTTCTCCTGTCTATAGTTCAAAACTCCATGTTTTGTTACTACAATGACTTCAATTTGAGGGTTGACATCTTTGCTAAGAATCCTAACATGGCCCAGAGTTTTACTTAAGGGCTCAATGGATTGTCTGAAGGCAAAACCGTCACAGCTGCCTCCACAAGTTTCCTCTAAAACTAAATTTCGGGACGAAATTTCCTAAAGTAGGGGAGACTGTAACACCTGTGGCATTTCAACCATCAAACAAATTCCAAACCAATGAAATATTGTATTTCATACTTTGGACTTGTATAAATATGTGTATCTTTTGCACATATCAACTCTTGTTCGATTTCAAACTCTAAATCGCTTTCTGGAAGGTTATACGCGCACTAATGCGTAAATATAACCAGTTTAATGCAACAAACACTCCGGAATAGTGAAATAGGTTTAACATACCTTAAATAACCTTTACATAACTTAGATATAAGTTTTGGAAGGTTTGGTGTGGTGAAATCAAAGTTAAATCGCTTACAGGGACTAAAGTTGACAAACTGCGAAAGTATGCCAATTTGAACTGTAACAGACCTTCCGGAACATGACCATAAGTTAAACATACCATAAATATCCTTTACATAGCTTAGAAATAGGCTTTGAGGTGTTCGGTATGCTAAAATAAACTTTTGGGTCATTCAGGGACTAAAAGTGTCAAAAAGTGCACAAGTTTGCATTTTCGCACATAACTTACGTTCTGAATACATCCGGACATCCAAAAATTTATGTAAGCATGACTATATTATATTTTAGTGTTCGCCATAAGAAAAATCCATTCGTTTCGTCATTTGGATCGTTTTTCGCGCTTGTGCGCATTCCGTCGTAATTAAGCGAACATCGCGTTCGTACGGCTAAACGAACCGACATCCGAGATATTTTTGAGCATGTTTTAAGTTCCCTATACTTTAACTTCATTTTAGAGCTTTGAAATGGGGTTAACGAGGCTTAAACGTGTCAAAAATGCATCAAAAACCAAGTTTCTGGGCTGCAGGGACCAAAACTGTAATTCTGCCAAAGTAAGCTTACGGACCTCAACCTTGGCAGCTTTGAGGTCCGTAAAGCAACCTGCAGAACAGATCAGACTTAACAGTCAGCATGTTCCAGCTGTTCGATTCACATCCACATGTTTCCCACTTGCATATTCAGCTGATAAGGATGGCAAATTAGCCACCATAAGGTTCCGACAAGTGTACGGCCTTGATCGTTGCCTCCTTCTCCAAGAAACGATCCTAGCGGTGGACCATTTCCTATAAATACCCACCAACATCACACCCAAAAACTCACACCTTTGAATCTGAACTTGCTCTCTAAGTTGTCGTGTTTAACACTTCATACCTGAGAGTGTTCGGATCCAAACCTTCCATTCTTGGACCATTCGTAAGTATTCTTTCGTTCTTTTCCTTATTTTTACCGCTTTTCGAGTCAGAAAGTCAAACTTTGTTTGACTTTCAGCGTTGACCAGTAATGGTCAATGCGAAGTTCATTTGAACTTCGCAACGTGAGTGTAATCACGTTGGTCATAGTCCTTTGGGACTATGCCCACTGATTACCACGTTGTCTAGGGTCGTAGGGTAGGCGATCTAATAAATCGCCTATACCTTCGAACCCGACCCAGTTTGGTCGATCATTAGGATCCGACCAAACACAATAGGTGACCATAGTAGGTAGGGAATAACCTTCCGAGGTTATACCCTATGGTCACATCGTTTAAGTAGTTGTATGATAGGTAGTTTATATGCCTTAGGTAAATTACCAGAATACCCTTTTCATGTGTAATTGGTAATTAAGCATATGTAACCTAAACTTTTGTCACGTAACTGATTATGTAGCATGTTTAGGCATATAACACTTGTCATAGGGCTAGTTAGGCGGTCCAAACGCGTTTCACGCGCACGACGCGTTAAAGTAGCATAAGCTTCCTAAACGGGTCATAATGGGTCGTAAACAATTAGGTTAAGTTTCATTTAGTATGTAGGCTTTGTTAAACCAAATGACACGAGTCTCTACACTCGTTTGGTTTACAAACCCTCATGCTACCCAGTCTTCCGATTTAGGTCCGGTTTATTAATGTAGTTACCTATATTAGGTGCCGTTTGATATTCCGCGATCTCTAGCATTGCTTGGTGATTATCTTTAGACATCTGAGCAATCTCAGGTGAGTACATAGACCCCTCTTTTACTGTTTTCAATTGTTTTGGGGTGGAACACATGTGCCTACTTGTTACTTTCATGCTTTCCTGTTTTGACATCATATACTTGCTATGTTCATTAGTACATTATAGTACATGATTTCATTACATTTCATGCTATGTATTGCCATTGTGTGCATTACTTAGTACATTGTTTTACATGACATTTCGACATAGACATTTTAACATGATTGACATTGATCATGTATTTCCCACAAAACATAACTTTGATTTAAACCAAGTTTTACTTCAATACTTTGTTGTTGTGCATATGGTTTAGTTGAGACATTTCACTTGCCATACATGGATATTTGACATAGACATTTGACATGGATATTTGACATAGACATTTGACATGGATATTTGACCTAGACATTTTGACATGATTTACATCTTGACATGAATACTTTGACATATTATTCAATACATTTGACAATTGATTTAAACATAGACATTTTACATTGTTTGGTTTGGTTTGATTAAGTGATTAAGTAACGATGCGTGTGTAATATGATACAATCATGGTGGATACGCCGCTGGTACTTCCTATATATAAGTGTTTGTATGGTATTACATATTGTAGCGTTATTTGAATCATTTCAGTTTGATACATATAACATTTTATACAAATAACATACTTTTCACAAGACATTGTTTTACAAACAACTTATCTTATACAAATCCATTTTTCTATGGTTATTCATTTAACCATACATTATTCACTTATTTATACATATCATCTGAACTCATTGTTTTTCAAATGATTTACAAAACAAAGCAAATTACAAGGTTCATGACTAAACATTTTCTCAAACATAAGTCATGGAACCTATTTTCACAAAACCTATGTATCTCACAGGCATTTTTATGCTGACGTACCTATTTTCACATGTGTTTTTCAGGAACTGTTGCATAAGATGATCAAGATATATATAGGCAGACTTGGGCTTTAGTGACAATAAAAGATGCAAGACTAGTTAAATTTTGTTGTATTTCCTTGTTTGATTAGACATTGTAACACTTTTAATCAATAAAACGAAACTTCAATTGCCATGGATTTGAAACGATTAATTCTGTTACAACACTCCCCGATATTTCCGCCACGTTTTGTATGTCCCACGTGGTCGGGGTGTGACACCATCGACGTTGTCGCATATTTAACTCCTTTTGCTTGAAGATATGCTCGAGACTCCTGTGATCGGTGTAAATGGTGCATTTGTTACCGTATAGGTAGTGTCTCCATATCTTAAGCGCGAAAACAACTGCTCCCAATTCCAAGTCGTGCATAGTGTAGTTCCTTTCGTGAACTTTAAGTTGGCGTGTTGCGTAGGCAATGACCTTGTCATGTTGCATCAACACGCAACCAAGTCCTTGGATGGAAGCGTCGCAATAAACCACAAAATCTTCTGTGCCTTCAGGCAATAAACCACAAAGTCTATCCTTCAAGTGCTGAAATGCGGACTCCTGTGCATCACCCCAACGATAGGTGACACCTTTCTGAGTCAGTGAAGTGGGAGGTTGCGCAATCTTTGAGAAATCCTTGATAAACCTTCTGTAATATCCTGCCAAACCCAAGAATTGGCGGATTTCTGTTGGTGTGCGGGGTGCTGGCCAGTTCTTGATCGATTCAACCTTAGATGGATCCACATGAATTCCATCCTTGTTTACCACATGGCCTAGAAAGTGGACTTCGCGAAGCCAGAAGTCACATTTCGAAAACTTGGCATACAACTGCTCTTTTCGAAGAAGTTCCAGCATAAGTCGTAGATGCTGCTCGTGTTCCTACTGACTCTTAGAATAGATCCGGATATCGTCGATGAACACAATAACGAACTTATCCAGGTTAGGTTTGCATACTCGATTCATGAGATCCATGAAGACCGCTGGTGCATTCCTCAGCCCGAATGGCATAACCAGAAACTCGTAATGGCCGTAACGAGTTCTGAATGCTGTTTTGGAGACGTCCTCATCTTGGACCCTCAGCTAATGGTATCCCGATCTCAAATCAATCTTGGAGTAATAGCTCGACCCTTGCAACTGGTCGAACAAGTCGTCAATACGTGGAAGAGGATAACGATTCTTCACAGTCACCTTGTTGAGTTCGCGGTAGTCGATACACATTCTGAAAGTACCATCTTTCTTTTTCACAAACAAGACTGGAGCTCCCCAGGGCGAAGAGCTAGGACGTATAAAACCCTTTTCCAAGAGTTCTTGCAGTTACGTAGACAGGTCTTCAAGTTCTGATGGAGCTAGACGATAAGGTTCTCGAGCTATGGGCGCTGCTCCAGGAGCTAGCTCGATTTGAAATTCAACTTGACGATGAGGCGGAAGACCAGGTAATTCCTCTGGAAATACCTCAGGAAAGTCACGTACAATAGGGATGTCTTCAATTCTCTTCTCTTCCGTTGATGTGTTAGTAATGAGTGCTAGAATGGCAGTGTGGCCCTTTCACAAACACTTCTGGGCCTTAAGAAAAGAGATAATGCCTACGACAGCACCACTCTTGTCGCCATGAATCACGAGTGGTTCTTCACCAGAACGAGGAATGCGGACGATTTTCTCCTTACAAACATTCTCCGCTTGATGATGAGATAGCCAATCCATCCCAATAACGACGTCGAAACTACCTAGTGTGATAGGAATAAGGTCGATAGAGAAAGTCTGACCAACTAAGACGATGTTACAACCTTTAACTACGCGTGTGGCTTCAAGACTTTTACCATTTGCTAGCTCTATCGTGTGTTTGGTGTTTAGAAGTGTTGGAGTACGCTTAAGCATTTGGCTAACTTTTAAGGACACATAACTAGTATCGGCACCCGAATCAAATAAAGCAGTAACAAAGAAGTCGTCCAGAAGAAACTTACCCATCACCACGTTGGGATCGTTCCTTGCATCACCTTGACCAATCACGAACACACGAACCCTTGCTCCATTACCATTGTTGTTACCCCCGTTGTTGCCTCCATTGTTGTTCCTATTTCCTTGATTGTTGTTGTTCTGATTCTGGTTCAGTTGGGGGCAGTTCCTCTTAAAGTGACCTTTAGCGCCACACTGAAAGCATCCTTTATTGCCCTGTTGTTGCTGCTGTTGGTGGTTCTGTGGAGCTTGTTGTTGTTGTTGGCGATTCTGATTTGCAGGACACGGGCTCCTGCAATCCCTAGCTTCATGGCCCAGCTTGTGACATCTCTGACATCGACCTTTGTTGCACTGCCCGCTGTGATGCTTGTTGCACCGGTTGCACTTGGGGTGGTTTCCTCGGTATTCACCCTGTCCTTGATTACCGGAAGATTGCTGACCAGGACTCTGGTAGTCATCAGTCTTTCGCTACTGAGACTTAACTAAAGTAGAACCCTTACTGGAGTTCCCATCCCATTTTCTCTTGTTGTCGGTAGGTGCATCAGAAGTAGCTGTGGCACTGATTCGTTTGGGCAGCCTGTTTTGCTCCACCGCTTGGTCAGTGAGTCGATGGGCCAACTTGATGATTTGCTGTATGGTACCCAGGTTGGCTGAAGTCACGTGACTTTGAATCTCTGGTACAAGGCCCTTGAGATACAGCTCAATTCATTTGATGGGAGGGTCCACCATGGTGGGGCACAAGATGGCCAGCTCATTTGACCTCTTTGTATACGCCTTAATCTCAGACCCCGTCATTTTCAGGTTGAAAAACTCCACCTCTAGTTTCTGGATGTCATCCCGACTACAGTATTCTTCTTTGATCAGTTCCTTGAGTCCATTCCAGGGTGTGGCATTAGCAACTGCCAGTCCTAGTAGTTGAACCTATGCCTTCCACCAGGTTAACGCAGCTCCTTCAAGTGTTCCGGTAGCATATTTCACCCTACGGTCTTCGGGGCATTCACACATCTCGAAAACTGACTCAAGCTTTTCAAACCAGTGAAGAAGGCCCACTGCTCCTTCGGTGCCACTGAAAGTAGTAGGTCGGCAGTCCATGAACGTTTTGAATGTGCACACAGGAGTTTGAGCATGTTGACCTGTTGTGTGAGAATAACAGATAAGGTTAAGCACGAGGGTTGGTTTGTGAAGGTAGGATCTAAACGTCCTAAGGTGGGTTGATATAGCAGGTTATACCTCCTGCTGGATTTGCTGCGAGTGCCTCAGCAACTCGTTCGTTGATCAAAGCCATCAACTGGGCTTGAGTGAGGTTGATACGTTCTCCGCGTCCGCTCATGATCTTCATAATGAAGCAACTTAAGTGAGAAAAGTGTCGCGAAAGTGCGTAAGTGTGGGACGATAGTAGAGAGTAAGCAGACAAGGTTCAAATAGCAATTATCATGTTATCTAATGCACAGTGAGAACTATCTAACCGACAATATAACATAAATCATACCACTTATGGTGTCGAGTCTTGCACGTGGAGCGAAGCGTCGTTGTGGATCATTGAGCACTGTACAGGTTATAGTCTGGTTTTATCAAAAATTTTTCCTTTTTTAAAACCAAGTCCACTATAACCAATGGCTCTGATACCAATCTGTCACAACCCCCAAAATCCACCATGCGGTGTACCACCGCTTGGAGGCGTGACGTGACCAGGATCGAGCCACCAATCATATTGAACATCGTAATTAAGTAAATAAGACCAACCACAACACGATTGGTGACCAAAGCTAGTTAACCATGTTTAGTTTAAATAGCGGAAGCATAAAAGTAAATCCAAAAGCATAAGTCCATAGTTTATAAGTTAAAGTTCAAAACGCAAGTTTAATAAGTTCATAAGGATTTAAATAATAAGCACGGAACATAACAGTTCGTACACCACAACGACTCCTTCCTCGTGCAAGCTCCAAGCATTTAGCGACCTGTAAGGCATGTAACAACGAGTCAACAACAAAGTTGAGTGAGTTCACGTTTGGTTGTTTAGTTTTAAGTTGTTTCTGAAAAACGTGGTTTGACTTTCGTTGGCTTAATTGCTGTGGGGGTTACCCCGTAGTTGAAAGTATGTTTAACCAGTTCCTTTTTCATTACCCAAACCATAACCATAATCTATGGGGGGCTTTCCCCGTGTAAACTACTAGACGGTATGATATCGACTACTACGCAAATAAGTTGTGCCCTATATCAGTGTCTATCATCACTGATAGTCTACCATAGTCCATTAGTACACGCCCG
Source organism: Helianthus tuberosus (assembly GCA_030545235.1). Taxonomy (NCBI): domain Eukaryota; kingdom Viridiplantae; phylum Streptophyta; class Magnoliopsida; order Asterales; family Asteraceae; genus Helianthus; species Helianthus tuberosus. Next base: position 144,998,759 of record CM060359.1, on the reverse strand, counting down.
TCCGACCGACATGGTGTGAGGTTTGTTTAACCTAATAGCGCTATTAACTAATGACCCGCTCGCCATTGGCCTCGGCGATTAAGTCGATATAATGAAGAGGGACTTATTGATAGAGTTTTGTCTAGCTAGTTTTTGAGGTTGTTGTCCTACACCAGGAGGACGAACGTACGTATTCTGCACCTAGGAGAATTCGTAGGATTAATAATGGCATCCTACCCATGGAGGATGGCCGTACATATCTTCCCAAGGGGATATGTAGATTTAGTTTTAAATTCTTTAACCCATTCCCAAACCACCGGGAATCCCATGCCATGTATAAAGTGTGAACTCACCTCGGTTTGCTCGGTTAGATTCTCAAATATAGCTAATAGTTAGGGTCGGTCAATCACGTCCTAATATGATTACCAGTTAGTCATTTAGTGATTTTTAAATAGAGCACAAAGTTCCTACACGTATCTATCACATAACATGCATCACTTTAACGGTTCATGCCCATATATACGTCCCATCCATTCCCCCACTCATAAGCAAGCATACAATAATGCATATAACACATATAACATGTTAGATCATTCACAGATAGCATACTCGACATTTAGACACGCAAATTACAACTTATGTCGTTTCAGCTTAAATATTCAAAACCGGGCTGTTTTCGGACATTTTAATAAAATAGTTAACTTATTCCAAAAATTCCCAAATTTTTACAGAATGTCTTAAACGTTCCAAATTTTATTGTGTAAAAATATCGGGGTCCAGTTCGTTACCAATATTTTATAAAAATTCATTTTTCGGACTGAACTCAGATTTATCTTTTTCTGACCACAGTTCACGGAATAATTTATTAAAAATTCATCGTAAGTCCGATTTACGAAATTCTAATGGGGTAATTACAAATACATCAGTTGTCATCTACTGTACAAATTTCATGAGTTGATTCATCAAAGACTTCCAGTTATGACTAAAAACACAACACCTATTTTCAGCAGGAAATATGCAGCTTGAGCTGCTGTTACAAAACGCCCTTTTAAAAATAGTAAACGGAGTCCAAAAATTATGATTCCAGTGCCATTAGAACCATATTTCATAATACATAAATCTAGAGTTTAGAAAATACATTTTCTGCTTTATTATGGTTCGGTTACAGCCAACTGAAGTTGGCTGTAATCATCAATCAGCAACTGTTTTCAGCTTTTAACACTCTAAAGTGTGTTCGATTGATTTCCGTTAACATGTTAAGTGATCACAACAACATCAAACATCAATATTAACTAGCAAATCATCAGGAAATCAATCAAGAATCATAATAACACAAGATCTACATGATTTACACACATAACTTCTCTTTATCCACCCTTTATCACTTTATGTTTAAGGTTAATGTAAGTTCTTTAGTGTTTCTCAATTTTTCACCATTAAATCATCTATTAACCACCAAATACAAGAACAAGATGATGATTAGAAGCACTTACTACTAGCACAAGGCTAGGGGAGAAACAAGGCGTAAAAGTGGTGGATAAAAGAAATCTAAGGCGGTTCTTGCACTTCCGAAAGCACCGAGCTTGCTTGTTTGACTCCTTACACCTTTGTATGTATGTAAAATAGCTAGAATGGAAGTGGATGGTGGTGGTGGTATGGTGATGGTGGCTGCCGTGAGGGGTGTAGAAGGGAGGAGAGAGTTTTGTTTGTTGAGTGTGTTTGATGAAATGAAATGCATAACCTACAAGTAAACTTATAGACCATGTTTCCTCTTGATCCAACATGTAATGTGCTTTCAAGATATCCAACATCATGAATAAAATAATCAAAGAAAGGAAGTGGGTAACCCCTTTGGGTGACCGTCATTTTGAGGGGGGGGGGTATGGTTGGGTGGTGATGGTATGGTTAAGATTTAGTTGGAATCTAAAGGTTTAGTTAGTATTTTAAGTGTGTTATTTAATATAAAGGGTGTTAGGGTATTCGGGGACCCTAACTAGCTCAGAAAAGTCAAAACAATGACTTTGACAATATTTTTATGTTCCGGGTAAAGTCCGGTTGTTCGGTTTGTCACTGTTCCGTTAAAGTGCTTAATTAATCCGTAAAGTGTCCTACATGTATATTTTTGCAATGTTTTTAATTTTTAACACTCAGGAAAGCATACCGGACTATTTAGTAACTTTTTTGTATACTACTAGTATGTTAACAAATACATGTAAGCATAACACAGAAATCAGAGAGCAGTTAAATGATTCTGCATAGTCGTCAAGCACTTTAATTATCATTAATAAATTGTACGGAATACATGTAAATTTGAGGGTTGTCACACTAAAAGAGAAACAAGCTGCAAAAGAACAAAAGAAAATGAAGTCTAAAAGTGTTGATGAAAAAGATGAGACTGTTCAAAATGAAGAAGTTAAAGTTGCTGCTGAGAAGATTGCTGAGACTAAAAAGGTGTCTGAAGAAGAAAAGGTAGTTGAAGTTCAGAAGATAATCGAAGTAGAAAAGATTGTGGAGGTCATCAAGCCTTGCTTGAAGTGTTTGGAACCTTGCAAGGAATGTGTAGCCAAAGACGAGAAGCTGACTGAGTTTGAGAAGATGAAGGAACAATTACTGTTCAATCTTAACTACGTGAAGGAATCTTATGATGTTTTGAACAGAACAGTAACTGGTCTTCAAAAGACGAATCCTGAAAGAGAAAAAGCATTAACTATGATGAATGTTGTGATGATGACAAAGCAAAAAGCTATAAATTTCTACATCAAAGAAAGTGCAAAGTGGAGGCAAGAGTTAGAAACCGAAAAAATAGAAAATGAGAGGATCAGACGATTATTACAAAGTTATTCTAGTTCTGATTATCTTATTGATCGAATTTATCCAACTGTTGCAGGTTTCGAAGCATTCCAGGATGAAAAGTCAAAGAAGAAGGATACTGGTAAGAAACCGAGTGTTAGTTATAAAAAGTGTTCGCCTCCAATATGGGAAGGTTATTCTCCCAGAAAACCAAACGAGGAGCAAGTCGAAAAAGCAGTCAATATAAAGTTAAAAACCGATACAACTGATGATTTACCAGAAAACATTGACGTCACTTGTAGGTGATTTGAAAACAGAATATGAGAAAACGTAACTTCCTCTAAGTTTAAGGTTCTAGGTTTACACAAAGCTAGTTAATTATTTGTACACCACATAGACATAGTGTCGGAAAATCAGTTAACATGGCAATCAAAGACGTTTCTGTCATCAAACCACCATACGACTCAATTAACCAATTTATTAGTGTCAAGTCAACCCTTTTTATTCACCCAACCCGCCTCTAGGTTTTGTCATCAATCAAATGAAATTGTAAATATATAACCCAAAACACAGAGAAACTGCCTAAGTTAACTAATACATCAGTTTGGTTCAATGTTTGTCATCACATAAACAGATCCAATATATAAATAACTGAGAAAAGTGTAAAACCTGTACTAACCATTCACCCGAAAAATATTACCCAAAGAATTAGCCTTGCATCTTTAATTCTTGTCCTTTATCTGCATGCACCTTGAGTTCTGTCTTGATTAATTTGTACAGCAGCCAAAGGCGGCTGCAACTTTCTTCGACAATTGTTGTGCGTGCCCCCTTTATACGAACCCTCTTTTTTTGAACGGCAAATTTGGATCACTGACGGACTATCAACGTGCTACCAGCGGAACGACCTGATCATATCCATCTCCACTAAGCATAATACATATACACCAATTCAGGAGTAAACCCAATAAATATACGAACCCTCTAACAAAGCCTTCGAGTGTCGTGTATCGCTTTTTCATTCTGCTCACAGACTTTGCATGTGGCATTAAGGCCCAAGTCCAACTTCTAATTTCTATCTTCCACCAGGGGCTGTCAAAATTGAGGTAAACCAATTAACAAAAACTGAAATATAACATATTTAATTGTTTTACATTTTCCTCGTGTGTTTTTAATTCATTAAGTCTGGTTTCTGTTTTTCATTTTGTAGCTACTGTTGATGCACTTTGTGGATGCAGCTCAGTTCAGTTTGACTCGGTTCGGTACGACTCGGTTAGGTTCGGCTCAAGCCTGATGCTACGACATTCCTCCGTCGTGCGCCCCAGAGTTCGACACGCAAAGCACGAAGAGCCACGAGATGACATCACAATGACATCACCATGATGTCATGATGATGTCACCTTTAATAATGTAATGTGAATATGAAATGAAAACCTTAACCGTGTTGTGCTTTTTATGAAGTCTACGAAGACTTCAAATGGTTCGTAGCTTTAAAGGGTTCACCAAGAAGAATCAAGGGTTCGTAGCATTCTCATGGTTCGTGAGAATTGTTTTTCAATGAAGGGTTCGTAGTGCTTGTTAACTGTTCGTTGGAACATATGGACGAAGACTATAGTCTTCGTTGGAACAGTCCACTGTTCGTGGCCAGTAGTCACTCTTCATAGTGTACTGGGTGTTGGGCCTATATAATCAGATATTTGTTTCTCATTTGTTCGAAGAGAGTTTGAGAGTTCTGTGTGAAACTTTGTAAACACTGTGTGTATGTGTTACTGATTCTCTTCACTTAATCAAAGTTGTGAATCTTTGGTTACTTTGTGTTTGTTCCATTTTGCTTTGGTTTGCATACTCTGGTGGATTCCGCACTGGTTAGTGTGTTAACAAACAAGGAAGTAGGTTTAATCTTGATCCTCCAAATGGACCTACAAGTGGTATCAGAGCTTTGGCTCTCTTCCTTGTTTAAAACCAAAAAAAACCTTGTGTTTGAACAATCTGTGAAGTTTCTGTAAGTTTGTTTTTGAGTTTGAGAACAAGAAAGTCTAAGTTTTTTCTGTGAAAGGTGTTTAAAACTTGGTAAAAACTTGTTATTTGGAGTAAATTTTTACAAAAACCCAGTTAAAACATATGGAGATATGTTGGGACTTGGTTTTTCTTAAAAAAATTCTCAAATTTTGTTTTCGTTAAATTTTCCGGCAAGTCGTTTAACCGGAAAAGTCACCGAAATTTGGTTAGTAGAGATAAGTTTCAAAAGGATTTTCTGAAAAAGCTAGATCTGGAATGTTTGTTTTTTAACTAACTTGAGATAACCAGCTACCTTCTTTCACAAAATCAGAAAAAGTTATTTTCTTAAAACAGGCGAATCTCACCTAACATTGTCTTCACGAAGAGTCAGTTTGACGAGGTATCAAGGCTTCGTGGCCTCTGGTCTCCCAACGAACAGTCGGAGTGTTCGTTGACATCACTGTTCATGGCCTTCCTTGTGTGCAATGAAGAGTCAATTATATTGTTTGGGCCGACTACAACTTTGGGCTTCACGAAAACTAGCAAACAATTAAATCTTCTTAAATCACTATTCATCATTCATAAGTCTTCGTAGGTATTTCAACTATTCGTAGACTTCATAGGCTTCGTGGGCCTTAGCAAGTCTTCGTGGACATTAATATACAAAATATTTTTTTTTGGGCTTTAAATTAATTCAAACATCTGTAGTGTTCGTGGGACTATTTAAATATTCAAAGTAAACAAGTATTCTTAGTGGGCCAATTTTTAAATTTATATCTTTGTGGGCAACCGTCTTTTGTTTATTTGGGCCATTCTTCGTAGACTAGAGATTGTTTATGGTAAACCATCATTCTTCGTAGCTCATTATTGTGGTAACTAGTCTTCGTGGTCCAACAGTCTTCGTGGCCCAACAGTATTCGTGGAACAGTCTTCGTAGGTGTCTTTAATGGTCATTCTTCGTAGTGAACTCCTTGTATTTTTCACAAAAGGCTTATTATTTTGTCAAACCTTAAAATTTGTGTTTTAATTTAAATTGTGTTTTATAAAACTTCATAATGAGTTCAAACCCTTGGAGTTGGAGTGAAAACCCAAGTACACCACAAGATCCTTCACAATGGGTGAAAGGATTGATACCCAAAAAGGAAATCACCGAACATCAATGGGCATGTGTCGCGAATCAAAACAGTAGCATTCAAAATCTTCTCTTAAGCGAGAGTGAAACGGGAAGCAGCAATCGTCCACCAAAATTGAATCACATGAACGATTATCCATCATGGAAAAATCGTTTTTATACGTATGTTCTAGGGCAAAACACCGAATTGTGGACATGCTTTATCACACCGTACAACGAAGCTCTAGAAGAAGCAGGTTCCAATGTACAAGCTTTGGCGGGATTGAGCGAAAATGATAAAAAGGCTTACGATCTCGAGAAGAAATCATTTGCTATCCTTACGCAAGCACTTCATAAGGATATCTGTCATCAATTTGCGTATTGTACAATTACAAAGAACTTGTGGGACGTCTTGGAAGCGAGAGGAGAAGGAAATGCTGTAACGAGAAAGATACGTCATGATTTGTTGAAGAAGGAGTTCGAAGCATTTCGGTTTATGGAAAATGAAACACTCTACGAGATGGCTACTCGGTATTATCACTTGATTAGTGAAATGCACTCATACAAGGTTCAGGTTACACAGCAAGAAATGGTTATGCGTTTTGCTGAGGCTTTGCCACCTAAGTGGAGTCATTTCATCGACTTGTTGAAACATACTAGTGTTTTGGATATGGTTAGCATTTATGAATTCGTCCAAAAGCTCGAGAACAACGATGAAGAAGAAATTCGAAAGGCTAAATGACTTCCAGTTCCATAAAATCCCGAAATATACTATGGAGGTATTAATATAGGGGTTAGTACCAGCCAACAAAAACCAAAGCTTAAAACCGCATTTGTATCAAATACAAATCCTTATGGTCTACAACTACCTTGTCAACCATCTCCTCAACAACAACCCTCTTTATTCACACAATCTACCCTACAACTACTTTGTCAACCATCTCCTCAACAAAAACCCTCTCCATTCACACAATCTACCCAACAACTACCTTGTCAACTACCTCCTCAACAAGCCTTTTATGGGAACAACAACCCTCAATCTTCAAACCCCAACACTGTCAGATTCGATACCTCAAACTTTACCAAAGTAAGTGTGGAAGGTGCTCGGGAACATATAGAGCTTTTAAACACAATGGTGATTCGTCGGTCAAATTGGAACATTAATTTGACAGATGAAGACTATCAACAAATAGACAGGGAGGAAATGGAATTGATGGATATTAAGTGGGCGTTTGCAAGTGCAATGAGAAGAGCTAAGGACTACATGAGGAGAACGGGTAGAACAAGTTTGGAAAGTAAAAGGGACACTAAGTTTGGTTTTGATAAGGATGCAGTTACACGCTTCAATTGTGGTGAGAAGGGCCATTTCAAACGGGAATGCACTCGACCGAGCAGATAAGGAAATCAAAATCCTTTCAGAAACTAGTCAAGCTCATTTAATGCCAATCAAGTGAGCAATGAAAGGGGCATTGTAGCAGTTAACAATCCGGGTAACTCAAACTAGTCGGGGCCTTCCAATTAAAACAGGGCCTTAGTAGTTCATGTAGATGAAGGATGTGACTAGTCAGTTCAACTGGGTAATCAGGGAACAGAAGGAAATGGAGGAACTGCTTGTTATGCTAAGTTTATCAAGAATATCAAGCATGTTCACAGTGAGGAGTTCTCTGAGGATGATGACAGTTCTTGTCACACCCCCAAAATACCACCTAGGGAATATCCCTGTTAGGCGTGTGACGTACCAACAACGAGCCACTAATTACATGGAACCCATACAAGTTTATAAATAAAATCCCCAATTATTAATGAAAAATGTCATCAACAAGTTTAGATGAAAACCAACATGTTCAGCGGAAGCAATTAATAAACCAAAGTTAAACTATTTCAAAACCCATGCATAGTATTAATAATTCAATCACATGGATCCTTCCAGCCGACCCATGACCACTCCAGCTACTTCAGACAGCTAGTTCCCAAATCCAAGATATCTAACGACCTACGAGCATGCAACAAGTGTATCAGACAACGCTGGTGAGTTCATAGTTTTACGAAAACGTTGGTTACCAAGTGTTTAGTTAATCCATTGAAGTTAATTCCGAAAGTAATGTTGATAATACCCCGGATACAAGATGGCTCCTGATTATTTTGCCCTTTCTCCAATGCTCCTATCAAAGCATTGGTCATGACTAGGTCATTAGTTCAACACCCGTCCTCCCAGGTATGGGGTGAGGTTGCCAAACCTAAGTAGCGCTACTAACTAATACCATGTTACCTCCCCGGTAACCAAATAACACAGAGGGACTTTAAAGGTGATAGGATGAGTATATTATCCAACATTCCCGTTTTTACCCAAAAGACTTATCCCTCCCCGGGATACCCACTGACTGTCCCAACCACTGGGACGCATGCTCAAGAGAGATGAACTCACCTTAGATTGCTCGGTATGTTATGTTACCCATTCCAAGTTGATCAACCAAACCCTACCGTGGTTACCAAAGACGGTCAGTTCCGTGTACACATAACTCACATATCAATACACATATACTAGCGAGTTTCATACAAACATATATCACAACAGACAACCCATACATGCACGTTTAAAGTCCAACAGTGTATTTGTTCAAGCGTACGGCCCAACATTGAGTCCATTAAGAGTGTGCGAATGAGTCTTTGTGTGTGGTGTAACATAACAGTCATGAATTTCTACAAACAGTGTGCAACTCAGTCCATTCCACTTACTGTGCGGCCCAGACAGTGCTCATGTGGCCAAATTAAATGGAGTCCTGTAACGTGTGCATGTGTAAAGAATGTAGTCTGCGATTACTAACCATTTGTGCACCAAACAACTGTATGAAATTAAGTGGTGGGGCCGAGCTATTTAATGTGTGATCGGTTTTTGTGCAACCATACGCACAAAATCCTTTTATTCTCTAAAAATATAAATTACTACAACAAAACTCATATAACACTCCAACTTTCAATTCATGCCACATTTAAGTTGTACCATGTGCACAGGTAGTTGTACCCTCCATCTAGACCTAGCATCCATTTCCAAATACAAGATACCCACACTAACAAATAAGACAATTTATCACTTTCATATTCAATCAATCACATACTCATCATCTTCTCTCACACATTCAACATGTATTTCTAAGTTGTACCTTGTGCATATATGCTTGTACCACCATGAAAACACAGTATCATTATTCTAAAACTCCACTTTCTTTCTTATTCATATATTACTTAATTTCTATGATCATTTAAGCAACAATGTTCGGTCATCCTAATAAATAACCATTATCGAACTCATTGTCATTAACTCACAAAATCTCTTCATAAATGCCCTAATCATAACCAATATTCAAAACATGACACACCAGGTTGTACCCTAAGCATTACTGATTGTACATTCAAGGAAGATAGAAACCCAGCTTCACTCTTTAAATCAAGAAATTTCAACAGTGCAGTCATGTGTAAACAGTGAACCGAAATCCTTTCAACATTTTATGAATCATTTAAGCACACAAGGTTTATTCATGTAAAGTCCTAGTCTTTCTAACTCACCAAAAATCATAAAAACCATGTACTGTCATTCCGCATATCCTGATTCATCAGTAACAGAGTATCATTAACCACACATTAGTGCTACGAAACCAATTTGTGAAGTCGTGTAAGATTATTTTTCCAACATAATCAAACTCTGGTTCCACATAATTTATCTAATCCGAGTTCATTACATTCCTTGATCATAACAAACATATACAATACATTCTTTAATCATAAAAAGCATAATACATACAAATCAAACAATAATGGATACTAACCAAGAGATCGTATGAGAAACAGAACCAAGAAGGAGAGCTTCGATCCAACAGAAGCTGCCGTCGGTTCGCGGTAGAAGGAGGTGTTTTTAGGGTTCGTAATATGCGTGAAGAGTTGTCTAATACATCCCATGTATTACGTATACATAAAAAAAGGGGATTAGGCTGGGATCGGGTGGGCTTAAGAGGAGAACCGGGCCGAAGGTTAGAAGGGCTCAAGTGTGATGTTTGTGTTGTGTGGCCTAAGTGTTGGTAAGTGATTTGGGCCGTAAAGTATTGCATAGATCAAACACAAATGAAATAAATATATGCAACATATAATAGAATCCCTAATTAGCATTAAGCGTGCAACCATATATCACGAGTGGGCCGAGCCCACATGACACTACTCGGGCCCTTAGAGACTTGAGCCGATGACTGCCCAACTAGAAGGAGAATCAGCCGTTAGAGACTTGAACTCGGTTCTCTTATATAGCAAACTCACATAAAATACAAACAACAACAATCACATATAATTTAACATAATGTACATAGATAGAACATAACCATACCAGTTGCAAGGTGAAAATAGGAAGATGCTAACCTAAAAGTTCGGGTTATCAAATCATCCCCAACTTGAAAGAAATTTCGTCCCAAAATTTGACAAGTAAGCACAGAGAAGTGAGGTGATAAATCAAGATTGTTGCAGATTTTCCCTAGGTGCCACATCATCCCTAACTTGAAGCAGAATTTCGCCCCGAAATTCACCAGTTGCACCAGAACTAGATTTGTCATTGGGGATAAGTTGAGGATATTTGAGCTTCATCTGATCCTTGTGTTCCCACGTGAACTCCGGTCCACGTCTTTAGTTCCAACGAACTCTCACGATTGGAATTCGACTATGCTAACGGTCCTTGACGTCCTGGTCTATGATTTCAGTAGATTCACCAACAACTGCTACTTGTCATTAACCTCAGACTCTAATAAGGGTATCACAAGCATTTCATCGGGCAACCACTGCCTTAGATTCAAGACATAACGGACATTGTTCATGTTACCCAATTCATCGGGTAACTCGAGTTTGTAGGCGGCGTGTCCGATTCTTTCCAGAACTCTGAATAACTCATCATAACGTAAATTGAGCTTGCCACGCTTACCAAGCGTACCACACCCTCCCAGGGTGAGATTTTCAACATGATACAACTTCTTACAACGAACTTCCAGTGTTTCCTAAACTTATCAACTTTCTTGATGGTCACTCGTGGCCGCCAAACGATTTCCGATCTAAGCAATCTTCCCTAAGGTTTCCAAGCACAAGTCCTGGATCTGCGATTACGTTGTCACCCTCCTTAATCCAACAAGGAGATTAGTGTACTGTCCATGCAGTGCCTCAAACAGAGCTGTCTGAATACTAGAATGGTAATTTCTATGGTAGAACCCAGCCAAAGGTATGTGTTCTTCCAATTTTCACTAAGTCAATCACACATGCTCGCAGTATGTCTTCGAGTGTGAGGATGGTTCGTTTACTCTAGACGTGAGCCAAGGGTATCGTGTATTGCCTGTTATAGATCAGGTAAAGCTCAAAATCAGTAGTAACGGGAGTTGGCACCTCGTGCCTAAGACCGCCTCTCTCAGAGGGACATTCATAGCTTGGGAAGACTTGTCAGTCTCCTTGATTGCAAGAAAGTGTGCTGGTTACGGGAGACAATCAACGATCACCCAAGTGACATCGTTTTTGTTCTGAGTTGCAAGTATACTAGCGACAAAATCCATGGCTAGGTGATACTCCACCTTGACTTTCCCATAAGTCAAACATCATTCACATACACTGCTAGGTGGGTCTTCATGCCTGATCACCAGTACAAGATTATAGATCCAAATACCATGGCAGTCTGTTTTCTCTTTCCAGACGACTAGAATATCGAAGCCGGTGTGCTTTGCTCAACACAAGCTCCCTAAAGTTGCCATATACTGAGATCCACACACGTTCCTTGAGGTAGCGAATATCATTCAACCTGCCAAAAGTTGCTTCTCCATGCCCCGCATGGGCTCAACTTGAAAATCCTCTTCCTTCAGCTCTCCAGTTTGAACAGGGCGAGTCTGATCAGGTAAGTTAGAGTCGATAGTGAGTTGTTGAGCTCGTATGCGTTCAAGTTTCACAGTCGTAATGACCCAAAAGTTCCATCCAGCGATGCCATTAACCGATTTAGCTCTTTCGAAACCATGGAGGCCCTTGTGATTGGTCTAAGTAGTGCATTCGGTACCGTCCAAGTAATGCCTCCAACTTAAATCCAAAGACCACGGTTTCCACCGCAGGTTGTGTGTTGTGTTTTGGTTACTTTGTGTTTGTTCCATTTTGCTTTGGTTTGCATACTCTGGTGGATTCCGCACTGGTTAGTGTGTTAACAAACAAGGAAGTAGGTTTAATCTTGATCCTACAAATGGACCTACAAGTGGTATCAGAGCTTTGGCTCTCTTCCTTGTTTAAAACCAACCATAACCTTGTGTTTGAACAATCTGTGAAGTTTCTGTAAGTTTGTTTTTGAGTTTGAGAACAAGAAAGTCTAAGTTTTTTCTGTGAAAGGTGTTTAAACTTGGTAAAAACTTGTTATTTGGAGTAAATTTTTACAAAAACCCAGTTAAAACATATGGAGACATGTTGGGACTTGGTTTTTCTTAAAAATTTTCTCAAATTTTGTTTTCGTTAAATTTTCCGGCAAGTCGTTTAACCGAAAAAGTCACCGGAATTTGGTTAGTAGAGATAAGTTTCAAAAGGATTTTATGAAAAAGCTAGATCTGGAATGTTTGCTTTTTAACTAACTTGAGATAACCAGCTACCTTCTTTCACAAAATCAGAAAAAGTTATTTTCTTAAAACAGGCGAATCTCACCTAACATTGTCTTCACGAAGAGTCAGTTTGACGAGGTCTCAAGGATTCGTGGCCTCTGGTCTCCCAACGAACAGTCGGAGTGTTCCTTGACATCACTGTTCGTGGCCTTCCTTGTGTGCAACGAAGAGTCAATTATATTGTTTGGGCCGACTACAACTTTGGGCTTCACGAAAACTAGCAAACAATTAAATCTTCTTAAATCACTGTTCGTCATTCATAAGTCTTCGTAGGTATTTCAACTATTCGTAGACTTCATAGGCTTCGTGGGCCTTAGCAAGTCTTCGTGGACATTAATATACGAAATATTTTTTTTTGGGCTTTAAATTAATTCAAACATCTGTAGTGTTCGTGGGACTATTTAAATATTCAAAGTAAACAAGTATTCTTAGTGGGCCAATTTTTAAATTTATATCTTTGTGGTCAACCGTCTTTTTTTTATTTGGGCCATTCTTCGTAGACTAGAGATTGTTTATGGTAAACCATCATTCTTCGTAGCTCATTATTGTGGTAACTAGTCTTCGTGGTCCAACAGTCTTCGTGGCCCAATAGTATTCGTGGGACAGTCTTCGTAGGTGTCTTTAATGGTCATTCTTGGTAGTGAACTCCTTGTATTTTTCACAGAAGGCTTATTATTTTGTCAAACCTTAAAATTTGTGTTTTAATTTAAATTGTGTTTTATAAAACTTCATAATGAGTTCAAACCCTTGGAGTTGGAGTGAAAACCCAAGTACACCACAAGATCCTTCACAATGGGTGAAAGGATTGATACCCAAAAAGGAAATCACCGAACATCAATGGGCATGTGTCGCGAATCAAGACAGTAGCATTCAAAATCTTCTCTTAAGCGAGAATGAAACGGGAAGCAGCAATCGTCCACCAAAATTGAATCACATGAACGATTATCCATCATGGAAAAATCGTTTTTATACGTATGTTCTAGGGCAAAACACCAAATTGTGGACATGCTTTATAACACCGTGCAACGAAGCTCTAGAAGAAGCAGGTTCCAATGTACATGCTTTGGCGGGATTGAGCGAAAATGATAAAAAGGCTTACGATCTCGAGAAGAAATCATTTGCTATCCTTACGCAAGCACTTCATAAGGATATCTATCATCAATTTACGTATTGTACAATTACAAAGAACTTGTGGGACGTCTTGGAAGCGAGAGGAGAAAGAAATGCTGCAACGAGAAAGATACGTCATGATTTGTTGAAAAGGAGTTCGTAGCATTTCGGATCATGGAAAATGAAACACTCTACGAGATGGCTACTCGGTATTATCACTTGATTAGTGAAATGCACTCATACAAGGTTCAGGTTACACAGCAAGAAATGGTTATGCGTTTTGCTGAGGCTTTGCCACCTAAGTGGAGTCATTTCATCGACTTGTTGAAACATACTAGTGTTTTGGATACGGTTAGCATTTATGAATTCGCCCAAAAGCTCGAGAACAAGGATGAAGAAGAAATTCGAAAGGCTAAATGACTTCCAGTTCCATAAAATCCCGAAATATACCATGGAGGTATTAATATAGGGGTTAGTACCAGCCAACAAAAACCAAAGCTTAAAACCGCATTTGTATCAAATACAAATCCTTATGGTCTACAACTACCTTGTCAACCATCTCCTCAACAACAACCCTCTTCATTCACACAATCTACCCTACAACTACTTTGTCAACCATCTCCTCAACAAAAACCCTCTCCATTCACACAATCTACCCTACAACTACCTTGTCAACTACCTCCTCAACAAGCCTTTTATGGGAACAATAACCCTCAATCTTCAAACCCCAACACTGTCAGATTCGATACCTCAAACTTTACCAAAGTAAGTGTGGAAGGTGCTCGGGAACATATAGAGCTTTTAAACACAATGGTGAGTCGCCGGTCAAATTGGAACATTAATTTGACAGATGAAGACTATCAACAAATAGACAGGGAGGAAATGGAATTGATGGATATTAAGTGGGCGTTTGCAAGTGCAATAAGAAGAGCTAAGGACTACTTGAGGAGAACGGGTAGAACAAGTTTGGAAAGTAAAAGGGAAACTAAGTTTGGTTTTGATAAGGATGCAGTTACACGCTTCAATTGTGGTGAGAAGGGCCATTTTAAACGGGAATGCACTCGACCGAGCAGATAAGGAAATCAAAATCCTTTCAGAAACTAGTCAAGCTCATTTAATGCCAATCAAGTGAGCAATGAAAGGGGCATTGTAGCAGTTAACAATCCGGGTAACTCAAACTAGTCGGGGCCTTCCATTTAAAACAGGGCCTTAGTAGTTCATGTAGATGAAGGATGTGACTAGTCAGTTCAACTGGGTAATCAGGGAACAGAAGGAAATGGATGAACTGCTTGTTATGCTAAGTTTGTCAAGAATATCAAGCATGTTCACAGTGAGGAGTTCTCTGAGGATGATGACAGTTCTTGTCACACCCCCAAAATACCACCTAGGGAATGTCCCTGTTAGGCGTGTGACGTACCAACAACGAGCCACTAATTACATGGAACCCATACAAGTTTATAAATAAAATCCCCAATTATTAATGAAAAATGTCATCAACAAGTTTAGATGAAAACCAACATGTTCAGCGGAAGCATTTAATAAACCAAAGTTAAACTATTTCAAAACCAATGTATAGTATTAATAATTCAATCACATGGATCCTTCCAGCCGACCCATGACCACTCCAGCTACTTCAGACAGCTAGTTCCCAAATCCAAGATATCTAACGACCTGTGAGCATGCAACAAGTGTATCTGACAACGCTGGTGAGTTTATAGTTTTACCAAAACGTTGGTTACCAAGTGTTTAGTTAATCCATTGAAGTTAATTCCGAAACTAATGTTGATAATGCCCCGAATACAAGATGGCTCCTGATTATTTTGCCCTTTCTCCAATGCTCCTATCAAAGCATTGGTCATGACTAGGTCATTAGTTCAACACCCGTCCTCCCAGGTACGGGGTGAGGTTGCCAAACCTAAGTAGCGCTACTAACTAATACCATGTTACCTCCCCGGTAACCAAATAACACAGAGGGACTTTAAAGGTTATAGGATGAGCATATTATCCAACATTCCCGTTTTTACCCAAAAGACTTATCCCTCCAAGGGATATCCACTAACTGTCCCAACCACTGGGACGCATGCTCAAGAGAGATGAACTCACCTTAGATTGCTCGGTATGTTATGTTACCCATTCCAAGTTGGTCAACCAAACCATATCGTGGTTACCAAAGACGGTCAGTTCCGTGTACACATAACTCACATATCAATACACATATACTAGCAAGTTTCATACAAACATATATCACAACAGACAACCCACACATGCACGTTTAAAGTCCAACAGTGTATTTGTTCAAGGGTACGGCCCAACATTGAGTCCATTAAGAGTGTGCGAATGAGTCTTTGTATGTGGTGTAACATAACAGTCATGAATTTCTACAAACAGTGTGCAACTCAGTCCATTACACTTACTGCGCAGCCCAAACTGTGCTCATGTTGCCAAATTAAATGGAGTCCAGTAACGTGTGCATGTGTAAAGAATGTAGTCTGCGATTACTAACCATTTGTGCACCAAACAACTGTATGAAATTAAGTGGTGGGGCCGAGCTATTTAATGTGTGATCGGTTTTTGTGCAACCATACGCACATAATCCTTTTATTCTCTAAATATATAAATTACACAACAAAACTCATATAACACTCCAACTTTCAATTCATGCCACATTTAAGTTGTACCATGTGCACAGGTAGTTGTACCCTCCATCTAGACCTAGCATCCATTTCCTAATACAAGATACCCACACTAACAGATAAGACAATTTATCACTTTCATATTCAATCAATCACCTACTCATCATCTTCTCTCACACATTCAACATGTATTTCTAAGTTGTACCTTGTGCATATATGCTTGTACCACCATGAAAACACAGTATCATTATTCTAAAACTCCACTTTCTTTCTTATTCATATATTACTTACTTTCTATGATCAATTAAGCAACAATGTTCGGTCATCCTAATAAATAACCATTATTGAACTCATTGTCATTAATTCACAAAATCTCTTCATAAATGCCCTAATCATAACCAATATTCAAAACATGACACACCAGGTTGTACCCTAAGCATTACTGATTGTACATTCAAGGAAGACAGAAACCCAGCTTCACTCTTTAAATCAAGAAATTTCAACAGTGCAGTCATGTGGAAACAGTGAACCGAAATCCTTTCAACATTTTTTGAATCATTTAAGCACACCAGGTTTATTCATGTAAAGTCCTAGTCTTTCTAACTCACCAAAAATCATAAAAACCATTTACTGTCATTCCGCATATCATGATTCATCAGTAACAGAGTATCATTAACCACACATTAGTGCTACGAAACCAATTTGTGAAGTCGTGTAAGATTGTTTTTCCAACATAATCAAACCCTGGTTCCACATAATTTATCTAATCCGAGTTCATTACATTCCTTGATCATAACAAACATATACAAGACATTCTTTACTCATAAAAAGCATAATACATACAAATCAAACAATAATGGATACTAACCAAGAGATCGTATGAGAAAGAGAGCCAAGAAGGAGAGCTTCGATCCAACAGAAGCTGCCGTCGGTTCGCGGTAGAAGGAGGTGGTTTTAGGGTTCGTAATATGCGTGAAGAGTTGTCTAATACATCCCATGTATTACGTATACATAAAAAAAGGGGATTAGGCTGGGATCGGGTGGGCTTAAGAGGAGAACCGGGCCGAAGGTTAGAAGGGCTCAAGTGTGATGTTTGTGTTGTGTGGCCTAAGTGTTGGTAAGTGATTTGGGCCGTAAAGTATTGCATAGATCAAACACGTATGAAATAAATATATGCAACATATAATAGAATCCCTAATTAACATTAAGCGTGCAACCATATATCACGAGTGGGCCGAGCCCAAATGACACTAGTTCGGGCCCTTAGAGACTTAAGCCGATGACTGCCCAACTAGAAGGAGAATCAACCGTTAGAGACTTGAACTCGGTTCTCTTATATAGCAAACTCACATAAAATACAAACAACAATAATCACATATAATTTAACATAATGTACATAGATAGAACATAACCATACCAGTTGCGAGGTGAAACTAGGATGATGCTAACCTAAAAGTTCGGGTTGTCACATCATCCCCAACTTGAAAGAAATTTCGTCCCCAAATTTGACAAGTAAGCACAGAGAAGTGAGGTGATAAATCAAGATTGTTGCAGATTTTCCCTAGGTGCCACATCATCCCCAACTTGAAGCGGAATTTCGCCCCGAAATTCACCAGTTGCACCAGAACTAGATTTGTCATTGGGGATAAGTTGAGGATATTTGAGCTTCATCTGATCCTTGTGTTCCCACGTGAACTCCGGTCCACGTCTTTAGTTCCAACGAACTCTCACGATTGTAATTCGACTATGCTAACGGTCCTTGACGTCCTGGTCTATGATTTTAGTAGATTCACCAACAACTGCTACTTATCATTAACCTCAGACTCTAATAAGGGTATCACAAGCATTTCATCGGGCAACCGCTGCCTTAGATTCAAGACATAACGGACATTGTGCATGTTACCTAATTCATCAGGTAACTAGAGTTTGTAGGCGGCGTGTCCGATTCTTTCCAGAACTCTGAATAACTCATCATAACGTAAATTGAGCTTGCCACGCTTCCCAAGCGTACCACACCCTCCCAGGGTCAGATTTTCAACATGATACAACTTCTTACAACGAACTTCCAGTGTTTCCTAAGCTTATCAACTTTCTTGACGGTCACTCGTGGCCGCCAAACGATTTCCGATCTAAACAATCTTCCCTAAGGTTTCCAAGCACGAGTCCTGGATCTACGATTACGTTGTCACCCTCCTTAATCCAACAAGGAGATTAGTGTACTGTCCATGCAATGCCTCAAACAGAGCTGTCTGAATACTAGAATGGTAACTGCTATGGTAGAACCCAGCCAAAGGTATGTGTCCTTCCAATTTTCACTAAGTCAATAACACATGCTCGCAGTATGTCTTCGAGTGTCCGGATGGTTCGTTTACTCTAGACGTGAGCCAAGGGTATCGTGTATTGCCTGTTATAGATCAGGTAAAGCTTAAAATCAGTAGTAATGGGAGTTGGCACCTCGTGCCTAAGACCGCCTCTCTCAGAGGAACATTCACAGCTTGTGAAGACTCGTCAGTCTCCTTGATTGCAATAAAGTGTGCTGGTTACGGGAGACAATCAACGATCACCCAAGTGACATCGTTTTTGTTCTGAGTTGCAAGTAGACTAGCGACAAAATCCATGGCAGTCTGTTTTCTCTTTCCATATGGGTGTTGTCGGTTGCTGATACTCCACCTTGACTTTCCCATAAGTCAAACATCATTCACATACACTGCTAGGTGGGTCTTCATACCCGATCACCAATACAAGATTATCGATCCAAATATCTCTCAACAAAATCCTGACAACTAGAATATTGAAGCCGGTGTGCTTTGCTCAACACAAGCTCCCTAAAGTTGCCATATACTGAGATCCACACATGTTCCTTGAGGTAGCGAATATCATTCGACCTGCCAGAAGTTGCTTCTCCATGCCCAGCATGGGCTCAACTTGAAAATCCTCTTCCTTCAGCTCTCCAGTTTGAACAGGGCGAGTCTGATCAGGTAAGTTAGAGTCGATAGTGAGTTGTTGAGCACGTATGCGTTCAAGTTTCGCAGTCGTAATGACCCAAAAGTTCCATCCAGCGATGCCATTAACCGATTTAGCTCTTTCGAAACCAGGGAGGCCCTTGTGATCGGTCTAAGTAGTGCATTCGGTACCGTCCAAGTAATGCCTCCAACTTAAATCCAAAGACCATGGTTTCCACCGCAGGTTGTGTGTCATGCAGTTCCTTTTTGTAACTCCATTACGTATGTCATCACTCTCTCGAGTTGCATCAGTGTGTAAGCATTACAGAGTTGGGATTCGAACGCTGAAAAGACGTCCTCCTGTTTTGTCTTCCACGAACACAGCACCCTACTGTGCTAAAGAGATTTAAGCTGCGCGATCTTCGAAAATCCGGTGGTGGATCTGCGATAGAACCTAGTGTGACCAAGAAATTGCTGCATCCTCGAAGGGATCTTTGATGCCGAACAATATCTAACGGGATGGGTCTTTAGCGTGATCCGCGTGTATTCCTACTTCGTTGATCATATGACCAAAAAGGTATCTCTCAAATCCAGAAGTAACCTTTAACAAGACTTCGCGGGGAGTGGCTCCTCCCTCATGAGCTTTAAAATAAGATACAAATGCCGCCCATGATGTTCCTTCCTCTTGGAAATGATCCAGAATGTCATCCATAAATACGGTCGATTCATGTGGTCCATAAAGCTGCGGGTGTGTTGATTAACTCAATGGTCATGGTGTACAAAGTCCCAATGGCCATATTGCTTTTGATATACCGTTTCAGGAACATTCTCCTCTTGGTCTTCCGTCAATACATGGTCGTGGAAAATAGTTCTTGATTGTCACCTTGCTGAGTTTTGGATAATCAGTACACATACGAAAAGGCTTTATCTTCCCGAATATAGCTGGGCCTCCCCAAAGCGAACAAAAACTATGTCCAATAAAACTCCTGTCCAACAGTTCCTATAGATAGTCTTTGCAACCCTCCTGGTGCAAGACGGTATGTAGCATGAGTAATCATGGCTGCCCCTGTCGTGAGATCAAACTGAGATTCTGCCCAACAGTGTGGAAGTGAGTCTGAAAGCTCCTCGGGTAGCACACTGAGAGGAATCACGAACAATTGGTGGATCCTCGATCCTCTTATCCTTAGCCTCAACATCAGTAACGGTTGCTAACGTAGCGGGGTGATCCCTCCGTAGGCACTTCTGGGCCTTCATAGTTGATATGGCGCTAACCTTTGCACCACTCTATTGCTTTAGAACAAACAACGATTCTCCACACAAAATTTTCTCCTCACAAGGTATGTCTGCGCGATTTCTGAATAACCAATCCACACTGACTACCGCATTGTAACCATCAGGGGTAGTAGAAGGAAGGCCGATGTTGAACACTTGTCCCACCTGGTCGAGTTTGCATCCCTATGAACATACGAGATTCCAATAGGCTTATAATCAGCCAATTCCATAACCGATTCGGTTTCAAGAAGCATCAGGGTTAAACAGAACAGAGACGAAGTGATTTGCTACCCATACTAGCTACCATGTTGCTATTATCTGGCGTCGTCCACGCCATTCCTAAATGCCCTTCCACGAGTATCGTTCCCAGTGTTTGTTGTTTTCGTTACGAGAATTTCCAGTACTGTCGTCGTTCCCTTGGTTGTGTGTCGTCTTGAATTATCAACGGCCAATCCATGTCGTAGGCACCTTCATTTCCATATTGTAGGCTACGATTACAAGTACCTCGATGTCACCATGACTGTCGCCCCTAATGTCGCTGCTTGTAACGGGATCCTATGACCTTTCACCAACAAGGTACATCCTTCACATTCCGTGTCACGTACCAAGGCACTACTCCCTATGCGGGAAGTTACACATTCCACTCTATAGTCAATTGTCATCGCTCATGTCCCGATGGATTTGTAAGAGTTGACTCCCATAAGTCGCTGACGAGGGTTAAGGATTCGATTGAAGTCAATTTGCTGGCGTTCATTGCCGGTAATCAGGGTTGTCCAATTACTGAGGTCGGTACAGTACTATGCTCATCCCCTTGTCCAACGATCTAGCAAGTTAATTGAGTAATACATGGTATGTTACGAGAGTGTTGCAGAAGTGATCGCACTTCGGGATCTAAGACGTCAATACATTGAGTTCCATCAAACGAAGAGAAGTGAGAAAGGTATCGACCAGTCATTCGACGCTGCGACATCCAACTCAAGGACGTTCGTACTAGCACCTAACGTTCTACACAGTTCGCTAGGCGTTCAGATGAGTGTTCAGGTAATACACGATAGCTTCGAGATTTGTAAGGATTCAGAGAGGAGTGAAAAGATCACGTTCAAGTAGGAGGCAAACATTGCTAGGACCCCTATAGATTTGTTACGTTTCTCACTAATTAAATAACAGAACAGAACCCCTTTTTCACTCGTTAAGCCCCACTGGGACTCACATGCACCCCACATTATTATTATGTGTGCACCCACAATAATATTGTGTTTTGCATGCTCATCTCAGTTCCTCCTAACTCGTGTCAAATGGTTCTTCAAACTCAGATGTCTAACAAAGAATATCACAAAACAGGGGTCACGAATCTCTAGGGTAATACCACACCATCAATCACTTAACACATGCAAGTAATACGTGAATTCATATTGTTGTGCTAAACGTTCAATCACATGCAGTATCATATGTAAATGTTCACTAGTTATGCTGTGCAACGAGTAAACGAGAGACGAACCTTGCTATCTGGAGCTGAGTGTCATGGCCGTATTCTTGTTTTCAGAACTGTTCGGTTATAGTCTGGTTTTATAAAAACGTTTTAAAACCAAGTTCACTATAACCTGGCTCTGATACCAAACTGTCACACCCCCAAAATACCACCTAGGGAATGTCCCTGTTAGGCGTGTGACGTACCAACAACGAGCCACTAATTACATGGAACCCATTCAAGTATATAAATAAAATCCCCAATTATTAATGAAAAATGTCATCAACAAGTTTAGATGAAAACCAACATGTTAAGCGGAAGCAATTAATAAACCAAAGTTAAACTGTTTCAAAACCAATGTATAGTATTAATAATTCAATCACATGGATCCTTCCGGTCGACCCATGACCACTCCAGCTACTTCAGACAGCTAGTTCCAAAATCCAAGATATCTAACGACCTGCGATCATGCAACAAGTGTATCAGACAACTCTGGTGAGTTCATAGTTTTACGAAACGTTGGTTACCAAGTGTTTAGTTAATCCATTGATGTTAATTCTGAAATTAATGTTGATAATACCCCGAATACAAGACGACTCCTGATTATTTTGCCCTTTGTCCAATGCTCCTATCAAAGCATTGGTCATGACTAGGTCATTAGTTCAACACCCGTCCTCCCAGGTACGGGGTGAGGTTGCCAAACCTAAGTAGCTCTACTAACTAATACCATGTTACCTCCCCGGTAAGCAAACAACACGGAGGGACTTTAAAGGTGATAGGATGAGTATATTATCCAACATTCCCATTTTTAACCAAAAGACTTATCCCTCCTCGAGATACCCACTGACTGTCCCAACCACCGGGACGCATGCTCAAGAGAGATGAACTCACCTTAGATTGCTCGGTATGTTATGTTACCCATTCCAAGTTGGTCAACCAAACCCTACCGTGGTTACCAAAGACGGTCAGTTCCATGTACACATAACTCACGTATCAATACACATATACTAGCAAGTTTCATACAAACATATATCACAACAGACCACCCATATAGACCACCCATATAGGCACGTTTAAAGTCCAAACTCACGTATCAATACACATGTACCTGTTCAAGTGTACGGCCAAACATAAAGTCCATTAAGAGTGTGCAAATGAGTCTTTGTGTGTGGTGTAACATAACAGTCATGAATTACTACAAACAGTGTGCAACTCAGTCCATTCCACTTACTGTGTGGCCCAAACAGTGCTCATGTGGCCCAATTAAATGGAGACCAGTAACGTGTGCATGTGTAAAGAATGTAGTCTGCGATTACTAAACATTTGTGCACCAAACAACTGTATGAAATTAAGTGGTGGGGCCGAGCTATTTAATGTGTGATCGGTTTTTGTGCAACCATACGCACATAATCCTTTTATTCTCTAAATATATAAATTACTACAACAAAACTCATATAACACTCCAACTTTCAATTCATGCCACATTTAAGTTGTACCATGTTCGCAGGTAGTTGTACCCTCCATCTAGACCCAGCATCCATTTCCAAATACAAGATACCCACACTAACAGATAAAACAATTTATCACTTTCATATTCAATCAATCACATGCTCATCATGTTCTCTCACACATTCAACATGTATTTCTAAGTTGTACCTTGTGCATATATGCTTGTACCACCATGAAAACACAGTATCATTATTCTAAAACTCCACTTTCTTTCTTATTCATATATTACTTACTTTGTATGATCATATAAGCAACAATTTTCGGTCATCCTAATAAATAACCATTATCAAACTCATTGTTATTAATTCACAAAATCTCTTCATAAATGCCCTAATCATAACCAATATTCAAAACATGACACAACAGGTTGTACCCTAAGCATTACTGATTGTACATTCAGGGAAGACAGAAACCCAGCTTCACTCTTTAAATCATGAAATTTCAACAGTGCAGTCATGTGGAAACAGTGAACCGAAATCCTTTCAACATTTTATGAATCATTTAAGCACACAAGGTTTATTCATGTAAAGTCGTAGTCTTTCTAACTCACCAAAAATCATAAAAACCATGTACTGTCATTCCGCATATCATGATTCATCAGTAACAGAGTATCATTAAACACACATTAGTGCTACAAAACCGATTTGCGAAGTCGTGTAAGATTGTTTTTCCAACATAATCAAACCCTGGTTCCACATAATTAATCTAATCCGAGTTCATTACATTCCTTGATCATAACAAACATATACAATACATTCTTTAATCATAACAAGCATAATACATACAAATCAAACAATAATGGATGCTAACCAAGAGATCGTATGAGAAAGAGAGCTAAGAAGGAGAGCTTCGATCCAACAGAAGCTGCCGTCGGTTCGCGGTAGAAGGAGGTGTTTTTAGGGTTCGTAATATGCATGAAGAGTTGTGTAATACATCCCATGTATTACGTATACATAAAAAAAGGGGATTAGGCTGGGATCGGGTGGGCTTAAGAGGAGAACCGGGCTGAAGGTTAGAAGGGCTCAAGTGTGATGTTTGTGTTGTGTGGTCCAAGTGTTGGTAAGTGATTTGGGCCGTAAAGTATTGCATTGATCAAACACATATGAAATAAATATATGCAAAATATAATAGAATCCCTAATTAACATTAAGCGTGCAACCATATATCACGAGTGGGCTGAGCCCACATGACACTAGTTTGGGCCTTTAGACACTTGAGCCGATGACTGCCCAACTAGAAGGAGAATCAGCCGTTAGAGACTTGGACTCGGTTCTCTTATATAGCAAACTCACATAAAATACAAACAACAACAATCACATATAATTTAACATAATTTACATAGATAGAACATAACGATACCAGTTGCGAGGTGAAAATAGGAAGATGCTAACCTAAAAGTTCGGGTTGTCACAGTTCTGGTTACAGTGGTAGCTCGAATGAGGAAAGCTCCAATGCGGGTGGTTGTGATTCAGATTTGGAAGTAAAGGAAACTCTTGATGCTGAGGTTGATTGTCTGCTGAAGGAAGCTGAGAAATTGATAGAAGCCAAGGAGTTGAAAAACCGGAAATTTGTGCGGATAAAGAAAGCTGAAGTTGCATCAAAGGAAATGGAGGAGTTCTTCACCAAGGATGGATCTTCTTCTTATCAAACGGCCTTTATGGCAAATGTTGCAGCCTCGACTAGTCAGGTACGCACTGAAACTCCTAGTGTATGCAATGATTGTGTGGAATTGAAACATAAGCTAGAAGTTGTTACTAGTCACAATCAGGGATTGGTAGTTGACCTTTCGAAATGCAAGGAGGTAAACATGGCTTTAACTCACAATGAAAAAGATTTCAAATCTTTTATTGAAACGCTTAAGAAAAGTGTGTCTGAATTAACAAAAACAGTTTTGAACAAGCAAACAGGTATTAATATCTATATTAATATCATTCAGAATAAAAAGAAAGAGTTAGCCATTGCCAAATGTGAGCATGATGCGATCAAGCTCAAGTTGGAGAGTTATTCTAACTCCCGATATGCGCTTTATCATATCATCGAGGTTCAGAAGATGAAAGGAGATGTTAAGTGCATTGGGTATAAATCGTGTCCACCTCCGTTGAGACACAATTATACCAAGTTCCCTGATGAGGAAGAAATGCCACAGTTTGAACCTTCTGTACCTCTTAATCCCGAAGAGTTTGCAGCAGGTTTAGGGTTCAATCTGGATGATTCATCAAAGGAATCAGAAAAGACAGAAAATGTGTCTTGTGTTGTGGAACAAAGTCCTCCAATAATTGAGGACTGTGTTTTATCAGATGATGAATCGGATGAATCAGATTCGAGTTATGAGGATCAATCTCTTGATAAGAAGAAAGGAGTAGAAATTCCAGTTGAGAATCATAGCCTGTGTGATCCTCCTACTCCCGTTGCCCCCGTTGTGCAACCAATTGCAAAACAAGAGATTGATTCGATCAAATATGTGGATGAATCTGTGTCTACGTTTGAAGGCGATAATGTGTTATATACTTTGATTAGTGATGATAAAATTTACTCAAACAAGGATTTCCCAATTAAAAATGTTAATCCATCAATGATTGAAAGAGTTTTGGAAGATTCTACCAATAAGTTTTTGGGTAAGGCGATCCCAAGAGTTACAGTAACTCAGTGTGATCCTATTCCAAAATCTGAAGTTAGAAAACAATACGGAAATCAAAAATTACCAACTGAGAAACAACCAATCGCCCCTAAAGGTAAACAACAGGAAAAAGAAGCTCAACAATCTAAGTTTGAACCAAAGGTAGCTCGAAACAAGAAAAAGGGAAGGGATGTTAAATTTGTGGCCTCAAGCGGTACTGACAAAATTGAGACTTTTGAAAACAAATCTAATACTGCTTTTGTTCAACAAGTGAAAATTTTGAAACGTAATAATGATAACAATTACACACAACATACAAATGGGTGTGATAACGAAGCTAGTACCTCAAGGCCCGCAAGTTCAACATCGGGACATCGATCAGAATCTCCTAAATTTGTTGAAAGGAGAACATGTTTTAAGTTTGGGGAATTTGGGCATATAATCAAAAATTATACAAACCCACCAAAACCAAAGTTTGTTGAAAAAGCCCCTCCTGAAAAGGATTACCAACGTCGTCCTGTGTCACCTAAACAAGACAAACGAATTGTTAAGAAACAAGAAGCTAGACAACGACGTAAAAATATTAAGGTAATCAAAAAAGCATTAAAACAGGATATTGTTGAAAAGGGACCAAGTTCATCTAATTCGTCAAAACCAGAAGTGTCTAAAATTGTAAATAATAATCAATCTGGTAAGCGACCACAATCTTGGAAACATAAAACCGGTACAGTTTCAGGGGGAGGCACACCTTTTCCAAATCATCAAGAAACAGAAATAACATTTCTTGATGATAAGGGTCGACCCAATACCACTAAGGCTTGGGTCCCCATCTCGAACTGATTGTTTAGTGTGTTATGCAGGGTGTTCTAGGAGGAACTGTGAATAGTCTTTGGATTGTTGACATTGGAGCATCCCGGCCCATGACCGGCGACCTAAGGCTCCTGTACGATGTGAAAAGCATTAAGGGAGGTTATGTTTCCATTGCTGGTGATAAAGGCGGATACATCACTAGAGAAGGAATGATTTCCAATGGTGTTGTTAGTTTCGACAAGATCAATTATGTGCGTCAAATTGATCACAATATTCTTAGTGTTTCGCAAATCTGTGACAAGAAGTTCACGGTACATTTTGATGATACCAGTTGTTATGTGCTGAAACCCGGTTTCAAGATTCCCAAAGAATGGATTCTGTTGACGGCTCTAAGAATTAACGACTTGTATATTCTTGATATGAGCCAAGCTATTACCACGTCTGCACAAGTTACATGTTTCGTCTCAAAGGCCACTGAAAAGGAGTCTATATCTTGGCACAGACGTATGGGTCACATTCACTTGAGGAAGATGAACCATCTGGTTAGAAATAATCTTGTGAACAGTGTTCCAGTCAAAAGTTTTCACTTGCAAGACGTCTGTGTATCGTGCCGAAAAGGAAAGCAAACGAAGAAGTCTCATCCAATCAAGAAAGTGGACATCGTCAACATGCCTCTTGAACGGCTTCATATGGCCCTTTTTGGACCTATGAAGCACAAGACTATGTTTGGAGATGCTTATTGTTTGGTAGTTACTGATGACTATTCAAGATTCTCATGAGTATCGATGATGGCACACAAAAGTGAGACAATGGGAATCCTCAAAAATCTGCTCACTTTACTCGAGAATTTGTACACTTTGAGGGTAAAGCGAATCAGAAGTGACAAAGGCACGAAATTCATGAATCAGGTTATGGACGAGTTTTGTGCTTCTAAGGGAATTCTGCATGAGTATAGTTCTCCTTACACTCCTCAACAAAATGGTGTCACTGAGAGGAAGAATAGAACGCTTATCGAGACGGAAAGAACCATGTTAGTGGAGTCGGAGCTTCCTATTCAGTTTTGGGGGGAGGCTGTGGCTACTGCTTGTTATACTTTGAACAGGGTTCTTACTGTTAAAAGACATGGGAAAACATGTTTCGAATTGTTGCACAGAAGGAAACCGGATGTGTCTTATTTAGAACCTTTTGGCGCTCCATGCACTATGATTGATCCACATGGCAAGTTTGGTCCAAAGGCTATCGAAGGCTTCTTTCTTGGGTATGCTACTCCAAATTTCAGGGTGTGGAATCTGGAAATGAAAAAGATTGAGGAATGGGGTGAAGTCAGGGTGCAAAGGTATACTGAATGTGTGAGAGCTCCGGGTGCTCCTTGGATGTTTGATTATGATGGAATGTTTGATTCCTTTAATCTGCCAACTTTTGATGAGGCGTCTACAGCAGCACAAATGTTGCTTGGAGGTGATGCAGCAGTTGATTCATCATTAGTATGACCAATTATTGTTAATCGATAAGTGTCTGGTTCAATTAATAATGTTGTTCAAAATGACGAATTTCAAGATGCAGCTGATTATAATGTGTCGTCGGAAGATGAGGAATTTCATGGTGCAAATGAAGCAACTCCAGCTCATGTCCAAGCTCCTGTTCAAGGTGTTTCTGAAGCAACTTCTCAGGTGCAAGTTAAAGACAATGCTGAAGGGAATGCATCCACATCTAACGCTTCTCCAGGCATCGATTTAATTGTTGATTTGAATATCAATAATTTGGGTATTAATGCTCGAGTTCCCGATGTTCTAGAAACTCGAATTCATGATACTCATCCTCGGTATAATATTATAGGAAATGTCCAAAGTGGTGTGCAGACACGTAATCAGCTTTGAAGCAACCAGAATGCTGGGTTGTATTCGGCAATTAGAGAATCCGGGGAACAAAATGATTGGTCTTTCGCCTGCTATGTTTGTCAAATTGAGCCAAAATAGTAGAAAGAGGAGATGAAAGACGATTCATGGGTTGAAACAATGCAAGAAGAACTTCAACAGTTTTAGAAATTGGGCGTGTGGAAATTGGTTGATAGGCCCCCAAACTATAAGAAGATTGGTACTCGATGGGTTTACAAGTGCAAAAAGGATGACCGAGGTGTCGTTTTGAGACATAAAGCTAGATTGGTTGTCTAGGGATTTAATCAGGTAGAAGGCATTAATTATAATGAAGTTTATGCACCGGTGGCACGTCTTGAGGCGATAGGGATTTTCTTGGCTTATGTGTCCTACAAGAAGTTCACTGTTTATCAGATGGATGTGAAAAGTGCATTTCTTCATGGTGTGGTCGAGGAAGAAGCATATGTTGAGCAACCGCCTGGTTTTGAAGATCCAATTCATCCTGATAGAGTTTGGCTTCTAAACAAGGCACTTTATGGTCTTCATCAAGCTCCGAGGGCTTGGTATGAAACGTTGTCTACCTATCTGTTGCAGAATGGTTTTTGGCGTGGGTTGATCGATTGTACTCTCTTCATCAAGAAAAGAAACGAGGATTTGTTACTGGTTCAAGTGTATGTGGATGACATCATTTTCGGGTCTACAAATGATGAAATATGGAGAGAAGTTCGAGATAAGTGTTATGGGAGAAATGAATTTCTTTTTGGGTTTGCAAGTTCATCAGTCTAAGAAAGGGATCTTCATTCATCAGACAAAGTAAGTTGGGGATATATTGAAGCGATTCCAGATGGAAGACACGAAGCCTGCAGGAACTCCTCTGGCTCAGAATCATGGAATTACTCCTAACGGTACCGATGAACATGTAGAACCTTCTCTCCATCGTGCTATGATCGGATCTCTCATTTATCTTACCGCTTCAAGGCCCGATATTATGTATCCAACATGTCTTCTTGCTTGTTACTAGTGTAATCCGAAGGTTTCTCATATGATGGCTGTCAAGAGGATTTTTCGTTATCTGAAGGGTTGTCCAGACACCGATCTATGGTATCCTAGGATGATAACTTCGATTTGATTGCATTTAGTGATTCTGATCATGGCGGCTGCAAGATTGATGCAAAGTCAACATCAGCGGGATTTCAGTTTTTGGGGAATTGTCTAGTCACGTGGCAATGTAAAAAGCAGACCTGTGAAGCTACTTCAACTTGTGAAGCTGAGTACATTGCTGCCTCAAGTTGTTGCTCCCAAGTTCTGTGGATCCAACAACAAATGCACGACTACGGTTTTGAATTCCTAACTACTCCTATTTATGTTGATAATTCAGGTGCTTTACAGATCACTTGTAATCCTGTACAACACTCAAAGACAAAACACATCGAGATAAAGTATCATTTCATACGAGACTGTTATGAAGAGAAACTTAACGATGTTGTGAAAATCCACACCGATGACCAACGTGCCAACCTTTTTAACCTTTTTACCGATGCTTTTGACAAATCCCGTTTTGACTATTTACTAATGGTAAACGACATTAAGGTCAAGCCAGAGTAAAACCAACATCGGAAAATCATTTTTGTAAATATTTATTTGTGTTTTCTTAATTTCTCGTACTTTTTGCATTTTAGGGGGAGTAAAAACGAAAAATACAAAAACATTAATTTTTTTTAAATACAAAAACATAAAAAAAAATACAAAAACACAAAAACAATAGAAAAACAAAAATGAGTTTCCTGGCGAGAAAAAGATAATATGATAGTACATCAGTGGTCTGTCGAAACCTCTTTAAACCTAAAATGAAAAACGATAAGCAGCTCTATATAAGATGTATCGGTAGGCTCACAATCATTTTAAAGTGTGCAGGGTGATATAAACCTAAATTGACTGAAGACTGTGTGGGAACCTCTCATTGGCATATGGTCTTGGTACCGAAATTTCGTTTGATAGACTGCCGAGGTTCTGAGATACGTGGTCTTTATACTTTTTATCATCTGGGTATCATAGTTGTTTCTTTTACCAGAAAACAACGGGGACACAAGTCTAGAACTTCCATGATACCACACATACGTGTAAATATCATACTAACATGTATATAATACATGATGCATTCGACCTCAATAAGTGATAAACAATCACATGTCTCAATCAATAAGTGATAAAATATCACAGTTATCCGGGAGTCAAGTTCGTCTCTTTGTCTGTACAATGGTACTAACTTGTTCATGGACTTGCTCTTGTGCCCTCATGCATCGAATATCAAGTTCGTCATAAATAAGTGATTTAATCACATAGGTCTTGTATTCACCCAAAAATAAGTGAGTATCTCACATCATATACGTTGAAAACAGATGATAAATGGTATACTCAACAGTAAGATGAACCCTCGTGCATACCTTGATACGGGAATGTGTCGTGTGTGGATGAACACCGGTCGGTAAGTATATATCATACCTTAACATATCCCCTAATCGTGAGTACATCTGATATGTTGAGCTTAAGTGGACAACAATACTGATAATCGTTATAGGATGCTTATCTTAATATTAACTAACTAAACAACAAGAGTGTTTTGGCGTGACAGTACACTGATATGATTCTCTTACCCTCGAAACTCGCAAAAAGAACGTCTGTAAATATTTATTTACTACTTTCAATTTCTGCATCTCTGTATATATTTATTTACTGCTTTCCGTCTTTACATTTGAAATATTCAAAAATACCAAAAAGATTTTAGGTGTGTTTTAATATAAACTTTATAAAAACCAAAAAGATTTTATTTCTATTTATTTTTGATTGCCCGATGATTGGATCTCGAGTCTTTACCACCTGAAACCTGATTGTAAGACGGAAAACAATTGCACCTTCGTAATAGGTCGAAAGTTAACAAGTTTTTGAAAGTTAAAATCTAAATTGATCAAATTTTTAAACTTTCAAATTTTTGTCGGTCGGTGTTTGTTTGAGAGTTGGTCGTATGTGTGTCGTTTGTTTATGATTGACTATATTCCAAGCGGTTGTTCTCATTATGCATTTAGCTCTGTTGTGTATGCAGATTGGGCATCCAAACTAGCTAAAGGCAAAGAGAGCGTGTTAGATGACAAGCTGTGGAATGAACACACGACAGTGATGCAATCTGAGGATCAAGATGATCGAGTTGCAGCTGACCACTCATCAACACCAACAAGGATCTAAAAGTCGAAGATCAACGTTTCACGAGCAACATTCAAGGGGGAGTTTGCTGATACACTCCCAGTTTGTGACACGTGAAGACATCTGAAGATCCGACAACAGGTGTAGATCAAAGCATCATGAGCAGCATCCAAGGGGGAGTTTGTTGATGCACTTTGTGCATGCAGCTCAGTTCGGTTCGACTCGATTCGGTTCAACTCGGTTAGGTTCGGCTCAAGCCCGATGTAACGACATTCCTCCGTTGTGCGCCCCAGAGTTCGACACGCAAAGCACAAAGAGCCACGAGATGACATCACCCTAATGTCATGATGATGTCACCTTTAATAATGTAATGTGAATATGAAATGAAAACCTTAACTCTGTTGTGCTTTTATGAAGTCTACCAAGACCTCAAATAGTTCGTAGCTTTAAAGAGTTCACCAAGAAGAATCAAGGGTTCGTAGCATCCTCATGGTTCGTGAGAAATGTTTTTCAATGAAGGGTTTGTAGTGCTTGTTAACTGTTCGTTGGAACATATGGACGAAGACTATAGTCTTTGTTGGAACAGTCCACTGTTCGTGGCCAGTAGTCACTCTTGGTAGTGTACTGGGTGTTGGGCCTATATAATCAGATATTTGTTTCTCATTTGTTCGAAGAGAGTTTGAGAGTTCTGTGTGAAACTTTGTAAACACTGTGTGTATGTCTTACTGATTCTCTTCACTTAATCAAAGTTGTGAATCTTTGGTTACTTTGTGTTTGTTCCATTTTGCTTTGGCTTGCGTACCCTGGTGGATTCCGCACTCGTTAGTGTGTTAACAAACAAGGAAGTAGGTTTAATCTTGATCCTCCAAATGGACCTACAGCTACGTCACCTGCATCACCATCACCATCATACCTTATTTTTGTTTATTAGTAATAACTTCAACCAAACATCGATTTCAGTTGATAACAATAACAACAATATATAAACTCATTTGATTTTGTTGTTGACACTTTTGCTCATGCATTTTTTTTAATTTACTACAAATAATATCCATTTTGTTAAGTTTATATTAAAACCTATAAAATACAACATTTAAAGTGATATATATTATTCAAATAATAGTCCATTTATTAGATAATTAACATGAACTAATATGTCGATCTGTCAATCTTTTCAAGATCCGTGTTAAGGGAACCACCTACGGTAGGTGCAAGCGAAGAAAATAAATAAGGGTTGATTGATGATACTCTGTTTTGTTCTAAAGATGTAAAATGATTTTGAAAATTGGATAGCTTTTCCTCTTGGTGGGATGCTGCTTTGTACTTTTATAACAAACAATAGGGTCAAACCTTCTCAATCTCCATCTGATCCTTCTTAATCTTCAAGTTTGTGTTTGAAGATTGGATTGATTTATGTGTTTGATGAACATATGTTTGTCTAGATTACAATAACCAGGGCATTTCACAAA
This sequence comes from Helianthus tuberosus, assembly GCA_030545235.1. Classification (NCBI taxonomy): domain Eukaryota; kingdom Viridiplantae; phylum Streptophyta; class Magnoliopsida; order Asterales; family Asteraceae; genus Helianthus; species Helianthus tuberosus. Next base: position 144,965,335 of record CM060359.1, on the reverse strand, counting down.
GGAGTTCAAACTATGTAAGGGGAATGAATGATCAATAGAAAACTCTTTTTCAATTGAGAAAATAAAAAAAACTCAAATGGATCAAGCAAATGATTTATAATTAATTTTAAATGAGAAAACTAAACCACAATATCTTGAACTTGAAAAAAAAATCAATTTTACATGAGCATTTGACACAACAGCTTCAAGACTTCGCTATATTGAGTGTAGATCGCTTTCGCTTTCCAAGTTACCGGATACTAATCTGCTTGTATGAGCTCTTTTTCTTGCAAACAATGACTGAGATCCATCACCACGTCATCCATGGTTGGCCTTTCGATGGATTAGGGGGAAACACAGGCCATTGCAGTTTCTACTACCTTCCTGACTATATTGATGTCAAAACCCCTCTCCAATCTGGAATCAATAATAGTTTCAAAATTTCCACTTTCAATCGGTGACTTAACCCAATTAGCTATATGATTACCATCTAATATTTGCTTTTCGGCCTGCAATCAACTCGAGTAGTACCACCCCGAAGCTATACACATCCATTTTCTCCCTCAACCAGAAACTTGGGAAATGCCAGCATTTTACATTTCAACTACAAGTTGTAAGCTCTTATTACCAACTTTCTCAATGTTGAGTGAATACAATTATACGAGTGAATTACAAGGGAATGAACCTCAACATACACACAGGAAAAAACGCTAGGAAAGCCTATTATTGCATGAAAAATGTTGTTGAGAAAAACTCACTCATGATCAATGTACCCCTCTGTGCCCACAACCTTTACGGTTGATACATGGCTGGCATCTGCAGTAGGAAAAGCTCTGGACAACCCAAAATCTGACAATTTTGCCTGGAAACCTTCATTCAACAATATATTTGAAGACTTGACATCTCTATGGACTATTGGTGGCGTGCAACTGTGATGCAGTTATGCTAGGCCTATGATATAGATTCATGCATGTTAAAACAGCAATTATGCTTAAGAGACCCAATTAGCAAACTCTATTATGAAGAAACCTGATTTATTACTAACCTTCTACTACATCACATCCAATTTGTAACCTTCTTTCCCAGCTTAAAACATTTGGACGTCCATCTGATCAATCAAATGAAATGTGAAGCAATCAGCTGAAGACAAGTACATTAGAATCTTGACAAGTGATGCTTCTAAACCGGTAAATGTGTACTTAACTAACAGCCAATTACCTTATAGATGGTTTTCTAAGTTCCCATTAGCCATGAATTCATATATAATTGCCTCTTGATTGTCCTCATTGCAGTAGCCAACAAGTGAAATTATGTTTGTATGATGAACTAGCATCAGAAGCTTGACCTGTAGAAAAATATTTCTTAATCTTCCATGTTATGACTTATCTCCCTAACTTATAAGTTTGAACAAGTCTGTCTTATTGCGAATGAAACCATGGCACCGTTTCATAAAACGGTATCGTTCAACTGCCGTTATTCAACCGCCACTAACATATGTATACATATGTATTTACTGGCAAACTTATTCCGGTATCAATACAATTCGTTATTATTCAGAATTGTCCATTAAGTTGTTTCTTTCGATCCTTTCATTCACATTCTGTTTTTGCATTCATTATTCATACATCATGCAAACCGATTCGAATGTTATTCAATCCTCCGCTGCAATGCATTCTAATTTCCAACAAAGTGGTATCAGAGCCACAGTTAAGAAAGACAGTGTTATGCAATCTACATCAATGATAATGCCTTGTGAACACTGCACCGATGAGAAGATTGAAAAGCAAAGGAAGGAGTCAGTTTACAAACGCTGTTACTAATGTCATGAACCAGGGCATCGGATCATTACATGCCAATATAGGATCGAATCGTGACCTGAATGAGTCGTTTGGAAAAGCTCTAGTCCATTTCAGAGGCGGAAACTAAGAAACGGATGTAAAAACAGCTTGAATATCACTTTAAACCTCTTGTATATTGAAATAACAACATTTACAATCACAAGGAATACCGGCAGCACCTCGGTATCACAACTGAATTCCGTTACAAATGACAAGAACACAAGCCTATTTATAGTGTCACCTACTTCCGTTTGAAACATACATGACAACTCAAACGGAACCTTTCAAACGGACGAAACCTATCAAACGAACACTTCAAACGAAACCTATCAAAAGTCAATTCAAACCGAATTGCTTCTTGTCGTTTACTGTTGCAATGATAATGACATATTATGATGATGTCATCTATTATGATGTCATCATTGAATATGATGACATCATGATTTCACGCTTGTTCAGATCTGCAACGAAACCGAGACTCGATATAAGACGAAGTCGACAGATGAATGCACCAACAGCCAAGTAAAGGAAAACGATGAAGCGACTCAATTAATCCGACAAGCCATCAAACACCTGAATTCAGCGACAAAAGGCAAAAGATGATTTTCCACTGGAATTGATTGTCACCAGTACTGAAGGCGGATTATGGGGTGATATATGGTATGTAAGTACAGTATTTAAACATCACTATGCCAGAAATCTGAACGTTTTCAAACGAATTAAACATATGGTTGGGGTAGAAACTAAAACTGGGGAAGATAACTTTCTATTCATCAGGGGTGTAGGGGCTGTAGAAGTTAAGTCTGGGAATGAGTCGTTACGTATTCAAAGTGTATTTTATACTCCTGAATTAGATCGTAATGTCTTAAGTATGGATCAGTTAGTGTTACAGGGATATACGGTTAAGATAAACGGGGAAGGTGTAAAATATATCCGATGTTTAGTGCCCCTGTTTCTAACACTATGAATGAAGTCACCGGATTAACGAAGGAAGAAGAAATTGGAATGAAAGAAAAACAAAAGGTAATTAGTCATAGTTCCACAAATGAAGAATACAAGGCAGATTATCTAAATTCATATTTCGAAAACCTGCACTTATCATCACTTGAACCAGATTGGAATGTCATGATCATTCAAGCTATGGAATTTCATGATTTCACTAACTGTAAATCACTGTTAGATATGTTAGAAGACAGGGAATTCGTGTTTAAGTATAAGCATGAATTAGAGATCAAGTTCGAGGAGATGTTAGAATGGTTTATAAAGATCAAACTGGGAATATCTACTAGACCAATTCCACCCTACTCGGCTGATAATAGAAAGATCGATTTGCTTGGTTTATACATGGTAGTGAAACGTGATGGAGTGCATAAGAATGTGATGACCAACAACCTCTGGGCGGTGGTGGCTAAATATATGGGTTATGATTATAATGATGGGGAATTAATGAGAATTATGTTTGCAATGTATCTGGATGGTCTGGTGTATTATACAAGTTCAAAACCGTCCAAGAAAATGTTATGGAAAAGGAGATGATAAGAAGTGATTAAGGCCTCTCTACTAACAACCGAGAAATGAGTAAAAGCGAAGGCAATGCTCAAGAAGAAGAAGAGACAATCCAACATTATGCTTTGTTTGCAGGAAACGACTGGCACGGAATGAAGAAAATGCAGAAGTGGCGTCGGTTCGATTTCAAATAAGCAGCGAAAGCAGTGGATGAAGCTAATCAAAGCGTACTCCAGAGATCCACCAAGACCTAATTAAGTTTAGGGGAGTGTATTAGATATTAAACTTAATTATCTAGTAGTTTATCATTGTTATGTATTATGTTATAATGTATGTAATTCGATTAGGTGCGAACATAGTTGAAACGGTTTGATGAAACCATGGCACCGTTTTAGAAAAGAATAGAATGGGTTTGTTGTTTTGGTCGGCATAAATTGAGACATTATGCCTCAGATTGCTCAAAAAATCCCACTCGAGATTAGAATGAATTTTTGATTATTTGGTAAGGGGAACCGAATATGGTAATTGAAACACATGACTGGGAGCGAAACTCTGTTTACCAGACGGAAAATAGTTCTTGGGTAGAAGGTAGGACAAACGTGTTAAATATATATAAACTAAACTATATATTTAGTTATTATTATAATTTTTATTTAGATATCCTAGGTTAGGATAACGTTTAGTTGTTTGTTTAAGGTTGCAACGAAACGGTTATGGTAACCGTCATACCGGTTCAACAACCAACACAACTGCCGTTTCCTTTTGTGTATATATTCAAACCCACTGTAACTTTATTTTTGACCAAGAAGATATTCAATAAAATATCATTCCAATTCATTTTGCATACTCTCTGTACAAACACACACAAAAAATCACAAACACGAATACGATGACGATGATGATAACGGCTTCCGTCAACATGTGGTATGAGAGCCCATGGTTGGAAATCGGAGAATTACGATCAGAATTACATGATCCCGGGAAGAGACAGCTGATAAAGATGAACAGCTGTTGGTACACTTTATGTGGACGTGACTCGACTCGGTTCGATTCGGTTCGGGTCGACTCGGTTAGGTCCGGCTCATGTCCGACGTCACGACATTCCTCCGTTGTGCGCCCCAGAGTTCGACACGTGAAGCACGGAGCGCCGCAAACCAAGTCCCGTTTACACATCATCATGACATCATCATGATGATGTCATAACCTTGACTAAATGAAATGGTGAAAGGTTAGTCAACAGAATGTTCATCTGGGCCAATCAACTTCAACCTTGGGCCGTAACTATTCTGTTGGGCTTTAACCATTTACTTGGGCCTTCTATTCATTTGGGCTTACATATGTTTGACGAAATCACACATGTAACGAAATCACATGTGATTTCGTTGAGATATTGGTGTTCGTTGATGTGATTTCATCGGCTTCATGTTTTCGTCAAGGACTTTACTATATAAGCACAGACATTAGACATAAACATGAAGAGAAGTCTGAATAGATTTCACTGAGCGAACACATTGTAACACACACACTGAGAGTTTACAGAGACCATTTGTAAACACCGCATTGTAACCGCTTTCTAGCATTAATACATTGAGTGTTAATCGTTGAATCTTGTGTCTTACGTGTTTGTAACTTGGTTTAACTTACCCATTTGGATTCCGCACTTTCGGGTTTGTCGGAAAACAGGGAATAGAGGTTACTCGATCCTCCGGGTGGACCTACAATTGGTATCAGAGCATTGGCTCGATTCCTTGTTTAAACCAAGTCGATTTTCTTGTGTTTTAATAGATTTTAAAGTGTTTTTCAGTTTTGTTCTTGTTTGAATATCATACTTTTCTGGAAAATCATTTTTAAAATCGTGAAAACCTTGTGATTTTGCTGTTTGTTTTGCTAAAAATCTTGTTAAATCTTTGTTATACATGTTAGGATAAGGTTGTTATTGAAACATTGTGCAAAATCGTTGTTCGGAAAATTTTCAGGTGACCGGAATATTCAAAGTGTTCATCTGATCTTCAACGTGTTCTTGATATCTTCATAACTGTTCTTGAATATATCTTTGGTTGATCTTGTTTGAGTTTAAATTATAGTGTGTTTAATGTTTATCAAATATAATATTACAAGTGTGTTTGAAAATAGTGTCTGTGATCATTAGTTGGTAAGAAAAAAAGGGGCCTTCCAAAACAGTGAACCATACTTTGTTGAAATTGTTGTCACAAGGTGTGATATTGTGTCAGAAGTAGATAAGATCTAGTTTATAAATATCTTGGTAACTGGTTATTTCAGTCAACGAAATCACAAGTCTTCTTTACTTTACTGGACGAAATCACTTCAATCTTCTTTACTCAACGAAATCACTTCCAGTCAACGAAAAGACTCTGGTCAATAACATCAGGCTGGTCGAAAACACCCTTGACCGAAATTAGTTCTTCGCGGCCGAAATCACCTATCACGAAATCACCCAAGTTTGTTTTGTCTTGAGCCGAAATCACCTATCACGAAATCACCCAAGTTTGTTTTGTCTTGAGCCGAAATCACTTCATCGGCCGAAATCACTTGTTTGTTTCATCTTTAGCCGAAATCACCTATCAAACATCAGCCGAAATCACTTGTGCATATCAGTTTGGGACGAAATCAGTTGTGCATACCATCTTGGTCGAAATCACATGTGCTGAAAACAACTTCTGGACGAAATCACATACTTGTGTTATTTTTTTTTTTAACAGGAGATCTTTATTTCTTTGTTAACTGTTTGTTTGAGTGATTAAACAGGTTTTTCACTTACATACATCAAACATGAGTTGTACTAGCCCTTGGGATTGGAGTACGGATCCACAACCAGATCTAAAACAAATGTCGATGGCCGAATATATGAGGAGGACCATACCTCAACAACAACAGTCAATAAGTGCAAGTCAATGGGCAATGGTGTCGAATCAAAATCAGAGCATTCAAAATCATTTGGTAGTGAGAGGAGAAGAATATGCAGCTACTAGAAAGACACGTCATGATCTGTTGAAGAAGAAATTCGAATCATTTCATTTCTTAGAGAATGAAACCCTAAATGATATAATTACTCGTTATTATCATTTGATGAGTGAAATGTATTATTTTGGTGTTCTTGCATCTCAACAGTAAATTGTAGCACGGTTTGCTGATGCTCTACCTCCAAAGTGGAGCCCATTCATTGAGCTTTTAAAGCATATGGGCGTTCTAGATGCTGTCAATGTTAATATCTATGAATTCATTCAGAAGTTGGAGCACAAGAACGAAGAGGAAATTCGGAAAGCTAAACGAATTCCTGCTCCTCAAAATACCGAAATGTATCTTGGAGGAGCTTTTAACCCGTTAGTTAGTTCCAGTTCAGCTCAGCAACCAAAGTTACAAACGGCATTTGTATCAAATACAAACTCATCTCCATTTCCACAGTTCAATCAAAATGCTTATCTTTCACAATCTAAACCCCAACCCCAACCCCAACCTCAACCTCAAGTTTCCACAACACAACCTCAATTCGATCCAAGTGTCGATTGTGGTCCGGCCATACAGTTGGGAAACGGTGATCAAACAAGAACTGCGTTTTATGCTGAAATTATCAAGAATGTCAGCGATGGTGAATCTTTAGAAAAAGATGATAGTTTGGGATACAGTGGCAGTTCGGATGAAGAATCGAATTTGAATGAAAGAACTGATTCTGAAGCTGATAATTTGTCGAATGATGCTAATGAGAAATCTGACTTGATCAAGAAAGCTGATGCTACATCAGAAGAAATGGAGAAAATTCTCACTGAAGATGGATCTTTCTCTTCTCAGACTGCCTTTATGGCTAATGTCACAGCTTCTACAAGTCAGGTAAAATCTGAAACTCCTAGCATATGTAGTGATTGTGCTGATATGAAACATAAATGTGATGAATTGAAACGTGAATCTGAAACGCTTCAGAGTCACAATCAGAGTTTAGTTGTTGAACTGTCAAAGTGCAAAGAGGCAAACATGGCCTTAACTCGCAATGAAAAGGAATTTAAAACAGTTATTGAAACCCAAAAGAAAAGTGTTTCCGAATTAACAAAAACTGTTTTCAACAAACAAATTGGTATTAATAACTACATTAATATCATTGAGGAAACCAAGAAAGAGCTAGCCGTGGCCAAGTGTGAATATGAAGCGATCAAGCTCAAATTGGAGAGTTATTCTAACTCCCGATATGTGCTTGATCACATCATTGACGTTCAGAAACTAAAGGGAAACGTTAAAGGCGTTGGTTATAGGAAGTGTCCACCCCCTTTGAGACACGACTATACCAAGTCGCCCGATGAAGAGCATATGCCTCGGTATGAACCCAGTGTGCCTCTTGATTATGAGGAAGTTACTACTGGCCTAGGGTTCAAATCGGACAATTCATCGGAGGGCTCATCTGATCGGAAAGAAAAGTCATCATGTGCTTCAAATCAAAGTCCTCCAACCATTGGGGACTATGATTCGTCCTATGATGAACCAGAGGTGAGTGATGAGGATAAATCTCTTGAGAAGAACAAAGGAGTGGAAGTGCCTTTTGAGAATCACATTCTGTGTGATCCTCCTACTCCTGTTGTGCAATCAACTGGTGCTAAACAAGAGATAGATCCTATCACTGAGACAGTGTCTACCATTAAAAGTGATAACGTGTTGTATACTTTAGTCGGTGATGACAAAATTTATTCAAACACAGCTTTTCCAATTAAAAATGTCAATCAATCTTTGATTGATAAAGTGTTTGAAGATACTACCAGTAAGTTTTTGGAAAAGGGGATCCCGAGAGTTTCAGTAACTCAGTGTAATCCGATTCCAAAAGCTGAAGTTAGAAGAAAATTTGGAAATCAAAAATCACCAACGAAGCAACAACCTATCGCTTTTAAGGGTAAACAACAACAACAACGAGCTCCAAAGCCTAAGGCTAAGGTTGAATCAAAAGGAGCTCGTTACAAGAAGAAGGCAAAAGACGTTAAATTTGTGGCCTCCAAAGGTACTGATAAAGTGGAGACTTTTGAAAATAAGTCAAATACCGATTTTGTTCAAAAGGTCAACATTTTGAAACGTAATAATGATAACAATTACACTCAACACACAAATGGGTGTGAAGCTAGTACCTCTGGGTCTACAACTTCTACGTCAGGTCGTCGATCAGATTCTCCTAAGTTTGTTTAAAGGAGAATTTGTTTCAAATGTGGGAAGTTTGGGCACATCATTAAAGAGTGCACAAACTCGCCCAAACCAAATTTTGTTGAAAGAGCCCCCTCTGAACAAGGTCACTCACAACGTCGTCCTGTTTCTCCAAAACATGATAAACGCACTATTAAAGAACAAGAAACAAAACAACGACATAAAAATCTGAAGGTGATCGAAAAGGCTTTAAAACCAGAAACTGTTAAAAGGAAACCAATTTTGTCGCAACCGTTAAAACCGAAGATTTTTAAATCTGTAAATGACACACAATCCGGTAAACGAAAACAAGTTTGGAAACCTAAAACGGATAAAGTTTCAGGGGGAGTCTCACCAGTTCTAGGTCATCGCGAAGTTGAAATAACCTTTGTCGATGAACAGGGGCAACCCAAGTCTGTGAAGGCTTGGGTCCCCCTCTCTGACTAATCTCTGAGTGAGTGTGTAGGATGTTCCAGGAGGAACTATCGATAGTCATCGGATTGTTGATAGTGGAATATTCATGCACAAGATCGGCGACAAAAGAAATTGTTGCCTTTGATGGAAAGAAAAGGAAAAGAAGACAGAATTGTCTGTCGAAAGAAATTGAAAAGCTTCGACAAAATGCAAATCATTCAAAAGTTTGATTGTTAAAGGCTTTGATCGGGTCCCCAGGATAGATTCAATCAAAATGTACGCACCTGCAGTACGTCTAAAGTTCAAACTCAACAAGATGAACGTGCAGTGTATATTTCTTCGCGGTGTAACTGAAGAAAATGTGTTTGTTGAACAAACCAACTGGGTGTGCGGATGCCTTGGCATGGATTGAACAACCGCACACTACTTCTCAAGAGAAAGACAAAGACCATCGCTGGTGCAATGTGGAAGACCAGCCAGACCCAAAGGTTTCTGATCTTGTTGCTGTGAAGAGATTTCTTAGTAGCTACAAAATCGACTTTGAAATCCACACCGGGTGGATATCCAGTTTGGGAGAGTGCTCAGATTCCTTGCAATGCACGAAGCAGTTGCAGGATACGGTTTCAAATTCTAATCTCTCCTTTACTTGTCGATATTTAAGCTGCTTTATAAATTATTATCATCTTGTACAGCACTCTTTGGCCTGACACGTTGAACTCAAATATCACCTCACACGTGATTGTTTCACTATGAAACTCGTCAATGTTGTTATGGTCTGCACCGCTTACCGACATGCCAACTGATTTTCCCAAAATTCGATTCTGATTAAAATTAATTTTGGTAAACGGCATTGAGGTAAAACATGAGTTAACCAACATCGGAAAATCGTTTTTGTAAATACCTTTGTCTTTTAAATTTATCTTAGTTTGTTGATTTTAGGGGGAGTAAATCCAAATTTGAAAAATTCAAAAACATCGAAAATTTCAAAACGCAAAAACAATAGAAAAACAAAAATGAGTTTCCTGGCGAGAAAAAGAGAATATGATAGTACATCAGTGGTCTGTCTAAACCTCTTCGAACTGAAATGCAAAATGAAAAATGTTAAGCAGCTCTATATAAGATGTATCGGTAGGCTCACAATCATTTTAAAGTGTGCAGGGTGATATAAATCTTAAATCGACTGAAGACCAGGTGGGAAGCACACATTGGCATATGGTCTTAGTACCGAAATTTTGTTTGAGAGATTGCCGAGGTTCTGAGATATTCGGTCTTTATGCTGTCTTGTCATCTGGGTATCATGGTTGTATCAAACCGTAAAAATAACGGAGACGAAGTCTAAGATCTTCCATGATACTATACATACGTGTACATATTGCATTCGACCTCAATAAGTGATCAACAATCACATGTCTAAACAAAATAAGTGATAATATATCACAGATTCTTTGCGGGAGTCAAGTTCGTCTCTCTGCTGTACGAAAGTACTGACCTGTTCACGGACTTGCTCCTGTGCCCTTCATGCATCTGAAAATCAAGTTCCTCATCAATAAGTGATTCTATCACATAGGGCTTGTTTTCAAATCAAATAAGTGAGTTTCTCACATCTTTTATACGGTCAAACAGATGATAATCAGTATACTCACCGGTAAGATGAACTCTCGTGCATACCTTGATACGGGAATGTGTCATGTGTGGATGAACACCGGTGTGTAAGTATAATTCATACCTTAACGTATCCCCTCGCCATGATTACATCTGATAAGTTGAGCTTATGTGGACAACAATACCGATAATTGTTATAGGATGCTTATCTAATTGTTAACTATAAGAACAAAAAGAGCGTTTTGACATGACCGTACACTGATATGATTCTCTTACCCTCGAAACTCGCAAAAAGAATGTCTGTAAATATTTATTTACTGCTTTCGTTTCTGCATCTCTGTATATATTTATTTATTGCTTTCTGCCTTTACATTTGAAAAATGAAAAATTCCAAAAATATTTTAGGTGTGTTTTAATATAAACTTTTTAAAATTCAAAAAGATTTTGCTTCTAGTTTATTTTTGATTGACCGATGTTGAAACTCGAGTCTATCCTACCCAAAATCCTGATTGTAAGCCGGAAAACAATTGCATCTTCATAAACTGTCGAAGTTAAGAAGTTTTGAAAGTTAAAGGTTTAAAATTGATCATTTTCTAAACTTTCAAACGGTTGTCGGTCGGTGTTTGATTGAGATTTGATCTCATATGTGGCGTTTGTTTATGTTAACTATATTCCAAGCGGTTGTTCTCATTACACGTTTAGCTTTCTTGCATGTGCAGATGCTAAAGGCGAGGAGAACATGTTCGATGACAAGCCGTAAAGTGAAGACACGACGTTGATGCAATCAGAAGATCAAGATGATCGGATTGCAGTTGATCACTCATCAACACAACAAGGATCTAAAGCATTGAAGTTCAAAAGATTCACGAGCATCATTCAAGGGGGAGTTTGTTGATACACTCCCTATTTGCGACACGTGAAGACTTTGAAGATCCTCCGACATGAAAGACACGGAAGACGAACCATCACGAGTAGCGTCCAAGGGGGAGTTTGTTGGTACACTTTATGTGGACGTGACTCGACTCAGTTCGATTCGGTTCAGGTCGACTCGGTTAGGTCCGGCTCATGTCCGACGTCACGACATTCCTCCGTTGTGCGCCCCAGAGTTCGACACGTGAAGCACGGAGCGCCGCAAACCAAGTCCCGTTTACACATCATCATGACATCATCATGATGATGTCATGATGATGTCATAACCTTGACTAAATGATATGGTGAAAGTTTAGTCAACAGAATGTTCATCTGGGCCAATTAACTTCAACATTGGGCCGTAACTATTCTGTTGGGCTTTAACCATTTACTTGGGCCTTCTATTCATTTGGGCTTACATATGTTTGACGAAATCACACATGTAACGAAATCACATGTGATTTCGTTGAGATATTGGTGTTCATTGATGTGATTTCGTCGGCTTCATGTTTTCGTTAAGGACTTCACTATATAAGCACAGACATTAGACATAAACATGAAGAGAAGTCTGAATAGATTTCACTGAGCGAACACATTGTAACACACACACTGAGAGTTTACAGAGACCATTTGTAAACACCGCATTGTAACCGCTTTCTAGCATTAATACATTGAGTGTTAATCATTGAATCTTGTGTCTTACGTGTTCGTAACTTGGTTTAACTTACCCGTTTGGATTCCGCACTTTCGGGTTTGTCGGAAAACAGGGAATAGAGGTTACTCGATCCTTCGGGTGGACCTACAACAGCGCCTACAACAGCGGACAAGGAAACGGGCGAGAAATAAACAACGATCCCGATTATATAAGTCTGCGATTACGCGCGATTGCAATCCTGACACAAGAGATTGCAATAATGGAATTGCAATACGAAATTGCATTACTGGAATACGAATCGGGACATCTCGAAGATAATGGAGATAAAGGGGAAGTCATAACACCGAAAGAAGAGAATTCAATGATACAAGAAATTGAATTCGAGAAACAGGCAATGAAGAAGACAAACCCAGAAGCGGAGATGAGATGGCCTGTGACAACCAGAATATTTAAGGTTCGCATTACTCAAGACTTAGCGGTTAAACTCGTGTTTCGCTAAAATGTTATGTGTGTAGGTTATCTATGCATGAAACCGTCGGATATGCTTTATGAGCTTGATTATTTATGTCATGTAATTATAGGTATGTGGTAGATCACCCAAGTGAGCTTCGTTAAATTGCGCAACTGGGCCGGAAACCCCCCCCCCCCCCCCACACTTACACCGCATGTACACTCCCTTATGGCCCTAGGTCTGGCCCAGCTACTCGTGTAAACAACCCAGTCAAGGCCCAAACCCTTTTGTCCCACATTTAATTATCATCGGCCCAACCTCCCATCATAATTAAACTCGGCCCAGCTCCTAATATGTATACATAAGTTATGTGATTTGATTAATAACACATTATAAACCCTATATTCATCTAAAATATTGAAGGCAGAAGATGACCCCCCCCCCCCCCTCGAGGCATTCTCCTGGTGGATCGAGTGATTTGGTTAGTAATATTATTATATCATTACTTGCTTTGTTTTGTGGGGTCAACATCTTGTAACAGTAGTACATGTGCTATGCATTGAAAGTGCAGCCAATTTGATAATGATCACTGCATTGTCGGCTATTATGTATCAAATTTGCATGAAAGTTGTCAGTTGGCATGTGGTTGTTGATATCCTAATATGTGTGCAATTTATTAATATCGATGTATGTATATATGATAACTACGCTTTATGAATGAAGTGGTTTGTTAGAATTGTAAAGTTCCTTGTGATACTTGTTAGAACTGTTGCCTTGCATGATGAATGGTAATTGGATTGATTTAACTTATAATTGGTGTCAGCATGGTTTGATATGATGATACTAGGATGACATTAAATAGATCAACGAAACTGTATGGTCCCTTTGTGAGTCATGTTAGTTTGATTCGACTGATAATATTATGTTAACAATTCAATAGCAAGTACGGTATTTGATTAAGTGGTTGGATTGCTAGATGTCATAGCTGTTGTTCATCGTGTACATAGGGGAGCGAATTATTGGAATGGTGGAACTAATTGTTGATTAATTGTGTAACAAAACAGAATAATAATGGAAAATAAATAATGGAAACAAAGGTTGATTGTTTCGGCTCTCCCTGATCACACAAACATCGGCTAAACATGTGTGTGGGCCGGAATAGGTAGTGAGCTTCAAGAATTCAACATCTGGGCCAAGTCACAACATCAAATAACATAGTACTAGGGTTGTTTTGGTATGTTGGGCCACACACGTTACACACCCACTATAATGAATTGTTAATTGGAAGATCTATACATGGGATTGGGCCGAGGAAACATGCGGACCGCGTACGGTCGAAAACGCACTAGCTGAGTCTGGTCGAACAGGTCACAGCCCATCTGTGTCACCTGATGGGCTGATGACAGGTTGGGCCGGCTGGGGGTTGAATCAAATTGTTATTTAGGTGCACTTTGGTTAACCAATGTTGTAGTGTGAGGAACTAGAGTTTGTATTAGGGAATGAAAATTGGTACGTGTATTTGGAACATAGACTAGTGAAATGAACGTGTATTTTGCGTGAAAGTCTGTGGTGCGGAGTAACTGTGTTAACTTAGATCATGTGTGATATAGTTAAATGTTATAACTTGCATGAAAGATGTGAATATTTCATGAATGTGACATGTGTAATATGTGATAATATACGTGGTACAACGGGAATGTAGAACTGATTGTGGTTGGTAAATCATGATATGACGTGTTTGAGCAACTATTAAACAAGTAATTAATCATACCGAGTAAATCAAGGTGAGTTCACACTCTTAAGGCATGGGATTCCCGGTGGGTTGGGAATGTGATTATGAAGCTAAGATGAAACCTTTATATTCACCACTAATAGACTACATTAAATCCTGCGTATTCTCGGATTGGGAAGAATACGTACCTCCGTCCTCGGATTGGGAAGGACGCCTACACTAAACCTGCGTATTCTCGGATTGGGAAGAATACGTAACTCCGTCCTCGGATTAGGAAGGACGCCTACACTAAACATGCGTATTCTCAGATTGGGAAGAATACGTACCTCCGTCCTCGGATTGGGAAGGACGCCTACATTTAACCTGCGTATTCTCGGTTGGGTAGAATACGTACCTCCGTCCTCAGACAGGGAAGGACGCCAATATATATAACTAGTCTAGTGGTTTACAACATGGGGCAGCCCCCACTGGTTATGGTTTAGGAAACAAGGGATTGGTTAACTCATGATTTACGAATGAACTTACGGTTTTGGAACAACTTTAAAATGAACATCAACTGTGAACTCGCTCAACTTTGTTGTTGACTCGTTGTTACATGCCTTGCAGGCCTTTAGGTGCTTATTGTTGGAACTTGCTGTCTAGGAGGCTGGAGTGGTTATGGGTCGAGATACATGGAAATGCGAGACGAACTTAATGGCTCCCACACACTTGGTTTATGAATTTCTTAATTAATGTAGTATGCTTCCGCTGAACATTAAATAATGTTTTGTAACACTTCTATCAATAATAAATGAAAGTTTTATTTAATTACACCTATGAGTTCAATGTGATTGGTGGCTAGATCCTGGTCAGTCACGCCTCCTGCGGTGATACTCCGCTTGTGAATTTTGGGGGTGTGACAGATTGGTATCAGAGCCATTGGTTATAGTGAACTTGGTTTTAAAAAGGGGAAAAACATTTTCATAAAACCAGACTATAACCGAATACTTCTAAAATCATGAATACGACCATGACACTCAGCTCCAGATTGCAAGGTTCGTCTTTCTTACTTGTTGCATACATTACGTGACTAGTACACATTTGTTTGTGACAAAACATACGAACACACACTCGTCACTATAGCATGATGGCATGGATTGCTTGCTTACCTTATGATGCGTTGATAGTATGCCATAGTCTTTGAATTTTTGTGATCTTATTACTTTGACGACCTCCGTTTGACATCTGAGTTTAAGGAACCATTTGACATGAGTTAGGAGGAACTGAGATGAGCATGCAAATCGCAATATTATTGTGGGTGCACACATAGTAATAATATGGGGTGCATGTGAGTCCTAGTGAGGCTTAACAAGTGAAAAAGGGGTTCCGTTCCGTTATTTGATCGATGTGAAACATAGCAAACCTATAGGGGTCATAGCAGTGATTGTCCCCTACTCGAACGTGAACTTTTCAATCCTCTCTAGATTCTTTCGAAACTTGATGCTATATAGTATTACCTGAACACCCATCTGAACGCCTAGCGAACTGTGTAGAATGTTAGGTGCTTGTACGAACATCCCCGAGTTGGAAGTTGCAACGACAATGACTGGTCTATATCTTTCTCACCTTTCTTCGTTTGCTGGAACTCATGTATTGACGTCTCAGATCCCGAGGTGTGATCACATCTACAACACTCTCGCAACATACGATATATCACTCAAACAACTTGCAACATCGATGGACAGGAGGTTGAGAGTAGAACTTTACCGACCTCAGTACTTTGACGACCCTGATTACCGGCAACGAGCACCAGCGAATTGGCTTCAATCTAATCCTTAACCCTTGCCAGCGACTCATGGGAGCCAACTCTTCTGAATCAATCAGGACATAAGCAATGACCATCGACTATAACATGGAATGTGTAAATGCTAGCACAGTGAATAACACGTTAGGACGTGGCTCATAATGTGAAAAGATGGACCTTGATGGGGGAGAATCGTAGGGCTTCGTTTTGAGCAACGACATTGGGAGCAGCAGTCACAACGGCAACAAGGTATTCGAAACCCTAGCCTACAGTATTCAAATAAAGGTGTCCACAACATGGACTAGCCGTGGTTTAGTTAAGTAGACAACGACTAATGGAACAACGACAGTACTTGAAATCCTTGTAATGAAAACAGTAACACTGGAGATGATGCTTATGGAAGGGCATTTAGGGTTGACGTGGGCGACGCCAGGATAGTGGTAACCTGGAAGCTTATATGGGTATCTAATCGATTCGTCTCTGTTCTGTTTAACCCTGATGCTTCTTGAAACCGAACCCGTTGTGGAATCGGCTGATGGCAAGGCAATCGCAAACCTCATAAGTTTGTAGGGATGCAAACTCGACCTTGTGGGACAAGTGTTCGACATCGACCTTCCTTTTTGCTATCCTTGATGGTCTCGATGCAGTAGTAGTGTAGATTGGTTATCTGGATATCGTGTAGATATACCTTGAGGAAGGAAAATTTTGCGTCACTTATACTTTGAAGTGTCAGAGTGGTGTAAGGGTTAGCATCATATTAGCAATGAAGGCCCAGAAGTGTCTACATTGGGATTACCTCGCAACGTTAGCAACCCTTACTGATGTTAAGGCTAAGGAAAAGAGGATCGAGGATCCACCAATTGTTCGTGATTCCTCCCGGCGTGCTACTCGAGGAGCTTTCAAACTTGCTTCCACAACTGCAAGGCAGAATCTCAGTTTGGCCTCACGCCAGGGGCAGCTCTGATTACTTGTACTCATACCGTCTTGCGCCACGAGAGTTGCAAGAACTGTCTAATCAACTTCAGGAACTGTTGGACAGGAGTTTGTCAGACCTAGTTTTGTTTTCGCTTCAGGGAGCCCCAATTATATCCGTGAGGATAAGCCTTTTGTATGTGTACTGATTAGCCAGAACTCAGCAAGGCGACAGTCAAGAACTGTTTTCCTCGACCATTGTGTTGACAACCTGTTAACCAGTTGCGAGGTCCAAGCCCCCATTCGAGAATTGACTAACGACCGAACTATCATCAGAAGGAGGTCCAAGAGGAGAAGGCTCTTAGGACGGCACATCGAACGCAATGCGGCCATCTCGACTATGTACACCATGATCATTGAATTGATCAACACACCAGCAGCTTTATAGACCACAAGAATCGACCGTGCTTGTTGTTGACGTTTAGAATCATTACTAGGAGAAAGGAACAACCTGGGCGGCATATGTATTCTATTTTGGAACTCTGGAGGGAGGAGCCACTCCGCGCAAAGTCTTGTTAAAAGGTAATGTCTGGATTCGAGAGGTACATTTTTGGGTCATATAAACAAGGTTGGAATACACGTGGATCTCGCTAAGACTCATTACGATAGAAACTGATCGACACCAAAGATCCCTTAGAGGATACAACAATTCCTTGGTCTCACTAGACACCATTACAGGATTTTCGAAGATCGCGCAACTTTAATCTTTTTAGCACAGCAGGGTGCTGTGTTCGTGGAAGACAAAACAGGAGGACATCTTTTCAGCTTTCGAATCCCAACTCTACAACGCGCTGCGCATCGTCTTTATCTAAGGGTATGGGCGATCTAGTGGTATACCAGGATGCTTTGAATCAGAGTCCCAGTTACACGCCGATGCAACACGAGAGATTGACGACTTACGTAATGGAGTTACGAAGAGGAACTGCACGACATATAATCTACCCCGGAAACCGTGGTCTATGGATTAAAGTGGAGGCATTACTTGGACGATACCGAATGTAACACTTGACCGATCACAAGGGCCTCCCGTGTACCCTGGCTACGAGAGAGTTAAATCAGTTATTGGCATCACTGGATGGAACTTTTGAATGAATACGACCGTGAAACCTGGACGTGCACGAGCTTTGCAGCTCGCTATCCACTCTAACATACCTGATCAGACTCGCCTTGTTCAGATTGAAGAACTAGAGGAAGAGAGTTCTCAAGATTGACCCATGTGGGGCATGGGGAAGCAACCTCTTGCAGGTCGGACGATATCTGCTACTTCATGGAACGGATATAGTCCTCACCGTGCAGCAACCTTAGGAAACTGGTGCAGGCGAAGCGCACAGGCCTCGATATCCTATTCATCTGAGTTTTGATAGGATGTATTAAAACCTGAAGACCATATACGGGTGACCAGGCCTGAAGGCCCACATAGCCACGCATGGGAACGACGTTTGACTTGTGGGAAAGTCAAGGTGGGATATTAGCAACCAGAAACACATATACAGAAATGAGAGCAGACTGCCATGGGTTTTATCACTGGTCTACTTACAACTCGAAATGGAAACATTATCACCTGGATGATCGTTGATGGACTCACGTTACCAGCACGCTTTCTTGCAATCAAGAAAACTGACGAGTCTTCACAGTTGTGAGTGTTCCTCTGAGAGAGGCGGCTTTTGGGCACGAGGTGCCAACTCCTGTTACCTCTGAGTTTGATCTATGCATGATTTATGTCAGGCAATATACAACACCCTTGGCTCACGTCAGGACCAGAGCATTGCTTATCGCCGTTGGGCAAACAAACAGAGAAAAACGAACTCTACTGGCACTTATCATCTTGGTAACCAGACAGCTTTGTTGAGGCATTACCTAGACAATAATGCCAACTTTCTTGTTAGACTGAGATTGTTGACAACTTAATTACTGGTTCAGGACTGGTACTCGAAACTCTTGGGAAGGTTGTTTGGATCAGGAGTCGATGGGCGGCAACGCGTGACCGTCAGGGAAGCTGATAAACTTGGGAAACGCTGGAAGATCACTGTAGGCGATCGTATTGTGTTGAAAGTCTCACCCTAGGAGGGTATGGAATGCTTGGGAAGCATGGCAACCTTAACTGACATCACGCTGGACCATTCAACAATCTGGGAAGAATCGGTAGCATAACCTACAAACTCGAGTTACCCGACGAATCGGGTAACGTACGCGATGCCATTTATGTTTCGTGTTTAAGGCAGTGGTTGTCTGATGAAACACGTGCGATACCTTTACTGGAGGAATTTATCGAACACATGGACCAGGAAGTCAAGGTTCGTAAGCATAGTAGTATTCCGATTGTGAGAGTTCGTTGGAACTCAAGGCATGGACCGGAGTTCACATGGGAGCATGAGGAGCAGATGGAACTCAAGTATCCTTAACTTTTTCCTGATGACCAATCTAATTTTGGTACTACTAGTGAATTTCGGGACAAAATTTCTTTCAAGTTGGGGATGATGTGGCACCTGAGGAAAACCGCCAGCAATCTTGATTTATCACGTCACTCTTCTGTGATTACTTGCCAAATTTCGAGATGAAATTTCTTTCAAGTTGGGGATGATGTGACAACCCAAATATTTAAGGTTCGCATTCCTCAAGACTTAGTAGGTTAAACTCGTGTTTCACTAAAATGTTATGTGTGTAGGTTATCTATGCACGAAACCGTCGGATATGCTTTATGAGCTTGATTATTTATGTCGTGTAATTATAGGTATATGGTAGATCACCCAAGTGGGCTTCGTTAAATTGCGCAACTGGGCCCGAAACCCCCCCCCCCCCCCACACTTACACCGCATGTACACTCCCTTATGGCCCTAGGTCTGGCCCAATCTTGATTTATCACCTCACTCCTCTGAGATTACTTGCCAAATTTCGGGACGAAATTTCTTTCAAGTTGGGGATGATGTGACAACCCGAATATTTAAGGTTCGCATTACTCAAGACTTAGTGGGTTAAACTCATGTTTCGCTAAAATGTTATGTGTGTAGGTTATCTATGCATGAAACCGTCGGATATGCTTTATGAGCTTGATTATTTATGTCGTGTAATTATAGGTATGTGGTAGATCACCCAAGTGGGCTTCATTAAATTGCGCAACTGGGTCGGAAACCCCCCCACATTTACACTCCCTTCTGGCCCTAGGTCTGGCCCAGCTACTCGTGTAAACAACCCAGTCAAGGCCCAAACCCTTTTGTCCCACATTTAATTATCATCGGCCCAACCTCCCATCATAATTAAACTCGGCCCAGCTCCTAATATGTATACGTAAATTATGTGATTTGATTCATAACACATTGTAAACCCTATATTCATCTAAAATATCGACGGCAGAAGAGGACCCCCCCCCCCCTTCGAGGCATTCTCCTGGTGGATCGAGTGATTTGGTTAGTAATATTATTATATCATTACTTGCTTTTTTTATGGGGTCAACATCTTGTAACAGTAGTACATGTGAAAGGCATTGAAAGTGCAGTCAATTTGATAATGATCACTGCATTGTCGGCTATTATGTTTCAAATGTGCATGAAAGTTATCAGTTGGCATGTGGTTGTTGGTAGCCTAATATGTGTGCAATTTATTAATATCGATGTATGTATATATGATAACTATGCTTTATGAATGAAGTGGTTTGTTATAATTGTAAAGTTCCCTGTGATACTTGTTAGAACTGTTGCCTTGCATGATGAATGGTAATTGGATTGATTTAACTTATAATTAATGTGAGCATGGTTTGGTATGATGATACTAGGATGACATTAAATAGATCAACGAAACTGTATGGTCCCTTTGTGAGTCATGTTAGTTTGATTCGACTGATAATATTATGTTAACAATTCAATAGCAAGTAGGGTATTTGATTATGTGGTTGGATTGCTAGATGTCATAAGTGTTGTTCATCGTGTACATAGGGGAGCGAATTATTGGAATGGTGGAACTAATTGTTGATTAATTGTGTAACAAAATAGAATAATAATGGAAAATAAATAGTGGAAACAAAGGTTGATTGTTTCGGCTCTCCCTGATCACACAAACATCGGCTAAACGTGTGTGGGCCAGAATTGGTAGTGGGCTTCAAGAATTCAACATCTGGGCCAAGTCACAACATCAAATAACATAGTACTAGGGTTGTTTTGGTATGTTGGGCCACACACGTTACACATCCACTATAATGAATTGTTAATTGGAAGATCTATACATGGGATTGGGCCGAGGAAACATGTGGACCGCGTGCGGTCGAACACGCACTAGCTGAGTCTGGTCGAACAGGTCACGGCCCATCTGTGTCACCTGATGGGCTGATGACAGGTTGGGCCGGCTGGGGGTTGAATTAAATTGTTATTTAGGTGCACTTTGGTTAACCAATGTTGTTGTGTGAGGAACTAGAGTGTGTATTAGGGAATGAAAATTGTTACGTGTATTTGGAACATAGACTAGTGAAATGAATGTGTATTTTGCGTGAAAGTCTGTGGTGCGGAGTAACTGTGTTAACTTAGATCATGTGTGATATAGTTAACTGCTATAACTTGCATGAAAGATGTGAATATTTCATGAATGTGACATGTGTAATATGTGATAACAAACGTGGTACAACGGGAATGTAGAACTGATTGTGGTTGGTAAATCATGATAGGACGCGTTTGAGCAACTATTAAACAAGTAATTAATCATACCGAGCAAATCAAGGTGAGTTCACACTCTTAAGGCATGGGATTCCCTGTGGGTTGGGAATGGGATTAAGAAGCTAAGATGAAACCTGTATATTCACCACTAATAGACTACATTTAATCCTGCTTATTCTCGAATTGGGAAGAATACGTACCTCCGTCCTCGGATTGGGAAGGACGCCTACACTAAACCTGCGTATTCTCGGATTGGGAAGAATACTCACCTCCGTCCTGGGATTGGGAAGGACGCCTACATTTAACCTGCGTATTCTCGGTTGGGTAGAATACGTACCTCTGTCCTCGGACTGGGAAGGACGCCAATATATATAACTAGTCTAGTGGTTTACCAAATGGGGTAGCCCCCACTGGTTATGGTTTGGGAAACAAGGGATTGGTTAACTCATGATTTACGAATGAACTTACGGTTTTGGAACAACTTTAAAATGAACATCAACTGTGAACTCGCTCAACTTTCTTGTTGACTCGTTGTTACATGCCTTGCATGCCTTTAGGTGCTTATTGTTGGAACTTGATGTCTGGGAGGTTTGAGCAACTATTAAACAAGTAGTGATGTAGCGTGTGTTACGATAACGAAGAGCAAAACACGTTGATTCTGCGAATACCCGTGTTGATCTTCCCCAACCCCCAAAATTCAACCCAAAGGGCACAAAATTTTAAGTGAAAATTGAGTAATTTTGAAATTCAAGTCTGACCATCCAAATTACAAGAGAAAGACATAAATAGAGACAGAAATTCGAAATGGGCCACAAAAAGGTCATGGGCCAAACACAAGCCCAAAAACAAAATGCCCAAAACACTGAAAACAACATAAAAAGATAAATAACTAATAGAAATAAGTGTTTTTTGGCCTGGACGATGGCCCAAACCGCCCAAAACGGAACCTCGTAGCCCAAGTTAGAGCTAATTTAGTGAAGCCCCTTTTGTCACACGATCTTGGGCCTCCAAATACAAGATAGCCCGCTCCTCCATACTTGGACCCGCATCAAGTAGCTTTTTTGTGAATGTTTGGAAGGACAAAATGACGTGAGTTTTTTTTTTTGAAGTTCATCTTTATCTTCATGTTTATCTTCAAACCACTCATTAGTTTCATTCGTCTCTTCATGCCATTATAATATTCATCAAGAACAAAACACAAAAAAATGACATAAGTTTGAGACCAATAAGTTTTTGTTGAAGATTTGTCCATCTCATGCAACAAAATGTTATTGAGTCACAGCACCTCAGCCAAGAATGCATTCTGCGAAACTTCGCGTAGAACAATATTGAATATACAAGAAACCATGTTTGCAATTTTGGCGTTTTACTAAGGAAATAATATCTAAAAGAAACGTCAATTTTTGGAATCTTTGATGTTTGAGTTTTTTGGCGTTTTCTATGATGATTGGTATATAGTAAAATATGGCGTTTTTTGATTTGGTGTGTTTGATGTTTTGGGTCTTTTGGCGTTTCTAAGATGAATGGTAAATGGTAAATAGTAGTAAATATGGCGTTTCCGGTTCGGGGGTGTGTTTAATGAATATGTGAGATGTTTTGTTTATATAAGATGTGTTTTGGCCCATAATGGTGTTTTATTCATTAGTTTGGCGTTTTTGGTAGAGAAGTCTAAAGACCCTTTTACCCTTAATGCAGCGCGTCCACTTAATAGAATTTGTGTTATTTACGAAAACGCCACCGCGCCAATCTAGTCCATAGATTGTTTTGATCGGCCGATCCATAAGCGTTCTCATCGTTCTCACACTTTCCACTGTTTTCTCTAAATCCTGACCCTATATATATATATATATATATATATATATATATTCAGGAGAAACGCTCAAAAGTGTGAGAATGGTGAGAACGGATTCTGGCCCAACACGTGGCGCGCGATATAATTAGGGCGTATGGGTTTTTTTGTCATTTTATCTTCCGCTTTTCACAATATTGATTTATATCTGGGGTTTAAGATTTTTTGGCGTTAACCAAATTCAATAATTATATGGTGTTTTAATGGTTTCATTGTATTAATATTTTGGCGTCTATGGCGTTTATGGCGTTTTTCAAATCGTATGCCATTGGAACCCCAAGGGGTCAGAATATCTCTCTGAATGGCGTTTTTAAGGCGTTTTAGACAAGATGGCCCATTGTTCTATTATTTTTTATATACATTTTGGCGTTTGTGGTATCTTGGCGTTTTACAATCAGAAATTTATATTTACAACCACAGGGAAAAAAAAAAGCGAAAAAAATAAATTAAAAATCCTAATCGGATCTCTCTTCACATTCTTCACTGTCATCAGTCTCTCCCTTCTTTAAGACTACCAGAACTGTCACCAAATATATGGTGTTTTATGTAAAACTTAACAAACCCATCGGTTTGATTATTTTGTCTGCTCGTCTGTTGAAGTGGCTTTTGTGGATGTTTGGGGACATAGATCTATGACGTGTTGGTGGTTTTTCGCTTTGTTCTTCAACTTGATCTTCATCTTTATAATCATCCCACTTTTCAGTGTTATTCATCTCTTCTCCTCATCCAAGCCTTCTTAAAGAACAAAGAACACAAAATGACATATGACTGTCATCAGTATCTTGTTCTTGAAGATTTGTCCATCTCATGCAGCAAAATCTTACTGAGTTACTCCCCTCACCTAACAATTCATTTAGTGAAACTTCACGAAGAACAATACTGAATATCCAAGAAAGCATATTAGCTATCTTTGATTTTTTTTTATTTTTTTGGAATTTTACAGTGAGTGCTATTTAGTAGTATTGGCCTTTGTTTTTTTTTGGGTTGATCAAA
Source organism: Helianthus tuberosus (assembly GCA_030545235.1). Taxonomy (NCBI): domain Eukaryota; kingdom Viridiplantae; phylum Streptophyta; class Magnoliopsida; order Asterales; family Asteraceae; genus Helianthus; species Helianthus tuberosus. The sequence continues at coordinate 144,940,840 of CM060359.1, read as the reverse complement.
TGGAAGTTGCAGAGTGGTGTCATTTTATAGGATGTCTTTTTGGCGCGTAGGTTAGGCGGTGCATTTTTATAATAAAGTATTCGTCGTTTCAGTTACTGTTTGTAATTATTGTTTTTTATAAGCTTTATCTCTGAAGTCTGTAACATGTCTCATCTTTCAAGTTTGGCGTTTTAGATTCTAATATAATAAATTTTCCGTCTCTTCAGTTTTACTGTTTTATAGTTACTGTTTCTAGTTACATTTTCAAGTTTGGTTTTAATTTTTTGGGTTTTTTATAATACTTGTCCAAAGTAATTTTATTATAGTTTGGTAGTTTTTGGGGTGTTTTATGGCATGATGGCGTTTTGACAAGCATTTTGCTGTGTGGCGTTTTTATTATATATGGCGTTGTTATTATATAACAATCAACTGAAAAAGCCTCTTTTTCTTGAAGATTTGTCCATCTCATGCAGCAAAATGTTATTGAGTTTACACCCTTCAGCCAACAATCTTGAATTTCCAATGAACGATGTTTGAATTTTTACCTTTTTGGCGTTTTACTGAGAAAAAGAACGCCACTAAATAAAAGCACCTTAAACCTCTAAATTTGATCATGCTAAATCAATAATGTTTTGCTGTATGATGATGGACAACATTGTTAATCCTCAGTTAAGAAAGATGTCTGACAATGTTGTCCACCCCATACAGCTAAACTTTATTGAGAACAAACCTCAATAATGTTTTTGTATGTTTTGGCGTTATAAATTGGATGGAAGTTGAGGATAAAGTCAATTAGATTTTACTCAATGAAATGGACAATATCCTCACTTAAGGATTTTGTCCATTACATTGAGCGAAACATTACCGACAACCAAACTGAATTTCAAATAAACGTTTTGGTTTAGAGGATATTTGATGTTTGGGTTTTTTGGCGTTTCTAAGACGAATGGTATATATTAAATATGGCGTTTGGGTTTTTGTGTGTTTTAATGGAAGGTCTGAGATGTTGTATATATAGGATGTTTTTGGCAGTTTTTTTAGGCGAGATTTTATTATAATTAAGTTTGGCGTTTTATATCTAATGGTGTTTTTAGATTAGGACGGTGTATGCTATTGTAGGTTAAGGCGGTAATTTTAATGGCGTTTTATTTAATGAGATGGTGTTTTGTGTAGAGAAGTCAAAAGACTTTTTTTACCCTTAATGAAGCGCGCTACAGTAATAAAAGTGATGTTATTTACGAAAACGCCAACACTTCATCTAGTTCATAGATTGTTTTGATCTGACGATCCATAACCGTTCTCTCCATTCTTGTTTTCTCTAAATCCTGACCCAATATATATATATATATATATATATATATATATATATATATATATATAGGGTAACGGTGAAAAGTGTGAGAACGATTATGGATCGTCCGATCAAAACAATCAATGGACTAGATTGCGCGGTGGCGTTTTCGTAAATAACATCAATATTATTAGGTGGGACGCGCTTCATTAAGGGTAAAATGGTCTTTTTACCCCTCATATTTAAAACGCCATCATATGATAAAACGCCATGCAAAAAATAAAACGTTATTGAAAACAAAACGCCGCAAATTAAAAATAAAACGCGTTGAATATTATAGGAAGATGAAACGACACAAATAACTGAATTTCAGTTATTAACATTTATTAGAAGAAATTCCATCCTAAATTACGCGCCAAAACATCATTATATAATCAAACGTAAACCATAGCTTCCATAATAACTTCAATCTATCCATTTTCTGCAAAAAATAAATAAATAAATAAAAATAAAAAAAAAATTGTTAACCAAAAACGCCAACTTAAGCAAAACGCCAAAAATGGCAACAATCGTTTGGTAGAGATACACTCTGGGGATCAGGCGATACGTCATCCATTTTGACTACAGAAGGATGGTGTATGTTAAGACGGTCCGGGCAATTCTAAAGATGGAAGAACAGATACAGAGGCAAATCTTATCCATTGGCATCGCTCTAGACAACGAATGCCATGAAACGCATATGCTTATGAAAGCATTAACCAGAAAATTTGGACCAATCAAAGGAGATGTGAAGCCAGACCCTGTCATGACATCATGGCGTTTTGATGATGAAACAGACATGGTGACGATTACATACAACAGCGGAGAGCAGCAAGTCTACTGGCTAGAGAACATCATGACAAAGCAGCGACTGGGTTTCACCGAAGAATTGCATAACGCCCCCTGTACCAACCCAGAAATAGACTCAAAATTCGAGTTAATGCAAGACATGTTCAGGCGGAGGCTTCAAAATCTTCAGGAACAAGAAGCTGATGAAGGTGAATGTGATGACATGGATGAAGATCAAGATGAAGACTCCGAGAAGGAAGAAGATGACACAAGTGATGGATACTATTCAGATAAAGTAGCTTCTGACGAAGGATTTTAAATTTTTTTTCCTATTTTTTTTCCTCTATGTAATCTTTTTTTTTAAGATAATTAGATGATATATTACTATCTTTATTAGCAAAACGCCAAAATAATACTAAAAATGGTTTACCCTAACGAAACCCATAAATAACAAAAAATATTTTCCTCCTTACTATTTTATTTACTCCGTTATTGTATTTTGTCATGATGGTCTACATAAGGCCATTTAAAAAAAACGGCAAACTAAGAAGATGGGACGTCTATAACCTATAAAACTGATAAAAGCTGATCAACACAGTAAATACAAAACACGTTAACTGAAAAGGCTGTTACTTTATAACTATCATTTATTACAATAAAAAGTCCCGCCTAAACTACGCGCCAAAAAACTCCTATAAGAGAGGGGTCTATACACAATGAAATTAATCACAACCAGAAAAACACAAAAACGCCATATCCTCTAAAAACCACTCCCTTTAAAACGCCACAGATGTCAAAGCTTTCACTGAAACAGATCCTTTTTCTAAGAGGGTTAACTCAATAATATTTTGCTGGATGAGATGGACAAATATTCAAGAAAAATAGACTGATGACAGTGATATGCCATCATGTGAGCTTTCTTCTTGATGATTATAGGCATGGAAGAAAGGGTTCAACTAAAGTGTAAAATGCTATTTTGGACTCCATTATTACAAATAGCTTCAAGCAAGAGTTGATCTTCAATGACATGCCGCCAAACAAGAATATCACATCAAAAATCTGGATGCCACTAAGCAACTTCTTCTAAAAAAGACGGGGCTTATGTAGGAAAGTTGGCAACTAGCAAAACTATTCAAAAAAAGGTTCAAAACGCCAAAACAAATTCAAGAAGATAGAAGCTGATGACAGTGAAGATTCTGAAGAGAAATTAGATTACATTTTTTTATTATTTTAGATTTCATTTTATATTGTTTTGATATCAAGTTATATGTTGATTTGTTAACTAGTTCTCTATAAAAAAATAACATTATTATATAGAACGCCAAAAACTACAAATATCAAAAAGCTAGAAGTATGGAAACTGGGAGAATAGCTGCTCGCAAAACACCTCGTAAAGGGTATTAAACGCCAAAAAATTCACTTAACGCCAAAAACAAAAAAATTTGCTCTTATTGTAATCTTATGCAAATCTTAGAGACTCGTAGTGAATTATTATACAAAACGCCATAACGCTAAAAAATTAACCAGAAAACTCTATAACGCCAAAAAATTATATATGTGACACAAAAACAATTAATTCAACGCCAAAGAAACTTAGACGCCATAAAATAGTATACCGCATTGGGAAATAAAAGAAGAATGAAAAGACAAAAAAACCCCTCCGCCCTACTCTATGACGCGGGACACGTGTTAGGCCAGGAAGCGTTCTCACCGTTCTCACACTTTTGAGCGTTTTCTCATGAACCCGTTTATATATATATATATATATACATATATAGGAAAAGGATTATGAGAAAAATACATCTAAATGAGAAAACTAGAAAAGTAACTAAAAAAAACCTAAAAAAAAAGCTAAAAAGCATACCAAATTTTTTTTTTTACAATTTAAAAAAAAATCGCTATTTTTTATATATAAAAAAAATTTCAATTTTTTTTTTGTTGTACTGCACATGTGCATTATATGTGCTACACATGTGCACTATATCCGTAATAGTGCACATGTGCGATACAAAAAAAAAATATGTATTTTTTTGAAAAAAATTTTCCATGCTTAAAATATAGCGATTTTTTATAAAAAAATGTAAAAAAAAATTTTTGGTATGTTTTTAGGCTTTTTTAGTTAGTTTTTTGGTTTTCTGATTTAAAGTAGTTTTCTCATGATCCATCACTTATATATATATATATATATATATATATATATATATAGAAGAAGGATCCGTTAGGAACCACCCTTTATTGCAAGAACCGCGAGAACCAGTGTGAATACAAACAATAATACCTAAAAAAATCTAAAAAACACCTAAATTTTTTTTTTACTATTTTTTTTTTTTTTGGAAAAATCGCTATATTTCGTTGATAATAAAAAAAATTTCAAAAAAAAAAGAAAAAAAAATCGAGTAATACACCACTTTTTACGTTAACAGTATTAGAAATACACATGTGCATCTATATGTATTAACATGAAATAAGGTGTTTTGGTACACTACTTTGAATACACTTTTTCTTTCATCTATCATTCCATCCATGTTTCTTTGACAAATTCCATAATTCATTACAAATATTAGACAATTGCACTTTCATTTACACTACCATATGTAATACACTACTTTTTACATGTCACACCCTGGCTTTGCGGAAGCGTGGGTTAATTTGGTGTGACTTCTTAATACCATAGCTTAATCATAACAAAGCTATATGAAAATAAAACCATGCAGATCATCCATTGATTTAAGTTTGAAAAGTAAAACACCACAACATTGTCTTAAGGCGTTGACACATGCAACGGAAATTACAACCTAGTAACACAAAAACATTGTTTGAAAGACCCAACCACAAACTTAAGATAGACGTAGTTTAAGAACTGTGACTCGTCCAGGTAAAAGCCACAACCCCTAAACTCGGATGATCCCATAACTCTAACGCAGCGTGAAAACGTAGCATACCTTGCCAGATCCTTAGTTCCCTGAAATACATGTAAGTTGAAAAATCAACAATAATGTTGAGCGAGTTCATGTGTAAGTGGGTATGTATAAACCTTTGTAAACAAGTCTGTATGTATGAAAATCCCTGGTATGTAGCAATTAAGGACAAAAAAAAACAGAGATCGATTAATGTGTAGCTAATACATTAATAAGTGACATGGACTAGGAAGCACTCAAACCTGTAACGCGTATTTTATACCGGTCCTTCCGGCGGAACGACATAGTCACCACATGCAGCCGCACGCTGGCCCATGTGTGGGGCTCGCATCACCCGATAGATCTATCACTCATGCCTCTCGGTCCTTATACAAGGATTAATGGTCTTACGATAATAGCCTATCCAGTCACGTGATCTAGCAGTATGTTCCTTAGCTAATCATACCGTGTATAAAACGTTTGTAGTAAATGTAACATGTATTTCACCCCCGCAGTTTAAAAACTGAAAACAGTTAAGAGAAAAGGGGGACATGAACTCACCGAAGTGCGTCTCTAAAAAGTATCTCCCAGAAAATTTGCTGTGCGACGACCTACACGTACTAACTTCTATTAGACGGACGGCCGTGCCTTAGTTTAAGGTTTAATGTCTTTGGGAAATAGTTAGGCAACTATTTCGTGTTTACACTTCGTAATTATTTCGTAAATATATTCCTTCCCAAGGATGGGGGATTTAATACATGTGCGTTCGTATAACTTCGAAATATATTATTAAGTCTCACTTAAAACATATTTAAATTTCTATCTCCAAAATATAAATATTTTTCCCAAAAATATTATATTTTATTCCATACAATTTTTCCCAAAATAATACTTCTGACAAAATACACGCTTATGAGTATTTTCTGAAAATACGTAAGTTACATTGTAAAGTTCGGGTGGTATTAATAATACCGGTGTAACCTAAATATTTATTGTGAAGGCGTTCGCGTTATTTTGGAGTCGTTAATATTTAGTAATATTATTTTTACCCTAAAAATAATATTTACGTAGATCACAAAATAACCATAAAAATTTACACAAGTGTTGTTATGAAAATATATATTCTAAATATATATTTTAGCAAGTTTCATTTGTGAAAATCCCACCTCCGACACTTAGTAATTTAGTAATAAAATCATGGCGAAATTTATTTGGGAAAAATAAGTTAAAAAAAAAAATTATATTCATAACACTTGTGATAAAAATATTTCTAAGTGTTAGGTTTTTGAAAAAATTTCGCCAGAGTTTCCCCTGTAACTGGAGGTGGCCACACTTTCAAGGGTATCATTTTCTTTTATAAATTCAACAACAATTTTCTCCATCAACAACAAACAATATTCCAACATTAAACTAGTTCAAAAATATCACGAACACATGAACTTGTGGGTTGTGTAAAAGTGTGTAGTAACTTCCCATTATTTTTAATAGATCTTTCTACTTTTATAAATGGAATCGGTTTCTCGAAAATCTTATTTTTACAGAACATGCATTTGTACATCTTCTAATAAAAATTACAAAAACAATTCTTTGTTGAAGCCTTTCGTTACACAAGTGTCTACACACTTGTGTGTTTATAAAAAAAACACCTTTGTTTAGGAAAGATCCGGCTTAAAAAGTATGATTTCATTTTACACTTGGTCCTTCGAAAATACCACTTGTAGATCTTTAGATCTACTAGTTTAGAACTCTATTTCATAATTAAAATCGTTTTTACACAAGTTCATGTTTATGTTTGAAAGGGTTCGTCATCTAGAAACTTTACAACTAAACATAAGGCTAGTTCATGTTTCGTGAACATGATCTAGCGGGTTTGATGACGATCCATTCCCGTACTAGCAATCAACAACCAAAAATAATCATAACAATACTAGTTTTATAAGTTTTACACCAATATTTACTTATTAACCACCAAGTTCATCACCTTTAGTAGACTTTTAATTTTGTTCTTACATCTTCATAAATTTCACCCGACAAAATTCTTATTAACCACTTTAGATATGAACAAAAAGGCGTTTAGAGTCACTTACTACTAGCTCGAGGCTAGGGAAGAAACTATTCGAAAAACGGGTGATTAATAGCGTTGTGGTTAGGTCCTTGCGATTCCGTGAACACCGGACTTCCTTATACGAGCTCTAACACCTTTGAATTATGTAGAGTAGCCAAAATAAAAAAAAATGGAAAGTGGTGGGGTGTGTTGTGGTCTTCTGCCGAGAGTGGTAAGCAAGAGGAAAGGAAAGATGTAATTTGTTAGGTGTTTTGTATGAAATGGTGGTGACCTCTAAACCTCTTTAATAACCACCAAGTCATTTAACCAATGTATATTGGGTAGTGAAGATATGGAACATGATCAAATAAATAAATCAACAATTCGTGGGTGTCCCCCACATGTGAACCGAATTTGGTCCAAGGGAGAGTGGGTAATTAGTTGATTTTGAACTAGAAGATAATTACTAGTTAGTTTAATTAGTTAGAAATTATGTTTAGTGTATTAGTGGGTAGTAAATTATAACGGGTGTTAGGGTATTCGGGGACCCTAACTGGCTTAGAAAAAGAAAAATAGTGTCATTGTCAAAAATTTTATGTCCCGGGTTACTCCGGTTGTACGGTTGGATATTACTCCGTTAAAGCGCTAAATAATTATTTAAAGTGTCGTAAATTTTATCTTAATTGACACCAGTTATTCCCGACATTTTGGAAAGTGTCTAGTAATATTTTTCCAACTTTTTGCACTTTACTAGTTTAGGTAAATGCTGAATTTTTATATTAAAGTGCTGAATTTTTGTACTCAGGGTACGTTTTAGGCACATCCGGTCACTATAATTATCACCTAGTGACGCAGTTCTACAACCCTCATTTCCCTACACTCTCTACTAGTGTAGTAATCTATTCCCGGCTCATACTGGCCTTAGAGACAGTAACTGTCTGATGCTGGCTATGTCAGCATGTTTAATGGGTATCCTGTATAGTGTGCTCACTGTGCTTTTTGTGCATCAAGGTTGTCACTGATGTTTGTGTAAAAATAATAGGGTGACAGTATAAAATGTGATGCAAGAGTATGTATGTATCAGAAATCAGTAAGCAGTTTATCCATAATTGTAAGCAAGCACAGTAATTAAGCAGTAAGTAAATATTAATTAAGTCGTACGGATCCCTGGTTTGGTGAGGGTTGTCACATTACATTACCAATATTAGAAATGCACATGTGCATCTATATGTATCAACATGAAATAAGGTGTTTTGGTACACTACTTTGAATACACTTTCCCTTTTATCTATCATACCATCCATAATACACTACCATTACCTCCTACCATCCATAATACAATACCATTACCTCATACCATCCATAATTATGAATATTTTCACTTTATTACATGTATATCAATACCATTTATACCATCCAATCAACATATTACATCATAAATTGACAACTATAACCAAACCATCAACCACTAGATATAATTAACCAAAAAACATGTATATGGGCCTACTTCTCCATTCAAAATCACAAACTTTTTGTACCAAAATACGTTATATCATGGTTATAAATAATGATGCACAAGTACATTTTGAATATTGGTAATGTAAAAAGTAGTGTATTACGGATGGTATTGTAAATTAAAGTGCAATTGTCTATTACTGATAACATATTACGGAATTTGTCGAAGTAATGATACATATGCACATGTGCATGGATCACTGTTACTCAATTTTTTTTTTTTTTGAAACGAAATATAGCGATTTTTTTTTAAATATAAAAAAAAAAATTTGAGTGTTTTTTAGATTTTTTTTTGTGTTCATATTGGTTTTCGCGGTTCTCGCAATAAGGGTGGTTCTCAAATGAACCTTACCCTATATATATATATATATATATATGGGTTTATAGATGAAATGTCAATAAGAAAAAAAATCCACATACATGGCATTATTTATTAATAATAATAAATGAAACTAAGAGTTCACGTTTTTTATTTTTTTTCTCGAAGGTCCGATTGTGAGTTGGGCAAAACGCAATACCGGTCATGTTTGATTAACAAGATTTTTAGAGCACGAGAGATGAAATTTGAAACTTGTACAAACGAATGATCCCAAAGCGATTTTGAAAAGAGTGAAGAAACCCAAACTTCTGAAATGAGTATTTATAGGGGTTTTGTAATGGTTCTAGGAAACTGCTGGTGTGACCCAATAGTTGTGTACAACATTAAGAAAAACAACAATTTCTTAGAGAGTTTTTGTTTTTAATTTTTTTCCACATATTTTTATTTTTATTTTATTATTCTTTATATAAGGTCCAACCATTTTTTTTTTTTTTAGGAAAACCTTTTAGTGAAGTTCTTTTGGAACCAGGTTTTTAACTTTGACAACTTGCATTCACCTGAACTTTAATTGTCAGTCTGACCTCTAGCATGATTTATTCATAATTTTTGTACCATCGTCATTAGTTATTTTTGGTTCTCTGTCAGTGCCTTTATTTCAGTACTTTGATTAGATTTCCTTAGCTTGTACTAATGAAGAGTAGTGTTGAAAACTCTCTGTTTAGGCCAAATGTTGGCAAAGGGGTGCATTGGTCACTTGAACAGATCTTGTGAATTTTTTGTGATTTAAAGCTTTAGTGAATTCTGTTTCAACAGTACTAAATACCTCAAAGATCCTGTTGATTCACAATATCTTGAATCACTGCATGGATAGAAAATTGGCTTTACTTGAAAGTTTTCTAGATTCATCCTCTTGTTTTGGTTATAGGTAATAACCATATGTCGCTCTTCTGTATTGTGATTGATTTTTTTTCACAAATAGTGCAGAACAAAGTGCCTTTCGTACCTTTACCCATTCTAGAACTAGATTTTAATTTTACTTTTACTTTAAGATATTGAATGTGGTTAGTAGTTTTGGGTGAGACCACTAGAAGGGTAGCAATTGGTGATGTACTCCATTCCGAGGTCACAAAAACTACTAGTTTAAATGCTATATGAACACAACTTTCATCAGATCATTTAGAATCATGTTTGTCTGAGAATTTTTCTGAAGAATCAAGTTTTTTGTTCACACTCCCTTTTGATAAGATATACTTCGTCCCAATTTGAATTTTAGAGGTGCAACAACTTGACTCCTGTGTGTGATCATATCCCAATCCGAATTTGATGTTACTCTTAGATTGTAGATTCAATAGAATCTCAAATCCCTTGCATGAATCTACCCATTTTTGACAATTTACATTGGTGGTTTCAATTTTCTTTTGACAAGTTTGATATTTTGAAAGAAGTGAGTCAGATTGTGTAGTGTTAATAGTTGCTTCATGTTTTGAAATGATTTAATCTTTCTCTTTCAAAATTTATTTGTGAGAACTAATGGCTTGTATTAGAAGTTTCTCGGAGTTCTCAGAATTTTCAAGAAGCATGATATTCACTACGTTGATATCTCCAAATGCTTTGATGAACTTTTTAGAACCATGATCTTTTAATATATTTGGAGATATTTTAAGAGCCCGTGATAGACCAGCACTTGTTAGATTGACATGTGGTATAATGCTAAGACCAACAGTTTCATTAGTGCTTTGGTCAAAAATCTCACTAAGTGTTTTTATAGCAAGTAATGCAAAAATTTTGTTAACCTGTCCATAGAAATCATTCCAACGTGTTCATCATTCAAATTATCTGACAAATTACTTAAATCTACAAAGTTTTGAGTGCAAAAGCTTTGATGAGTAATTCACGGTACGAGGTATCCAGCAGTTTACGAAATTGCTGTCACAATTGCCTAGGATATAATTTGTGATTGTTGTGTTGGTTCATTGTAAGGACCGCTTACTCGTCTTTATAAGATAACATACAAGGGCGATCTCAAGTATAACTTTTTAAAATATTCCAACTTTACTAATTTAAAGACTTTAATTCTAACAACACTAGTACATTTTTAAAACAAAAATTGGGCATGACCTGTCCGTAAAACGAGTGTATCCCTGTTTTGTACAATATCCAAAAGATAATGTCTAAGAACCATTTGACTAAACACGACTAGGACCCATAACTTCAAGCTTTGAAAAGTATGATTACTAACAAGATTATACAAAATGAACAAGTATTTGACACAAAACATTAATGCAAACTAGCGGAAGCGCTTGGTATGACATATCATGAACACGTGCTCGCTCCAATTCTCCAAGTCGCCTAAGATGAGGATTTACCTACATTCACAACAAAGCTTTAATAAGTTAATCATAATACTTGTTTCGCTTACAATACCATCATTATAATTCCATTCGTTTATGTTCTCTCATTTCTCTTACGCATTCGATTACCCAATTAAGTGGGTTTGGCATATACTCTCATAATGAGATTCAAGCATACCACTTACGACCCGGTAACATCGGGTTAATTGCTTTCAACATAAATCTTTCGTTCTATCCGTATAACGAATTGAACTTCATACATTCGTTATTGCATTCATGACCACCCATTCTAAACGGATGGTACCGTATTCTTACTCGACTTGTTCAACTCGAACCGGTCGACTTGCATAGCTTATTATAACCTTCGTTAACATAACCAAATCCGCAAGGGATTTGCTATCTTCTTACTAATAACCATAATCATTATAACAAGGGTTGTTTTACACGATTATTAACAAAATTTAAGTAAGGTTTCGTATGCAATGGAACATACCTCGATCTTGCGTGCCTTCCGTTTTCCTAGTGCTCGTACCTTCTTCCTTCACGCCTACATTACAACATTCATTCATTCATTTAGTCTATCTACTTCATTCTACCATTTTCCATGTTACACATACATTCATCTCTTAAGCATTTCATCAAACACTTGGTAGGCATCATAATTAAGGTATTAGGTACAAGTCTTTAAAGCACATCTTTACTAGTTCATCATCATCCAACATTCACATCTATTATAATTTGCATAACTATTTCCTCCTACATCAATTTATCTAGCCTTCAAGTATTACAAACATGATCATATATCAAGATAACATACAATCATAATCATTATGATCTTCCTAATCATAACACAATTTCACAAAATGGGTTTTCACTACAACCTCTCATGCAACCTAAAATCAAACATGATTCTTGTTCTAGAAAGCAATTCTAACTCAGATTTCCCACATTAGATACAAGAAATCGAGATTGGGTTTAACCCCTCATTCTACAAATCACATTTTCAGAAAATTAAACTTACCACTTCACTATGTATGCATAGATAATCGAAAAACTTGAGACATGCAACAGATTAGACTAGAATTCCTTGATCAATTGAGTGAATTAGCAAGAGCAAGGGTTTTCACCTTGCTCCTCATGTTCGATCGATCCTAGACACGCACAAGAGTGTGTGTTTTTGGGTTTCTACATTATAAATCCCTAATTAATAAAACTTTACACATTACCCCCTTCCAAGTTTGATAAGTATCTAAATCAAGCATTTTTCCAACATTTAACTTATCTCTTATCATAACCCATCAACTAAGTTAGTTTTTTGTTCACTTTCATTTATTTTAATATTAACCGATTTATGGGGCGTTACAAGTCTGTTAGTGCATGCATCTGTCGACTTCGTCTTGTATCGAGTCTTGTACTAGATATGCTAGATCAGGGCACGTTGTACGAGAAAATAGAAAGCTTTAGGTTGAATTGAAGGTGATTTCGCTTGAGAATGCTATTCCGCTTGAAATGACCTTGGTCACTTTCAAGCGGAATCATCAATCTCCTTATTCCGCTTGAACTGATGTCTGTGTGTTCCAAGCGGAATCTGATTAGTATATATAGGTGTTGGAGCGAAATCATTGTAATCAGTTCCTGAAATTCATACCGAAGTGTTGCAGGTTTGAATTCTGAATGTACTAGTTGTTATATCAATCAAAACAGTGTTTAAAGTGAATTACAAGCTGTGTCTAAGTCTATTTCTTATTTTCCGCATCTGAAATAGATCAAAACTTCTCTGAACGACTCGTTCGGGTCAACACACGATCCTATAACTGGTATCAGAGCTCAGGAGGAGGAGTTCTTACCGATTCAGCTGGAAATTTCTATTTTCTACCCCTTCTTTTCAAAATCTACAACTTTTCACGGTTAAAATCGGCCAAATTTTTCACAGATTGTGTAAAGCTGCATTTTAACAAACCCTTGAAAGTTTCAGTATAAAATTCAGCTTAAAAGGTGGAATAATGGACCCAAGACTTGATTCCGCTTGAACGAACAACTGAGATTCCGCTCGAGTTTGCTTATTCCGCTTGAATATTTTCAAGCGAAACCTGGTATTCCGCTCGAAAGTACACTGATTCCGCTTCAAGTTGGGCATTCCGCTTGAAATACTTGTGATTCCGCTGGAGATAAGAGATTCCGCTTCAAAACTTTGGTGATTTCGCTCCAAATTGCTAAATTGGGTATTCCGCTTGAAGTTGTGCTGTTGGTTATTTCGCTTGAAATTGCAAGATTATTCCGCCTGAACTTGAACTGGTTATTCCGCTTGAATTTGACTGTTTTTGAAAAACGTGCTACCAAATCATGAGTGAAGAATTTTACAACGCGTTCGCAACATCACCGACTACTCTGGCTTCCATTGCTCAGAACATGAATTTGGAAAACGAGACCGGAACATTACAAAAACCCCCGAAGCTAATGAGTATAGAAGAGTATTACAGATGGAAAGATAGATTCGAAAACTAGTTTCAAGCTAACCATCTGAGATCATGGGAATGTATTCTGAAGAAGTATGTTCTACCACATACAGATCTGCAAGTTATAAAAGAAATCTCGGAATTTACTGACACAGAGCGAGACATGTATAAAGCTGAAAAGATGATTATCAGTTTACTTCATCAAGCCATCAAAGAAGACATCTTTGTGTTGCTTCAACATGATAAGACTTCAAAATCAATATGGGATGCTCTTAAAGTCAAGTTTGAGGGTAGTGAGAATATGATTAAGAGTAAAAAGGCACTGCTTAAGAAAGAATTTGATCTATTCACTAGTTTGCCCGGGGAAGATACAAAGAAGCTAATTGAACGATATTGCCACTTAGTGCGATCCATGTCAATGCTAAGCATAACCAAAGATCGTGAAGAATGGGTCGACAAGTTAGCTGACGCTTTACCGCAAAAAGAGTGGGGTACTTACTTGATGATCTTGAAGAACACTGGAGTTTACGATGGTTTGACGATTTCTCAATTTATTGAGAAGATTGAGGGTCAAGATCTGGAACAGCAAAAGATTGCGAGGATAAATAATCCAAGTGGTCTGCAAGATTGAAAATGTATTACAAAGGCAGTGTTCCAGAAGCTGAAAGAAGTCCAAAGATTCAAACTGCTTTTAGTGCTGGAGACTCATCTGAAAAGGTTGATAAAAGTTCAAACAATAGCAGTGGATTCTCTACATATCCGAGTGTTAATCCCAAGAGTTCATCTGAAATTTTTCATTCTCAAAGCACAAAAACTGGAAATGGTTATGTGATACAGTGCAACATTGCATTGAATCTTCCAGATGGTCAAAGCTTTTCTGAAGAAGTTGCAAAAGATCACATGGCAATACTTGGTTCTGTGTTACTATCTTATGAAGGCTTGGTTGCAGGGAGGATCGGGAATCCTATGTTGACAAAAGAGGATTACGATCAGATAGACGCTGAAGAGATGGAACTGATGGACATCAAATGGTGTCTAGCTAGTGTCCTAAGAAGACCAGAAAAGTTCAAACTGATTACTGGAAGAAATGACTTTCTTGATGCACATGTTTCTACTTTAGGTTTTGATAAATCTAAAGTTACTTGTTTTCGATGCAGGGAGAAAGGTCATTTCAAGAGAGAATGCAAGAATAGAGAAGCAAGTGATGCAAAGAATCCGTTTGGAAAAGATGACTATTACCGGAAAGCCATATATCAACAAGTTGGTCAACAACAACAGCAAGAACCACAAGTGGCTCATGGTAGAAAAGTGATCGAGGATTCAAAGAGAGCATGTTTAGTGAATCAAGAGAATTTCAACTGGGAAAAATACATATCACCCGAAAGCAAAGCATGCCTAATCAATCAAGATGATGAAAGATTACCTGAAGGGTTTAGCTGGGATATGTTTGTTGATGAAACGGGAGAGTTTAAAGCTTTCATCGCTAAAATTGTGAAAGAACCAGATATGTTTACCACATGGATGAAATCTATTGGAGTTAGTATGAAGAATGAAGAAGAAAAGTCTGTTTCATCAGAAGAAAGTTCACAGAGTTCAGATGGAAGTTCAGAAAGAGAAGCTCTTTTTGATCAAACACCATCTGATTCTGGTTTTTCGGATGATAATTCTGAAAAGTCAATTGAGTTCGATCAATCACCAACTGATGACAGTAGTGACGATGAAGAAGAAAGACATATTAATGTTGCAAAAACTCATCTCTCTCCTGAAAGCTTTCATTTTTATTTTGCAGATCGCTTGGAGAAGCTAAATGTCACAACCCCCAAAATCCACCATGCGGTGTACCATCGCTTGGAGGCGTGACGTGACCAGGATCGAGCCACCAATTATATTGAACATCGTAATTAAGTAAATAAGACCAACCCCAATACGATTAGTGACCAAAGCTAGTTAACCATGTTTAGTTTAAACAGCGGAAGCATAAAAGTAAATCCAAAAGCATAAGTCCATAGTTTATAAGTTAAAGTTCAAAACGCAAGTTTAATAAGTTCATAAGGATTTAAATAATAAGCACGGAACATAACAGTCCGTACACCACAACGACTCCTTCCTCGTGCAAGCTCCAAGCGTTTAGCGACCTGTAAGGCATGTAACAATGAGTCAACAACAAAGTTGAGTGAGTTCACGTTTGGTTGTTTAGTTTTAAGTTGTTTCTGAAAAACGTGGTTTGACTTTCGTTGGCTTAA
Organism: Helianthus tuberosus; assembly: GCA_030545235.1. Taxonomy (NCBI): domain Eukaryota; kingdom Viridiplantae; phylum Streptophyta; class Magnoliopsida; order Asterales; family Asteraceae; genus Helianthus; species Helianthus tuberosus. The sequence continues at coordinate 144,924,917 of CM060359.1, read as the reverse complement.
TTGCCGTGGGGGTTACCCCATAGTTGAAAGTATGTTTAACCAGTTCCTTTTTCATTACCCAAACCATAACCATAATCAGTGGGGGGCGTTCCCCGTGTAAACTACTAGACGGTATGATATCGACTACTACGCAAATAAGTTGTGCCCTATATCAGTGTCTATCATCACTGATAGTCTGCCATAGTCCATTAGTACACGCCCGTCCGACCGGCACGGTGTGAGGTTTGTTAAACCTAATAGCGCTATTAACTAATGACCCGCTCGCCATTGGCCTCGGCGATTAAGTCGATATAATGAAGAGGGACTTATTGATAGAGTTTTGTCTAGCTAGTTTTTGAGGTTGTTGTCCTACACCAGGAGGACGAACGTACGTATTCTACACCTAGGAGAATTCGTAGGATTAATAATGGCATCCTACCCATGGAGGATGGCCGTACATATCTTCCCAAGGGGATATGTAGATTTAGTTTTAAATTCTTTAACCCATTCCCAAACCACCGGGAATCCCATGCCTTGTAAAAAGTGTGAACTCACCTCGGTTTGCTCGGTTAGATTCTCAAATATAGCTAACAGTTAGGGTCGGTCAATCACGTCCTAATATGATTACCAGTTAGTCATTTAGTGATTTTTAAATAGAGCACAAAGTTCCTACACGTATCTATCACATAACATGCATCACTTTAACGGTTCATGCCCATATATACTTCCCATCCATTCCCCCACTCATAAGCAAGCATACAATAATGCATATAACACATATAACATGTTATATCATTCACAGATAGCATACTCGACATTTAGACACGCAAATTACAACTTATGTCGTTTCAGCTTAAATATTCAAAACCGGGCTGTTTTCGGACATTTTAATAAAATAGTTAACTTATTCCAAAAATTCTCAATTTTTTACAGAATGTCTTAAACGTTCCAAATTTTATTGTGTAAATATATAGGGGTCCAGTTCCTTACCAATATTTTATAAAAATTCATTTTTCTGACTGAACTCAGATTTATCTTTTTCTGACCACAGTTCACGGAATAATTTATTAAAAATTCATCGTAAGTCCGATTTACGAAATTCTAATGGGGTAATTACAAATACATCAGTTGTCATCTACTGTACAAATTTCATGAGTTGATTCGTCAAAGACTTCCAGTTATGACTAAAAACACAACACCTATTTTCAGCAGGAAATATGCAGCTTGAGCTGCTGTTACAAAACGCCCTTTTATAAATAGTAAACGGAGTCCAAAAATTATGATTCCAGTGCCATGAGAACCATATTTCATAATACATAAATCTAGTGTTCAGAAAATACATTTTCTGCTTAATTAAGGTTCGGTTACAGCCAACTGAAGTTGGCTGTAATCATCAATCAGCAACTGTTTTCAGCTTTTAACAATCTAAAGTGTGTTCGATTGATTTCCGTTAACATGTTAAGTGATCACAACAACATCAAACATCAATATTAACTAGCAAATCATCACGAATCAATCAAGAATCATAATAACACAAGATCTACATGATTTACACACATAACTTCTCTTTATCCACCCTTTATCACTTTATGTTTAAGGTTAATGTAAGTTCTTTAGTGTTTCTCAATTTTTCACCATTAAATCATCTATTAACCACCAAATACAAGAACAAGATGATGATTAGAAGCACTTACTACTAGCACAAGGCTAGGGGAGAAAAAAGGCGTAAAAGTGGTGGATAAAAGAAATCTAAAGCGGTTCTTGTACTTCTGAAAGCACCGAGCTTGTTTGTATGACTCCTTACACCTTTGTATGTATGTAAAATAGCTAGAATGGAAGTGGATGGTGGTGGTGGTGGTATGGTGATGGTGGCTGCTGTGAGGGGTGTAGAAGGGAGGAGAGAGTTTTGTTTGTTGAGTGTGTTTGATGAAATGAAATGCATAACCTACAAGTAAACTTATAGACCATGTTTCCTCTTGATCCAACATGTAATGTGCTTTCAAGATATCCAACATACATGAATAAAATAATCAAAGAAAGGAAGTGGGTCACCCCTTTGGGTGACCGTCATTTTGAGGGGGGGGGGTATGGTTGGGTGGTGATGGTATGGTTAAGATTTAGTTGGAATCTAAAGGTTTAGTTAGTATTTTGGGTGTGTTATTTAATATAAAGGGTGTTAGGGTATTCGGGGACCCTAACTAGCTCAGAAAAGTCAAAACAATGACTTTGACAATATTTTTATGTTCCGGGTAAAGTCCGGTTGTTCGGTTTGTCACTGTTCCGTTAAAGTGCTTAATTAATCCGTAAAGTGTCCTACATGTATATTTTTGCAATGTTTTTAATTTTTAACACTCAGTATGTTAACAAATACATGTAAGCATAACACAGAAATCAGAGAGCAGTTAAATGATTCAGCACAGTCGTCAAGCACTTTAATTATCATTAATAAATTGTACGGAATACATGTAAATTTGAGGGTTGTCACACTAAAAGAGAAACAAGCTGCAAAAGAACAAAAGAAAATGAAGTTTGAAAGTGTTGATGAAAAAGATGAGACTGTTCAAAATGAAGAAGTTAAAGTTGCTGCTGAGAAGATTGCTGAGACTAAAAAGGTGTCTGAAGAAGAAAAGGTAGTTGAAGTTCAGAAGATAATCGAAGTAGAAAAGATTGTGGAGGTCATCAAGCCTTGCTTGAAGTGTTTGGAACCTTGCAAGGAATGTGTAGCCAAAGACGAGAAGCTGACTGAGTTTGAGAAGATGAAGGAACAATTACTGTTCAATCTCAACTACGTGAAGGAATCTTATGATGTTTTGAACAGAACAGTAACTGGTCTTCAAAAGACGAATTCTGAAAGAGAAAAAGCATTAACTATGATGAATGTTGTGATGATGACAAAGTAAAAAGCTATAAATTTCTACATAAAAGAAAGTGCAAAGTGGAGGCAAGAGTTGGAAACCAAAAAAATAGAAAATGAGAGGATCAGACGATTATTACAAAGTTATTCTAGTTCTGATTATCTTATTGATCGAATTTATCCAACTGTTGCAGGTTTCGAAGCATTCCAGGATGAAAAGTCAAAGAAGAAGGATACTGGTAAGAAACCGAGTGTTAGTTATAACAAGTGTTCGCCTCCAATATGGGAAGGTTATTCTCCCAGAAAACCAAACGAGGAGCAAGTCGAAAAAGCAGTCAATATAAATTTAAAAACCGATACAACTGATGATTTACCAGAAAACATTGACGTCACTTTCACATCGTCTGACACTGATCATGAGTCTGAGTTAATTAAAAAGGTGGTCGATCAGGTGTTGGATACTGATGAGGAGTCTGAGTCAAAGTCTGAGTCTGGAGGTTCAAGTTCGTCAGTCAACAGTCCAAAATCGTCGGTTAAACAGGTTTACAGTAAAGAGTTTTTGTTATCAAAATCAAATTTGGATGATGAAACATTCGAAGTTGCATACACTTTGAATGATTCTGACAAATTATACTCTGACAAAGAGCTTCCAATAAGAAGTGCTCGGTTTGGAATGATCAAAAAGGTTTTCAAAATGACAAGAAATTAATATTTCTGAAATAAAAGATTTAAATCTTACTGGAAAACCTAAAAAATACACTTCTAGAGTTCAACAGCGTTTAAACAAGAAAAAAGGTTATAATTCTGGTTCTGGTTTTCAAAAGAAACCAAACCATAATGGTAACTTCAAAAAGAAATGTTTAGGTTTCATTCCACCAGAAAATTATAAAAATGAGAAAAAATTCTAAAACAAAAACAGAATTTGTTTCAGGTGGAAGTGCTGAGGAAGAACAAAAGAAACCATTCTGGAGATAAACAAACCAGGAGTTTCTTGCTGAAAAGAAAAGAACCGGAACTGGAGTTTTTCACAGAAAGGATACTCGAACCTGTTTCAAATGCAATAAAGCTGGTCACATTGCATGGAATTGTCCGAAAGAATCAAAGACAAAACAGGGAGTTTCCGAAAAACTTAAAGGAAAAGTTGTTGAGAAAGATGAACAACCAACTGAAAAATTCAAAGTTTATGAAAATTCAACATATGAAGTTGGTGAATGTTCAAAGAAAATTTTTTACAAAAAGAGGGCCAAAGACAACCAAATGTGGGTTATTAAGAATTTTTCTAAAAAATCCGGCGATGAACCTGATTCCACAAAATCAAAGGAGCCACAAGTTGAGGAAAAAGAAGAAAAATCAGTGTCTTCAATGGATGATGTTAAAATTCCTTCATTGAAGAATGAAAATGTTAAACTAAAGGTTGGTAAGGTGGAGATCTCGAATCAATTTTATTTTGAAAAGAATGAATTTGATGTTGAGAAAGCTTTTAATGGAAATGTGAAGAAAATTTTTGGGAAGATGATTGAAGGGAAAGTAAAAGGGGTTAAAGATTTTTATGCTACAAAGAAAGCAACTTATAACCCTACTGAACAAGAGTTAAAAAAACCCAAGGTTGGTAAGACTTGGGTGGAAATTCTCTTTCCTTGAAAATCTAGACTTGCCGGAGCACCCAGGTTGGTAAGCGTGGAGCAGGAATCGGCATCTTTCTTGAGAAATTCACAGAATAGTAACTGTGATATTTCGACTTACAAGTGGTTGAAAGAGGTTTTCTCTTACAAGTGGTAAATCAGGGACATTAAGTTGTACTTGATTTTCTACAATTGGTATTTTGAAAAACAAAGTGATGATTTGATCCCCTAACCTACAAGTGGTAAAATCAACAAAACTTATTTTCTGGAAAAAACCATTTGATTAAAACAAACTTAAGTGTTTTGTAATCACTATGAGAAAATGGTTTTGTTGAAAGGGGGAGTTTTGATTATTTATGCCAAGTGAATGGCGAATTGAGGTGATTCGATATCGGTTGTCACGTTTATTGTACAGTTTGTTTTCAAATTTCTTTAAATGTGTTTGAATTTTAGGGGGAGTAATTTTTCAGAGAATCCAAAAACATTAGAAATTTTGAAAAGCCAAAAACATGATAAAATGAAAATCGAGTTTTGTTGTGAAAAAGAGGAAATGATAGTACATCAGTGGACTATCACAACATGCTAAAGAATTGGAAAGTAAAAATGTGATAAACAATCTCACTGCGGATATGCCAGTAGGTTTTTGCACATTTAGTAGATTGTGACGAGATATAAACCTAAATTTCAAACTTGCTTATATCGTGGGGAACAATTTCTTGGATATATGGGTAACCCCCGAAATCTTGTTTGAAAGGTCCTTCTTTCTGAGATACTAGGTCTTTATGCTTAGTGATATCTGGGGTATTATCCCGGGACTTCTGCTGAATGGAAATTCTGACCTAGTCCCCGCATAATACTTTCCGCAATTCTTGAAATATAGCGCCGCCCTCAGCAAAATGATGAAACAATAAAATTGATAATCATTGCTGTTGTAAAAAAGATCCTCTAAAGTTGACACACCAAAAGTCGAGCCGTCGTCTCTCTGCTGAACGGAAGTTCTGACCAGAGCTCTCACGGTTTCGCATCTAACCCCTTACAGATATCATCTAGGTATACTCACTTGTAAGACTGAATATTGGGATCTGGATACGGGAGTATATTCAAGTAATGGGACACGCGAATAAGTTTAAGTGCTTACGACATTAATCTCATATCTCGAAACAGTTGAACTTTGTGTGAAAATTTAAGTGGAACTGTATACTGACAATCTAAGTGAATTGTTTAGAACTTAAAATGAAATGAAGCTTAACGGTGTTAGTGATTTGTTTCATAAACTGATATGATCCTCTTACACAAACTCACAAAAATATTGTCTGTAAATATTTCTTTACTGAGTTACATTTCTTTTATTACAAAATCCAAAAAGATTTCAGTGTGTTTTAGCATAAATTTTGAAAAATACAAAAAGATTTTCAAATTTTGAAAAATACAAAAAGATTTTCGACAACTGATGTTGGAGAGCTGATTTTCAAAATTCCAAGTGCTAGACATGATGACCTTGTGGTGTGGGGGAGTCTGTGTTTAATCAAAAATGTTTTTTTAAAACAAATCTGCAAGTGGTTCATCAGGATTTTCCTTGATAAATCATTCTGGTTAAATTTGAGGAGAAGTCTGTGTTGGTGCATACATCATTATATTAAATTGTTATAAAATTTACTTTGAGGTAGAGTCTGTGCAGGTTTTAAGAAAGAGCTGGGTTTATCGATACTGAGAAGCCTGAGTTGGATGTAAGCCTGGTCATGATCTTGGAATCAAAGCTGAGTGATAGAGAGCCAGGTTTCCGATACCTGAGATCTATGAGGATAAAGTGTGAACCAGATTACGATCCTGAAGCAGATGATGCTGATGATCTTAGGGAATTCCAGCACATTGTTAGGGGGAGTCTGTTGATGCTGATAGAAAGAGAAAACCCAGAGTCTGATCAAGATTGAAAATGAGAAGACTCGACACTTACGACTCGTCAACATCTGAGGGGGAGTCTGTTAGTGCATGCATCTGTCGACTTCGTCTTGTATCGAGTCTTGTACTAGATATGCTAGATCAGGGCACATTGTACGAGAAAATAGGAAGTTTTAGGTTGAATTGAAGGTGATTTCGCTTGAGAATGCTATTCCGCTTGAAATGACCTTGGTCACTTTCAAGCGGAATCATCAACCTCCTTATTCCGCTTGAACTGATGTCTGTGTGTTTCAAGCGGAATCTAATTAGTATATATAGGTGTTGGAGCGAAATCATTGTAATCAGTTCCTGAAATTCATACCAAAGTGCTGCCAGTTTGAATTCTGAATGTACTAGCTGTTATACCAATCAAAACAGTGTTTAAAGTGAATCACAAGCTGTGTCTAAGTCTATTTCTTATTTTCCGCATCTGAAATAGATCAAAACTTCTCTGAACGACTCGTTCGGGTCAACACACGATCCTATAAAGTCTACCCCCCTTAAAAGAGGTTTCGTCCTCGAAACCTGGGCACATAAAAAATTTAAATGTGCACATACCAAAAAGAAAAGGATAGTGCTTCCTCATTTCATCTTCCGCTTCCCATGTGAGTTCCGACCCCTTTTGGTGTTGCCATTGAACCAACACTTGTCTAACAGCTTTGTTGCGGAGATTCTTCACCTTGACGTCTTTAATGGCTATTGGTCTTTCGACATAATTCAACCCCTCTTTCAACTCGATGTCATCGAGAGGTACTAATGCTGTTTCATCCGCAAGACACTTCCTCAACTGTGACACTGGAAGGTATTGTGAATCCCGTCTAGACTAGGCGGTAATTCTAATCGATATGCAATCCTTCCAACTCGAGCCAAGATTTTAAACGGTCTAATATATCGAGGACCTAACTTACCCCGTTTGCGAAAACAGATTATACCCTTCCATGGGGACACTTTCAGCAGAACGTAATCTCCGACTTGAAATTCAATAGGACGCCTTCTCTTGTCTGCATAAGCTTTTTGCCGATCCTGGACTGCTTTCAGTCGATCTCTAATCAATTCTATCTTTTCATTTGTTACTGCTATTAAATCACTTGGCGCAAGCTCTATTTGCCCCACTTCACCCCCAACATACGGGAGTTCTACATTTTCTCCCGTACAGTAATTCATAAGGAGCCATTTGAATGCCACTATGGTAACTATTATTATAAGAGAATTCCACTAGGGGTAGATGGTCATCCCAATTTCCCCCAAAGTCTAAGGCATACACCCTCAACATATCGACAAGTGTTTGAATGGTTCTTTCTGACTGACCGTCAGTCTGAGGGTGGTAGGCGGTGCTTATGTGTAGCTTCGTGCCCACACCCTCGTGAAACTTTTGCTAATAACGAGAGGTGAATCTAGTATCCCGATCCGAGACGATTGACACGGGCACTCCGTGTCGAGATATGATCTCATTCATATATATTTCTGCCATTCTATCGGAAGAGTAAGCCTCTTTGATGGGTAGAAAATGAGCACTTTTCGTAAGTCGATCTACGATTACCCATGTCGTGCCCCTTTTTCATTCTAGGAAGCTTGGTTACCAAATCCATCGTTAGTTCCTCCCATTTCCATATCGGAATCTCTAAAGGTTGCAATTCCCCGTATGGTTTTTGATGCTCTGCTTTCACTTGAGAACATGTTAAGCATTTCGCGACATACTTAACAATATCACGCTTCATGCCCGGCCACCAATAATTAGTCTTCAAGTCCCGATACATCTTTGTAGCCACGGGGTGGACCGAATATCGTGACTTATGAGCTTCTTCAAGTAACGTAGTCTTGACTTCACAGAAACAAGGTATCCAAATTCAGCCGAATCTCGTCTTGAGTCCGGTCGAATTTTCTTCTAGCTTATCGACCACACCTTTTAATCTTTCTTTCTTTAAATCTTCCGCTCCAAGAGACTTTATTTGGGAATCTCTTATCATATCAAACAAACGTGGTGTAACAATCATCTTCATGGACTATACTTGAATGGGAGGTGGATACTCTTTTCGGCTTAATGCATCGGCCACCACATTCGCCTTTCCTGGGTGGTAAAGGATATCGCAGTCGTAATCTTTGATAATGTCACACCCCTTTCTGCGGTGGAAGCACGAGGTGTGATCATGAAAGGTTCTCATTGCATACGAAAAGTAAACATACTACATGCTCAAAAATAACTTCAAACATCACATTACTGAAAACATAAGTCAAGTGTTTACAACACGAGATAGCATATTGTCTTAAAAGTTACAACTTTATTTAACTTAAACATAGACGACATCCAAGAGCATAAGCAAGACCGCGCGCACATCCACTTCTAGTTACCTGAAATACATGTGAGTTTTTGGAAAAACGTCAACATAATGTTGGTGTGAATTCATGCAGTTTTTGTATTTCACGTTTGTATACTTTGTATGAAAACATAGTTTGTGTCATGTATAAATCAAGTTTTCATATATAAATCAAGTTTTCATGTGTACACCACGTACTCATGTATAATTCAAGTTTACTTGTGTACCCCACGTACTCAAGTATAAATCAAGTTTACTTGTGTACCCCACGTACTCAAGTATAAATCAAGTTTTAGTATGGTATGAATCTTATATAAATAAAGTATTCCTGAAAGTATCAGGATTGTTAATGGGTTGCAAGGCCATTAACATGTGACACGACATAGGAAGTCACCAAACCTTAGGCATTTTTCTAGTTGGCATATTCTGAGACACAAAAGCACTACTCGGTACTCGTCCTCACCAAGAGTGTGGCTGCCCGGCACCAGTTAGATCTAACCTTTTGTTCTGCGGTCTAGGTATATTGTTGATTAATGGTGCTTATGTACCCTATTCGTGACACGATTTCTCGTATCATTTTTCATAACGCATCATACTTGGTACTCGTTCTCACCAAGTGCGCTTCTTGTATTATTATATCTCATCACACTTGGTACTCGTTCTCACCAAGTGTGCTTCTTGTTATCATACCATTTGTAAACATAGTAATATCTGTAACATGTATTTCACCCCCAATGTTATAAAACTGATAACAGTTAAAAGAAAAGGGGGAGCATGAACTCACAACTTTGCGTTCCTTACGTCGTAACTCCACCGGATTTGCTTAATTAACGTCGTGACCTATACGCGTTTTCTTAACGTTAGTCACTAGACTTGTGCCACACAAGTACAGTCACTCTCTTTTGTATTTGTATTGTTGTGGTAAAAATATTTTATATTTTTAACTAAGTATCTTACTTATATTATTTTCTCAAAATTTAATACCAGTATCTCGTGTTTTGCACTTTGCAACCGAATTATGTATCTCGTATGTTGCATGTGTATTTTGTGTTTATACTTTTCATGAGTATTTAGTGTATTTTCAAGTTCTAATACACTATCAAGTATAATACATACTACATACACTTAGCACCAAAGTTGATGATCAAATAATATATATTTTTCTCTCAAAAATATTCATACTTAATATAAATTTTAATATTGAAGAAATCATCATTTCTTATCAACAAAAATTAGGGAAACCTTGGTAATATTTTTAGATACATTTTTAGGGAATAAGTTTCTCAAAAACTTATATTTTTCTAAGTGTCAAAATTTATAAAAATTTTGGCAGAGTTTCCCCTAAAAATGGAGGTTTCCCATGTTTTCAAAATATTTGTTTATTTTCTTTTAAAATCAACAACAATCTCAAGAACACAATCTTTATTTATCAAACTTGTCAAAACAAGCATATATCACAACTTATGAACTTGAAAGTTTGTAAAAATATGTAGTAACTTACTAGCACATTTAGTAAGTCTTGTTACCTTTAAAAATATGTTTAGTTTCTTAAAAAACTTTATTTTTAAAGAGTATGTATTTTCACAACTTCTAGTCATGAATTTCAAAAATATTTCTTTGTGGAATTTTGTTTCTACATAAGTGCTTATACACTTGTTTACTTACTAAAAATGATTTTTGTTCATACAAGATCCGGGTTTTTAACAATCTAGTATTTTCCACTTGGTTCTTCCGAAAAACCACTTGTAGATCTTTAGATCTACAAGCTTGTAACCTTATTTTCCAAGAAAAATTACATTTATTCAAGTTTCAAGTTCATGGGTGGATGGTTTCATCATCCTTCATATTTTTAACACTAGCATCCTACTAGTTCATGTTCTTGAACATGACCTAGCATGTCTAGATGATGATCCATCCAACATTTACTAACAAATAACATCAAATAATCACAACTTAGACAAGATTCACATGATTTACACACATATCTACTCTTTATCCACCATTAATCTCTTATGTTCAAGACTTTATGTTATGTTCTTTAGTGTTCATAATTTTTAACCATTAAATCACCTATTAACCACCATAAACAAGATCAAGATGATGATTAGAAGCACTTACTACTAGCACAAGGCTAGGGGAGTTCAAGAGGACAAATGTGGTGGATAAAAGAAGATGGTGAAGGTCCTTCAAGATCCGCTTGCACCAAGTTTCGCTAGCGACCTTCTTACACCTTAATAGAACCTTAGAATAGAAGATGGAAGCTTGAAAAGGATGGTGGTGTGGTGGATGTTCTTGGCCGAGATCAAGAGAAGAGAGGAAGAGGGAGATGGAGGTGAAATTGTGATGAAGGAAAGAAAATGATGGACTAGAGGTTTAACTAGACATTCAACATAATCCCTTGTGTAAAGTGTCCCCAAAGTACAAGGCAAGATTTAATAAGGTATTAATTGTAATCTTGCAAGATCATGTAAAATCCCCTAATTAGGCCATGTGGGCCGATTTTAGGCATGGGGGGGGGGGGTCTAGATGTAAATATTAACCATATAGTTAGTTTATGATCCAAAGCTAAGTATTTAGTTAGGTTAGATAGTTGGTAGGTATTTTAGTGGGTGCTAGAGTGTTCGGGGATCATAACTAGCTTAAAGATAATAAAACAATGCTTCTACTAATATTTAAGTATTCCGGATTATATCCGGTTGTTCGGTTATATACCGGTTTGTTAAAGTGCTAAACTACACCTTTTAGTGTCTTTTAAGTATCTTTTTGTAACATCTTCAATTCCCGACACTTAGGGAAGTATTCTGGATAACAAAACGTAATTTCTGCATGATATTCATATGTTTAAATGCTGAATTGAGCTGAATTTATAAAAATTATGCACTTAAAGTGCGTTTCGGGTGCCTTTTAGTGCGTATTTTAGCTTCCATAAGGTATATATGTAAACCCTTGTATGTATTCTTGGGTTTTAATGTATTCTTGTTGTTAGACCTACACCTAGGTTCCAATTTTAATGTTTGACTGCTTTCTGCAGTTCTGTTGACACAGTGTGTCTTACCAGTGAGTTTACTAGTATTTCTGACACAACGCTCTCGTTTATGCATAAAGCAATATTTTGTAGTACACAACGTGCATGAATTAACTTTTTTAGCATGTAATAAGTCAATGCTGACATTTAAGCACATAACTGCAGTCATTAAATAACAATTAAAGTGTACGGGAATTACCGGTTTTGTGCCAGTTGTCACAGTCTCCCTCCGTTAAAAGAATTTCGTCCTGAAATTCAGGCTGAGCTAACTCTCGCAGGAGTCTTCTTGAATAGGTGGGGATACTTTTATTTGAACTGGTCTTCACGTTCCCATGTGTACTCGGGTCCGTGCTTAGAGTTCCAACGTACTTTGACAAGTTTAACAGTGCTCCTCCTCGTCTTGTTGACTTTCCAGTCTGTAACCTCAACGGGTTGTTCTGTAAATCGGAGGGCGTCATCAATATGCACTTCATCCACCGGGATGATCACGTTTTCTTGTGTTGGACTCTTCTTGAGATTGGATACATGGAATGTATCATGTACTCCATTAAGTTCTTCTGGTAACTCCAACTTGTATGCCACGGTACCAATTCTTTCTAGGATCTTGAATGGTCCGATGTATCGTGGATTCAGCTTTCCACGTTTTCCAAATCTTACTACGCCCTTCCAAGGTGAGACCTTTAACAACACTTTGTCTCCCACCTCGAATTCTACTGGTTTCCTTTTCAGATCAGCGTAACTCTTTTGTCGATCTCGAGCCGCCTTAATGCGCTCTCGGATCTGTATAATCTTGTCGGTTGTGTCTTGCACAAGTTCAGGACCAACCATACGTTTATCTCCAGCGTCTGCCCAACATAAAGGCGATCGGCACTTGCGGCCATATAGAGCTTCGAACGGTGCGGCTTTTATGCTCGTATGATAACTGTTATTGTAGGAGAACTCCACCAAGGGTAGGTGAGTATCCCAGCTGCCGCCTAGATCCATGAGACATGCGCGAAGCATATCTTCTAACGTTTGTATAGTCCGTTCGCTCTGGCCGTCTGTTTATGGATGGAATGCCGTGCTTAGATCTAACTGAGATCCAAAGGCTTCCTGAAATGATTGCCAGATTCTTGAGACAAAGTGTCCATCTCTGTCTGAAATAATTGAGATTGGCACTCCATGTCGTGCCACAATTTCTCTTAAGTATATCTCAACAAGCTTTCCAGTGCTGTCTTTTTCTCGGATCGGTAGGAAGTGCGCAGACTTTGTTAACCGATCAACTATTACCCATATCATGCCGTGCCCTCTAGGGGTCTTGGGTAATTTCGTGATGAAGTCCATCGAGATTTGCTCCCACTTCCACAGGGGTATCTCTGGTTGTTGTAGTAGGCCGGACGGTTTCTGATATTCTGCCTTAACCTTGGCACAGGTTAGGCATTTTCCAACATAAACAGCAACATCGCTTTTAAGTCTTGGCCACCAGTAATATTCCTTTAAGTCTTGATACATTTTGTCCGATCCTGGATGGATTGAATATCTCGATTTGTGGGCTTCATCAAGGATGACTTCTCGTATGCCACCATAGAGTGGAACCCAAAAACGCTTCTTGAAGTATAAGGCTCCCTCTTCGTTTGGCACCATGTATTTCAATGCACCCCGGAGGTATTCAGCTTTACGATTTTCCATCTTAAGAGCTTCCTGTTGCGCATCACGGATGGGTGCAGTGAGGTTCGTTCGAATCGTCATTTCCAGTGCTCGAACCCTTAGGGTCTTGACCCTTTCCTTTCGGCTTAATGCATCTGCTAAAACATTTTCCTTTCCTGGATGGTACTTAATCTCACAGTCATAATCATTTAGCAGCTCGACCCATCGCCGCTGGCGCATATTCAATTCCTTCTGATCAAATATGTGTTGTAAGCTTTTGTGATCTGTGAAGATTGTACATCGAGTACCATATAGATAGTGTCGCCAGATCTTCAAGGCGAATACCACTGCTCCCAGCTCCAGGTCGTGAGTGGTGTAGTTTCTTTCATGAACTTTCAACTGTCTTGAAGCGTAAGCAATGACTTTTTGGCGCTGCATGAGCACGCAACCCAAGCCTTGTCATGAAGCGTCGCAGTATACCACGAAGTCTTTAGTGCCTTCGGGTAATGATAGTATCGGTGCATCGCATAGCTTGTTTTTAAGTAGCTGGAAGGCTTCTTTCTGTTTGTAACCCCAGTCGTATTTCTTGTCTTTCTGAGTAAGGGTCATTAGCGGTTGAGCTATTTTTGAGAAATTCTCGATGAATCGCCGATAATAGCCCGCTAAGCCCAAAAATTGTCGAACTTCAGTTGGGGTCTTGGGAGCTTCCCAATTCTTTATTGCTTCTATCTTGGACGGGTCTACATGAATGCCCTTCTCATTCACAACGCGACCAAGAAATTGTACTTCGCGAATCTAGAATTCGCATTTTCGAGAACTTTGCATAAAGCTTTTCTTTCTTCAGTAGTTCCAGAATAGTTCTGAGACGTTGCTCATGCTCTTCTTTCGTTTGCGAGTAAATCAGGATATCATTGATAAATACAATCACGAATTTATCAAGATATGGTTTGCATACACGGTTCATCAGGTCCATAAAGACCGCTGGTGCATTCGTCAGCCCAAATGGCATCACAAGGAACTCGTAGTGTCCATAACGCATTCGGAATGCAGTCTTTGGTATGCTTTCTTCCTGTATTCTTAACTGATGGTATCCAGATCGAAGGTCGATCTTGGAATAGTAGCTTGATCCTTGCAATTGATCAAATAAGTCATCAATCCTTGGTAGTGGATATCGATTCTTGATCGTGAGCTTGTTCAGTTCCCTGTAATCAATACACATTCGCAATGTTCCATCCTTCTTCTTCACGAACAATACTGGAGCTCCCCAGGGTGAGAAGCTTGGCCTTATGAATCCTTTATCCAACAACTCCTGGAGTTGTATAGATAATTCTTGCATTTCGGATGGCTGCAAGTCGATAGGGAGCCTTGGCCACAGGAGCGGCTCCTGGAACCAAATCTATATGAAATTTGACTTGTCGTTGCGGAGGTAGCCCTGGCAGATTTTCGGGAAAAACATCAGGGAATTCCTTCACCACATGAATGTCTTCGAGTTTTGGCTCCACAGCCTTCTTGTCTATAATGTGTGCTAGGAAAGCGACACATCCTTTCCTTAAGCACTTCTGTGCCTTCATACAATTAATGATTCGTAGAGGCGTGTTTCGTCTTTCTCCATGTACGATGAGAGTTTCATCATTTGCAAAAGGGATGCGAATGATTTTCTCATGACAAATAACCTCAGCTTTATTCTTGGACAACCAGTCCATTCCGACTACTACACCGAAGCTACCCAATTGAATAGGTAAGAGGTCGATGCTAAATCTTCGTTCACCAAGTTATAGTGTTATACCCGAAAATTTGAAACCCCTAACGTAATAAATATCGATTAACTATGTAGGTTCTGAACGAATTTAATACATTTCAAATTCGACTACGCAATTATCGTTTTTAACCGCACATTATATTTAGTAGAGAATATCTAACAATCTTGTATATCAATTTTCTAAAAGAAATAATAAATAATTAAGTAAATACTAATAATTAATAATAACATTTATTTTATTTACTATAGTTATAGTAGTTTAGAGTTTATTAAACTTCATACTAAAATAAAAGGTTTGTTTTGTAACTTACCTAATATGCTAGGGGTTGAATTGAAAGTTATGATTTATCTCATTTAGACCTCTTCAATGATATGGCGTTTCCATTTCCGTTTCGAGTTTCCGAAATTGGCGAGATCATTCCACACAATTAAACCGTATAATTGACTAAATTAAATGGGAAATCTTTGAGTTTGAGACAAATTATTTGTGGTATAACCGTATACATCATGATTTCGCAAACTAATGTCACAAACACCTCTAAATCTTTTATAACTCCTACCAAAGAACTTCACCATTGTCCCTCTGCCATGGTGTAGCTACTGATTAACACCGCCGCCGCCCGCTCTCTCTTTCCGAGATCCGCCGCGTCTTTTAAACTCTCCTAGAATGTCCGCCTCACCCGTTTCCGCATCCGCATTGTTATGACTTCTGCATACCGCCGCCTTCGCCACCAATGTACTTGAACCAGAAACCAGGCCGCCTGAATCGCGATGGTCGCCACCACAACGCGCGACACTATACCAGCTATCGTTACCACCGAACCACCGTCACTACTCTGCCGCGACAACCCTCGTACCACTTGCTTTCTGTTATGTCGATATAATTTACGACAGCCACCACGTATCAGAAATTTCGAATCATCACTGTCCCATGATGATTTCATTCTTTTGCCTATTTGAGGTTTTTGTGTTCGTTAAAGACAACTTCATTTGTTTTTGCTTATGTTTTGTTGGGCTAAATTAAGGTACGGATTCGTGACCCTTTACATCGTAGTATAACTTTATTTATTTATTTTTTTTCTTTTTTTTCTTTTTCGTCACTCGTTTGTACGGATTGTGTTTCTTTTTCATCACAGTATAAATTCCTAATCCGTTACTTTGTAGTACGGATTTTGTTACAGTTGGTCAGTCTTCGTTGTGTATTTTGATACAGTCTAGGTCTTTGAAAATTGTCAGTAGCTCTCTTTATGTTGGTATTGTCTGTTTTGATTATTAGTATGTTATAGCATGCCATACCTTAGACTTGTACTCATGGTCGCATGTTCCTGTTGGTAACTAATTTTAGTTGTTTGTAAAATCTTTACATGACCTAAGCTTTTGTACTCTGTCACCCGAGCGTTTCTGACTTGTCGTTTGGGCGTCAACGACATGAACACTTTCCGTGACAGTGCGTAATCAAAATCACGGCGTCTCTGACTTGTGCTTGTGTAGCACTTTAGCCCCTTAGAGGCGTATGGATCGATCCTAGCTCTGTTTCTGACTTCTGTTTTCTGACTTCTAAGGGATGGAATAATGGGTGCACGCCACACTCACCATCTCATTGGTGCATAGAGTAGCTGCCTGTGTACCCCTCTGTTTCTGGCTCTGGGTGCTTCTGTGTTACACGACTTATTTTGGTGATATATCTGTCGTGTAAGTTAGTATATGTTTTAGTATGTGAATATGTTCTGTTTTTGATTATGTTACAATAAGTTATGTGTGCATCTGATTATACGTACTCTGATTCTGGTTCCGATTGTGTACCGGATTATGTTGTGATACGTTCAGTAATCGATTCTGTTCAGTATTAGTTATATGTGTTTTGACTCGGTATCTGTATCGGTTTGTATGACTTCAGTCTCGGTATCGGTTCGATTTAGATTTAGCTGTTGTGTTATACGCTTAGTTTGTATTCGTCAGATACTTTGTTTAGAATTTGATCCAAGGTCGGTTCTATATTTGTCATCGAACCATGTCTTTGTTTCATGTCGATTGTCCAGATCGGTTCAAGAAACTCCGTAAGGATTAAATTATCACACTTTTAAACTCAGGTTCTCTAATTTATCTATTTTTATTAAATATAAATTTCCAAAGCTATAAAAACAATTATCTTGATTAAGTAATAACTTTTGAAATGTGACAAACTAATAGATAGTAATTTAAATCCAAACATTTATTTAAAAATGGTATTTTTGACAATTCGTTTCTTTTAGACGTTATAGAATTTTTAAACCGTATATAAAATGTTTAGGTTAATGTATTTGTTTCTTTTACTCCGTATCGGTTTCCCATGTCGGTTTATAAAATTATCATAAGTATTACGTTTTGAAAATCAAGTTATTTGATTATTTCTATTTCTTAAATATAACTTTTCAGTATTAGAAAATAGGTTGTTTTTGTCTAACTATGATTTGCTATGTAGTACGATAAATTATTATATTTTGATAAGATCCCAAACCTTCAATAAAAGAAGATAGTTTTGCCTCTTGTGTAAAAATAAAAAAATAAAAAATAAAGTAGCATTACTAAAGGATGTTCTAAAATGAGT
Source organism: Helianthus tuberosus (assembly GCA_030545235.1). Taxonomy (NCBI): domain Eukaryota; kingdom Viridiplantae; phylum Streptophyta; class Magnoliopsida; order Asterales; family Asteraceae; genus Helianthus; species Helianthus tuberosus. The sequence continues at coordinate 144,907,212 of CM060359.1, read as the reverse complement.
TCGGTTATAAAAAAATGGTTTTAATCATCGTGGTCAACCATCTATCAGTTCTCTACATCGGTTTTGTGTCGGGTTCGAGATCGGTTATGCATCTGAATGACTTTTGTTTCCATATCAGTTTCCGTTACAATTCAGATCGATTCGTGTATCAGTTTTTGTATGAGTCTTGTGTCTTCATCTATTTTTTTTGTACTCGTGTTAGTAACCGTTCCAGTTTAGTCTCAGTTATGTTATGTTGTGTTTTGCTTCCTCTGATATGACTTTACTTGTACTGTTGATTTCTCCGTTACTGAGCAATTTTTGGCTCAGCCGTGGTTTTCTTTTGTGTTTGTCTAATTTGTTTTACAGGTAATATGGGATGATTTGGGATTTCAGTGAGGAGCGTTAGGAAGTTGCTGGCCAAGATTGTTTATTTCAGTAATGTAATAAATGTAACTAGGATCTTCTATTTAATGTTATGGATTGGTTTTTAGTTTTGATATCTGTAAGAGTGACACGTCAGCCCTATCCGGGTCGGGGTGTTACAATTATGGTATTAGAGCTAAGGCTCTTTCCTGTAGAAAACATAAACCTTAAAAACTAAACCTGTGAGGTAATGAGTAGACATTGGGTTAGGATTTCAACTTTCACTCAACCGTCATACTCTTTAGTCTGTGGCTTTTGGATCTATCTATTTGACGTTTTTTTTCGCTATTGACAAATTATGTATCTCGACTTTGTCGAATAATTATGCCATAACCACTGCGATTTCATTATTGAATTCATGAATGTCTCACGATGGAAAGGAGTACGACACCAAATAAAGTCGACTACGTGTCATAAGGACGTTGTTGTCAAACATGTTCCAAGAGGTGTTTCATGCCAGATATGTATTTTAGTAGTATTGACGCTTATGCTTAAAATATCGTCTCGTTATTATTATTATTATTTTTTATTTTTTTTAACTATAGCTGGCCATGATTCGTTTATCGTCACATTGCCTTCCTTTACATTTTGAATATGTCATTAAGATGCATGATAGGAGAACCGTTAGGGCACTTATGTAAGATAATTGACAATTATGGTCATGAACGTAATCTTGAATTATAGGTACACATGTGCGCTTTGGGATTCCTGTCATGTAGGTTAGTGTCTATTCCAATGTCTTATGATTTCTAAGATTCGTCCCATCGTTTCGTGACAAAGTTAGCGATGTTTCTTATCATTTTGCACTACCACCTTAGTTACCGCATATGCACGACGTCGTTCACATATTTCTTCTTGGGGGATGCAACTGCTATCTGCTACACGTCGTGAGCTATCCACTACACACTTGATCCAGGGAGACATGTCATTCGAAGATAAACCTGAAGCTATTCTTGACCGACATTAACGTGTTATGTCCAGAAAGACCTTTCCTTTTTGTTCAATTCCTTTGGAAGAATCATTCTAAATGCGAGGCTACATGGGAAATGGAAGATAAGATCCGTACGTTCTTAGTACCCGAATTTGTTTGCGTCTTAGTACTCTAAATCTCACTTTACTTGTTTTGTTATTTCTTAATTTGAATTTGTTACGTATCTATCTATTGACAATCTCAGAACTCCACGCTTTGTATGTTTCATATATGAGTATATGATGTTTAAAATCCGTTTCGTAATCGTTATATCTGATTGTGCTCATCATCCATACTTTAATATATTCTAGAAAAAAAAAACATTTTTTTTTTGATAGAGTTGTAATACTCATAAATTTTCCTAAAAAAAAAAAAAATACATAATTCATAGTTAATAGTATGGTATATGAATAGATATGTGATGCATATGAGAATGAAAAAAAAATGACTACTATAAAAGAATAAAAGGATAGTAACGTAGTAAATTCTAATTGCTTTCTAGACTTGAAAATCTAATCCTATATAGCTTAAAATGGATTTTATAATCTTAGTTTGTATGTTCAGGTTGTTTGACCTTCTCGTATATAAGCAAATATAATATATTAAATGTACATAAAATTCCTGAATTTAAATGATTAAATACATTAAAAGCTCTTAGTTGATATTTTTCTAATATATTAATTATTTAAAACTTTACATGTAAGATGACATTGAAACGAGGAGTAAAATATAATAGGAAATATTAATAACTTACTTTCAAAAGTTCCATCACCATCTCGTTTAGATCTTTTACGTATCATTTTTCTTGCTCAGAAGTGCCTACCTCTATTCTTCTTCTAATAATAATAATAATAATATTTTGCTTGTTGTTCGAGGCTACATGTGTACTTCTTAAGAACAACCTCTGTTGATATCCATTTCTTAGTGAGATGCTATTCTTAACTCTCTTGTCAATGGAGACTGTCCAATTCGATTCAAGTTCATTATTCGTTTCATACTATCTGGTATATGTTCTCAGTATTCGAGTCCATTTATGTCTTGGTACTTTGATATTCGAAGTGTTTGATTTTGTCTTATCTTTTACAAATTTGAATTAGTTAGGTCCTCGCTTACTTGTCATCTTCAAATTCCGTATTAATAGAGCATGGTGTCATGTATCTGAATATAAATTGTTTGTTTTGTATCAGTACGTTTGAATTACGTTTGCCGCTCATATTTAGCAATTTCGAGGACGAATTTTTTTTTTTACGGGGGTAAAATTGTTATACCCGAAAATTTGAAAACCCTAACGTAATAAATATCGATTAACTATGTAGGTTCTGAACGAATTTAATACATTTCAAATTCGACTACGCAATTATCGTTTTTAACCGCACATTATATTTAGTTGAGAATATCTAACAATCTTGTATATCAATTTTCTAAAAGAAATAATAAATAATTAAGTAAATACTAATAGTTAATAATAACATTTATTTTATTTACTATAGTTATAGTAGTTTAGAGTTTATTAAACTTCCTACTAAAATAAAAGGTTTGTTTTGTAACTTACCTAATATGCTAGGGGTTGAATTGAAAGTTATGATTTATCTCATTTAGACCTCTTCAATAATATGGCGTTTCCATTTCCGTTTCGAGTTTCCGAAATTGGCGAGATCATTCAACACAATTAAACCGTATAATTGACTAAATTAAATGGGAAATCTTTGAGTTTGAGACAAATTATTTGTGGTATAACCGTATACATCATGATTTCGCAAACTAATGTCACAAACACCTCTAAATCTTTTATAACTCCTACCAAAGAACTTCACCATTGTCCCTCTGCCGTGGTGTAGCTACTGATTAACACCGCCGTCGCCCGCTCTCTCTTTCCGAGATCCGCCGCGTCTTTTAAACTCTCCTAGAATGTCCGCCTCACCCGTTTCCGCATCCGCATTGTTATGACTTCTGCATACCGCCGCCTTCGCCACCAATGTACTTGAACCAGAAACCAGGCCGCCTGAATCGCGATGGTCGCCACCACAACGCGCGACACTATATCAGCTATCGTTACCACCGAACCACCGTCACTACTCTGCCGCGACAACCCACGTACCACTTGCTTTCTGTTATGTCGATATGATTTACGACAGCCACCACGTATCAGAAATTTCGAATCATCACTGTCCCATGATGATTTCATTCTTTTGCCTATTTGAGGTTTTTGTGTTCGTTAAAGACAACTTCATTTGTTTTTGCTTATGTTTTGCTGGGTTAAATTAAGATACGGATTCGTGACCCTTTACATCGTAGTATAACTTTATTTATTTATTTTTTTCTTTTTTTTCTTTTTCGTCACTCGTTTGTACGGATTGTGTTTCTTTTTCATCATAGTATAAATTCCTAATCCGTTACTTTGTAGTACGGATTTTGTTACAGTTGGTCAGTCTTCGTTGTGTATTTTGATACAGTCTAGGTCTTTGAAAATTGTCAGTAGCTCTCTTTATGTTGGTATTGTCTGTTTTGATTATTAGTATGTTATAGCATGTCATACCTTAGACTTGTACTCATGGTCGCATGTTCCTGTTGGTAACTAATTTTAGTTGTTTGTAAAATATTTACATGACCTAAGCTTTTGTACTCTGTCACCCGAGCGTTTCTGACTTGTCGTTTGGGCGTCAACGACTTGAACACTTTCCGTGACAGTGCGTAATCAAAATCACGGCGTCTCTGACTTGTGCTTGTGTAGCACTTTGGCCCCTTAGAGGCGTATGGATCGATCCTAGCTCTGTTTCTGACTTCTGTTTTCTGACTTCTAAGGGATGGAATAATGGGTGCACGCCACACTCACCATCTCATTGGTGCATAGAGTAGCTACCTGTGTACCCCTCTGTTTCTGGCTCTGGGTGCTTCTGTGTTACACGACTTATTTTGGTGATATATCTGTCGTGTAAGTTAGTATATGTTTTAGTATGTGAATATGTTCTGTTTCTGATTATGTTACAATAAGTTATGTGTGCATCTGATTATACGTACTCTGATTCTGGTTCCGATTGTGTACCGGATTATGTTGTGATACGTTCACTAATCGATTCTGTTCAGTATTAGTTATATGTGTTTTGACTCGGTATCTGTATCGGTTTGTATGACTTCAGTCTCGGTATCGGTTCGATTTAGATTTAGCTGTTGTGTTATACGCTTAGTTTGTATTCGTCAGATACTTTGTTTAGAATTTGATCCAAGGTCGGTTCTATATTTGTCATCGAACCATGTCTTTGTTTCATGTCGATTGTCCAGATCGGTTCAAGAAACTCCGTAAGGATTAAATTATCACACTTTTAAACTCAGGTTCTCTAATTTATCTATTTTTATTAAATATAAATTTCCAAAGCTATAAAAACAATTATCTTGATTAAGTAATAACTTTTGAAATGTGACAAACTAATAGATAGTAATTTAAATCCAAACATTTATTTAAAAATGGTATTTTTGACAATTCGTTTCTTTTAGACGTTATAGAATTTTTAAACCGTATATAAAATGTTTAGGTTAATGTATTTGTTTCTTTTACTCCGTATCGGTTTCCCATGTCGGTTTATAAAATTATCATAAGTATTACGTTTTGAAAATCAAGTTATTTGATTATTTCTATTTCTTAAATATAACTTTTCAGTATTAGAAAATAGGTTGTTTTTGTCTAACTATGATTTGCTATGTAGTACGATAAATTATTATATTTTGATAAGATCCCAAACCTTCAATAAAAGAAGATAGTTTTGCCTCTTGTGTAAAAAAAAAATAAAGTAGCATTACTAAAGGATGTTCTAAAATGAGTTCGGTTATAAAAAAATGGTTTTAATCATCGTGGTCAACCATCTATCAGTTCTCTACATCGGTTTTGTGTCGGGTTCGAGATCGGTTATGCATCTGAATGACTTTTGTTTCCATATCAGTTTCCGTTACAATTCAGATCGATTCGTGTATCAGTTTTTGTATGAGTCTTGTGGCTTCATCTATTTTTTTTGTACTCGTGTTAGTAACCGTTCCAGTTTAGTCTCAGTTATGTTATGTTGTGTTTTGCTTCCTCTGATATGACTTTACTTGTACTGTTGATTTCTCCGTTACTGAGCAATTTTTGGCTCAGCCGTGGTTTTCTTTTGTGTTTGTCTAATTTGTTTTACAGGTAATATGGGATGATTTGGGATTTCAGTGAGGAGCGTTAGGAAGTTGCTGGCCAAGATTGTTTATTTCAGTAATGTAATAAATGTAACTAGGATCTTCTATTTAATGTTATGGATTGGTTTTTAGTTTTGATATCTGTAAGAGTGACACGTCAGCCCTATCCGGGTCGGGGTGTTACATATAGTGTGCAGCCTCTAACAACTTCACCCGATTCAACAAGTTTACCATTGGCTAGTTCTATGGAATAAGGAATTTCTAATCTGCTAGATTCTATTCCAAGCATGCGTTTAAATTCCACAGACATGAAGCTATAATCGGCGCCAGTGTCAAATAATATGGATGCAAAGTGATTGTTAATGAGAAACGTACCGGTAACCACGTTAGGGTCCTCGCGTGCGTCCTTTCCTCCAATCACAAATGCTCGAGCCTGAGCATTGTTTCCCTTTAGGCAGTCCTTCATGAAATGATCATTGCTTCCACAATTGAAGTATCCTTGGTTCCCCCCTTTCCCGTTACCGTTCTTGTTACCAGCACCATTTCCATTCCGGTTCTTTCCTTTTCCCCAACAGTTTTCTGTTTGATGACCCAATTTGTCGCACCTCGGAATGCGACAAGCTCCTTCATGATGAAACTTACATTTTTGGCATTTAGGCATGGTGCCTTGGTATCCTTTGGTTGCAAGGGTCTTCGTCTCCTGAGGCGGGTTAGTATCGCACTTCTTGTTGAAACCCTTGTTGTTGCGAGTTGCTTGATCCAGGTTTGCATATTTCCTTTTCTTATCACCGGACGACTCAGCATGTGTCTCGGTCTTCTCTGTTGGGTTTAGTGATAACTTCTTCATACGAACACAATCTTCAGTCAGGCTGACAGCCAGAGTTACAGCCTCGGTGATCGTTTGAGGTTTGGCCGAAGTTACCATGCCACGAAACTCTGGGGCCAGTCCTCAAATGTAGCGTTCAACACGCTTAAATTCAGGAGTCACCATGTAAGGAAGCACTCTAGACAGATCATGGAACCTTCGAGTATAACCATTAATGTCAGCACCTTCCATAGTCAAGTGCCAGAACTCTGTTTCTAGTCTTTGAAATTCAGCACGAGAGCAATACTTCTCTCTCATTCTTTCCTTCAGTTCATCCCAAGTTAGGCCATAAGCGGCATCATCGCCCAAGGTTTGGACTTGTACGTTCCACCAAGTCAAAGCTTCATCGACAAACAACCCAGTAGCAAAGGTGACTTGTTGATCCGCGGTACACTTGCTCATGCGGATAGTAGCTTCAGTCTTCTCCGTCCAGCGACAAACAAGGACCGTTCATAAATTTCTCCATGCTTAGTACATCGTCCTAAGGTTACCTTGAGCTGCGTTGCCTCCAAATGAATCTCCGTTCCCATTACGTCTAGCGTTGCTTGGTCCTCCACTGTCTACAGTACGGTTCGCCTCGTATTGGGCGATAGCAGTGGAGATCCTTTCCTCCAGTAGAGCGTTCAGCTCTTCAGCAGTCCTCGGTAGAAGGGGAGGAGGGGGTTGATCGTCATTGCGAGCATTCACAGCTTTCCTGGGTGCCATGTTCTGACAGAACATAACACAACAGGGTTAGACATTTGTTTGATATCGTCATACTAGATAGTAGTATATATATATATATATACTAGCCATTTACCCGCGCGATGCGGCGGGAGTGACGATTTACAATAGAATACTCGTTTACCGTTAGTTTATCACCTATAGGTTTGGCGGGAGTGACGATTTACAATAGGATACTCGTTTACCGTTAGTTTATCACCTATAGGTTTGTTGTTCTTCGTTTTCAATATGGCGCGATAAATTGTAGCAAGTGAATTTAGAGAGAAAAATGGCTCAAGATTTTAGGGTTTCATTGTTTAGAGATGTAATCCGGGTCAAGTAGGATCTATTAGTACCTTATGTAATTTAAATTGTAATCTCTTAAAAACTCATAAGTTAATGATTATAAATCATATACATTGCCGAATATAATCTAAAAAAAAGTGTAATTCAAATCATATACATTGCCGAATATAATAAAGTTACCATCTTTATTAAAAAAAAATACAACCTATAACATGTCGGTTTGGACCAACACAACAACACTCCTTTGTCCAACTATTTATACTTGTATTAAACATAACTACAAAAACAACATTAAAATGTTAAGTGTTGAAAAGGTAACGCTGTCTGATTACTTACTGTACGTTGGCAGATATTTACCAATACATATGCTCTAAAGGTCAAGTCAAGATTTGAAACCTGCCAACCGATGGGTCAATATTGTGTTTTATAACAGATGAAGTGATGGCATATCTAGTAAAGTTAACCACATAACCCAACCAACCATTTTCTTGCTACAACTAACTGATTCCGAAGATCCATTTTTAGAGTTCGAAAGCCTATTTTGACCCGTTAGTTGACCCAAACAATGAACTTGAGTGGCAATGCACACAAAGAATAACTTTACCTTTTGTTGTGCATGACACTTCGTACAAGTGTATACAAGATAATCAATTATGAATACATATTGGTAGCTAGCATCATAAATATGAAATTATCTTGTTTTTGTTGGTCCAATAGTCGTTCCCATTCAAGCATCAGAAATATGTAGGTGGTTTCTAATATATAATCAGAACATGCATACATACATACATCTGTTTTTTTTAAAAGTAGTTCACTACAGCATGATTGCTTTTTATTATAAACTTGAATGGCTATCATTTCAAATCCAGAAAACTGATTTGGGCTCGATTCAAGCCGACCGGTGTCACTGCAGTAGTCATAGAATAGAGTAAGTACGGAAGTTCTTTGTTGCGTCAAACCACAGGTTCAACCTCTGTTCCCTATTACCCTGCATATACCAAACAAACTTGCGATTAGTTTATGCACAGCTATTCATAATCATTTTATCATGAAATAAGGATACCTGAACAAATGTCTCGCTCGACCAATAGTTTCCCTTGACGCATTATGCAAGGTTCGCTCGGTCCAACAACTCAAGCAAATGTTTTCTATGTTTTTTAGGGGGAAGATGGGTGCTTCTCTCCACAGGGCATACAAGACACAGGTTATTGGCGGCAGTCCGCCAAATTTAACATATAAAGTTTTTTTATATGTTAAATATGGCGAGCTGCCGCCAATAACCTATGTTTTGTATGCCCTGGGAGAGAAGCACACATGTTCCCCCTAAAATGCAAAGAAAACATTTGCTTGAGTTGTTGGACCGAGCGAACCTTGCACAGGCTCAGTTTTTGCAAGCAAGCCTCAAACACTTTCAGTTCAGATAGATTACACAGGCTCAGTTTTTGCATCACAGCCTCAAAACACTTTTACTTCAGACAGATTAAGAACACAAGCTCAGCTTATGCATCATAGACTCAACACTTTTAGTTCAGACAGATTAAGAACACAAGCTCAGCTTTCGCATCACAGCCTCAAACACTTTCAGTTCAGACAGATTTAGAACACAAAATCCGGAGTACACAACAAGAGTAATTTGCCACTAAACTTAAACAACCTTTAAAGCATGATGTACACGTGTTTTAAGCACAAGAAACAAATATGTAACCTGACAGACTCAGCTTATGCATCATAGCCTCAAACACTTTCAGTTCAGACATATTAAGAACACAAGCTCCGTTAGTTCTCGCAAAGTCAACCATCATAAAAAGAAATCAAGTATTAGTAAAGATTTGATATTAGTTATAACCAGTACACTATTAACTTAAAATAAATTTAATATAAATCACATTTTGTCAAGTTGCAAATATAAAAACCTTTATTCTAATGAAGCAGCGTTCAGCGTCACTAAAGCCGATTCCGAGACTCTCCAAGCAGATACACTTTCTCCGGCTGCCAGAAGATCGGAGTGAGCTTGTTCTGTAATAATAGTGATCGTGACAGTCGTTAACCAAAGGTATAACTAATTAAATTCAGTTCAGGAAAAAGCAACACTTTAATTTTGTGTGAAAGACAGCTTGCTTGCTGCAGTCTCTATAATATATCAACACTCTTCCATACACTGTTTGAAAGACACCATGCTTGAAAGACAGCATGCTTGCTTCAGTCTCTATAAATAATTCAGAGATATCTACACTCTACTCACACTTTACAAACTCTCAACTACACTCAACTGAAAGACTCAGACATGTAATTGAGAGATGAACACAAGTACGGGTAAAGCCATGGCTGCAACACACGGTTGCAAAGTGAGAACTATGCAACCTGGATATTGCCCCGCCAAGATGCTACTCGGATCTTCTATGTACCCTCAAAATACAATCATCATCACAGTCTATTGTGTTATGTAACCCCGCTTTAAAGCATGATGTACAAGAGTAATTTTCCACTAAACTTAAACAACCTTTAAAGCATGATGTACAAGTGTTTTAAGCACAAGAAACACATATGTAACCTCACAGGCTCAGCTTATGCATCATAGCCTTAACAGTTTCAGTTCAGACATATTAAGAACAAAGCTCAGCTTATGCATCATAGAGTCGACAGGCTCAGCTTATGCATCATAGCCTCACAGGCTCAGCTTATGCATCATAGCCTCACAGGCTCAGCTTATGCATCATAGAACACTTGGGAAATGAAAAAGTATATCAAAACATCCCACAGAACAAACTAAAATCAAAAGTACATAACAATCTATCTTTTCACTATTCCATATCTAAAATTGACCTAACTATCATAATTTTCATTGAACTACAACACTTATCATCCCCAAAAATGACCTAAATATCATAATTATCACAAAACCATGACACTTATCAGTCCCAAAATTAAAGGAAAAGATCAAAATATAACAGAACAAAGTAAAATCAAAACTACAAAAACAATTTATCCTTTCACTATGTCATATCTGAAATTAACCTAACTATCATCACCAAAAATACAAATTCAAATATGACAAAACTTTCAACCTAATTTGAAATAACCGCATCTACTAACAAATCCACATCAAGATTAAAGATAAATCAACATTTAGAACCTAACCTGAGTCGATTCATCACAAAACACATGCGAAAATCCTTCGTAAACCTCAGATTTCGTCCTTCGAACATCCGTCAAACATATGTGAAGGACAAGATGGTAATTGAACAAGGTGTTGAAAAAACACTTAATGCACAATGTACAACTGTTAAGGCACAAGAAAACACAAACCCTTTTACCCTTTACAAGGTTATACATCTTCCGTCCAAATGTTTAACTTTCTCACACGGATAAATTGAGAGATGAACACAACTACGGGTAAAGCCATGGCTGCAACACACGGTTGCAAAGTGAGAACTATGCAACCTGGATATTGCCCCGCCAAGATGCTACTCGGATCTTCTATGTACCCTCAAAATACAATCATCATCACAGTCTATTGTGTTATGTAACCCCGCTTTAAAGCATGATGTACAAGAGTAATTTTCCACTAAACTTAAACAACCTTTAAAGCATGATGTACATCATGCTTTAAAGGTTGTTTAACTTTCTCACACGGATCAACATCGGGACCGTCCATTTGACTTCACACGGATCACCATATGCTTTCTCTCTCAATGCTCACACATCTCACAAAACAACATCAGATCTTCTCTATTGATCATCATCACAGTGAGGAAGAGCTTGACGGATGTTCAATTACCATCTTGTCCTGGATCATCATCACAGTCTATTATGCATCATAGCCTCACAGGCTCAGCTTATGCATCATAGAACACTTGGGAAACATCCAAGTGATATATCGTATAGTACTTTATAGAGACTGCAGCAAGCAAGCTGTCTTTCAGACATGTACTTTTAGATCTGTGAATCTGTGATAATACTTTTACAACTGGAAGACTCAGACATGTAATTGAGAGATGAACACAAGTACGGGTAAAGCCATGGCTGCAACACACGGTTGCAAAGTGAGAACTATGCAACCTGGATATTGCCCCACCAAGATGCTACTCGGATCTTCTATGTACCCTCAAAATACAATCATCATCACAGTCTATTGTGTTATGTAACCCCGCTTTAAAGCATGATGTACAAGAGTAATTTTCCACTAAACTTAAACAACCTTTAAAGCATGATGTACAAGTGTTTTAAGCACAAGAAACACATATGTAACCTCACAGGCTCAGCTTATGCATCATAGCCTTAAAGATAAATCAACATTTAGAACCTAACCTAAGTCGATTCATCACAAAACACATGCGAAAATCCTTCGTAAACCTCAGATTTTCACAAAACCATGACACTTATCAGTCCCAAAAATGAAGGAAAAGATCAAAATATAACAGAATAAAGTAAAATCAAAACTACAAAAACAATTTATCCTTTCACTATGTCATATCTGAAATTAACCTAACTATCATCACCAAAAATACAAATTCAAATATCACAAAACTTTCAACCTAATTTGAAATAACCGCATCTACTAACAAATCCACATCAAGATTAAAGATAAATCAACATCTGTCTTTCAGACATGTACTTTTAGATCTGTGAATCTGTGATAATACTTTTACAACTGGAAGACTCAGACATGTAATTGAGAGATGAACACAAGTACGGGTAAAGCCATGGCTGCAACACACGGTTGCAAAGTGAGAACTATGCAACCTGGATATTGCCCCGCCAAGATGCTACTCGGATCTTCTATGTACCCTCAAAATACAATCATCATCACAGTCTATTGTGTTATGTAACCCCGCTTTAAAGCATGATGTACAAGAGTAATTTTCCACTAAACTTAAACAACCTTTAAAGCATGATGTACAAGTGTTTTAAGCACAAGAAACACATATGTAACCTCACAGGCTCAGCTTATGCATCATAGCCTTAACAGTTTCAGTTCAGACATATTAAGAACACAAGCTCAGCTTATGCATCATAGAGTCGACAGGCTCAGCTTATGCATCATATCCTCACAGGCTCAGCTTATGCATCATAGCCTCACAGGCTCAGCTTATGCATCATAGAACACTTGGGAAACATCCAAGCCATCTAGGTCGTATAACTTAGGACCTTAGTCCGACAACCATCAAACTCTGCCATCTGTCCGGCCCTTAGAAACACCTTTGTCTTACTAATCTGCATGTGACATATAAACAAACAAGTAAACATAAAAAAAATTAAAAAGGTAAATCCTAACTAAAACATCGGATGTAGGAAATAACCGCATCTACTAACAAATCCACATCAAGATTAAAGATAAATCAACATTTAGAACCTAACCTGAGTCGATTCATCACAAAACACATGCGAAAATCCTTCGTAAACCTCAGATTTTCACAAAACCATGACACTTATCAGTCCCAAAAATGAAGGAAAAGATCAAAATATAACAGAATAAAGTAAAATCAAAACTACAAAAACAATTTATCCTTTCACTATGTCATATCTGAAATTAACCTAACTATCATCACCAAAAATACAAATTCAAATATCACAAAACTTTCAACCTAATTTGAAATAACCGCATCTACTAACAAATCCACATCAAAATTAAAGATAAATCAACATTTAGAACCTAACCTGAGTCGATTCATCACAAAACACATGCGAAAATCCTTCGTAAACCTCAGATTTTCACAAAACCATGACACTTATCAGTCCCAAAAATGAAGGAAAAGATCAAAATATAACAGAATAAAGTAAAATCAAAACTACAAAAACAATTTATCCTTTCACTATGTCATATCTGAAATTAACCTAACTATCATCACCAAAAATACAAATTCAAATATCACAAAACTTTCAACATAATTTGAAATAACCGCATCTATCTACTAACAAATCCACATCAAGATTAAAGATAAATCAACATTTAGAACCTAACCTGAGTCGATTCATCACAAAACACATGCGAAAATCCTTCGTAAACCTCAGATTTCGTCGTTCGAACATCCGTCAACCGCTTCACCAGAAAAGTAAGAATCACAAAAGAACATGGTAAGATATATAACACTCATTGCAACAACATCAGAACATCAAACGGATCCCTTGTTCAAATCTGTGGATCCCTTGCCAGATAAAGCTTGTGATAGATCTCATGAAACCCTAGATCTGCTCATCAAACGGATCTGGTGATAGATTCAAACGGATCTGGTGATAGATCTCATGAAACCCTAGATCGCCGAGAAGAGAGAGAGAAGAGAGAGAGAAGAAGATCTGATGTTGTTTTGTGAGATGTGTGAGCATTGAGAGAGAAAGCATATGGTGATCCGTGTGAAGTCAAATGGACGGTCCCGATGTTGATCCGTGTGAGAAAGTAAAACATTTGGACGGCAGATGTATACCCTTGTAAAGGGTAAAAGGGTTTGTGTTTTCTTGTGCCTTAACAGTTGTACATTGTGCATTAAGTGTTTTTTCAACACCTTGTTCAATTACCATCTTGTCCTTCACATATGTTTATTAAAGTAGTATAGATTTACAGGTATATACCACAAAAGTGACATCAAACAATTATTACTCTAGCAGAGTATTTAATAGGCTAGAACTAAGGGAATCTATACGTGACAAGACTTGCTGTGGTTTCTGTGCACTGAATTCCATAATTATGTATGCATCCATAATTACGTAACTCCTTGCCCAGTCCGCACAGTTCGTTTCATCCGCGTATCTATTCCTTCAGATAGGCCATCGCTCTCAGGTAAAGTCACGTATACTTGTGACATTCTACTTCTAGTATATGCTAATTATCACACATAATTGCAAGTAATTTCTCAGTTAAAGACAAGTGCTACTTCGGTGCACCCTAAGTCTCGTAGTGTCTTTTCTCGACTCGTGTAGACAGTTTCAAGTAGTGGATGTCGCGGGACGTTTTATGCAATGAAAACTCTTTGAAAAATTGTTTTCGTGAAAGGATCCTAGAGATTGTAGACTAGACTCGAGAAGGAATCCTGGTTCACTACAATCAGCTCTGATACCAATCTGTCACACCCCTTTCTGCGGCGGAAGCACGAGGTGTGATCATGAAAGGTTCTCATTGCATACGAAAAGTAAACATACTACATGCTCAAAAATAACTTCAAACATCACATTACTGAAAACATAAGTCAAGTGTTTACAACACGAGATATCATATTGTCTTAAAAGTTACAACTTTATTTAACATAAACATAGACGACATCCAAGAGCATAAGCAAGACCGCGCGCACATCCACTTCTAGTTACCTGAAATACATGTGAGTTTTTGGAAAAAAACGTCAACATAATGTTGTTGTGAATTCATGCAGTTTTTGTATTTCACGTTTGTATACTTTGTATGAAAACATAGTTTGTGTCATGTATAAATCAAGTTTTCATATATAAATCAAGTTTTCATGTGTACACCACGTACTCATGTATAATTCAAGTTTACTTGTGTACCCCACGTACTCAAGTATAAATCAAGTTTACTTGTGTACCCCACGTACTCAAGTATAAATCAAGTTTTAGTATGGTATGAATCTTATGTAAATAAAGTATTCCTGAAAGTATCAGGATTGTTAATGGGTTGCAAGGCCATTAACATGTGACACGACATAGGAAGTCACCAAACCTTAGGCATTTTTCTAGTTGGCATATTCTGAGACACAAAAGCACTACTCGGTACTCGTCCTCACCAAGAGTGTGGCTGCCCGGCACCCGTTAGATCTAACCTTTTGTTCTGCGGTCTAGGTATATTGTTGATTAATGGTGCTTATGTACCCTATTCGTGACACGATTTCTCGTATCATTTCTCATAACGCATCATACTTGGTACTCGTTCTCACCAAGTGCGCTTCTTGTATTATTATATCTCATCACACTTGGTACTCGTTCTCACCAAGTGTGCTTCTTGTTATCATACCATTTGTAAACATAGTAATATTTGTAACATGTATTTCACCCCCGAAGTTATAAAACTGAAAACAGTTAAAAGAAAAGGGGGAGCATGAACTCACAACTTTGCGTTCCTTGCGTCGTAACTCCACCGGATTTGCTTAATTAATGTCGTGACCTATACGCGTTTTCTTAACGTTAGTCACTAGACTTGTGCCGCACAAGTACAGTCACTCTCTTTTGTATTTGTATTGTTGTGTTAAAAATATTTTATATTTTTAACTAAGTATCTTACTTATATTATTTTCTCAAAATTTAATATAAGTATCTCGTGTTTTGCACTTTGCACCCGAATTATGTATCTCGTATGTTGCATGTGTATTTTGTGTTTATACTTCTCATGAGTATTTAGTGTATTTTCAAGTTCTAATACACTATCAAGTATAATACATACTACATACACTTAGCACAAAAGTTGGTGATCAAATAATATATACTTTTCTCTAAAAAATATACATACTTAATATAAATTTTAATCTTGAAGAAATCATCATTTCTTATCACCAAAAATTAGGGAAACCTTGGTAATATTTTTAGATACATTTTTAGGGAATAAGTTTCTCAAAAACTTATATTTTTCTAAATGTCAAAATTTATAAAAATGTTGGCAGAGTTTCCCCTAAAAATGGAGGTTTCCCATGTTTTCAAAACATGTGTTTATTTTCTTTTAAAATCAACAACAATCTCAACAACACAATCTTTATTTATCAAACTTGTCAAAACAAGCATATATCACAACTTATGAACTTGAAAGTTTGTACAAATATGTAGTAACTTACTAGCACATTTAGTATGTCTTGTTACCTTTAAAACTATGTTTAGTTTCTTAAAAACTTTATTTTTAAAGAGTATGTGTTTTCACAACTTCTAGTCATGAATTTCAAAAATATTTCTTTGTAGAATTTTGTTTCTACACAAGTGATTATACACTTGTTTACTTACTAAAAATGATTTTTGTTCATACAAGATCCGGGTTTTTAACAATCTAGTATTTTCCACTTGGTTCTTCCGAAAAACCACTTTTAGATCTTTAGATCTACAAGCTTGTAACCTTATTTTCCAAGAAAAATTACATTTATTCAAGTTTCAAGTTCATGGGTGGATGGTTTCATCATCCTTCATATTTCTAACACTAGCATCCTACTCGTTCATGTTCTTGAACATGACCTAGCATGTCTAGATGATGATCCATCCAACTTTTACTGACAAACAACATCAAATAATCACAACTTAGACAAGATTCACATGATTTACACACATATCTACTCTTTATCCTTATGTTCAAGACTTTATGTTATGTTCTTTAGTGTTCATAATTTTTAACCATTAAATGACCTATTAACCACCATAAACAAGATCAAGATGATGATTAGAAGCACTTACTACTAGCACAAGGCTAGGGGAGTTCAAGAGGACAAATGTGGTGGATAAAAGAAGATGGTGAAGGTCCTTCAAGATCCGCTTGCACCGAGCTTCGTTAGCGACCTTCTTTCACCTTAATAGCACCTTAGAATAGAAAATGGAAGCCTGAAAAGGATGGCGGTGTGGTGGATGTTCTTGGCCGAGACCAAGAGAAGAGAGGAAGAGGGAGATGGAGGTGAAATTGTGATGAAGGAAAGAGAATGATGGACTAGAGGTTTAACTAGACATTCAACATAATCCCTTGTGTAAAGTGTCCCCAAAGTACAAGGCAAGATTTAATAAGGTATCAATTGTAATCTTGCAAGATCATGTAAAATCCCCTACTTAGGCCATGTGGGCCGATTTTAGGCATGGGGGGGGTCTAGTTGTAAATATTAACCATATAGTTAGTTTATGATCCAAAGCTAAGTATTTAGTTAGGTTAGATAGTTGGTAGGTATTTTAGTGGGTGCTAGAGTGTTCGGGGATCATAACTAGCTTAAAGATAATAAAACAATGCTTCTACTAATATTTAGGTATTCCGGATTATATCCGGTTGTTCGGTTATATACCGGTTTGTTAAAGTGCTAAACTACACGTTTTAGTGTCTTTTAAGTATCTTTTTGTAACATCTTCAATTCCCGACACTTAGGGAAGTATTCTGAATAACAAAACGTAATTTCTGCATGATATTCGTATGTTTAAATGCTGAATTGAGCTGAATTTATTAAAATTCTGCACTTAAAGTGCGTTTCGGGTGCTTTTTAGTGCGTATTTTAGCTTCCGTAAGGTATATATGTAAACCCTTGTATGTATTCTTGGGTTATAATGTATTCTTGTCGTTGGACCTACACTTAGGTTCCAATTTTAATGTTTGACTGCTTTCTGCAGTTCTGTTGACACAGTGTGTCTTACCGGTGAGTTTACTAGTATTTCTGACGCAACGCTCTCGTTTATGCATAAAGCAATATTTTGTAGTACACAACGTGCATGAATTCACTTGTTTAGCATGTAATCAGTCAATGCTGACATTTAAGCACATAACTGCAGTCATTAAATAACAATTAAATTGTACGGGAATTACCAGTTTTGTGCCAGTTGTCACAGATAAGTTCTAACCATCTCCTTTGCCTCATGTTTAAATCTTTCTGCTCGAAGAAGTATTTGAGGCTTTTGTGATCCGAGTAGATTGTACATTTTGCACCGTAGAGATAATGCCTCCAGATCTTTAAGGTGAAAACTACTGCCGCCAACTCTAAGTCATGAGTTTGGTAGTTTCCTTCATGTGGTTTAAGTTGTCTTGATGCATATGCGATGACCTTTCCCCTTTGCATTAAAACACAACCTAAACCTTGATGTGAAGCATCTGAATAGACAACCAAATCTTCCGTTCCATCTGGGAGTGTTAATACCGGAGAGCTAGACAACTTTTCTTTTAACACGTGAAAGGATTCTTCTTGATCTTTGCCCCACACAAACCTCTCCTTCTTCCTCGTCAACTTCGTTAAGGGTAACGCTATTTTTTAAATGTCTTGTATAAACCTCTTGTAATAGCCAGCAAGGCCTAAAAAGCTCCTTACTTCAGTTGGAGTTTTTGGGGAAACCCACTTCATTACTGCCTCAATCTTCGATGGATCAACCAAGACACCTTTCGAGTTTATCACGTGGCCGAGAAACTGCACCTCTCTGAGCCAAAAGGCGCATTTTGAGAATTTTGCGTAAAGTTTCTCATTACGGAGGACTTCAAGTACTTCACGCAAGTGTCTCGCATGTTCAGTCTTACTTTGCGAGTAGACTAGAATATCATCTATGAACACGATCACAGATTTATCCAACATAGGTCGACATACCCGGTTCATAAGATCCATAAATGCAGCTAGCGCGTTCGTCAATCCAAAGGACATAACTAGAAATTCGTAATGCCCATATCGGGTTCTGAACGCGGTCTTCAGAATATCTTCTTCTCGCACTCTAACTTGATGATACCCCGAACGCAGGTCTATCTTAGAGAACCAACTCGCCCCTTTCAATTGATCAAAAAGATCGTCAATTCTAGGTAAAGGGTAGCGGTTCTTCACGGTCAGCTTATTTAATTCTCTGTAATCGATGCACATGCGCATCGACCCATCTTTCTTCTTAACGAATAATACAGCCGCTCCCCAAGGCGACACGCTCGGGCATACGAAGCCTTTGTCGAGAAGATCTTGCAATTGTGTCATTAGCTCCCGCATCTCGGTGGGGGCTAGCCTATATGGAGCCTTAGCTACCGGTTTTGCACCTGGGTTTAACTCAATTTGGAACTCTATCTCCCGCTCGGGAGGGAGTCCCGACAACTCTTTCGGAAATACGTCCGGAAACTCATTCACTATTTCGACATCTTCAATCTTCGAGAAATCTCGTTGAGCGTCCACCACGTAAGCTAAGTAGGCCCTACTTCCGTTGATTACATACTTGACTGCTTGGGCGATAGTACATAGTTTCGCTTCTACGTTTCTTTCTCCTTGTGTTGGATCGTCGTGTGACCCTAACGAGTCAATATGAAGAGTTCAACATAAAAAACAAAGGCGGAATCAGTGAATTTGACGTAACACAGCTTGTTTTCCTCTAATTATCTTCTTATTGATCGATTCTGAGCTTTTACAGTTTCAAATGACAAACGGACAGCACCTCGACTCAGAAACCTTGACCTAATTCCGTTTCAAATGAGCATACACGTCCAGTATTTATAGGCATCTAATTCCGCTTGAAGCAGTCTCAAACGGGATTACACATTCAAACGAAATTACCTAATTCCATGCGGAATTAGTAATTTCGCTTGAACTGCTAATTCCGTTTGAAATGTCATCAAGCACCTTTCAAGCGGAATTACCCTAAAATACTTGTTTTCTCGATTTATGTGCCCTAATCTATACATGACTCGATACAAGACAAAGTTAACAGACATATAATGCACCAACAGATTCCCCCTTGGATGTTGACGAAGTCTTCAGGATCGAGTCTTCAGTCTTGATCAGTCTTGACTGTCTTTCCAAATTGATTTGACATTGTAAAAGCTTCCTTCAATTATCCGCTTCTATCAACAGCTAGCATGAATCACAGAATCTGAATCTTTAATAACCTTCAAGCTCCCCCTTGAATGTAGATCCAGGAACTACATCTGACTATAAATCATCAGACTCCCCCTATCAGTAGGCTGGGATTTTGCTTAGCTGCTTTCAAAAACTCATACCTGTTACCTGCACAATCTCTATCTAAATATAAGATATATGACAATAACAGTTTCAATCCAAACTTACCATTCAATCTCATTTGTTGTTTTTGTCAGAAATAGAAATCTACTTAAGTATTCAGGTCCAAATTATTGACCCTGAGAACTTAATTTGTCTACCAAGTCCAATTTAATGACCTTGGTTGATCTGAGACAAATCACACTGACATTTATATAAACTAGTTCCAACAATTTTCTGAAATTTACAAGTTTCAAATTAATGAACTTGTTTTGACTTTTCAATTTCACAAGTTTTAACATGATAAGCTCCCAACTCATCATCCAGCTCAGAAACTACCTGCATCTGCTTCAAACTACAAATCTGAAGATCAACTCTCCACTTTGGTTTGTCAGAAAATAAAGCAGAAATGTAAAATCTTTTTGGATTTTTAATAAAGTTTCTAAACTAGAAATGAAATACAGAAATAAAATGCAGTAAATGTAAACTATTTACAAACATATTTTTGGTGAGCGTGTTAGGGAATCATATCAGCTATTCGACAAGTCACAAGTACCGTTAAGCTTTAATTACATACTCATAGTTAAACAATTCACTTAGATTGTCGATATACTGATCCACTTAAATTTTCACACAATTTTCAATCTGTCCAGGATACGAATTAGGTGAATTAAGAACTTAAACTCATTCATGTGTCCCACTTCTTGAATATACTCCCGTATCCAAATCCCAATATTCAGTCTTACAGGTGAAAATACCACAGATGATATCTATAAGGGGTTAAATTGCGAGGACCATGAGAGCTCGGGTCAGAACTTCCGTTCAGCAGAGAGATGACGGCTTCGACTTTTGGTGTGTCCCCTTTAGAGGATCTTTTCTTCAAC
Source organism: Helianthus tuberosus (assembly GCA_030545235.1). Classification (NCBI taxonomy): domain Eukaryota; kingdom Viridiplantae; phylum Streptophyta; class Magnoliopsida; order Asterales; family Asteraceae; genus Helianthus; species Helianthus tuberosus. Next base: position 144,886,305 of record CM060359.1, on the reverse strand, counting down.
AGCACATGATTAGCATTTTTTAATGTTTCATCATTTTTTATGCTGAGGGAGATGCTATGTTTCAACCAAGCGTAAAGTATTATACGGGGACTAGGCCATTGCTTCCACAAAATCAGAAGTCCCGGGATAATACCCCAGATATCACTGAGTATAAAGACCTAGTATCTCAGAAAAAAGGATCTTTCAAACAAGATTTCAGGGGTTACCTATATATCCAAGTAGTGTTCCCCACGAAATAAGTAAGTAAAGATTTAGGTTTATATCCCGAACAAACCTACTAAATGTGTAAAAACCTATCGGCACATCATCAGCGAGACTGTTTAAAACTATTTAAACTTTACATATCTTTAGCATACCGTAACTGTCAAGCCGATGTACTATCATTTTCCCTTTTTACACAAGCTCTTTTCTTGTTTTCTATTGTTTTTGTTATTTTGAAAATATCTCATGTTTTTGGATTTTTGAAATTTTTTACTGTTTTTGTATTTTCTGAAAATATTTTCTATACTCCCCCTAAATACTAAAACAAGCAAAAAATCGACAAACCATTGCAGATTGCTTCTCAACATCATCATCTACAATGTTTCCTTCATCAACGCCAAGAATCTTTTCCAATACCGATAAAAGCTTCATACCGTTCAATTTTAGCAAAAATTGAAAACGAGTTTTATCAAACGCTTTGGTATGTAAATCTGCTTTTTGTTCGTCAATGTGGATTTTCTCAATTCGTATCAACTTCTTCTCAAAACAGTTGCGAATGAAGTGATGATGAATTTCAATGTGTTTCGTTTTAGCGTGATGAACAGGATTTTTAGTAATATTTATCGCTGCCTCATTATCAACAAAGATAGGGGTGTTTAAAAATTGTAAACCGTTGTCGCGTATCTGCTGCTGGATCCACAAGATCTGAGAGCAGCAACTGCTAGCAGATACATACTCAGCTTCACAGGTAGATAAAGCCACAGAGGTCTGCTTTTTGCATTGCCAGGTGACCAATCGTGATCCAAAGAACTGGCACCCCGCTGTTGTTGATTTAGCGTTAACTTTGCAACCTCCAAAATCGGAATCGGAATACTCTTCGAGCGTAAAGTCGCCTTCTCTTGGATACCTCAACCCCAGTGATGGAGTTCCTTTCAGGTAGCGTAATATCCTTTTCACAATCACCATATGCGAAGCTCTTGGGTTAGATTGAAATCTTGCTGCGAGGCAGGTTGGATACATAATATCGGGTCTTGAAGCTGTCAAATACATCAGCGAACCGATCATGGAACGATACAACGTTTCATCTACCTTCTCTCCGGTGAGATCAGGATTTATTCCATGGTTTGTTGCTAACGGGGTGGAAGCTGGAGTAGAACATGACATCCCAAATTTCTCCAAGATATCATGAACGTACTTTGTTTAATATATGAATATTCCCTTAGGCAGTTGATCAATCTGTAATCCCAAGAAGAATTTCATCTCACCCATTGATGACATTTCAAATTTTTGCTTCATAACTCTTTCAAAATCTTTGCAGAGTTGTTCATTTGTTGACCCAAATATGATGTCGTCCACGTATATCTGAACAATCAGAAGATGTCCGTCGACTTCTTTGGTGAAGCGAGTGGCATCCACTTTTCCACGGATGAAGCTGTTGGCTAGCAGGTGTTGAGACAAAGTCTCATACCAAGCTCTTGGGGCCTGGTGTAAACCATACAGCGCTTTATCCAGCAAATAAACCTTGTCTTTGTGGATTGGGTCGGTGAAACCCGGTGGCTGTCCGACATATACCTCCTCTTTTACCTTCCCATATAGAAACGCCGATTTAACATCTAGCTGATATACTTTGAAATTTTTCCAAGATGCAAATGCTAGAAGATTCTGATCGCTTCAAGTCTAGCAACTGGAGCATACACTTTAGTGAAATCTATACCCTCCTGCTGACTGAAACCCTGGACTACGAGTCGAGCTTTGTTATGAATAATAACCCCTCGGTCATCTCTTTTGCACTTAAACACCCACTTGGTGTTGATCTTCCTGTGACAATCAGGCACGTTTACCAATTTCCACACTCCTAACTTCTCAAACTGACTCAGCTCCTCTTGCATCGCGTTGACCCAAGAGTCTTCGGTAAGTGCTTCCTTATATGTTCTCGGTTCTATATTCACCAATTATTCGACCACCTTGATTGCCTGCAAAACCTACATAACCTCCATTAAACCCTCTAACATCATACAATAGGGTCTTCTTCCCCGTCATGTGCCGAGAAGCTCCACTATCCATAATCCAACGTGAAACGGATCTTGGAAGCTCCTGCACATATCACAAACACTTAGTGAGATTTTGATGCCACCCAAGCCTCTTTGGACTCAGGTAACTGGACTTTGAGGTGAGATTTTATAGTGTAAAGTGGCGGAAAATTTTTATCATTCATCTTTAAGCTCTCCTCAGACCCAATCTCAACCTCTTTGTACAAAAAGAAATCATTTTTAAGAGGTTGACTAGATGATTGGTCTTTCTTTGATACACTTTTCTTTTCAGAAACCATAGACTCTTCTTTGTCAATTTTCTCACAGTAATCCACAGGAACATTCATCTTTACCGGAGTGGTAGAAGATGATTGTTTTTCTATCTCAGAAACCTCTGGTTTTGGAGAACTTGGTTTCTTTTCAACTGATTTTGGTTTCCATGCTTGTTGAGGTGAAGCAACCCGTTTGTAAAATTTGACAGTTTTAGTTGCCACATTCTTTACAGGTTCAGTTTTGAATTTGGCGTTGTCATTTTTCAAAACTTTTTTCTCAACAACCATTGGTGTTTTGCCTTTTGCATCAGCTTTCTTTTTCTGACTCTCAGCAACTTCAGACTTAGGCTTGAAGTTGGTACACTTTCGTGCAATGTGTCCAACTTTGTTGCACTTAAAGCATGTACGAGTATCAGCTACTCGACTTGTGCCTTCAGTCTGGGGCTGTGAGGCCTTCTTCTCAAAAAACTCTTTGTTTGATTTTCAAAATATTTCAGACTCTTCTTCAGAAAGTGAACTTGAACTTGTCACAAATATTTTCTTTTCAACAAACTTTTTATTTTGAATGTTCTTTCTTTGATTTTTCTTACCACCCTGATAACCACCCGACCATCTGTTTTGATAATTGTTATAAAAACGCGGTGGAACAACAGGTTTTTTATAGTAAGCTTTATCTTTTTCAAAATTCAGTTGCCTTTTCGCATTTCTCAAACCTTCAATTTCAGACACATCAATTTCAATCAACTTGAACACATTTCTCAATTTACCAACATTCACATTCTCTACAGGAAAATCACGATCCGAATACAACTTATCAGATCCAGCCATCTTGTACATCACAAGACTCGGTTCATCACCTAAGTTGTTTTTGGATTTTGATTTCGGAATGTATTTATCCAGAAAGCATTCATCATCCTCAGTAGTGTCACTTTCAGATTTTAAAACACTTTCAACCACACTTTTAACAACTTCAGATTGGACACTTCTTTCATCGGATGATGAAGATGATGAAGTGAATGTAACATCAATTGTGTCTGGATGTTTAACCTCATTTTCATCTTCATCATTAACCAACCCTGAAATTTTCTTTGAATAATTGTTTAGAACAGGTGGTGGAACTTGATGAAACCCAATCCCAGTTCCATCTTCATAAACATCTTCGCCTGCTTTGTTCTTTCCAATCGGTTTAGGAACAATATGTTGAAGAACAAAACTTGCGGAGCTGTAACTGTTCAGTTTCAACTGGATGTATTCATTTTCAATTTTAGCTTCTTGAAACTGAAGCTTCAACTTAGCAATCTCATCCAGTTGTTGGTTGATTAACTCTTCTTTAACCCTAAGAACTCCTTTTAATTGCACATTTTCTGTACATGGCTTACCATTTCTTTCATCAGAATCTTTCACCGTTCGTTTTAGCTTCTCAAAAATTTCTGAAAGTTGACGATTTTCATGAATCAACTTTTGTTTTCTTTCCTAACCCTTTCTACTTCAATTTTATCATTTTCGATTTTCTTAGTTAGCTCTTTTATGCGATCATTTGAGCTTTTAACATTTTATCACGGTTTAAGATCTGATCCTCCACATCTCTGACTCTTTTTGTCAGATCCTCAATCTTTTTACCTTTGTGGTAAGCAATTGTACTACAAACCTTGCAATCTTTCATGCAATTTTTGCAGTCACTCTCAATTTTATCTTTCTTACCTGACTCTTTGATAGCATCATTCTGACTGACCTTGTTTTTGGACTCAGTGCCAGAATCAGAAACTACCTCTAGTTCTTTTGCAGCGAACACTTTGTCAGCCATCTTCTTCAAATTCTCAGCGGTAAACTCTTGTGTCGTATCAATAATTCCATTATCAATTTTCTTTGGCTGCTGCTCTTTCTCCTCTTTTTTCTCTTTTTCTTCAACTTTTTCAGTTTCTCCTCCTCCCCACCATTCTCTCTGTAAGGATTCTTCTTCTTCAGCAACTTGTTTGATGACAGTTTCAAGATCAATAGTCTTTGAATCAACAGCTATGTTACCATCAGGATCTAGGTAACATTCTCTATCAGCATCCCATCTTTTCGCCCTCTTTGCTTCATTGTATATACGAGACATTCTAACCATCCTGTCTACAGCTTTCGCCTTCCTGTTGATGTATTTCTCTTTTTCATTTCAACTATTTCTGAAAGGAACAGGTTTTGCTACAAACGCATAGCCTACTGCATCCTCCTCTGGTAACACACCGCTCCAATCGTATCCCTCGTCATCATGAATAACAGCAAGAGCTCTTGATTTTTCTTTGGGAGTATCTTCAAGCTGCTTTATTCTGGGGGATTCAGATTTATTTTGATGGTATATAGCTCTTTTGTAGTAATCCTCTCTGAATGGATTTGCAGTATCATCACCAGGTGCGTTTCGACATTCGCTTTTAAAATGTCCCTTTTGGTTGCATCTGAAGCACGTGACCTTTGATTTATCAAACCCTAGTTTGGTAGAAGGTCCACCAATTGAATGTCTGCCCGTAATCTCCATGAACCTTTGGGCTTGTCTAACCGCACTAGCCATACACCACCTGATGTCGATCAACTCCATCTCTTCTGGGTCGATCTGGTCATAATCCTCCTTGGTGAGGTTTGTGTTTCCAATCTTACCCGCAACCAGGCTCTCGTACGACTCTAGAACAGATGCTAAGAACACCATTTGTTGTTTTGCAGATTCCTCACTGAAGTTTTGTGCATTCTTCAGATCCTCAGCAATATTACACTAGAATAGATTCTTCAGAATAGATTGGCTTGGAGTTGTTGATGATGAACCACTATGAAAACCACTGCTCGAACTTTCTTGATTTGACTTGTAAGAACCTTCAGCTGAGAAAGCTATCTTAGGAGATGCATTCTTCGGTATCATATCTCCTCTGTAATACAACCCAACATTCTGCTGATATGATGAATTGTTGACTTTGAATGATTTCTTGAGCTCCAGCTCATGACTCTCCAGTCTTTCAATTAACAGATCAACTGTCAGTTTTTCCGACTCGATTGTATTCTTTAGCATCAATGCAAAGTATTGCCAGTCTTTGTCATCCGGCAAGGAGTCAAACAGCTTATCAACCAATTCTTCATGAGAATAAATGATTCCATGTCTTGCCAGCTCCATTTTCAGATGTCCGAATCTTTCAATCATCTTAGAAACAGACTCATTTTTCAAACAACCAAAAAGATCAAACTCTTTTCTTAACAATTTCTTTTTGTTTTTGACTATTTCTGCACTACCCACACATTTAACTCTTAATTTCTCCCAAAGATCTGTTGAATTTGTGTATTCAATCAATGCTATGATGTCGTCTCTCACAGACTGATGAATTAAGGCAATTCACTTCTATTCAACAACATATCTGTCTATTTCGTCATTTTCTGTCAAATTCTCAAAATCTGATCTTCCCATAACAAAACTATTCTTCAACATCTTCCAACTTGGATATGCAAATGCTTTGAGCCATTCTTCAAACTTTTTCGCCCATTTATTGTAATCTTCTATCGCCATCAACTTGGGAGGTTTGTTGTACATCCCATAAGCACTCTCAACACTTAATGCATCCGAAAGAGTCTTTCTCGCACTAGGAGCATTCTCATTTGTGTTGTTTGACGTGTCGTTTGAAATATCATCTCCACCATTTCCAGCAAAGGCAAAAACGTCATAGAACGGATTCATGAACTCATCCATCTTCAAGTATCTGAAACAATTAACAAATGATGTGTGTAAAATGCAACATATAAATTACATCAAATGAGGCACAAAACTAACCCTTTTTAAGTACTAATGTTGGAAAAAGAGTGTTTTTGTCTTCCTTTTGTATTTTCAGGATTAAATGAGCTCAAATTCACAAAAGAAGCAAAAAGACAGCTAAATCTAACATAAATACAAGGAAAGGAACATAAGTGGACTGCCCGACCCCTCAACGGCATCTTCCCAAGCAAAATAGAGAAGGCAGAAGACTGAACACGCCCCGTGCTCAGCCAGGGGGCTGTGCCCAGTGAACACGGGGGCGTGGCGAAAGTACAGCAGGCGCATTAATTGTAATTGCGAATTACAATTAATGAGGAGAGAGAGTGTCAGACAGGCACGGGGCCGTGCCCAGCCCTCTGTTCAGCCTATAAATAGGAGTGCTTGGTTTCATTTCAACTTATCCCTTGGCACACCACCTCTCTCACACTTCATCCACCACCCACCACCATCACAACACCATCATCCACCACCATCATCCATTGTCCATCGTAGAGTGTGTGAGTCGTCTCGGGATCCAAGATTGATCGTAAGAGTTCTTGACAATCAAGGCCATGTTTGCCTAAGTCTCTTACATCACTTGGTGAAGACAAAGTGTCTAGTATAATACTTTTTATTTCTAATCTTTTGCACTTTTTATTTGGTTTTGTATTAATGACTTTAATAACTAGTTACTTATGTTGAAGGTGATCTTTCCTTATCGTTTGTCCGTGGTGTCTTGGCATTATTTTACTGTCTATATAAAATAAAAGATTTTCACCATTCATATCTCCACGGTCTATATGGAGGTATGTTGGCTACCTGGTCGGGGGTTAAGGGAACGGTTTGGTAAAGGTCTTGCCATTGTTCAGCGTTTAGAGGTCCTGCAATGGACCTGGGTCAAATTTAGTAGGACCTCCTTCAATGCTTCACGGTATTGGATGGTGGGGGTCCAAACTCTTTGATCCCCTCATAACTTAACTACTATTAATACTATAACCCGGCTATTTAGGACTGTATCCCTGCTGACTCAGACTACTTAGTCTAGGGTAACGTCACCGCCAAAAGCGGGGCCTACCATAATACTGCATTAATAACTTAATTCATTATCTTCCAATAATCCACCCTTTTAGGATTGTATCCCTGCTGACTCAAACTACTGGGGTGAGGGTAACGTCACCTTCAAAAGAGGGGCCTACTACAATAACTAAGATAATCTCTTAATTATGTGCAAAAGTGCGGGAATAATCAAAGGTTATACTAGATACGAGTCGGAGCCAAGTGATTCATCTTGTCTATCTGTTTTTTTTATTTTATTTTCAGCATTTTAGTTAGTTTTTATTTTTCTTAGTTTAAAAACCTTTTTCTAAACTTTTTAATTTGATTAGACGTTGAGGATAAACCGGTACTAAAAGCTCTTGTGTCCTTGGACGACCTCGGTATCTTACCAACGCTATACTACGCTCACGATGGGTGCACTTGCCCATATGTGTGTTTAGTGTTAGTAAAATATCGTGTTTTATAAATTTAAAACTTGGCTAAAATAAGTGTTAAAGGGGCTTAAAATATACACCTAATATATACGACACTTTATCGCACATCAAGTTTTTGGCGCCGTTGCCGGGGACACAAGGATTTTAAGAAAGTTAGGAATCAACGGCCTAATCATTTTTCTTATTTTTAAATTTTTTTTAGGATTTTTCTTAGTTTTTCAGCTTCTGCAGAGCTCAGCACGGGCCGTGCCCGCTGAACACGCCCCCGTGCTAAATCATTGGAACTGGCAATCCTGTTTTAAGTCAGACAGTAAGCTGAACACGAGGCCGTGCTCACTCAACACGCCCCCGTGCCCAAGTTTCAGTTACTGAAAACAGAACCGTTAGATCCCGGCGGTTGGTAATTTCTGACATAAACATGAGTGATAGTAATTGTTTTTACTTTCGGCACTCTTATGGTACGTGGTGTCAATTATGTGGTGGCGAACATAAAGAATTAAAATGTTACTTTATAAATTATTGGCCCCACTACATAGACCCACCGATTCCTTATAACCTTAAGAGGGGCGATAGTAAAAATAAGCACTATTTCTCCCTCGAGTGCGCCCAGCCAGATATTCTAGGAGAAATGCTCCTTGACGAGTTATTTCAACTAGAAGAGCTAATTCTGAATTGGTTAGAAGAGCTTGGGAAGGACTTTATTGATCCGCCCCAAGACAATAACCATGAAGAAATGTTGGAACCGCATTCTGACAACCTCGTTGCTCCCAAAAATACCTTCATACCTAGCAAAGACGTGGACGATAGTCGTCCCTGTGCCGATTGTGCCGTGAAGGACTCCCCATCGACTTCGTTCGGTGCATACATAGACCTGAGCGATTCGGCATACACCTTCTTTAACGAGAGCCCGGGAAAGGGTTGGACTTGTCCACCTAGAATGAAAATAGGAATTACCCTCACCGAGAACCTCTTGCGTTCTCGCCTTAGTCTAGGACAATTAAGGTATCTTAGGCACTTTGGGGTTGTCCCAACCAATCAGGAACCACCCGATTTCGACGAGGTCCTTAGAACTAGACAACTTCATAAAACAGTCCCTCGACACAGGGCCGTGTCCAGCCAACACGCCCCCGTGTTCACCAAAAGATTCTCTTCTGATCAGTACGTCAGAATACGGACAAACTGTGTCAGTACTCCACCTGCACACGGGGCCGTGTCCAATGGACACGGGGCCGTGTCCAGGATGCTGTCATTTTCTATAAATGCAGCCAAGAATTCTGCACATTTGGACCAACTTGGGACAGAGATTTGAAGGAATCTTCTCTCAAACTATCCTAGGTAAGTCTAAAAGAAGGTTCCAACAACCCATCTTGTCCTTTCCTCTTTTAGCCATTTCCTTCTTCTTCATCTTTCTCCAAGAACTACCATTAAAAGTTTGAATTCTTCCAACTTTGTGGTAGGGATTGATGAGTTTTGTTCAAGGAATCTTGATAAAAGTATGTTATGTAACATTGTTTTAAGTTATTGATAAAAAGACCCCACAAGTTCAGAAAATAACTTAAAATTTCAAGTTTCCTGGCACCAAAATTCTGCAGAAAGATGAACATGGGGCCGTGCTCAATGAGCACGGAGCCGTGTCCGGTCACTGTTTCATAAAATAAACTATTTTTCAGTTTATCTTTTTTAGGATGTCGAGTGAAAACAACGAAACATCTTCTGTGCATTCAGCAAACAGCCGAAGAGGAAGGAGGCCCTCCATTGAAGCTACACTTGTGCACTATGTGGTAGCATTAAGGGAGGCTCTCGACGAAATGACATCAGTAGAGGAGGTCCTAATCGACCGTATTAACGATCTTACGGTGGGACTCGAAAGCAGCTTCCAAGAAATTAACCTCTTGCACCAGAGGTTAAATATTCTTGTAACACCTCCGATGGAACCAGTCCTCCCTCAATAGGATTGGAACCTGGCGCTCGGAATTAACAACCCTACCGGGTGGGAAGATTTGCCAGCGGAACCTCCCATGGAACACCAACAAGAGATCCCGGTGGAAATTGAGACTCCTCAAACCAATGCCAATGAGCCTTCTTTTCTCCTTCCAAGGGAGGTGGAGGAGCGGCTCGCCGACATGTGAGGAGAACCGCACCCGGAAGAAGGAGTTCTAAAAGGCCTTGTCTAACCAAGATTAGTAGTCTCTTGGAAATTTTGCTAATTAAAATAAAATAGAGGCTAGAACTCCATGATTTAATATTTCTCGGTTTTATCTAGTTTAATTTAAAAGTAGGACTATGTAAGTTCTCTCTATGATGCAATAAAATGATGGTTTTAAAAGATTGGATGGTTCATAAGGAATAAAACACACTTATGGTGATAAGGGATGAGAAGGGGAACGAGAAAAATGACTTCATGCACACGAACAAGGCAACCCGACAATTTTCTCCATTACAGAAGGTTCAACACGGGCCGTGCCCAACCAACACGGCCCCGTGTTGAACCCCCTGCAGAAAACTGCCCAGTTCAGGTAACTGGACACGGGCCGTGTTCACCCAACACGCCCCCGTGTCCAGGCTTCTGTTCCTCTTGATTTAATTTTGTTACTGGCACTTGAACACGGGGCCGTGCCCGGACAACACGGGGCCGTGTTCAGCGCCCAGTAACACAAAATTTTTGCTTTTTAACATTATTTTACACATCTAATCAACCTAAAAATTTATTTTTGGGACACATTGAGGACAATGTGTAATTTAAGTGTGGGGGGGATGCTAAAACCTTGGAAACTTTGCAAGTCCTAAATACAAGCCTTACACAAAACTCTATTGGAACCACTAATCACCCCAAATTTTTTTCAAAAATTTCATTTTTTTTTACTTGTCTAGGTTTAACTCGGGAAATCCAAGTTCTCAAAAAGGTTATATTTTTACGAATTTACAACCGATAGCGTCGTGATAAAAAGAACCAACATAAGAAAATTATAAAAAAAAGGGGCAAAACAAGCTTAGTTAAAATTTGATTATATATACTTGGTCACATAAAAACCCATTCCCACAAAAGTGAGTTTTGAGCCTTTATTGAGCATACAAAATTACATCTTTAGACTAACTGATCATTTTTCGTTTCTTGTGTGAATAGCCGCTTGGTTCTTATGACTCTAGAACTTGCCATGACGATACATTCACGGTCCTTATCAACTTAAACCCGGGTAAGTAAATGATGGAGGCATTAGGACTAACCCTTTTTATTTCTACACCTTTATTTTTCTTTTTTTTTTACCACTTACCCAAAAACCCCCCTAGTTAGCCCCTTTGAGCCTAAACCTTTTCATTTCATCACCCAAACAAAAAAACCCTTTTACCCACCAAAACCTTTTTTTTTAACCCTTTGTTTTAGTAACAAGTTCGGTTTTTTTTAGTAGGATCGTTCAAAAAAAAAAAAATTATGTTGATGATGAAGCAAAAAGAAAATAAACAAACAAGTTCATCAAAAATAACTCTGTTTGAATAAAAGCTTCATCAAAATAAAAAGTTACAAAAATAGAAAGTCCTACGAAAACCGATACTTGTTACGTTTTTTCACCCTTTTTGCTACTAACCACTAACTCAACCACCTACCTTTAACCCAAGCCTAACCCTTAACCCACAAAGTCCTCTTGATATTTACAAATATATATAACTTAAAAAGGAGGAGGATTGATTGCTTAGCAAGCTTATGGTAGGAATAAGTTCCATGCCGCTCTCGAGTGATCCACTAAAAATACACCTTCGGCCGAGTGTGAGTGATTTCTCCCGTGAGGTATGTGAACTTGTATATAAATAGAATTTTAAAAAGGCATGCTATGCCCTAATAAATAATTTTTCTTATGAAAAGTTTTAAATAAATCATGACGAATAGGATTGTAAATAAATAAAAATAAAACTTCCTAAAGAATCTTGGAAATCCCGACACTCTACGACAAGCCAAAAACCTTCTCTTCTACCTATTCCATTTGGGAGTGTAAGCCACATATTAAAGAGTTTTGCTTGAGGACAAGCAAAAGTTCAAGTGAGGGGGTATTTGATGTGTGTAAAATGCAACATATAAATTACATCAAATGAGGCACAAAACTAACTCTTTTTAAGTACTAATGTTGGAAAAAGAGTGTTTTTGTCTTCCTTTTGTATTTTCAGGATTAAATGAGCTCAAATTCACAAAAGAAGCAAAAACACAGCTAAATCTAACATAAATACAAGGAAAGGAACATAAGTGGACTGCCCGACCCCTCAACGGCATCTTCCCAAGCAAAATAGAGAAGGCAGAAGACTGAACACGCCCCGTACTCAGCCAGCACGGGGCCGTGCCCAAGAAGCAGCAGAAAAGACAAACCTATAGAAGCTTCTATTGCCCACCACGGGGCCGTGCCCAGTGAACACAGGGGCGTGGCGAAAGTACAGCAGGCGCATTAATTGTAATTGCGAATTACAATTAATGAGGAGAGAGAGTGTCAGACAGGCACGGGGCCGTGTCCAGCCCTCTGTTCAGCCTATAAATAGGAGTGCTTGGTTTCATTTCAACTTATCCCTTGGCACACCACCTCTCTCACACTTCATCCACCACCCACCACCATCACAACACCATCATCCACCACCATCATCCATTGTCCATCGTAGAGTGTGTGAGTCGTCTCGGGATCCAAGATTGATCGTAAGAGTTCTTGACAATCAAGGCCATGTTTGCCTAAGTCTCTTACATCACTTGGTGAAGACAAAGTGTCTAGTATAATACTTTTTATTTCTAATCTTTTGCACTTTTTATTTGGTTTTGTATTAATGACTTTAATAACTAGTTACTTATGTTGAAGGTGATCTTTCCTTATCGTTTGTCCGTGGTGTCTTGGCATTATTTTACTGTCTATATAAAATAAAAGATTTTCACCATTCATATCTCCACGGTCTATATGGAGGTATGTTGGCTACCTGGTCGGGGGTTAAGGGAACGGTTTGGTAAAGGTCTTGCCATTGTTCAGCGTTTAGAGGTCCTGCAATGGACCTGGGTCAAATTTAGTAGGACCTCCTTCAATGCTTCACGGTATTGGATGGCGGAGGTCCAAACTCTTTGATCCCCTCATAAGTTAACTACTATTAATACTATAACCCGGCTATTTAGGACTGTATCCCTGCTGACTCAGACTACTTAGTCGAGGGTAACGTCACCGCCAAAAGCGGGGCCTACCATAATACTGCATTAATAACTTAATTCATTATCTTCCAATAATCCACCCTTTTAGGATTGTATCCCTGCTGACTCAAACTACTGGGGTGAGGGTAACGTCACCTTCAAAAGAGGGGCCTACTACAATAACTAAGATAATCTCTTAATTATGTGCAAAAGTGCGGGAATAATCAAAGGTTATACTAGATACGAGTCGGAGCCAAGTGATTCATCTTGTCTATCTGTTTTTTTTATTTTATTTTCAGCATTTTAGTTAGTTTTTATTTTTCTTAGTTTAAAAACCTTTTTCTAAACTTTTTACTTTGATTAGACGTTGAGGATAAACCGGTACTAAAAGCTCTTGTGTCCTTGGACGACCTCGGTATCTTACCAACGCTATACTACGCTCACGATGGGTGCACTTGCCCAGATGTGTGTTTAGTGTTAGTAAAATATCATGTTTTATAAATTTAAAACTGGGCAAAAATAAGTGTTAAAGGGGCTTAAAATATACACCTAATATATACGACACTTTATCGCACATCAACAAACACTTAGAAAAATTTGATTTTTGATAAAGACATATTCAAACGGAATTAGCTGAAGCGAAATCAGTTTTTCAAGCGGAATTGCTTTTCAAGCAGAATAGCTGCTCAAACGAGATACCCACTCAAACGGAATCAGGTTTTGAAACGAAATAGCTAATTTCGTTTGAAATTTTAAACGGAATCAGGTTTTGAAGCGAAATCACTAATTTCGTTTGAACTTTCAAACGGAATCTGATTTCAAGCGGAATTAGACAGAACTTTTCAAACGGAATATGTGATTCCGTATGAAATCAACAACAATTTCAAGCGGAATTAACCAGAATAGCTAATTTCGTTTGAAATCACACGTGCAAGTTCAAGCGGAATTACGATGACGTCAGCATTTTCGATCAGTTGTTTAAGCGGAATTACATGTTTTTATCAAAATTTGTTCGAATTAAGGTCCAAATTTTTCACGGATTAATTAAAACTATGTTTCGCTTGATATGTGTAAGTCTTAAGCCATTTCAACCATTAAATCTCGTTCAAATCAGAAAAGAAAGAGTAGAAGTGAGAGAATCCGATGAAATCAAGCTGAATTGGTATGAACTCCTCGTCCTGAGCTCTGATACCACTTTGTTGGATCGTCGTGTGACCCAAACGAGTCAATATGAAGAGTTCAACATCAAAAACAAAGGCGGAATCAGTGAATTTGACGTAACACAGCTTGTTTTCCTCTAATTATCTTCTTATTGATCGATTCTGAGCTTTTACAGATTCAAATGACAAACGGACAGCACCTCGACTCAGAAACCTTGACCTAATTCCATTTCAAATGAGCATACACGTCCAGTATTTATAGGCATCTAATTCCACTTGAAGCAGTCTCAAACGGGATTACACATTCAAACAGAATTACCTAATTCCATGCGGAATTAGTAATTTCGCTTGAACTGCTAATTCCGTTTGAAATGTCATCAAGCACCTTTCAAGCGGAATTACCCTAAAATACTTGTTTTCTCGATTTCCGTGCCCTAATCTATAGATGACTCGATACAAGACAAAGTTAACAGACATATAATGCACCAACACCTTGGATTTTTAATTGATTTCCACCCGGAGTTTGGACAGTTATGGTTTTACTTTCACAATTGATCTCCGCGTGGTTTTGGGACATCCAATCCATACCCATTATTACTTTAAATTCCCCCAAAACCATATGTATAAGGTTAATGTCAAATTCCTCATCTTCTATAGTTAACTTACAACTTCTACAGATTTCGTGCAATAAATAATTTTTACTATCGGCTATTTCTACCTCTAAGGGTGTCATCATTCTTTCAATTCTAAAAGAAGGGTGTTGCACTGTTTCACTCGAAATGAATGACATGGTGACTCCGGTATCAAAAAATACGTATACTAGCAAGTAATTTAACAAGAAGACACATGAGACCACATTCGGGTGAGACTTAGCTTCTTCGGATGTAATTTGGAACATTCTTCCTTTCGCCCTAGAGCTATCCTCGTTCTTTCCTTCTTTCTTCATCCCTTGTTGATGTTTAGGACATTCTGACTTAACATGCCCCTTTTGGAAGCAGTTGAAACAAGTCTTCGGGTTGCTGGGGCACTTGTAGGAGGTATGCCCTTCTTCACCGCATTTGTAGCACCCCTTCTTACCCAAAAGGCATTCCCCCGTATGAAGCTTCCCACATATCTTGCAAGGAGTAATACTACCCTTCGACTTATCTTTCTTTCCGTGATCTTGGAACCTCGCCTTCTTAGATGGACTTGCATTTGTCCCCTTTTCTAACGACCTCTTTTCACCACGTTCTTCTTGCCTCTTAATTTCAATTTCTCTATCACTTGCCAGATTGATAAGCTCGTCAAGGGTTTCACGCTTTGAGGGAGTGATGAACTCCCTAAATTCCGCCTTTAGTATACCATAAAAGCGGTTGATCTTCATTCTTTCTGTCTTCACAAAGTCTCTGCAAAACTTCATATTATCCATGAACGTGTTTGATATTTCGTTTATCGTTTCATTTTTCTGTCGGAGGCGTAAGAAATCCTCCTGAATCTTATCAATGGCTAACTGAGGACAGTGGTATTTCATAAAAGGTTCCTTGAATTCCTGCCAAGTCATCTCTTGCAACTTGTCCTCCCCAACTTCCTTACTATGCGCATCCCACCAATCTTTCGCCTGAAGAGTAAGTTGACCAGCAGCAAACATCACCTGGTCTTCCTTATCACACCAACTTCGTATAAATACTGCTTCAATGTTTGAAACCCATCTCTGGCATTCAATCGGATCGATTTTACCATCATACGTTGCAGGATTGCACACCATGAAGTCTTTGTACGTGCACCATCATTCTTTGCTTTTACTTTTAGATCCTTCAATCAGTTCTTTTAATTCTTCGATCTTGCTAGTCATCATGGCATCCACAACTCCCAACACCCGACTTTCTACTTCTTGAGCCAATCGTGGAAGATTAGCTTGCATAACCCCTTCCGCCACCTCTGTGACTTTGCTATTAAATGCTTCTTGACGAGCCGTTTCATCATCATCATTAACGTTTCTTGCATCAGCCATCTACACAATGTCATGTTTTCGTTTAATACAAGTCATAAGCTTTCCATATAATACATACTTCGACCTTTGTTTACTATATTTGTAATCGTGTAATTCGATATCCTGATCATCTAAGTCTCATCATTCAACTTGTGTTATTCACATCGTTACTTTCATTTCTTTACGAATTCTTTTTCGTTGTGATCACAGATTGTGATCTTAAGCATCTTATCCTTATGTTTATAAGGATCTTATATCACTTTCTAATTATCTTTTAGATCATACGAAAGTCCTAATTGTGAAAAACTAGCAAATCAAACAATTTTCAGCGGATTGCATTTCTAACAGCCGTCGGCGACGACCTTAACTTCCGTCGGCGACGGGCTCTAAAAAGTGGCCATCGCCTATTTTATCCGTAGCCAGGAAGTTAGTGCGTCGGGTCAATAGGGGCGTCGGCGACGGCTTCTCGATTTGATAAAACGCTGCTGGGTTATTACTTGGCTAATTAGATCATTTCCCGGGTTTGTTTTCAGACTTACGGTTCTTAGAACTCCCCGTATGGCCCCCATATTTACTCATCCATGCACTTAACTTATATATTACATCCAAAACATGTTTCTCATACTAGTATTTTACCGAAAATCTAACGTGTTACCTCATTGGCGATCTTGGAGCGAGCACACTTTTGCACGAGCCAACAGTTTGAGTTCAAGCACTATTACTCTTGCTCGAATCCCTCAAACCTAGGCTCTGCTACCAACATGTAAGGACTGCTTACTCGTCTTTATAAAATAACATACAAGGGCGATCTCAAGTATAACTTTTTAAAATATTCCAACTTTACTAATTTAAAGACTTTAATTCTAACAACACTAGTACATTTTTAAAACAAAAATTGGGCATGACCATTCCGTAAAACGAGTGTATCCCTGTTTTGTACAATATCCAAAAGATAATGTCTAAGAACCATTCGACTAAACACGACTAGGACCCATAACTTCAAGCTTTGAAAAGTATGGTTACTAACAAGATTATACAAAATGAACAAGTATTTGACACAAAACATTAATGCAAACTAGCGGAAGCGCTTGGTATGACATATCATGAACACGTGCTCGCTCCAATTCTCCAAGTCGCCTAAGATGAGGATTTACCTACACTCACAAGAAAGCTTTAATAAGTTAATCATAATACTTTTTTCGCTTACAATACCATCATTATAATTCCATTCGTTTATGTTCTCCCATTTCTCTTACGCATTCGATTACCCAATTAAGTGGGTTTGGCATATACTCTCATAGTGAGATTTAAGCATACCACTTACGACCCGGTATCATCGGGTTAATTGCTTTCAACATAAATCTTTCGTTCTATCCGTATAATGAATTGAACTTCATACATTCGTTATTGCATTCATGACCACCCATTCTAAATGGATGGTACCTTATTCTTACTCGACTTGTTCAACTCGAACCCGTCGACTTGCATAGCTTATTATAACCTTCGTTAACATAACCAAATCCGCAAGGGATTTGCTATCTTCTTACTAATAACCATAATCATTATAACAAGGGTTGTTTTACACAATTATTAACAAAATTTAAGTAAGGTTTCGTACGCAATGGAACATACCTCGGTCTTGCGTGCCTTCCGTTTTCCTAGTGCTCGTACCTTCTTCCTTCACACCTACATTACAACATTCATTCATTCATTTAGTCTATCTACTTCATTCTACCATTTTCCATGTTACACATACATTCATCTCTTAAGCATTTCATCAAACACTTGGTAGGCATCATAATTAAGGTATAAGGTACAAGTCTTTAAAGCACATCTTTACTAGTTCATCATCATCCAACATTCACATCTATTCTAATTTGCATAACTATTTCCTCCTACATCAATTTATCTAGCCTTCAAGTATTACAAACAAGATCATATATCAAGATAACATACAATCATAATCATTATGATCTTCCTAATCATAACACAATTTCACAAAGTGGGTTTTCACTACAACCTCTCATGCAACCTAAAATCAAACATCATTCTTGTTCTAGAAAGCAATTCTAACTCAGATTTTCCACATTAGATACAAGAAATCGAGATTGGGTTTAACCCCTCATTCTACAAATCACATTTTCAGAAAATTAAACTTACCACTTCACTATGTATGCATAGATAATCGAAAAACTTGAGACATGCAACAGATTAGACTTGAATTCCTTGATCAATTGAGTGAATTAGCAAGAGCAAGGGTTTTCACCTTGCTCCTCCTGTTCGATCGATCCCAGACACGCACAACAGTGTGTGTTTTTGGGTTTCTACATTATAAATCCCTAATTAATAAAACATTACACATTACCCCCTTCCAAGTTTGATAAGTATCTAAATCAAGCATTTTTCCAACATTTAACTTATCTCTTATCATAACCCATCAACTAAGTTAGTTTTTTGCTCCTCCTGTTCGATCGATCCCAGACACGCACAACAGTGTGTGTTTTTGGGTTTCTACATTATAAATCCCTAATTAATAAAACATTACACATTACCCCCTTCCAAGTTTGATAAGTATCTAAATCAAGCATTTTTCCAACATTTTTCCAAGTTTATTTTAATATTAACCGATTTATGGGGCGTTACAAGTCTGTTTGTGCATGCATCTGTCGACTTCGTCTTGTATCGAGTCTTGTACTAGATATGCTAGATCAGGGCACGTTGTACGAGAAAATAGGAACTTTTAGGTTGAATTGAAGGTGATTTCGCTTGAGAATGCTATTCCGCTTGAAATGACCTTGGTCACTTTCAAGCGGAATCATCAATCTCCTTATTCCGCTTGAACTGGTGTCTGTGTGTTTCAAGCGGAATCTGATTAGTATATATAGGTGTTGGAGCGAAATCATTGTAATCAGTTCCTGAAATTCATACCGAAGTGCTGCAGGTTTGAATTCTGAATGTACTAGCTGTTATATCAATCAAAACAGTGTTTAAAGTGAATTACAAGCTGTGTCTAAGTCTATTTCTTATTTTCCGCATCTGAAATAGATCAAAACTTCTCTGAACGACTCGTTCGGGTCAACACACGATCCTATAACTGGTATCAGAGCTCAGGAGGAGGAGTTCTTACCAATTCAGCTGGAAATTTCTATTTTCTACCCCTTCTTTTCAAAATCTACAACTTTTCACGGTTAAAATCGGCCAAATTTTTCACAGATTGTGTAAAACTGCATTTTAACAAACCCTTGAAAGTTTCAGTATAAAATTCAGCTTAAAAAGTGGAAAAATGGACCCAAGACTTGATTCCGCTTGAACGAACAATTGAGATTCCGCTCGAGTTTGCTTATTTTGCTTGAAGATTTTCAAGTGAAACCTGGTATTCCGCTCGAAAGTACACTGATTCCGCTTCAAGTTGGGCATTCCGCTTGAAATACTTGTGATTCCGCTGGAGATAAGAGATTCCGCTTCAAAACTTTGGTGATTTCGCTCCAAATTGCTAAATTGGGTATTCCGCTTGAAGTTGTGCTGTTGGTTATTTCGCTTGAAATTGCAAGATTATTCCGCCTGAACTTGAACTGGTTATTCCACTTGAATTTGACTGTTTTTGAAAAACGTGCTACCAAATCATGAGTGAAGAATTTTACAACGCGTTCGCCACATCACCGACTACTCCAGCTTCCATTGCTCAGAACATGAATTTGGAAAACGAGACCGAAACATTACAAAAACCCCCTAAGCTAATGAGCATAGAAGAGTATTACAGATGGAAAGATAGATTCGAAAACTGGTTTCAAGCTAACCATCTGAGATCATGGGAATGTATTCTGAAGAAGTATGTTCTACCACATACATATCTGCAAGTTATAAAAGAAATCTCGGAATTTACTGACACAGAGCGAGACATGTACAAAGCTGAAAAGATGATGATCAGTTTACTTCAGCAAGCCATCAAAGATGACATCTTTGTGTTGCTTCAACATGACAAGACTTCAAAATCAATATGGGATGCTCTTAAAGTCAAGTTTGAGGGTAGTGAGAATATGATTAAGAGTAAAAAGGCACTGCTTAAGAAAGAATTTGATCTATTCACTAGTTTGCCCGGGGAAGATACAAAGAAGCTAATTGAACGATATTGCCATTTAGTGAGATCCATGTCAATGCTAAGCATAACCAAAGATCGTGAAGAATGGGTCGACAAGTTAGCTGACGCTTTACCGCAAAAAGAGTGGGGTACTTACTTGATGATCTTGAAGAACACCGGAGTTTACGATGGTTTGACGATTTCTCAGTTTATTGAGAAGATTGAGGGTCAAGATCTGGAACAGCAAAAGATTGCGAGGATGAATAATCCAAGTGGTCAGCAAGATGTGAAAATGTATTACAAAGGAAGTGTTCCAGAAGCTGAAAGAAGTCCAAATATTCAAACTGCTTTTAGTGCTGGAGACTCATCTGAAAAGGTTGATCAAAGTTCAAACAATAGCAGTGGATTCTCTACATATCCGAGTGTTAATCCCAAGAGTTCATCTGAAAGTTTTCATTCTCAAAGCACAAAAACTGGAAATGGTTATGTGATACAGTGCAACATTGCATGGAATCTTCGAGATGGTCAAAGCTTTTCTGAAGAAGTTGCAAAAGATCACATGGCAATAATTGGTTCTGTGTTACTATATTATGAAGGCTTGGTTGCAGGGAGGATCGGGAATCCTATGTTGACAAAAGAGGATTACGATCAGATAGACGCTGAAGAGATGGAGCTGATGGACATCAAATGGTGTCTAGCTAATTAAATTAGATAGCTAGATTAAGTTGGGTATCGTGATCATGTGGTCAGTGTCGCATGTTTGGTTTGATTATTTATTCTAAAACTAAACTTAAAACTTAATTTTGAATTTGATTGATTAACTAAACCAATGAAAATTGTAGGTGATTTGAAAACAGAATATGAGAAAACGTAACTTCCTCTAAGTTTAAGGTTCTAGGTTTACACAAAGCTAGTTAATTATTTGCACACCACATAGACATAGTGTTGGAAAATCAGTTAACATGGCAATCAAAGACGGTTTTTGTCATCAAACCACCATACGGCTCAATTACCCAATTTATTAGTGTCAAGTCAACCCTCTTTATTCACCCAACCCGCCTCTAGGTTTTGTCATCAATCAAATGAAATTGTAAATATATAACCCAAAGCACAGAGAAACTGCCTAAGTTAACTAATACATCAGTTTGATTCAATGTTTGTCATCACATAAACAGATCCAATATATAAATAACTGAGAAAAGTGTAAAACCTATACTAACCATTCACCCGAAAAAGATTACACAAGAATTAGCCTTGCATCTTTAATTCTTGTCCTTTATCTGCATGCACCTTGAGTTCTGTCTTGATTAATTTGTACAGCAGCCAAAGGCGGCTGCAACTTTCTTCGACAATTGTTGTGCGTGCCCCCTTTATACGAACCCTCTTTTTTTGAACGGCAAATTTGGATCACTGACGGACTATCAACGTGCTACGAGCGGAACCACCTGATCATATCCATCTCCACTAAGCATAATACATATACACCAATTCAGGAGTAAACCCAATAAATATACGAACCCTCTAACAAAGCCTTCGAGTGTCGTGTATCGCTTTTTCATTCTGCTCACAGACTTTGCATGTGGCATTAAGGCCCAAGTCCAACTTCTAATTTCTATGTTCCACCATGGGCTGTCAAAATTGAGGTAAACCAATTAACAAAAACTGAAATATAACATATTTAATTGTTTTACATTTTCCTCGTGTGTTTTTAATTCATTATGTCTGGTTTCTGTTTTTCATTTTGTAGCTACTGTTGATGCACTTTGTGGATGCAGCTCAGTTCGGTTTGACTCGGTTCGGTTCGACTCGGTTAGGTTCGGCTCAAGCCCGATGCCACGACATTCCTCCGTCGTGCGCCCCAGAGTTCGACACGCAAAGCACGAAGAGCCACGAGATGACATCACAATGACTTCACCATGATGTCATGATGATGTCACCTTTAATAATGTAATGTGAATATGAAATGAAAACCTTAACCGTGTTGTGCTTTTATGAAGTCTATGAAGACTTCAAACGGTTCGTAGCTTTAAAGGGTTCACCAAGAAGAATCAAGGGTTCATAGCATCCTCATGGTTCGTGAGAATTGTTTTTCAATGAAGGGTTCATAGTGCTTGTTAACTGTTCGTTGGAACATATGGACGAAGACTATAGTCTTCGTTGGAACAGTCCACTCTTCGTGGCCAGTAGTCACTCTTCATAGTGTACTGGTGTTGGGCCTATATAATCAGATATTTGTTTCTCATTTGTTCGAAGAGAGTTTGAGAGTTCTGTGTGAAACTTTGTAAACACTGTGTGTATGTGTTACTGATTCTCTTCACTTAATCAAAGTTGTGAATCTTTGGTTACTTTGTGTTTGTTCCATTTTGCTTTGGTTTGCATACTCTGGTGGATTCCGCACTGGTTAGTGTGTTAACAAACAAGGAAGTAGGTTTAATGTTGATCCTCCAAATGGACCTACAAGTGGTATCAGAGCTTTGGCTCTCTTCCTTGTTTAAAACCAAGCAAAACCTTGTGTTTGAACAATCTGTGAAGTTTCTGTAAGTTTGTTTTTGAGTTTGAGAACAAGAAAGTCTAAGTTTTTTCTGTGAAAGGTGTTTAAAACTTGGTAAAAACTTGTTATTTGGAGTAAATTTTTACAAAAACCCAGTTAAAACACATGGAGACATGTTGGGACTTGGTTTTTCTTAAAAATTTTCTCAAATTTTGTTTTCGTTAAATTTTCCGGCAAGTCGTTTAACCGGAAAAGTCACCGGAATTTGGTTAGTAGAGATAAGTTTCAAAAGGAATTTCTGAAAAAGCTAGATCTGGAATGTTTGTTTTTTAACTAACTTGAGATAACCAGCTACCTTCTTTCACAAAATCAGAAAAAGTTATTTTCTTAAAACAGGCGAATCTCACCTAACATTGTCTTCAGGAAGGGTCAGTTTGACGAGGTCTCAAGGCTTCGTGGCCTCTGGTCTCCCAACGAACAGTCGGAGTGTTCGTTGACATCACTGTTCGTGGCCCTCCTTGTGTGCAACGAAGAGTCAATTATATTGTTTGGGCCGACTACAACTTTGGGCTTCACGAAAACTAGCAAACAATTAAATCTTCTTAAATCACTGTTCGTCATTCATAAGTCTTCGTAGGTATTTCAACTATTCGTAGACTTCATAGGCTTCGTGGGCCTTAACAAGTCTTCGTGGATATTAATATACGAAATATTTTTTTTTTTGGGCTTTAAATTAATTCAAACATCTGTAGTGTTCATGGGACTATTTAAATATTCAAAGTAAACAAGTATTCTTAGTCTGCCAATTTTTAAATTTATATCTTTGTGGTCAAGCGTCTTTTGTTTATTTGGGCCATTCTTCGTAGACTAGAGATTGTTTATGGTAAACCATCATTCTTCGTAGCTCATTATTGTGGTAACTAGTCTTCGTGGTCCAACAGTCTTCGTGGCCCAACAGTATTCGTGGAACAGTCTTCGTAGGTGTCTTTAATGGTCATTCTTCGTAGTGAACTCCTTGTATTTTTCACAAAAGGCTTGTTATTTTGTCAAACCTTAAAATTTGTGTTTTAATTTAAATTGTGTTTTATAAAACTTCATAATGAGTTCAAACCCTTGGAGTTGGAGTGAAAACCCAAGTACACCACAAGATCCTTCACAATGGGTGAAAGGATTGATACCCAAAAAGGAAATCACCGAACATCAATGGGCATGTGTCGCGAATCAAAACAGTAGCATTCAAAATCTTCTCTTAAGCGAGAGTGAAACGGGAAGCAACAATCGTCCACCAAAATTGAATCTCATGAACGATTATCCATCATGGAAAAATCGTTTTTATACGTATGTTCTAGGGCAAAACACCAAATTGTGGACATGCTTTATAACACCGTACAACGAAGCTCTCGAAGAAGCACGTTCCAATGTACAAGCTTTGGCGGGATTGAGCGAAAATGATAAAAAGGCTTACGATCTCGAGAAGAAATCATTTGCTATCCTTACGCAAGCACTTCATAAGGATATCTATCATCAATTTGCGTATTGTACAATTACAAAGAACTTATGGGACGTCTTGGAAGCGAGAGGAGAAGGAAATGCTGCAACGAGAAAGATACGTCATGATTTGTTGAAGAAGGAGTTCGAAGCATTTCGGTTCATGGAAAATGAAACACTCTACGAGATGGCTACTCGGTATTATCACTTGATTAGTGAAATGCACTCATACAAGGTTTAGGTTACACAGCAAGAAATGGTTATGCGTTTTGCTGAGGCTTTGCCACCTAAGTGGAGTCATTTCATCGACTTGTTGAAACATACTAGTGTTTTGGATACAGTTAGCATTTATGAATTCGTCCAAAAGCTCGAGAACAAGGATGAAGAAGAAATTCGAAAGGCTAAATGACTTCCAGTTCCATAAAATCCCAAAATATACTATGGAGGTATTAATATAGGGGTTAGTACCAGCCAACAAAAACCAAAGCTTCAAACCGCATTTGTATCAGATACAAATCCTTATGGTCTACAACTACCTTGTCAACCATCTCCTCAACAACAACCCTCTTCATTCACACAATTTACCCTACAACTACTTTGTCAACCATCTCCTCAACAAAAACCCTCTCCATTCACACAATCTACCCTACAACTACCTTGTCAACCACCTCCTCAACAAGCCTTTTATGGGAACAACAACCCTCAATCTTCAAACCCCAACACTGTCAGATTCGATACCTCAAACTTTACCAAAGTAAGTGTGGAAGGTGCTTGGGAACATATAGAGCTTTTAAACACAATGGTGAGTCGCCGGTCAAATTGGAACATTAATTTGACAGATGAAGACTA
Source organism: Helianthus tuberosus (assembly GCA_030545235.1). Classification (NCBI taxonomy): domain Eukaryota; kingdom Viridiplantae; phylum Streptophyta; class Magnoliopsida; order Asterales; family Asteraceae; genus Helianthus; species Helianthus tuberosus. The sequence goes on along the minus strand of CM060359.1, from coordinate 144,861,383 downwards.
TCAACAAATAGACAGGGAGGAAATGGAATTGATGGATATTAAGTGGGCGTTTGCAAGTGCAATGAGAAGAGCTAAGGACTACATGAGGAGAACGGGTAGAACAAGTTTGGAAAGTAAAAGGGACACTAAGTTTGGTTTTGATAAGGATGCAGTTACACGCTTCAATTATGGTGAGAAGGGCCATTTCAAATGGGAATGCACTCGACCGAGCAGATAAGGAAATCAAAATCCTTTCAGAAACTAGTCAAGCTCATTTAATGCCAATCAAGTGAGCAATGAAAGGGGCATTGTAGCAGTTAATAATCCGGGTAACTCAAACTAGTCGGGACCTTCCAATTCAAACAGGGCCTTAGTAGTTCATGTAGATGAAGGATGTGACTAGTCAGTTCAACTGGGTAATCAGGGAACAGAATGAAATGGAGGAACTGCTTGTTATGCTAAGTTTATCAAGAATATCAAGCATGTTCATAGTGAGGAGTTCTCTGAGGATGATGACAGTTCTTGTCGCACCCCCAAAATACCACCTAGGGAATGTCCCTGTTAGGCGTGTGACGTACCAACAACGAGCCATTAATTACATGGAACCCATACAAGTTTATAAATAAAATCCCCAATTATTAATGAAAAATGTCATCAACAAGTTTAGATGAAAACCAACATGTTCAGCGGAAGCAATTAATAAACCAAAGTTAAACTATTTCAAAACCAATGTATAGTATTAATAATTCAATCACATGGATCCTTCCAGCCGACCCATGACCACTCCAGCTACTTCAGACAGCTAGTTCCTAAATCCAAGATATCTAACGACCTGCGAGCATGCAACAAGTGTATCAGACAACGCTGGTGAGTTCATAGTTTTACGAAAACGTTGGTTACCAAGTGTTTAGTTAATCCATTGAAGTTAATTTCGAAAGTAATGTTGATAATACCCCGAATACAAGACGGCTCCTGATTATTTTGCCCTTTCTCCAATGCTCCTATCAAAGCATTGGTCATGACTAGGTCATTAGTTCAACACCTGTCCTCCCAGGTACGGGGTGAGGTTGCCAAACCTAAGTAGCGCTACTAACTAATACAATGTTACCTCCTCGGTAACCAAATAACACAGAGGGACTTTAAAGGTGATAGGATGAGTATATTATCCAACATTCCCGTTTTTACCCAAAAGACTTATCCCTCCCCGGGATACCCACTGACTGTCCCAACCACTGGGACGCATGCTCAAGAGAGATGAACTCACCTTAGATTGCTCGGTATGTTATGTTACCCATTCCAAGTTGGTCAACCGAACCCTACCGTGGTTACCAAAGACGGTCAGTTCCGTGTACACATAACTCACATATCAATACGCATATACTAGCAAGTTTCATACAAACATATATCACAACAGACAACCCATACATACACGTTTAAAGTCCAACAGTGTATTTGTTCAAGCGTACGGCCCAACATTGAGTCCATTAAGAGTGTGCGAATGAGTCTTTGTGTGTGGTGTAACATAACAGTCAAGAATTTCTACAAACAGTGTGCAACTCAGTCCATTCCACTTACTGTGCGGCCCAAACAGTGCTCATGTGACCAAATTAAATGGAGTCCAGTAACGTGTGCATGTGTAAAGAATGTAGTCTGCGATTACTAACCATTTGTGCACCAAACAACTGTATGAAATTAAGTGGTGGGGCCGAGCTATTTAATGTGTGATCGGTTTTTGTGCAACCATACGCACATAGTCCTTTTATTCTCTAAATATATAAATTGCTACAACAAAACTCATATAACACTCCAACTTTCAATTCATGCCACATTTAAGTTGTACCATGTGCATAGGTAGTTGTACCCTCCATCTAGACCTAGCATCCATTTCCAAATACAAGATACCCACACAAACAGATAAGACAATTTATCACTTTCATATTCAATCAATCACATACTCATCATCTTCTCTCACATATTCAACATGTATTTCTAACTTGTACCTTGTGCATATATGCTTGTACCACCATGAAAACACAGTATCATTATTCTAAAACTCCACTTTCTTTCTTATTCATATATTACTTACTTTCTATGATCATTTAAGCAACAATGTTCGGTCATCCTAATAAATAACCATTATCGAACTCATTGTCATTAATTCACAAAATCTCTTCATAAATGCCCTAATCATAACCAATATTCAAAACATGACACACCAGGTTGTACCCTAAGCATTACTGATTGTACATTCAAGGAAGATCGAAACCCAGCTTCACTCTTTAAATCAAGAAATTTCAACAGTGCAGTCATGTGGGAACAGTGAACCGAAATCCTTTCAACATTTTATGAATCATTTAAGCACACAAGGTTTATTCATGTAAAGTCCTAGTCTTTCTAACTCACAATCATAAAAACCATGTACTGTCATTCTGCATATCATGATTCATCAGTAACAGAGTATCATTAACCACACATTAGTGCTATGAAACCAATTTGTGAAGTCGTGTAAGATTATTTTTCCAACATAATCAAACCCTGGTTCCACATAATTTATCTAATCCGAGTTCATTACATTCCTTGATCATAAAAAACATATACAATACATTCTTTATTCATAAAAAGCATAATACATACAAATCAAACAATAATGGATACTAACCAAGAGATCGTATGAGAAAGAGAGCCAAGAAGGAGAGCTTCGATCCAACAGAAGCTGCCGTCGGTTCGCGGTATAAGGAGGTGTTTTTAGGGTTCGTAATATGCATGAAGAGTTGTCTAATACATCCCATGTATTACGTATACATAAAAAAAGGGGATTAGGCTGGGATCGGGTGGGCTTAAGAGGAGAACCGAGCCGAAGGTTAGAAGGGCTCAAGTGTGATGTTTGTGTTGTGTGGCCTAAGTGTTGGTAAGTGATTTGGGCCGTAAACTATTGCATAGATCAAACACATATGAAATAAATATATGTGACATATAATAGAATCCCTAATTAACATTAAGCGTGCTACCATATATCACGAGTGGGCCGAGCCCACATGACACTAGTTCGGGCCCTTAGAGACTTGAGCCGATGACTGCCCAACTAGAAGGAGAATCAGCCGATAGAGACTTGAACTCGGTTCTCTTATATAGCAAACTCACATAAAATACAAACAACAACAATCACATATAATTTAACATAATGTACATAGATAGAACATAACGATACCAGTTGCGAGGTGAAAATAGGAAGATGCTAACCTAAAAGTTTGGGTTGTCACATCATCCCCAACTTGAAAGAAATTTCGTCCCAAAATTTGACAAGTAAGCACAGAGAAGTGAGGTGATAAATCAAGATTGTTGCAGATTTTCCCTAGGTGCCACATCATCCCCAACTTGAAGCGGAATTTCGCCCCGAAATTCACCAGTTGCACCAGAACTAGATTTGTCATTGGGGATAAGTTGAGGATATTTGAGCTTCATCTGATCCTTGTGTTCCCACGTGAACTCCAGTCCACGTCTTTAGTTCCAATGAACTCTCACAATTGGAATTCGACTATGCTAACGGTCCTTGACGTCCTGGTCTATGATTTCAGTAGATTCGCCAACAACTGCTACTTGTCATTAACCTCAGACTCTAATAAGGGTATCACAAGCATTTCATCGGGCAACCACTGCCTTGGATTCAAGACATAACGGACATTGTGCATGTTACCCAATTCATCGGGTAACTCGAGTTTGTAGGCGGCGTGTCCAATTCTTTCCAGAACTCTGAATAACTCATCATAATGTAAATTGAGCTTGCCACGCTTTCCAAGCGTACCACACCCTCCCAGGGTGAGATTTTCAACATGATACAACTTCTTACAACGAACTTCCAGTGTTTCCTAAGCTTATCAACTTTCTTGACGGTCACTCGTGGCCGCCAAACGATTTCCGATCTAAACAATCTTCCCTAAGGTTTCCAAGCACAAGTCCTGGATCTGCGATTACGTTGTCACCCTCTTTAATCCAACAAGGAGATTAGTGTACTGTCCATGCAACGCCTCAAACAGAGCTGTCTAAATACTAGAATGGTAACTGCTATGGTAGAACCCAGCCAAAGGTATGTGTCCTTCCAATTTTCACTAAGTCAATCACACATGCTCGCAGTATGTCTTCGAGTGTCAGGATGGTTCGTTTACTCTAGACGTGAGCCAAGGGTATCATGTATTGCCTGTTATAGATCAGGTAAAGCTCAAAATCAGTAGTAACGGGAGTTGGCACCTCGTGCCTAAGACCGCCTCTCTCAGAGGAACATTCACAGCTTGTGAAGACTCGTCAGTCTCCTTGATTGCAAGAAAGTGTGCTGGTTACGGGAGACAATCAACGATCACCCAAGTGACATCGTTTTTGTTCTGAGTTGCAAGTAGACTAGCGACAAAATCCATGGCAGTCTGTTTTCTCTTTACATATGGGTGTTGTCGGTTACTGATACTCCACCTTAACTTTCCCAAAAGTCAAACATCATTCACATACACTGCTAGGTGGGTCTTCATGCCCGATCACCAGTACAAGATTATAGATCCAAATACCTCTCATAAAAATCCAGACGACTAGAATATCGATGCCGGTGTGCTTTGCTCAACACAAGCTCCCTAAAGTTGCCGTATACTGAGATCCACACACGTTCCTTGAGGTAGCGAATATCATTCGACCTGCCAGAAGTTGCTTCTCTATGCCCCGCATGGGCTCAACTTGAAAATCCTCTTCCTTCAGCTATCCAGTTTGAACAGGGCGAGTCTGATCAGGTAAGTTAGAGTCGATAGCGAGTTGTTGAGCTCGTATGCGTTCAAGTTTCGCAGTCGTAATGACCCAAAAGTTCCATCCAGCGATGCCATTAACCGATTTAGCTCTTTCGAAACCAGGGAGGCCCTTGTGATCGGTCTAAGTAGTGCATTCGGTACCGTCCAAGTAATGCCTCCAACTTAAATCCAAAGACCACGGTTTCCACCGCAGGTTGTGTGTCGTGAAGTTCCTTTTTGTAACTCCATTACGTATGTCATCACTCTCTCGAGTTGCATCGGTGTGTAAGCATTACAGAGTTGGGATTCGAACGCTGAAAAGACGTCCTCCTGTTTTGTCTTCCACGAACACAGCACCCTACTGTGCTAAAGAGATTTAAGCTGCGCGATCTTCGAAAATCCGGTGGTGGATCTGCGATAGAGCCTAGTGTGACCAAGAAATTGCTGCATCCTCGAAGGGATCTTTGGTGCCGAACAATATCTAACGGGATGGGTCTTTAGCGTGATACGCGTGTATTCCTACTTTGTTGATCATATGACCAAAAAGGTATCTCTCAAATCCAGAAGTTACCTCTAACAAGACTTCGCGCGGAGTGGCTCCTCCCTCGGGAGCTCTAAAATAAGATACAAATGCCGCCCATGATGTTCCTTCCTCTTGGAAATGATCCAGAACGTCATCCATAAATACGGTCGATTCATGTGGTCCATAAAGCTGCTGGTGTGTTGATTAACTCAATGGTCATGGTGTACAAAGTCGCAATGGCCATATTGCTTTTGATATACCGTTTCAGGAACATTCTCCTCTTGGTCTTCCGTCAATACATGGTTGAGGAAAACAGTTCTTGATTGTCACCTTGCTGAGTATTGGATAACCAGTACACATACGAAAAGGCTTTATCTTCCCGAATATAGCTGGGCCTCCCCAAAGCGAACAAAAACTATGTCCAATAAAACTCCTGTCCAACAGTTCCTGTAGATAGTATTTGCAACCCTCCTGGTGCAAGACGGTATGTAGCACAAGTAATCATGGCTGCCCCTGTCGTGAGATCAAACTGAGATTCTGCCCAACAGTGGTGGAAGTGAGTCTGAAAGCTCCTCGGGTAGCACACTGAGAGGAATCACGAACAATTGGTGGATCCTCGATCCTCTTATCCTTAGCCTCAACATCAGTAACGGTCGCTAATGTAGCGGGGTGATCCCTCCGTAGGCACTTCTGGGCCTTCATAGTTGATATGGCGCTAACCTTGGCACCACTCTATTGCTTTAGAACAAACAACGATTCTCCACACAAAATTTTCTCCTCACAAGGTATGTCTGCGCGATTTCTGAATAACCAATCCACACTAACTACTGCATTGTAACCATCAGGGGTAGTAGAAGGAAGGCCAATGTTGAACACTTGTCCCACCTGGTCGAGTTTGCATCCCTATGAACATACGAGATTCCAATAGGCTTATAATCAGCCAATTCCATAACCGATTTGGTTTCAAGAAGCATCAGGGTTAAACAGAACAGAGACGAAGTGATTTGCTACCCATACTAGCTACCATGTTGCTATTATCCTGGCGTCGTCCACGCCATTCCAAAATGCCCTTCCACGAGTATCGTTCCCAGTGTTTGTTGTTTTCGTTACGAGAATTTCCAGTACTGTCGTCGTTCCCTTGGTTGTGTGTCATCTTGAATTATCAACGGCCAATCCATGTCGTAGGCACCTTCATTTCCATACTGTAGGCTATGATTACAAGTACCTCGATGTCGCCATGACTGTTGCCCCTAATGTCGCTGCTTGTAACGGTATCCTGTGACCTTTCACCAACAAGGTACATCCTTCACATTCCGTGTCACGTACCAAGGCACTACTCCCTACGCGGGAAGTTACACATTCCACTCTATAGTCAATTGTCATCGCTCATGTCCCGATGGATTTGTAAGAGTTGACTCCCAAAAGTCGCTGACTAGGGTTAAGGATTTGATTGAAGTCAATTTGCTGGTGTTCATTGCCGGTAATCAGGGTTGTCCAATTACTGTGGTCGGTACAGTACTATGCTCATCCCCTTGTCCATCGATCTAGCAAGTTAATTGAGTAATACATGGTATGTTACGAGAGTGTTGCAGAAGTGATCGCACTTCGGGATCTAAGACGTCAATACATTGAGTTCCAGCAAACGAAGAGAAGTGAGAAAGGTATCGACCAGTCATTCGACGCTGCGACATCCAACTCAAGGACGTTCGTACTAGCACCTAACATTCTACACAGTTCGCTAGGCGTTCAGATGAGTGTTCAGGTAATACACAATAGCTTCGAGATTCGTAAGGATTCAGAGAGGAGTGAAAAGATCACGTTCAAGTAGGAGGCAAACATTGCTAGGACTCCTATAGATTTGTTACGTTTCTCACTAATTAAATAACAGAACAGAACCCCTTTTTCACTCGTTAAGCCCCACTGGGACTCACATGCACCCCACATTATTATTATGTGTGCACCCACAATAATATGGTGATTTGCATGCTCATCTCAGTTCCTCCTAACTCGTGTCAAATGGTTCTTCAAACTCAGATGTCTAACAAAGAATATCACAAAACAGGGGTCACGAATCTCTAGGGTAATACCACACCATCAATCACTTAACACATGCAAGTAATACGTGAATTCATATTGTTGTGCTAAACGTGCAATCACATGCAGTATCATATGTAAATGTTCACTAGTTATGCTATGCAACGAGTAAATGAGAGACGAACCTTGCTATCTGGAGCTGAGTGTCATGGCCGTATTCTTGTTTTCAAAACTGTTCGATTATAGTCTGGTTTTATAAAAACGTTTTAAAACCAAGTTCACTATAACCTGGCTCTGATACCAAACTGTCACACCCCCAAAATACCACCTAGGGAATGTCCCTGTTAGGCGTGTGACGTACCAACAACGAGCCACTAATTACATGGAACCCATTCAAGTTTATAAATAAAATCCCCAATTATTAATGAAAAATGTCATCAACAAGTTTAGATGAAAACCAACATGTTCAGCGGAAGCAATTAATAAACCAAAGTTAAACTGTTTCAAAACCAGTGTATAGTATTAATAATTCAATCGACCCATGACCACTCCAGCTACTTCAGATAGCTAGTTCCCAAATCCAAGATGTCTAACGACCTGCGATCATGCAACAAGTGTATCAGACAACGCTGGTGAGTTCATAGTTTTACGAAAACGTTGGTTACCAAGTGTTTAGTTAATCCATTGATGTTAATTCCGAAATTAATGTTGATAATACCCCGAATACAAGACGACTCCTGATTATTTTGCCCTTTCTCCAATGCTCCTTTCAAAGCATTGGTCATGACTAGGTCATTAGTTCAACACCCGTCCTCCCAGGTACGGGGTGAGTTTGCCAAACCTAAGTAGCTCTACTAACTAATACCATGTTACCTCCCCGGTAAGCAAATAACACGGAGGGACTTTAAAGGTGATAGGATGAGTATATTATCCAACATTCCCATTTTTAACCAAAAGACTTATCCCTCCTCGGGATACCCACTGACTGTCCCAACCACCGGGATGCATGCTCAAGAGAGATGAACTCACCTTAGATTGCTCGGTATGTTATGTTACCCATTCCAAGTTGGTCAACCAAACCCTACCGTGGTTACCAATGACGGTCAGTTCCATGTACACATAACTCACGTATCATTACACATATACTAGCAAGTTTCATACAAACATATATCACAACAGACAACCCATACAGGCACGTTTAAAGTCCAACAGTGTACCTGTTCAAGCGTACGGCCAAACATAAAGTCCATTAAGAGTGTGCGAATGAGTCTTTGTGTGTGGTGTAACATAACAGTCATGAATTACTACAAACAGTGTGCAAATCAGTCCATTCCACTTACTGTGCGGCCCAAACAGTGCTCATGTTGCCCAATTAAATGGAAACTAGTAACGTGTGCATGTGTAAAGAATGTAGTCTGTGATTACTAATCATTTGTGCACCAAACAACTGTATGAAATTAAGTGGTGGGGCCGAGCTATTTAATGTGTGATCGGTTTTTGTGCAACCATACGCACATAATCCTTTTATTCTCTAAATATATAAATTACTACAACAAAACTCATATAACACTCCAACTTTCAATTCATGCCACATTTAAGTTGTACCATTTTCACAGGTAGTTGTACCCTCCATCTAGACCCAGCATCCATTTCCAAATACAAGATACCCACACTAACAGATAAAACATTTTATCACTTTCATATTCAATCAATCACATGCTCATCATGTTCTCTCACACATTCAACATGTATTTCTAAGTTGTACCTTGTGCATATATGCTTGTACCACCAGGAAAACACAGTATCATTATTCTAAAACTCCACTTTCTTTCTTATTCATATATTACTTACTTTCTATGATCATATAAGCAACAATTTTCGGTCATCCTAATAAATAACCATTATCGAACTCATTGTTAGTAATTCACAAAATCTCTTCATAAATGCCCTAATCATAACCAATATTCAAAACATGACACACCAGATTGTCCCCTAAGCATTACTGATTGTACATTCAGGGAAGACAGAAACCCAGCTTCACTCTTTAAATCATGAAATTTCAACAGTGCAGTAATGTGGAAACAGTGAACTGAAATCCTTTCAACATTTTATGAATCATTTAAGCACACAAGGTTTATTCATGTAAATTCGTAGTCTTTCTAACTCACCAAAAATCATAAAAACCATGTACTGTCATTCCGCATATCATGATTCATCAGTAACAGAGTATCATTAAACACACATTAGTGCTACGAAACCGATTTGCGAAGTCGTGTAAGATTGTTTTTCCAACATAATCAAACCCTGGTTCCACATAATTAATCTAATCCGAGTTCATTACATTCGTTGACCATAACAAACATATACAATATATTCTTTAATCATAACAAGCATAATACATACAAATCAAACAATAATGGATACTAACCAAGAGATCGTATGAGAAAGAGAGCCAAGAAGGAGAGCTTCGATCCAACAGAAGCTGCCGTCGATTCGCGGTAGAAGGAGGTGTTTTTAGGGTTCGTAATATGCATGAAGAGTTGTGTAATACATCCCATGTATTACGTATACATAAAAAAACGGGATTAGGCTGGGATCGGGTGGGCTTAAGAGGAGAACCGGGCTGAAGGTTAGAAGGGCTCAAGTGTGATGTTTGTGTTGTGTGGTCCAAGTGTTGGTAAGTGATTTGGGCCGTAAAGTATTGCGTTGATCAAACACATATGAAATAAATATATGCAAAATATAATAGAATCCCTAATTAACATTAAGCGTGCAACCATATATCACGAGTGGGCCGAGCCCACATGACACTAGTTTGGGCCTTTAGAGACTTGAGCCGATGACTGCCCAACTAGAAGGAGAATCAGCCGTTAGAGACTTGGACTCGGTTCTCTTATATAGCAAACTCACATAAAATACAAACAACAACAATCACATATAATTTAACATAATTTACATAGATAGAACATAATGATACCAGTTGCGAGGTGAAAATAGGAAGATGCTAACCTAAAAGTTCGGGTTGTCACAGTTCTGGTTACAGTGGTAGCTCGAATGAGGAAAGCTCCAATGCGGGTGGTTGTGATTCAGATTCGGAAGTAAAGGAAACTCTTGATGCTGAGGTTGATTGTCTGCTGAAGGAAGCTGAGAAATTGATAGAAGCCAAGGAGTCGAAAAACCGGAAATCTGCGCGGATAAAGAAAGCTGAAGTTGCATCAAAGGAAATGAAGGAGTTCTTCACCAAGGATGGATCTTCTTCTTATCAAACGGCCTTTATGGAAAATGTTGCAGCCTCGACTAGTCAGGTACGCACTGAAACTCCTAGTGTATGCAATGATTGTGTGGAATTGAAAAATAAGCTAGAAGTTGTTACTAGTCACAATCAGGGATTGGTAGTTAACCTTTCGAAATGCAAGGAGGCAAACATGGCTTTAACTCACAATGAAAAAGATTTCAAATCTTTTATTGAAACGCTTAAGAAAAGTGTGTCTGAATGAACAAAAACAGTTTTGAACAAGCAAACAGGTATTAATATCTATATTAATATCATTCAGAATAAAAGAAAGAGTTAGCCATTGCCAAATGTGAGCATGATGCGATCAAGCTCAAGTTGGAGAGTTATTCTAACTCCCGATATGTGCTTGATCATATCCTCGAGGTTCAGAAGCTGAAAGGAGATGTTAAGTGCATTGGGTATAAATCGTGTACACCTCCGTTGAGACACAATTATACCAAGTTCCCTGATGAGGAAGAAATGCCACGGTTTGAACCATCTGTACCTCTTAATCCCGAAGAGTTTGCAGCAGGTTTAGGGTTCAATCTGGATGATTCATCAAAGGAATCAGAAAAGACAGAAAATGTGTCTTGTGCTGTGGAACAAAGTCCTCCAATAATTGAGGACTGTGTTTCATCAGATGATGAATCGGATGAATCAGATTCGAGTTATGAGGATCAATCTCTTGATATGAAGAAAGGAGTAGAAATTCCAGTTGAGAATCATAGCCTGTGTGATCCTCCTACTCCCGTTGCCCCCGTTGTGCAACCAATTGTAAAACGAGAGATTGATTCGATCAAATATGTGGATGAATCTGTGTCTACGTTTGAAGGCGATAATGTGTTATATACTTTGATTGGTGATGATAAAATTTACTCAAACAAGGATTTCCCAATTAAAAATGTTAATCCATCAATGATTGAAAGAGTTTTGGAAGATTCTACCAGTAAGTTTTTGGGTAAGGCGATCCCAAGAGTTACAGTAACTCAGTGTGATCCTATTCCAAAATCTGAAGTTAGAAAACAATACGGAAATAAAAAATTACCAACTGAGAAACAACCAATCACCCCTAAAGGTAAACAACAGGAAAAACAAGCTCAACAATCTAAGTTTGAACCAAAGGTAGCTCGAAACAAGAAAAAGGGAAGGGATGTTAAATTTGTGGCCTCAAGCGGTACTGACAAAATTGAGACTTTTGAAAACAAATCTAATACTGCTTTTGTTCAACAAGTCAAAATTTTGAAACGTAACAATGATAACAATTACACACAACATACAAATGGGTGTGATAATGAAGCTAGTACCTCAAGGCCCGCAAGTACAACATCGGGACATCGATCAGAGTCTCCTAAATTTGTTGAAAGGAGAACATGTTTTAAGTGTGGGGAATTTGGGCATATAATCAAAAATTGTACAAACCCACCAAAACCAAAGTTTGTTGAAAAAGCCCCTCCTGAAAAGGATTACCAACGTCGTCCTGTGTCACCTAAACAAGACAAACAAATTGTTAAGAAACAAGAAGCTAGACAACGATGTAAAAATATTAAGGCAATCAAAAAAGCATTAAAACAGGATATTGTTGAAAAGGGACCAAGTTCATCTAATTCGTCAAAACCAGAAGTGTCTAAAATTGTAAATAATAATCAATCTGGTAAGCGACCACAATCTTGGAAACATAAAACCGGTACAGTTTCAGGGGGAGGCACACCTTTTCCAAATCATCAAGAAATAGAAATAACATTTCTTGATGATAAGGGTCGACCCAATACCACTAAGGCTTGGGTCCCCATCTCGAACTGATTGTTTAGTGTGTTATGCAGGGTGTTCCAGGAGGAACTGTGAATAGTCTTTGGTGTCACACCCTGACTTTTGCGGAAGCGTGGTTTATTTGGTGTGACTTCTTAATACCATTACAACAATCATAACAATGCTATATGATAAAAACATGAGATATTCATCCATTAATAAAGATAGAAAAATCCCATTTTCAACAATCACAAAATAATTTACAAACCTTAACTTGATTTATTTGAGTTCATAAAGACTTAGCAAAAAAACTTTAAACAAAACCAGGTTTAGGTATATATAACCCGTCCAGGAAGAGGTTACACCTTCTAAACCCTGAATGACTTCTTTATTCAAACGCAGCTTGAAAATACGTGCATACCGTGCCAGATCCGTCGGTTTCCTGAAATACATGTAATTTGAAAAGTCAACATAACGTTGAGCGAGTTCATGTTTAAGTGAGTAGGTATAAACCTTTGTAAAAATGTCTGTATATATAAAAACCCCTGGTATGTAGCAATTAAGGAAAAAGAGACCACCATTGGGTTGCAAAGCCAATGATAAGTGTGAAGTGATGCAGGAAGACTCAAACCTAGCGGATTTGTGCGTCGGCCACTTAGTCACCTCATGGTCCACTCGGCGGACTCAGGAGTGGGGCTCGCTACACCCAAATAGATCTATCACTAATGTACCTCGGTCCTACAACGAGGATTGATGGCCTTAAGTTTTGTGCCCACCACTCACATGTTCGCGTAGTAAAAACCCTCCTTAAGCTAACCATACCATGTAAATAAATGTCTGTAAAAGTCTGTAAATGTCTGTAAAAGTCTGTAAATGTCTGTAAATGTCTGTAACATGTATTTCACCCCCGAGGTGTAAAACAGAAAATTGTTAAGAGAAAAGGGGGACATGAACTCACTGTATTGCGTCTTCGGTACTCGTAACCCAAATCTCCTCAGCAAACACGACTACCTACAATGGTCTAACGTCTATTAGACGAACGGGTCGTGCCTTGTCTTAGTGTTGATTAGTGCCTTTGAGTTACGTTTTAAAGTGTCTTCAATATTTTAGTAATAATACTTCTCATACTTGTGTATTCGAATTTCTTTCCCAATGATGGGATATTTTACATATGTCTGTTCATATTGGAATTATATTTTTAAGTCCCATTTTAGAGAATACATATTTAACCATATTCCTGTATAAAACCAACCTCCGATACTCCGTATTTCGTCATAAAAATTATGGCGAGTTTTATGTTTGAAAAACATAGTCTAAAACATGCTAGTAACCACTTGTTTAGAAAAATATTTGCTAAGTGTTAGGATTTTCGGAAAATTTCGCCATAGTCTCCTTTGTAAATGGAGGCGTCCATGCTTAATAGCATATCATTTTCTTTTACAAATACGCCGTAGAGTGTTCCCACATAGCCAACCCGACAATCATACATGCAATACACTATTTATGTCATTTCAGCTTTATTAGTCAAAACTGGACTGTTTTCGAATATTTTAATAAAATAGTTAACCTTTTCCAAAAATTCCCAAATTTTTACAGGATGTCATAAACGTTCCAAAATTTATTGTGTAAAAATATCGGGGATCAGTCCATTACCAATTTTATATAAAAATTATTTTACCCGACTGCAATCAGATTTGATACCTTTTGATTGCAGTTTTACGGAAAAATTAACTAAAAATCAATCGTAGGTCGGATCGACGAAATTCTAGTTGGAGGGTCACGGGAACAACAGTGACAAACTACTGTAAAAATTCCATGAGCTGATTTTACTCAGGTTTCGGGTTTTGACTCTGAATACAACACACTTTTTCAGCAGGAAAATTTCAGCTTGAGCTGCTGTTTTAAAATAATTTGTTAAAAATAGTAAACGACCTCGAAAAATTACGATTCCAGTTCCATTTGTTCGGTTATTCAAAATTACACAATTTAGACTCCAGAAATTCAGTTTTTCGATCAAAAATGACCCAGTTACAGCCTGTTGAAGTTGGCTGGAAATTTCAATCAGCATGTTTATTTCAGGTTTAGTGATTCTAAAAACATATTATCAAGTGTCCGAACCTTGATTTGTTAATAACTTAATGATCAAACAACATGCATGCATTCACCAAACTCAAACCAACCTGATAACTTCATCATGCAAACCTTTTTATGTATGATTTTATGTGCTGTTTCAAGTTCATATTTTTAGTGTTTTAGCTTTTGTGTGCCATGACCATTTAAACAAAACATAACAAGAACAAGATGGAACAAGGGTGTGAAGGGACTTACTACTAGCACAAGGCTAGGGTAACAATCTTAGGGCAAAGATGATGGAGATGGTGGTGCTAGAGACTTGAACAAAGCTTCTTTGTGAATCCTTCAACTTGTAACTACTTTGAATGTTCTTCAAGCTTGGAGAGGGACTTGTATGAAGAAGATTAAGGTGTGTAAGTAATGGTGGTGGTGATTTTCGGTTATGGAGAGAGGGGGGGGGGGGTGAGCCGAAAATAAGGGGGAAGGAGGAGGAAGGTTGGGTGAAGAGTTTGATAGTGATGATGATTTTCATCTTGGAAACATGCATTCTAGAACCTAGGGTAATCATACAATAATTCTTGGCCAATAGAAAAAAGATTCCCTTTACACACAATCTAAACAAAATATTTTTAAATAATTATGGAAGATTTTCGGTTGGGGGGGGGGTAAAGTGAAAATTTTTGTTAACTAATAGGTATTAAGTTAGAAGATTAAGGGTATTTCCAAGTATAGTGGGTGTATGTCATGTTTACATGGTGTATGGGGATTTTTGTGACCATGATTATTTAAGAACAATAAAATAATATTTTTGACAATATTTTCGTGTCTCGGGTATTGTCTGGTTGTTCGGTTACGTATCGTTCCGTTAAAGCGTTTAATTGTACCGCATAGTGTCTTTTATGCATCTTTTTGTAACGAAATCATTCCTGGCACTTAGGAAAGTATACAGGACCACTCTGCCATATTTGTGTATTCTACCGGTATAATAAAATGCTGAATTTTATAAAAGAATGCAGAATTCTGTATTTAACGCATGTTTTGGGCACTTCCCGGCACTATATCTATCACCTAATGACATAGTCTTATGGTCCTCACTTCCCTACACTCCATACTAGTGTAGTACTCTATCCCTGGCTCATACTGGCCATAAAAACATTGTCTGTCTATGTGCTGGTATTGTCAGCACTATTTCTGAATCAACCGTTCAGTGTGTCAACTGTGCTGAGTGCATCAAGTATGTCACTAATGTAGGTGTGTAATGAATGGAGTGACTGTATGAAATGTGATGCATGTATATATAATATGGAATCGTAGAGCAGTTTAAATTGTCAGTTGAAATTAAGCACAATCATTAAGCACGTAATTAAGATTAATTAATTTGTACAGTACCTGTAATTTTGAGGGTTGTCACATTCTCCCCCCGTTAAGAAAATTTCGTCCTCGAAATTTGTACTACCTTAATTCCTTAGGGTTTCGTTATGCATGTATGTATATGAATAGTACCGGGGTAGATAATCACCAAACCAACCTTATTCACATCAAGTGAGTCCAAGAATATATATATCACAAATCCAATAGTTAAAAGGTGTGTGCTTTTAGCATTTGGTGTCGAGGGTACAAGACGTATCGATGTATAGTCTAGTGCAATCCAGTTAACAGGGGTTTCACGAAAGAGGAGTCTTGTCTATTAGGATACTTAGATAGTCGGTCACAATATACCAACGAGTTTTCACAACCGTAGCATCAGCTATATGAACTCAAAATCAATAACCCAAAAGTAGTAGTAAAGTGATCTGTAAATCTCCCGACTAAATGAATGGAAAGGTTTAGTGTGTTGGCACTCTTAAGTTTCGTAGGTACACCTAATGGAATACAAGCGAATTTGGTGTATCACGGTCTTGATTCGTAGTTGCATCAGAAATGTTTAAATGACAAGTCAACAAAAGTATATGTAGTTTTGGGTGAAACAGTTGACCATGATTAGCACAAGATAATGACACCACAGGGTGTCGAAATGACGAGATTCAATAATGGTGGTGACTAAACAAGTTTACCGAGCCTGAAATCAAATGAAGGTGTACAAAGATAACCCGAAGGTTTGATTTACACAATGTCGTAAAATTTCTAGTTGAATAAAGAATATCAAAGAGCCACTGTTTTTTGATCGAAGGTGAAAAAGTATTAAATACCGCAAGGTATTCGATAGATAATGAAAGGATCGTTAAGAGGTACATTGTGCTATGGAATGAATCTATGTACCATTGCCTTGACGCACAACTGTGTTGAGACTGCTTTAATTGTGATAAACTAGGCAGATTTAGAGCAATTAAATAATGTAAATCCGTATATGAAGTGAGTAACCCAATTAGCACAAGCTTCAATTCCGTGAAAATATCACCTCAAGTTGTCGAAGTCAATCAAACGATTTAGTGGAGTTGTAGATCAACCGAATCTACTACGACTCGTAATGAAAGAATCTTTGCAAAAATGTTTGAATTTGACGCTCCCAATACATCATATGACGTCTTAAACTGAATAGGCGAAATGAATAAGTTCGAGCAATTGAACTTGGTTCTGGCGTAATCCGATAATAAACGTAGGTATCAACAAGGGAATCCCAGCACGGTTACGATGATGAATTATGAACGTAACTTGAACGAAAGCAGTTTCAAGAAAGTGTGTTGACTTGGTAACTAAAGAGTCAACAATAACAATAATGTAAGTCATTTGAATCACAACCCAGTGATTAGGTTTAGCAACATAATATTCGAACTTCAATGAAGCGCTTGAAATGAAACCGCACGTGTAGCAGAAGGTGCATGCGTAATATGTGAGTTTTCAAGTAATGACACAATGAGTGTTTGCTAAAATGGAGAAACGACCAAATATTCAAGGCAAAAGAGTGTTCGCTCTCAGCGAAGAAAATCAACGTGATGCAACTACCATTAAGGGGAGTAGAGATGCAAACATCTACTCGCTAGAAGCAAAAGTGATGGTTTCAACGAAAGAAATTTAAGTACTTTCTATTTTGTTAACTGAAATGGCATGTATGTCAGGTTAATGGTGTTCGATCGAGTCAACAAGTATGGTTTCTAAGTAGCGACCTCTACAAGTTTGGACCTGGGTTCCCAAAGGTCCTAAGCCTATGTTTTCTAGATCCTTAAGGTTTCGTATTCGGTGTAACACTGTCTAGTGCACCGTGTGTGACACACCATTCGTGTGTCCATTCACAACATGTCATTGTCCCACAACTTCCCCGGTATACTTCCTTCCCGAATTCACAGCTAACGACACTCGATCATCGATTCGTCGTGAAATAGTAGTTGGGTCCTCACAGTTAGTTACATAAGTAATTCGTTAATCATTAGCAAGAGTCACCGACTCTCGTGGGTTAGCTCGTTCGGCTCCTGGTAGTTGATGCTCATTTGAAAGTCACTTCCTTCTTCTTGCCGAGCAGAACTGGGGTATCCCAAATTGGCAATTTTGGTCTATTATCTTCCTTCTCTATCCACTACTGAAACTACACTGTCAATCCTTGCATTTCCGAAGGTGCAAGTCTCTAGAGTGCATTTACCACAGGTGCGGCGCCCGGAATCAAATCGATGCGAAATTCGACTAGTCGCTGAGGAGATAATTCTGGTAAGTCTTCGGGGTGAACTTTCAGGATATTCCTTATCACAGGAGTATCTTCGAGTTTTGGTTCTTCGGCTCCCTTGTCCCCGACATGAGCCAAGAAAACAACTCATCCTTTACACAACAGCTTTCGTGCCCTCCAGCAATTTGTAATTTGTAGGGGCGTATCCTGTTTCATGAGTCACGATCGTTCCTTTATTCGCCATTGGGGTGCGGACATTAAACTCCGCTCGATCACATGGAAATTAATCCATCCCAATTACCACGTTGAAGTTCCCAACTCAACGGGCAGCAGATCAAGCGTAAACTTACGCTCTCCAGGTTCTATATTGCCGTTCCTAGTTACTGTGTTGGCTTCCACTAGCTTCACCTAGCTAGTTCCATCGAGTGCGACTTATCTAACTTACTTGCTACTAACCCAAGTACACTCTCAAACTCTAGAGATGCGAAGATTAGAATTTGCAATAGTATCTTGCAACACAGATGCATAACGTTGAGTAATATAGAACGTACCGATACTTTAATCCGGGCGTGCTCCCATATCTCTGCTACTGAGCTTTTATCCTTGTGCTTGATTCTTCTTAGGGCAGTACTTTCTGAAATGCTTCTTGCTCCCACAGTTAAGACAACCTTGAGCACGTTTCTGTTTGTCACTTGTTCTGCCCTGGTATTCGTCATTGTCGTTGTTTTCACCGTGATTCTCACTACCATCTTGACATCCATTTCTACTTTCAGTAGCTTGCCTACAAGTTTCCTTGGGATGCCCTCTCTTGCCATAGTTATCACATTTTCCATATTTACATCGCCCGACATGATAGCGTAGACAATTGTCGCACTTAGGTAGAATACCCATGTAGTCCTTTCCCTTTTTGGCCTTCTTCTCGTTACTTACCCGAGTAACCACCTTGAGATTTGCGAGCTTTCTCTTGTTATCCCCAGGTGACCCTACAGGAGTCTCCTCTCTCTCTTTCACAGTGGGAAAATTCTCCTCGTCTAATCGCTTCTTCAGTGAGCGCCACGCTCATGTCGATTGCTTCGATAATTGTTGAACGCTTAGATGTTGTTACCAGGCTTAGAATCTGCGGTGCTAGTCCCCTGATGAAAAGTTCGATCTTCCTAGATTCTGGTTCCACCAAACGCGATGCAACTTGTGATAACTCGCCAAATCTCTGCACATATTCAGCTATCTTTTGACCTTCCATTCTCAAGTTCCACAATTCAGTTTCCATCTTCTGGACTTCCGCCCTAGAGCAATATATTTTGCGCATTAGTTCCTTCAGTTCGTCCCACATCATAGCATATGCAGCGGCCTCGCCCATTGCTTGAATTTGAAGGTTCCACCATGACAGAGCCCCATCTACAAATAGCCCCGCTATGTACGTAACCTGATGTTCTGGGGCGCATTTGCTCAATCGTAAGACAGAATTCGTCTTCTCCACCCAACGCACAAATGCTAAGGCACCCCCAGTGCCGTCGAATTCTCGAGGTTTGTGGTTCAAGAACTGCTCGTAGGTGCAGCCGCTGGGTGGGTTATTTCCTGAGGTACCTCCTCCGTGTTCGGAGCGAAGGGCCTCGAGTTGTGCGATGGCTTGCGAGATGCGCCCTTGCAGTTCTGACTCTGCTGTTGTCGGCAGAGGGTTGTTGGTATCGACGTTCCCTTGTATCGACATCTTCTGAGAAGAAGGTTGGTTAGGTCAGGTCTCATTCGTTCGGGGAGTGCATATAGTTGTTTAGAGATCGTATGTACACATACATATTAGGTTATCACACCAACCAATCAAGCAATAGTATAATCATAGTATAACCAAGAAATTTGGTAATTATGTTTAATGAGAGCATAGTAAGCAGCACATAGCGTTATAATTATTGTACACACATATAGATTAATAACGTGCTTAATGGAGACATAGCGACGGAGTTTCATTGGTCATTGGCCATAAAGTATTGTCGTATGTTTTATAATGATTGGGCCCTCATTATTCCCTGACCACAATTGTATTGCCTTCCAAAATGTATCCCATCAATAGGGACACAGGGTCACCCTACCCTTGTCCATTAAATGTATTAGTGTATCAAAATCACATAGTCTAAAGTGGTCTTTAAAAGTCTCCACAAACCCGGCTTATCATTAGTGTCTTTACTTGAAAGCAATGTAATCCACATAATCCAGAAATCACTATACCAGTGTCTGAGGAGGAGGAAAGAAAAGTAAATGGTTTAACGTGCGTGGACTTCCTCCTTGGGCTTGCGTACACGTCGAAGTAATTATCTGCTCTGCCACTCGATAGTAAAGAAATGAGCATCAGAATCCTGGGAACGGTGTAATAGTAACGATTGAGGGCGCAAAAATGAACCTTGATAAATGTGAAGGATCAAAGTATGCTGGTAATAAACAGGGTGGAGGACTTGGTGTCTTACATAAATTTTTCAGACAATATGCTGTCCTGTGATGTAAATACTTACATCATGTTTTCAGTTATGTAATGTTTGGCATTTGAATTTACTAAATGGGGTGTTAGCTCAAGCTCCAACACTCTGTGACTCATATCCTCAAACTATAGTTGGTGTTACAGGAGCAACTCATCTCATATGTGGCCTCCATAATGTGAGGGATGGTAAGGGTCTAAAATTAGCATAGTGTATTATAGGAACCATCAAATCGGCTCGTCCAGCGTTGTAGAGGTGAAAGTAGTAAATGGTGCGGTCTGTGAGGTCATAGAAAATGTTGCTGTAGCCGATGGGATCGTTACGCGGGTGCTAACCTGGAGTACCTTCTCGGGGTGCGGGTATATCTTGAAGGAAAGCATTAGGCTTCTTGGCGCAATGGATGTCGGTCTTCACAAGAGCAACATTAGCGGGTGAAGGTGCAGGAACAAACGTCTCGACCGATAAGGAGACCATCAGTCACAGGTACTGGGTCAGATATAAGGGGTGTAATGCCCGGTATACCAAAGAAACAGGATCATAATCAAGCAAGGGTGCAGGATCAGCAGGTGCAGCATCAAGCTGTCCCAAAAGGTACAGAAGCTAACTCAGGAGCAGGCCCTGGGTCGTGTAACGGTGTGGTGCCTCGAGCAGGTGTTAGTGCAGCAGCCATAATGGCGTCGTCGTCCATGTTAGTAGTAGAAAGAGGTGACCAGGCCGTCTATAAGGCTGTAAATGTCACAGACTCAAGGGAGTCTGAAATCGAATATATGCTAGAATCAGAGGGTGGCCTGTTAACAGGGGCCTTAAGAAGTGAAATTAGTAGCAACGTTCTCGTCTAACTTTCTATCACCATAGGCATCAGCAGAAGGACCGTCAATAAATATGTCTACGTCATCATTAATTGCTTGTCGCGTAGCCAACCTTCGACAGGAAAGTCCATAGGAGACGCATCGTCGAGGATCGGGGTCATGGTGTGCTCACTATTGGGGTGCCCAGTGATGAGGTGGTGATGGGCTAAACCAAGAGTGACAGAAGGATCCTTGTCAGCGAAACCATCAGCAAGGGTAAAGTATCACCAAAATCTGGTAACGCGGACTGTTGGAAGTCGTCCTCGTCCTTGGTTAGTATATCAGGATCACTCTCAGTGTCTGACGTAAATGTCCCTGGCACAGATTCAGTCTCATCATCTGGGATGGCGGCCGTAATGTTATCAACGTCTGATAACTCGCCTTCTAAATAGTGTGACGTGTGTGCCGGTTCATAATAGTCATAGCATGTATATCCATATTAGTGTATGCAAATACTCACCACGTATGCACGTATATCAATAATCAGCAATTAAGCGTGTAAGTAATGACAATGTAAGCATGTAATCATCCTAGTCTTCCCCAGACTATCCCACCCAGTCTCTCAGACTAAACTCCCTGGTCTCTCAGACTAACTCTCTGGTCTCTCAGACTAACTCCCTGGTCTCTAAGACCAACTCCCTGGTCTCTAAGACCAACTTTCCTAGCCTCTAAGACTAAATCCCTGGTCTCTAAGACCACCCTCCCAGTCTCTAAGACTAAATCCCTGGTCTCTAAGACCAACCTCCTAGTCTCTAAGACTAAATCCCTGGTCTCTATGACCAACCTCCCAGTCTCTAAGACTAAATCCCTGGTCTCTAAGACCAACCTTCCAGTCTCTAATACTAAATCCCTGGTCTCTAAGACCAATTATCCCCAGCCTCCAAGGCTGATCCTCCCTCAGCCTCTAAGACTGAATTATAAACATAAATTTTGAAATGTGTACTTGTGCCTTTTGTTTGTAAAAATGTTTGTTTCCTGGATCTGGACGATTTGTGTATGCAGTGTAAAAATGTTTGAAAACGTTTTCGTGAGAGCCCTGATGATCATAGTCTAGACTCTAGAAAGAATCCTAGTTCGCTATGAACCTGGCCCTGATACCAAGCTGTCACACCCTGACTTTTGCGGAAGCGTGGTTTATTTGGTGTGACTTCTTAATACCATTACAACAATCATAACAATGCTATATGATAAAAACATGAGATATTTATCCATTAATAAAGTTAAAAAAAATCCCATTTTCAACAATCACAAAATAATTTACAAACCTTAACTTGATTTATTTGAGTTCATAAAGACTTAGCAAAAAAACTTTAAACAAAACCAGGTTTAGGTATATATAACCCGTCCAGGAAGAGGTTATACCTTCTAAACCCTGAATGACTTCTTTATTCAAACGCAGCTTGAAAATACGTGCATACCGTGCCAGATCCGTTGGTTTCCTGAAATACATGTAATTTGAAAAGTCAACATAACGTTGAGCGAGTTCATGTGTAAGTGAGTAGGTATAAACCTTTGTAAAAATGTTTGTATGTATAAAAACCCCTGGTATGTAGCAATTAAGGAAAAAGAGACCACCATTGGGTTGCAAAGCCAATGATAAGTGTGAAGTGATGCAGGAAGACTCAAACCTAGCGGATTTGTGCGTCGGCCACTTAGTCACCTCATGGTCCACTCGGCGGACTCAGGAGTGGGGCTCGCTACACCCAAATAGATCTATCACTAATGTACCTCGGTCCTACAACGAGGATTGATGGCCTTAAGTGTTGTGCCCACCACTCACATGTTCGCGTAGTAAAAACCCTCCTTAAGCTAACCATACCATGTAAATAAATGTCTGTAAATGTCTGTAACATGTATTTCACCCCCGAGGTGTAAAACAGAAAATTGTTAAGATAAAAGGGGGACATGAACTCACTGTATTGCGTCTTCGGTACTCGTAACCCAAATCTCCTCAGCAAACACGACTACCTACAATGGTCTAACATCTATTAGACGAACGGGTCGTGCCTTGTCTTAGTGTTGATTAGTTTCTTTGAGTGACGTTTTAAAGTGTCTTCAATATTTTAGTAATAATACTTCTCATACTTGTGTATTCGAATTTCTTTCCCAAGGATGGGATATTTTACATATGTCTGTTCATATTGGAATTATATTTTTAAGTCTCATTTTAGAGAATGCATATTTAACCATATTCCTGTATAAAACCAACCTCCGATACTCCGTATTTCGTCATAAAAATTATGGCGAGTTTTATGTTTGAAAAACATAGTCTAAAACATGCTAGTAACCACTTGTTTAGAAAAATATTTGCTAAGTGTTAGGATTTTCGGAAAATTTCGCCATAGTCTCCTTTGTAAATGGAGGCGTCCATGCTTAATAGCATATCATTTTCCTTTACAAATACCCCGTAGAGTGTTCCCACATAGCCAACCCGACAATCATACATGCAATACACTATTTATGTCATTTCAGCTTTATTAGTCAAAACTGGACTGTTTTCGAATATTTTAATAAAATAGTTAACCTTTTCCAAAAATTCCTAAATTTTTACAGGATGTCATAAACGTTACAAAATTTATTGTGTAAAAATATCGGGGATCAGTCCATTACCAATTTTATATAAAAATTCTTTTACCCGACTGCAATCAGATTTGATACCTTTTGATTGCAGTTTTACGGAAAAATTAACTAAAAATCAATCGTAGGTCGGATCGACGAAATTCCAGTTGGAGGGTCACGGGAACAACAGTGAAAATCTACTGTAAAAATTCCATGAGCTGATTTTACTCAGGTTTCGGGTTTTGACTCTGAATACAACACACTTTTTCAGCAGGAAAATTTCAGCTTGAGCTGCTGTCTTAAAATAATTTGTTAAAAATAGTAAACGACCTCGAAAAATTACGATTCCAGTTCCATTTGTTCGGTTATTCAAAATTACACAATTTAGACTCCAGAAATTCAGTTTTTCGATCAAAAATGACCCAGTTACAGCCTGTTGAAGTTGGCTGGAAATTTCAATCAGCATGTTTATTTCAGGTTTAGTGATTCTAAAAACATATTATCAAGTGTCCGAACCTTGATTTGTTAATAACTTAATGATCAAACAACATGCATGCATTCACCAAACTCAAACCAACCTGATAACTTCATCATGCAAACCTTTTTATGTATGATTTTATGTACGGTTTCAAGTTCATATTTTTAGTGTTTTAGCTTTTGTGTGCCATGAACATTTAAACAAAACATAACTAGAACAAGATGGAACAAGGGTGTGAAGGGACTTACTACTAGCACAAGGCTAGGGTAAGAATCTTAGGGCAAAGATGATGGAGATGGTGGTGCTAGAGACTTGAACAAAGCTTCTTTGTGAATCCTTCAACTTGTAACTACTTTGAATGTTCTTCAAGCTTGGAGAGGGACTTGTATGAAGAAGATTAAGGTGTGTAAGTAATGGTGGTGGTGATTTTCGGTTATGGAGAGAGGGGGGGGGGGGTGAGCCAAAAATAAGGGGGAAGGAGGAGGAAGGTTGGGTGAAGAGTTTGATAGTGATGATGATTTTCATCTTGGAAACATGCATTCTAGAACCTAGGGTAATCATACAATAATTCTTGGCCAATAGAACAAAGATTCCCTTTACACACAATCTAAACAAAATATTTTTAAATAATTATGGCAGATTTTTGGTTGGGGGGGGGGGGGTAAAGTGAAAATTTTTGTTAACTAACAGGTATTAAGTTAGAAGATTAAGGGTATTTCCAAGTATAGTGGGTGTATGTCATGTTTACATGGTGTATGGGGATTTTTGTGACCATGATTATTTAAGAATAATAAAATAATATTTTTAACAATATTTTCGTGTCTCGGGTATTGTCTGGTTGTTCGGTTACGTATCGTTCCGTTAAAGCGTTTAATTGTACCGCATAGTGTCTTTTATGCATCTTTTTGTAACGAAATCATTCCTGGCACTTAGGAAAGTATACAGGACCACTCTGCCATATTTGTGTATTCTACCGGTATAATAAAATGCTGAATTTTATAAAAGAATGCAGAATTCTGTATTTAATGCATGTTTTGGGCACTTCCCCGCACTATATCTATCACCTAATGACATAGTCTTATGGTCCTCACTTCCCTACACTCCATACTAGTGTAGTACTCTATCCCTGGCTCATACTGGCCATAAAAACATTGTCTGTCTATGTGCTGGTATTGTCAGCACTATTTCTGAATCAACCGTTCAGTGTGTCAACTGTGCTGAGTGCATCAAGTATGTCACTAATGTAGGCGTGTAATGAATGGAGTGACTGTATGAAATGTGATGCATGTATATATAATATGGAATCATAGAGCAGTTTAAATTGTCAGTTGAAATTAAGCACAATTATTAAGCACGTAATTAAGATTAATTAATTTGTACAGTACCTGTAATTTTGAGGGTTGTCACATTTGGATTGTTGACAGTGGAGCATCCCGGCCCATGACAGGCGACTTAAGGCTCCTGTACGATGTGAAAAGCATTAAGGGAGGTTATGTTGCCATTGCTGGTGATAAAGGCGGATACATCACTAGAGAAGGAATGATTTCCAATGGTGTTGTTAGTTTCGACAAGATCAATTATGTGCGTCAAATTGATCACAATATTCTTAGTGTTTCGCAAATCTGTGACAAGAAGTTCACGGTACATTTTGATCATACCGGTTGTTATGTGCTGAAACCCGGTTTTCAAGATTCCCAAAGATTGGATTCTGTTGACGGCTCTAAGAATTAACGACTTGTATATTCTTGATATGAGCCAAGCTATTACCACGCCTGCACAAGTTACATGTTTTGTCTCAAAGGCCACTGAAAAGGAGTCTATATCTTGGCACAGACGTATGGGTCACATTCACTTGAGGAAGATGAACCATCTGGTGAGAAATAATCTTGTGAACAGTGTTCCACTCAAAATTTTTCACTTGCAAGACGTCTGTGTATCATGCCGAAAAGGAAAGCAAACGAAGAAGTCTCATCCAATCAAGAAAGTGGACACCGTCAACATGCCTCTTGAACGGCTTCATATGGCCCTTTTTGGACCTATGAAGCACAAGACTACGTTTGGAGATGCTTATTGTTTGGTAGTTACTGATGACTATTCAAGATTCTCATGAGTATCGATGATGGCACACAAAAGAGAGACAACGGGAATCCTCAAAAATCTGCTCACTTTACTCGAGAATTTGTACACTTTGAGGGTAAAGCGAATCAGAAGTGACAAAGGCACGGAATTCGTGAATCAGTTTATGGACGAGTTTTGTGCTTCTAAGGGAATTCTGCATAAGTATAGTTCTCGTTACACTCCTCAACAAAATGGTGTCACTGAGAGGAAGAATAGAACGCTTATCGAGACGGAAAGAACCATGTTAGTGGAGTCGGAGCTTCCTATTCAGTTTTGGGGGGAGGCTGTGGCTACTGCTTGTTATACTTTGAACAGGGTTCTTACTGTTAAAAGACATGGGAAAACATGTTTCGAATTGTTGCACAGACGGAAAACGGATGTGTCTTATTTAGAACCTTTTGGCGCTCCATGCACTATGATTGATCCACATGGCAAGTTTGGTCCAATGGCTATCGAAGGCTTCTTTCTTGGGTATGCTACTCCAAATTTCAGGGTGTGGAATCTGGAAATGAAAAAGATTGAGGAATGGGGTGAAGTCAGGGTTCAAAGGTATACTGAATGTGTGAGAGCTCCGGGTGCTCCTTGGATGTTTGATTATGATGGACTGTTTGATTCCTTTAATCTGCCAACTTTTGATGAGGCGTCTACAGCAGCACAAATGTTGCTTGGAGGTGATGCAGCAGTTGATTCATCATTAGTATGACCAATTATTGTTAATCGATAAGTGTCTGGTTCAATTAATAATGTTGTTCAAAATGAGGAATTTGAAGATGCAGCTGATTATAATGTGTCGTCGGAAGATGAGGAATTTCATGGTGCAAATGAAGCAACTCCAGCTCATGTCCAAGCTCCTGTTCAAGGTGTTTCTGAAGCAACTTCTCAGGTGCAAGTTCAAGACAATGCTGAAGGGAATGCATCCACATCTAACGCTTCTCCAGGCATCGATTTAATTGTTGATTTGAATATCAATAATTTGGGTATTGATGCTCGAGTTCCCGATGTTCTAGAAACTCGAATTCATGATACTCATCCTCGACATAATATTATAGGAAATGTCCAAAGTGGTGTGTAGACACGTAATCAGCTTCGAAGCAACCAGAATGCTGGGTTGTATTCGGCAATTAGAGAATCCGGGGAACAGAATGATTGGTCTTTCGCCTGCTATGTTTGTCAAATTGAGCCAAAATAGTGGAAAGAGACGATGAAAGACGATTCATGGGTTGAAAAAATGCAGGAAGAACTTCAACAGTTTTAGAAATTGGGCGTGTGGAAATTGGTTGATAGGCCCCCGAACTATAAGAAGATTGGTACTCGATGGGTTTACAAGTGCAAAAAGGATGACCGAGGTGTCGTTGTGAGACATAAAGCTAGATTGGTTGTCCAGGGATTTAATCAGGTTGAAGGCATTAATTATAATGAAGTTTATGCACCGGTGGCACGTCTTGAGGCGATAAGGATTTTCTTGGCTTATGCGTCCTACAAGAAGTTCACTGTTTATCAGATGGATGTGAAAAGTGCATTTCTTCATGGTGTGGTCGAGGAAGAAGTATATGTTGAGCAACCGCCTGGTTTTGAAGATTCAATTCATCCTGATAGAGTTTGGCTTCTAAACAAGGCACTTTATGGTCTTCATGAAGCTCCGAGGGCTTGGTATGAAACGTTGTCTACCTATCTGTTGCAAAATGGTTTTCGGCGTGGGTTGATCGATTGTACTCTCTTCATCAAGAAAAGAAACGAGGATTTGTTACTGGTTCAAGTGTATGTGGATGACATCATTTTCGGGTCTACAAATGATGAAATATGCAAAGAATTCGAGCGGGTGATGCAAGAAAAGTTCGAGATAAGTTCTTTGGGAGAAATGAATTTCTTTTTGGGTTTGCAAGTTCATCAGTCTAAGAAAGGGATCTTCATTCATCAGACAAAGTAAGTTGGGGATATATTGAAGCGATTCCAGATGGAAGACACGAAGCCTGCAGGAACTCCTCTGGCTCAGAATCATGGAATTACTCCTAACGGTACCGGTGAACATGTAGAACCTTCTCTCCATCGTGCTATGATCGGATCTCTCATTTATCTTACCGCTTCAAGGCCCGATATTATGTATCCAACATGTCTTCTTGCTTGTTACTAGTGTAATCCGAAGGTTTCTCATATGATGGCTTTCAAGAGGATTTTTCGTTATCTGAAGGGTTGTCCAGACACCGATCTATGGTATCCTAGGATGATAACTTCGATTTGATTGCATTCAGTGATTCTGATCATGGCGGCTGCAAGATTGATGCAAAGTCAACATCAGCGGGATTTCAGTTTTTGGGGAATCGTCTAGTCACGTGGCAATGTAAAAAGCAGACCTGTGTAGCTACTTCAACCTATGAAGCTGAGTACATTGCTGCCTCAAGTTGTTGCTCCCAAGTTCTGTGGATCCAACAGCAAATGCGCGACTACGGTTTTGAATTCCTAACTACTCCTATTTATGTTGATAATTCAGCTGCTTTACAGATCACTTGTAATCCTGTACAACACTCAAAGACAAAACACATCGAGATAAAGTATCATTTCATACGAGACTGTTATGAAGAGAAACTTATCGATGTTGTGAAAATCCACTCCGATGACCAACGTGCCAACCTTTTTACCGATGCTTTTGACAAATCCCGTTTTGACTATTTACTAATGGTAAACGACATTAAGGTCAAGCCAGAGTAAAACCAACATCGGAAAATCATTTTTGTAAATATTTATTTGTGTTTTCTTAATTCTCGTACTTTTTGCATTTTAGGGGGAGTAAAAACGAAAAATACAAAAACATTAATTTTTTTTAAATACAAAAACATAAAAAAAATTCAAAAACACAAAAACAATAGAAAAACAAAAATGAGTTTCCTGGCGAGAAAAAGATAATATGATAGTACATCAGTGGTCTGTCGAAACCTCTTTAAACCTAAAATGAAAAACGATAAGCAGCTCTATATAAGATGTATCGGTAGGCTCACAATCATTTTAAAGTGTGCAGGGTGATATAAACCTAAATCGACTGAAGACTGTGTGGGAACCTCTCATTGGCATATGGTCTTGGTACCGAAATTTCGTTTGATAGATTGCCGAGGTTCTGAGATACGTGGTCTTTATACTTTTTATCATCTGGGTATCATAGTTGTTTGTTTTACCGGAAAACAACGGGGACACAAGTCTAGAACTTCCATGATACCACACATACGTGTAAATATCATACAAACATGTATATAATACATGATGCATTCGACCTCAATAAGTGATAAACAATCACATGTCCCAATCAATAAGTGATAAAATATCACAGTTATCCGGGAGTCAAGTTCCTCTCTTTGTCTGTACGATGGTACTAACCTGTTCATGGACTTGCTCTTGTGCCCTCATGCATCGAATATCAAGTTCCTCATAAATAAGTGATTTAATCACATAGGTGATGTATTCACCCAAAAATAAGTGAGTATCTCACATCATATACGTTGAAAACAGATGATAAATGGTATACTCACCAGTAAGATGAACTCTCGTGCATACCTTGATACGAGAATGTGTCGTGTGTGGATGAACACTGGTCGGTAAGTATATATCATACCTTAACGTATCCCCTAATCATGAGTACATCTGATAAGTTGAGCTTAAGTGGACAACAATACCGATAATCGTTATAGGATGCTTATCTTAATATTAACTAACTGAACAACAAGAGTGTTTTGGCATGACAGTACACTGATATGATTCTCTTACCCTCGAAACTCGCAAAAAGAACGTCTGTAAATATTTATTTACTGCTTTCAATTTCTGCATCTCTTTATATATTTATTTACTGCTTTCTGTCTTTACATTTGAAATATTCAAAAATACCAAAAAGATTTTAGGTGTGTTTTAATATAAACTTTATAAAAACCAAAAAGATTTTATTTCTATTTATTTTTGATTGCCCGATGATTGGATCTCGAGTCTTTACCACCTGAAACCTGATTGTAAGCCGGAAAACAATTGCACCTTCATAATAGGTCGAAAGTTAACAAGTTTTTGAAAGTTAAAATCTAAATTGATCAAATTTTTAAACTTTCAAATTGTTGTCGGTCGGTGTTTGTTTGAGAGTTGGTCGTATGTGTGTCCTTTGTTTATGATTGACTATATTCCAAGCGGTTGTTCTCATTATGCATTTAGCTCTGTTGTGTGTGCAGATTGGGCATCCAAACTAGCTAAAGGCAAAGAGAGCGTGTTAGATGACAAGCTGTGGAATGTACACACGACAGTGATGCAATCTGAGGATCAAGATGATCGAGTTGCAGCTGACCACTCATCAACACCAACAAGGATCTAAAATTCGAAGATCAACGTTTCACGAGCAACATTCAAGGGGGAGTTTGCTGATACACTCCCAGTTTGTGACACGTGAAGACATCTGAAGATCCGACAACATGTGTAGATCAAAGCATCATGAGCAGCATCCAAGGGGGAGTTTGTTGATGCACTTTGTGCATGCAGCTCAGTTCGGTTCGACTCGATTCGGTACAACTCGGTTAGGTTCGGCTCAAGCCCGATGTAATGACATTCCTCGGTTGTGCGCCGCAGAGTTCGACACGCAAAGCACGAAGAGCCATGAGATGACATCACCCTAATGTCATGATGATGTCACCTTTAATAATGTAATGTGAATATGAAATGAAAACCTTAACTCTGTTGTGCTTTTATGAAGTCTACCAAGACCTCAAATGGTTCGTAGCTTTAAAGGGTTCAACAAGAAGAATCAAGGGTTCGTAGCATCCTCATGGTTCGTGAGAAATGTTTTTCAATGAAGGGTTCGTAGTGCTTGTTAACTGTTCGTTGGAACATATGGACGAAGACTATAGTCTTTGTTGGAACAGTCCACTGTTCGTGGCCAGTAGTCACTCTTGGTAGTGTATTGGGTGTTGGGCCTATATAATCAGATATTTGTTTCTCATTTGTTCGAAGAGAGTTTGAGAGTTCTGTGTGAAACTTTGTAAACACTGTGTGTATGTCTTACTGATTCTCTTCACTTAATCAAAGTTGTGAATCTTTGGTTACTTTGTGTTTGTTCCATTTTGCTTTGGCTTGCGTACTCTGGTGGATTCCGCACTCGTTAGTGTGTTAACAAACAAGGAAGTAGGTTTAATCTTGAGCCTCCAAATGGACCTACAGCTACGTCACCTGCATCACCATCACCATCATACCTTATTTTTGTTTATTAGTAATAACTTCAACCAAACATCGATTTCAGTTGATAACAATAACAACAATATATAAACTCATTTGATTTTGTTGTTGACACTTTTGCTCATGCTTTTTTTTTAATTTACTACAAATAATATCTATTTTGTTAAGTTCATATTAAAACCTATAAAATACAACATTTAAAGTGATATATATTATACAAATAATAGTCCATCTATTAGATAATTAACATGAACTAATATGTCGATCAGTCAATCTTTTCAAGATCCGTGTTAAGGGAACCACCTACGGTAGGTGCAAGCGAAGAAAATACATAAGGGTTGATTGCTGATACTCTGTTTTGTTCTAAAGATGTAAAATGATTTTGAAAATTGGATAGCTTTTCCTCTTGGTGGGATGCTGCTTTGTACTTTTATAACAAACAAAAGGGTCAAACCTTCTCAATCTCCATCTGATCCTTCTTAATCTTCTGGTTTGTGTTTGAAGATTGGATTGATTTATGTGTTTGATGAACATATGTTTGTCTAGATTACAATAACCAGGGCATTTCACAAAGGAGTTCAAACTATGTAAGGGGAATGAATGATCAATAGAAAACTCTTTTTCATTTGAGAAAATAAAAAAAAAAACTCAAATGGATCAAGCAAATGATTTATAATTAATTTTAAATGAGAAAACCAAACCACAATATCTTGAACTTGAAAAAAAAAATCAATTTTACATGAGCATTTGACACAACAGCTTCAAGACTTCGCTATATTGAGCGTAAATCGCTTTCGCTTCCCAAGTTACCGGATACTAATATGCTTGTATGAGCTCTTTTGCTTGCAAACAATGACTGAGATCCATCACCACGTCATCCATGGTTGGCCTTTCGATGGATTAGGGGGAAACACAGGCCATTGTAGTTTCTACTACCTTCCTGACTATATTGATGTCAAAACCCCTCTCCAATCTGGAATCAATAATAGTTTGAAAATTTCCACTTTCAATCGGTGACTTAACCCAATTAGCTATATGATTACCATCTAATATTTGCTTTTTGGCCTGCAATCAACTCGAGTAGTACCACCCCGAAGCTATACACATCCATTTTCTCCCTCAACCTGAAATTTGGGAAATGCCTGTATTTTACATTTCAACTACAAGTTGTAAGCTCTTATTACCAACTTTCTCAATGTTGAGTGAATACAATTATACGAGTGAATTACAAGGGAATGAACCTCAATATACACACAGGAAAAAACGCTAGGAAAGCCTATTATTGCATGAAAAATGTTGTTGAGAAAAACTCACTCATGATCAATGTACCCCTCTGTGCCCACAACCTTTACGGTTGATACATGGCTGGCATCTGCAGTAGGAAAAGCTCTGGACAACCCAAAATCTGACAATTTTGCCTGGAAACCTTCATTCAACAATATATTTGAAGACTTGACATCTCTATGGACTATTGGTGGCGTGCAACTGTGATGCAGTTATGCTAGCCCTATGATATAGATTCATGCATGTTAAAACAGCAATTATGCTTAAGAGACCCAATTAGCAAACTCTATTATGAAGAAACCTGATTTATTACTAACCTTCTACTACATCACATCCAATTTGTAACCTTCTTTCCCAGCTCAAAACATTTGGACGTCCATCTGATCAATCAAATGAAATGTGAAGCAATCAACTGAAGACAAGTACATTAGAATCTTGACAAGTGATGCTTCTAAACCGGTAAATGTGTACTTAACTAACAGCCAATTACCATATAGATGCTTTTCTAAGTTCCCATTAGCCATGAATTCATATATAATTGCCTCTTGATTGTCCTCATTGCAGTAGCCAACAAGTGAAAATTATGTTTGTATAATGAACTAGCATCAGAAGCTTGACCTGTAGAAAAATATTTCTTAATCATCCATGTTATGACTTATCTCCTTAACTTATAAGTTTGAACAAGTCTGTCTTATTGCGAATGAAACCATGGCACCGTTTCATAAAACGGTATCGTTCAACTGCCGTTATTCAACCGCCACTAACATATGTATACATATGTATTTACTGGCAAACTTATTCCGGTATCAAGACAATTTCGTTATTATTCAGAATTGTCCATTAAGTTGTTTCTTTCGATCCTTTCATTCACACTTTGTTTTTGCATTCATTATTCATACATCATGCAAACCAATTCGAATGTTATTCAATCCTCCGCTGCAATGCATTCTAATTTCCAACAAAGTGGTATCAGAGCCACGGTTAAGAAAGACAGTGTTATGCAATCTACATCAATGATAATGCCTTGTGAACACTGCACCGATGAGAAGATTGAAAAGCAAAGGAAGGAGTCAGTTTACAAACGCTGTTACTAATGTCATGAACCAGGGCATCGGATCATTTCATGCCAATGTAGGATCGAATCGCGACCTGAATGAGTCGTTCGGAAAAGCTCTAGTCCATTTCAGAGGCGGAAACTAAGAAACGGATGTAAAAACAGCTTGAATATCACTTTAAACCTCTTGTATATTGAAATAACAACTATTACAGTCACAAGGAATACCGGCAGCACCTCGGTATCACAACTGAATTCCGTTACAAATGACAAGAACACAAGCCTATTTATAGTGTCACCTACTTCCGTTTGAAACATACATGACAACTCAAGCGGAACCTTTCAAACGGACGAAACCTATCAAACAAACACTTCAAACGAAACCTATCAAAAGTCAATTCAAACTGAATTGCTTCTTGTCGTTTACTGTTGCAATGATAATGACATATTATGATGATGTCATCTATTATGATGTCATCATTGAATATGATGACATCATGATTTCACGCTTGTTCAGATCCGCAACGAAACCGAGACTCGATATAAGACGAAGTCGACAGATGAATGCACCAACAGCCAAGTAAAGGAAAACGATGAAGCGACTCAATTAATCCGACAAGCCATCAAACACCTGAATTCAGCGACAAAAGGCAAAAGATGATTTTCCACTGGAATTGATTGTCACCAGTACTGAAGGCGGATTATGGGGTGATATATGGTATGTAAGTACAGTATTTAAACATCACTATGCCGGAAATCTGAACGTTTTCAAACGAATTAAACATATGGTTGGGGTAGAAACTAAAACTGGGGAAGATAACTTTCTATTCATTAGGGGTGTAGGGGCTGTAGAAGTTAAGTCTGGGAATGAGTAGTTACGTATTCAAAGTGTATTTTATACTCCTGAATTAGATCGTAATGTCTTAAGTATGGATCAGTTAGTGTTACAGGGATATACGGTTAAGATAAACGGGGAAGGTGTAAAATATATCCCATGTTTAGTGCCCCTGTTTCTAACACTATGAATGAAGTCACCGGATTAACGAAGGAAGAAGAAATTGGAATGAAAGAAAAACAAAAGGTAATTAGTCATAGTTCCACAAATGAAGAATACAAGGCAGATTATCTAAATTCATATTTCAAAAACCTGCACTTATCATCACTTGAACCAGATTGGAATGTCATGATCATTCAAGCTATGGAATTTCATGATTTCACTAACTGTAAATCACTGTTAGATATGTTAGAAGACAGGGAATTCGTGTTTAAGTATAAGCATGAATTAGAGATCAAGTTCGAGGAGATGTTAGAATGGTTTATAAAGATCAAACTGGGAATATCTACTAGACCAATTCCACCCTACTCGGCTGATAATAGAAAGATCGATTTGCTTGGTTTATACATGGTAGTGAAACGTGATGGAGTGTATAAGAATGTGATGACCAACAACCTCTGGGCGGTGGTGGCTAAAGATATGGGTTATGATTATAATGATGGGGAATTAATGAGAATTATGTTTGCAATGTATCTGGATGGTCTGGTGTATTATACAAGTTCAAAACCGTCCAAGAAAATGTTATGGAAAAGGAGATGATAAGAAGTGTTTAAGGCCTCTCTACTAACAACCGAGAAATGAGTAAAAGCGAAGGCAATGCTCAAGAAGAAGAAGAGACAATCCAACATTATGCTTTGTTTGCAGGAAACGACTGGCACGGAATGAAGAAAATGCAGAAGTGGCGTCGGTTCGATTTCAAACAAGCAGCGAAAGCAGTGGATGAAGCTAATCAAAGCGTACTCCAGAGATCCACCAAGACCTAATTAAGTTTAGGGGAGTGTATTAGATATTAAACTTAATTATCTAGTAGTTTATCATCGTTATGTATTATGTTATAATGTATGTAATTCGATTAGGTGCGAACATAGTTGAAACGGTTTGATGAAACCATGGCACTGTTTTAGAAAAGAAAAGAATGGGTTTGTTGTTTTGGTCGGCATAAATTGAGACATTATGCCTCAGATTGCTCAAAAAATCCCACTCGAGATTAGAACGAATTTTTGATTATTTGGTAAGGGGAACCGAATATGGTAATTGAAACACATGACTGGGAGCGAAACTCTGTTTACCAGACGGAAAATAGTTCTTGGGTAGAAGGTAGGACAAACATGTTAAATATATATAAACTAAACTATATATTTAGTTATTATTATAATTTTTATTTAGATATCCTAGGTTAGGATAACGTTTAGTTGTTTGTTTAAGGTTGCAACGAAACGGTTATGGTAACCGTCATACCGGTTCAACAACCAACACAACTGCCGTTTACTTTTGTGTATATATTCAAACCCACTGTAACTTTATTTTTGACCAAGAAGATATTCAATAAAATATCATTCCAATTCATTTTGCATACTCTCTGTACAAACACACAAAAAAAATCACAAACACGAATACGATGACGATGATGATAACGGCTTCCGTCAACATGTGGTATCAGAGCCCATGGTTGGAAATCGGAGAATTACAATCAGAATTACATGATCCCGGGAAGAGACGGCTGATAAAGATGAACATCGGACAAGGAAACGGGCGAGAAATAAACAACGATCCCGATTATATAACTTCGCGATTGCAATCCTGAAACAAGAGATTGCAATAATGGAATTGCAATACGAAATTGCATTACTGGAATACGAATCGGGACATCTCGAAGATAACGGAGATAAAGGGGAAGTCATAACACCGAAAGAAGAGAATTCAATGATACAAGAAATTGAATTCGAGAAACAGGCAATGAAGAGGACAAACCCAGAAGCGTAGATGAGATGGCCTGTGACAACCCGAATATTTAAGGTTCGCATTACTCAAGACTTAGTGGGTTAAACTCGTGTTTCGCTAAAATGTTATGTGTGTAGGTTATCTATGCATGAAACAGTCGGATATGCTTTATGAGCTTGATTATTTATGTCATGTAATTATAGGTATGTGGTAGATCACCCAAGTGGGCTTCGTTAAATTACGCAACTGGGCCGGAAACGCCCCCCCCCCCACACTTACACCGCATGTACACTCCCTTATGGCCCTAGGTCTGGCCCAACTACTCGTGTAAACAACCCAGTCAAGGCCCAAACCCTTTTGTCCCACATTTAATTATCATCGGCCCAACCTCCCGTCATAATTAAACTCGGCCCAGCTCCTAATATGTATACATAAATTATGTGATTTGATTAATAACACATTGTAAACCCTATATTCATCTAAAATATTGACGGCAGAAGAGGACCCCCCCCTCTCCTGGTGGATCGAGTGATTTGGTTAGTAATATTATTATATCATTACTTGCTTTGTTTTGTGGGGTCAACATCTTGTAACAGTAGTACATGTGCTATGCATTGAAAGTGCAGCCAATTTGATAATGATCACTGCATTGTCGGCTATTATGTATCAAATGTGCATGAAAGTTGTCAGTTGGCATGTGGTTGTTGATAGCCTAATATGTGTGCAATTTATTAATATCGATGTATGTATATATGATAACTATGCTTTATGAATGAAGTGGTTTGTTAGAATTGTAAAGTTCCTTGTGATACTTGTTAGAACTGTTGCCTTGCGTGATGAATGGTAATTGGATTGATTTAACTTATAATTGGTGTCAGCATGGTTTGATATGATGATACTAGGATGACATTAAATAGATCAACGAAACTGTATGGTCCCTTTGTGAGTCATGTTAGTTTGATTCAACTGATAATATTATGTTAACAATTCAATAGCAAGTAGGGTATTTGATTATGTGGTTGGATTGCTAGATGTCATAGCTGTTGTTCATCGTGTACATAGGGGAGCGAATTATTGGAATGGTGGAACTAATTGTTGATTAATTGTGTAACAAAACAGAATAATAATGGAAAATAAATAGTGGAAACAAAGGTTGATTGTTTCGGCTCTCCCTGATCACACAAACATCGGCTACACATGTGTGTGGGCCGGAATAGGTAGTGGGCTTCAAGAATTCAACATCTGGGCCAAGTCACAACATCAAATAACATAGTACTAGGGTTGTTTTGGTATGTTGGGCCACACACGTTACACACCCACTATAATGAATTGTTAATTGGAAGATCTATACATGGGATTGGGCCGAGGAAACATGTGGACCGCGTACGGTCGAAGACGCACTAGCTGAGTCTGGTCGAACAGGTCACGGCCCATCTGTGTCACCTGATGGGCTGGTGACAGGTTGGGCCGGCTGGGGGTTGAATCAAATTGTTATTTAGGTGCATGATGCGTGTGAAGTGTTATATATATATTAGGTGTATATTTTAAGCCCTTTTTAACACTTATTTTAGCCAAGTTTTAAATTTATAAAACACGATATTTCACTAACACTAAACACACATATGGGCAAGTGCACCCATCGTTGAGTGTAGTATAGCGTTGGTAAGATACCGAGGTCGTCCAAGGACACAAGAGCTTTTAATACCGGTTTATCCTCAACGTCTAACCAAAATAAAAGTTTAGAAAAATGTTTTAAACTAAGAAAAGATAAAAACTAACTAAAATGCTGAAAATAAAAATAAAATAAAAAACAGATAGACAAGATGAATCACTTGGTTCCGACTCGTATCTAGTATAACCTTTGATTATTTCCGCACTTTTGCACATAATTAAGAGATTATCTTAGTTATTGTAGTAGGCCCCTCTTTTGAAGGTGACGTTACCCTCACCCCAGTAGTTTGAGTCAGCAAGGATACAATCCTAAAAGG
Source organism: Helianthus tuberosus (assembly GCA_030545235.1). Lineage (NCBI taxonomy): Eukaryota > Viridiplantae > Streptophyta > Magnoliopsida > Asterales > Asteraceae > Helianthus > Helianthus tuberosus. The sequence continues at coordinate 144,822,633 of CM060359.1, read as the reverse complement.
GTGGATTATTGGAAGATAATGAATTAAGTTATTAATGCAGTATTGTGGTAGGCCCCGCTTTTGGCGGTGACGTTACCCTCGGCTAAGTAGTCTGAGTCAGCAGGGATACAGTCCTAAATAGCCGGGTTATAGTATTAATAGTAGTTAACTTATGAGGGGATCAAAGAGTTTGGACCCCCGCCATCCAATACCGTGAAGCATTGAAGGAGGTCCTACTAAATTTGACCCAGGTCCATTGCAGGACCTCTAAACGCTGAACAATGGCAAGACCTTTACCAAACCGTTCCCTTAACCCCCGACCAGGTAGCCAACATACCTCCATATAGACCGTGGAGATATGAATGGTGAAAATCCTTTATTTTATATAGACAGTAAAATAATGCCAAGACACCACGGACAAACGATAAGGAAAGATCACCTTCAACATAAGTAACTAGTTATTAAAGTCATTAATACAAAACCAAATAAAAAGTGCAAAATATTAGAAATAAAAAGTATTAAACTAGACACTTTGTCTTCACCAAGTGATGTAAGAGACTTAGGCAAACATGGCCTTGATTGTCAAGAGCTCTTACGATCAATCTTGGATCCCGAGACGACTCACACACTCTACGATGGACAATGGATGATGGTGGTGGATGATGGTGTTGTGATGGTAGGGATGGCAAAAATACCCGAGCCCGACGGGTATACCCGAAACCCGACACAAATGGGACGGATATACCCAATACCCGACGGGTATTGGGTCGGGTATGGGATTAGTTTTAAAAATTTTCGCGGGTATGGGTCGGGTATGGGATTAGGTGATACCCGACCCGATTACCCGAAACCACATACCCGTTTACCCGAACTATATACCCGATCATATACCCGATTTTTTTAAATTTATATTTTTATTTTCCATTAACCCTTGCCTATTAGTGATTTATTTTAGTATGTTCATAATGTGAAAAAATAAATCTTCTTTTAGTATTTGTATTTGATAATAGTATTTATATTTTGTATGTTGTGAAGTATATACATGTTAGTGTATAAGTATTATAAAGTTGTTATTAATTTATGATAAAACTTATATGTATGTAATGTACATTTTTAATTTATAGTAGTTGTTGTATAAATAAAATAATATAATAATTACAATAGTAAAAAAAATGTATTTAGAAATCCCAATGTATATCTTTTAACAAACTAATGGGTATACCCGATACCCGCGGGTATACCCGATACCCGACGGGTAATTAACCGATAAATACCCGACGGGTATTGGGTCGGGTATGGGACGTGATTTTATAACCGGGTATGGGTATGGGATTATCAATACCCGACCCGAACCCGACCCATTGCCATCCCTATGTGATGGTGGTGGGTGGTGGATGAAGTGTGAGAGAGGTGGTGTGCCAAGGGATGAGATGAAATGAATCCAAGCACTCCTATTTATAGGCTGAACAGAGAGCTGGGCACGGCCCCGTGTCCGCTGGGCACGGCCACGTGCCTGTCTGACACTCTCTCTCCTCATTAATTGTAATTCGCAATTACAATAAATGCGCCTGCTGTACTTTCGACACGCCCCCGTGTCCGCTGGGCACGGCCCGTGGTGGGCAATAGAAGCTTCTATAGGTTTGTCTTTTCTGCTGCTTCTTGGGCACGGCCCCGTGCTGGCTGAGCACGGGGCGTGTTCAGTCTTCTGACTTCTCTTATTTGCTTTGGAAGGTGCCGTTGAGGGGTCGGGCAGTCCACTAACGTTCCTTTTCTTGTATTTATGTTGGGTTTAGCTGTCTTTTTGCTTCTTTTGCGTTTTTGAGCTCATTTAATCCTGAAAATACAAAAGGAAGACAAAAACACTCTTTTTCCAATATTAGTACTTAAAAATGGTTAGTTTTATGCCTTATTTGATGTAATTTATATGTTGCATTTTACACACATCAAATACCCCCACACTTGAACTTTTGCTTGTCCTCAAGCAAAACTCTTTAATATGTGGCTTACACTCCCAAATGGAATAGGTAGAAGAGAAGGTTTCGGGCTTGTCGTAGAGTGTCGGGATGTCCAAGATCTTTTTGGGTTTTATTTTTATTTATTTACAATCCTATTCGTAATGATTTATTTAGAACGTTTCATAGGAGAAATTACTTATTTGGGCATAACATGCCTTTTTAAAATTCCATTTATATACAAGTTCACATACCTCACGGGAGAAATCACTCACACTCGGCCGAAGGTGTATTTTTAGTGAATCACTCGAGAGCGGCATGGAACTTATTTCTACCATAGGCTTGCCAAGCAATCAATCCTCCTCCTTTTTAACTTTTATACCTTTGTAAATATCAAGAGGACTTTGTGGGTTAAGGGTTAGGCTTGGGTTAAAGGTAGGTGGTTGGGATAGTGGTTAGTAGAAAAATGGCGAAAAGCGTAACAAGTGTCGGTTTTCGTAAGACTTTCTAATTTTTTTTTTTTCAACTTTTTATTTTGATGAAGCTTTTATTCAAACAAAGTTATTTTTGATGAACTTGTTTGTTTATTTTCTTTTTGCTTCATCATCAACACATTTTTTTTTTTGTCATACGAAAAACCGAACTTGTTACTAAAACAAAGGGTTAAAAATGAAAAAGGTTTTGGTGGGTAAAAGGGTTTTTTGGTTTGGGTGATGAAATGAAAATGTTTAGGCTCAAAGGGGCTTACTAGGGGGATTTTTTTTTTTTTGGGTAGGTGGTAAAAAAAAAAAAGAAAAATAATGGTGTAGAAATAAAAAGGGTTAGTCCTAATGCCTCCATCATTTACTTACTCGGGTTTAAGTTGATAAGGACCGGGAATGTATCGTCATGGCAAGTTCTAGAGTTGTAAGAACCAAGCGGCTATTCACATAAGAAACGAAAAATGAGCATTTAGTCTAAAGATGTAAATTTGTATGCTCAATAAAGGCTCAAAACTCACTTTTTGTGGGAATTGGTTTTTATGTGATCAAGTATATATAATCAAATTTTAACTAAGTTTGCCATGCCTTTTCATAATTTTCTTATGTTGGTTCTTTTTATCACTACGCTATCGGTTGTAAATTTGTAAAAATATAACCTTTTTGAGAACTTGAATTTCCCGAATTAAACCTAGACAAGTAAGAAAAAATGAAATTTTTGAAAAAAATTTGGGGTGATTAGCGGTTCCAATAGAGTTTTGTGTAAGGCTTGTATTTAGGACTTGCAAAATTCAAGGCTTTAGCATCCCCCCCACACTTAAATTACACATTGTCCTCAATGTGTCCCAAAAATAAATTTTTAGGTTGATTAGATGCGTACAATAGGTGTAAAAAGCAAAAATTTTGTGTTACTGGCAGCCTGGACACGGCCCCGTGTTGAGTGGGCACGACCCCGTGTTCAGGTGTCAGTATCGAGAACTTACAGAAGGTGGACACGGCCCCGTATCCACTGGACACGGCCACGTGTCTGATAAAAATCTGCAGGACAGAGCCAAACAGCAGGTCTGGGAGGTGAGCACGGGGGCGTGCTGGCTGGGCACGTCCCCGTGGGGACAGTCTGAAAGCCTGAAAAACAGGTTTCATCCTCCGGTTTTTCCATCCTGGTCCTATAAGTGCTGAGGCTTAGCATCCCAAGCCTCGGTTTGTACCTGTTTCATCACTTAATACCACACCAAGCAAGACAAACTTCCTAAATTACCATAGTTAATTGTTCCAAGCATAAAGTAAAAGAAAAAGAAAAATAAAATGCAGAAAATAGCTAGGAAAAGTAAATTGTCTAACACTTGGCACGCAGGCCATCAATTGTTCAAGATTGCAAAGGGTTAACCTGGGGAGTTATCAATCAACCGCTTCCTCCTATGCTCCCTACCGCCTACTCCATAGCATCATCATCATCATCATCGTCATCATCCCCTCCATGGCGTGCAATGTGGTCTCGTATGTATCCAACATCGTCTTGTATCTCGGATAGGTTTCTCTCAATAGCTCCGACCCGGTGGTGAGTGTTGCTCGCCATGTTATAGGTGTTCCGAGTACACATGAGGTTTTCTTGCAACAAATCATGCAAACTTTGAAAATTAGGAAAACCACCTCCCGAGGAGGACGATTGGCCCGGATCACCGTGGGGTGGATATTGGTACTGTTGATGTTGCGGAGCTGGGAGGACAAGTGCTTCTTGCGGGTTCCATGCATGACCTTGCGTCCTTTGAAAGGTTACCGTCCCGTCTTCTGCTTCATAAATCAGGTTCATCGAGCGGCATATGTGAATATCCACCGTACCCGACCATGGGCTCCTCTCAAATGATCTCGGAATGTGGGCGAAGTGCTTGAAGAGACGGTATACCCATCCCCCGAAGAAAATAGGAGTCGGTGCGCTAGCAAGGCGGTTGTGATGCATGTTTCGGAGCATGAGGAACGGAACATCGAGCGGCCTGCGGTTGTGGATGCAATGGAGGACAAGCAAATCTCTCAACCCAACGACGCCACCACTGTCATGCCTTTGGCTAAGAGAGTAGCCGAGGAGCCTATGAATGTACCTGTAAAGCGGATCCCACAGCTTGGTACTCTTAGTGCTGCTCGGATTGTAGAACCCTTCCCCAATCTGAGCCCACATGGCTTGGCGCTCGTTGTCTTCAATCTCTCTCAGTCCCCCTGTATTTTCTTCGTTTCCCGCATCCTCTTCCGCATACAACCCGATAATCGACCCGAATTGTGCCATGGAGATCGAATACCTCGTCCCGCCACACCGGAATGACACCCCGTCATTGTCGAACGGGTCGCACCTTGAGTTGAATGTGAAAGTGCTATAGAATTCCAACGTGCATTCGTGGACGGAACGGAGTCGGGTTGTTAGTGCGACTCTGAGTGGTCCCGTGACAATGTTGTTAAAACGGTCAATTTGATTCACCATGGTTAGCAGTTCTGTGCAAGCCTGCCTCGGGTGTTCCTCTGGCCTTGTTTGAAGAAACTCGTATCGAGCTCTTGCATCTAGCTCATTAGCGTTGAATCTTGTAAACTTCCTGGCCATCTGCAAGAGTACACCAAAAGTTAGTACGAAACAGAAATGTTTTCGGGAAAAACTGCAAACAGCGGGCTGGACACGACCCCGTGTCCAGCGGACACGGCCCCGTGTCCAGAGGTCTGTTACTCAAAAACTTCATTTTTCGACCCGGTTTCGAAAACTTGAAAATTTTTGGTCCAATAGGTGCGGTTTCCCCCGAAAATGAAACCCTAAACACCGTTTTTCCCAAAACAACCCGTTTACCCTATCAATTTTATCTTTTTCGGTTCAAGAACAAGGGTTTGGGGTTTGTATAAGAAATCGGGTGAATCTATGAACAATACAAGTGTATTTACTTCCCTTAACACTAATCTAACTAAATGCAAACAGATTTAGGCAAAAATTTTAGGTTCGATCCGAATGAACTTCAAGAACCCTAGATTTTTCCCCAAATTTGTGGTGTTTTAACTACATGCAAGTAACTAATCTAACTACTAAGAATGATAGAATCATACCTTGATTTTGTTAGATCGATAGGAGACGTCGAAATTTCGCGAAAAATCGCCTGGAACCAGAGCTTTTGTGGGGAAACGGGGCGTGTGGAATGAAGAAACTGTTTTGAAAAGGGGTTTTATCCCGTCTGCAGCGCGAACACGGCCCCGTGTCCAGCGGACACGGCCTCGTGCCGAGCATTTTTTTTTTTTTTTTTAAGTGCTCGTGTGAGTGCCCCTTTTTCCCATAAGCTATGGTTAGAAAACTTACCGTTTTATTTTGTCGTCTCAATCGTTCGTAACTTACCAGGCATGATGTTTTTATTCTTCCACGGTTTGAAGCGAGATTTCTTCTTCCTCATCCTCAATAAATCCTTGATAGAGTTTCAGCCGTTGGCCATTGACTTTAAATGGTGGCCCATTTCGAGATTTAATTTCTACTGCACCGTATGGAAAAATATGGGTGATGGAAAAAGGTCCTGACCACCTAGACTTTAATTTACCAGGAAAAAATCGAAGTCATGAATTAAACAAAAGAACTAAATCTCCTACCCGAAATTCATTAGGTTTAATATGTTTGTCATGCAAATTTTTCATTCTTTCCTTATAAATTTCAGAGTTCGAGTATGCATAATTCCTAAGCTCGTCTAATTCATTTAATTGACAAAATCGATTTTTACCAGCAAATTCTAGATCTAAGTTTACATTTTTGATTGCCCAGTAGGCTTTGTGTGCAATTTCCACTGGCAAATGACAACTTTTTCCATAGACTAGCTTATATGGGGTTGTACCTATTGTTGTTTTATAAGCAGTTCGAAAAGCCCATAAAGCATCATCTAATTTATCAGCCCATTCCTTTTTATTTAAACCTACGGTTTTTTCGAGTATTCGTTTTAAACCTCTATTAGTCACTTCGGCTTGTCCGTTTGTTTGAGGGTGATACGCTGTCGAAACCCGGTGATAGACCCCATATCTTGTTAAAAATTTTTCAAGTTGATGGTTGCAAAAATGGGTACCTCTATCACTTATTAAAGCTTTAGGTGTGCCAAAACGAGAGAATAATTTTTTCAGAAATCTTACCACAACTCTTCCATCATTTGTTGGAAGTGCCTCGGCCTCGGCCCATTTAGACAAGTAATCTACTGCCACAAGTATATATTTGTTTCCTTTCGATGGTGGGAAAGGTCCCATAAAGTCGAGTCCCCACACATCAAAAATTTCACAAACAAGAATGCCATTTTGTGGCATTTCGTTTTTGGAAGAAATATTACCTGTTCTTTGGCAAGCATCACATGTCTTTACAAGACTTTGAGCATCTTTGTAAATGGTTGGCCAATAAAATCCTGAATCGAATACCTTTCGTGCGGTACTGGCAGCACCATGATGTCCTCCGTATGGACCTTCATGACAATGGCGGAGAATTCTTCGTGCTTCACTACCATGTACGCATCGTCTGACGAGTTGGTCGGCACACATTTTGAAAAGATATGGATCTTCCCAAAAGTAGTGTTTTACATTAGCAAAGAATTTTTTTCTTTGATGATGTAGCCATCCTTTTGCGACTATACCGCTGGCTAGGTAGTTAGCATAGTCGGCGTACCATGGTTCTTCCTTGTATTCCACCATTTCCAGGGACTCAGTTGGAAATTTTTCGTTGATTTGCTCCTCCCTGGTTGCCTCTAAAGCTGGGTCTTCTAAGCGTGAAAGATGATCTGCTGCGGTATTTTCTGCTCCTCTTTTGTCCTTGATTTCAATGTCAAATTCTTGGAGGAGTAGAATCCACCTAATCAAACGTGGTTTTGCGTCTTGCTTCTTGAAGAGATATCGAATGGCTGCATGGTCTGTATAGACTATAGTTTTAGAAAGAACAAGATAAGAACGAAATTTATCAAAAGCAAATACCACAGCTAGTAATTCTTTTTCAGTTGTTGTGTAATTTTCTTGTGCATCATTAAGTGTTTTACTAGCATAATAGATTGGGTGGAAATGCTTTTCTTTTCTCTGTCCCAAGACAGCTCCAACTGCAAAGTCACTTGCATCACACATGATTTCGAAAGGAAATTTCCAATCAGGCGCTATCATGATAGGTGCATTGACTAACATTTCCTTTAAGGTGAGAAATGCTTGATTGCAATCATTGTCAAAGATGAAAGGAGCATCTTTTTCAAGTAATTTTGTTAGAGGCCTAGAGATTTTAGAAAAGTCTTTGATAAATCGTCTATAAAATCCGGCATGCCCTAGGAAACTTCTGATAGCTCTTACGGAGGATGGAGGTGGTAATCTAGAAATGGTATCTATTTTGGCTCGATCCACCTCCATTCCTTCGCTTGAGATCTTATGACCGAGTACTATTCCCTCCGTTACCATGAAATGGCATTTTTCCCAATTAAGGGCGAGGTTAGTTTCCTCACATCGGGATAGCATTCGTTCAAGATTATCGAGGCATTGGTCATATGAATCCCCAAAGATAGAAAAGTCGTCCATGAAGACTTCCATTGTCTTTTCTATCATGTCATGGAAAATAGCTACCATGCAACGTTGGAATGTTGCTGGGGCATTACATAGACCAAACGGCATGCGTCGATAAGCAAAAGTTCCATAGGGACATGTGAAAGTTGTCTTTTCTTGGTCTTCGGGTGCTATCGGAATTTGAAAGTAACCTGAAAAACCATCCAAGAAACAGTAAAATTTATGACCGGATAATCTTTCTAACATTTGATCAATGAAGGGTAAAGGAAAGTGATCTTTTCTTGTTGCTTCATTTAATCGTCTATAATCTATACATACCCTCCATCCTGTGACGGTTCTCGTTGGTATTAGTTCATTCTTTTCGTTAGTTATTACCGTCATACCTCCTTTCTTTGGAACTACTTGGACAGGACTTACCCAAGGACTATCGGAAATAGGATAGATAAGTCCGGCGTCAAGTAACTTGATGACTTCGTTTTTAACCACTTCTTGAACATTTGGATTTACTCTACGTTGTGGTTGTATAACCGATTTGTAGTCATCATTCATCAAAATTTTGTGTGTGCACATAGAAGGACTAATTCCTTTTATGTCAACAAGTTTCCAAGCTATTGCATTTTTGTGTTTTTTCAAAAGATTAATTAATTTTTCTTTTTCTAAGTTATCTAATTTAGACGAAATAATTACAGGTAACTTACCATCTTTGTCTAGAAAAGCATATTCCAAACCTTTTGGAAGTTCTTTGAGCTCAAGTGGTGGGTCTTTAGGAGACTCCTTATTTGGTTGCTCGTTTCGATCAAGAACTTTAAAAGTTTGTTCTATGGCGACCTCTTCTTCAACAAAGTGGTCAATCTCTTCACTTGTATCGGGTGGTTCATCTTCATCTTCAATTAGGGGGTCATTATTGCCGAAAGGATATTTCATTGACCGTTCGAGATCGACACTTCTTTTAAATGCCCCTAATTGAAGAGGTAGATTATTGAACTTCCGGTTTTTCAAAGCTTCGTGAGTTTTTACAAATGGTCATCCCAACACTAGAGGAGCGTCATCGAGGATGACAAAGTCGGTCGGAATTACCATTTGATTTGTTTGAACCAAGACATCTTCAACTATACCGATTGATTTTATTACTTTCCGATTGGATAGAAAAATGGGTATTTGAAGTGGAGAAAAATCACTAATACTTAATTTTTCGAAAATATAGTTAGGCATTATGTTAACACAAAGATCTTTATCGATTGTGACATTACTAATAAACGAATTTTGAAAGAAACATGGAACCGGTGTAATGTTAATTTCAAATGGGTCTTCTTTTATTAGTGAAGTTTGATCATTAGTTAACTTAACACTTACCGTTTCGTCGATTTTAGCGTTAGTGTTTAACTCTTTTAAAAACTTAGCATGAGTGGGTACTAAACAATGGTTTTCGAAAGAAGGTGTCAAGAGATTAATTTCTTCAAAATTAGACTCTTCTTGGATTTTAACGTTGTCGGACTCACCTTTTTCGTTGTTTAACTCATGTGTAGGTTTTTCACTTATTTGTTCTTCCATTTTAACACTTTTAGTTATCTCTTCCTTTTTTAGTTCTTTTCTTGCGCGGGACTCCTCTTCCCTTGCGCGAGCTTCTTTTATATATCGATCTATAACTCTAATGTGTTCTAATATCCTGTCGGTCACTTCGGTTATAGAAAAAGAATCATTATTTTCTAAGCTTGAATCCGGTTGTTCGACCCTTTGTTCCTCATAATACTCATATGAAGTTGATGGTTCGCACCATTGTTCTTCATTGTAAGCATATGATGGATAAGGTTCGTAATTTTGTTCTCCATAATACTCATATGAGGTGGGTTGTTCACGCCAAGGTTCCTCATAGTGAGCATACGAAGGTGGTGGCTCATATCTTGGTTCCTCAAAGTATGAGTATGAGGGCTCATACCTTGGTTCATCAAAATATGAGTATGAGGGAGGAGGTTCATACCTTTGGTCTTCATAGGATGTGTATGAAGTTGATGGCTCGTACCTGGGCTTCTCATAGTAGGTGTATGAATTGGATGGTTGATATGAGTGATTATTTTGAATCGAGCGTGCATTACGACAATTAGTGCAATAATTACCCCTATAATCATCATAGGTGTAGTTGTAACCTCCTGAGTATTGATCCATAAGAATCACTCAGCAGACCACAACCAAGTCTTGAGATCAGAAAACAAAAATAAAAACGGAAACAGAGGCTGGACACGGCCCCGTGTTCAGTGAGCACGGCCCCGTGTTCAGGATCTGTATCTGGGCGTTTTTTTATTAAATTTACTGATTTCGTTGAGCACGGGGTGTGTTCAGTGAGCACGGCCCGTGGTCAAACTTCTGTTACTGGGTGTTTTTATGAAAATGTTGGACACGGCCCCGTGTTCAGTGAACACGGCCCCGTGTACAGGCTACTGTAAATGCAAATCTAAACTAAAATGCAGAGAAAAGTGCGCGCGTTTTAAAAATGTTTTGAAAAACTGATTAGGCCGTCGATTTTAAGCTTTCTTAAAATCCTTGTGTCCCCGGCAACGGCGCCAAAAACTTGATGCGTGTGAAGTGTTATATATATTAGGTGTATATTTTAAGCCCTTTTTAACACTTATTTTAGCCAAGTTTTAAATTTATAAAACACGATATTTCACTAACACTAAACACACATATGGGCAAGTGCACCCATCGTTGAGTGTAGTATAGCGTTGGTAAGATACCGAGGTCGTCCAAGGACACAAGAGCTTTTAATACCGGTTTATCCTCAACGTCTAACCAAAATAAAAGTTTAGAAAAATGTTTTAAACTAAGAAAAGATAAAAACTAACTAAAATGCTGAAAAATAAAAATAAAATAAAAAACAGATAGACAAGATGAATCACTTGGTTCCGACTCGTATCTAGTATAACCTTTGATTATTTCCGCACTTTTGCACATAATTAAGAGATTATCTTAGTTATTGTAGTAGGCCCCTCTTTTGAAGGTGACGTTACCCTCACCCCAGTAGTTTGAGTCAGCAAGGATACAATCCTAACAGGGTGGATTATTGGAAGATAATGAATTAAGTTATTAATGCAGTATTGTGGTAGGCCCCGATTTTGGCGGTGACGTTACCCTTGGCTAAGTAGTCTGAGTCAGCAGGGATACAGTCCTAAATAGCCGGGTTATAGTATTAATAGTAGTTAACTTATGAGGGGATCAAAGAGTTTGGACCCCCGCCATCCAATACCGTGAAGCATTGAAGGAGGTCCTACTAAATTTGACCCAGGTCCATTGCAGGACATCTAAACGCTGAACAATGGCAAGACCTTTACCAAACCGTTCCCTTAACCCCTGACCAGGTAGCCAACATACCTCCATATAGACCGTGGAGATATGAATGGTGAAAATCCTTTATTTTATATAGACAGTAAAATAATGCCAAGACACCACGGACAAACGATAAGGAAAGATCACCTTCAACATAAGTAACTAGTTATTAAAGTCATTAATACAAAACCAAATAAAAAGTGCAAAAGATTAGAAATAAAAAGTATTAAACTAGACACTTTGTCTTCACCAAGTGATGTAAGAGACTTAGGCAAACATGGCCTTGATTGTCAAGAGCTCTTACGATCAATCTTGGATCCCGAGACGACTCACACACTCTACGATGGACAATGGATGATGGTGGTGGATGATGGTGTTGTGATGGTGGTGGGTGGTGGATGAAGTGTGAGAGAGGTGGTGTGCCAAGGGATGAGATGAAATGAATCCAAGCACTCCTATTTATAGGCTGAACAGAGAGCTGGGCACGGCCCCGTGTCCGCTGGGCACGGCCCCGTGCCTGTCTGACACTCTCTCTCCTCATTAATTGTAATTCGCAATTACAATAAATGCGCCTGCTGTACTTTCGACACGCCCCCGTGTCCACTGGGCACGGCCCGTGGTGGGCAATAGAAGCTTCTATAGGTTTGTCTTTTCTGCTGCTTCTTGGGCACGGCCCCGTGCTGGCTGAGCACGGGGCGTGTTCAGTCTTCTGACTTCTCTTATTTGCTTTGGAAGGTGCCGTTGAGGGGTCGGGCAGTCCACTAATGTTCCTTTTCTTGTATTTATGTTGGGTTTAGCTGTCTTTTTGCTTCTTTTGCGTTTTTGAGCTCATTTAATCCTGAAAATACAAAAGGAAGACAAAAACACTCTTTTTCCAATATTAGTACTTAAAAAGGGTTAGTTTTATGCCTTATTTGATGTAATTTATATGTTGCATTTTACACACATCAGTGCACTTTGGTTAACCAATGTTGTAGTGTGAGGAACTAGAGTGTGTATTAGGGAATGAAAATTGGTACGTGTATTTGGAACATAGACTAGTGAAATGAACGTGTATTTTGCGTGAAAGTCTGTGTTGCGGAGTAACTGTGTTAACTTAGATCATGTGTGATATAGTTAACTGTTATAACTTGCATGAAAGATGTGAATATTTCATGAATGTGACATGTGTAATATGTGATAATATACGTGGTACAACGGGAATGTAGAACTGATTGTGGTTGGTAAATCATGATATGACGCGTTTGAGCAACTATTAAACAAGTAGTTAATCATACCGAGTAAATCAAGGTGAGTTCACACTCTTAAGGCATGGGATTCCCGGTGGGTTGGGAATGTGATTAAGAAGCTAAGATGAAACCTGTATATTCACCACTAATAGACAACATTTAATCCTGCTTATCCTCGGATTGGGAAGAATACATACCTCCGTCCTCAGATTGGGAAGGACGCCTACACTAAACCTGCGTATTCTCGGATTGGGAAGAATACGTACCTCCGTCCTCGGATTAGGAAGGACGCCTACACTAAACCTGCGTATTCTCAGATTGGGAAGAATACGTACCTCCGTCCTCGGATTGGGAAGGACACCTACATTTAACCTGCGTATTCTCGGTTGGGTAGAATATGTACCTCCGTCCTCGGACAGGGAAGGACGCCAATATATATAACTAGTCTAGTGGTTTACAACATGGGGTAGCCCCCACTGGTTATGGTTTGGGAAACAAGGGATTGGTTAACTCATGATTTACGAATGAACTTACGGTTTTGGAACAACTTTAAAATGAACATCAACTGTGAACTCGCTCAACTTTGTTGTTGACTCGTTGTTACATGCCTTGCAGGCCTTTAGGTGCTTATTGTTGGAACTTGCTATCTAGGAGGCTGGAGTGGTTATGGGTCGAGATACATGGAAATGCGAGACGAACTTAATGGCTCCCACACACTTGGTTTATGAATTTCTTAATTAATGTAGTATGCTTCCGCTGAACGTTAAATAATGTTTTGTAACACTTCTATCAATAATAAATGAAAGTTTTATTTAATTATACCTATGAGTTCAATGTGATTGGTGGCTAGATCCTGGTCAGTCACGCCTCCTGCGGTGATACTCCGCTTGTGGATTTTGGGGGTGTGACAGATTGGTATCAGAGCCATTGGTTATAGTGAACTTGGTTTTAAAAAGGGGAAAAACATTTTCATAAAACCAGACTATAACCGAACAGTTCTAAAATCGTGAAGACGACCATGACACTCAGCTCCAGATTGCAAGGTTCGTCTTTCTTACTTGTTGCATACATTACGTAACTAGTACACATTTGTTTGTGACAAAACATACGAACACACACTCGTCACTATAGCATGATGGCATGGATTGCTTGCTTACCTTATGATGCGTTGATAGTATGCCATAGTCCTTCAATTTTTGTGATCTTATTACTTTGACGACCTCCGTTTGACATCTGAGTTTAATGAACCATTTGACATGAGTAAGGAGGAACTGAGATGAGCATGCAAATCGCAATATTATTGTGGGTGCACACATAATAATAATATGGGGTGCATGTGAGTCCCAGTGAGGCTTAACAAGTGAAAAAGGGGTTCCGTTCCGTTATTTGATCGATGTGAAACATAGCAAACCTATAGGGGTCATAGCAGTGATTGTCCCCTACTCGAACGTGAACTTTTCAATCCTCTCTAGATCCTTTCAAAACTCGATGCTATCGAGTATTACCTGAACACCTATCTGAACGCCTAGCGAACTGTGTAGAATGTTAGGTGCTTGTACGAACATCCCCGAGTTGGAAGTTGCAACGACAATGACTGGTCTATATCTTTCTCACCTTTCTTCTTTTGCTGGAACTCATGTATTGACGTCTCAGATCCCGAGGTGTGATCACATCTGCAACACTCTCGCAACATACGATATATCACTCAAACAACTTGCAACATCGATGGACAGGAGGTTGAGTGTAGAACTTTACCGACCTCAGTACTTTGATAACCCTGATTACCGGCAATGAGCACCAGCGAATTGGCTTCAATCTAATCCTTAACCCTTGCCAGCGACTCATGGGAGTCAACTCTTCTGAATCAATCAGGACATAAGCAATGACCATCGACTATAACATGGAACGTGTAAATGCTAGCACAGTGAATAACACGTTAGGACGTGGCTCATAATGTGAAAAGATGGACCTTGATGGGGGAGAATTGTAGGGCTTCGTTTTGAGCAACGACATTGGGAGCAGCAGTCACAACGGCAACAAGGTATTCGTAACCCTAGCCTACTGTATGCAAATAAAGGTGTCCACAACATGGATTAGCCGTGGTTAAGTTAAGTAGACAACGACTAAAGGAACAACGACAGTACTTGAAATCCTTGTAATGAAAACAGTAACATTGGAGATGATGCTTATGGAAGGGCATTTAGGGTTGACGTGGGCGACGCCAGGATAGTGGTAACCTGGAAGCTTATATGGGTATCTAATCGATTCGTCTCTGTTCTGTTTAACCCTGATGCTTCTTGAAACCGAACCCGTTGTGGAATCGGCTGATGGCAAGGCAATCGCAAACCTCATAAGTTTGTAGGGATGCAAACTCGACCTTGTGGGACAAGTGTTCGACATCGACCTTCCTTTTTGCTATCCTTGATGGTCTCGATGCAGTATTAGTGTAGATTGGTTATCTGGATATCGCGTAGATATACCTTGAGGAAGGAAAATTTTGCGTCACTTATACTTTGAAGTGTCAGAGTGGTGTAAGGGTTAGCATCATATTAGCAATGAAGGCCCAGAAGTGTCTACGGTGGGATTACCTCGCAACGTTAGCAATAGTTACTGATGTTAAGGCTAAGGAAAAGAGGATCGAGGATCCACCAATTGTTCGTGATTCCTCCCGGCGTGCTACACGAGGAGATTTCGAACTTGCTTCCACAACTGCTAGGCAGAATCTCAGTTTGGCCTCACGCCAGGGGCAGCTCTGATTACTTGTACTCATACCGTCTTGCGCCACGAGAGTTGCAAGAACTGTCTAATCAACTTCAGGAACTGTTGGACAGGAGTTTGTCAGACCTAGTTTTGTTTTCGCTTCGGGGAGCCCCAGTTATATCCGTGAGGATAAGCCTTTTGTATGTGTACTGATTAGCCAGAACTCAGCAAGGCGACAGTCAAGAACTGTTTTCCTCGACCATTGTATTGACAACCTGTTGACCAGTTGCGAGGGCCAAGCTCCCATTCGAGGATTGACTAACAACCAAACTATCATCAGAAGGAGGTCCAAGAGGAGAAGGCTCTTAGGACGACACATCGAACGCAATGCGGCCATCTCGACTATGTACACCATGATCATTGAATTGATTAACACACCAACAGCTTTATAGACCACAAGAATCGACCGTGCTTGTTGTTGACGTTTAGAATCATTACTAGGAGAAAGGAACAACCTGGGCGGCATATGTATTCTATTTTGGAACTCTGGAGGGAGGAGCCACTCCGCGCAAAGTCTTGTTAAAAGGTAACGTCTGGATTCGAGAGGTACATTTTTGGGTCATATAAACATGGTTGGAATACACATGGATCTCGCTAAGACTCATTGCGATAGAAACTGATTGACACCAAAGATCCCTTAGAGGATACAACAATTCCTTGGTCTCACTAGACACCATCACAGGATTTTTGAAGATCGCGCAACTTAAATCTTTTTAGCACAGCAGGGTGCTGTGTTCGTGGAAGACAAAATAGGAGGACGTTTTTTCAGCTTTCGAATCCCAACTCTGCAACACGCTGCGCATCGTCTTTATCTAAGGGTACGGGTGATCTAGTGGTATACCAGGATGCTTTGAATCAGAGTCCCAGTTACACGCCGATGCAACACGAGAGAGTGACGACTTACGCAATGGAGTTACGAAGAGGAACTGCACGACGTATAATCTACCCCGGAAACCGTGGTCTTTGGATTAAAGTGGAGGCATTACTTGGACGATACCGAATGTACCACTTAGACCGATCACAAGGGCTTTAGCGACCGAAGAAGAGAAGGCTTTAGCGACCGAAGAAGAATTTTTGGTGACAGAAGAACTATTAGTTTCAGAAAGAAGATTTAGCAATCCGGATCACGCAAATTTCTGGAAAACGCACGGGAGAAAAAAACAAAGACAAAGACGTTATTGCTATCGACAACCGGGACGCACGATTCATCACGGATACATTAAAGAAAAGAATGAAGACCTATGCATGATTACTCAAGAACATGAAGACAACTACCCTTCATATTTGTTAGGAAACTGGAATGCGGTTAAACGTTTTATAAAGCGAAGGAGGTTTCACTATTCCCAGGACTAACCTAGTTTAGTTTAGGGGCAGGTGTTAAATATATATAAACTAAACTATATATTTAGTTATTATTATAATCGTTATTTAGATATCCTAGTTTAGTTGTATGTTTAAGGTTGCAACGAAACGGTTATGGTAACCGTCATACCGGTTCAACAACCAACACAACTGCCGTTTCCTTTTGTATATTTATTCAAACCCACTGTAACTTTATTTTTGACCTATATTCAAACCCACTGTAACTTTATTTTCGACCCAGAAGATATTCAATAAAATATCACTCCAATTCGTTTTGTATACTCTCTGTACAAACACACACACAAAATCACAAACACCAATATGATGACGATGATGATAACGCCTTTCGTCAATATGTGTGTTAGATATGTAAACTTAATTATGTTAGCATTTCATATGTAACTTATATATTCGATATGTGCTATAACTTATGAATGATGAGATAAGCGGGTTGGACGTTTAAACTGCTTATGGCAGTTATTCCCGCCACAAACAAATGCCAAAATCTAAGGTATAAATATGTAATGTCCGGCACCAAGACATTCAGAAATTCCATTTTGAATTGTCCTTACACTCATGTTGTTTTTCCCTCCATTCTTTTTACCTTTACTGTACATTCTTGTTCATCATGGCTGTTAATCTGATTAACTCCCTTAATTCCACTGCAAACCCTCTTGAATCCCAACATGAAGATGAAGATAACGGCTTCCGCCGCCAACATAGTGGTATCAGAGCCACGGATTCAAAGAAGGCAGAAATTCATCCCACGGCGACGACGATGCCATGCCAACATTGCCTTGATGAGAAACACGAAAAAGAGAAGAAATTCCCTGGTGTAAGGTTGTGTTATTACTGTCATCAACCCGACCATCAGATATACTCATGCAAAGCGAAGGAACATGATGAAGCCACTCAATTAATCAAACAAGCGATCAACACTGGAATTCAGAGACATGAAGATGAAGTCATCAACCGTCAAGAGATGATCGTTACAGGAACGGAAGGTGAACAGTGGGGGGATATCTGGTATGTCAGTTCAATGTTTAATCATCACTTTGTCGGTAATCTAAATGTGTTTAAACGAAACAAACATTTGGTTGGGGTGGAAACGAATTCAGGGGATAATAACTTTCTGTTTATTCGAGGAATCGGGGCTGTGGAAATCAGACCTGGTAACGAAATGTTATGAATACAAAGTGTGTTTTATGCACTGGAATTTGATCGATATGTATTAAGCCTTGATCAGTTAACACTACAAGGTTATACGGTTAAAAAATCCGGCGATACGTGCAAGATATACCCAATGTTTTCTGCACCGATCACTAATTCGGTGAATAATTTAAATGGTTTAACCAGAGAGGAAGAAATTGGTTTGAAAGAGAAACAAAGGGTGATCGATTTAAGTGCAGTTAATGATGAACACAAGGAGAATTATCTTAATTCTTACTTTGAAGATCTGAATTTATCCATCAAATGATTATTCATGCTATGGAATTCCATGATTTTTCCGACTGCAAGTCACTGCTAGAAATGAAAGGAGGAAGAGTGATGGAGATGTTCAAGACGAAGAAGCCATTCAACACTATGCCTTATTTTCCGGAAATGACTGGGAAGGAGCAATGAAGATGCAGAAGAAACGACGTAAATTTGATTTCAAGCAAGCAAGGAAAGCTGTGGACCAAGCTAGCCGGGGTGTCCTAATGTATGCTTCAAAGCATAATCAAGTTTAGGGGGTTGTGTTAGATATGTAAACTTAATTATGTTAGCATTTCATATGTAACTTATATATTCGATATGTGCTATAACTTATGAACGATGAGATAAGCGGGTTGGACGTTTAAACTGCTTATGGCAGTTATTCCCGCCACAAACAACCGCCAAAATCTCAGGTATTAATATGTAATGTCCGGCATTATGTTCCGGCACCAAGACATTCAGAAATTCCATTTCGAATTGTCCTTACACTCGTGTTGTTTTTCCCTCCATTCGTTTTACTGTTACTGCACATTCTTGTTCATCATGGCTGTTAATCCGATTAACTCCCTTAATTCCACTGCAAACCCTCTTGAATCCCAGCATGAAGATGATGATAACGGCTTCCGCCGCCAACAAAACGTAAAAAGTTTGTGTTTAATAGTTATGACCATATTTGCTTCTTTCGTTCGACCAAACCAGCAACAAAATCATTAAACTGTGAAAATTAAATCAGATTAATACTTGTATTATTATGTTTGTATTGTGACAATTATTATGTATTTAAATGTAACTAGCGGCACTTAGGTTAGTAGGTGGATATGGATGAGTGAAACGTCACAATGGTTAACGACAGTTGTGTCGGTTTCTTGGCGCCAAAATTACCATCGGAAATCTTAGCTATATACAAATTAGATTATCGCTGCGTATTTTAAAAGATTGAAGTGTTCTTATCAATTGAAATTACCTTGCTTACTTTATGCATATAGTCTTTGTGTTTATTCTTCTTTGTTCATTCGATCTTATCATAATTGTAGTGATACTCTGTTTCTTAGTATACTCCGATCATCATCACCATCCTCATACTTGAATTTGATTGATCTCTGATTTCTATCAGTAACTTCAACTGTAATTCTATCCTAAAAGATAGTTTTATCTGTTAATTACCTCATTTTGAAATTCCATGTCACCTTGTTCTGATTCTACAGAAAGCTTCTTCACAGCAACTTGTTTATCTTCATAGAATCCACCGAACACACTTCCAAATCCTCCTTTCCAATTTCATTCTTGAAGTTGTTAGTAATACGCACCACCTCAGAATATGTAAATTGTTGTTTTCTCTGTATAAAACTCTCATCCTTTTTTATCAAAGCTGCATTCGTTTATTCAAAATTTAATAAGTACTTTTCCATTTAGACATGACGATATAAATCTATTATATGATATATGATGACAATGTTAAGAATACTGTAACCTTTTTTTGGCTGTCGTTTAACTATCCATACGATGACAAGTGAGAACAATACCATGATGGCTGAAGCAATTGCTATGGTTGCATATGGAAAACGTGCTGTTTTATGCTTATTGTTTCCACATGACCCCTGTTGACAAGAACTACCTTCAATACTGATTATGTAAGTGTTGGCAAAGGCCCATGATCATTATCTTCCTCATGGTGCACTTCTGGATACTTGGCAGCGGAATTAATCAACATGATTGAATGAATATTGAAACGAATGGAACGGATGGACAAAACAAGAACGTATCGTTATCGAATGTCTTGGTGCCGGAGAATGTAGCCGGACCCCTAATATTTATATGAGTGAACATGGCGGTTAAGTTTGGCGGAAAAACTGTCATTGAACAGTTTTCCAAATAACCCGCTTATCACCCGCCATAACTTATCAACATGATCCGAGTTCTAAGTTATAAGAGTATAAATACAATTACATATAAATATAATTAAGTTTAATAAATCTTTCTATCACTTCCCCCTAAACTTAATTACATTTGGCAGTAAACTTGAGTACACTTTCATTGGCTTCATCGACGGCCTTCCGGGCTTCCTTGAAATCGAACTTCCTTCGTTTCTTTTGCATGTTCCATGCTCCTTCCCAGTCGTTGCCCGCATAAAGTGCATAATGGTCCATTGCAGTCACATCCTTGATCACTTCTGCACTTGCACTTCTTCCATGGCTGCTTTCTGGTGCCGCTTCCTTTTCCTTCATTCTTTCTAAATCACATGCTTTCTCCTGTACATCTTTGAACTTGTAGTAATAAACTAAAACATCCAAGTACATGGCATAAACTACCCTCATGTACTCTCCATCTTTGTATTCGTAACCCATATCTTTGGCAATTATCGGCCAAAGATTATCTTTTGTTACACTCCGGTAACCTCCGTCTCTTTCTACAATCATATATAGACTTAGTAAGTCTATTCTTCTGTTGTCGATCATCATTGGAGGAATTGGCCTTGTGGTTATGCCTAAGTAAACTGTGATGAACCAGAGTATCATTTCTTCAAACTTTTTTCCTAATTCATGTTTGTAATGAAATACAAACTTCCTATCTTCCAGCATGTTCAATAAGTTTTTGCAATCACTGAAATTTTTGAATTCCAATGCCCTTATAATCATGATACTCCAATCCGTTTCACAAGAGGAGACATGCAGGTCCTCAAAATACGAATTCAGATACTCTTCTTTGTATCTCTCACTAACATCATTCAAACTTATCACCTTTTGTTTTTCTTTTAAACCCAATTCATCTTCCTTGGATAACCCAGTGATTTCATTTACCGAATTAACTACCGGAGGGGAGAACATGGGAAAAATCTTGCAAGTATCTCCGGCCTTATTGACCGTGAATCCTTGCAAAGTCAGTTGATTCATACTTAGAACATTTCTGTCTAATTCAGGCGTATAGAAAACGCTTTGAATCAATAATCTTTCATTATTTGACTTAACTTCTACAGCCCCTATGCCTCGCATAAACAGAAATTCATTTTCCCCAGAATTCATTTCAATCCCCACTAAATGTTTTATCCGTTTAAAAACATTTATATTACCGGCATAATGATGTGAGAACGAATTACTAACATACCATATGTCTCCCCACATACCGCCTTCGGTTCCTGTCACTATCATTTCGTTCCGATCTTCTGCAGATATCCTTTGAGTTCGGATTCCGGCATTTACTGCTTGACTAATCAATTGTGTATTTTCATCATTTTCCTTCGATTTACATTTGTAAATGTAATGCCCTGGTCGGTGACAGTAAAAGCACAATCTTGTTCTTTGTTTTCTTTTCTCCCTCTCGATTTGTTCTTCATGACAGTGTTGGCATGGCAGAGTTGATGAAGTGGCTCTGATACCACATGTTGGCAAAGGCCCATGATCATTATCTTCCTCATGGTGCACTTCTGGAGACTTGGCAGCGAAATTAATCGACATGATTGAATGAATATTGAAACGAATGGAACGGATGGACAAAACAAGAACGTATCGTTATTGAATGTCTTGGTGCCGGAGAATGTAGCCGGACCCCTAATATTTATATGAGTGAACATGGCGGTTAAGTTTGGCGGGAAAACTGTCATTGAACAGTTTTCGAAATAACTCGCTTATCACCCGCCATAACTTATCAACATGATCCGAGTTCAAAGTTATAAGTGTATAAATACAATTACATATAAATATAATTAAGTTTAATAAATCTTTCTATCAGTATGTAAAATATGTTAGAACAAGTTAGGTGTGTGGTGATTTAGTTTTTATTTCCTTTCTAAAACCAGTATCAAACCTCAGCAATAGTGTCCCTTTCTTATGTTTTGCAAGAAGTTGTGCAGGAAGTGGTTTTGTGAAGTTGTTTCCTAGTAAGTTGCTACAAGGAAGACCAAACAAGATTATTATGCAACTTGTAAAAACTTAATTTCGATCCTATACCAATAACCAGGTTACTTACAGAATCTTCAAGCTGTCTAGTTGAGCAAGAAACTCCGGCACATTTCCTGTCAAATTATTGTAGGACAGGTCCCTGAAAAAGAAACACAGAAAAAAAAAATCAGATTGTACAACATGAGTTTAGTATGTAAAAGACTAAGAAAACAAATGAAAGAACTTACAATGATTCTATTATAGTGAGATTAGCCAAGGCATCAGCTATTTCTCCTCTCAATCCCCTAGAAGACAGGTTCCTACATCAAGTAAATGTCTAGTGGCTCTAAATTACAAACCAACGTTAAATTTTAGGTCTTCCCAGACAACCATCAATGTATGTTTGTGTTTAGAATATCTAAACATATAAGGAGAATAATTTTATGATTTTCTTTAGACTATTCAGACATATTGTTGACTTTTAAACCAACCCTATGACTTTTTAACGACCATTACCATTTCTAGTGTTGGTGTTCTCCGTCACATCGTGACTGCACCGTTTAATATTTATCCAGTGTGTGTGACGGCATTTCCAAGGGACATATTCTTTATCTGTCGGTGTTTGTGGGATTAAGGTTTTTCTCGGATGTTGTGTTCAATATATATGTGGGTGTGAACACGTTTGAATTCAGACTATATGTGGATGCTGACTAATTAACGCGTATGCAATAGGATGGTTAGTTGAAGATGCTCAGTTAGTTGTGTTCTTTAATCAATCCAATATATAATTTACTCAAGAGTTGTGTTTGTAAGCGGTTTTTTTTATTTGATGATGAAATTAATTCCTTATCAGTTTGTCTTAACATGTCACGGAAATGAACCTTGATATTCACACACCCAAAACCTTATTTCCACACCCCCAAAGCACCCCGCTTTGGCCAAAGCGGAGCGTTTTGGCCTGCTTTCCAGACAACCGGTGATGTGATGGTGTACGACGTCCCTGTTTTGTTCATTGAAGCGCCCCACTTTGGGCAAAGCGGCACGTTTAGGTTGTGCTCTGCAGACAAAGGGAGATGAGACTTGATGGGATTTTATATTCTGTACGTTGTCGGAGAAAGTGTCACGCTTTGAACCCTATGCACCGCGCTTTGGCCATGCGTTCTGTCTCGTATCCTCAGCTTAACACTTTTCATTGGATGTGAAAGAAGCTTCGTGGATGTTTAATTCCTTATTAATGAATATAAAGTTTGCCACTTTAAAAAAGATCAAATGATTAAGTGTCTTAAAGAAAGACTTAAAAAATCACAATCAACTTACTTTGTTGAAAAAGACTTAGTCTTGGTGTTTTGTCATCATACAAAAGAATTTTTTTTTTTTTTGAATGGCTAATGTTACTCTCCCAAACTCCTATATTTACAAATAGATCACCTTTGCTTGGGATTGAACCCAAGACATCGACTAAGAGGCAAGAGCCTCTACCAAGTGAGCTAGCCCAACTTGGCATACAAAAGAATATTTAAAAACCCAAGCATGAATTGTTGGGTTAATCTTGATGGGTCGACCTGTCGTGGAGCTAACCGTTATGTTTAAATAAGTCATAAAAACATTTGTTTGTTTAAGTTTTCGTTGGGTCATGCAGAAATTTTTGGTCTTCCTTTTGAATAGCAGGTTTTAGGGGAATTAGGTATTTGAGTTTTTCTTTCTTTGCGTTACTTTACGTATGAGTCTGTAGTAGTGGCTATTTAAAGAGTCAAGTAGGTTGAATGAAATAAAGACAATACGAGTCTTTATGTGTCTTCTATGTCAATCGCAAGATACATAGGGTTGATCCAACATACACATCATAATTCAGTCCAAAAAATGTGATTTTTTTCTCATTACTATATATTTATAATATTCAATACCAGACTATGTTATTCTATTTCAAACAACGTTGTTCCAGTCCATTATAATTTACATATAGCTCAAAATTTGTTAACTTTTAGGTGTTCCCAGGCAACCATCAATGTATTTTTGTGTTTTAAACATATAAGGAGAATAATTTTAAGATCTAAACATATAAGGAGTCTTAAGACTATTCAAACGACCTTTAAGCCAACCCTACGACTGTTTAATATTTATCTAGTGTGTGTGACGGCATTAATTTCCAAGGGACATATTCTTTATCTGTCGGTGCTTGTGGGATTAAGGTTTTTCTCGGATGTTGTGTATAATATATATGTGGGTGTGAACACGTTTGATTTCAGACTATATGTGGATGCTGACTAATTAACGCGTATATGCAATAGGATGGTTAGTTGAAGATGCTAAGTTAGTTGTGTTTTTTAATCAATCCAATATATAATTACTGAAGAGTTGTGTTTGTAAGCGTTTTTTTTTTATTTGATGATGAAATTAATTCCTTATCAGTTTGTCTTAACATGTCACGGAACTGTCAGATTTTGTTTGGGTACTACGTACTGCACATGGCAAACAGCTAATTATAAGGCTTTGATTTTTGATTAGTTCGACTAACTTCCAATATTATATAAATAATAATAACTTAAACCTATCGCTCATTTCAGTTTATAGATTGATAAACTAATTGCACCCAGGAGCATATGCATTTATCAGGAAATGATAAATAGCACGTGATATTGGCCAATTTTACTATTATACCCTTAATGGAGTGGCAACAAGAGCGAGATCGGGAACACCGCCAAGGGGTGTTCGTTACTGCTAAAAACTCCCACTAGATATACTACCTACATCTTCATGTCGTTTTTTACAGTTGTGCAACAGCTATCGAGCCTTTTCGACCACCGTTGGAGATTTTTTTTTAAAAGTTTAAAGATCGAGTATAAATATTAGCACAATTCAATCATATTTTCACACTCTCAACGACTCAACCCCACAACACTCGACCAAACAATATTCTCAACACCAACAATTCCCTAAAACTCTAGAAAGTGGGTTTATGGTAAAATATACAACAATGATCCCGATAATTGTGGAAGCAAGGTAGAGACTCAAAATGGGCAGAGAACTCTGAAAAAGTTGGCGAGGGAGACCTTTGGTAAACCATATATGCATATGGAGATGAAGATGGAACATACAATACTAGAATATAATCAATACAAACTTTCTATCTCAGATAAAGTGAATATCAATCTCAACATGATTTGTACAATCATGGTGAATCGGATTCTTATAAAGATAAACAGCATAGACATTATCACAGTACACAGTGGGTTGTGAAGAAGCGAATCCACACCCACTAGGTTTGGATGGGTTTCCACAGTTGGCTGTCTTCGAGAATCGCAACTTAGCTCCAGAAAAGAGACCTAAAAAAATAGAGAACAACATTAAGCTCACCACATACAAGGTTCCTCCCTATGATCCATCTTCGGTATGAGTATAAGTATCAGTCTTGATCATGATCATAAATAAGGGGAAATTTTGGGGAGAGTGTGGAGAACAACTTACCTTTGGAAAAGAGATCTCACCTCTATTAGACTATTTGTAACGAGTTCATGCCCTTTTCACTTGACATCACTGCCCTGGTTGTTGTTGTTAAGGTTCTAGTTCAATTGAAGGAAATTCTTCTTAAAGTTCCCTTCGTCCCAACACTGAAAACACCCTTTAACATTACCCTGCTGCTGCTGGGACGTCTGGTTCTGCTTCACTGGGATGGACTCCTACAATCCTTAGTTGCATGCCCCACCTTATTGCACCGTTAACATCGGTTCTTCCCACACGGCCCGTAGTGGTGCATACTGTATTGGTTACACTTGGGTCGGTCTCCATGGTAACCACCAGCTTGCTGTGTAGGACTCTTGTTTCCATCGATCTTTCTTTGCTGGGTTTGGGGCTTTGTGGAGTTGGGACTCTTGTTGTTATTCCACTTGCGCTTGTTGTCGCCAGAAGCGTTAGTAGTAGCGCTAATCCTTTTGGGTAACGATCCTTGTTTAACAGCTTGGTCCATGAGTCGGTGCGCCGGGCGAATAACCTACTGAATTATGGCGAGATTGGCTGAAGTCACCAAACTTTGAATCTCGGGGACCAAGCCCCTGAGATAGAGCTCAATCCTTCGGTAAGCAAGTTGAGACATGTTGGGACACAGAGCAGCATAGTCATTGGATCGCTTGGTGTACGTCTCGATTTCCGATCCAACCATTTTCAACTCGTAGTACTCATTCTCCAGCTTGTGGATATCATCCCTGTGACAGTATTCATCCTTGATTAGATTTTGAAGTCGTTCCATGGAGTAGCATTGGCTTCCGCCAATGCGAGCATCTGAACCTGTGCCTTCCACCAAGAAAGCGCCTTTCCCTCTAAAGTGCCAGTGGCAACCTTCACCCAGTTAGCAGCAGGACATTCTCACATAGCTAATACATATTCGACCTTATCTACCCAGTGTAGAAGGCCTATGGCTCCTTTAGTGCCATTGAAAGGGAGAGGTTTGCAATCCGTGAAAGTTTTGAAAGTACAAACTCGTGGTTGAGGAGGTGCAAGTTATCCTGTCACGCAACACGAAGCGAACATATTTAAGAATAATTAAGACGATACGAGAGTAGGATCTAAACATCCTAGAACGACTAGTTTACCTCCGGGATGGGCTGCCAAAACCGCAAACATGGTGTTTATCAGTTCGTCAACTGATCCTGAGTCATGTTAACGTTACCTCTTCCACGTCCGCTCATTGTCTTCATATCCAGAAAACACAGTATGAAAATGACGTCAGAAAGATTGAGTGAAGTGAGATAAAAAGACGTCTAACTACGATACATAATCTTCTAAGCATCGCTTAGAATAGAACCTAGTAAGTAGTATAATGCATCACCAAATATACTATCACGTAATACATTAAGCAAGTAGTAAGTAGGCATATATTTATTGTCACATCCCAATATTTCCACGTATTCCGGTGGGCCCGGTGGGGAGTATCGTGACATAGTTGATATCATCATAGATAATTAAGCACAATTATAGCACATCTAAAGGCTTGAAAGTTAAATTACTATTACAACCCAAATTGTTCAAAGATCAAAATGAAAGAATATACTGGCGGTTGTAAAAAAGATCCATAAGCGGACCATTAAACAAATACTGAAAACAAAGTTCTACAGACTTTAGGCATCTAGGGATTTGCAAGATCCTCTTATTTAATGCCAAGTAGCTCCAGCCTATTTCGTGAGGTACCTGTCACTTAGTCTTTGGAACATACCTGAGTTTTCACTTATAAATACAGTTAACCGACTCATTTGAAAACATTTAGGAAATTTGGTTTTAGTGGTTGAAGCACTAAAATATTTTTATAACTTGGGACAATTTTATTTAAAATCTTCTATATAGATTTACATGTTTGTCATAGTTTTGGGGCCGGATAGAAAGCCGGTCATGATTAACTGACTCACCATTTATAAAACCCACAAAGGAGTTATCTCCAACTTGTGGGTAATTTATTATTTAGCATTTGCATCTGTCGGGTGTAGCCTACACCCCGTGCATAGGTCGTGGCCATTAATAATTTAAATAAGCCGAGGATATCCAGGACAAGGTCGTTAACCCCCAAAGTTTATGTTATCAAACAAAACAAATTAAAACGAGTTATGCAGATTTATTAAATTACAATCCGACAAAATGATCTCATACCCGACTAAGCGGTAATAATTTACAGCATCCCAAGCCAGTATAAGGGAAAATAAGTTAAAAGTATTTACCTGAGTTAATAATGCAGGAAATGCTACTCAGTCGTATGTTACTAAGACTTTATGCAAGTATCTTCTACTGAGGCTACTTAATCTGAAATGAATGTTTTATTAACCTATTAGAATAGTAACGGGTCTTATTTAAGTCAAGGACTTAGACCGGTTAGTTTTAAGGATGCTTTACGGTACGAAATGCAAGAATAAGCAGAGATCGGAATGGAATGTAATTTAGACCCGAGAAGTTTAAAGACTTGTATAATATGGGTAAACTAAATACATTCTGGATTTAAAGTTTAGGTGACAACATTTAAAATCATTCGCCCAAGTAAACTAAATAACGCTGCGGAATATAACATGATAAAAACACTGATATATAAGAAGTACCAGCGGCGTATCTACCATGTTTTTATCACATTACACCCATCCCGTTATCTAAACACTAACCAAAAACCCATTGTTCGTTCAATTCCTTTAACTTGTTCAAATCATTCCAATCGTTCAAATCGTTCAATCGTTACAATCATTCAAAATCGTTCAATCGTTTTCTTTCAAATCGTTCTCGTTTTAATTGTAAAAACTACTCTTGGTCGTCTCATGGAATACATTCAAACCTTCGTAACTCGTCCATCGTTCAACTCGTATTAACAAACCACTATAGGGTAAGTTAACAATTAACAGGTTCAGTCGTTACCCACATAACTCCCATACATAACCATGGGTGCAGTCCGATAACAGGATTTGTCAGATCCTATGGTACCATAACCTAATACTGGTCGGCTTGATCAATGTTAATGAATGTTATTCGATATGTAAAAACGTCCAATAAGTTTGTTCACATTATCAAAATCGTTCTTGTTTAATATAAACCATAGTATTCGTTTTTGAAATCGTCGTTAAAAGCATCGAAATTGTTTAACACATATGAATCACCCCAAAACAATCGAAAACAGTAAAATAGGGGAACTATGTACTCACATCGAAGTGCAAAGTATCCTTGATTAAATGAACGAGCAAAGCTCGGGCAAACCAAGGAAATCAAATAGCACCTAGTAATCGGATCGCTAGTTAATATAATCGACACCTAAATCGGAAGCTCGGGTAGAATGAGGTCTTGTAAAGCAAATGAGTATTGGAACCCACGTGATATGGTTTAACAAAGCCTTCATCCTAAATCGGAACCTATCCTAAGTGCTTTCGACCCGTTACGACCCATTAAGGTAGCTTATGCTACTTTAACGCGTCGTTCTTGCAAAAGCGCGTTTGAGATGCCTAACTAGTCCTATGACAAGTATTATATGCCAAAACATGTTTAAATATGTTGCATAATCAGTTTAAGTGACAAAAGTTACGTTACATATGCTTAAATACCAATTATGCATGAAAAGGGCATTTTGGTCATTTACCTAAGGCATATAAACTACCTATCATACAACTAATTAAACTAAGTGACCATAAGGTATAACCTTGGAAGGTTATTCCCTAAACACCTATGGTCACTAAATATGCTTGGTCGTATCCTAATGATCGACCAAACGGGCCGGGTTCGAAAGTCTAAGCGGTGGTTTAGACCGCTTGACTTACGACTCTATACAAGCACTAGACTAAAAGTGACGAGTTAAACATGTTAAAACATGTTTAACTAAGTTAGAAAACAGGTTTAATATCAAAACAGAGTGTTTTGATACCCATAGGTAGTTTCGTATCAAAATACCTATAAACACGTACTTTGACCGAAACTTTGAGTCGTCACTTCGTTTAATCGACGTGATAATCAGTAGGTATAGTCACAAGGGACTATAACCATCGTGATTACGCTCACGTTGCAAAGTTCAAGCGAACTTTGTGTTGACCAACTCATGGTCAAAGCAGAAAGTCAAACACTGTTTGACTTTCATGCTTGAAATACATAGAAAGCATGCAAGAAACTTACAAAGGGCCCAAGCAATGAAAGTTTGAACTAAAAAATTCTCAGGTATGAAGCTTCACAAGGAGAGCTTCAACTTAGAGAAGGAAATTGAGATCAAATATGAAGAACCCAAATGAGAATCCCTTGCTATTTATAGGAAGATTGGATCATCAAGATCATTACATGTGTTAGGAAGGTGTAATCTTGACCCTACACTAGTGCACATGGTATTACAATACAATGGGGACCCAAAACCAACTCCAGGTATTGAGAATTTTGCATAATTAACCCTGGAATTGAAGCTGTATGCTAAAAATAAGCTGCTGAATTTTGGTCCCTGTAGCGTGGCGCACCAAGAGACCCTGTGCTTGGCGCGTGGCGCGGGGGAGCTCAGTTCCAAGTTTCAACTTTTGGCGAAACAGGTCCCTGGATGCTTAAAACTTGATTTTCGGCACGTTTAAGCCCCGTTAACCCCATTTCAAGGCTCTAAAATGAAGTTAGAGTATAGGGAACTTAAAATATGCTTGAAAACATCTCGGATGTCGGTTCGTTGGTCGTACGGTTGCGTTATTCGGTTAATTATGAAAAAAACTCGAACGGACGCAAAAACGATCCAAATTGCGCGACGAATGGTATTTTGTCATTCCAATCATAAAATAAAAATTTTTGGATGTCCGGATATGTGACAACTGATACAAAACCGCTAATTTCCGTACAATTTAATTATTACTTAATATATGCAATTATGTGCTTAAATGTCAACATTGTCCGATTTCATGCTATACATGTGAATTCATGCACGTTTTATACTTCAAATATTGCTTTATGCATTACTATTAGCGTTGCGTCAGAAAGACTAGTAAACTCACCGGTAAGACACTTTGTGTCAGCAATTCTGCAAAAAGAAGTCAGACAATAGAATTGGGGCCTAGGAGTAGGTCCAACGTCTAAAATACATTAAAACCCAAGAATGTATACAAGGGTTAACATATAGACTTTCCGGAAGCTAAAATACGCACTGAAAAGCACCCGAAACACACTTTAAATGCTGAATTTCATATATTTCAGCAAAATTCAGCATTGTAACAAGTCAAGTACATGTAAAAATATGAATAATTAGTCCTGAATGCTTTTCTAAGTGTTCGGAATTGAAAGTGTCACAAAAGGGTACATAAAGGACACTAAACGGTGTAATTTAACGAACCGGTATCTAACCGAACAACCGGACACTACCCGGTATTATTTCTGAGCTAGTTATGATCACCGAACACCCTAACACACTATATAACACATCATGCACATAAACACTAAATAAATATCTTGAAATCTAATTAGATTACTTAACTATCCATTAAACTTACACTTTACCCCCCCCCCCCTTTAAAGTGGATGGTCATGGGGTGGCCCCCGTCAAGATCCTTACTTGATCCTTCTTGATTTCCTATGATCTTATAAGATTTAGTGGAAGATTATGTTCGTACTATATGAAACACAATATACATTAGATAAGAGAATTAGATGGATATAAGTTAGAACTTGGAGCTCATTCATCTTCACACCTTCTTCCTCCCTCCCTTGCACCCACTCATGGGCGAGATCACCATCCCACACCACCACCTCCATTCAATCTTGTTCATCCAATCTAAGTTCATCTCAAGGTGTAAGAAGTTGTTTAATGAAGCTCGGTGGCCTTGGAGATTGAAGGACCTCTCCTGATTGCTTTTATCCATCACATTTACCATCTTCAACATCTTGTGTTCTTCGCTAGCCCTTGTGCTAGTAGTAAGCTTTTTGTAAGTTGTTTTCACTTCATATTTAGTTGGATAAAAGATGAAGAACATTGTTAATCTTCATGAACACTAAAGAACATGATCATGATACTTTAACATAAGCTTAATAACATAAGAATACATGTGAATGATGATGATTTGCTTCTTGATGATTGATGATTTGTGTTAGTGATGTTAGACATCATAGGAAACCTACTAGATTGTGATTAAAAACATGATCTAGTAAGTTAAGGTGGTGATCTTGTGAAAGACCAAGATCATCATGCTTTATGTCTTCATGAACTTGAATGATGAAATTGGTTTTCATATGTAAAGATGATTTAAACAAAATACAAATCTTGTAAATAGATGATTACAAAAATAATTTTCTCAAGAAACCAAGTTTATTTATAAGATTTACAAAGTCATGGTTTCTAAGGAAACTAATTACATTTTTAGTGTTAAATCAAGACTGAGAACATGATTGTAACAAGAAAAATACAAAAGAAATATTTTTAGAAAAATCATCTTACAAGTTGTAAATGACTAAATCTTTCAAGAATGTGATTTAGAAACAAATAAATATGTTTTTAAGGGTAACTAAACCTACTAAACAACATGGTAAGTTACTACAAGTTTTTACAAAAACTTCAAGTTCATGATGTAGTGTAATTTACTTGTTTTTGACACTCGGTAAGTGTTGAATGAGTTGATGATTGTTTGTGATGATTTTAAAAGAAAATAAACACATGTTTTGAAAACATGGGAAACCTCCATTTTTAGGGGAAACCAGGTCAAAATTTCTATAAAATTTTGACACTTAGAAAAATATAAGTTTTGGTGAAGCTTATTCCCTAAAAATTCACCTAAAAATATTTACCAAGGTTTCCCTAATTTTTGTGTAAATTTCAAGTTAAGGAATGATGATTGCTTCAAGATAAAAATTGATACTAAGTATATATATTTTTGAGAAATATATATATATTTATCGGTCACCAAATTTTGTGCTAAGTGTATGTAATATGTATTGTATGTAATAGAGTATTAGCACTTGAAAATACACTAAATACTCCCAAGGAGTAGAAATGCAAAAATACACATGCAACATGCATAGACAAATACAAGAAAATATATTTCTTAATAGATTAAATAACTTGGACAAGTTATGAACTTAAAATGAAGTTTTGGACAAAAATACATAACTCGGGTGAAAAATACAAGATACTTATACTTATTTTTGAGAAAATAAGTAAGATACATAGTTAAAAATATAAATTATTTTTAACAACAAAGAACACATACATAAAAGATGGTGACTTGTACTTGTGCGATACAAGTCTAATGACTAACATTAATAAAACACGTATAGGTCACGACGCTAAATAAGCAAACCCGGTGAAGTTTACGGCGCAGGAAACGCAAAGTTGTGAGTTCATGTCCCCACTTTAAAACTTTTACATGCTTTTTAAACTTGGGGAAAATACATGTGTTATGGTATGTTGGATACAAAAACTAAGGAATGATACTTTAGATCATGTCATGAATAGGGTGCCATAAGCACCATTAATCGTTTACATACCAAGACTGCGGAACAAAAGGTTAGACCTAATGGGTTTCAGGCAGCCACACTCTTGGTCATAACTAGTACCAAGCAGTGCTTTTGTGTCTCTAGTCGTGAGTGAATCGACAATGAAAAATGCCTATGGTTTGGATGCTTCCTATGTCGTGTCACATTTTAATGGCCTTGCAAACCATTAGCGATCTCGATTTCCTTATATTACTTCATAGAAATTACATACCATATTTTTATTCAAGTATACAAACGTTCAATACAAAAAACTGCATGAATTCACACCAACATTATGTTGACGATTTTCCAAAAACTCACATGTATTTCAGGTAACTAAAGTGGATGTGCGCGCGGTCATACTCTTGCTCTTGGATGTTGTTTATCTTGTTGTGTCGAGACTCCTAAGTCGTTTTGCTGGGTTTGGTTGTTATGTCCCACTCCGTGTGGTGATATAAGGACCAAAACCTTTATGTTCATCTTTTAAATAAAGTTGTAAACTTTTCAGACAATATGCTGTCTTGTGATGTAAACACTTAACCTATTTTTTCTGTTATGTAATGTTTTGGCATTTGGAGTTATTTTTTACGAGCATGTAGTATGTTTACCAATCGTATGCAATGAGAACCTTTCAAAATCACACCTCGTGCTTCCGCCTTAGAAAGGGGTGTGACAAGATATGTTCAGAACATAAGATATGCGCGAAAATGCAAACTTATGCACTTTTTGACGCTTTTAGTCCCTGTTTGATCAAAAAGTTTATTTTCGCATACCAAACCCCTCAAACCCTATTTCTAAGATATGTAAAGGATATTTAGGGTATGTTTAACTTATGATCAAGTTTCGGAATGTTTGTTACCATACAAATCGGCACAGTTTCGCAGTTTGACACAAATAATCCCTGCGATCGAATAAACTTGTTTTCGACACACCAAACCTTCCAAAAGTTATTTCTAAGTTATGTTTTGGTTATTTAAGGTATGTTAAGACTATTTCACTATTCCGGAGTGTTTGTCGCGTTAAACTGACTGCGTTTACGCACCAGTTTGCGTATAACTTTCAAGAAAGCGATTTAAAGCTTGAAATCGAACTCGAATCAAATTGTAAAATCATCAAACACAAATACACACATCATAACACCAAAAAACATTGTTTTATTGATAAATGATATTGTTTTACATCGTACATCGTTTACAGAGCACAGTTGTCACAGTCTCCCCTACTTTAGGAAATTTGGTCCCGAAATTTGAACTAGAGGAAACTTGTGAGAACAAGTGTGGATATTTCGCCTTCATTTGGTCCTCACGTTCCCAAGTAAACTCTGAGGCACGTTTGGACTCCCAGCAAACCTTGACTATTTAAATTCGCTTATTCTTCAATTGCTTGATTTCACGATCCATTATCTCCACAAGTTTCTCGACAAAGTGCATCGTTTCATCAACTTGAATCTCGTCGAGTGGAATGTGAAGATCAATATCAGCTAAACACTTTCGTAAATTGGACACGTGGAATGTTGGGTGAATATTCCCAAGTTCAGGAGGTAGCTCTAGTCGATAGGCAACCTTTCCGATTCTTTCGACAATCTTAAATGGTTCAACATATCGTGGTGCAAGTTTTCCTTTCTTTCCAAATCTCACCACTCCCTTCCAAGGGGATACCTTGAGTAGGACACGGTCTCTGACTTGAAATTCTAAGGGCTTGCGTCGCATATCCGCATAACTCTTTTGATAGCTTCTAGCTGTCAGAAGGTTATCGTGAATTTTCTTGATTTTGTCTGTCGTTTCTAGAATGAGCTCAGGTCTAGTAAGCTGAGCTTCACCGATCTCATTCCAACAGATAGGTGAATGACATTTTCGACCGTATAAAGCTTCGAACAGTGCCATATTAATGCTAGCATGATAACTGTTGTTGTAAGAGAGCTCGATCAATGGTAGATGAGAATCCTAATTACCACCAAAGTCTATCACGCATGCTCTAAGCATATCCTCCAATGTTTGAATCATCCTCTCAGATTATCCATCTGTTTGGGGATGATAAGCGGTGCTTAGATTTAGTTGGGTTCCCATAGCAGATTGCATGGTCTTCCAAAAATGAGATGAAAATAGAGCATCACAATCAGAAATGATATCCAAAGGAACACCATATCGAGATACAATCTCATCAACATAAATCTTTGCAAGTTTATCAGCAGATAGATCCTTGCGAATCGGTATAAAATGAGCTGACTTCGTCAATCGATCAATAACAACCCAAATAGCATCGTGACCTCTAGATGTACGCGGTAACTTAGTGATGAGATCCATTGCAATGTTCTCCCACTTCCAAACCGGTATTTCTGGTTGTACAAGCAAACCAGATGGTCATTGATGTTCAGCCTTGACTTTGAGACAAGTTAGGCATTTCAATACATACAAGGCAACATCCTTTTTCATACCAGGCCACCAGTACTGAGTACGAAGATCCTTGTACATTTTGTCGGCACCATGATGGATAGAATATTGAGACTTGTGAGATTCGTCCATCACTAAAGTGCAAAGATCGTCTTGTTTCGGAATCCATAAACGATTCTTGAAATAGAGTAAACCATCGTCCTTCATTTCAAGTTTAAGCTCTAGCTGATGTGGTAATTCCTTACCCATCAGGTTTTGTGATACACACATACGTTGAGCTTGAGAGATGCGAGTCTGAATATCAGATAGAGTTCGAACAAAATTAAGCTTGGCTCGTTCCTTTCGGCTTAGCGCATCGGCTACAACATTCGCCTTACCAGGATGGTAGCGAATTTCGCAATCGTAATCGCTTAAGAGTTCAACCCAGCGTCGTTGCCTCATGTTCAGCTCCTTTTGATTAAGAATGTGCTGGAGACTTTTGTGGTCTATGAAAACCACACACTTCGTGCCATAAAGATAGTATCTCCAGATTTTGAGTGCAAATACCACAACCCCCAACTCAAGATCATGAGTCGTGTAGTTTTTCTCGTGTATTTCAGTTGTCTTGACGCATAAGCTATAACTTTATCTCGTTGCATAAGAACACAACCAAGGCCTAGATTCGACGCGTCACAATAGACAACAAAATCATCGTTTCCATCAGGTAAAGACAAAACAGGAGCATCACAGAGTTTTCGTTTTAGCGTTTAGAATGCTTCTTCTTGTTTTGGTCCCTACTCAAAAGGCTTATTCTTCTGAGTCAAAGCAGTGAGTGGAAATGCGATCTTTGAGAAGTTCGAAATGAAACGTCGATAATAACCAGCAAGACCAAGAAAAGATCAAACTTCTGTGGGTGTCATAGGTGTATTCCAATCCTTAATAGCAGCTATTTTGGAAGGATCCACATGAATACCCTGCTCGTTAACAATATGACCCAAAAATTGAACTTCTTTAAGCCAAAATTCACACTTGGAGAATTTAGCAAAAAGTTGTTCCTTCTTCAGGAGTTCCATTGTCAAACGAAGGTGTTGTTTGTGATCGGCTCGAGTCATCGAATAAAAAAGAATGTCGTCGATAAACACAATGATGAACTTGTCTAAATAAGGTTTACAAACCCTATTCATTAAGTCCATAAAGATAGCTGGGGCATTTGTCAAATCAAACGGCATGACAGTGAACTCGTAATGACCATATCTCGTGCGGAAAGCAGTTTTGTGAATATCTTCTTCGAGAACACGAAGCTGATGATACCCAGAACGCAGATCGAACTTGAAAAAACATGTAGCACCTTGCAGCTGATCAAAGAGATCATCGATTCGTGGTAGGGGATATCAATTCTTGATGGTAAGCTTATTAAGCTCACGATAATCGATACACATTCGAAAAGACCCATCTTTCTTTTTCACAAACAGGATAGGAGCGCCACAAGGTGAATAACTTGGTCAGATGAATCCTTTATCAGATAACTCTTGAAGCTGTTTAGATAATTCTTGCAAGACGATAAGGTGCTTTCGCAATCGGGTTAGCATTAGGTACAAGATCAATATGGAACTCGACTTGACGAACTAGAGGCAAACTAGGCAGTTCATCAGGAAACACCACTGGACAATCTTGAACTATCGGAATATCTTGAATACACTTGCTCTTGCCTTTCTCTTCGGTGACATGTGCCAGAAAAGCCACATATCCTTTTCGTAAATAACTTTGGGCTTTCGTACACGACATGAGTTTCAACCCACCAGATGGTTTCTCGCCACGAACTTCTAAAACTTCACCAGATGAGAGAGGAATACGAACAATTTTGTCAAAACAAACCACCTTAGCATGAAACTTAGTTAACCAATCCATCCCTACGATAATGTCAAAACTCACAAGTTGCATCGGTGTGAGGTCAATACGAAATAGTTGGTTATTGAGGTTCAATTGACAATCGCGAAAAACAGAATCGAGTACGATCGGTTTACCAGTAGCAACTTCGACAGATAAGGTTTTCCTCAGTTTAGATCTAGGTATCGTATGCAAAGGCTCAAATGATAACGAAACAAAACTTCTATCGGCACCAGAATCAAAAAGAACATATGCAGGTTGATGGTTAACAAGGAACGTACCATTAACAACCTCGTTGTCAGCTCTCGCCTTGTTTGCATTCAAGTTGTATGCTCGTCCACGAGCGGGATTAGCGTTTGCATTAGCATTCGCGTTCGGATTTGCAAGTCTTGGACAGTTGTTGCGGAAATGACCCATTTCTCCGCAATTGTAACATGAGCCTGGTGGGAACCTAACAACATTTCCCTGAACCTGATTCTGAGCAGCTTGATTTTGACCCAAACGACAGATGTTGGCCAAATGCCCAAGTTTACCACAAGTAGTACACTGCTTACAAGCCTGTTGGGTAGCATGATGACCATTGCATCGAGTACAAAGAGGTGCGGTACCAGCATGTTGCTTCTTCGCAGGAGGTTGTGCTGGTGGGTTCTGAGCATTCTGCACAGTGACTGCAAAGTTCTGGGAAGCCTTTCGCTTCCTTGACCTTCTAGATGACTCGCCTTTCTTACCCTTACCTTTACCCTTGTCTTGAACGGTATCGGTCGACTGCTTCTTGTCACCCTTGCGGGTCAGTTTACCTTTTCTGACCTGAGACTCGGTCAGAGTAGCAGCCAATTCGATCACTTGACGTACAGTGGTAGGATTACTAGCAGTCACAATATCCCGCACAGAGTCGGGAAAACCATCGATATACCTCTCAATCGCTTTTTCCAACGGGGTAACCATCGTAGGGCACAACAAACTTAGCTCCTCATAACGATCCTTATATGCACGGTGTTCTCCCCCATCTTGTTTCAGATCATCGAATTCTTGTTCCAAAGCCCTTATCCCGTGACGGGGACAGAACTCTTTCATCATGAGAGCTCGAAGCTCTTCCCACGTTTGTGCCATCGCCACATCGGCACCCCTATCACGCATCACACCGTTCCACCATGTAAGAGCACGCTTCTCGAACACACTGGATGCAAACTCAACCTTAAGCTCATTCGGACATTACACATGTCTGAAGGTGCTTTCCAAACTTTCGAACCATTGTAGGAGCGCAGTTGCTCCTTGCGACCCAGAAAACTTCA
Organism: Helianthus tuberosus; assembly: GCA_030545235.1. Taxonomy (NCBI): domain Eukaryota; kingdom Viridiplantae; phylum Streptophyta; class Magnoliopsida; order Asterales; family Asteraceae; genus Helianthus; species Helianthus tuberosus. The sequence continues at coordinate 144,784,200 of CM060359.1, read as the reverse complement.
ATGGTTTAGCCGAATTGAAATTCTTGAAACTACACTGAGCATTATTGTTATTTTTTTTTTTTCGCTTGATTAATCTGAGTTACTAAGTTCGAAAGCACAGCTGTGATTTGCTGAGCGACAAGGGCTGCGATTGCAGCATCCTATTCGGGATCACGTCTAGGTGGAATATTCTAAAAGAACAAGGAAACATGAGAAACGAGTGAGATCGACAATTGGATAAACAAAAGAGGTATTGAAAACATCAACAAAACACAAGGAAGGCGATCATTTGTTCATTACCTCGAACAATAAACGATACACAGTGACTATTCTAAGCAAATAGATCAATATAATGTATCGCGAAGACCTGCTTTAGCCTATAAGTGGACACTCATCCCAAGAGTTCCCAGGTAAGAGTGACTGGTCCGATTAAGTGGATTTGTATGAACACTCTAGCCTTAGACAGAAAACTCAGGATACAGGCACCCACCCTTCAAGATTGCACGTGTTCACATTATAGGACCCAAACTTTGACGAGATTTTGAAAAATTAGAGGGTTCAAAACCTTATAATAAATCATCAAAGAATAGATGATTGATTTTCAAATCGGATTTGTTATTGTGTTCTCGTTGTGGTTATCACCTAAAGATAGGTGACGGTATTGTTTTTAAAATCTAAACGCAAGAAAACTTGCGTTAGGGTCCTAGAAAAGTTATAGTCTAGGTCAAAGCAATACTAATAACCTAATTCCCTATAACCATTGGCTCTGATACCAACTCTTTTGTCACACTCCGACCACGTTAAAACAACGAAACCCCGGTGGAAACGTTGGGGGAGTGGTGCAACAGAATTATTGTTTCACAACCATGGATTCAAAAAGTTTCGTTTTATTTAAAGATTTACCATTTACATTGTCTTAGAGTTAAACAAACAAGTCAAACATAGTCTATCATCGTTATTAAATCACTAAGGCCTTGTCCAGTCCTAAGTGAGCATGCATCCTAGTCACAAACATCATCATCAATCACCACCTGAAACATATGTAAAAAATAAAGTCTGCAAAGAAATGCCGGCGAGCACATAGGTTTTGTGTGAGTGTCAGATTCATGGCTTGTTTACATGTTAAAATAACTCATAAAACTTTGTTATTTGATATTAGAAAACCTTGTTTTGTAAAGTGTTTGCATTGTAAAATGAGTAATTAACTCAAAATAGGCTGGTTATAGTTTATAAAACCTTGACGCCATGAATCTTAACCCAAAACATTTATATATCGTAACCCAAATCGTAAATCATTCTCGTAATAAAACTTGTATGGTTTATATCGTTTTGTAAACATCGCTTACGTGACATCGTTTAAAATCATTCGCCCAAGTGAACTAAATAAAGCTACGGAATATAAAATGATAAAAACACTTGTGTATAAGAAGTACCAGCGGCGTATCTACCATGTTTTTTTCACATTACACCCGTCCCGTTATCTAAACACTAACCAAAAACCCATCGTTCGTTTTCGTTTAACATGTTCAAATCGTTCCAATCATTCAAATCGTTACAATCGTTCAAAATCGTTCAATCGTTTTCGTTCAAATCATTCTCGTTTTAATTGTGAAAACTACTCTTGGTCGTCTCGTGGAATACATTCAAACCTTCGTAACTCGTCCATCGTTCAACTCATATTAACAAACCACCATAGGGTAAGTTAACAATTAACAGGTTCAGTCGTTACCCACATAACCCCCATACATAACCATGGGTGTAGTCCGATAACGGGATTTGTCAGATCCTATGGTACCATAACCTAATACTGGTCGGCTTAATCAATGTTAATGAATGTTATTCGTTATGTAAATACGTCCAATAAGTTCGTTCACATTATTGAAATCGTTCTTGTTTAATATAAACCATAGTATTCGTTTTTGAAATCGTCGTTAAAAGCATCGAAATCGTTTAACACATATGATTCACCCCAAAACAATCAAAAACAGTAAAATAGGGGAACTATGTACTCACATCGAAGTGCAAAGTATCCTTGATTAAATGAACTAGAAAAGCTCGGGCAAACCAAGGAAATCAAATAGCACCTAGTAATCGGATCGCTAGTTAATATAATCGACACCTAAATCGGAAAATCGGGTAGAATGAGGTCTTGTAAACCAAATAAGTATTGGAACCCACGTGATATGGTTTACAAAGCCTTCATCCTAAATCGGAACCTATCCTAAGTGCTTTCGACCCGTTACAACCCAATTAGGTAGCTTATGCTACTTTAACGCGTCGTTCGCGCAAAAGCATGTTCGAGACGCCTAACTAGTCCTATGACAAGTATTATATGCCCAAACATGTTTAAATATGTTGCATAATAAGTTTAAGTGAAAAAAATTAATTTACATATGCTTAAATACCAATTATGCATGAAAAAGGGCATTTTGGTCAATTACCTAAGGCATATAAAATACCTATCATACAACTAATTAAACTTAGTGACCAAAAGGTATAACCTCGGAAGGTTATTCCCTATACAACTATGGTCACTAAATATGCTTGGTCGTATCCTAATGATCGACCAAACGGGTCGGGTTCGAAAGTCTAAGCGGTGGTTTAGACCGCTTGACTTACGACTCTATACAAGCACTAGACTAAAAGTGACGAGTTAAACATGTTAAAACATGTTTAACTAAGTTAGAAAACAGGTTTGATATCAAAACAAAGTATTTTGATACCCATAGGTAGTTTCGTATCAAAATACGCATAAACACGTACTTTGACTGAAACTTTGACTCGTCACTTCGACTAATCGACGTGGTAATCATTAGGTATAGTCACATGGGACTATAACCATCGTGATTACGCTCATGTTGCAAAGTTTAAGCGAACTTTGTGTTGTCCAACTCGTGGTTAAAGCAGAAAGTCAAACACTGTTTGACTTTCATGCTTGAAATACATAGAAAGCATGAAAGAAACTTACAAAGGGTCCAAGCAATGAAGGTTTGAACTTAAAAATTCTCAGGTATGAAGCTTCACAAGGAGAGCTTCAACTTAGAGAAGGAAATTGAGATCAAATGTGAAGAACCCAAATGAAAATCCCTTGCTATTTATAGGAAGATTGAATCCTCAAGATCATTACATGTGTTAGGAAGGTGTAATCTTGACCCTACACTTGTGCACATGGTATTACAATACAATGGGGACCCAAAACTAGCTCTAGGTATTGAGAATTTTGCATAATTAACCCTGGAATTGAAGCTGGATATTGAAAATAAGCTGCTAAATTTTGGTCCCTGTAGCGTGGCTGCAAGGTGACACTGTGCTTGGCGCGTGGCGTGGGGGAGCTCAGTTCCAAGTTTCAACTTTTGGCGAAACAGGTCCCCGCATGCTTAAAACTTGATTTTCGGCACGTTTAAGCCCCGTTAACCCCATTTCAAGGCTCTAAAATAAAGTTAGAGTATAGGGAACTTAAAATATGCTTGAAAACAACTCGGATGTTGTTTCATTTGGTCGTACAGTTGCGTTATTCGGTTAATTACCACGAAAACTCGAACGGATGCAAAAACGAACGAAATTGCGCGATGAATGGTATTTTTGCATACCAATCACTAAAATAAAATATTTTAATGATTATAAAAATTTTTGGATGTCCGGATATGTTCAGAACGTAAGATATGGCGAAAATGCAAACTTATTCACTTTTTGACGCTTTTAGTCCTTGTTTGATCAAAAAGTTTATTTTGGCATACCAAACCCCTCAAAGCGTATTTCTAAGCAATGTAAAGGATATTTAGGGTATGTTTAACTTATGAACAAGTTCTAGAATGTTCTTTACCATACAAATCGGCATAGTTTCACAGTTTGACACAAATAGTCCATGCGATCGAATAAACTTGTTTTCGACACACCAAACCTTCCAAAACTTATTTCTAAGTTATGTTTTGGTTATTTAAGGTATGTTAAGCCTATTTCACTATTCTGGAGTATTTGTCGCGTTAAACTGACTGCGTTTACACACCAGTTTGCGTATAACTTTCTAGAAAGCGATTTAAAGCTTGAAATCGAACTCGAATCAAATTGTAAAATCTTCAAACCCAAATACACACATAATAACACCAAAACACATTGTTTTATTGATAAATGATATTATTTTACATCGTACATCATTTACAAAGCACAGTTGTCACAATATGTATATAGAGAAAGAGGTGGCAGCCATGCAAATGTGTATTCTCTCCTCTCTCTTCCATTTATTGGGTGAAAAAGAGGTGTAATTATGGCAAATCTTACACCATGTTCCCATATATTGCTATGTTTAAGAATTATTTCTCAAAAACATTCAAAACTCTTTCTCTCTCTTACAAATCAGCCGAATACCCCCCCTCTAACTCAACCATTTCGAAAATTTTAACTTGTTTATGAAGATTAAAGTTAAATCCAAGAAGGTTTCAAGGTGTTTTAAGGATCTAAAAGATGATGATATATGTTGTGTTATGTAAAAACATGATATTAATGTGTTCTTGAGTATGATTAGAACATAAAAGATGACGATGATGTTGTATGAGTGCGTTAGATGCATTTACTTGAACATGCATGATGATTTGTGGTCATGAAATGATGATTAAATGTGATTTGATAAAAATAAATTTTGATCAGAATATAAACACTGAAATATAATTATTTTGAAGTGTTTAGGGATATAAAACTTTGTCATAAAGTTTACTAGTCTTGCATGTTGTACGTAGTGCAATAGGAGTTGTAAAATACATGAAATCGCATGATTTATGTGACTTACACAAAAAATGCACTAATCTGAATATAAACACTATTTTAATCAGTAAATAACATGTATTGTGTTAAAATATCAAGTCATTCCGAGTTGGGATGATTATAGTAACGTTTAATGCAAAACTATGCGTTAAAAACGGTCAAAAATCGGCTTTTCAAATGATTTTTATGAAACTGATTTAGATCAGTAAGTAAACTTATATTTTTAGTTTAAAAATAAGCATTTTAACTAATTTTAAGTTTACTTGGTGTTTGGTTAGTCATACGTGACTTCGAACGCCAGAAAACGTTACCGAATCGCTAAAATATGCATTTTTCGATGAACACTAGTATGGGTAAATTTTGGGTGAACCTTATGTCTTAAGATGTGTTATGTGATTTAAACATGTGAATGTGAAAATATGTTAAGTTTTAACATGATATTGGAAATTTAGATTATGCATGTATACTTGTGCGTTTTGTGCGGTCGAAATGGTAAAAATCGCGTTAAATGTGTAACTTGTTTGTCGAGCATGAAATTTGGTGCATATAAAATATTTTATGTATGCTTGCTGTAGGTCCCAAAATCCGAGGATCAATTAGGAAAACCTAAATCACTTGTTTATAGCAAACACGATTACGCGTGCGGAATCCACGTAACTATGCAAAATCAAACATGTAAAACAATAACGACACGGTAATAATCAATGATACACACTCGATTGATTAAACGGGATGAGAACCGATTACAAACTGATACAAACACAGTTTAACAGAATTTTAACAGAGTTTCTTTACTGTTATGCTCTCATCTACTTTCATCAGTGAAAGCAGACTTGGTTATATACTCCATCAGCCCATGAGTCGACGAAACACAAGAAGTGTCGACGAATCAGCATTGGGCCAGTGACTTGGGCCTGTTGCAGCCCAACACACAACGAAACAGATGTGTTTCGTCATGATAGTCAACGGAACAGAATGTAATGGACATTTGTCTGTTTCGTCATTATGTGTTCGACGAAACAGACCTGTTTCGTCGATGTCTGCAAGTGTTGTTCTGTTTGTTTCAAACAGACAGCAACAACATCAACATACAAACATTCTAGATATGAAAATTATACCCTTGTATGCAACATGCACTGTTCTTAATACATTACATCTAGAATAGAGACAATAAAGTCATACCCAAGCAGATAGGAGGATATCTGACTTGGTCGACAGCAAATACATACTCGATAATCATTAAAGACCGTACAAAATACATCGTTAAGTACAAGACTAGTTACAGACACTAAAAATGCATCAACAAACTCCCCCTTGTCTGTTACTCGTCTTCGATCTTCTAATCTTCCATCTCAGTGCTGTTCGGACCATGAACTGCCCGAATGAATTCCCCTGTAGTAGCAAAAACACGCTACTCGCTGAAATTTTAAAGCTTGACGTGCGTCCTGATCTTCATAGAAAATATCGTGACGATATAATCTGCTGATGTCAGCCTCGGACATGTTGACTATCCACATTGGATCCAACATCCGGTAATTTGCACGACCATCTCTAAACACAATTACTGCTTCATGAGTGTCCGAGTCGTAGCACCATAATGCCATATCTTCCAGAAAATCTTGTTGCATCGGCATTGATGGGATTTTATCTACAACCCTCGGTGGTTGATATACAAGCTTGTATCGCCCAGTATTCGTTGCCGGATCAAGTGTATACTTGATTTGCTGATAGATGGGGAACTGTGGCTTGTATGACTCATCCTTCCATCCTGACTTCTTGTTCATCTTGATCAATTTCTCGAATAAGGTAGCGCCTTCGAATTTTGAATGATTAACAAGCTCAAGCTTCGTCAACGCTGCCACATCGTAAAATGGCAAGGATAATATGCTCAACAATGAACGGAAGTATTGAATTCCGTATTCTCTCTTGATAGCAACACGATGTATTTCTTTCACAAACATCCAGCACAGAATTCTTCCACTTGGCTTCGCCTTTTCAAACTGCAAATAATCAACTTGAGTACTTTCAGGTACAGGCTTGGTAGCTTTTGATAGAAACTGTTTTCTCCATTCAGAAAATGCATCTGTAGTATTTTCAGACGTATCACGCTTTCTCAAGTGTTCATCTATGTCTTCAACATTTTCTTTCAACCAATCTTCATCAAATGGAGCGAATTCAGTACCATCTTTTCTAACATAAGTTGGTTTGCTTACTTCACCTTCAAACACTATCTCATCGATATCTTCAACATTTGTTGTTTCAGTCTCTGTCGACATTTTATCTATCTCAGCATCATCAATTTCTTTCATGGCATTCAGAGCAAGCAGTTGCTCATGAGATAGATCTTCTATTAGTTCTCCTTCTTCAAGTAACTCTCCCGTGATCGGATGTATAGCCTGTAAAGCAAAATCGGCAGTGCTAGGAACATTAGATGTACCTTCAATCTGTTGCACTGTGCCAGAAGAGGTTCCTTTCGAAGATTCGACAACTGGTTGTTGAATAGCAATGATTTCAGTGGAAGTAGAGGCTGGTGGCTGCTGTGATGTACCAGTGGGATCAGGATTTCCTTGATCCTCAGGGTCTTCATCCCTTTTCTTCATTACATCTTGTTGTTTACAATGATAATCCCACAAAGTTTCCACCCTCTTCTGAAGCATAATGTTATTTCTTTCTCTCTCTTCCTCAGCTGCCTTTAAACGAGCATTCTCAGATTTAAGAGAATCAATCTCAGCCTGTTGTCGCTCTATTACAGTCTGCTGTTGAGCAACAGTGGAATTTAATTTGTTAATCTGCACCAGTTGCTTAACCTGATCACCTTTCAAGATATTCATGAAATGAGATTGCCTCTGAACACGATCAGCAGCCGCTTCAAGTGTAGAGAATAGATATTTGTTCTTTTCATCTTGAGTATATCCAGAAAATACCCTATGACGTTCAGCACTGATCTGTGAAGTGGTTGCTCTGATTGCAGAAGCCATAGTTCTTTGAGGAACTTCCAGAGGAGTAACAGTTGGAGTTGCAGCAGCTGATGTAACTACAGGAGTTTCTTGAGCTGTTGTAACTACAGGAGTTTCTTGCACAGGCTCTTGAGGAGTAGATAAAGTCTCTTGAGGCGTGGATACAACAGGAGGTTCTTGAACAGGCTCCTGAGGAACAGATCGCCTTGAAGTAGCTAAGTATCTTCTTGCTTTCTTCTTTTGAGTTGCAGTAGCTTTCTCAGCTCTCCTTTTTGTTCTTCTTTCTGCTTCAGAATCTTCTGGTACGTATTCAGGATCATTCTCTTGTTGAATCCTTCTATATCTCTTCACACCACGATCATCATAAAACATCTCATATCCAGTCTCGATAATATGATCACTTGAGCTAGAATCAGACTCTTCATCACCACCTGCAGATGTACCACCAGTTGATGTACCACCAGCTGCACCAGTACTCGATGCACCAACGGCACCAGTATCACCACCTGCATTATCTTCGTCATCACTATCATCACTATCATCACTATCACTCCCAGACTCATCTGAATCAACAGGATTAGGACCAAATTTCTCGATCCTTAGCCTTTCTAACTCAGGCTCTTCGTTGTCAGATTGGCTGTCTTCATGACGCCATTTATCATTTGCTGGAGCAACATAATCAGGATTTGCTAGCGCGCCAAACAGCTTCCTTGGAGGAACGCTTTCTTTGTATCGTTTGGCAGCAAGATTCTTGATTAACCTTAAGGAGTTGAAATTCATCGATTCGATCTTCAGAATATCAGTGTCAGCCTTTGGAAGATTCGGGTGTTGAACATTCATAATCATCTGCAGAAAACGTGGATACATCCAAAACTTGTTCCCAATGATCCTGCTTCTTCCAGTTCGTGTCAAGTTCTCTTTCATGTTGCTAAAGATATACTTTGAGATGCTAAACGGTTTGTTTAACACCAAGGCAACTGTTTTGGTCAAAAATTACCGAAGTAATTAAGTGATCAAATTAGTTAAGTGAGGTAGTGTGCTAGAAGTAAATGTCAAAAAATGTGTTAATTAAATTACTTGCAAAAACAGTTTAAGGATACGGCTCGGGATATTGAGCTGTATCGATGATCAAACAATGAGCAATTAATGAGCAAAAAGTAAAGGAAGTGACACGAGATGTACGAGGAAAGCCCTTGATCAATCTAGATCGCCGGCATAAAACCTCGGGAGCTGACAATCGCAGCTGCCTAGTTCTTCAATTGCTTCAAAAATCAGGATACAGTGCAGGATGTGGTACGGATCGACTAAGTGTTACAATGAAATACAAGTGTGGTGTTTGCAACTAGCTAGAATGTGATTGTGTTCGAGAGTGTAAGTGTGAAATGATGTGTTCTAAGTTGATCCGACCTCATCTATTTATAGTAAAGATAATATAACTAACTACCCTAAACTCGCGGGATTCACCGAATATTCCTTCTTGGAACGTTGCAGACCTGGTCTTTCGGGCTCAACGTCTCTTTCTCAACAAATTCATCCGAGTCTTGAGGAGAAGAAGTCCTTGTGACCGTTAGCAAGCTTCTACCCTTAACCTGCACGTGGTTAATTCAATAAGCTTCAGGATATCGCCCAAGATGTCAGCAATATCCTCTTCCAGCATCCTGATTACAAATAACCAAACAAAGGCAGGATATTGGTCAGGATACATATGTTAAGAAAATGACCCCTAACAATTGTCCCCAAATATATCAGTTGGGATACCAATCCAACGGATATATTTCAAAACTTTACTTCATAATTTAAGGCAATTAATATGAGTAAACTCTTGAAATGATAGCAGTGCTATTTCCAAGACATTATTTACTTTTTACCCCCTTATACTCATCCTATATTAACGAGGGGACTCCTTGTCTCGGTCATCCTTATCTTCAAGCAAGCATCAGGTAACTTCTCTTCTAATTTTCTCTCTTTAATTTTTCATGATCTGCTCAATGGCACCACGAACGAAATCCCGCTCAGTCCGGTCTGCCTCAACCCTGATAAGTCAAAACCTTATCACTGATCCAGCAAAGGAGATTTGCTGTTTCAATAATGCTGACATTGCTGCTCTCCAAGACTCCGGTGCCTTTCCCGCCGGAACGGTCTTTCGCCCGTTTGACAAAGAAGCCCGATCGGATGCATCATCCGACGAGTGGGTTTGTTTTTTCGCTTATCCTTTCTCCCTTGGACTCCGGTATCCATTTTCACCCTTTATCTCCAGTTTTTTCGACCTCACCGGCCTTAGTTATGCCCAAGTTATGCCAATGGTCTGGCGAATCTTGATTGTGTTGGATCAAATCAAATCTCGTCATTACCCCAACCTTCTTGTTGAGGACCTTCCCGTAGCATACCGATTAAGATCCCACGGCAACCACCGTTATCTTCTATTTTCCATCAAGAGTCCTTTGGTCCTTAAAGCCACCAAGAACGAGGATCGATGGCGACGAAAATTCTTTTTCGTCAAAAGAGACTCCATTGATAAGGGTTTCGATCTACCGGTTAAATGGTTAACCAAGGGTAGGATTTAGGGTTTTAGGAATATCCCCAATCATATTCTCAAACTGTATCCCGGACTTATATTCTGACGTTTTTATGCAGTGAATTTCAGAGATTTAGTGCCTCCTAGCGCGGAATCCGAATCCAAGATCAAGGAAATCTACCGTCTTCCTGCCAGCGAAAGAAGTTTTTCCCTGTCTCTCACAGATCCTCATCAAAAATCACATTCAGAAATGTCTGGTAAGCACATTTTCATATGTTAATTATTTTCAAAAATATGATGAGTTTTGAGAGTATCTCCCCTTATGTAGCACCAGTTGTCAACCTTGATGCTTTCGAACTCGATGAACTGGATTGCTATTCCAGCCTTGAACCCGCCAAACAAGAATCCAAGCCAAAGTCGTCTGCTACACCAAAGCCTACCTCATCGAAAGCTGTTTCTGCTCCCAAAGGCCCTCCGGCATCCAGGACCAGGGCATCCAGTTCTCGGAAGAGAAAGGAGACTGACTCCCCAGCTGTTTCTGAAACATTCTCTCTTGAGAATCATGGGTTCAATGACGCCATCTCATTTCTCAAACAGGTAGAATTTTCTTTCCGATATCCTGTACAAGTATGTTAGTCTTTATCCTGCTTATTATTTACATTAATACCTGTATTTTTATCTAAAGGGCCTGGATCGCCTCATGCATTTATACGAAGATGCTAGCGGTCTTAACAAGATGTTGCAGATTCAGCTGGAGAAAGCTCAAGCCACCATAGCTGATCAAGGAACCATTGCAGCTGCCAAATCCCAGCACTATGAAGACAAATACAAGGCAATGACTCAGGAACATCAAGCCGCTCTTCACAAAGCTAATGAGGATGCTCAAGCCAAGCTGGATGCTGCCCTTCTCCAACATCAGCAGAATATGAGCTCATACCGGGATAGCCTAAAAACTTCGGTGGTCGTCTCTCTTCTCCAAGCCAGAATAAGGATGGCTTATGAAGCCATGGACCTGGGCTTTGAATGCCCTTCCTGGAATGTAAAGGCTTGGGAGGAGAAACTACAGGGCCTCGGAGGTCATCCCGTTGCTCATCCTGCAAAACACACTGATGAAGAGCCTTCCAAGGCAACAAAGGAGGTGGCCAATGCTGATGATGGTGCTGAGAAGAATCCTGAGGGTGATGCTGAGGCGAATGCTGACAAGGAGGTTGCTGTTCAAGCAGGTGCTGCCCCTTAGGCAGCAGAGTGGGCGATGATGGATATACGTGCCAAGGCCGGAGCCCATTTTTTAATTTCATGGTTATGGTTGCATAAACAATTTACTTTTCCTGTCCTTGAACAATTTACTTTTCCTGCACTAGAACAATGTGATGACCAAAGGTGGATGGGTCCTAGGTTTTAGGACGAAGCCCTTGGTCATCAGTTAGTATAACTTGTTTTGAACACAGTAACGGTTGTAGGTGAACGGGTCCTGTTTTGAGACAAATCCTGCAACCGTTACAAAATTATGGTAACAACTAATTGTGCTTTTGGCGGGTGGGCCTTACCAAAAGCACAACTTTTGACTTGTTAATAATATAACTATCTTTTGACTTATCTTTTGTTACTTTGCATTATTTAGTGTACGTTTTAGCTTTGTAAAAATTCCATACTGTTATTACACAAAATATCCTGATTAGTATGCTCAGCAACATACTGCAAAAGCCTTTTATCAAATAGATCTTCCATACGTCTTTTTAATTTTGTAAAAATTTCTTTAAAAAGTAAAAAATAGTTTATCTCTTCAAAACCAAGTTTTGATGATGATCAAAATTCCAAACCAATACTAGTTTCAAACATCCCAGCCAAATATCCTAAAAAGGACTTTGAGGATATGTGTCAAGATATTTAACATGATGTTATTAAAAATTTAAATGAGACTTGCAAAGGAAAGATCATACCAGACATAGGATATAAACCTATTACCAAACTTCAATCCCATTGCAACTCTTCCAATGAAGATGTCTCCTGTGCAAGGTACTTAGTGCATTAGTTGCAAACTTCATCCTTTTAGCTTTACACCACCGCCTTGGTGGGAATGTCCCCTGTATATAATGTCTTCAAGTATCTTAGAAATCTACTTAATGTCAGTTTCCATGGCATAAGCAATTTTTCTCGTTCCGAGGGTATAACCCAAGGATGTACTGGAGATAAATCCTTTGTATCCTGGGGAAAATCCCAATTTTTCATGTGCTACAGGCGGGAGTGTATAAACTCCAAGACTTAGAAAGGTGAAAACCTTTAAACCTTAGAGAGTATGAAAATACCCTTTCGTGAGAGAGGGTGATCAATCCTCATATACCGTTAGGATTCAGGATATAGCCAATGGTAACGAAATTGTCAGCCACTTTTACATGGACTGGTCCCGCCACCTTGAACTATCCCTGAACAACTTGCGCTCCAGGCGGGGTGTTTAAACCCAATTCGGAAGAAAGGTGAATACCTTTAAACCTGTGAAGGGATCAGTATCCCTTAAACGTGAGAGAGGGGGCCAATCCTCTAATCTTCTGAGTTATCCCGAGTGCATATCCTGGAGCTATATCCTGAAACATATCTTGCAAAACAAATGTAAACTAAGGTGGGTGTTAGCTTGGCTAACACCCCTCCGATGCTTAAGTCAGTATCAGGTTATAAAGAACAAATTACACCAAACACATTTAAAAGAAGCAAGAATTCATACCATCTCGAATTAGAAATTAAATTCTAGACTCACTTAAAATAGAGCTTAAGGTGTATAGCATTCCAAGATCTCGGTAGCATATCTCCCTCCATATTCTTGAGTCTATACGCTCCTTTCCCTGCTTCTGATTCAACTTCATACGGTCCTTCCCATTTTGGAGCTAACTTGCCATCGGCAGGATTAGTAGTATTTTGGAAGGCCTTTCTTAATACCCAATCTCCAACCTTAAATCTTCTGGTTCTAATATTCTTGTTATATGCCCTGGATATTCTCTGTTGATATGCTGCCATCCTTAGCCTTGCCGCATCTCTCTTTTCATCTATAGTGTCTAAATCCTGACTCAAGGCTTCAGGATTCTTCTCAGGATCACTTAAGATAGATCTTGCAGTAGGTATTGTCATCTCCGTTGGAATCACTGCCTCTGCTCCAAACACCAACGAAAATGGGGTTTGGCCAGTTGCATTCTTCACCGTTGTCCTATCAGCCCACAAAACAAAGGGTAACTCTTCCGCCCATCTTCTTTTTTTGGCTCCAAGTCTCTTCTTTAAGTTATTGACTATTATCTTGTTCGAGGATTCTGCTTGTCCATTTGCTTGAGGATGTACCGGAGTTGATGTGATCATTTTGATTCCCCAACTCTTGCAAAAGTCAGTAGTCCTCTTACTTATGAACTGAGAGCCGTTGTCACAGATTATCTCAGCTGGTACTCCGAATCTGGTCAGGATATTCCTCTTGATGAAGGATACTACTCCTTGGTCTCTTACTTGAACAAATGCTTCAGCTTCAACCCACTTAGAGAAGTAATCCGTCATTGCTAGCATAAAGACTTTTCCTCCCGGAGCTTTTGGTAACTTTCCTACTATATCCATCCCCCACTTCATGAATGGCCAAGGGGAAACTACATGATATAGTGGTTCAGCTGGTTGATGTAGTATGTTACTATGCCTTTGACATGCATCACATCTTCGAGCATATTCTGCAGCATCCTTTCTCATTGTTGGCCAAAAGTATCCTGTCCTCAATACTTTCGAGAATAATGATCTGCCCCCAGTGTGATTACCACAGTCTCCTTCATGTATATCTTGAAGTACTTCTTTGGCTTCATGATCCTCCAAGCACCTTAAATATGGTCCTGCAAGAGATTTCTTGTACAAAATATTATCTATAATAGTGAATCGTGATACCTTCATCCTAAATGCCTTAGGATTTTCATCTCCAGGAATGTGTCCTTCTTTGAGATATTTCATGATTGGGGCCGTCCAGGTTCTAGGATCCTCTTCAGGATATTCCGCCCCAGGATCCTGAATACCAGCTACTTCTTTATCCCGAGGATTCGTTGCAGGATATAAGATATGTACTATTGGTATTTGTGTCCCTTCAGGTATCCTGACCGACGATCCCAGATTTGCTAAGGCGTCTGCTTCAGCATTATCTTCCCTTGGTACCTGTTTAAGTATAAAAACATCGAAATATCCTGCTAATTTTTTGAGAATATCAAGATATTCGATTAATTTCTCTCCCTTAACTGCATATGATCCATTAAAATGGTTAGTAATTAACAGAGAGTCAACATGTACTTGCAAATTTTTGATACTCATACTCTTAGCCAATTCTAATCCTGCAATTAAAGCTTCATATTCTGCCTCATTATTGGTAGCAGGAAATTCACACCTAATAGCCTGGGGTAATATGTCCCCCTGTGGCGATTTTAGTAGTATTCCCAATCCTACTCCTCTTATATTAAATGCACCATCAGTGTATAATGTCCAGGATCCTGAGGATTCTCCTAACTGTTGAACCTCTAGGTCTACCTCATCCTGAATGTCACTACTAAAATCAGCCACAAAGTCAGCTAAAGCCTGAGACTTTATGGCATTCCTAGGTTCATATACTAAATCATAAGCACTCAATTTTACTGACCACTTAGCCATCCTGCCTGACATCTCTGGTTTCCTAAGCACATTCTTGATAGGATAATTTGTTTTAACATGGATCCTATGAGTCTCAAAATAATGCCTAAGTTTCGTTGATGCCATAATTAATGCTAGTATTAATTTTTCTAAATGAGAATACCTAGTTTCAGCATCTAACAAACTTTTACTAACATAATAAACAGGGTACTGCTGACCTTCATGGTCTTTTATAAGAACGGCACTTACAGCATTCCCTGATACAGCAAGGTATAGGGATAGTGGTTCACCATTTTCCGGCTTCATCAATAGAGGTGCAGTTGAGAGATACCGTTTCAAATCTTGTAGGGCTGCTTCATGCTTTTCCCCCCATTCGAATCTTTTGTTCTTCTTTAGGATATCATAGAAGTCTTTGCATTTCTCCGAGGATCTTGAGATAAATCTGTTTAGAGCTGCTACCCGGCCTGTTAATCTTTGTACATCCTTCATATTCGAGGGTGATTTTATATCTAGGATAGCTTTAATCTGCTCCGGGCTTGCCTCTATCCCCCTTTTCGTCACCATATACCCAAGAAACTTTCCTGCCCCCACCCCGAAATGGCACTTAGCAGGATTCAGCTTCATATTATACTGATCCAGGATATCAAATGCTCCTTTAATATCCTGGAGGTGATCCTGAGCTTTCTTTGACTTTACTACCATATCGTCAATGTATACTTCCATGGTGTCCCCCAGTTTGTCTTTGAACATCATGTTTACCAATCTTTGGTATGTTGCACCTGCGTTTTTCAAACCAAAAGGCATAGCTGTATAACAATAAATACCTGTTGGCGTCATGAAGGCGGTATCCTCCTGGTCAGAAGGCTCCATTTGTATCTGTTGAAATCCTGAGGATGCGTCCATGAAAGTCAGCATTTCATGCCCAGCAGTAGCATTTACCATTGCATCAATATGGGGGAGAGGAAATGGGTCTTTAGGACAAGCTTTGTTCAAGTCTGTGTAGTCTACACAAACTCTCCATTTCCCATTCTTCTTCTGTACTACAACCACGTTTGCAAGCCACCTTGGGAACTTAACCTCTCTAATCATTCTTGACTTTAATAATCCCTCAATTTCCTCTTGGATAATCGTGTTCCGCTCAGGAGCAAACTTCCTTCTTTTTTGTTGCACAGGCTTGAACGACTTATCAATTCCAAGCTTGTGAGTAATGACATCTTTGGATATGCCAGTCATATCCTCATGTTCCCATGCAAACGTTGACATCCTGCATCTTAAAAAATTAATTAATTGCTCTTCAATATCCTGAGGGATATTGGTTCCCACGAGCACCGAAATATCAGGATTATCCTGATCCAGGACAATTTTCTTCACATCCTGCTCCGGATCCTCCATGATATCCTGGGCCCGCGTCTTTAATTGCTATGCTGCACTAGGTTTGGTTGAGGATTTCATCGAGGATGAGTAGCATTCTTTCGCCTCCTGCTGATCACTATCAACTTTAACAACTCCCCAAGGGGTAGGTATCTTGATGCATTGGTGATATGTTGATGGCACGGCCTTCATATCGTGAATCCATGGTCTTCCTAGTATGATGTTATAGCAGGATAGAGAGTCCATCACACAGAAACGTTGTATCGAGTTGACACCTTCAACGTACACCGGCAACTTTATCTCTCCCACTGTGTTTCTGGCTTCTCCGCTGAATCCAACAAGTACTGTGGACTTCGAAGTTATATCCATAGGAGACACATTCATTCTTTTAAGTGTCTCTAGCTGGATTATGTTGACGGAGCTGCCATTATCAACCAATATCCTGCGTACAAAATGGTTAGCCACATATAACGTTATTACCAGAGCATCATGGTGAGGATCCTGGACAGTATCCCTGTCATCAGCATCAAATGTGATCACTTTGTCAGTTGTGAGTGTAGCCATCCTGACAGGTTTGTCTCCCCTTTCGGCTTTGGCTTCCTTTGCGTGTCTCTTTGCTGCCGAATACGAAGTTCCACAAATGTCGGATCCCCCGGAAATGAAGTTGATTATCTTGGCATCCGCGGGAGGTGATGCAGCTCGCTCAGGATCCTTCTCAGTATCCTGACCCTTATTCTTCTTCTTTCCTAAGAGATCTTTCAGATATCCCTTGCTTAGAAGATAGCTTATTTCTTTCCTTAAAGCAATGCAATCCTCAGTCATATGTCCGAAGTCTTCGTGGAAAGCACACCATTTCGATTTATCTTTCCAGTCAGCCTTTTGTTGATTCTTTCGAAGCCATCTAGCCTTGTCTCCTAAACCCTGCATAGCATACATCAATTCAGGAATATTAACATAAAAGCAATATTCAGACAACTCAGGATACTCTTCAGGATCCTCATCTTCGACAGCGTTCACTCTCTTGTTTTCATTTCTACCATATGGCTTAGGCCGATATGACTTAAATGAGGATTCTGACTTCCTGTTAGTCGATTCATAAGTGTTGGATGAGTTCATCCTTTCTTGCATCTTCTTGTCATCTTCCAGACGGATATATCTCAAGGCCCTGTTACGAGCTTCATCGAGATTCCTGCAGGGATTCATTACAAGATCCTGATAAAACTGAGAATCCTTTTGTAATCCCATCTTAAAAGCTTGCACAGCTGTTGCAACATCAAGATGTGGGATATCCAAGGATTCTCGACTAAATTTGTTCACATAATCCCTCAAAGATTCTTGAGGCCCTTGAGTTATCCTGTAAAGATCACTGGTTAGTTTCTCAAAACTCCGACTACAAGAAAATTGACTGTTAAATAAGTTAACCAAATGAGCAAATGAAGTAATTGAGTGAGGAGGAACGTTCAACAGCCATTTCAAGGCTGATCCTGTTAGAGTAGAACCAAATCCCTTGCACAAGCACGCTTCCTTGAGCTCCGGAGGGATAGGGTTAATCTCCATTCTTTCCCTATACTGGGCAATATGCTCCTCAGGATCCGTAGTCCCGTCATAAAGCTTCATGTTGGGAGTTTGGAATCTCTTCGGGATCTCAGCATCACATATAGGGTATGCAAAACGAGATATCTTGTGGCTATCTTGGGATACTTCCGGGATCGGCTGGACCACCCCAGGTACACTAGATATCATGTCCTTCAACTTTTGAAGTTCCCTAGTAAGTGCTGATGTTACACCTGTATCCTGCAAAGATCCATTATTGTTAGTAGCATGAGTATTATTATTATTTGACACGTTACCCGTTGGAGGGTTTTGCCCATATCCTGAAGCATATCCTGAGCTCCTCATGGTTGACATCCTGACCGAGGAGGGTATTTCAGGAGTATGATTCTGAGGAAGACTGGGAACGATATTCCCCCTGTTATCCTCGGTATACACAGCTGAACTAAAGTTCAACACTCTGGGGTGTAATGGAGTGACATTGTCCTCAGCAGATCTGCTCGAGCCAGACTTCAGGAGTTGTATTTCCCTTAAGAGCATTTGGTTTGTTTCCTGTTGCTGCCTCATTTGTTCCTGCACACTTCCAAATAAAGTTAAAATTTCATCATTAGAAGCTAAAACGGGAGCAGATCCCTGGACACTCCGAGTAGGGATAACATCTTGAGATTGTGTAGAGGCTGGCATCCTTGGAGGAGGTGGTGGAAGCACCGAACCGGTAGTAGCAGAAGTCATAGTAGACATAGTAGAGGAACTCATGTTTGATCGTGAGGCCATTGTGGACAATGCAGCAAAAAGTTTTGAAAATAAAAAACCGAGTAGATTTAACAAAAATTTTTAGTAAAGAGAGCACCACTTGCCCCACGGTGGGCGCCAAATTGTTTTGGTCAAAAATTACCGAAGTAATTAAGTGATCAAATTAGTTAAGTGAGGTAGTGTGCTAGAAGTAAATGTCAAAAAATGTGTTAATTAAATTACTTGCAAAAACAGTTTAAGGATACGGCTCGGGATATTGAGCTGTATCGATGATCAAACAATGAGCAATTAATGAGCAAAAAGTAAAGGAAGTGACACGAGATGTACGAGGAAAGCCCTTGATCAATCTAGATCGCCGGCATAAAACCTCGGGAGCTGACAATCGCAGCTGCCTAGTTCTTCAATTGCTTCAAAAATCAGGATACAGTGTAGGATGTGGTACGGATCGACTAAGTGTTACAATGAAATACAAGTGTGGTGTTTGCAACTAGCTAGAATTTGATTGTGTTCGAGAGTGTAAGTGTGAAATGATGTGTTCTAAGTTGATCCGACCTCATCTATTTATAGTAAAGATAATATAACTAACTACCCTAAACTCGCGGGATTCACCGAATATTCCTTCTTGGAACGTTGCAGACCTGGTCTTTCGGGCTCAACGTCTCTTTCTCAACAAATTCGTCCGAGTCTTGAGGAGAAGAAGTCCTTGTGACCGTTAGCAAGCTTCTACCCTTAACCTGCACGTGGTTAATTCAATAAGCTTCAGGATATCGCCCAAGATGTCAGCAATATCCTCTTCCAGCATCCTGATTACAAATAACCAAACAAAGGCAGGATATTGGTCAGGATACATATGTTAAGAAAATGACCCCTAACAGCAACCATGAAACCTACGAGATCATCTCCAGCCATGTCGTATCCAGCACGTCTATTGCTGAGACACTGAATAAGAATATGCAATAAGAACTTGTACCGTAGTGGCAGATCACCTTTGTTGATTTGTTTCACAAAAATGTCTCCTTTGCACTTCATCCTTAGCAAACAGCCTCGTGTACACATGATTGGAATTGAATAAGGAGCATCCTGATGGTCTTGTAATTGTAAAACTTCATTCAATATCTCCGGAGTGACAACAACATACAGATCATTAACACGTCCTCTGATAACATCCTTTTCATCAATTTGTACGACACTTGCGAAATCCCAGAATGCTTTGATCAGTGACTTGTAGACGGGCGTCGAGAATGTAACAGCATAATTGATACGTGACTCCCTGATCCACTTGGTGATATCCTTAAGTTCAGCAAGCTTGTCTTCAGGATCCAGATATGCAATTTGATTATGACGCTTCTCGGACATAATCTCCTCTTCAGTTTTATTTTCTTTCTTTGTTGCCTTCTTGCGTTTTCCTTTCTCTTTCGGTGCCTTTGGTGCCATCTGTACATGAAAATGACCAAAATGAGCTATATCTGATATAACATGTGTATTATACATGCATATGTACAATCTAACCAGTTTGTGAACATATAGCACATTAAATCACATCTACTGTTAAAAGGGCATCAAAACAGAAAAAATGCTAAGGCATTGATGACGAAACTGAATAACTTCGACGAAACAGAAGTATGTTCGACGAAACAGAAGTTTACAGTTGACCAATTCTGTTTCATTGACCATTTTGATTCGTCAATTAACCCTTTGACGAAACAGAAACAAGTTCGACGAATCAGATCTGATTCGTCGTTATTTTGATTCGTCATTGTCTGTTTCGCCGGAACTAGGGTTTATGCGATTCGTCAATTGGGGGTTTTTCTGTTTCGCCGTTTTGGGTTTAAACAATAGAAACAAAAACAATCAATAAACAACAATCAACATTGTTTATTATCCAATCCACTAATAATACCCATATGCACAAGAAAAACATCAGTTTCATACAAAAACCACCTGCAACAACCCAATACCCTGTATTTGTTATTATACACCCACACCCAAAACTATGTATATCCACACATGTTAATCCTAAATCTATCTGATTTCGAAAGATAACAAACAAGTTATAAGACTAAGCATGAAATGATTTGATAATCAAGGATTTTAAAGGGTCTCAAACAAAAATACAATCGGTTCAAAAGGTTCGGAATCGGAACACGATTCTTTTTATACCTTTGTATTTTGTGTGATATTAGGTAAAAATAAGAGTTTTGAAGGTTTGAGTGGGTGACCGAAAGTATGGGGGTTATTTGTGTTTGGAGAAGATGAACAGTTGCGGTGTTTGAAAAATGAAGACAAAACTGACAGATGGGTCCTGTATACACCGACTCAATTTCGACGAAACAGATATCTTCGACGAAACTGATATGGGCTCAACGAAACAGAACTAAATTGGGCTTACATTTGGGCCTGTAATTAGCCCATAACGAAACAGATTTTGGCTCATGCGATTCGTCGAATCTTCGACGAAACTGATCTGTTTCGTCGAATACACAACCAGTTTTGACCATTTGCTTTGACCTGACTGTGTTTCGTCGACCAGCTCTTGATTCGTCGACTAAACTTTGTTTCGTCGACATGAATTTTTCAAAAACACAGAGGCATGAAATTTTCATACTGAACAGATTTTGATTACACTGAACACATTTCCATTTTGATTGAATTTCCAAATGCAAGGACGTTTTATGAAGAGGGTTTCAGGCTTCCGGTAGAAAACACCTAACAACAACTTCGGCTTAATCAAAAACGAACTATACAAAAGTTACTAAAAACGAATTTAAAGCGCGAAATACTGAACGAAAATGCGATAAAATGTGAAAAGTAAAAAGCAACTGTACAAGTGCAATCTTTTTGCGAATCTCAGGGAAAAAGAAATCATACCAGCTTACGGTCTTAGTCAACATGATTTTGATTTCTGTTTAAAGCTCTGGATAAATATACTACCTCGATTATCGGTATTGTTGTCCACATAAGCTCAAACTGATCAGACGTAATCATAATTAAGAGATACGATTAACGGTAAGGATTATACTTACTTGTCGATGTAAATCCACTCACGACACATTCCCGTATCAAGGTATGCACGAGAATTCATCTTACCGGTGAGTATACCGATTATCATCTGTTTGACCGTATAAAAATGTGAGAAACTCACTTATTTTGATTGAAAACAAGCCCTATGTGATAGAATCACTTATTGATGAGGAACTTGAAATTCAAATGCATGAGGGCACAGGAGCAAGTCCGTGAACAGGTCAGTACTTCCGTACAGCAAAGAAACGAACTTGACTCCCGCAAAGAATCTGTGATATATTATCACTTATTTTGTTTGGACATGTGATTGTTGATCACTTATTGAGGTCGTATGCAGTATGTACACGTATGTATGGTATCATGGAAGATCTTAGACTTCGTCTCCGTTATTTTTACGGTTTGGGATACAACCATGATACCCAGATGATAAGCAGCATAAAGACCGAATATCTCAGATCTCGGCAATCTCTCAAACGAAATTTCGGTACTAAGACCATATGCCAATGAATGGTTCCCACCTGACTTGAAGTCTGTTAGGTTTGTATCATCCTGCACATTTTAGTCTGATTGTGAGCCTACCGATACATCATTAGTAGAGATACTTATCATTTTTCTTTTTGTTTTTTTTTTATTTTGAACACGTTGACCGACCACACCAGTGAAATTCATCATTTTCCTTTATCCAAGAAACTCATTTTTGATTTTCTATTTTTTTTTTAATTTTGAAATTTTCAAACGAAAAGACAGAAACAGAAAGTAAAGACATCTTTTTGGATTTTGAAATTTTGCAATGTTTTTGTATTTTCCTGATTTACTCCCCCTAAAATGCTAAAAGAGGTAAGAAAACGAAAATCTTTTTGAATTTTTTTTAAAAGTTTTTAAAGAAAATATTTACACAACATGATCAGCCAAAGAAGTTTACTCGGGTATCACCTTAATGCCATTGACCAAAAGTAGATAATCAAAACGTGATTTATCAAAAGCTTTTGTAAACAGGTCGGCACGTTGGTGATCGGTGGGGACATGAACGACATCGATTAATTTCTTGTCAAAACAATCACATATGAAGTGATATTTAATGTCGATGTGTTTAGTCTTAGAATGCTGCACAGGATTTCTAGTGATCTGTAAGGCAGCATTATTATCAACAAAAATATGAGTAGATAGGAATTCTAAACCGTAGTCGCGCATTTGCTGTTGTATCCAAAGAACTTGGGAGCAACAACTCGAGGCAGCAATGTATTCTGCTTCACATGTTGATGTAGCAATACACGTTTGCTTCTTGCACTGCCAAGTGACCAGGCGATTTCCTAAGAACTGACATCCTGCTGTTGTCGATTTCCCATCAATTTTGCAACCACCAAAATCAGAATCACTGTAAGCAATTAAATCAAAACTATCATCTCTAGGGTACCAAAGACCAAGGTCCGGGCATCCCTTTAAATAGCGAAAAATCCTTTTGACAGCTGACTGATGAGAGGCCTTCGGGTTTGCTTGATATCTTGCAAGCAGGCATGTTGGATACATTATGTCAGGCCTCGAAGCAGTGAGATACATGAGAGATCCGATCATGGCACGATAGTATGAGGAATTGATGCCTTCACCCTTCAAATCCGGAGTAATCCCGTGATTCTGAGGAAGAAGGGTACCAATGGGCGTTGAATCTGACATTTGGAATCGGCTCAAAATGTCACCAACATATTTAGTCTGATGGATGAATATCCCAGACTCTGTTTGTTGAACTTGTAGACCCAAAAAGAAATTCATCTCCCCCATTGCGCTCATTTCGAATTTTTCTTGCATAACACGTTCGAATTGCCTACACAAAGAATCATTAGTAGAACCAAAAATTATATCATCAACATATACCTGCACCAGCAGAAGATCTCCATCTAGTTCCTTGATAAAAAGTGTGCAATCAATAAGACCTCGTCGAAATCCATTCTCCAGAAGATAGTTGGATAAGGTTGCGTACCAAGCCCTAGGTGCTTGATGTAAACCATAAAGGGCTTTGTTGAGCAACCAAACCCGATCGGGGTGAATAGGATCTTCAAAACCTGGAGGTTGTTCGACATGCACCTCTTCTTGAACTAAACCATGAAGAAAAGCACTTTTGACGTCCATCTGGTAGACTTTGAATCCTTTAAAAGAAGCATAAGCTAGAAAGATCCGAATAGCTTCCAGACGTGCAACAGGTGCATAAACTTCATTGTAGTCAATGCCTTCTATCTGGCGAAAACCCTGAACAACCAGTCTCGCCTTGTTGCGAATAACAATCCCCCGGTCGTCCTTCTTGCATTTGTAAACCCATCGTGTGCCAATTTTCTTGTAATTATCTGGCTTTTCAACAAGCTTCCAAACACCAAGCTTTTGAAATTGTTGCAGTTCGTCCTTCATGGCTTCAACCCAAGAATTATCTTTTAAAGCATCCTTCCAAGACTTTGGTTCTTCTTGTGAAACGTAACAAGCAAAGGACCAATCGTTTTGAAGACCAGATTCTCTTATGGCTGAATATAAACCAGCGTTCGGGTTATTTCTAAGCTGATTACACGTCTGCACACCGCTTTGGACATCTCCTATAATGTTCTGCTGAGGATGGGTATTGTGAATCCTTAATTCAGGATGTTCAGGAACACTTGTATCAATACCCAAATTGTTAAGATTTAGATCAGCAACCAACTCCGTACCGGGTATATGCGTGGAGGTGGAGGCATTCCCTTCAGCAGTATCAACATTCTGCACTTGAGGAGTTTCTAATGAAGTGCCTTGAACAGGAGCAACCGGGGCAGAAGTGCCTTCAGTCGCATCTAGATGTTCATCATCTTCCGATGACTCAGTAGCATCTTCAAATACCTCATTTTGAACTGTATTGTTAACTGAATTAGAACCTTCAGGGCTAACAATAACAGGTCTTACCAATGGCGAGCCAGCAGCGTTGTCACTATCAAATAACATTTGAACAGCTGCAGATTCTTCATCAAAGGTAGGCAGATTAAAGGAGTCGAATATTCCATCGTAATCGAACATCCAAGGATCACTCGGAGCTTTAACAGGACTTGTATACCTTTGAACCCTTACTTCATTCCAAAGCTCAATCTTTTTGGTGGTCAGATTCCATACACGAACATTCGGTTTTGCATATCCAAGGAAGAAACCTTCGATAGCTTTTGCACCAAACTTTCCATCTGGATCAATCATGGTACATGGACCGCCAAAAGGTTCAAGGAAAGAAAGATCCGGTTTCCTTTTCTGTAGAAGTTCGAAACATGTTTTGCCATGCCTTTTAACTGTAAGAACTCTATTCAAAGTGTAGCAAGCAGTCGACACAGCTTCTGCCCAGAATTGAACAGGAAGCTCAGAATCTACTAACATGGTCCTTGCAGTTTCAATAATCGTGCGATTCTTCCTCTCAGCGACACCGTTTTGTTGTGGAGTGTAGCGAGAACTGTATTCATGAAGAATGCCTTTAGAAGTACAGAACTCATCCATCACACGGTTCTTGAATTCAGTTCCATTGTCGCTTCGGATCCTCTTCACTTTCAAAGTGTATAAATTCTCCAACATTGTGAGAAGATCCTTGAGGATTCCAGGAGTATCACTCTTGTGTGCCATGAAAGCTACCCAAGAAAATCTAGAATAATCATCAGTAACAACTAGACAGTAAGCATCTCCGAAAGTTGTCTTATGTTTCATAGGTCCAAAGAGGTCCATATGAAGACGTTCAAGAGGCATGCTAACAGAGTTGATTTTCTTCAGAGGGTGAGACTTCTTTGTTTGTTTCCCTTTCTTGCACGAGACACAGATATCTTGTAGATGAAAACTACTTATAGGCACACCATTCACAAGATTATTTTTCACCAAATGGTTCATTTTCCTCAAGTGAATGTGCCCCATTCTTCTGTGCCAAGAAATAGACTCCTTCTCTGTGGCTTTTGAGACAAAACATTGTACTTGCGCAGATGTCGTAATGGCTTGGCTCATGTCAAGAACATAAAGATCATTAATTCTTGGAGCCGATAAGAGAATCCATTCATCAGGAATCTTGAATCCAGGTTTTAGCACATAACAACCGGCATCATCAAAATGCACGGTGAACTTTTTATCGCAGATTTGCGACACACTGAGAAGATTATGATCAAGTTGACGAACATAATTAATCTTTTCGAAGCATACCACTCCATTGGAGATCATTCCTTCTCCGGTGATATATCCGCCTTTGTCTCCTGCGAACGCGACATAGCCTCCTTTAATATTTCTCACATCGTACAGAAGCCGTAAGTCGCCAGTCATGTGCCTGGATGCCCCACTATCAACAATCCAATGACTACTGATAGTTCCTCCTGGAACACCCTGCACAAATCATCCAATGATTAGTTAAGGATGGGGACCCAAGCCATAGTGGTCTTGGGTCGTCCCTGAGCATCACGAATAGTGATCTCAATCTGGTGATGATTTTCCAAGCTAACAGCTCCTCCTGAACTTTCACCTTTCTTAGGTTTCCAAGTTTGTTTTTGTTTACCAGATTCAGTTTTGTAAACCGATTTTGAAACTTCTGGTTTTAAAGATGAACTTGGTTCCCTTGGAACAGATTTGACCTCAGTTTTTAAGGCCTTTTCTATTTTCTTCACATTTTGATGTCGTTGTTTCGTTTCCTGTTCTTTAACAGTTCTTTTATCATGTTTTAGCGAAACGGGACAACGTTGAAGGTGAATGTTTTCAGGTGGTGCTTTCTCAACAAATTTATCTTTTGGAGTGTTAACACAATCTTTGATGATGTGTCCAAACTCTCCACATTTAAAACACGTTCTCCTCTCAACAAACTTAGGAGAAACGGATCGAGGCACATATGTCAAACCTGTAGAACCTGAGGTACTAGCCTTTTCATTACACCCGTTTGAATGTTGAGTGTAATTATTCTGACTGTTTCGCTTTAAAATCTTGACTTTTTGTACAAAATCAGTGTTTGATTTGTTAGCAAAAATCTCAATTTTATCAGTACGCTCAGATGCCACAAATCTGACATCATTGTTTTTCTTTTGATAACGAGCTCCATTTGTTTCAGATTTTGATTTAGAAACATCTGGCCTTTGAGCTCGTTGATATGGTTGTTTACCCTTAGGAGCAAAAGGTTGTTGCTTTGTTGGGAATTTTTTATTTCCAAATTTCTTCTTGATTTCAGCCTTAGGAATTGGATCACATTGAGTCACATTAACTCTTGGAATCGATTTTCCCATAAACTTACTTGTGTTATTTTCAAAAACGTTATCAATCGATGATGGATTGACATTTTTAATTGGAAAATCATTATCTGAATAGATTTTAGAATCACCAACCAAAGTATACAACACATTGTTACTCTTAACGGTAGACACAGGTTTCTTGTTGTCCTTGAAAGGATTAATCACTTGTTTGGCAACTTGCTGCACAACAATAGGAGGATCACAAAGAATATGATTCTCAATTGGAATTTCTATTCCCTTTTTCTTGTCAAATGATTTATCCTTGTCATTTACATCTGTTTCATCATCAGATGAATCATAATCCTCAATAGATGGAGGACTTTGATTCACTGTTGTTGAAGTTCCTGTTTCATCAGATGAAGTTCCCGAGGAGCTGTCCGGTTTGAACCCTAATCCAGTAGTAAATTCCTCATAATTAAGAGGCACACTAGGTTCAAAACGAGGCATATCCTCTTCAGCAGGTGGTGCTGCATAATTGTGTCTCAAAGGAGGCGGACATTTCTTATACCCAACACCACTCTTATTTTTCTTCAGTTGTTGAACGTCAATTATGTGATCGAGCACAAATCGGGAGTTAGAATAACTCTCCAATTTTTGCTTGATCGCATCGTGCGCCAATTTTGCAATGGCTAATTCCGTTCTGGTTTCCTCAACGAGATTTATGTACTTGTTAATACTAACTTGTTTGTGATAAACAACTTTAGTAGTTTCGGAAACACTTTTCTTTAAATTTTCAATTAAAGATTTAAAGTCCTTTTCGTTTCTTGTTAAAGCCATATTTGCTTCTTTGCACTTTGACATATCAACAACTAAATGTTGATTGTGACTATGAATTGTGTCACATTCATGTTTTACTCTATCAAATTCCTGTTTCATATAAGCACAATCATTGCATATTCTAGGAGTTTCAGATGTTACCTGACTCGAAGAGGCTAAAACATTTGCCATAAAGGCAGTTTGAAAAGAAAAAGATCCGTCTTCAGAGAAGAACTTCTCCATTTCTTTAGATGCGATCCCAGCCTTATTAATAAGAACAGATTTCTGAGACTTCAACTCCTCTGCTTCATTCAGCAAATCATCAATAGAACTCGCTTGTTCTTTCACATCACCCACAATAGAACTTTCTTCATCAGAACTCCCGGTATAACCAGAACTATCGTCACTTTCAGAAAATTCTTCTTTATGAACATGCTTGATGTGATTGATGATCTTTGCGTAGCACGCGGTTCCTCCTTCATTATCACTTCCCCCTAATTGTACAGACCAATTACACCCTTCATCTGTTTGAACAGTCAATGCACGAGTGTTGTTTGATGGTCCAGACTGGTTCTGGTTGTTGGGGTTGTTCACAGCTACTATCCCTTTTCCACGATTTTCTTGATTGCCTTGATTGGAATTTGAAGTACTTGTCTGATTTCTGAAAGGGTTCTGATTGCCTTGCCTGGGTGGTCGGGTGCACTCACGTTTAAAGTGACCCTTCTCGCCACAATTGAAGCATGTAACCGCTTCTTTGTCAAACCCGTACTTAGTTTCCTGCTTACTTTCCAAGGAACTTCTTCCTGTTCGACTCATGAAATCCCTTGCCCTTCTAACTGCACTTGCAAACGCCCATTTTATATCCATCAGCTCCATTTCATCCCGATCAATTTGTTGATAATCTTCATTGGTCATACTGATGTTCCCAATTTGACCTGTGACCAAACCGCAGTAAGCACTGACCATTGTATTAATGAGTTCCGAATGCTCCTTTGCAACCTCAATGCTAACTTTTGATAGGTTCGAAGTATCAACTTTGATAGTATTCGTGTCTTGGGATGGAGGATTGCTGGTATAATGTACTTGTTGTGGTGGTGGTTGTGCTTTTGATTTGGATAAGGATTTCGAAAGATAAGCGCCTAAATCAAAATCTGATTGAGTAGTAATAACTTGCGGTGGAGGTTGATCTTGAGCTTTGAATTTGGATATTGATTGTGAAAGATAAGCTCCTAGATCAAACTCTGGTTCAGTAGGTTTGAATGGAAACGGAGATGAGTTTGTGTTGGAAACAAACGCCGTTTGAAGCTTAGGCTGCTGAACAGAACTAGAACTTGCAGAAGGAGCAAAACCAGGCAAATAAATTTCTGTGTTTTGAGGAGCTCCAATCCGTTTAGCTTTCCGATTTTCTTCTTCGTACTTGTGCTCCAACTTCTGAACAAATCCATAGATAGTGACAGTTTCCCCATCCAGAGCACCAGTATGCTTTAGAAGTTCAATGAATGGACTCCATACAGGAGGTAGAGCATCAGCTAAACGTGCAATCATTTCCACATGACTTACAACAACCTTATAAGAACTCATTTCACTTATCAAATGATAGAAACGAGAAGTCAAATCATTTAGATTTTTATTTTCCAAAGATTGAAATGATTCAAATTCTTTCTTTAAAAGATCATGGCGAATTTTTCTAGAAGCTTCATTTCCTTCTCCTCTTGTTTCCAATGCATCCCATAAAGCTTTTGTGCTCTTAATATAAGAAAATTGATGATAGATGTCTTTATGAAGAGCTTGTGTTAGATAAGCAAACGCCTTTTTCTCTAATTCATAGGCTTTCTTATCTTCTTCAATCATATGAGAAATGCCAGCGGCAGTTGATGCTGCTGCTTCCAGTTCCGGACTACATTCAGTAGTGAAACACGTCCAAAGTTCAACGTTTTGCCCTTGAATGTATGTGTGAAAACGACCCTTCCAAGTTGGATAGTCGTTCATATGATTTAGCTTTGGCGGGCGATTGTTGCTTCCCGTCTCACTTTCACTGAGCAGTAGATTCTGTATGTTTTGATTTTGATTAGAAACCATTGCCCATTGACCTGCATTTGCTGCTTGTTGTTTTTGAGGCAATTGGTTCATTAAATCGGCAAGTGAAGGCTGATTTTCACTTGGTCTTGCGTCCGAACTCCAATCCCACAGACCTTTGCTACCCATGATTTGTGTATGTATGTTAGTACCTGCACACACACTTGAAAACACAATGTTATGACAGATTTGCAAATCCTCTGTGTAAAACAGAAGTGTTCTCGACGAAACACTTTCCATGAAACAGGTTTGTTTCGTCGAAATGAATAATGACGAAACAGACTTGTTTCGTTGAAGATATTATGACGAAACAGACTTTGTTTCGTCGAAGATATTATTGACGAAACACAAGTGATTCGTCGACTGCTTGTTTCGTCGATGCTGAGTCTAAGACAGCTGTTTAAGATATTTAAAATATCTAAACTGACACAAGGTATGTTTTCTGAGTTAGAGTTTCAATGTTACTTACCCAAAAGTCCACTTAATGTATTTTAATGAGTAACACTTTGATTTAAACACAACAAGATCAAATGAACAATCTTATAATGAACTCTATGAAGATATGAAGAACACAAACAAGAACAAAGAGTTTCCCGGTAAACTTATGAGTTTTCCGGTGACCGGACAAATTTCCGAAAACAAGATAATGCACAAGACTTTCACTAAAAACCCGGTTTAAAGCATAAGCAATCAATCTAACAAGGTTTTTGATAAAACTCTTAGCAAATAACAACAATCAAACAGATTTTATGAATATTTTTCAGAAATAAGATTTTTCAAGAACAAATTTTCAGAAAAACACACACAAAAACTTGATAAAAAACCGAACAATGTTTGATTTTAAACAAGGATTAGAGCCAGACGCTCTGATACCAATTGTAGGTCCCAAAATCCGAGGATCAATTAGGAAAACCTAAATCACTTGTTTATAGCAAACACGATTACGCGTGCGGAATCCACGTAACTATGCAAAATCAAACATGTAAAACAATAACGACACGGTAATAATCAATGATACACACTCGATTGATTAAACGGGATGAGAACCGATTACAAACTGATACAAACACAGTTTAACAGAATTTTGACAGAGTTTCTTTACTGTTATGCTCTCATCTACTTTCATTAGTGAAAGCAGACTTGGTTATATACTCCATCAGTCCATGAGTCGACGAAACACAAGAAGTGTCGACGAATCAGCATTGGGCCAGTGACTTGGGCCTGTTGCAGCCCAACACACAACGAAACAGATGTGTTTCGTCATGATAGTCAACGAAACAGAATGTAATGGACATTTGTCTGTTTCGTCATTATGTGTTCGACGAAACAGACCTGTTTCGTCGAGGTCTGCAAGTGTTGTTCTGTTTGTTTCAAACAGACAGCAACAACATCAACATACAAACATTCTAGATATGACAATTATACCCTTGTATGCAACATGCACTGTTCTTAATACATTACATCTAGAATAGAGAAAATAAAGTCATACCCAAGCAGATAGGAGGATATCTGACTTGGTCGACAGCAAATACATACTCGATAATCATTAAAGACCGTACAAAATACATCGTTAAGTACAAGACTAGTTACAGACACTAAAAATGCATCAACACTTTCCTTGAAAATGACAAAATAGATAAGTTAACAAGATTACGTGTGTTACGATGTTAATTTATGTGTACGTTTATGTATATATATTACGACGTGCAAATCGTAGATATTACGTATAAACAGGTGTGTTAAGGGATTTACATGACAACGGTCACCAATAAAATCGTTCAAGTCGCAAAATCTTAAAATTTTATATATATGGACTCATATATATATTAACGTGCCAACATAATCAAAAACGATGATTTTTCGAGAAAATCTCAAAGTTATGTGAGGATTCTAAGAAACAGAGAAACTTAGGATTTTTATGACATATTGATTTATAAATCGTTCCTACATATAATAGGACATGTGGAAATCAAACTGTGGGATTGCGCTATTTAAAAATAAGCACCCAAAGGTGAGTGTCCCTAAACCCCTCTTTTACTACTTTATATATGTTTTGGGGGTAGAACATGCCAATAAAAGGTTTTAATAATGTTTTTGGATTAAAACATACCTTTTAATATAAATTTTATATTTTCGTTGAACATATATGGAGTTTGATAAAACATACGTTTCGAGGTAAAACGTTTTTGATGAATCTATGTTTGGAGGAGGAACTGGGATGGTACGGTGTTTCTGAGGAAAAACCGACCGTGATGTTGGAACGAATATTGCTTAGTCTCAAGAGAGTAAGTAACAGCATAGGCTTACATTTCGGTGGGGATTTCAGGGGATTCGTACAACATCGTATATTAAATTTGTCATATTAGTAGGATATATATATATATATATATATATATATATATATATATTGTACATGAGGCAGACATCATATATTGTCTCAGTATGGACCCTGCGCCAATGATGTCGTTTAATCGATTAAGTATTGCACGCGAGCAATTGTTGGTAGATCTATCGGGTTGACAACCCCGTCGTGACCGGCCGCCCCGTGTCAAGTCAAATGACGAATTTAGATTCTGGTTATTGTCTACCTAACATACGAGTCTGAAAGTTGACTCTATGAATTTAATATACAAAACTTGGGAAAATGCCTTAATGTCGTGTTTTTGAACTTACGACGGATGACCCATGGATTTTATTAAGGAAGTAAATGGACTTTCTAAAAGTTATATGGATGTTTTAAAATAAACACATAATTAGAAAGTTTTCCTTTGAATCACATTGTTTAAATTTGAATATGTGAACTCACCTTTCTTTGTGTTGACACTTGATTTTAACATGTTCTACAGGTACTTGAGTTCGGCTTCGGGAATTATGGCGTATCTTGTGGTTGTTGATGCATGCTTTGTTACTTAATAATGTTCGAATAACTTTTAAAACTTTCTAGGACAAATGTAATAAGATCCATGAGGATCAAAATCAACTTAACTATGTCGTGGTTGTGTCATGTTTTGAAACGTAATGTTTAAAACTTATGTTTTAAATAAGATAATATGTCCAACAATTTAATGCATCGATCATCAAGATATAAATGGGCACCAACTTCTGTCTCCACTACGTATAATATTCCGCTGCGACGTTTTTGGGGTGTTACAAAAGTTGGTTTCAGAGCCAATGGTTGTTAGCGAACTAGATGTTTTCAGAGGAAAACACTAGACTTCAACTGAAGAATTTTGAGATTTAAAGTCCAAAATTCTCGAAGCCAAGATTTTTAAATAAACATGGAAAATTTTATCATGTATGAAAACCCTTATGTGTTTATATGCATACGTGATTTTCTATTTATTTGTGCCTTATGTGTTACTATTCATATTGACCACACACTTACTTTGTACGGTTACGATATGTCACGTCTAGGCCTATAAAGCCATTAGTAGTCCTGCTCACTGATACTGTCGAGCCTACACTAGAGATTCTTTTGCCCGTCATTACAGAATCGTTTGTTCTGCTATTCGAGTCACGTGTTTTGTACACCTCTTTTAAGTCTACACTCGCCGTAGGAAGAGGACTTGACCTGTTGGAGAGATCGCATTCGACTTCGAAAGCTGAGACAACATCCTCTATGAAGAGGTAGAAAGGGATTTGGGTCAATCGCTCTCACTGCGATTGTTAGTTCGCCACGTTATGTGGAGACTTGGAGACGACGAAGGGCAAGATGAAAGACTTAGAGGGATAGATGGACTAGTATGATGAGCTAGAAGAGCTTGTTATTAAGATGTTGGACTTCCAGGGATTGAAGCGTTAGTTGTTGGTTGTTTCTGTTGTTTGTTTTGTATATCTCATTTGATGAACCCTATTTATGGCTTGCATGCCAAATTTTTAGACATTTAGGAGGAAATTTCATATAGACTTGTTGCGAGTGTTGATGTAGACACGCCTGATTTTGATTAGTCTTAGTACTAAAAACAAGCTTTGTAAATTTATGGTATAAATATCGAATGAGTTCCTTTTTGGTTTAAAAATTGTTCTCATTAATATGTGGATATTATACATGCACAATGTTTGGTCCACTAGCAATTAATGATTGAATTATTTTGAATTTCGTCTTATGTTGATATTATGTTGTAATAATAGAAACGACGAATGCCGCCAAAAGCGAGACAGGGTTCTGGACTACCTATTACCCCAGAGGAGTTGGCACAACTCATAGCCCAACACGTTAATACTGCCATGGAACAGCGATGCTAACCAAAATGATGGCCAGGAACGTGGATGTGGTGCTCATGGGCTTAGTCTTGGTGGGACACAGATCGGAAACCCTTCAGGTGATATAATGATCGGAAAGTTTTAGTAGTTCATGTGTTATGCTATAATTAGAGCGTATTCCTGATTTTCATTAACCTTGTGTACAGTACTTAGATGTACACATAAAACAATCCACGATCGTAACCTAATATCATTTAATGGTACCCAACACAATGACGTGGCAACGGTATGCGTGATGTCGGGCCGTCACAACGGGTCGACCATACAAATAATTCTGCATTCCGAGCCTAGGTCTGGGGATTCACGAAGGCGAAAGTCTGAGAGTTCGAGGAAGGAAACCGATGAGAAGCATGACAGGAAACACAGTTTGAGGAAGGGGTATGTATCCAGTTTTAGCCGTTCTAGAAAGGATAATGTCTGGGATGGTAGGAGTAGTTTTGAGAAGAAGACTCATGAGGATGAGCGGAGAAAGTGCGCCAGATGTGGTCGGACTAGACATATGACTAGCGAGTGCTATGCTAAGAGTACATCGGAGGGAGATACACTCGAGGGATGCTACGAGTGTGGTGAGCAAGGACATTTCAAGAGAGATTGTCTGAAAATGAAGGGTCAGAATGCCAAGGGCAGAGTTTTCAAGATGAATGTTGGGAAGGTGTGTAACGATCCTACAATTGCTACCGATTCATTCTTAATCGTCAACCAATTAGCGTTCGTACTATTTAATACTAAGGCTGACTTGAGTTTTGTTTTGAAAAACTTTGAACCATTTCTGAGTTCTCCAATAAGTAAGCTAAGTAAAAAGTACTCGATAGAACTAGCAAATGGTAAACTGATAGAGACTAGCGAAGTCGTTCGTGGCTGTAGTATTCGGTTAGATGATCATAGTTTTAGTATTGATTTATTTCCAGTGTAGCTGAGGAGTTTTGACAAAGATGTGAGAATGGATTGATTATCCAAGAACGAAGTGGGAACTATCGCTTGAAGAAGCTAGCCAGGATACCTCGTCCTGATGACAATGGAGAGGCGGAAGTTGTTCACGAAGACCGACCGAGTCGAGTGTCGAGTGTCGAGTGTCGAGTGTTGAGGGTTGAGAGTCGTCAGTATAATGAGGATGCTTAAGTTGTTGCGAAAAGGCTATCCTGCGTTCTTTGTTAACGTTGTGGATATGAAGGCCAAATGTAGGAATATCGAATATATTCCTATTGTTTGTAATTATCCAAAAGTTTTCCTAAAAAGACATACCTGGATTGCCCTCTATGAGACAGATCGAATTCCGAATCGATCTGGTACCCAGTGCTGCACCAATTGAAAAATCTCCTTATAGATTAAGCACTGTCTGAAATGATAGAAATGTTGAATCAGCTTCAAGTGCTACTAGACAATGGTTTCATTCGATCAAGCTTTTTGCTTTAAGGTGCATCTGTTTTGTTGTGAGAGAGAAGGATGGATCCTTCAAGATGTTTGATGATTTCAGAGAACTGAACAAGTTGACTATCTAGAAACGGTACACTTTACCAAGGATTGATGATTTGTTCGATCAAGTTACAGGGATCCAGCTACTACACGAAGATCGACCTACGAACAGGATATCATCAGTTGAAGGTTGCTGACGAAGATATTCTGAGGACTGCTTTTCGAACACGATATGGCCATTACGAGTTATTAGTCATGCCTTTTGACTAAATTAATGCGCCATTTGTATTCATGGATCTAATGAACAGGGTATGGAAACCCTAATTGGATAAATTCGTAATAATATTCATCGACAATATACTTGCCTATTCGCGAACCAAAGTGAATCATGAGTAACATTTGAAGTTGACTATGGAGTTGTGGAGGAATAAGGAAGGAATGCATGTAGATCAGTCTAAGACTGGGGCAATCAAATGATGAGAAGCGTCAAAGACCCCGTCGGGACTACGACAATTCATAAGACTAGATGGGTGCTACCGGAGATTTATTGAGAATTTCTCTAGATTAGCGCGACATTCGACACTCATAACCCCAGAAGGAGAAAGGGGATTTATTGGACAAAAAAGTAGGAGGAAGCTTTTCAAACCTTTGAAGGAAATGTGAAAGCGTGCACGATTGATTTTGATGGAGGTTATGATACTCACATGCCATTGGCAGAGTTATCCTACAATAATAGTTATCACGCTAGTATTTAGGTTGCTCCGTTTGAAGCCTTGTATGGATGGAAGTGATGTGTGTAAAATGCAACATATAAATTACATCAAATGAGGCATAAAACTAACCCTTTTTTTAGTACTAATGTTGGAAAAAGTGTGCTTTTGTCTTCCTTTTGTATTTTCAGGATTAAATTAGCGTAAATGAACAAAAGAAGCAAAAATGCAGCTAAATCTAACACAAATACAAGAAAAGGAATAAACGTGGCATGCCCGACCCCTCGACAGCATCTTCCCAAGCAAAAACAAGACATCAGAAGGATGAACACGCCCGTGCCCAGCGGACACGGGGGTGTGCCCAAGTGTCTGCATAAAAGACAAAGTTGTAGAAGCTTCTATTCCCTAACACGGGGGGCGTGCCCAGCTCCACACGGCCGTGGGGAACGCTAAGATTCGCAGAATCCAAGCAAATCTTGATAGTACGGATACGCTTCTGCACACGGGTCCGTGCCCAGCGGACACGAGGGCGTGGTTAACTAATGCAGACAAACTGCATTTAATGAAGAAAGAAAAAGTCAATGGACACGGGGCCGTGTCCGGGCTTCTGTGCAGGCTATAAATAGAGGTGCTTGGTTCACTTCAAAAGCATCCCTTGACAAACCACCTCTCTCCCACTTCACCCACTCTCCACCACCATCACAACACCCACATCCACCACCATCATCCATCATCCATCATCCATCATAGAGTGTGTGTAGTAGTCTCGGGATCCAAGATTGATAGTAAGAGTTCTTGACAATCAAAGGCCATGTTTGCCTAACTCTCTTACATCACTTGGTGAAGACAAGCATTTAGTGTAATACTTTTGTTTTTTTTTAATCTTTTCGCACTTTTTATTTGGTTTTGTATTAATGACTTTAATAAATAGTTTCTTATGTTGAAGGTGAAACTTCCTTATCATTTGTCCGTGGTGTCTTGGCATTATTTTACTGTCTATATAAAATAAAAGATTTACACCATTCATATCTCTACGGTCTATATAGAGATATGTTGGCTACCTGGTCAGGGGCTAAGGGAATGGTTTGGTAAGGTTCTTGCCTTGTTCAGTGTATAGATCCTGCAAGGACCTGGGTCAAGCTTACTATGACCTCCTTAAATACCCACTGGTATTGGATGGCGGGGGTGTGAATGGCTTGATCCCCTCATATGTAAACTACTATTAATATATTAACCCGGCTACTTGGGATTGTAGCCCTGCTAAATCAAACCACTTAGCCGAGGGTAACGTCACCTTTAAAAGAGGGGCCTACCACATTACACATTAATAACTTAATGAATTATCTTTCAATAATCCAACCCTTTAGGATTGTATCCTTGCTGACTCAAACTACTGGGTTGAGGGTAACGTCACATTCAAAAGAGGGGCCTACTACTATAACTAAGATAATCTCTTAAACAGTGCAAAAGTGCGGAAAACATCAAAGGTTACACTAAAGGCGAGTCGGATCCAAGTGATTCATCTTGTCTATCTGTTTTTATTTTATTTTTATTTTCAACATTTTTAGTTTTTATTTTCATGTTTAAACTTTTTTCTAAAATTTTGATTTGATTAGACGTTGAGGATAAACCGGTATTAAAAGCTCTTGTGTCCTTGGATGACCATGGTATTTTACCAATGCTATACTACGCTCACGGTGGGTGCACTTGCCCATATGTGTGTTTAGTGTTAGTAGAATATCGTGTTTTATAAATTTAAAACTTGAATAAAGTGTTAAAAAGGGCTAAAAATATACATTAAAAACATATAACGCTACACACGCATCAAGTTTGCGCCGTTGCCGGGGACACAAGGATTTTAAGAAAGTTAGGAATCAACGGCCTAGTCGTTTTTCTTATTTTTCTATTTTTTTAGGATTTTTCTTAGTTTTTCAGCTTCTGTAGAGCTCAGCACGGGTCGCGCCCGCTGAACACGCCCCGTGCACAATCATTGGTACTGGCAATCCTGTTTTAAGTCAGACAGTAGCTGAACATGGGGCCATGCCCAATCAACACGCCCCGTGCCCATGTATCAGTTACTGAAAACAGAACCGTAAGATCCCGACGGTTGGTAATTTCTGACACAACCATGAGCGATACTGATTTTTTTTTACTACCACTCCTCTTATGGTACGTGGTGTCAAATATGTGGAGGAAATCATGAAGATTTAAAATGTTATTTTTTAAATTACACTCCCCACTATATAGACCCATCGTTTTCCTGTAGCCTTAAGAGGGGCGAGAGTAAAAATAATCCCTATCTCTCCCTCGAATGCTCTCAATCCTCCCTTCTAGATGAAATGCTTCTGGAAGAATTATTTCAAATGGAAGATCTAATTCTTAATTGGATAAAAGAGCTTGAGATGCACATAACTAATTCATCTCAAGACAACGCCCAAGAAGAATTATTGAGATCACATTCGGATAAAAACAACATCGTCATTCCCGAAATCACCTCTAACTCTAGCGAAGACTTGAGCGATAGTCGTCCATGTGTCGATTGTGCCGTGAAGGACTCCCCATCGACTTCCGTCGATGCATACATAGACCTGAGTGATTCGACATACACCTTCTTTAACGAGAGCCCGGAAAAGGGTTGGACTTGTCCACCTACATTTAGCATAGGAATCACCCTTTCCGATAACCTCTTGCGTTCTCGTCTAAATCTAGGGCAACTTAGGTATCTCAGGCACTTCGGTGTTGTTCCGTCCAGTAAGGAACCACCCAATCCGGAAAAATTCCTTAAAGATAGACAAAACTTCAAAAACAGCCTCTAGGCAAGTGGTCGTGTCCAGGTCAGCACGCCCCCATGTCCACCAAAAGATTCTCGTCTGACTTTCGGTCAGAATACGGACAAAAAGTGTCAGAATCTCGTCTGCACACGGGGCCGTGTCCAGTCGGCACGGTGCCGTGTCCTGCGTGCTGTCATTTTCTCTAAATGCAACAAGATTCCTGCACATTTGGACCACTCCAAAGACAGAGATTTGGTAGGATCTTCACACATACCATACTAGGTATATTCTAAAGAAGGTTCTCAACAATCATCTTGTCTTTTCTACTTTTGTCCATTACCTTCTTCTTCAATTTTCCCTCAACACCTCCATTAGAGCTTGAAATCCCCATGCTTTCAAGCTTTATTGTGATATTTGTTAGATTTTTATTCAAGGAATCTTGTTAAAACTAAGTTTTACAACACTGTTTTAAGTTATTTCTGCTTAAAAATGCTTCAAAAATCAGAAAAATAATTTAAAGCTCCAAGACTCCTTGTTCCAAAAATATGCTGAGAGGTGAACACGGGGCCGTGCTCAGTGAGCACGGGGCCGTGTTCGAGGTACTGTTTCATTAAAAATGAACTCTTTTTGGTTTACTTTCATAGAATGTCAAGCCAAACCAGTGGAACCTCTTCAGCACATTCCAGAAACAATCGTAGCGAACGAAGGTCTTCAATCGAAGCAACTTTGTACGCTATGTGATGGCACTACGAGAAGCTATCGATGAAATAACATCCATAGAAGAGGTCCTGATTGACCGTATAAATTATCTTACGGCGGGGCTGGAAAATAGTTTCCAAGAAATCAACCTCTTGCACCAGAGGTTGAATATTCTTGTAACACCTCCCATGGAACCAATCCTCCACCAAGATTATTGGAACTTAGCAGCTGGAGTCATTAACCCCACCGGGAGGGATGACATCCCCGCGGAACCTCCTCTTGACATTTTGCAAGAAGTTCCGGTGGAAGTTGCACCCCCTCAAAATGATGATGCCAATGATCCC
Organism: Helianthus tuberosus; assembly: GCA_030545235.1. Classification (NCBI taxonomy): domain Eukaryota; kingdom Viridiplantae; phylum Streptophyta; class Magnoliopsida; order Asterales; family Asteraceae; genus Helianthus; species Helianthus tuberosus. The sequence goes on along the minus strand of CM060359.1, from coordinate 144,744,394 downwards.
GCCTTTCTTCTCCCTCGGGAGATAGAAGAATAGCTCAATGACGTGTGAGGGACCATACCCAGAGAAGAAGTTCTTCATGCCTCAGTCAACCGAGAAAATTATCTTTGTCGGAAATTTTGCCATTAAAATAAACTATAGGCTAGGACTTCTTTGCGGTTTTAGATTTCTTGTGTTTCTTGACCTACTTATCAAAGTTTTAGTTTATGCTTTTATTAGGAACTTATTGTAATCCTCTCTTTAATGAATGATGGTTATTTGGTGCTTGGATGATGTTGTAATGGGTAAAATACACTCGGGATGGTGAAGGATACAAAGGGAAGCTTGAACCAACACCCCATGCACAAAAACAGAGCCACCCGATAATTTTTCTTCATTACAGGAAGTTCAGCACCAGCCGTGCCCAGCCAACACACCCCGTGCTCAAGGTTCTGCAGAAAAACGCCCAGTTCAGGTAACTAGACACGGGGCGTGTTTGCTAAACACGCCCCCGTGCCCAGCCTTCTGTTAACTTTCTGTTACTGGCAATCTGAACACGGGGTCGTGCCCGGTCACCACGGCCCGTGTCCAGATGCCTAGTAACATAATTTTTTTGTTTTAACACACCTTTTTACACATTCAATCAACCTAAAAACTTATTTCTGGGACACATGCAAGTCCTAATTACAAGCCTTACACAAAACTCTATTGGAACAGCTAAACACTGTAGGATCGTGTGTCTGACCCGAACGAGTCGTTCAGAGAAGTTTTGATCAGTTTCAGAGGCGGAAACTAAGAAACTTACTTAGACACAGCTTGCAATTCATTTTAAACACCTTGTAGATTGATATAACACTGAATACAATCAGAATTCAAACCGGCAGCACTTCGGTATGAATTTCAGGAACTGTTACAATCATTTCGCTTGTGATGACTATATATAGGCATTAAGGTTTTGCTTGAAGATGTCATGATGTCAGTTCAAGTGAAATCAACATACTTGATTTCGCTTGAAACTGTCACATGCCATTTCAAGCTAAATCATCTCATTCAAGCGAAATCACCACAAACACACCTTGAAACCTCCTATTTCCTCGAACAACGTGCCCTGATCTAACATATCTAATACTAGACTAGATACAAGACGAAGTCGACAGACGCATGCACCAACAGACTCCCCCTCGAATGTTTACGAGTCTTAAGTGTCGAGTGTTCAACGTCTTCAATCTTTATCAGTCTTTGGGCTTTACTCTTTCTATCAGCATCAACAAACTTCCCCTAACAATGTGCTGATATTCCTTAAGTTCATCAGCATCATCTGCTTCAGGATCGTAATCTGACTAACATTTTACACAGGTTCGGAATCAATTTCTGACTCTAATCTGCATAAATCTCTACCCAAAAATAAATTTTCTGATAATCACTAGTAGAATAAATCTTAAAATGATTTAACATTTAGACTCTGATGAACCAATTACAGAAATATCATTTTCATTTCAAAAACTTTTTCATTTAAACACACACTCCCCCTCACAAAATGCTCAACTCTCTCCCAACCAGTTGTCTTCATGTTTAGCTCTCAGAATTTTGAAAATCATCTCTTCAACATCAGTTGTCCAAAATCTTTTTGTATTTTTCAAATTTTTTGCTAAAACACACTGAAATCTTTTGGATTTTGAAAGAAATGAAATGCAGTACGAAATGTATATACAGACAATATTTTTGTGAGTTTGTGTAAGAGGATCATATCAGTTTATGTGACCAATCACTAGCACCGTTGAGCTTTAAACACTTTAAGTTCTAAACAATTCACATAGATTGACGATATAGTTGTCCTCTTAAACTCAATCTAAAAACTTTTGAAATGCTTACCGATACGTTAAGGTATATTAATTTTGCACTAAATTCTTATGGACCCCACAATCTTAGCATATCCCCTCACCATGCAATACACTTACCCAAGTAATGCCTTTAAACTTTTATCAACTGTGATATGTGTGAAAACAACGCAGAATGTTTAAACATTAACAATCAGGTCGATCTTTCGATACGCAGAGAAAGTCCAATGTTTAAACAAAATAGGAAAATAAAAACAAATTGAAATTGTTTAGGCTTTAACCACCAGGTCGATACTCCCGTATACGCAGAGATGATCCAAAGCTTAAACGAAACACCAAGAAAATAAAGTAGAACGTTTAGGCACTAACATCCAGGTCAATACTCACGTATACGCAGAGGATGTCCAATGCTTAAACAAAATAAAGAAATAAAAACAAGTTTAAATTTTCACAAAATAAAAATGCACAATCACAGTGACTTTTCAGCAAATTTGTGAAAGCTCACAAATTTAACCGGTTTTATGTCTTTCGACAATCAGCCATTACTGAGTAGGCACACAATCAAGAAGGATAAAACTAAGTACTATGCTTTCGATCATGTTTCCCACTAGAACTAGGCTTTTTAATTTAAGTTTGTATCGTTATCGCAAATCTACTAGTCTAGCTGAGCCTATCGTCACATCTTTAATGAGACCGTTTATCACGTTTTAACTTTCCATTTCTTTAGCATGCTGTGATAGTCCAACTGATCTACTATCATTTCCTCTTTTTACAACAAAACTCATTTTTCATTTTATCATGTTTTTGACTTTTTCAAATTTTCAAATGTTTTTGGATTTTTTGAAAAAAAAAAATTTACTCCCCCTAAATTTCAAACACATTTTAGGAAATTTGAAAACAAACAGTACAAACAAATTGATAACCGATATCGAATTGCTTCAATTCGCCATCCTCTTGGCATAAACAATCAGAACTCCCCCTTTCAACAAACTATTTTCTCATTATGATTTCAAAACACTTAAGTTTGTTTTAACCAAAATGATTTTTCCGGAAAATAAGTTTTGATGGGGTTACCACTTGTAGGTTAGGGTTCATCATCTTGTTCAACTTTCCACTTGTGTGATGATTCTATCAAGTTCAACTTAATGACCTTGACAAATCACTTATAAAACCAAACCATTTAAACCACTGTACCAGTTGTAAGATAACCTGTACCCAGTGTAGGAATAAAACATCTACACAACCTCATTTTACCAACACGAATGCAGATTCCTACTTCACGGTTACCAACCTGGAAGCTCCGGCAAGTCATACTTAACCTGTAGAATTTATCGGCTTTAACATTCATTCACAAAAATAATTTTCAATAAAGATGCCGATTCCTGATCCACGATTACAAACTTGGGATCTCCGGCAAGTCCATATTTTCAAGGAAAAAGAATTTCCACCCAAGTCTTACCAACCTTGGGTGCTTTCAACTCTTGTTCAGTTGGGTTATAGGTTGCTTTCTTTGTTGCATAAAAATCTTCAACCCCTTTTATATTCCCATCAATCATCTTCCCAAAAGTTTTCTTCACATTTCCATTAAAAACTTTCTCAACATCAAATTCATTCTTTTCAGAATAAAATTGATTCGAGATCTCCATCTTGCCAACCTTTTGTTTAACATTTTCATTCTTCAATGATGGAATTTTAACATCATCCATTGAAGACATTAATTTTCCTTCTTTTACTTCAACCCGTGGCTCCTCTGATTTTGTGAAATCAGGTTCATCGCCGATTTTCTCATCAACCTTTTTAACAACCCACATTTGATTGTCTTTTGCTCTCTTTTTGTAAAATTTTTTCTTTGAACACTCACCAACTTCATAAGTCGAATTCTCAAAAATTTTGAATTTTTCAGTTGGTGGTTCAATATCGACAACTTTTTCTTTAAGTTTTTCAGAAACTCCCTGCTTTTTCTTTATATTCAACGAACAATTTGAAGCAATGTGACCAGCTTCATTGCATTTGAAAGAGGTTCGAGTTTCTTTTGGATGAAAAACTCCAGTTCCTGTTCTCTTCTTCTTAGCAAGAACTGGTTTGATTGTCTCCAGAACAGTTTCTTCTGTTCTTCCTCAGCACTTCCTCCTGAAACAAATTCTGTTTTTGTTTTAGAATTTTTCTCATATTTATAATTTTCTGGTGGAATAAAACCAAGACCTTTCTTTTTGAAATTACCATTATGGTTTGGTTTCTTTTGAAAACCAGAACCAGAATTATAACCTTTTTTCTTGTTTAAACGCTGTTGAACTCTTGAAGTGTATTTTTTAGGTTTGCCAGTAAGATTTAAATCTTTTATTTCAGAAATATTAATTTCTATCATTTTGAAAACATTTTTGGTCATTTCAAACCAAACACTTCTTATTGGAAATTCCTTGTCAGAATATAATTTGTCAGAATCATTCAAAGTATATGCTACTTCAAATGTTTCATCATCCAAACTTGATTTTGATAACAAAAACTCTTTACTGTAAAACCCGTTTAACCGACGATTTTGGACTGTTGACTGACGAACTTGAACCTCCAGACTTAGACTTTGACTCAGACTCCTCATCAGTATCCAACACCTGATCGACCACCTTTTTAATTAACTCAGACTCATGATCAGTGTCAGACGAAGTGAAAGTAACGTCAATGTTTTCTGGTAAATCATCAGTTGTATCGTTTTTTAGCTTTATTTTGACTGCTTTTTCGACTTGGTCCTCATTTGGTTTTCTGGGAGAATAACCTTCCCAGATTGGAGGCGGACACTTGTTATAGCTAACACTTGGTTTCTTACCAGTATCCTTCTTCTTTGGCTTCTCGTCTTGGAAAGCTTCGAAACCAGCAACAGTTGGATAAATTCGATCAATAAGATAATTAGAACTAGAATAACTTTGTAATAAGCGTCTGATTCTCTCATTCTCAATTTTCTCTTTTTCCAACTCTTGTTTCAGATTGGCACACTCCTTAATGTAATGATTTATAGCTTTTTGTTTTGTCATCATCACAGCATTCATCATAGTTAATGCTTTTTCTCTTTCAGAATTCGTCTTTTGAAGAACAATTACTGTTCTATTCAAAACATCATAGGATTCTTTCACGTAATCTAGATTGAACAGTAATTGCTCTTTCATCTTCTCAAATTCAGTCAGCTTCACATCTTTTGCTGCACATTCTTTACAAGATTCAAGACACTTTGGACAAGGCTTGATGGCTTCCACAATTTTTTCTATTTCAACTGTTTTCACCACCTTTTCTGTATCAACAATCTCCTCAGCAGCAACTTTAACTTCTTCATTTTGAACATTCTCATCTTTTTTAGCAACACATTCAGACTTCATTTTCTTTTGTTCTTTTGCAGCTTGTTTCTCTTTCAGTTTCTCCAAGCGATCTGCAAAATAAAAATGAAAACTTTCAGGAGAAAGATGAGATTTTGCAACATTAATATGTCTTTCTTCCTCATCGTCATTACTGTCATCAGTTGGTGATTGATCGAACTCAATTGACTTTTCAGAATTATCATCCGAAAAACCAGAATCAGATGGTGTTTGATCAAAAACAGCTTCTCTTTCTGAACTTCCATCTGAAATCTGTGAACTTTCTTCTGATGAAACAGACTTTTCTTCTTCATTCTTCATACTAACTCCAATAGATTTCATCCATGTGGTAAACATATCTGGTTCATTCACAATTTTAGCGATGAAAGCTTTGAAATTCCCATTCTCATCTGCAAACATATCCCAGCTAAATCCTTTAGGCAGTCTTTCATCATCTTGATTGATTAAACAAGCGTTACTGTCAGATGAAATGTATTTGTTCCAATTAAAATCTTCTTGATTCACCAAACATGCTCTCTTTGAATCCTCGATCACTTTTCTACCATGAGCCACTTGTGGTTCTTGCTGTTGTTGACCAACTTGTTGATATATGGCTTTCTGGTAATAGTCATCTTTTCTGAACGGATTCTTTGCTTCACTTGCTTCTCTATTCTTGCATTCTCTCTTGAAATGACCTTTCTCCCTGCATCGAAAACAAGTAACTTTAGATTTATCAAAACCTAAAGTAGAAACATGTGCATCAAGAAAATCATTTCTTCCAGCAATCAATTTGAACTTTTCTGCTCTTCTTAGGACACTAGCTAGACACCATTTGATGTCCATGAGCTCCATCTCTTCAGCATCTATCTGATCGTAATCCTCCTTTATCAGCATAGGATTCCCGATTCTCCCTGCAACCAAACCTTCATAGGATAGTAGCACGGAGCCAAGTAATGCCATGTGATCTTTCGCAACTTCTTCAGAGAAACTTTGACCCTCAGGAAGATTCAAAGCAATGTTGCATTGTATCACATAACCATTTCCACTTTTAGAAATTTGATGCTGAAAGCTTGATGTTGTATCTTTTGGATTAACACTCGGATATGAAGAGAATCCACTACTTTTGTTTGAACTTTGATCAACTTTTTCAAATGAATCTCCAGCACTAAAAGCAGTTTGTATCTTCGGGCTTCTTTCAACTTCTTGAACACTGCCTTTGTAGTACATTTTCACATCTTGTTGACCAATTGGATTACTCATCCTCGCAATCTTTTGCTGATCAAGATCTTGACTTTCAATCTTCTCGATAAACTGAGAGATCGTCAAACCATTATATACCCCAGTGTTCTTTAAGATCATCAAATAAGTACCCCACTCTTTTTGCGGTAAAGCGTCAGCTAACTTGTCGACCCACTCTTCACGATCTTTGGTTATACTTAACAACGACATAGATCGCACTAAGTGACAATATCTTTCAATTAGCTTCTTTGTATCTTCCCCGGGCAAACTGGTGAATAGATCAAATTCTTTCTTAAGCAGTGCCTTTTTACTCTTAATCATGTTTTCACTTCCCTCAAACATGATTCTAAGAGCATCCCAAATTGATTTTGATGTCTTGTCATGTTGAAGCAACACAAAAATGTCTTCTTTGATAGCCTGCTGAAGTAAACTGATCATCATTTTCTCAGCTTTGTACATATCTCGTTCTTGGTCACTGAATTCAAAAATTGTTTTCACAACTTGCAACTCTGTACGTGGTAGAACATACTTCTTCAGAATGCATTCACATGATCTCAGATGGTTAGCTTGAACCCAGTTTTCAAATCTGTGTTTCCATCCGTAATATTCTTTAATGCTCATTAGTTTTGGGGGTTTTTGTAATGTTCCGGTTTCGTTTTCTAAATTCATGTTCTGAGCAATGGAAGCTGGAGTAGTTGGGGATGTTACGAATGCGTTGTAAAATTCTTCACTCATGATTCGGAATCACGTTTTTCAAAAACAAACAAATTTAAGCGAGATACCACCTACAAGAGAAATACTTGCACACCACTTCAAGCGATATCAACAATTTCAAGCGAGATAAGTATTTCAAGCGAAATCTTTGTTTGAAGCGAAATCAGTTTTGATCTTTCAAGTGAAATCAAATGAACAACCCTCTCAAGCGAAACCTGTGTCTTTCAAGCGAAATCTGATATTTCAAGTGAAACCAATTATTTCGCTTGAAATGACAACACTTTTTCAAGCGAAATCTAAAGATTCGTTCAAGAGAAATATGGTTATTGGTCCAATTTTGTCCGTTTTAGTTCATATTTTAAGCTGATATTCTCAAGGGTTTGTAAAAATACTGTTTCGCTTGTGTTGTGAAAAATTCAGGCCATTTTAACCGTGAAAATTTGTCCAATTCATAAAAGAAGGTGTGGAATAAAGAAATCGCGATGAAAACAGCTGTAATCTGCAGAACTTCTCCTCCTGCGCTTTGATACCAGTTGTAGGATCGTGTGTCTGACCCGAACGAGTCGTTCAGAGAAGTTTTGATCAGTTTCAGAGGCGGAAACTAAGAAACTGACTTAGACACAGCTTGCAATTCACTTTAAACACCTTATAGATTGATATAACACTGAATACAATCAGAATTCAAACCGGCAGCACTTTGGTATGAATTTCAGGAATTGTTACAATGATTTCGCTTGTGATGACTATATATAGGCATTAAGGTTTCGCTTGAAGATGTCATGATGTCAGTTCAAGCGAAATCAACATACTTGATTTCGCTTGAAACTGTCACATGCCATTTCAAGCTAAATCACCACAAACACACCTTAAAACCTCCTATTTCCTTGAACAACGTGCCCTGATCTAACATATCTAATACTAGACTCGATACAAGACGAAGTCGACAGACGCATGCACCAACAAACACCCCAATTTTTTTTCAAAAAACTTTTCATTTTTTTTACTAGTCTTGGTTTAAATTGGGAATAACAAGTTCTAAAAAGGTTATATTTTTACGAATTTACAACCAATAGCGTCGTGACAAAAAGAACCAACATATGAAAATTACGAAACGGCATGACAAATCTAGTTAAAATTTGATTATATATACTTGATCACATTAAAAACCAATTCCCACAAAAAGTGAGTTTTGAGCCTTTAATTGAGCATATAAATACACATCTTTAAACTAATTGCCCATGTTTTGTTTCTTGTGTGAATAGCCGCTTGGTTTCTTACGACTCTAGAACTTGCCATGACAATACATTCCCGGTCCTTACCAACTTAAACCCAAGTAAGTAAATGATGGAGACATTAGGACTAACCCTTTTTCTTTCAACACCATTAATTTTTTTTTTTACCACCTACCCAAAATCCCCCTAGTTAACCCCTTTGAGCCTAAACCTTTTCATTTCTTAACCCACAAAACAAATACCCTTTACCCACCAAAACCCTTTTTCATTTTAAACCCTTTATTTCAGTAAAAAGCTCGATTTTCATGTGACATTCCTTATAAAAAAATGATGAGGTCTAGCAATAAACAAAAAAGTTCCCCAAAAGAAACCTTGTTTGAAAAACGCTTCATATGAATAAAAAGTCACAAAAACAAAAAGTTTTACGAAAACCGATGTTTTTTACGCCTTTTCGCCCTTTTCTACTAATCACTAACCCAAAACCACCTACCTTTAACCCAAGTCTAACTCTTCCCCAAGTCCTCTTGATATTTACAAAGGTTTATAGTTAAAAAGGAGGAGGATTGATTGCTTGGCAAGCATATGGTAGAAGTAAGTTCCATGCCGGTCTCGAGTGTTTCACAAAAATACATCTTCGGCCGAGTGTTGAGTGATCTCCCGTGAGGTATGTGAACTTGTATATAAATGGAACTTTAAAGAGGCATTTTACGCCCAAATAAGTAATTTCTCTTATGTAATGTTCTAAATAAATCATAATGAATAGGATTGTAAATAACATAAAAATAAAACCTAATAAAGATCTTGAAATCCCGACACTCAAGACAAGCCCAAAACCTTCTCTTCTACCCATTCCATATGGGAGTGTAAGCCACATTATAAAGAGTTTTGCTTGAGGACAAGCAAAGATTCAAGTGTGGGGTATTTGATGTGTGTAAAATGAAACATATAAATTACATCAAATGAGGCATAAAACTAACCCTTTTTTAGTATTAATGTTGGAAAAAGTGTGCTTTTGTCTTCCTTTTGTATTTTCAGGATTAAATGAGTGCAAATGAACAAAAGAAGCAAAAATGCAGCTAAATCTAACATAAATACAAGAAAAGGAATAAACGTGGCATGCCCGACCCCTCGACAGCATCTTCCCAAGCAAAAACAAGACATTAGAAGGCTGAACACGCCCCGTGCCCAGCGGACACGGGGGCGTGCCCAAGTGTCTGCAGAAAAGACAAAGTTGTAGAAGTTTCTATTCCCCAACACGGGGGCGTGCCCAGCTCCACACGGCCATGGTGAACGCTAAGATTCGCAGATTCCAAGCAAATCTTGATAGTACAGATATGCTTCTGCACACGGGGCCGTGCCCAGTGGACACAGGGGCGTGGTTAACTAATGCAGACAAACTGCATTTAATGAAGAAAGAGAAAGTGGATGGACACGGGGCCGTGTCCGGGCTTCTATGCAGGCTATAAAATAGAGGTGCTTGGTTCACTTCAAAAGCATCTCTTGACAAACCACCTCTCTCCCACTTCACCCACTCTCCACCACCATCACAACACCCACATCCACCACCATCATCCATCATCCATCATAGGGTGTGTGTAGTAGTCTCGAGATCCAAGATTGATAGTAAGAGTTCTTGACAATCAAAGGCCATGTTTGCCTAAGTCTCTTACATCACTTGGTGAAGGCAAGCATTTAGTGTAATACTTTTGTTTTTTTTAATATTTCCACACTTTTTATTTGGTTTTGTATTAATGACTTTAATAACTAGTTTCTTATGTTGAAGGTGAAACTTCCTTATCATTTGGCCGTGGTGTCTTGTCGTTATTTTACTGACTATATAAAATAAAAGATTTACACCATTCATATCTCTACGGTCTATATAGAGATATATTGGCTACCTGGTCGGGGGTTAAGGGAATGGTTTGGTAAGGTTCTTGCCTTGTTCAGTGTATAGATCCTGCAAGGACCTGGGTCAAGCTTACTAGGACCTCCTTCAATACCCACTGGTATTGGATGGCAGGGGTGCGAATGGCTTAATCCCCTCATATGTAAACTACTATTAATACATTAACCCGGCTACTTGGGATTGTATCCCTGCTAACTCAAACCACTTAGCCGAGGGTAACGTCACCTTCAGAAGAGGGGCCTACCACATTACGCATTAATAACTTAATTAATTATCTTTCAATAATCCAACCCTTTAGGATTGTATCCTTGCTGACTCAAACTACTGGGTTGAGGGTAACGTCACTTTCAAAAGAGGGGCCTACTACTATAACTAAGATAATCTCTTAAAAAGGGCAAAAGTGCGGAAAATATCAAAGGTTACACTAAAGGCGAGTCGGATCCAAGTGATTCATCTTGTTTATCTGTTTTTTTTTATTTTTTTTTTCAGCATTTTTAGTTTTTATTTTCATGTTTAAACTTTTTTCTAAAATTTTAATTTGATTAGACGTTGAGGATAAACCGGTATTAAAAGCCCTTGTGTCCTTGGACGACCTCAGTATCTTACCAACGCTATACTACGCTCACGATGGGTGCACTTGCCCATATGTGTGTTTAGTGTTAGTAGAAAATCGTATTTTGTAAATTTAAAACTTGACTAAAGTGTTAAAAAAGGGCTAAAAATATACACTAAAAACATATAACGCTACATGTGACACCTATGTCACTTCAAACATCATACGAATACCAAACCAATGAAATATTGTATTTCATACTTGGATTTTGTATAAATATGTGTATCGTTTGCATATATCAATTCTTATTCGATTTCGAGCTCTAAATCGCTTCCTGGAAGGTTATACGCAAACTGATGCGTAAACGCAGTCAGATTAACGCGACAAACACTCCAGAATAGTGACATAGGCTTAACATACCTTAAATAACCCTTACATAACTTAGAAATAAGTTTCGGATGGTTTGGTGTGTTGAAATCAAGTTTATTCGCTTACAGGGACTAATTTTGACAAACTGCGAAAGTATACCGATTTGTACTGTAACGAACATTTTGGAAGTTAATCATAAGTTAAATATGCCCTAAATATCCTTTACGTAGCTTATAAAAAGGCTTTGAGGTGTTTGGTGCGCAAAAATAAACTTTTTTGATCAATAGGGACTAAAAGCGTCAAAAGTGCACAAGTTTGCATTTCCGCGCATATCTTACGTTCTGAATATATCCGGACATCCAAAAATTTATGTAATCATTAAAATATGTTATTTTAGTGGTTGGCATGATAAAATTCCATTCGTCGCGTAATTGGATCGTTTTTCGCGTCCGTTCGTGTTTCGTCGTAATTAACCGAACAACGCAACCGTACGACCAAACGAACCGACATCCGAGATATTTTTGAGCATTTTTCATGTTCCCTATACTTTAACTTCATTTTGAGGCCTTGAAATAGTGTTAACGGGGCTTAAACATGTCAAAAATGCATCAAAATGCATTTTTTTCAAGTGCAGGGGCTGTTTTTGACATTCCTGGAAACCACTCCTAGACGGGCCGCGTAAGATGAGCTTCATTCTTACACGAGGTGTGTAGACTGCCCAGTTCAGCAAGTTGTTTTTCTGGTTTTGCAGCTGGTTTCAGGCTTTTTCACATGGTTTTCCTCAACCTATGTGCTTGTTTTAAGTACCCATTGTATTACAAATTAGTGGGTGCACTTATACGGTTGAGATTGAAGCTCGAGAATCGAGGAACGATCTGAACGATGGACCGAAATCTATAAATACCCACCAAGAATTCATTTGTTCCTCACACTTTGATCTAAATATTCTCTAAGTTGAAGCTCAAAGCTTCATACCTGAGAATTCTTAGATCAAACCTCCATTGCTTGGACCCTTTGTAAGTATTCTTTCATGCTTTTATGCGTTTTTAGCACAAAAGTCAAATAGATTTTGACTTTCTGCTTTGACCAGTCCATGGTCAACACGAAGTTCGTTTGAACTTTGTAACGTGAGCGTAATCACGATGGTTATAGTCTATTGTGATTATACCTACTAATTACCACGTTAATTAGGTGCAGTGATGAGTCATAGTTTCGGTCAAAATACGCGTTTATGCGTATTTTGTAACCAAACTATTCTTGGGTATCAAAACTGTTTGTTTTGATATCAAACCTGTTTTCTAACTTCGTTAAACATGTTTTAACATATTTAGCTCGTCACTTTTTAGTTTAGTGCTTGTATAGAGTCGTAAGTCAAGCGGTCTAAACAACCGCTTAGACTTTTGGACCCGACCAATTTGGTCGATCATTAGGATCCGACTAAACATGTTTAGTGACCATAGTTGTATAGGGAATAACCATCAAGGTTATACCTTATGGTCACTTCGTTTAAGTAGTTATATGTAGGATCGTTTTGTGCCCCGAACGAGTCGTTCAGAAGAGATTTTATCAGTTTCAGATGCGGAAAATAAGAAACTGACTTTGACACAGCTTGCTTATCACTTTAAACATCTTGTGTATTGATTTAACGATGTATACAATCACAAGGAATACCGGAAGCACCTCGGTATCACTCTGAGAAATCTACTACAAATGAAATGCATCACACCTATATATAGTAGTCAGGCTTTCGCTTGAAACCATAACTCACCACTCAAGCGAAACCCTCTAGATCATTACAAGCGAAACCTCCTAAATCACTCAAGCAAAACCCACATGAATATTACATTTTCAAGCGAAACTTCATGTGCAATATGAAACTGTTTTATCTCTTGTGTAGATGATGCAATTGATGATGTCATATTGATGATGTCATCATTGCATAAGATGATGTCACACTTGTTCAGATCCGCAATGCAACCGAGACTCGATATAAGACGAAGACGACAGATGTATGCACCAACTGACTCCCCCTCAGATGTTGACGAGTCTTAAATGTCGAGTCTGCACAATCTTCAGTCTTTATCAGTCTTTGAACTTCCAAAATCTTGTCCTAGCTCTTGCCTCACCCTAAATCCTTCTCTCTCTAGCAAACCCCCACAAACAATCTCTACTCAGATGTCTTCAGACTCCCCCTTTCGATATGCTGGGATCGCAGTCTGGCATGTTGAAATGACAAAGTCCTCAGGTATTGGAACCTGGCTCTTTATCTCTTAGAAACCTGCACATCCTCTACCTCACAATAAATTTTCTGATGATAACTAGTAAAAATAATCTCACCATCTAATGAACCACTTGTAGGAATTATACAATCAAAGAATGATTTTACAATGTTAACCATTGATGAACCACTTGAAGAAATATCACTTTTATTTTCAAAATCAACACACTCTCCCAAACCATCTGTTCATCATGTTTAGCACTCAGAATTTTGAAAATTAGCTCTCTAACACCAATTGTCGAAAATCTTTTTGAATTTTTGAATAGAATGAAATGCAGTAAAGAAATATTTACAAACAATATTTTTGTGAGTTTGTGTAAGAGGATCATATCAATTACTGAGACAAATCACCAACACCGTTAAGCTATAAACATTTTAAGTTCTAAACGATTCACTTAGATTGTCAGTATACTGATCCACTTAAATTCTCACACAAAGTTCAACTATTTCGAGATACGAGATTAATGTCTTAAGCACTTAAACTTAATCATGTGTCCCACCTCAGAATATACTCCCATATCCAGATCCCAATATTCAGTCTTACAGGTGAGTATACCTCAGATGATATCTGTAAGGGTTAAATTGCGAGGGCCGTGAGAGCTCAGGTCGATACTTCCGTATACGCAGAGAGATGACGGCTTCGACTTTTGGTGTGTCCCCTTTAGAGGATCTTTTTTACAACAGCAATGACTATCAATTTTATTGTTTCATCAATTTGCTGAGGGCGGCGCTATATTTCAAGCAAGCAGAAAGTATTCTCCGAGGACTAGGCCATTACTTCCGCAAAATCAGAAGTCCCGGGATAATACCCCAGATATCACTGAGTATAAAGACCTAGTATCTCAGAAAGAGGGACCTTTCAAACAAGATTTCGGGGGTTACCCATATATCCGAGAGATGTTTCCCCATGATATAAGCAAGTTTGAAATTTAGGTTTATATCTCATCACAATTTACTAAATGTGCAAAAATCTACTGGCACATCATCAGTGAGACCGTTTATCACATTTTACTTTCAAATTCTTTAGCATGTTGTGATTGTCCACTGATGTACTATCATTTCCTCTTCTTTGACACAAAAACTCTTTTTTGCATTTTTATCATGTTTTTTGTCTTTTTCAAATTTTCAAATGTTTTTGGATTTTCAGAAATTTCTTACTCCCCCTAAAATGCAAACACATTTTAGGAAATTTGAAAATAAACTGTACAATAAAGTGACAACTGATATCAAATCGCTTCAATTCGCCATCCACTTGGCATAAACAATCAGAACTCCCCCTCTCAACAAACAATTTTCCCATTGTGATTTCAAAACACTTAAGTTTGTTTTAATCAAATGGTTTTTCCGGAAAATAAGTTTTGTTGATTGATTTTACCACTTGTAAAGTTAGGGGTTTGGTTCATCACATTGTCTACCAATCACTTGTAGGAAAATGCAAGTACAACTTAATGTCCTTGATTTTACCACTTGTAAGTGTAAATCTTCTTCAACCACTTGTAGGTTTTCCTACCAATCATACCATTTGTAGAAAACTAACAATTTAAATGATATCACCTGTACTTTACCATCTTTACCACTTGTAATAATTACCGACCAAGAAAGGGAGCTCCACTCTTACCAACCTGGGAGCTCCAGCAAGTCAGGTTTTTCATTTGAACAGATTCACCCAAGCCTGACGGTCCTTGGGTGATTTTGAATTCTTGTTCAACAATGGTGGAAAATTTGCATCAACCATTGTTAGACCAGAATTCTCATTTTTTACCTCAACACATGGCTCTTCTGGTTTTACCATACCAGAATCATTGCCTGAATGTGGCTTGTCTGACTTTGAAGAGCCAGATTCATTGCCAATATGTGGCTCCTTTGTTTCCGAAGAAACAGATTCATCACCACAAACTTTCTTCTTCTTCTTTCCCACTTTCGTCCTCAGATTTGTATCTGATGAATGCGTTTTGCTTGATTTGTTGTTCTTTGGTGAGCAAGACGATTTATCAGAAACTTTATCTGTTTTACCAGTTGTATCCGAGGACAAAATCCTTTCTAGATACTCTCTGGCCTTCTTCCTCTTTTTCCTCAGTCTGTCTTTTTGACCCTGAGAAAGCTTCACTTTCTTTTCTTGAACTTTAGGTTCTTGAACCTTCTGTTCTTTGGGCTTGACATTGACTGGTTTCTTCACCTGCTTCTGAGATTCAGCCCTCGATCTTCTCATTGATCTCATTGAGCAATCTCTAGCAATATGGCTAATGATGTTGCAGTTAAAACATCTCCTTGACTTAAACCTCCAACTCTGGTAGTTAACAGCAATGTGTCCTTTATAACCGCATCTGTAACACACTCTGTTATCGTACCAATCACTATTTTTGGTCCAAACATTTTGATCAAACCACTGTTTGGCTTGGTGATAATCTTTCCTCCTCTTGTTTGCTGGATTTGGCTTTTGAGCACTGTGGTCCGACCTGCACCACTCATTACCAACAATTTTTGAATTTTCATTTTTTACTTTTTGTAATTTTTGATTGCGATTGGATGATTGATCTAATGAACTTTTACTTTTCTTTTTGAACATTTTTCAAAATTTTCTCTTTTTGTTTTTGTTCCACTTTCTTCTTCAAAGGTTTTTGCTTAGAGCATTCTCCCTTTTCAGTTGATTGTGCAACAGTTTCTTGAAACTTTTCTTTTAACTTCAAAAATAAATTATTTTTCTTCATTTTTTCATTTACATCATCAGATTTCTCATCGCAATCATCAACTATGACTTTGTCATAGTTTGTGACATTGTCACTTATTGGAACTGAATTAATAGGTTTTGGACAGGGAATAGTTGAAGTATTCACAAACACCTTCAACTTTTCTTCCCATTCCTTGATTTTCCTTTGAGCACACTCTGTTTCCTTTTCAAGTCGAATAATCTTTTCAAGATGAGAATTGATTGCAATTTGTTTTTCAAGATTGTTTTTACCAAACAAATCTCTCTCATCTTCTAAAATTTTTATTTGACTTTGAAAATCTTTCTCAATTTCTACTTTTTCATTTTCTAAGTGTTGTATTTGATTTTTCAAAACATTTTCTGATTTTTTAAGATTTTTGTTTTCTAATGACAAACTCTCAACCTCCTTCAAGAGTTTGTCATTTTCAGATGTCAACTTCTCACACTTTTTCAGCAAAACAAGAATCTGTATATCATCAGCTTTTGTCTCAACCTTTAAAGTTGAAATATTTTCAACCTGTTTCTTTTCCTCATGAACACTTTCATCCTTACTCTCTTTTTCTGATAAATGATCAAAGATAGGTGAGTCTTCTTCAACCTTTTTCTTTAATACTGGTTCAAGATTCACAGATACAGGTTTTTCAGATTCTACTTTCTCAATCTTGACAGCTGGAACTTGTTCAACCTGCCTTTTTACACTAGGTTTGATTTGCTTTTCTGTTGTTGCTTCTTTTACTTCTTTCTCAGCTCTGATCTCTTCTTTACCAATAACTGCTTTTTGATTCTTTCTTTTTGCATCTTGTTTTTCTTTCAATTTTTCAATTTTATCGG
Organism: Helianthus tuberosus; assembly: GCA_030545235.1. Lineage (NCBI taxonomy): Eukaryota > Viridiplantae > Streptophyta > Magnoliopsida > Asterales > Asteraceae > Helianthus > Helianthus tuberosus. The sequence continues at coordinate 144,727,410 of CM060359.1, read as the reverse complement.
CATAAAATAACTTTCCACTACGTTGATCAGATGGAAGTTGTTGTTTAAGATATTCAAGTTCCCGGATTTCCTCTTCATAATTGTCACCCTCTTTATCAGACGAATGATCAAAAACCGGAACTTTTTCAACAACTTCTTTTGCTGAGACTGTTTCTCCTTCTTGCTTTATCAGAATATACTGCTGAGATTCATAATTCATATACGCCAATAATTCTTCAAAATACATGTTTTGATTTTCAAAGTTTCTTAAATTCAACTTTTCACGAGTCACACTAACCGTTTGTATCCCAATCTCAAAACCTCGATTCAAATGAAAACACCAGCTCAATTTCTAAAATTTTCGGCCCAAAAGCTTTGATCCAAGTCCACTTAATCTCAAATTCATGATTCAATTATAAATGGCCGACAACACTTTTTAAAGTCAATCTAATTGGGCCTTTTAATAACCCAATCACAATTTGGCCTTAGTTATAAGCATCACATGAACCGAGATTCTATAATTCTATTGGGCCGAGACTTGTATAGCAGAGAAATCAATGAGCCTGACAACAACACATGCAATCTGGTATAATCAAAGCACTTTTGCTGACAACATCAATTCATACAAAGTTTTAATTGGACCTCACTTTGAATCTCATGCAAACTGATATATTCACATGGGCGAACTGATTTGTTCACATGCAAATTGACCAACTTGTGATTCCTATTCCAACTTACTGACACCTCGTTTAACGTTTCACAAAACTCGATGTACACACTCAAGCGAAACAAGTGAGCGAGATCCGACCTAAGTGTAGGTTCAAGCGAACTCTCAATGTATTTTCAAGCGAGACGTCAATTTCAAGCGGACTCACGATGTGAATTCAAGCGAAAGGTCGATGACATCAGCATATATCAAACAGATTTCAAGCGAAACTATGATTTTAACCAGTTTTAAGTCGATTTTCGTTCTGAAACTTTACAGGATTTGTTTAAACATGATTACGCACAATATGTGAAAGTTTGAGCCGATTTTAACTGTGAAAAATTTTAATTTTGAAAAAGAATGGTGTAGAAATCAGAAAAAGTGATGAAAACAGGCTGTTTTGGCAAGATCTCTTCCTCCTGAGCTCTGATACCACTTGTAGGATCATTTTGTGACCCGAACGAGTCGTTCAGAAGAGATTTTATCAGTTTCAGATGCGGAAAATAAGAAACTGACTTTGAAACAACTTGCTTATCACTTTAAGCATCTTGTGTATTGATTTAACGATGTATACAATCACAAGGAATACCGGCAGCACCTCGGTATCACTCTGAGAAATCTGTTACAAATGAAATGCATCACACCTATATATAGTAGTCAGGCTTTCGCTTGAAACCATAACTCACCACTCAAGCGAAACCCTCTAGATCATTACAAGCGCAACCTCCTAAATCACTCAAGCAAAACCCACATGAATATTACATTTTCAAGCGAAACTTCATATGCAATATGAAACTGTTTTGTCTCTTGTGTAGATGATGCAATTGATGATGTCATATTGATGATGTCATCATTGCATAAGATGATGTCACACTTGTTCAGATCCGCAACGCAACCGAGACTCGATATAAGATGAAGACGACAGATGTATGCACCAACATTATATGATAGGTAGTTTATATGCCTTGGGTAAATGACCCAAATGCCCTTTTTATGCATAAATTCATTTTAAGCATATGTAACCTAGATTTGTACATCTAAACTAATTAGACATTAGACTTGTTAAGGCATATAATACTTGTCATAGGACTAGTTAGGCGGTCCGAACGCGTTTTACATGAACGACGCGTTAAAGTAGCGTAAGCTACCTAAACGTGTCGTAATGGGTCGTAAGCACTTAGGTTAGGTTTCGATTTAGTATGTAGGCTTTGTTAAACCATATTACATGAGTTCCTATACTCATTTGGTTTATGAAGCCTCATTTTATCCGATCTTCCGATTTAGGTCCGATTTATTTACTTAGTTACCTATATTAGGTGCCGTTTGATTCTGTGATCCCTCTAGCTTTGCTTGGTTGTTATTCAAGACTTCTAAGCATTCTCAAGTGAGTACATAGTCCCCTCTTTTACAGTTTCCAATGTTTTGGGGTGAAACATGTATACATATTTGTTATGTTCATGATTTTAAAGTATAAATTAATTATACATGTTAGTACTTATCTTTTGACAAACTGAATGATTATTTATGGTTTAAACACTAATTTTTCAAAGATTATAAAATTAATTATTGGATTGTACTTATTTTATACATTCACCAGATCGATTGGTAGTATGGTATAGCGCTATAGGATTTGACACCCCATTCCTGTTGTATGAAATGTTAGAAACCGATATTTATCCAAATAGAGATTGCCTTTGTGGTATTTCTATAGTCTCTAAGGTGTATTTTGATACACTATGGTTTGAATGAATTCTAAATCACATTTTTTGTTGTATATTTTGTTATACTCCCCAAAGGTATAGTTTGATATACTCTCATGTGTGATATTGTACAAAACTGCATATATTTTGTTAATTACTAAAACATAGTTTAATATTTATTTACAAAACCAAAGCATAGTTTAATATGTTATTAATAAAACCAAAGTATGCTTTTAATATACTACTGAAAACTATTATTTTGACAACTAAAGTATATTTAATATACTATCTGTTTAATTATTTTGGAATTAAAATATATTTTTAATATATTACTTATTCGACTTTCTTAAAACCAAGGTATATTTTTATATATACTACAAACCTTTTTATCAAAACATTGTTTTACAAACAATATATTTTATACAAACTCATTTTACTTAGTTATTTATTTATGCATCTTTCTTTTATATCATCTGATTTCTTATCACTTGTTATATGATTTATAAAAGAAAATATTTTTAAGTTCATGACTACTTTTTGTTAAACATTCTTTAAAACTTATAAGTCATGAATCCTATTTTAATAAAACCTATGTATTTCACAAGCATTTTTATGTCGACGTACCTATTTTTACACATGTTTCAGGTGATGCTGTGTGATAATTGTTGATACATGCTATACATAGGATGGACTCGTGCCTTAGCGACTTTAAAACTTGAAAGACAATATTTGTATTTATCGGATTTGTAATAGAACAATGAGTTCATTAATTCAATAAAACGAAATTATTTAAATCCATGGTTGTGAAACAATGATTCTGTTACAACACTCCCCGACGTTTCCGCCACAATTTGTTGTTTTTCATGGTCGGGGTGTGACAAAAAAGTTGGTGTCAGAGTCAATGGTTATAGGGAATTAGGTTATTAGTAATGCTTTGACCTAGACTATAACCTTTCTAGGACCCTAACACAAGTTACCTTGTGTTTAGATCTTAAAACAATACCGTCACTTATCCTTAGGTGACAACCACAACAGGAACACAAATTTCGAATCCGCTTTGAAAACCAATCATCTGTTCTAGGATGATTTATTATAATGTTTTGAACCCCCTAAGTTTTCAAAGTCTCATCAAAGTTTGGGTCTTATAATGTGAACACGTGCAATCTGGAAGGGTGGATGCCTGTACTCTGAGCTTTCTGTCTAAGGCTAGAGTGTTCATACAAATCCACATAATCGGACCAGTCACTCTTACCTGGGAACTCTTGGGGTGAGTGTCCACTTATAGGCTAAAGCATGTCTTCGCGATACATTAATATGACCTGCTTACTTTGATTAGTCACCGTCTCATTTGTTTGCCTTACGTAACAAACAAATGATCACAATTTCTATGCATTGTCATTCTGTTTTTAATTATCCAATATCATTTCACTTGTTTCCTCCCATATCTTTCATTATCTTCATGATGCCTCTTCATCGCAACAACAATGTCCGAACTAGGTGCTACAATCACTCAACAAATAGGCATCATATTCCAAAGGACCGTTGATTTAGCTATCACCATGACTCGCCTCAGGGATGAAGCCGTACAAGGGAACTGCGCCTTGGTGCAATCAATGCAACCGTCATCATCCGAATCAAATACCCTGTATCAAATGTACCCCAATGGACGATGGGGATATTTGGTTAACATGTGCCACTTTGCTATCCAAAACAAAGCTGTTGCAAACCCTGCTGCTGCTCAACCTCCTGCAAGGAAACCTTATGACGGTACTACGCCGATGTGCAACAAATGTAATGCACCTCACCGAGCTTACCTGCCGCGTCGTCTGTGTGCAACATGTGGACGACTCGGTCACCTGGCAAATGCTTGTCAATTCAACCCAAACCAAGGTGGTCCAAACCAACCCCAAGTCAACCCTGCTCGTATGATCCACTTAACATACGTAGTAGCCAACCTCCAAATTCTGTTTCATATGTCGCCTTGGCATATCTAGCACCTCAACCTCATGAACTTTCTACCTTGTGTATCGACTTAAGCACGTTTAGTGCAAGGTTTCGAAACACCTCTCGTTACACAAATTCCAAAATCCAAAATAGGATCTTTCTATTCTCATAATTAGATCCTTGTGGATAAATATCGCTCAAATCGGAGTCCTTAATTGAATTATTCGTATGCCTTAATACGTATATTACGATTCAATAAGGACAAAGCTGAATTCCTAATAAGATCTTTCTATCTCCATGGTTAGATTCTTGAAGATATTTAAAGTGCCAAATGAAATCCACGGATTGGATTCCTGGTATGCTTTAAATACCCGTGTCTAAAAATAACAAGATCAATTTAAACAATTATGTGATTATGTGCTGATGTGTTTTCTTATATGTTTTGTGTTTTTGTGTGATCCGAATATTCATTATCCAAATCCTCATAAAATCTTCCATATCTCCATATGAGGGATTCATAGTAGGATATCCAAAGGTACTACCTTAAATCCTTAATGGGCTTCTACGTAATAGTTAAGACCCTTGGATTATAAAGTACTATTCTATAATTGGACCCCTTGAGTGGTCTGGTTAAACAGAATGATATAAAAATCTGGTCAGGAATATCACGTGATGATATAGCTGAAAAGATCCCTTAAGTGGTCTATTTAAGGAGATCATATGATAGTCTAGTTAAGGAGATCATGTGTTGATCTAGTTAAAAAGATCGTTCGTTGATCTAGTTTAAAAGATCATTTGGTGGTCTAATCAAGTCACTTCATGTTTATTCAATTGATTTTCCCCTACGCATTATGAAATGAACTGTGCAAACTGTGCAAGGAATTACGTAATTATGGATGCATACATAATTATGGAATTCAGTTCACAGAAACCACAGCAAGTTTTGTCATGTGTTAAGACCTATAGTGATGAGAATAACGAAACTAGAACAATATAGAAAGGGGCATGGTGGATACGTCGTTGGTACTTCCTATATATAAGTGTTTCTTATTACATTGCGAACGTAGCGTTATTTAAGTTACTAGAAGTCCTGGACCTTGACCAATGTCATTTTATCTTACACTCTCCGACTCTGATTTCGAGCACACACGAGTTTCCTATGATAGTCTTCATAAGAAATGTTCTTCTGTCCGTAGTTCAAAACTCCATGTTTTGTTACTACAAGGACTTCACTTTAACAGTTGACAATTTCGCTAAGAATCCAAACCTGGCCAAAAGTTTTACTTAGGGTTTGAGGGATTCATTCGAAAGCGAAACAATCACAGTTGTCTTCACAAGTTTCCTCTAAAATTAAATTTCGGGACGAAATTTCCTAAAGTAGGGGAGACTGTGACACCTATGTCACTTCAACCATCATACGAATACCAAACCAATGAAATATTGTATTTCATACTTGGATTTTGTATAAATATGTGTATCGTTTGCACATATCAATTCTTGTTCGATTTCGAGCTCTAAATCGCTTTCTGGAAGGTTATACGCAAACTGATGCGTAAACGCAGTCAGATTAACGCGAAAAACACTACGGAATAGTGACATAGGCTTAACATACCTTAAATAACCCTTACATAACTTAGAAATAAGTTTCGGATGGTTTGGTGAGTTGAAATCATGTTTATTCGCTTACAGGGACTAATTTCGACAAACTATGAAAGATTGCCGATTCGTCCTATAACGAACATTCCAGAAGTTGATCATAAGTTAAATATGCCCTAAATATCCTTTACATAGCTTAGAAATAGTCTTTGAGGTGTTTGGTGCGTAAAAATAAACTTTTTTGATCAATAAGGACAAAAAGCATCAAAAGTGCACAAGTTTGCATTTTCGCGCATATCTTACGTTCTGAATATTTCCGGACATCCAAAAATTTATGTAATCATTAAAATATGTTATTTTAGTGGTTGGCATGATAAAATTCCATCCGTCTCGTAATTTGGATCGTTTTTCGCGTCCGTTCGTGTTTCGTCGTAATTAACCAAACAACGCAACCGTACGACCAAACGAACCAACATCCGAGATATTTTTGAGCATGTTTCATGTTCCCTATACTTTAACTTCATTTTGGGGCCTTGAAATGGGGTTAACGGGGCTTAAACATGTCAAAAATGCATCAAAATGCATGTTTTTCAAGTGCAGGGGCTGTTTTTGACATTTCTGGAAACCACTCCAAGGCGGGCCGTGTAAGATTAGCTTCATTCTTATGCAGGGCGTGTAGACTGCCCAGTTCAGCAAGTTGTTTTTCTGGTTTTGCAGGTGGTTTCAGGCTTTTTCCCATGGTTTTCCTCAACCTATGTGCTTGTTTTAAGTACCCATTGTATTACAAATCAGTGGGTGCACTTGTACGGTTGAGATTGAAGCTTGGGAATTGAGGAACGATCTTAACGGTGGACCGAAATCTATAAATACCCACCAAGAATTCATTTGTTCCTCACACTTTGATCTGAATATTCTCTAAGTTGAAGCTCAAAGCTTCATACCTGAGAATTCTTTAGATCAAACCTCCATTGCTTGGATCCTTTGTAAGTATTTTTTCATGCTTTTATGCATTTTTAGCATGAAAGTCAAACAGAGTTTGACTTTCTGCTATGACCAGTCCATGGTCAACACGAAGTTCTTTTGAACTTCGTAACGTGAGTGTAATCACGATGGTTATAGTTTCTTGTGATTATACCTACTGATTACCACATTAATTAGGCGTAGTGACGAGTCATAGTTTCAGTCAAAATACGCGTTTATGCGTATTTTGTAATCAAACTATTCTTGGGTATCAAAACCGTTTGTTTTGATATCAAACCTGTTTTCTAACTTCGTTAAACATGTTTTAACATATTTAGCTCGTCACTTTTTAGTTTAGTGCTTGTATAGAGTCGTAAGTCAAGCGGTCTAAACAACCGCTTAGACTTTCGGACCCGAACCATTTGGTCGATCCTTAGGATCCAACCAAACATATTTAGTGACCATAGTTGTATAGGGAATAACCTTCCGAGGTTATACCTTATGGTCACTTCGTTTAAGTAGTTATACGATAGGTAGTTTATATGCCTTAGGTAAATGACCAAAATGCCCTTTTTACGCATAAATTTATTTTAAGCATATGTAACCTAAATTTTTACATCTAAACTGATTAGGAAACATTATTAGACTTGTTAAGGCATATAATACTTGTCATAGGACTAGTTAGGTGGTCCGAACGCGTTTTACGCGAATGACGCGTTAAAGTAGCGTAAGCTACCTAAACGGGTCGTAATGGGTCGTAAGCACTTAGGTTAGGTTTTGACTTAGTATGTAGGCTTTGTTAAACTATATTACTTGAGTTCCCATACTCATTTGGTTTACGAAACCTCATTCTATCCAATCTTCCGATTTAGGACCGATTTATTTACTTAGTTACCTATATTAGGTGCCGTTTGATTCCGTGATCCCTCTAGCTTTGCTTGGTTGTTATTCAAGACTTCTAAGCGTTCTCAAGTGAGTACATAGTCCCCTCTTTTACTATTTTCAATGTTTTGGGGTGAAACATGTGTACCTATTTGTTATATTCATGATTTTAATGTATAAATTAATTATACATGTTAGTACTTATCTTTTAACAAACTGAATGATTATTTATGGTTTAAACACTAATTTTTCAAAGATTATAAAATTAATTGTTGGATAGTACTTATTTTATACATTCACCAGACCGATTGGCAGTATGATATAGCGCTATAGGATTTGACACCCCATTCCTTTGTATGGAATGTCAGAAACCGATTTTTGTGCAAATAGAGATTCCCTTTGTGGTATTTCTATAGTCTCTAAGGTGTATTTTGATACACTAAGGTTTGAATTAATTCTAAATCACATTTTTTGTTGTATATTTTGTTATACTCCCCAAAGGTATAGTTTGATATACTCTCATGTGTGATATTATACAAAACAACATATATTTTGTTAATTACTAAAACATAGTGTGACACCTGTGTCTCTACGACCATCAAACAAATACCAAATCAATGAAATATTGTATTTCATACTTGGTATTTGTATAAATATGTGTATCACATGCACATCTCAATTCTTGTTCGATTTCGAGCTCTAAATCGCTTTCTAGAAAGTTATACGCGAACTGATGCGTAAACTGTGACAACTGGCACAAAACCGGTAATTTTCGTACTACTTAATTATTATTTAAAGACTGCAATTATGTGCTTAAATGTCAACATTATCTGATTACATACTATACAAGTGAATTCATGCATGTTTTATACTACAAGATATTGCTTTATGTATTAATGAACAGCGTTGCGTCAGAAATACTAGTAAAGTCACCGGTAAGACACATTGTGTCAACAATTCTGCAGAAAGCAGTTAGACAGTAGAATTGGAGCCTAGGTGTAGGTCCAATGACAAGAATACATTAAAACCCAAGAGTACATACAAGGGTTAACATATAGACATTCCGGAAGGTAGAATATGCACTAAAAAGCACCCGAGACGCACTTTAAATGCAGAATTCCGCACAAATCAGCTATAATCAGCTTTTTAACATATAAATATTATGCAGAATTCATGTTTTATTATCCAAAATACCCTCCTAAGTTTTGGGAATTAAAAGGGTTACAAAAGGATACATAAGGGACACTAAACGGTGCAATTTAGCACTTTAACGAACCGGTATTTAACCGAACAACCGGACATTACCCGGAACATCAAAATATTTCTAGAAGCATTGTTTTAATGTTTTTGAACTAGGTATGGTCCCCGAACACCATAACACCTCTTATAACATAATAACACATCAAGTCCCTAAACTTTACACTTGAAACTAACCTATTTATGTAACTAGCAAATTAAAATTACACTTTGCCCCCTGTGACAACTGTACTCTGTAATCGATGAACAATGTAAAAAAAATTTAATTATAAATAAAACAATGTGCTTTGGTGTATTTATATGTGTATTTGTGTTTGATGATTTTATAATTTGATTCAATTCCGATTTCAAGCTTTAAATAGCTTTCTGGAGGGTTACACGCAAACTGGTGCGTAAACGCAGTCAGTTTAACACAATAAACACTTCAGAATAGTGACATAGGCTTAACATTCCTTAAATAACCTCCACATAACTTAGAAATAAGTTTTGGATGGTTTGGTGTGTTGAAAACAAGTCTCTTCGATCGCAGGGACCATTTGTGTCAAACTGCGAAACTATACCGATTTGTATGGTGTCGAACAGTACGGAACTTGATCATAAGCTAGACATACCATAAATAACCTAAACATATCTTAGAAATAAGCTTTGAGGGGTTCGGTATGCGAAAACACGCTTATTTGATCTTACAGGGACTAAAAGTGTCAAAAACGACGTAAGTTTGCATTTTCGCGCATATCTTACATTCTGACCACATATGGACACCCAAAATTTTTGTACACACTAAAATATTTTTATTTTAGTGATCGGCATGCAAAAATACCATTCGTCGCTTAATTTGGATCGTTTTCGCGTCCGTTTGAGCTTCGTCGTAATTTAATGAACAACGCGACCGTAGGACCAACCGAGCTGACATCCGAGATGTTTTTGAGCATATTTTAAGTTCTCTATACTTTAACTTCATTTTAGTGCCTTGAAATGAGGTTAACGGGGCTTAAACGTGTCTAAAATGCATCAAAACACAAGTTTCTCAAGTTCAGGGGCTAAATTGTCATTTCTGGAAAGTAGTCCAGGTGGGCCGCGTAAGGTAAGGCTAATCCTTACGCAGGGTGCGACAGACTTGCAGATCCGAAACATTGAACTTGGTCTTCCAGCTCGTTTTTGATGGTTTTGATCTCTGGTTTTTCATGCTATGGGCTGGTTTGTGTGGAGAACAAGTCCCCCAATCATTCTTTGACAATTGTATGGCCAAGATCATTCCCTCCTTGCCAAGAAATGATTCTAACGGTTTGCGAAAAAAAATATTAGGCCATGTTCTCATTCCATTTTCGTCACATTTGATCTGAGATTTCTCTAAGTGATTGTGATTATTCACTACCTACCTAAGAATACTTAGAATCAAATCTATTTGGACCCTTTGTAAGTCCTCTTTCATTCGTTTATTGCTTTCTTAGCTTAAAAGTCAAACAGTGTTTGACTTTCAGCTTTGACCAGTCAATGGTCAATGAGAAGTTCGTTTGAACTTCGCAACGTGAGCGTAATCACGATGGTTATAGTCCCTAGTGACTATACGTACTGATTACCACGTTGACTAGGCGTAGTGATGAGTCGTAATTTCGGTCAAAATACGCATTTAAGCGTATTTTGCAACCAAACTACTCTTGGTATCAAAACACTTTGTTTTGATATCAAAACCTATTTTCTAAATTAGTTAAGCATGTTTTAACATGCTTAGCTCGTCTCTTTTAATTTAATGCTTGTTTAGAGTCGTAAGTCAAGTGGTCTAAACCACCGCATAGACTTTCGAACTCGACCCGTTTGGTCGATCATTAGGATTCGACCAAGCATGTTTAGTGACCTTAGTTGCATAGGGAATAACCTTGCGAGGTTATACCTTATGGTCGCCTAGTTTAAGTAGTTGTATGATAGGTAGATTATATGCCTTAGGTAAATGACCAAAATACCCTTTTCATGCATAATTGGATTTTAAGCATATGTAACCAAAACTTTTGTCACCTAAACTGATTATGCAAACTATTCAAACATGTTTAGGCATATAATACTTGTCATAGGACTAGTTAGACGTCTCGAACGCTCTTATGCGCGCACAACGCGTTAAAGTAGCGTAAGCTACCTTAATGGGTTGTAACGGGTCGAAAGCACTTAGGTTAGGTTCCAATCTAGAATGTAAACTTTGTTAAACCATATCACATGAGTTCCTGACACTCATTTGGTTTACAAGATCTCATTCTGTCCGATCTTTCGATTTAGGTGTCAATTTATTTACTATTGATCCGATTACTAGGTACTACTTGAATTTCCTTCGTTAGCCTGAGCTTTGCTAAGTTCTTTAGATCAAGGATACCCTTCAATTCAATGTGAGTACATAGTTCCCCTATTTTACTGTTTTCAATTGTTTTGGGGTGATTCATATGTACAAAATGATTTCAAGGTTTAAACGATGATTTCAAAAACGATTAAGATGGTTTATACTAAACTAATAACGATTTTTATAAAGTGAACAAAACTTGTTGGTTGTAGTTACATACCGAATGACATTCATTAATTTTGGCCGAACCGACCAGTATTAGGTTATGGTACCTTAGGATCTGACAAATCCCGTTATCAGACTTCATCCATGGTTATGTGTGGGGGTTATGTAGGTAACGACCGAATCTGTGATTGTTAACTTACCCTTTGGTGGTTTGTTAATACGAGAAGCGAGATAGTCGAGTCATGAAGGTTTGAATGTTATTAGCGAGACGACCATAAGTAGTTTCACAATTAAAACGAGAACAATTTTGGAAACGAGTTATACGATTTGAAACGACTTAAACGAGATAAACGAATTGGATATACGATTAGTTTTGGGTAGTGATTAGATAATGGGATGGGTGTAGCATGATAAAAGCATGGTAGATACACCGCTGGTACATCTTATATATAAGTGCTTGTATCATATTACATTTCATGTCATTATTTAGTTCACTTGGGAAAACGATTTCGAAACAATGTCACACAACGAGGTTTTCAAAATGATATAAACCATACGAGTTTTGTTAACGAGTTTTTACGAGATATTTTACGAATTGGTTTACTAAGACAAATGTTTTGGGGTTAAGAATCATGGCTACGAGATTTTGTAAACATTAACCATCTTGATTTGAGTTGGTTAATTATGTTGCAATACACTTTTCAAAACGAGGTTTGTACTTTTGACTCTTGTAGTCTAATAAGGTACTGCAACATATAAACAAGCCATGAATTAGATACTCTCATAAAACCTATGTGCTCGCCAGCATTTCTTTGCTGACTTTGTTTTTACATATGTTTCAAGTGATGTTGTGTGATGTTTGCTAAGAAGCATGTTCACTTAGGATCTGGACGTGGCCTTAGTGACATAAAAACGATAGTAGACGATGTTTAATTTGTTTGTTTGGTTTTAAGACAATGTAAATTTATTTAATGAATTAATAAAACAAAACTTTTAAATACCATGGTTGTGAAACGATGATTCTGTTACAACACTCCCCGACGTTTCCGCCACGGTTTGTTGTTTTACGTGGTCGGGGTGTGACAGAAGAGTTGGTATCAGAGCCAATGGTTATAAGGAATTAGGTTATTAGTAATGCTTTGACTTAGACTATAACTTTCTAGGACCCTAACGCGAGTTATCTTGCGTTTAGATTTTAAAACAATACCGTCACCTATCCTTAGGTGATAACCACAACGAGAACACAATAACAAATCCGCTTCGAAAATTAATCATCTGTTCTAGGATGATTGATTACTAGGTTTTGAACCCTCTGTTATAAGGTTTTGAACCCTCTCAGTTTTTAAAATCTCGTCAAAGTTTGGGTCTAAATAATGTGAACACGTGTAAACTGGAAGAGTGAATGCCTGTACCCTGAGTTTTTTGTCTAAGGCAAGAGTGTTTGTACAAATCCGCAGTATCGGACCAGTCACTCTTACCTGGGAACTCTTGGGGTGAGTGTTCACTTATAGGCGAGCATGTCTTCGGCGATACATTATTATGACCTATTTACTTTGATTAGTCACTGCGTGTCATTTGTTTGTTAGAAGTAACGAACAAATGATCGCACTCCTTGTGTTTTAGCGATGTTTTCAATACCTCTTTTGTTTTTCCAATTGTTGACCTCACCCGTTTCTCATATTTTCTTTTAGACAATGCCTACTCGACGTGATGCCCAACCTTTTACTGCTGAAGAAGTCACAGCCCTTGTTGCTCAACAAATGGCTGCTGTGCTTCCAGACGTAGTGACCCAAATTCATGAATTATACAACAACAATAATAAGAACAATAATGCACAATGTAGTTTCAAGAATTTCAATTCTGCTAAGCTGCTTAAGTTTTCTGGGTCATAAGGAGCAACTGCGCTCCTGCAGTGGTTCGAAAGTATCGAGAGCACATTCAGACATGTGCAATGTCCGAATGCGCATATGGTTGAGTTTGCATCAAGCGTGTTCGAGAAGCGTGCTCTTACGTGGTGGAACGGAGTAATGCGCGACAGGGGTGCCGATGTAGCGATGGCACAAACTTGGGAAGAACTCCGAGCTTTCATGATGAGAGAGTTCTGTCCCCATCACGAGATTCGAGCTTTAGAAGGAGAATTCGATGATTTGAAACAAGACGGAGGAGAACACCATGCTTACACAGATCGATATGAGGAGCTTAGTTTGTTGTGTCCTACGATGGTTACCCCGTTGGAAAAGGCAATTGAGAGGTATATCGATGGTTTACCCGATTCCATACAGGATATTGTGACTGGCGTTAATCCTACTATTGTTCGCCAAGCAATCGAGTTGTCTGCTACTCTGACCGAGTCTCAGGTCAGAAAGGGTAAATTGACCCGTAAGGGTTATAAAAAGAAGTCAGCCGATTCTGCTCAAGACAAGGGTAAGGGTAAGGGTATGAAGCAGGGTGAGTCTTCTAAAAAGTCAAGGAAGCGTAAGGTTTCCCAGAACTTTGCTATCACCAACCAGAACCCTTAGAACCCACCGACTCAACCGCCTGCGAAGAAGCAATATGCTGGTACTACACCTCACTGTGCTCGATGCAACGGTCACCATGTTGCCCAGCAGGCCTGTAAACAGTGCACAACGTGTGGTAAACTTGGGCATTTGGCCAACATCTGTCGTTTGGGCCAGAATCAGGCTGCTCAAGTTCCAGCACAGGTTCAAGGGAATGCTGCGAGATTCCCACCCGGTTCATGTTTCAATTGTGGAGAGTTTGGTCATTTCCGCAACAACTGCCCGAGGTTGGTAAATGCAAATGCGATCGCGAATGTGAATCCCGCTCATGGACGAGCATTCAATCTGAATGCAAACGAAGCACGAGCTGACAACGAGGTGGTTAACGGTACGTTCCTTGTTAATAATCAACCTGCATCTGTTCTTTTCGATTATGGTGCCGATAAGAGTTTTGTTTCGTTATCCTTTGACACTTTGCTTGCGATACCTAGAACTAAACTGAGGAAACCCTTATCTGTCGAAGTTGCTACTGGTAAACCTCTTTTACTCGATTCTGTTATTCGTGATTGTCAGTTGAACCTTGATAACCATCTTTTTCCTATCGACCTCACGCCAATGCAACTTGGGAGTTTCGACATTATCATGGGGATGGATTGGTTAACCAAGCATCATACTGAGGTGGTTTGCTTCGATAAAATCATTCGTATTCCTCTATCGTCTGGTGATGTTCTGGAAGTACGTGGCAAGAAACCATCTGGTGGATTGAAACTCATGTCTTGTACGAAAGCCCGAAGTTACTTACGAAAAGGATATGTTTCCTTTCTGGCACATGTCATCGAGGAGAAAGGCAAGAACAAGAGTATTCAGGATATTCCGATTATTCGAGATTATCCAGAGGTGTTTCCTGATGAACTGCCTGGTTTGCCTCCAGTTCGTCAAGTCAAGTTGCATATTGACCTTGTACCCAATGCCAACCCGATTGCGAAAGCACCTTATCGTCTTGCACCGTCTGAAATGCAAGAGTTATCGAAACAGCTTCAAGAGTTATCTGATAAAGGATTCATCCGACCGATTTATTCACCTTGGGGTGCTCCTGTCCTCTTTATGAAAAAGAAAGATGGATCTTTTAGGATGTGTATCGATTATCGTGAGCTGAATAAGCTTACCATCAAGAATCGATATCCCCTACCCCAAACAGATGATCTCTTTGATCAGCTATAAGGTGCTACCTGTTTTTCCAAGATCGATCTGCGGTCTGGGTATCATCAACTTCGTGTATTCGAGGAAGATATTCCCAAAACTGATTTCCGAACAAGATATGGGCATTACGAGTTTACTGTCATGCCTTTTGGTTTGACGAATACCCCAGTTATCTTCATGGACTTAATGAATAGGGTATGTAAGCCTTATTTAGATAAGTTCATCATTGTGTTCATCGACGATATTCTTGTTTATTCAAAGTCTCGAGCCGATCACGAGCAACACCTTCGTTTGACTTTGGAACTCCTAAAGAAGGAACAACTTTTTGCTAAATTCTCCAAGTGTGAATTTTGGCTTAAAGAAGTTCAGTTTTTGGGTCATATAGTCAACGAGCAGGGTATCCATGTGGATCCTTGCAAAATAGCAACTATTAAGGATTGGAATACACCAACAACACCTACAGAGATTTGATCTTTTCTTGGTCTTGCTGGTTATTATCGTTGATTTATCTCGAACTTCTCTAAGATCGCGGTTCCACTCACTGCTTTGACTCAAAAGAATAAGCCTTTTGAGTGGGGACCCAAGCAAGAAGAGGCGTTCGAAACGCTGAAACGGAAGCTCTGTGATGCTCCTGTTTTATCTTTACCCGAGGGAAATAATGATTTCGTTGTCTACTGTGACGCGTCTAACTTAGGCCTTGGTTGTGTTCTCATGCAACGAGGTAAAGTTATAGCATATGCGTCTAGACAATTGAAAGTTCACGAGAAGAACTATACGACTCATGATCTTGAGTTAGGCGCTGTAGTTTTCACTCTGAAAATCTGGAGACACTATCTTTATGGCACGAAGTGTGTGGTTTTCACAGACCACAAAAGTCTCCAGCATATTCTTAATCAGAAGGAGCTGAACATGAGGCAACGACGATGGGTTGAGCTCTTAAACGACTACGATTTCGAGATTCGCTACCATCCTGGTAAGGCGAATGTCGTAGCCGATGTGCTTAGTCGAAAGGAGCGAATCAAGCTTCAATCTGTTCGAACTCTATCCGATATTCAATCTCGTGTTCTTCAAGCTCAACAATTTTGTGTTTCACAAAATTTGATGGGTAAGGAATTACCACGTCAACTTGAGCTCAAGCTCAAAATGAAAGACGATGGTTTGGTTTACTTCAAGGATCGTTTGTGGATTCTGAAACAAGACGATCTTCGCACTTTAGTGATGGACGAATCTCATAAGTCTCGATATTCTATCCATCCTGGTGCTGATAAAATGTACAAGGATCTTCGTACTCAGTACTGGTGGCCTGGTATAAAGAAGGATATTGCCTTGTATGTGTCGAAATGCCTAACTTGTCTCAAAGTTAAGGCTGAACATCAACGACCTTCTGGTTTGCTTGTACAACCAGAGATACCGGTTTGGAAGTGGGAGAACATTGCGATGGATCTCATCCCTAAATTACCGCGTACATCAAAAGGTCACGATGCTATATGGGTTGTTATCGATCGATTAACGAAGTCAGCTCATTTTATTGCGATTTGCGAGGATCTATCTGCTGATAAACTTGCAAAGATTTATGTGGATGAGATTGTATCACGACATGGTGTTCGTTTGGATATCATTTCCGATCGTGATGCTCGATTTTCATCTCATTTTTGGAGAACCATGCAATCTGCTATGGGAACAAAACTAAATCTAAGCACTGCTTATCATCCCCAAACAGATGGACAATCTGAGAGGACGATTCAAACTTTGGAGGATATGCTTAGAGCATACGTGATAGACTTTGCTGGTAATTGGGATTCTCATCTTCCATTGATCGAGTTCTCATACAACAAAAGTTATCATGCTAGCATTAATATGGCACCATTCGAAGCTCTCTATGGTTGAAAATGTCGTTCACCTGTCTGTTGGAATGAGATTGGTGAAGCTCAGCTTACTAGACCAGAGCTCATTCTGGAAACGACAGACAAAATCAAGAAAATTCACGATAATCTTGTGACAGCTAGAAGCCGTCAAAAGAGTTATGCGGATGTGCGACGTAAGCCCTTGGAATTTCAAATCGGAGACCATGTCCTACTCAAGGTGTCACCTTGGAAGGGAGTGGTGAGATTTGGAAGGAAAGGAAAACTTGCACCAGGATATGTTGGACCATTTAAGATTGTGGAAAGAATTGGGAAGGTTGCCTATCGACTAGAGCTACCTCCAGAGCTAGGAAATATTCATCCGACTTTTCACGTGTCCAATTTTCGAAAGTTTTTAGCTGACGCTGATCTTCACATTCCTCTCGACGAGATCTAAATCGATGAAACGATGCACTTGGTCGAGAAACCTCTGGAGATAGTGGACCGTATATTCAATCAGTTGAAGAACAAACGGATTCATTTGGTCAAGGTTCGCTGGGAATCCAAACGTGGCCCAGAGTTTACTTGGGAACATGAGGACCAAATGAAGGCGAAATATCCGCAATTGTTCTCGCAAGTTTCCTCTAGTTAAAATTTCGGGATGAAATTTCATAAAGTAGGGGAGACTGTGACAACTGTACTCTGTAATCGATGAACAATGTAAAAAAATGTTAATTATTAATAAAACAATGTGCTTTGGTGTATTTATATGTGTATTTGTGTTTGATGATTTTACAATTTGATTCAATTCCAATTTCAAGCTTTAAATCGCTTTCTGGAGGGTTACACGCAAACCGGTGCATAAACGCAGTCAGTTTAATGCAATAAACACTCCAGAATAGTGACATAGGCTTAACATACCTTAAATAACCTCCACATAACTTAGAAATAAGTTTGGATGGTTTGGTGTGTTGAAAACAAGTCTATTCGATCGCAGGGACTATTTGTGTCAAACTGCGAAGCTATACCGATTCGTATGGTGTCAAATAGTCCGGAACATGATCATAAGCTAAACATACCATAAATAACCTAAACATAGTATAGAAATAAGCTTTGAGGGGTTCGGTATGCGAAAACATGCTTATTTGATCTTGCAGGGACTAAAAGTGTCAAAAACGACGTAGGTTTGCATTTTCGCGCATATCTTACGTTCTGACCACATTTGGACACCCAAAATTTTTGTACACACTAAAATATTTTTATTTTAGTGATCTGCATGCAAAAATACCATTCTTCGCTTAATTTGGATCGTTTTCGCGTCCGTTTGAGCTTCGTCGTAATTTAACGAACAACGCGACCGTACAACCAAATGATCCGACATCCGAGATTTTTTTGAGCATATTTTAATTTCCCTATACTTTAACTTCATTTTAGAGACTTGAAATGAGGTTAACGGGGCTTAAACGTGTCAAAAATGCATCAAAACACAAGTTTCTCAAGTTCAGGGGCTAAATTGTCATTTCTGGAAAGTAGTCCAGGCGGGCCGCGTAAAGTAAGGCTAATCCTTACGCGCGACGCGACAGACTTGCAGATCAGAAACATTGAACCTGGTCTTCCAGCTCATTTTTGATGGTTTTGATCTCTGGTTTTTCATGCTATGGGCTGGTTTGTGTGGAGAACAAGTCCCCCAATCATTCTTTGACAATTGTCTGGCCAAGATCATTCCCTCCTTGCCAAGAAATGATCCTAACGGTTTGCGAAAAACTATATAAGGCCATGTTCTCATTCCATTTTCCTCACATTTCATCTGAGATTTCTCTAAGTAGTTGTGATTATTCACTACCAACCTGAGAATACTTAGAATCAAATCTATTCGGACCCTTTGTAAGTCCTCTTTCATTCATTTATTGATTTCTTAGCTTAAAAGTCAAACAGTGTTTGACTTTTAGCTTTGACCAGTTAATGGTCAACGAGAAGTTCGTTTGAACTTCGCAACGTGAGCGTAATCACGATGGTTATAGTCCCTAGTGACTATACCTACTGATTACCACGTTGATTAGGCGTAGTGACGAGTCGTAGTTTCGGTCAAAATACGCATTTAAGCGTATTTTGCAACCAAACTACTCTTGGTATCAAAACACTTTGTTTTGATATCAAAACCTGTTTTCCAAATTAGTTAAGCATGTTTTAACATGCTTAGCTCATCAGTTTTAGTTTAGTGCTTGTTTAGAGTCGTAAGTCAAGCGGTCTAAACCACCGCTTAGACTTTCGAACTCGACCCGTTTGGTCGATCATTAGGATCTGACCAAGCATGTTTAGTGACCATAGTTGCATAGGGAATAACCTTCCGAGGTTATACCTTATGGTCGCCTAGTTTAAGTAGTTGTATGATAGGTAGATTATATGCCTTTGGTAAATGACCAAAATAACCTTTTCATGGATAATTGGATTTTAAGCATATATAACCAAACTTTTGTCACCTAAACTGATTATGCAAACTATTCAAACATGTTTAGGCATATAATACTTGTCATAGGACTAGTTAGACGTGTCGAACGCGCTTATGCGCGCACGACGCGTTAAAGTAGCGTAAGCTACCTTAATGGGTCGTAACGGGTCGAAAGCACTTGGGTTAGGTTCCAATCTAGAATGTAGACTTTGTTAAACCATATCACATGAGTTCCCGACACTCATTTGTTTACAAGATCTCATTCTGTCCGATCTTCCGATTTAGGTGTCAATTTATTTACTAGTGATCCTATTACTAGGTGCTACTTGAATTTCCTTGGTTTGCCTGAGCTTCGCGAAGTTCTTTAGATCAAGGATACCCTTCAATTCAATGTGAGTACATAGTTCCCCTATTTTACTATGACAACCCTCGTAATTACATGTATCCGTACGATTATTAATGATAATTAAAGTGCTTGGTGACTGTGTTGAATTACTTAACTGTTTCCTGATTATTGCGTCATACTTATATGTGTTTGTTAACACACTAGTCTTGTGCAGAAAATTGACTAAATGGTCCTGAATATTCGCCTATGTGTTAGGAATTAAAAGTGTTACAAAAATATATATAATAGACACTTTATGGAATAATTAAACACTTTAATGAAATGGTATTTAACCGAACAACCAGACATTACCCGGGACACTAAATTTTTGTCAAGTACATTGTTTAATTATTTTTAAGCTAGTCGTGATCCCTGAACACCCTAACACCCACTACATATCAAATAAATACCATATGGAAGTTCATACTTGGAAACTAACTATCTATTACTCATTAGTTGAAAATGTTACAACCAACCCCCCCCCCCCCAAACCGAAATCGGTCCCAAGATGGACCCACATAATCCTCACTGTCACACCCCGACCACGTAGAACATACAAAACATGGCGGAAATGTCGGGGAGTGTTGTAACAGAATTAATTGTTTCAAATCCATGGCAGTTAAAGTTTCGTTTTAATAATCAATTATGAGAGTTTACATTGTTTAAACAAGAAACAAAAGGTACATAACATAAGTTGACTAGTTATTGTCTCGTTTTAAGTCGCTAAGGCACGAGTCCATCCTAAATGTAGCATGTATCAACAATCATTGCAAAGCAGTACCTGAAACATGTGTAAAAACGAGGTCAGCAAAAAAAATGCTGGCGAATACATTGGTTTTGTAGGAGTGTCGAAATCATGGCTAGTTTAGACGTTGCAATACTTTATTTAAAAACCTTGTTTTGAAAAGAGTATAATATTGCAGCTTAATTAACCAACTCAAATCAAGCGGGTTATAATTTGTAAAACCTCGTAGTCATGACTCTTAACCCAAAAACATTTGTTTTAGTAAATTATTTGAAAAACAATGATAAGTTCTGATGATATGTATAAATAAGAGAATAATGCATGATTAAATGAATAACCATGTAAAATGAGTTTGTATAAGATATGTTGTTTGTAAAACAATGTCTTGTGAAAAGTATGTTATTTGTATAAATGTTATATATCTCAAACTGAAATGATTCAAATAACGTTACAGTATGTAATACCATACAAGCACTTATATATAGGAAGTACCAGCGGCGTATCCACCATGCTTGTATCATATTACACACGCATCGTTACTTAATTACTTAATCAAACTAAACCAAATCGATAGATAGATAGTACATTAAATATACCTTCGTTGTTTAAAAGAATAGATTTAGATAGTATAGTACAAGTATACATCGGATTTATAGGTAACTACATTAATAAACCGGACCTAAATCGGAAGACTGGGTAGCATTAGGGTTTGTAAACCAAACGAGTGTGGAGACTCGTGTGATATGGTTTAACAAAGCCTACATACTAAATGAAACCTAACATAACTGTCTACGACCCATTACGACCCGTTTAGGTAGCTTATGCTACTTTAACGCGTCGTTCGCGTGAAACGCGTTCGGATCGCCTAACTAGTCCTATGACAAGTGTTATATGCCTTCATATGTTACATAATCAGTTATGTGACAAAAGTTTAGGTTACATATGCTTAATTACCAATTATACATGAAAAGGGTATTCTGGTAATTTACCTAAGGCATATAAACTACCTATCATACAACTACTTAAACGATGTGACCATAGGGTATAACCTCGGAAGGTTATGCCCTATACTAGGGTCACCTAATGCATTTGGTCGGATCCTAATGATCGACCAAACTGGGTCGGGTTCGAAGGTATAAGCGATTTATTAGATCGCTTACCCTTACGACCCTAGACAACGTGGTAATCAGTAGGCATAGTCCCAAGGGACTATAACCAACGTGATTACACTCACGTTGCAAAGTTCAAACGAACTTCGCATTGACCATTATTGGTCAACGCTGAAAGTCAAACAAAGTTTGACCTTCTGACTCGAAAAGCAATAAAATAAGGAAAAGAACGAAAGAATACTTACGAAGGGTCCCCGAATGCTAATCCCGATCCAAGAACTCAGGTATGAAACAATGGTTTCAACTTAGAGCTCTCAAAATCAGAATTCTTGTAAGAAATGAGGTTGGGGTGGATGGGTATATATAGTTTTCGGGTAACCGTTAAGATCATTTCATGTAAACCGTGCTTTAATCGCAACCGTACATGTGTCGGGACCTTATGGTGACTAATATTCCATCCTTATCAGCTGACTAGACAAGTTGGAACATGTGGTGGAGAATCAAACAGCTGCAAACAGCTGAAAATAACATTGAATCTGGTCTGATATGCGGAAGCGGCCCGCTTTAGGATCAGACAAACTCAATGCGGGCCGCCTGGCCCTTCTGATCTGCACATATGTTTGAAAAATGACAGTTTCAGTCCCTGCACGTGTTTAAGCCCATTTCCGGCACTTCCAAGGCCCGTAAAGCCAACTTTAAGGCCCTAAAATGATGCCTAAACATTGTGGACATGAAACATGCTCAAAAATATTCCGGGTGTTGGTTCGTTTGGTCGTACGAACGCGATGTTCGCTTAATTACGACGGAATGCGCACAAGCGCGAAAAACGATCCAAATGACGAAACGAATGGATTTCTCTTATGGAGAACACTAAAATATAATATAGTCATGCTTACATAAATTTTTGGATGTCCGGATGTATTCAGAACGTAAGTTATGCGCGAAAATGCAAACTTGTGCACTTTTTGACACTTTTAGTCCCTGAATGACCCAAAAGTTTATTTTAGCACACCGAACCCCTCAAAGCCTATTCCTAAGCTATATAAAGGATATTTAAGGTGTGTTTAACTTATGGTCATGTTCCGGAATGTCTGTTACAGTTCAAATTGACATACTTTCGCAGTTTGTCAAGTTTAGTCCCTGTAAGCGAATTAACTTGTTTTTGCCATACCAAAGCCTTCAAAACTTATTTCTAAGTTATGTAAAGGTTATTTAAGGTATGTTAAGCCTATTTCACTATTCCGGAGTGTTTGTTGCATTAAACTGGTTTTATTTACGCATCAGTGCGCGTATAACCTTCCAGAAAGCGATTTAAAGCTTAAAATCAAACAAGAGTTGATATGTGTAAAAGATACACATATTTTTACAAATCCCAAGTATGAAATACAATATTTCATTGGTTTGGCATTTGTTTGATGGTTGAAGTGACACAGGTGTTACAGTCTCCCCTACTTTAGGAAATTTCGTCCCGAAATTTAATTCTAGAGGAAACTTGTGAAGACAGCTGTGACGGTTTCGCCTTCTAATAGATCCATTAAACCCTTAAGTAATACTCTGGGTCATGTTAGGACTCTTAGCGAATTTGTTACCCTCAAAGTGAATTGCTTGTAATAGTAAAACATGGAATTTTGAACTACGGACAGAAGAACGTTTCTTATGAAAACTTATCATAGGAAACTTGGTGTGTGATTGAAATCAGTATTGGGGAGTGTGAGAATAAATGACATCGGTCAAAGTCCGAGACTTCTTCCGTATCATTATTCTTGTCACTATAGGTCTTAACACATGACAAAACTTCTTGTGGTTTCTGTGCACTGACTTCCATAATTATGTAGGCCTCCATAATTACGTAATCCCTTGCACAGTCCGCACAGTTCATTTCATAATGTGTAGTGGAAAAATCAACTGAATAAACATGAAGCGACTTGACTAGATCACCAAAGGATCTTTTTAACTAAATCAACGAACGATCTTTTTAACTAGATCAACATATGATCTTCTTAACTAGACCGTCGTATGATCTCCTTAAATAGACCACTTAAGGGATCTTTTCAATTATATCATCACATGATATTTCTAATCAGATTTTCAAAATCAATCTGTTTAACCAGACCACTCAAGGGTCCAATTATAGAATAGTACATTATAACCCAAGGGACTTTACTACAACGTAGAAGTCCATTAAGGATTTAAGTTAGTAACTTTGGATATCCTATTATGAATCTCTCATATGAAATATAAAAGACTCTACGAGGATTTGGATGGATCACATACAACCACAAAACATGTAAGAAAACACATAAGCACATAATTAGTTAACTTGATTCTTTAATTTGTTATCTTTGGGCATGGATATTTAAAGCACACTAGAAATCCAATTCATGAATTTCATTTGGTACTTTAATCATTTCCAAGGATCCATCTATAAAGATAGAAGGATTCTCAACAAGAGTTTGGCTTTGTTTCTTAAAAGAAACGAGTGTTTAAGGTTCTTGGAGAGATCACAAGTGATCATAAAATGACAGAACCATACGAGTAGTTTGTCTTTGGGTTGACATCATAAGGTTGTATCAAACATTCACACAATTGTATCAGTTTTGCAAAAATAAAAATGATGACTTTTTATTTATATAACAACTGACTTGTCTTTAAACATCGTAAGATAACAACCAAGGAAAATAACAAAACACTAATTGTTCACTGCTGCATCATTGTTCATGTTTGCCCCATTGATGTTGAACACTCATCCTCGCGCCGGAGGTGCGTTAACAAGCCTTGGGCAATTGTTCCTGTAATGGGTAAGGTCACCGCAGTTATAACATGACCCCGGAGGGAACCGTGCTTGAACAGCAGGGTTTGCAGCAGCTTGATTTGCATAGCGACAAACATTGATCAAATGTCCCAACCGTCCACAGTGGGTACATTTGTGACACTGCTCTTGCGCTAGATGATGACGGTTGCACTTGTTGCACATAGGTGCAGTACCAACATAGTTTTGCCTTTTTCGAGGTTGTGCTGGTTGGTTTGGTGCAACCTGTTTGTCTTGAGCAGTTACAGCGCAGTTCTGAGAGGCATTGTGCTTCTTCTTCTTGGACACCTCATCAGGTTCTTCCTTTGGTTCCACATGAGCAGTCTTGTCAGATGGTCTTGGGTCGCCCTTCCGAAACAGCTTTTTCTTTATGATGTGGGATTCAGTCAGAGTGGCAGACAGTTCAATGGCTTGTCTGACAGTAGTAGGGTTACTGCCAGTAACGATATCCTGAACTAGATCAGGAAGACCATCAGTATATTTCTCGATCGCCTTATCCACAGGAGTAACCATTGCAGGGCACAAAAGGCTCAATTCTTCAAAACGGTCAGTATAGGCTCGATGCTCGCCACTGTCTTGCTTCAAATCATCAAACTCCCTCTCCAAAGCTCGCAGTTCATGACGAGGGCAAAACTCCTTCATCATAAGAGCCCTAAGCTCAGCCCAAGTCTGTGCTAATGCAACCTCCGCACCACGGTCTCTCATCACCCCGTTCCACCATGTAAGAGCCCTCTTCTGAAACACACTCGAAGAAAACTCGACCTTGCGATTTTCAGGACACTGAACATGACGGAAGGTATTCTCAATGCTCTCGAACCACTGAAGAAGCCCAGTTGCTCCCTCAGAACCACTAAACTTGAGTGGTTTGGCCGAGTTGAAACTCTTGTAATTACATGGAGCATTGTTGTTATTGATGGTTTGCATCATTTGAGCATAAAGATTAGGGAAGGCAACAGCCATTTGCTGTGCGATGATTCCCGCCAGTTCGGCATTTTCCATCTGATTATCGCGTCGAGGAGGCATTCTAAAAGAGGACACATGACAGGAAACGAGTGAGAGAATTAGACGAAAAGAATGAGATGAAACAAATCTGATGAAAGCAAGGATAGTGGTCATTTGTTCGCATTACAAAGCAAACAAACTACACACAGTGACTAATCAAAGTAAATGGGTCAAAAATAATGTATCGCGAAGACATGCTCGCCTATAAGTGAACACTCATCCCAAGAATTCCCAGGTAAGCACAACTGGTCTCGCGTCTGATGAGATATATACGAAGTGCTTGCCTAGACAGAAAACCCAGAATACAGGCATTCACCCTTCCAGTTTGCACGTGTTCACATTATTTAAAACCCAAAACCTTGACGAGATTTTGAAAACTCAAAGGGGTTCAAAACCATATAACAAAGGGTTCAAAACCTAGTAATAAATCATCCTAGAACAGATGATTAGTTTTCAAAGCGGTTTTGAAATTTATGTTCTTGTTGTGGTCGTCGCCTAAGGATAGGTGACGGTATTGTTTTATTACTAAACGCAAGTAAACTCGCGTTAGGGTCCTAAGAAGATTATAGACTAGGTCAAAGCATTACTAATAACCTAATTCCCTATAACCATTGGCTCTGATACCATCTTTTCTGTCACACCCCGACCACGTAGAACATACAAAACGTGGCGGAAATGTCGGGGAGTGTTGTAACAGAATTAATCGTTTCAAATCCATGGCAGTTAAAGTTTCGTTTTAATAATCAATTATGAGAGTTTACATTGTTTAAACAAGAAACAAAAGGTACATAACATAAGTTGACTAGTTATTGTCTCGTTTTAAGTCGCTAAGGCACGAGTCCATCCTAAATGTAGCATGTATCAACAATCATTGCAAAGCAGTACCTGAAACATGTGTAAAAACGAGGTCAGCAAAAAAATGCTGGCGAATACATTGGTTTTGTAGGAGTGTCGAAATCATGGCTAGTTTAGACGTTGCAATACTTTATTTAAAAACCTTGTTTTGAAAAGAGTATAATATTGCAACTTAATTAACCAACTCAAATCAAGCGGGTTATAATTTGTAAAACCTCGTAGTCATGACTCTTAACCCAAAAACATTTGTTTTAGTAAATTATTTGAAAAACAATGATAAGTTCTGATGATATGTATAAATAAGAGAATAATGCATGATTAAATGAATAACCATGTAAAATGAGTTTGTATAAGATATGTTGTTTGTAAAACAATGTCTTGTGAAAAGTATGTTATTTGTATAAATGTTATATATCTCAAACTGAAATGATTCAAATAACGTTACAGTATGTAATACCATACAAGCACTTATATATAGGAAGTACCAGCGGCGTATCCACCATGCTTGTATCATATTACACACGCATCGTTACTTAATTACTTAATCAAACTAAACCAAATCGATAGATAGATAGTACATTAAATATACCTTCGTTGTTTAAAAGAATAGATTTAGATAGTATAGTACAAGTATACATCGGATTTATAGGTAACTACATTAATAAACCGGACCTAAATCGGAAGACTGGGTAGCATTAGGGTTTGTAAACCAAACGAGTGTGGAGACTCGTGTGATATGGTTTAACAAAGCCTACATACTAAATGAAACCTAACATAACTGTCTACGACCCATTACGACCCGTTTAGGTAGCTTATGCTACTTTAACGCGTCGTTCGCGTGAAACGCGTTCGGATCGCCTAACTAGTCCTATGACAAGTGTTATATGCCTTCATATGTTACATAATCAGTTATGTGACAAAAGTTTAGGTTACATATGCTTAATTACCAATTATACATGAAAAGGGTATTCTGGTAATTTACCTAAGGCATATAAACTACCTATCATACAACTACTTAAACGATGTGACCATAGGGTATAACCTCGGAAGGTTATGCCCTATACTAGGGTCACCTAATGCATTTGGTCGGATCCTAATGATCGACCAAACTGGGTCGGGTTCGAAGGTATAAGCGATTTATTAGATCGCTTACCCTTACGACCCTAGACAACGTGGTAATCAGTAGGCATAGTCCCAAGGGACTATAACCAACGTGATTACACTCACGTTGCGAAGTTCAAACGAACTTCGCATTGACCATTATTGGTCAACGCTGAAAGTCAAACAAAGTTTGACTTTCTGACTCGAAAAGCAATAAAATAAGGAAAAGAACGAAAGAATACTTACGAAGGGTCCCCGAATGCTAATCCCGATCCAAGACCTCAGGTATGAAACAATGGTTTCAACTTAGAGCTCTCAAAATCAGAATTCTTGTAAGAAATGAGGTTGGGGTGGATGGGTATATATAGTTTTCGGGTAACCGTTAAGATCATTTCATGTAAACCGTGCTTTAATCGCAACCGTACATGTGTCGGGACCTTATGGTGACTAATATTCCATCCTTATCAGCTGACTAGACAAGTTGGAACATGTGGTGGAGAATCAAACAGCTGCAAACAGCTGAAAATAACATTGAATCTGGTCTGATATGCGGAAGCGGCCCGCTTTAGGATCAGACAAACTCAATGCGGGCCGCCTGGCCCTTCTGATCTGCACATATGTTTGAAAAATGACAGTTTCAGTCCCTGCACGTGTTTAAGCCCATTTCCGGCACTTCCAAGGCCCGTAAAGCCAACTTTAAGGCCCTAAAATGATGCCTAAACATTGTGGACATGAAACATGCTCAAAAATATTCCGGGTGTTGGTTCGTTTGGTCGTACGAACGCGATGTTCGCTTAATTACGACGGAATGCGCACAAGCGCGAAAAACGATCCAAATGACGAAACGAATGGATTTCTCTTATGGAGAACACTAAAATATAATATAGTCATGCTTACATAAATTTTTGGATGTCCGGATGTATTCAGAACGTAAGTTATGCGCGAAAATGCAAACTTGTGCACTTTTTGACACTTTTAGTCCCTGAATTACCCAAAAGTTTATTTTAGCACACCGAACCCCTCAAAGCCTATTCCTAAGCTATATAAAGGATATTTAAGGTGTGTTTAACTTATGGTCATGTTCCGGAATGTCTGTTACAGTTCAAATTGACATACTTTCGCAGTTTGTCAAGTTTAGTCCCTGTAAGCGAATTAACTTGTTTTTGCCATACCAAAGCCTTCAAAACTTATTTCTAAGTTATGTAAAGGTTATTTAAGGTATGTTAAGCCTATTTCACTATTCTGGAGTGTTTGTTGCATTAAACTGGTTATATTTACGCATCAGTGCGCGTATAACCTTCCAGAAAGCGATTTAAAGCTTAAAATCAAACAAGAGTTGATATGTGTAAAAGATACACATATTTTTACAAATCCCAAGTATGAAATACAATATTTCATTGGTTTGGCATTTGTTTGATGGTTGAAGTGACACAGGTGTTACACTCACCATGCTTCACAATATCCTTCATGAGATTTTATCTAGATTATATTAGATATGTTGCTTGATATCTTTGCCAAGATATTATAGAGATCTTGAAAAGTATGGTGCAATCTTTATAAAATCCCACCATATCATCTTTCTCACTTAAACACTCAAAGATCACCATCACTCCCTCACCTCTCTCTCCCTCTCTCGGCCCTCCCCAAACCGCCACCATCACCGCCCCAAGTCCACCACATTCATCCATCTTTGAGTTCCATTCAAGCCTAGGAGGTGATTCAAGGAAGTTACAACTTGTGGAAGCTTCAAAAGGGCTTTGTTTCTTGCTTGTTCATCATCATTTCTCGTCATCTTCTTCACTAGATTCTACCCTAGCCTTGTGCTAGTAGTAAGTTACTTGTACACCCTTGTTCATATTGTTTCTTGGTTACAAGTTGTAGTATGTTTTGTATGTTCAAATCCCTAAAGAAACAAGAACATTAAAAAGATGAACATGAAACTTTACATGAAGTTCTACATAAAAGATTACTTGAAGATGAAAGTAAAAAGTTACTAGTAGGATGTTATAGTGAACATGTTGTTGATTACTTGATGATTTACTTGTTAATATTCATGTTAAAGGTCGTTGTTGATCACTAAACATGTTAACGGAATCAATCGAAAATGCGTTAGAGAGTAGGGAACTGAAAACAGAAAGCTGTTTAGTGATTACAGCCAACTTCAGTTGGCTGTAACCGGACTTTAATGAAACAAAAAATGCATTTTCTGAAGTCTAGATTTATGTATTATGAAATACGGTTCTAATGGAACTGGAATCATAATTTTTGGACTTCGTTTACTATTTTTAAAGACCCGTTTTGTAACAGCAACTAAAGCTGAGTTTTTTTGCTGCAGTAAATGGGTGGTATGTTTTTAGTCATAACTGGAAATCTATGTTGAATCAGCTTATGAAATTTGTACAGTAGATGACCACTGATGTATTTGTAATTCTCCCACTAGAATTTCGTAAATCGGACTTACGATGAACTTTTAATGAATTATTCCGTGGACTGCAGTCAGAAAGTGATGAATCTGATTGCAGTCCGATAAACGAATTTTTATAAAATATTGATAATGAATTGGATCCCGAAATTTTTACACAATAAAACTTGGATCGTTTAAGACCTTCTGTAAAAAGTTAGGAATTTTTTGAACAAGTTAACTATTTTATTAAAATCCCCTAAACAGCCCAGTTTTGAATATAAAAGCTGAAACGACATAAGTAGTAATTTGCGTGTCTAAATGTCGGGTAGGTTATCTGAGAATGATGTAACCTGTTATATGTCAATAAAAGTGTTTTGTGCAATGTCGTATGTTTGCTTATGAACGGGAATAGATGGAATGTTCATATGGGCGTGAAATGTTAGCGTGAGTGCGTGCTATGTGATAAAAGTAATGAGTAGATTAACCGTACGTAGGATACGTGTTATGCATGAGAAACTGATTGTTATCTGTACCTTGTTAGGACGTGCTTGATTTCTGATTTATTAGAGTAACTAATCTAACCGAGCAAACCGAGGTGAGTTCACACTTTTCTACAAAGCATGGTAAATTCCCGGTGGGAATGGGAATGGGTTCAGGAATAGGGATTCCTCGTCCTTTGGGACGCGTTCAGGAATGTGAATTCCTCGTCCTTGGGACGTACTTAGACTTACTGGACTAGAACTCTATCAGCGAAGTACCTCCCTTGTTGTATCGACTTAATCGCCGAGGCTATGGCGAGCGGGTCATTAGGTAATAGCGCTATTAGGTTTAAGAAACCTCACACCGTGCCAGTTGGACGGGTGTGTACTAATGGACTATGGCACGTCGGTGATGATAGACACCGACACTAGGGCACAATTAATTTTCGTTAGTAGTCGATATGATAAATGAGTCTGGTAGTTTAAATAATGGGGTAGCCCCCATGGCCGAAGTGCCGGGCTGGATAGCTAGGGAAGGTGGACATGGGATGGTTAACTAATAAACGTTTTCGAACTATGGGGTAACCCCCATGGCTGGATAGCTGAATGAGATTAAATTACATTTTTAGAAACAACTCTAAAATGGACAACCAACCGTGAACTCACTCAACTTTGTTGTTGACTCGTTGTTACATGCTTTGCATGTCACTAGATGCTTATGGAGCTTGCACGACGAGGAGGCTGTTGTGGGATGCGAACTGTTATGTCCCGTTGTCACACCCCGACCACGTAAAACATCAAATCGTGGCGGAAACGTCGGGGAGTGTTGTAACAGAATTATTGTTTCACAACCATGGCATTTAAAAGTTGAGTTTTATTAAGCAAACAAAGTGTTACATTGTCTCAAAACAAGAACCAAAGAGTACACAACATAATTAAGCTAAGTCTATCTTTATTTTAAGTTTCTAAGGCACAGGTCCGCCCTAGTGTCACGATCATCATCCTAAGCATCAGCTCCTGAAACACATGTGAAAATAGGTACGTCAGCATAAAAATGCCTGTGAGATACATAGGTTTTATGAAAGTAGGATTCATGACTTAAGTTTAAAGAAATGTTCAACAAAAATCAGTCATGATCCTTGTATAATGTTATGTTTTATAAATCATTTGAAAAGCAATGATTGATATGTAAAAGAATAATGTAAGGATAAATGAATAACCAAGTAAAATGAGTTTTGTATAAAATAAGTTGTTTGTAAAATAATGTCTTGTGAAAAATATGTTATTTGTATAAAATGTTATATGTCTAAATCGAAATGATTCAAATAACGCTACGATATGTAATACCATACAAGCACTTATATATAGGAAGTACCAGCGGCGTATCCACCATGCTTGTATCATATTACACACGCCTCATTACTTAAATCACTTTACCCCAAACAAACCATCAATGTAAATTGCCCATGTCTAACCATTTGTCAAATGTCTTTGTGTAAACCATGTCAAAATATTTATGTCAAAATGTGATCCATGAAATATGTATATCAATATCAAAATGTCTATGTCAAATGTCAATGTGTGAACAAAATGTCATGTATGGCAAACAAAATATATATATATATATATATATATATATATATATATATCCACTGAACCATAGGTAAAAATGCACAAAACAATGTATTGAAGTAAAACATGTAAATCAACGTTATGTTTTGTGGAAAATGCATGCTATACTGAATACAGACATTTATGCGGTATTGTGAAAATGCATACATCCAAGCCTTGAGACTGTGGTGATAAACCCTTAAACAAATTAAAGATTTATCAGAGTTAATGTATTCGAATTCGGTCATTCCTTTCATCCAAACATACCTAGGATGTCAGGAACGGGAGTTGTCAATTCCTATGGTACCATTACCTACTAACGAGCGGCGTGATCAATGTTAATGAATGTATATTGTCCCATTTAAACAAACCAAATGTCATACCAAAATGTAAGCATGCGATGAATAACAAATGTACTAAGTATGCAACAAAGGACATACATAGCATAAAATGTAATGTAAAACAATGTACTAAATATGCACACAATGGGCATACATAGCATAAAATGTAATGTAAAACAATGTACTAAGTACGCACACAATGGGCATACATAGCATAAAATGTAATGTAAAACAATGTACTAAGTATGCACACAATGGGCATACATAGCATGAAACACAATGAAATCATGTACTATAAATGTACTAATGAACATAGCAAGTATATGATATGAAAGCATGGGAAGCATGAAAATAAAAAGTAGGCACATGTGTTTCACCCCAAAATGTTTGAAAAACAGTAAAAGAGGGGTCTATGTACTCACTTGAGATTGCTCAATAGACTTTAGAGATCCACCAAGCAAGGTTAGGAGATCACGGATTCAAACGTCACCTAATATAGGAAACTACATTAATAAACGGACCTAATCGGAGGATCGGGTAGCATGAGGGTTTGTAAACCAAATGAGTGTAGGAACTCATGTAATATGGTTTAACAAAGCCTACATACTAAAACGAAACTTATCCTAAGTGCTTTTGACCCGTTACGACCCGTTTAGGTAGCTTATGCTACTTTAACGCGTCGTTCACGTAAAAGGCGTTCGGACCGCCTAACTAGCCCTATGACAAGTAAGATATGCCTTAACATGTTTAATATTGTTGTTAAATCAGTTTAGATGGCAAAAGTTATGTTACATAGGCTTAAAATGAATTTTGGCGCAAAAAGGGCATTTTGGTAATTTACCTAAGGCATAAGAACTACTTATCATACAACTACTTAAACGACGTGACCATAAGGTATAACCTCGGAAGGTTATTCCCTAAACTACTATGGTCACCTAAAGTGTTTGGTCGGATCCTAATGATCGACCAAATGGGTCGGGTTCGAAAGCATAAGCGATTAATTAGATCGCTTACCCTTACGACCCTAAACAAGCACAAATCTAAAAGTGACGAGCTAAACATGCTAGGAAATGTTTAGTTAAGTTAGAAAACAGGTTTGGTATCAAAACAAACGGTTTTGATACCCTAGAGTAGTTTGGTTACAAAATACGCGAGAACACGCATTTTGCCCGAAACTACGACTCGTCACTAAGCCTAGATAACGTGGTAATCAGTAGGTATAGTCACTAGGGACTATAACCATCGTGATTACGCTCACGTTATGAAGTTCAAACGAACTTCGCATTGACCATAAACTGGTCAATGCAGAAAGTCAAACACAGTTTGACTTTAAAGCATAAAAACGAAAGAGAAGAACGAAGGAACACTTACAAAGGGTCCCCGCAAGTTTGACCCGATTCACTCTCAGGTAGGAAATGTATAAACTTCCACTTAGAGAGTTTTGAATTAGATTCAAGTGTGAGTTGCAACTAAAGGGTGGGGGTATTTATAGGAAAAGTAGAACCGTTAGGATTGTTCATCGAAAAACGTGCCTTGATCACAACCGTCCATGTGTGCCCCTTGTTTTGGAAAACCATTAGAGCCCATAGATTCAGTCCATGGTTTGAGAAATACCATTTGCAAGTGGTTTTTGGGTGTTATACAGCTGCAAACAGCTGTTTGCAACACTTTTGCAGATCTGGGAGGCTGATGCGGCCCGAGTCAGGATCACACAAAACTTAGGCGGGCCGCCTGGCCATGTCTGATCAGCAGCAACTTTGAAAAATGACAGTTTTGGTCCCTGTTGGTGTTTAAACTCATTTCCGACACTTCTAAGGCCCGTTAAGCCAACGTTAAGGCCCTAAAATGATGCCTAAACATTTTGGACTTGAAACATGCTCAAAAATATGCCGGATGTTGGTTTGTTTGGTCGTACAATCGCGATGTTCGCTTAATTATGACAGAATGCGCATAAGCGCGAAAAACGATCCAAATTGCGCGACGAATGGATTTTTCTCATGCCAAACACTAAAATAAAATATTTTAATGCTTACATAAATTTTTGGATATCCGGATGTATTCAGAACGTAAGTTATGCGCGAAAATGCAAACTTGTGCACTTTTTGACGCTTTTAGTCCCTGAATGAGCATAAAGTTTATTTTAGCACACCGAACTCCTCAAAGCCTATTTCTAAGCTATGTAAAGGATATTTAAGGTGTGTTTAACTTATGGCCATGTTCCGGAATGTCCGTTACAGTTCAAATCGGCATACTTTCGCAGTTTGTCAATTTTAGTCCCTGTAAGCGTATAAACTTGATTTTGCCATATCAAAGCCTTCAAAACTTATTTCTAAGTTATGTAAAGGTTATTTAAGGTATGTTAGGCATAAATTGATGTTCCGGAGTATTTGTCGCGTTAAACTAATTACGTTTACGCACCAGTTTGCGTATAATTCTCTAGAAAGCGATACAGAGTTTGAAATTGAATGAAAATCAAAACATGAAAAATGTCAAACATAAATAAACAAACATTGGGATCAAATAACTTTATTTCATTGATAACTGAACTGTTTACGATGATTACAAGCACAGATGTCACACCCGTACTCAATAAATAAACTTTATGAACTTATGAAACTTTATGTTTTAGGACTTTAAACTTATGAACTACGAACTTATGTTTTGGTATTGTGGTTGGTTTTATTTACTTAATTATGTTGTTCAATATGATTGGTGGCTCGATCCTGGTCATGTCACGCCTCCAAGCGGTGATACTCCGCATGGTGGATTTTGGGGGTGTGACAGATTGGTATCAGAGCCATTGGTTATAGTGAACTTGGTTTTAAAAAGGGGAAAGCTTTTTGATAAAACCAGACTATAACCTGTACGGTGCTCAACGATCCACAACGATGCTTCGCTCCACATGCAAGACTCGACACAATAAGTGGTATAGTTGATGTTATATTGTCGGTTAGATAGTTCACCCTGTGCATTAGTTAACGTGATAATTGCTATTTGGACCTTGTGTGCTTACTCTCTCCTGTCGTCCCACACTTACGCACTTTCGTGACACTTTTCTTACTTACGTCGCTTTATTATGAAGATCATGAGCGGACGCGGAGGATGTATCAACCTCACTCAAGCCCAGTTGACGGCCTTGATCAATGAACGAGTTGCTGAGGCACTCGCAGCTATTCCTGCACGAGGTCAGCATGCTCAGCCTCCTGTGTGCACATTCAAAACCTTCATGGATTACCGACCCAGTACCTTCAGCGGCACAGAAGGAGTGGTAGGCCTTCTTCACTGGTTTGAGAAGCTTGAGTCTGTCTTCGAGATGTGTGAATGCCCTGAAGACCGTAGGGTGAAATATGCTACCGGAACACTTGAAGGTGCTGCGTTGACTTGGTGGAAAGCGCAGGTTTAACTGCTTGGGTTGGCGGTTGCTAATGCCACCCCATGGAATGACTTCAAGGAACTGATCAAGGAAGAGTACTGCAGTCGTGATGACATCCACAAGCTAGAGGTGGAATTCTTCAATCTGAAGATGACGGGGTCTGAGATCGAGGCATACACAAAGAAGTCAAACGAGCTGGCCATCTTGTGTCCTATAATGGTAGACCCTCCCATCAAACGTATTGAGCTGTACCTCAAGGGTCTTGTACCAGAGATTCAGAGTTACGTGACTTCAGCCAACCTGGGTACCATTCAGCAAATCATTAAGTTGGCTCATCGTCTCACGGATCAAGCAGTTGAATAAAACAAATTGCCTAAGCGTATTGGTACTGCTACTACTGACGCTCCCAATGATAACAAGCGAAAATGGGATGGGATTTCCAGTAAAGGTTCTACTTCAGCTCAGTCCCAGCAGCGAAAGACAGATGAGTACAGGAGCCCCAGTCAGTAGTCTTATGGGAATCAAGGTCAGGGTGGGTACAAGGGAAATCACCCCAAATGTAATCGCTGTAACTTGCACCACAGCGGGCCGTGTGGTAAAGGCAACAGTCATCGATGCAACAAGCCTGGTCACATTGCACGGGACTGCAAGAGTCAGCGTCCGGCGAATCAGAACCGACAGCAACAACAAGCCCCACCAAATCAACGCCAGCAGCATCAACAACAAGGTAACAACAAAGGGTGCTTTCAATGTGGTGTTGAGGGCCATTTCAAGAAAGACTGCCCCCAGCTAAATCAGAACCAGAACAACAACAATCCGGGGAATGGAAACGGCAATGGGGGAAACAACAATGGTAATGGGGCAAGGGGTCGTGTGTTCGTGATTGGTCAGGGTGATGCAAGGAACGATCACAACGTTGTGATGGGTAAGTTTCTTCTGGATGATTTCTTTGTTACTGTTTTATTTGATTCGGGTGTCGATACTAGTTATGTATCCTTAAAAGTTAGTCAAATACTTAAGCGCACTCCAACACTTTTGAACACCAAACACACGGTAGAGCTAGAAAACGGTAAAAGTCTCGAGGCCACACACATAATTAAAGGTTGTAACCTTGTCTTAGCTGGTCAGACTTTCCCTATCGATCTTAC
This sequence comes from Helianthus tuberosus, assembly GCA_030545235.1. NCBI lineage: Eukaryota > Viridiplantae > Streptophyta > Magnoliopsida > Asterales > Asteraceae > Helianthus > Helianthus tuberosus. The sequence continues at coordinate 144,690,545 of CM060359.1, read as the reverse complement.
TCCTATCACGCTTGGTAGTTTCGACATCATTATTGGGATGGATTGGCTATCTCATCAACAAGCGGAAATTCTTTGCAACGAGAAGATTGTACGCATCCCTCGTTCTGGTAAAGAGTCCCTCGTGATTCATGGCGACAAGAGTGGTGCTGTCGAAGGCATAATCTCTTTCCTTAAGGCCCAGAAGTGTTTGCGAAAGGGCCACACTGCCTTTCTGGCACTCGTTACTAACACATCAACAGAAGAGAAGGGAATTGAAGACATTCCTATTGTGCGCGATTTTCCTGTGATATTCCCTGAGGAATTACCTGGTCTCCAACCTCATCGACAAGTCGAGTTTCAAATCGAGCCAGCTCCTAGAGCAGCACCAATAGCTCATGCACCTTATCGACTTGCTCCGTCAGAACTTGAAGAACTGTCCACGCAACTACAAGAAATCTTGGAAAAGGGTTTTATACGTCCTAGCTCTTCACCCTGGGGAGCTCCAGTCTTGTTTGTGAAGAAGAAAGACGGTACTTTCAGAATGTGTATTGACTATCGCGAACTTAGCAAGGTGACCGTGAAGAATCGTTATCCTCTTCCACGCATTGATGACTTATTCGACCAGCTGCAAGGATCGAGCTTTTACTCTAAGATTGACTTGAGATCGGGATACTATCAGCTGAGAGTCCGAGGTGAGGACGTCTCCAAAACAGCATTCAGAACTCGCTACGGCCATTACGAGTTTCTGGTTATGCCTTTCGGATTGACGAATGCACCAGCGGTCTTCATGGATCTCATGAACCGAGTATGTAAACCTTACTTGGATAAGTTCGTTATTGTTTTCATCGACGATATCCTGATCTATTCTAAGAGTCAGGAGGAACACGAGCAGCATCTACGACTTATGCTGGAACTTCTTCGAGCAGAGCAACTGTATGCCAAGTTTTCGAAATGTGACGTCTGGCTTCGCGAATTCCATTTCCTAGGCCTCGTGGTAAACAAGGATGGGATTCATGTTGATCCATCCAAGGTAGAATCGATCAAGAACTGGCCTGCACCTCGTACACCAACAGAAATCCGCCAATTCTTGGGTTTGGCGGGCTACTACAGAAGATTTATCAAGGATTTCTCAAAGATTGCGCAACATCTCACTTCACTGACTCAGAAGGGTGTCACCTACCGTTGGGGTGATGCACAGGAATCTTCTTTTCAGCACTTAAAGGATAGACTTTGTAGCACGCCTATCCTCTCGTTGCCGTAGGGCACAGATGATTTTGTGGTTTATTGCGACGCTTCCATCCAAGGACTTGGTTGCGTGTTGATGCAACGTGACAAGGTCAATGCCTACGCATCGCGCCAATTTAAGGTTCACGAAAGGAACTACACTATGCATGACTTGGAACTGGGAGCAGTTGTTTTCGCACTTAAGATATGGAGACATTACATGTACGGTACCAAGTGCACCATTTACACCGATCACAGGAGTCTCGAGCATATCTTCAAGCAAAAGGAGTTAGACATGCGACAACGTCAATGGGTCGATCTCTAGAATGATTATGAATGCGCGATCAAGTACCATCGGGGCAAGGCCAATGTTGTGGCCGACACCCTCAGTCGAAAGGATACTATACCTAAGCGTGTACGTGCGTTACAGCTTACCATCCAATCTAGTCTTCCTGCCCAGATACGAGATGCTCATGTTGAAGCATTGAAAGTAGAGAACAACAGGGCTGAGTCCTTACGAGGATCGAGGCAGCGGCTAGAACAAAAGGAAGACGGCGCCTACTACGTAAACGGGCGCATCTGGGTTCCACTTTATGGAAACTTACGCGAGCTTGTGATGGACGAAGCACATAAGTCTCGTTATTCGATACATACTGGTTCGGATAAAATGTACCACGACCTCAAGACTATGTATTGGTGGCCTGGCATGAAAGCCAACATAGCAACCTACGTCAGTAAATTTTTTGACTTGTGTGAGAGTCAAGACTGAATATCAGGAACCATCAGGCCTACTTCAACAACCCGAGATACCTAAATGGAAATGGGTGTAAATTTCCATGGATTTCGTTACTGGCCTGCCTAGATCTCAATGCGGAAAAGACAGTATTTGGGTAATAGTGGATCGATTGACTAAGTCTTCACACTTCTTGGCTATCAAGGAAACCGACAAGTTTTCTACTCTAGCAGGCATCTACCTAAAGGAAGTGGTGTCAAGGCACGGAGTGCCAACTTTCATCATCTCTGATCAGGACTCACGTTTTACATCTGAGTTGTGGCAAGCTATGCACGAATCCTTTGGTTCTCGATTAGACATGAGCACGGCGTATCATCCACAGACGGATGGGCAATTTGAACGCACCATCCAAACCCTTGAAGACATGCTTAGGGCATGTGTAATCGACTTTGGTAATGGCTGGGAAAAACACCTCCCGTTAGTGGAGTTTTCATATAACAACAGTTACCACACCAGCATCCAGGCCGCTCCGTTCGAGGCATTGTACGGACGGAAGTGCCGATCGCCTCTTTGTTGGGCAGAAGTTGGTGACAGTCAAATCACTGGCCCAGAACTCGTAGTAGATACAATAGAAAGGATTGCTCAGATATGACAGCGAATGGCAGCAGCTCGGGACCGTCAGAAAAGCTATGCAGATCAGCGAAGGAAACCACTCGAGTTCCAGGTTGAGGATCAAGTGCTACTCAAAGTCTCACCTTGGAAAGGTGTAGTTCGTTTTGGAAAACGAGGCAAGCTCAATCCGCGATACGTTGGACCCTTTGAAATCATTGAGAAGATTGGCAAGGTAGCCTACAGGCTGAATCTACCGACAGAACTCAGCGGAGTTCACAACGTATTCCACATGTTGAATCAGAAGAAGTGTCTGTTAGATGAGACCCTCATAGTCCCTCTCAAGGAACTCACTATCGACGACCAGCTGCGATTCGTCGAGGAACCAGTAGAGATTATGGATCGAGATGTTAAGATTCTCAAGCGTACCAGGATACCCCTTGTCCGAGTTCGTTGGAATTCCCGTCGTAGCCCAGAGTACACCTGGGAACGAGAAGACCAAATAAAACTCAAGTATCCCCAGCTGTTTAAGAAAAATGCAACCACTACTGAGGCTGAAGCTACTGCAGAATTTCGGGATGAAATTCCAAATCAACGGGGGGATGATGTGACACCCCAGGAAAACCAGGAAACCAACGCAACTTAACTAGCTTCCTCAGTAACCACGTGCTAAATTTCGGGATGGAATTTTCTTAACAAGGGGAGAATGTGACAACCCTCGTAATTACATGTATCCGTACGATTATTAATGATAATTAAAGTGCTTGGTGACTGTGTTGAATTACTTAACTGTTCCCTGATTATTGCGTCATACTTAAATGTGTTTGTTAACACACTAGTCTTGTGCAGAAAATTGACTAAATGGTCCTGAACGGAATTAAAAGTGTTACAAAAATATATATAATAGACAATTTATGGAATAATTAAACACTTTAACGAAACGGTATTTAACCGAACAACCGGACATTACCCAAGACACTAAATTTTTGTCAAGTACATTGTTTAATTATTTTTGAGCTAGTCGTGATCCCCGAACACCCTAACACCCACTACATATCAAATAAATACCATATGGACGTTCATACTTGGAAACTAACTATCCATTACTCATTAGTTGAAAATGTTACAACCAACCCCCCCGCCCCCCTTAACCGAAATCGGTCCCAAGATGGACCCACATAATCCTCACCATGCTTCACAATATCCTTCATGAGATTTTATCTAGATTATATTAGATATGTTGCTTGATATCTTTGCCAAGATAATATAGAGATCTTGAAAAGTATGGTGCAATCTTTATAAAATCCCACCATATCATCTTTCTCACATAAACACTCAAAGATCACCATCACTCCCTCACCTCTCTCTCCCTCTCTCGGCCCTCCCCAAACCGCCACCATCACCACCCCAAGTCCACCACATTCATCCATCTTTGAGTTCCATTCAAGCTTAGGAGGTGATTCAAGGAAGTTGCAACTTGTGGAAGCTTCAAAAGGGCTTTGCTTCTTGCTTGTTCATCATCATTTCTCATCATCTTCCTCACTAGATTCTACCCTAGCCTTGTGCTAGTAGTAAGTTACTTGTACACCCTTGTTCATCTTGTTTCTTGGTTACAAGTTGTGGTATGTTTAGTATGTTCAAATCACTAAAGAAACAAGAACAATAAAAAGATGAACATGAAACTTTACATGATGTTCTACATAAAAGATTACTTGAAGATGAAAGTAAAAAGTTACTAGTAGGATGTTGTAGTGAACATGTTGTTGATTACTTGATGATTTACTTGTTAATATTGATTTTAAAGGTCGTTGTTGATCACTAAACATGTTAACGGAATCAATCGAACATGCGTTAGAGAGTAGGGAACTGAAAACAGAAAGTTGTTTAATGATTACAGCCAACTTTAGTTGGCTGTAACCGGACTTTAATGAAAAGAAAAATGCATTTTCTAAAGTCTAGATTTATGTATTATGAAATACGGTTCTAATGGCACTAGAATCACAATTTTTGGACTTCGTTTACTATGTTTAAAGACCCGTTTTGTATAGCAAATAAAGCTGAGTTTTTTTGCTGAAGTAAATGGGTGATGTGTTTTTAGTCATAACTGGAAATCTATGTTGAATCAGCTCATGAAATTTTTACAGTAGATGACCGCTGATGTATTTGTAATTCTCCCATTGGAATTTCGTAAATCGGACTTACGATGAATTTTTAATGAATTATTCCGTGGACTGCAGTCAGAAAGTGATGAATCTGATTGCAGTCAGATAAACGAATTTTTATAAAATATTGATAATGAATTGGATCCCGAGATTTTTACACAATAATATTTGGATCGTTTATGACCTTCTGTAAAAAGTCGGGAATTTTTGGAACAAGTTAACTATTTTATTAAAATCCCCGAAACAGCCCAGTTTTGAATATAAAAGCTGAAACGACATAAGTAGTAATTTGCGTGTCTAAATGTCGGGTAGGTTATCTAAGAATGATCTAACATGTTATATGTCAATAAAAGTGTTATGTGCAATGTCGTATGTTTGCTTATGAACGGGAATAGATGGAATGTTTATATGCGCGTGAAATGTTAGCGTGAATGCGTGCTATGTGATAAAAGTAATGAGTAGATTAACCGTACGTAGGATACGTGTTAAGCATGAGAAACTGATTGTTATTTGTACCTTATTAGGACGTGCTTGATTTCTGATTTATTAGAGTAACTAATCTTACCGAGCAAACCGAGGTGAGTTCACACTTTTCTACAAAGCATGGTAAATTCCTGGTGGGAATGGGAATGGGTTCAGGAATAGGGACTCCTCGTCCTTTGGGACACGTTCGGGAATGTGAATTCCTCGTCCTTGGGATGTACTTAGACTTACTGGACTAGAACTCTATCAGCGAAGTCCCTCCCTTTTTGTATCGACTTAATCGCCGAGGCTATGGTGAGCGGGTCATTAGTTAATAGCGCAATTAGGTTTAACAAACCTCACACCGTGCCAGTTGGACGGGTGTGTACTAATGGACTATGGCACGTCGGTGATGATAGACACCGACGCTAGGGCACAATTAATTTTCGTTAGTAGTCGATATGATAAACGAGTCTGGTAGTTTAAATAATGGGGTAGCCCCCACGGCCGAAGTGCCGGGCTGGATAGCCAGGGAAGGTGGACATGGGATGGTTAACTAATAAACGTTTTCGAACTATGGGGTAACCCCCATGGCTGGATAGCTGAATGAGATTAAACTACGTTTTTGGAAACAACTCTAAAATGGACAACCAACCGTGAACTCACTCAACTTTGTTGTTGACTCGTTGTTACATGCTTTGCAGGTCACTAGATGCTTATGGAGGTTGCACGAGGAGGAGGCTGTTGTGGGATGCGAACTGTTATGTCCCGTACTCAATAAATAAACTTTATTAACTTATGAAACTTATGTTTTAGGACTTTAAACTTATGAACTACGAACTTATGTTTTGGTTTAACGTCTTATGCTTCCGCTGTTTAAATTGAACTTGGTTAACTTACTTTTGGTCACCAATTGTATTGTGGTTGGTTTTATTTACTTAATTATGTTGTTCAATATGATTGGTGGCTCGATCCTGGTCATGTCACGCCTCCAAGCGGTGATACTCCGCATAGTGGATTTTGGGGGTGTGACATTTACTGTTTTCAATTGTTTTGGGGTGATTCATATGTACAAAATGATTTCAAGGTTTAAACGATGATTTCAAAAACGATTAAGATGGTTTATACTAAACTAATAACGATTTTAATAAAGTGAACAAAACTTGTTGGTTGTAGTTACATACCGAATGACATTCATTAAAATTGGCCGAACCGACCAGCATTAGGTTATGGTACCATAGGATCTGACAAATCCCGTTATCAGACTACACCCATGGTTATGTGTGGGGTTTATGTAGGTAACGACCGAATCTGTGATTGTTAACTTACCCTTTGGTGGTTTGTTAATATGAGAAGCGAGATAGTCGAGTCACGTAGGTTTGAATGTTATTAGTGAGACGACCATAAGTAGTTTCACAATTAAAACGATAACAATTTTGGAAACGAGTTATACGATTTGAAATGACTTAAACGAGATAAACGAATTGGAAAAACGATTAGTTTTAGGTAGTGATTAGATAATGGGATGGGTGTAGCATGATAAAAGCATGGTAGATACGCCGCTGGTACATCTTTTATATAAGTGCTTGTATCATATTACATTTCATGTCATTATTTAGTTCACTTGGAAAAACGATTTCGAAACAATGACACACAACGAGGTTTTCGAAATGATATAAACCATACAAGTTTTGTTAACGAGTTTTTACGAGATATTTTACGAATTGGTTTATTAAAACAAATGTTTTGGGGTTAAGAATCATGGCTACGAGATTTTATAAACATTAACCATCTTGATTTGAGTTGGTTAATTATGTTGCAATACACTTTTCAAAACGAGTTTGTACTTTTGACTCTTGTAGTCTAATAAGGTACTGCAACATATAAATGAGCCATGAATCCGATACTCTCATAAAACATATGTGCTCGCCAGCATTTCTTTGCTGACTTTGTTTTTACATATGTTTCAGGTGATATTGCGTGATGTTTGCTAAGAAGCATGTTCACTTAGGATCTGGACGTGGACTTAGTGACATAAAAACGATAATAGTTGATGTTTAGTTTGTTTGTTTGGTTTTAAGACAATGTAAATTTATTTAATGAATTAATAAAATGAAACTTTTAATTACCATGGTTGTGAAACGATGACTCTGTTACAACACTCCCCGACGTTTCCGCCACCGTTTGTTGTTTTACGTGGTCGGGGTGTGACACCCCCCCCCCCATATTGTTCACGGTTGCAAAGGGGTACCCCCCACCAAATATTTGCCAAAATCTGCCAACATTCACTTTGATCTTTCTTAGATTTCCTTTGATTCACTATATCTCTCTTGGATTCAATTTGATTTGGTAAGATCTTGTGAAGTACTATAAAGATAACATAAGATTTCATTCATCACTTCACACCAACCAAACTCCTCCCCTCTTCATTCTCGGCCGACCCCCCTTCACCATACCACCATCATCATCAACTTTTGTTCATCCATTCCTAGCTTCACATAAGGTGCAAGAAGGTGTTTAAGAAGGTTTGGTGCTTGAAGAACTTGAAGGACCTCTCTTATGTGCTTTTATCCACTCCATATTCTTCATTGCTCTTCCCTAGCTTTAAGCTAGTGGTAAGATTCTTGAACACTCTTGTTTACTTGTATTTTTGCTTCGTTAAAAGACATATTATGTTGAGAATCACTAGAACCATAAAAGACATAAACTTGAATCTTGAAACATAAGATGAAATATGATGAAACCTTGTTGAAATGATGTTGTTTAGTGCATGAATGATGTTTGCTTGTTGATTACTAGGGATATTGATGTTGATCATTACATGGAACTTGCTAGATTATGATTAAAAACATGATTTAGCAAGTTAGGAGATGATTATGTGTTTACATAAGATAATCATCTTCTAGTAAAGACATGAACTTGATAAATAAAAATGATTTCTTGTAAAACAATGATCAAAGTGAACTAGTAAACTTGTAGATCCAAGATTTATGAATGATTTTCCAAGAAAACCAAGTTTAAAATATGATTTTTAGAAGATCTTGGTTTTTACTTAAACCTACACTATTTTTATTAGCATAACAAGTGTATAAACACGTATGAAACAAGAAAAATACAAAAGAAATAATTTTTAGAAAAATCATATTACAAGTTGTAAATGACTAAATCCTTCAAGAACGAGAGTTACAAACAAATAACCATGTTTTTAAGGGTATTTAAACCTACTAAATAACATGGTAAGATACTACAAGTTTTTACAAAACTTCAAGTTCATGATGTAGTATAAATTACTTGATTTTGACACTCGGTAAGTGTTGATGTTTGATGATGATTTAAAAGAAAATAAACACATGTTTTGAAAACATGTGAAACCTCCATTTTTAGGGGAAACCATGTCAAAATTTTTATAAATTTTGACACTTAGAAAAATATAAGTTTTTGAGAAACTTATTCCCTAAAAATGTATCTAAAAATATTTACCAAGGTTTCCCTAATTTTTGTGTTAAGAAATGATGATTCCTCAAGATTAAAATTGATATTAAGTATGTATATTTTTGAGAAAAAATTATATATTTATGATCACCAAATTTTGTGCTAAGTGTATGTAGTATGTATTACATGTAATAGTGTATTAGGACTTGAAAATACACTAAAAACTCCTAAGAAGTAAAAATACGAAAATACACATACAACATGCTTAGACAAATACAAGAAAAAATATTTATGAAAATATATTACTTGATAGAATAAATAACTTGGACAAGTTATGAACATGAAATGAAGTTTTGGACAAAGTACATAATTCGGGTGAAAAATACAAGATACTTATATTTATTTTTGAGAAAATAATATAAGTAAGACACATAGTTAAAAATATAAATTATTTTTAACACTAGAACAAATACATAAAAGATGGTGACTTGTACTTGTGCGATACAAGTCTAGTGACAAACGTTAATAAAACACGTTTAGGCCACGATGCTAGATAAGCGAAAACCGGTGAAGTTTACGGCGCAAGGAACACAAAGTTGTGAGTTCATGTTCCCCCCTTTTCCTTTAACTATTTTCAGTTTTATAACTTTGGGGGTGAAATACATGTTACAAATGTTACAATGTTTACAAATGGTATGATGGATACAAAAACAAGAAGCACTCTTGGCGATAACTAGTACCAAGTATGATGCGTTTTAAGGAATGATACGAGAAATCGTGTCACGAATAGGGTACCATAAGCACCATTAATCGTGTACATACTAAGACCGCAGAACAAAAGGTTAGATCTAATGGGTTTCCGGGCAGCCACACTCTTGGTGAAAACTAGTACCGAGTAGTGCTTTTGTGTCTCAGTCGTGAATCAACAACTAGAAAAATGCCTATGGTTTGGATGCTTCCTATGTCGTGTCACATGTTAATGGCCTTGCAACCCATTAACAACTTGATACATACAGAAGTACTTGATTTATACAAGATACATACCTTGTTTTTATATAAAGTATACAAACGTTCAATACAAGAATTGCATGAATTCACACCAACATTATGTTGACGTTTTTCCAAAAACTCACATGTATTTCAGGTAACTAAAGTGGATGTGTGCGCGGTTATACTCTTGCTCGGGATATTATTCATGTTTATCTTTGAATAAAGTTGTAAACTTTCAGACAAAATGCTGTCTTGTGATGTAAACACTTAAACTATGTTTTCAGTACATAATGTTATTGGCATTTGAAGTTATTTTTATGAGCATGTAGTATGTTTACCAATCGTATGCAATGAAAACCTTTCATGATCACACCTCGTGCTTCCGCCATAGAAAGGGGTGTGACAGATTGGTATCAGAGCTGCGATTGTAGTGAACCAGGATTCCTTCTCGAGTCTAGACTACAATCTCTAGGATCCTTTCACGAAAACAATTTTCCAAAGAGCTTTCATTGCATAAAACTTTCCGCGACATGCACTACCTGAAACTGTTTACAAAGAGTCAAGAAAAGACAGTACGAGACTTAGGGTGCACTGGAGTAGCACTTGTCTTTGATTAAAGAATTACTTGCAACTATGTGTGATACTTGATATATACATATGCTAGAAATAGGATATCTCAGGTACTCGTGACTTTACTTGAAAAACAGCGGCCTATCTGAAGGAAGTGATACGAAGATGAAACGAACTGTGTGAACTGTGCAAGCAGTTACGTAATTATGGATGCATACATAATTATGGAATTCAGTGCACAGAAACCACAGCAAGTCTTGTCACGTACCATAAGAGATTCCTTCAAATACAAGAAAAGGTCAAACATGAACACCCTTCCCCCAGCCTATTAAATCCTCTTTTGGAGTAACAATTTAGGGTATAAAGACAAGAACTGCCAATGTGAATATCTTATGCCACATCAGTATTTATCTATTTATGCATGCTTGTTGCTGTATGAATTGATTTACACATCTGGCGGATTGTTTGATGTCACTTATGTGGTATATGCCTGTATATATATACTACTACTGTCTCGTAAGACAATATCAAACAAACGTCTAACCCTATTGTGTTGTGTTCTGTCAGAACATGGCACCTAGGAGAATTATGAACAATTGAGATTCTGATCAACCTCCTCCTCCCCCACTGCCAAGGACTGCTGAAGAACTGAATGCCCTACTGGAAGAAAGGATCTTCGCAGCTATTGCCCAGTACGAGGTGAACCATACTGAAGACAGTGGAGGGCCAAGCAATGCTAGACGTAATGGTAATGGAGATTCATCTGGAGGAAACACAGCTCAGGGCTGCACTTTCAAGCAGTTTCTCGACTGCAAACCGCTGAACTACGACGGCACTGGAGGTGCAGTGGCGTTTGTACGCTGGACGGAGAAGACCGATGCCACTATCCGTATGAGCAAGTGTACCGCAGATCAGCAAGTCACTTTTGCTACGGGGTTATTTGTTGATGAAGCTTTGACTTGGTTGAGTTTGCAAGTCCAAACTCTGGGTGATGATGCCGCCTATGGCATAACTTGGGATGAACTATAGGAAAGAATGAGAGAGAAGTATTGCTCACGTGCTGAACTCCAAAGGTTGGAGACTGAGTTCTGGCATTTGACCATGGAAGGTGCTGATATCACTGGTTACACTCGAAGGTTCCACGATTTGTCGAGAGTGATCCCCTACATGGTGACTCCCGAATTTATGCGCGTTGAACGCTACATTTGGGGACTGGCCTCAGAATTTCGCAGCATGGTAACTTCGGCCAAACATCAAACGATCGCCGAGGCTGTAACTCTGGCTGTTAGCCTTACTGGAGATGCTGTCCGTATGAAGAAGTTATCACTGAACCCAACTGAAAAGACCGAGACGCATGCTGAGTCGTCTGGTGACAAGAAGAGAAAGCATTCGAACCTGAATCAAGCGACACGTAACAACAAAAGTTCAAACAACAAGAAACGAGACTCCAACCCGCCTCATGAGGCGAAAACTCTTGCAACCATGAATGACGCTCCTACCAAAAGGTACCTGGGCACTCTGCCCACTTACAACCAGTGCAAGCGTCATCACAAAGGAGTTTGGCGCATTCCAAAATGTGACAAGTGTGGTAAACGGGGTCACTATACTGAGGATTGTTGGGGAAAAGGAAGGAACGGGAATGGAAACCGCAACGGTGCTGGTAATAGAAACAATGGTGGAAATGGAAATGGCAATGGTGACCGGAATGGTAATGGAGCTGGGGCAGAACTAAGGATGCTTCGGTTGTGTAAGCAAGGATCATTTCATAAAATATTGCCCAAGAGGGAACAATGCTCAAGCTCGGGCATTTGTGATTGGAGCAAAGAACACACGCGAGGACCCTAATGTGGTCACCGGTACGTTTCTCGTTAACAATCACTTTGCATCCATATTATTTGACACTGGTGCCGATTATAGCTTCATGTATGTGGAATTTAAACGTATGCTTGGAATAGAATCTAGTAGATTAGATATTCCTTATTCCATAGAACTAGCCAATGGTAAACTTGTTGAATCGAGCGAAGTCGTTAGAGGTTGCACATTAGAACTTGGTGAGCGAATATTTAGCATCGACCTCTTACCTATTCAACTGGGTAGCTTCGATGTAGTGGTCGGAATGGACTGGTTTTCCAAGAACAAAGCTGCAGTGATTTGTCACAAGAAAATCATTCGCGTCCCTTTGGCGAATGATGAAACTCTCATCATACATGGAGAAAAACGAGACGCGCCTCTGCGAATCATCAGTTGTATGAAGGCACAGAAGTGCTTAAGGAAAGGATGTGTTGCTTTCCTGGCGCACGTTGTAGATAAGAAGGCTGTGGAGCCGAAACTCGAAGACATTCCTGTGGTGAAGGAATTCCCTGATGTTTTTCCCGAAGATCTGCCAGGACTACCTCCGCAACGACAAGTTGAATTCCGTATAGACTTGGTTCCAGGAGCCACTCCTATAGCCAAGGCACCCTATCGGCTTACACCATCCGAAATGCAAGAATTATCTACACAACTTCAGGAGTTGTTGGATAAAGGATTCATAAGGCCAAGCTTCTCGCCTTGGGGAGCTCCAGTATTGTTCGTAAAGAAGAAGGATGGAACACTGCGGATGTGTATCGACTATAGGGAGTTGAACAAACTCACTGTCAAGAATCGGTACCCACTACCAAGGATTGATGACTTATTTGATCAGTTACAAGGATCGAGCTTTTATTCCAAGATCGACCTCCGATCTGGATACCATCAGTTAAGGATCCAAGAGGAAAGCGTACCAAATACTGCATTCAGAACACGTTATGGGCATTACGAGTTTCTTGTGATGCCATTCGGACTGACAAACGCGCCAGCGGTATTTATGGATCTGATGAACCGCGTTTGCAAACCATATCTCGATAAATTCGTGATTGTATTTATCGATGATATCCTGATTTACTCGCGAACGAAAGAAGAGCACGAGCAACATCTCAGAACCATTTTGGAACTACTGTAGAAAGAGAAACTTTATGCAAAGTTTTCAAAATGCGAATTTTGGATTCGCGAAGTACAGTTTCTTGGTCACATTGTGAATGAGAAGGGCATTCATGTAGACCCATCCAAGATTGAAGCAATAAAGAATTGGGAAGCCCCCAAAACCCCAACTGAGGTTCGACCATTTTTGGGCTTAGCGGGCTATTACCGACGGTTTATTGAGAATTTCTCAAAGATAGCTCAACCGCTGACTACCCTTACGCTTAAGGACAAGAAGTACGACTGGGGTAACAAGCAGGAAGAAGCCTTCCAACTGCTCAAAAATAAGCTATGCGATGCACCGATACTATCCTTACCCAAAGGCACTGAAGACTTCGTGGTATACTTCGATGCTTCGCGCCAAGGTTTGGGTTGTGTGCTCATGCAACGCTAAAAAGTCATCGCTTACGTTTCAAGACAATTGAAGGTACATGAAAGGAATGATACCATGCACGATTTGGAGCTAGGCGCGGTGGTATTCGCCTTGATGATCTGGCGACATTATTTATATGGTACTCGATGTACAATCTTCACATATCACAAGAGCCTACAACACATATTTGATCAGAAGGAATTAAACATGCGTCAGCGATGATGGGTCGAGCTGCTAAATGATTATGACTGTGAAATTAAGTACCATCCTGGAAAGGCAAACATCGTAGCAGACGCGTTAAGCCGAAAAGAAAGGGTTAAGACCCTAAGGGTTCGAGCATTGGAAATGACTATTCAAACGAACCTCACTGCGCGCATTCGAGACGCACAACAAGAAGCTCTTAAGGGAGAAAACCATAAAGCTGAATACCTCCGAGGAATGTTGAAATATATTGTGCCAAATGAAGAGGGAACCTTATACTTTAAGAAGCGTATTTAGGTTCTGCTCTATGGCGGTATTCGAGAAGTCATCCTTGATGAAGCACCCAAGTTGAGATACTCGATCCATCCAGGATTGGACAAAATGTATCAAGATTTGAAGGAATACTATTGGTGGCCGAGACTTAAAAGCGATGTTGCTATTTATGTTGGAAAGTGCCTAACCTGTGCTAAGGTTAAGGCTGAATATCAGAAACCATCTGGGCTACTGCAACAACCAGAGATACCCATGTGGAAGTGGGAGCAAATCTCGATGGACTTCATAACAAATTTACCCAGGACCCCTAGGGGGCACGATATGATACGGGTGATAGTTGATCGATTAACGAAATCGGCGCATTTCCTACCAATCTGAGAGAAGGATAGCACTGGAAAGCTTGCGAAGATATACTTAAAGGAAATCGTGGCACGTCATGGAGTGCCAATCTCAATTATTGTAGATAGAGATGGACGTTTTGTCTCAATGATCTGGCAATCCTTTCAGGAAGCCTTTGGATCTCAATTAGATCTAAGCACAGCCATCCATCCGCAAATAGATGGCCAGAGCGAACGAACCATACAAACATTAAAAGATATGCTACGCGCATGTGTTATGGACTTAGACGGCAACTGGGATACTCACCTACCTTTAGTTGAGTTTTCCTACATTAACAGTTATCATACGAGTATAAAAGCCGCGCCGTTCGAAGCTCTATATGGCCGCAAGTGCCGATCGCCCTTATGTTGGGCAGACGCTGGAGACAAATGCATGGTTGGTCCTGAACTTGTGCAAGAGACAACTGACAATATTATGAAGATCCGAGAGCGTATTAAGGCGGCTCGAGACCGACAAAAGAGCTATGCTGATCGAAGAAGAAAACCATTAGAATTCGAGGTGGGAGACAAAGTTTTGTTGAAGGTCTCACCTTGCAAGGGCGTAGTAAGATTTGGAAAACGTGGAAAGCTGAATCCACGATACATCGGACCATTCAAGATCTTGGAAAGAATAGGTACCGTGGCATACAAGTTGGAATTACCGGAAGAACTTAATGGAGTACATGATACGTTCCATGTATCCAACCTCAAGAAGAGTCCAACATAAGAAAACGTGATCATCCCTGCGGATGAAGTGCATATTGATGACACCCTCCGATTTACAGAACTACCCGTTGAGGTTACAGACTGGAAAGTCAACAAGACCAGGAGGAGCAGTGTCAAAATTGTCAAAGTATGTTGGAACTGTAAGCACGGACCTGAGTACACATGGGAACATGAAGACCAGTTTAAAGAAAAGTACCCCCACCTGTTCAAGAAGACTCCTGCGAGAGTTAGTTCAGCCTGAATTTCGGGACAAAATTCTTTTAACGGGGGGAGACTGTGACAACTGGCACAAAACCGATAATTTCCGTACAACTTAATTATTATTTAAAGACTGCAATTATGTTCTTAAATGTCAACATTGTCTGATTACATACTATACAAGTGAATTCATGCATGTTTTATACTACAAGAAATTGCTTTATGCATTAATGAACAGCGTTGCGTCAGAAATACTAGTAAACTCACCGGTAAGACACATTGTGTCAACAATTCTGTTGAAAGCAGTTAGACAATAGAATTGGAGCCTAGGTGTAGGTCCAATGACAAGAATACATTAAAACCCAAGAGTACATACAAGGGTTAACATATAGACATTCCGGAAGCTAGAATATGCACTAAAAAGCACCCGAGACGCACTTTAAATGCAGAATTCCGCACAAATCATCTATAATCAGCTTTTTAACATATAAATAATATGAAGAATTCATGTTTTATTATCCAGAATACCCTCCTAAGTGTTGGGAATTAAAAGGGTTACAAAAGGATACATAAAGGACACTAAACGGTGCAATTTAGCACTTTAACAAACCGGTATTTAACCGAACAACCGGACATTACCCGGAACATCAAAATATTACTAGAAGCATTGTTTTAATGTTTCTGAACTAGTTATGGTCCCCGAACACCATAACACCTCTTATAACATAATAACACATCAAGTCCCTAAACTTTACACTTGAAACTAACATATTTATGTAACTAGCAAATTAAAATTACACTTTGCCCCCCCCCCCCATATTGTTCACGGTTGCAAAGGGGTGGCCCCCACCAAATATTTGCCAAAATCTTGCCAATATTCACTTTGATCTTTCTTAGATTTCCTTTGATTCACTATATCTCTCTTGGATTCAATTTGATTTGGTAAGATCTTGTGAAGTACTATAAAGATAACATAAGAGTTCATTCATCACTTCACACCAACCAAACTCCTCCCCTCTTCATTCTCGGCCGACCCCCCTTCACCATACCACCATCATCATCAACTTTTGTTCATCCATTCCAAGCTTCACATAAGGTGCAAGAAGGTGTTTAAGAAGGTTTGGTGCTTGAAGAACTTGAAGGACCTCTCTTGTGTGCTTTTATCCACTCCATATTCTTCATTGTTCTTCCCTAGCTTTAAGCTAGTTGTGAGATTCTTGAACACTCTTGTTTACTTCTATTTTTGCTGGGTTAAAAGACATATTATGTTGAGAATCACTAGAACCATAAAAGACATAAACTTGAATCTTGAAACATAAGATGAAATATGATGAAACCTAGTTGAAATGATGTTGTTTAGTGCATGAATGATGTTTGCTTGTTGGTTACTAGGGATATTGATGTTGATCATTACATGGAACTTGCTAGATTATGATTAAAAACATGATTTATCAAGTTAGGAGATGATTATGTGTTTACATAAGATAATCATCTTCTAGTAAAGACAAGAACTTGATAAATAAAAATGATTTCTTGTAAAACAATGATCAAAGTGAACTAGTAAACTTGTAGATCCAAGATTTATGAATGATTTTCCAAGAAAACGAAGTTTAAAGTATGATTTTTAGAAGATCTTAGTTTTTATTTAAACCTACACTATTTTTATTAGAAAAACAAGTGTATAAACACTTATGAAACAAGAAAAATACAAAAGAAATAATTTTTAGAAAAATCATATTACAAGTTGTAAATGACTAAATCCTTTAAGAATGAGAGTTACAAACAAATAACCATACTTTTAAGGGTATCTAAACCTACTAAATAACATGGTAAGATACTACAAGTTTTTACAAAACTTCAAGTTCATGATGTAGTGTAAATTACTTGATTTTGACACTCGGTAAGTGTTGAATGAGTTGTTGATGTTTGATAATGATTTAAAAGAAAATAAACACATGTTTTGAAAACATGAGAAACCTCCATTTTTAGGGGAAACCATGTCAAAATTTTTATAAATTTTGACACTTAGAAAAATATAAGTTTTTGAGAAACTTATTCCCTAAAAATGTATCTAAAAATATTTACCAAGGTTTCCCTAATTTTTGTGTTAAGAAATGATGATTTCTTCAAGATTAAAATTTATATTTTTGGGAAAAATATATATATTTTTGGGAAAAATATATATATTTTTGAGAAAAATATATATATTTATTGATCACCAAATTTTGTGCTAAGTGTATGTAGTATGTATTACATGTAATTGTGTATTAGGACTTGAAAATACACTAAAAACTCCTAAGAAGTAAAAATACGAAAATACACATACAATATGCTTAGAAAAATAGAAGAAAATATATTTATGAAAATATATTACTTGATAGAATAAATAACTTGGACAAGTTATGAACATGAAATGAAGTTTTGGACAAAGTACATAATTGGGGTAAAAATACAAGATACTTATATTTATTTTTGAGAAAATAATATAAGTAAGACACATAGTTAAAAATATAAATTATTTTTAACACTAGAACAAATACATAAAAGATGGTGACTTGTACTTTTGCGATACAAGTCTAGTGACTAACGTTAATAAAACACGTTTAGGTCACGACGCTATGTAAGCAAAAACCGGTGAAATTTACGGCGCAAGGAACGCAAAGTTGTGAGTTTATGCTCCCCCCTTTTCTTTTAACTGTTTTCAGTTTTATAACTTAGGGGGTGAAATACATGTTACAAATGTTACAATGTTTACAAATGGTATGATGGATACAAAAACAAGAAGCACTCTTGGCGATAACTAGTACCAAGTATGATGTGTTTTAAGGAATGATACGAGAAATCGTGTCACGAATAGGGTACCATCAGCACCATTAATCGTGTACATACTAAGACCGCAGAACAAAAGGATAGATCTAATGGGTTTCCGGGCAGCCACACTCTTGGTGAAAACTAGTACCGAGTAGTGCTTTTGTGTCTCAGTTGTGAATTGAAAACTAGAAAAATGCCTATGGTTTGGATGCTTCCTATGTCGTGTCACATGTTAATGGCCTTGCAACCCATTAACAACTTGATACATACAGAAATACTTGATTTATGCAAGATACATACCATGTTTTCATACAAAGTATACAAACGTTCAATACAAGAATTGCATGAATTCACACCAACATTATGTTGACGTTTTTCCAAAAACTCACATGTATTTCAGGTAACTAAAGTGGATGTGCGCGCGGTCATACTCTTGCTCGGGATGTTGTTCATGTTTATCTTTGAATAAAGTTGTAAACTTTCAGACAAAATGCTGTCTTGTGATGTAAACACTTAAACTATGTTTTGAGTACATAATGTTATTGGAATTTGAAGTTATTTTTACGAGCATGTAGTATGTTTACCAATCGTATGTAATGAAAACCTTTCATGATCACTCCTCGTGCTTCCACCTTAGAAAGGGGTGTGACATAAACGTAATCAGTTTAATGCAACAAACACTCCAAAACTGTGACATGGGCTTAACATACCTTAAATATCCTTTACGCAACTTAGAAATAAGTTTTGGAGGGTTTGGTGTGTCGAAATCAAGTTTATTCGCTTACAGGGACTAATTTCGACAAACTGTGAAAGTATGCCGATTCGTACTGTAACAAACATTCTGGAACTTGATCATAAGTTAAACATACCCTAAATATCCTTTACATATCTTAGAAATAGGCTTTGAGGGATTCGGTATGCTAAAATAAACTTTTTGGTCATTCAGGGACTAAAAGCGTCAAAAAGTGCATAAGTTTGCATTTTCGCGCATATCTTACGTTCTGAATATATTCGGACATCCAAAAATTTATTTAATCATTAAAATATTTTATTTTAGTGATTGGCATGATAAAATTCCATTCGTCACATAATTTGGATCGTTTTTCGCGTTCGTTCGTGTTTCGTCGTAATTAACCGAACAACGCAATCGTACGACCAAACGAACCGACATCCGAGATGTTTTTGAGCATGTTTCATGTTCCCTATACTTAAACTTCATTATTAAGCCTTGAAAATGGGTTAACAGGATTTAAACGCATCGAAAATGGCTTAAAAGTGTTGCAGGGACCATTTCTGCCATTTTTTGAAAGTTTCTGGAACTGGGCTATGGTGGCGTCACACGACCACAATAGGGGTGGTGCCGTGGTGCCACGCCATGGCTCTGTTTTGACAGAAATATCAGTTTCAGCAATAGCAGGTTATTTTCAGCACTTAACTTGAAGTTTAGTGGCTATTTTGTAACATTTGCAATACCGTATGATGGTTTTTGGGCACCCTTAGTATTCCAAAACCATGCGCCCTATGTGTACGGTCCAGAGCGAAGCTCAATTATCGAGGAACGATCGTAACGGTTCTTCAAACTATATATAAACCCACTTGTTTTTCATTTCTTCTTCACTCTTGATCTCAAACTTCTTCTCTAAGTTGAAGCTCTCCTTGTGAAGCTTCATACCTGAGAATTTTTGAGTTCAAATCTTCATAGCTTGGACCTTTTGTAAGTTTCCTTCATGCTTGTTCATATATTTTAAGCATGAAAGTCAAACAGTGTTTGACTTTCTGCTTTGACCTCGATTTGGTCAACACGAAGTTCGTTTGAGCTTCGCAACGTGAGCGTAATCACGATGGTTATAGTCCCTTGTGACTATACCTACTGATTACCATGTTGATTAGGCGTAGTGACGAGTTATAGTTTCGGTTAAAATACGCGTTTATGCATATTTTGCAACCAAACTATTCTTCGGTATCAAAACCATTTGTTTTGATATCAAACTTGTTTTCTAACTTCGTTAAACATATTTTAACATGTTTAACTCGTCACTTTAGGTTTAGTGCTTATATAGGGTCGTAAGATAAGCGGTCTAAACAACTGCTTAGACTTTCGAACCCGACCCGTTTGGTCGATCATTAGGATCCGACCAAACATGTTTTGTGACCATAGTTATATAGGGAATAACCTTTCGAGGTTATACCTTATGGTCACTTGGTTCAGTTAGTTGTATGATAAGTAATTTATATGCCTTAGGAAAATGACCAAAATGCCCTTTTTACGCATAAATTCATTTTAAGCATATGCAACCCAAATTTTTACATCTAAACTGGTTAGGTAACATTATTAGACATGTTAAGGCATATAATACTTGTCATAGGACTAATTAGGTGGTCCGAACGCGTTTTACGCGAATGAGGCGTTAAAGTAGCGTAAGCTACCTAAACGGGTCGTGATGGGTCGTAAGCACTTAGGATAGGTTTCAATTTAGAATGTAGGCTTTGTTAAACCATATTACATGACTTCTTATACTCTATCCGATCTTCCGATTTAGGTCCGGTTTATTAACATAGTTACCTATATTAAGTGACGTTTGATTTCCATGATCCCTCTAGCTTTGCTTGGTTGTTATTCAAGACTTCTAAGCATCCTCAAGTGAGTACATAGTTCCTCTTTTTTACTGTTTTCAAACATTTTGGGGTGAAACACATGTGCCTACTTGCTACTTTCGTGTTTTTCATGCTTTTATATCATATGCTTGTTATGTTCATTAGTACACATATAGTACATGATTTCATTATGTTTTGCTATGTACGTTTACCTAGCATGCTAGCACATTGTTTTACATTGCATTTCTATTGCATATGTTTACTCAGCATATGGACACATTGTCACACCCTGGCTTTTGCGGAAGCGTGGGTTTAATTGGTGTGACTTCTTAATACCATAGCAACAATCACAACAATGCTATATGATAAAATACGGGATGTTCATCCATTAAAATAGTTTAGAAAATGCGCAACATATTGTTTTAAAATCTCAATCCCAAAACATATTACAAAACGTGACTTGTTTAAAATGAGTTCATAAGACTCAACGGAGAACTACCAATAACACGAGGATTTAAGACATGCAACCCGTCCAGGAATGAGTCGCACTTCCAAAACCCTATGACCCTGGATGACATCCTTATCTAGTACGCAGCTAACATGCACCACTTGCCAGATCCTATTCATTCCCTGAAATACATGTAATTTGAAAAAAAGTCAACAAAAAGTTGAGCGAGTTCATGTGTAAGTGAGTATATAAAAGCCTTTAAAATGTCTGTAAAAGTAAAAGTCCCTTGTACGTAGCAATTAAGGAAAAACCTGATCACCATTGGGTTGCAAAACCAATAGTATGTGTGAAATGATGCAGGAAGACTCAAACCTAGCAAATTTGTCTCCGGTATGAAGACATAGTCACCACTATGGGCCGCCCCGGCCTCATGGGTGAGGGCTCGCTACACCCAAATAAATCTATCACTCATGTCCCTTGGTCCTTCAATGAGGATTAATGGCCTTAAGTGTAGTGCCCACCACTCACTTGATCGCGTAATAAAAACCCTCCTTAAGCTAACCACACCATAATAAAAGTCTGTAAATGTCTGTAACATGTATTTCACCCCCGAAATGTAAAACTGAAAATAGTTAAGAGAAAAGAGGGACATGAACTCACCGTAGTGCGTCTTGTACCGAATCTCAAACTCTGCATGCTACACGACAACCTACACGTACTAATGTCTATTAGACGAACGGGCCGTGCCTTGGCTTAGAGTTTAATGTTTAGAGTTGTGTTACTTATATTGATTAGCGTGATAAATATTTGTGCGTTCAATGTTCTAGTAAATTCTAGTCTTAGAGGGCAAATATTTACTAAGTGTTATAATTTTCGAAAAATTTTGCCATAGCCTCCTCTGTAAATAGAGGTGTCCATGCTTAAGAGCATATCATTTTCTTTTACAAATATCTCGTAGAGTGTTCCCACATAGCCAACCCGACAATCATACATGCAATGCCCTATTTACGACTTTTCAGCTTTATTAACCAAAACTGGACTGTTTTCGAGTATTTAAATAAAATAGTTAACCTTTTCCAAAAATTCTCAAATTTTTACAAAATATCATATATAATCCAAAATTTATTGTGTAAATTTTTCGGGGATCAGTTCATTACCAATTTTATATAAAAATTCTTTTACCCGACTGCAATCAGATTTGTTACATTCTTATTGCAGTTTTACGGACAAATTCACTAAAAATCAATCGTAAGTCTGATCGACAAAATTCCAGTTGGAGGGTCACGAAAACAAGAGTGACCATCTACAGTAAAAATCCCATGAGCTGCTTCTGCTCAGGTTTCAAGTTTTGGCTCTGAATACGACACACTTTTTCAGCAGAAATATTTCAGCTTGAGCTGCTGTCTAAAAACAATTCTTTAAAAATAGTAAACCATCTCAAAAAATTACGATTCCAGTACCATTTGTTCGGTTGTTCAAAATTACACAATTTAGACTCCAGAAATTCAGTTTTTCAATTTAAAATGACCCTGTTACAGCCTGTTGAAGTTGGCTGGAAATTTCAATCAGCATGTTTATTTCAGGTTTAATGATTCTAAAAACATATTAACAAGTGTCCTAACCTTGATTTGTTAATAACTTAATGATCAAACATTGTGCATGTATTATCCAAACTCAAACCAACCTGATTTTAACCTCATACAAACTTTTTATGTAGAGTTTTTATGTACGGTTTCAAGTTCATATTTTTAGTGTTTTAGCTTCTTGTGATTTATCAACATCATCCTACTATGAATCATAACAAATAACAAGATGAAACAAGGGTGTGAAGGGACTTACTACTAGCACAAGGCTAGGGTAGAAATCTTAGTGCAAGGATGATGAAGAAATGATGGTGATAAAGACTTGAACAAGGCCTTCTTGAGAGCTCTTCAACCTTGCAACTTCTATGGATGATCTTCAAGCTTGGAAAGGGAACTTGTAATGAAGTAGATGGAGGTAATGGAAGGTGATGGTGGTGGTTTCGGTTATGAAGAACCGAAATGGGGGAGAGAGAGAGAGGTGGAGTGTGAATCTTGATAAAATGATGGGTATTTCTTGGAACTCATGAGCCCCCTATACCCTAATGTCATGATTAGCAATCTTTTGGCCAACCACAATTTAGGAGGATAACCACAAAATCAAAACAAAATATAATGAAATGATGAGGGCTGAAATTCAGTTAGGGGGGGGGTAGATTGTAAAATTTGATAATTAGTAGGTAAGTAAATAAGAGGTTAAGGGTATTTTCTAAAATAGTGGGTGTATGACATGTTTCTATAGTGTGTGGGGATTTATTGTGACCATGATTATTTAAGAATAATACAATAATGTTTCTGTCAAAATTTTGGTGTCCCGGGTACTGTCCGGTTGTTCGGTTACGTATCGTTCCGTTAAAGCGTTTAATTGTACCGTATAGTGTCTTTTATGCATCTTTTTGTAACGAAATCATTCCTGGCACTTAGGAAAGTATACAGGACCACTCTGCTATATTTGTATATTCTACTGTTATAATAAAATGCTGAATTTTATAAAAGAAAGCAGAATTCTGTATTTAAAGTGTGTTTTAGGCACTTCCCGACATTATATCTATCACCTAATGACGCAGTCTTATGGTCTTCACTTCCCTATACTACAAACCAGTGTAGTACTCTATCCCTGGCTCATACTGTCCATAATAACATTGTCTGTCTAAGTGCTGGCATTGTCAGCATTATTTCTGAATCAGTCGTTCAGTGTGTTAACTGTGCTGAGTGCATCAAGTATGTCACTAATGTAGGTGTGTAATGAATGGAGTGACTGTATAAAACATGATGCATGTGTATATGATATAGAGTCATAGAGCAGTTTAAATTGTCAGTTGTAATCAAGCACAGTCATTAAGCACGTAATTAAGATTAATTAATTTGTACAGTACCTAAAATTTTGAGGGTTGTCACATTCTCCCCCCGTTAAGAAAATTTCGTCCCGAAATTTTAGGTCCTACGTCTAGTTGCAGGGGTCTTAGGAAATAAATGTGGGTACTTGGCCTTCATACGATCCTCACATTCCCATGTGAATTCTGGCCCATGTCTAGGGTTCCATTGAACTTTGACGAGCTTGACACTACTCCAGCGTGTCTTGTTAATCTTCCAATCAGTGACCTCAGTAGGTTCTTCAACAAAGCGGAGTGTGTCGTCGATGTGAACTTCGTCAGCAGGAATGAAAACGGTGTGTTGAGTTGGACTCTTCTTCAGGTTTGATACATGGAATGTATCATAAACACCATTGAGTTCAGCAGGCAGGTCCAACTTGTATACTACAAGCCCAATCCTTTGCAGGATTTTGAAAGGGCCAATGTAACGCGGATTCAATTTCCCACGCTTCCCAAAGCGTGCCACACCCTTCCAGGGTGAAACCTTTAACAAAACCATATCCCCAACTTGATATTCCACGGACTTCCTATTTGGATTTGCACAGGCTTTTTGTCTGTCGCGAGCCGCCTCGATACGTTTTCGAATTTGTGCAATCTTGTATGTCGTCTCTTGGACGATTTCGGGACCAGCGAGCTGCCTATCACCTACATCCGCCCAGCATAGTGGTGATCGACACTTGCGTCCGTACAGAGCTTCAAATGGCGCGGCTCCAATACTTGTGTGGTAGCTGTTGTTGTACGAAAATTCGACCAATGGTAAATGATTATCCCAGCTACCACCTAGATATATTACACATGCTCTCAGCATGTCCTCCAATGTCTGAATAGTTCTTTCGCTTTGGCCATTAGTTTGCGGATGAAATGCAGTGCTCAGATTCAACTGTGATCCAAAAGCTTCTTGGAAGGATTGCCAAACCCTTGATACAAATCTCCCATCTCTATCTGAGATAATTGAGAGAGGCACTCCATGACGTGCCATGATCTCTCGCATGTAAATCTTCGCAAGTTTACTCGTGTTGTCTTTCTCTTTGATCGGCAAGAAGTGTGCAGACTTTGTTAGACGGTCTACTATTACCCAGATCATGTCATGGCCCTTGGGTGTCTTCGGCAGTTTCATTATGAAGTCCATAGAAATTTGTTCCCACTTCCATTTGGGTATTTCAGGTTGCTGCAGGAGACCTGAAGGTTTTTGGTATTCGACCTTTACCTTGGGGCACGTTAAGCACTTGCTAACATATACCGCAACATCGCCTTTCATCCTTGGCCACCAATAGAAATCCTTAAGATCTTGGTACATTTTATCCGCTCCTGGATGAATTGAGTATCGTGACTTGTGAGCTTCATCGAAAATAACCTTCCTCAATCCACCAAACAGAGGAACCCAAATTCGTTTCATGAAGCACAAGGTTCCTTCCTCGTTTGGTACCAACTGCTTCTCCATCCCACGGAGATATTCATCCTCGATATTCCTTTCTTTGAGAGCTTCTCTCTGCGCGGCACGAATGCGCAAAGAGAGGTCCGTCTGGACGATCATTTCCAAAGCCCTAACCCTTATGGGCTTGATCCTTTCCTTTCGACTTAGGGCATCGGCGACCACATTCGCCTTCCCTGGGTGATACTTGATTTCACAATCGTAGTCGTTCAACAGTTCAACCCAGCGTCTTTGCCTCATGTTAAGCTCCTTTTGATTGAATATGTGCTGCAGGCTCTTATGATCAGTGAAGATCGTACATCGTGTGCCATATAAATAATGTCGCCAAATCTTTAATGCAAACACCACCGCGCCCAGTTCCAAATCATGGGTGGTGTAATTTTTCTCGTGTATCTTCAGTTGGCGTGAGGCATAGGCTATAACTTTCTGGCGTTGCATCAACACGCAGCCCAAACCTTGACGCGAGGCGTCACAATATACCACAAAGTCTTCCGTGCCTTCGGGTAGAGATAGAATCGGTGCGTCACAAAGCTTGTTCTTCAACAACTGAAACGCTTCTTCTTGCTTGTTACCCCAATCAAACTTCTTGTCTTTTTGTGTGAGTGCGGTCAGAGGTTGAGCTATTTTTGAGAAATCCTCAATAAACCTTCAATAATAACCAGCCAAACCTAAGAACTGTCGAATCTCAGTTGGCGTCCTTGGAGTCTCCCAATCCTTGATTGCCTCGATCTTTGTGGGGTCAACATGAATTCCATTTCCATTTACCACTTGACCCAGAAACTGGACTTCGCGTAGCCAAAACTCACACTTTGAGAACTTAGCATATAACTTCTCCTTCTTAAGTAGCTCTAGAATAGCTCTTAAGTGTTGTTCGTGTTCGTCCTGCGTCTTCGAGTAGATTAGAATGTCATCAATAAATACGATAACAAACTTATCCAGGTATGGCTTGCAGACTCGGTTCATCAGGTCCATGAAAACTGCCGGTGCATTTGTCAATCCAAACTGTCACACCCCCAAATTACCACTTAGGGCATGTCCCTAATGGAGGTGCAACGATCCAACAAAGAGCCACCAATCATGTCAAACACAAGTAATAATGTATGGAAATACTCAATTAAAAGAAATGTATCATTTGTAAGTTAAACCAAAACCAAAGTATTGAGCGGAAGCATAAATGTATAAGTGTATAAATGTATCAAAACCAAATCAATGTAATTGTTTATCATGACCACAACCACTCCAGCAGCATCAGACGGCAAGTTCCCAAGTTCCTTCAGTGATTACCTACAAGCATGTAAACAAGTGTGTCAGACTACGCTGGTGAGTTCAAGGTTTGTGTTTGTTTACCAAGTTGTGTTACCAGTCATGTGAGTGAAACAGTTTACAAGACGTTATATTGTTTGTTGTTATGATGTTTGATGTTTCGATGTTGTTATTACTCGATTACCGAATGGCCATATGATATGTGATTGCCAACCCCATTGCCTCTATCAAAGCATTGGTCATGTTTTAAGGTAATTAGATCACGCCCGTTCTCCTCGAACGTCGTGAGAGTGCCAAACCTAATAGCGCTATCAACTAATAACCCCTGTTGCCCTACAAGCAACGTACCGGTAGATATTGTGGTCGTACAATGATAGAAAACTGAGTACGATAACCAACATCCCATTACACATGCATTCCTCCTCGGAACGTTACCCGTTATCCCTTCCCTGGGATCCATGCTTGAGAAAGAGCAATGAACTCACCTTAGGTTTGCTCGGTATGCTAAGTTAAGTGCTCGCAAATAATTATTCACGTCCTATAATATGCGCGTATATTAAATCAGTTCACGTTCGTAATGTTTCACATATAACTAGTGTCACAATAATATCACAGAGTGTGCTTGGTAGTTAGCATCTTGTATCATGTACACAGATAATCACATTCATAACATTCATGCTTCACACACGTGTCTTTCACAGTTTGCTATAGCATTGTTATTCATGAGCATGCTTAACAGGTTCAATTGGTTTACCAAGGGTAACATATTCAACCAAGTTAATACACTAAACAGTCTTAACCTATATAACAGCATCAACAGGCTAGACAGAATTTAGAACTAACAGAGTTACTTAACTAACTGAGTTAACAACCATAAGAAAAATACATAATCTAATAAAGTTACTGAAATTAACAGTGTTAATTGCTTAACTCAGTTAATAGACTAACTGCATTTACACACTTAACAGGCATAACATAGTTAATGGATTCAACTAACAAGGTTACGGTATCCTAACTTTAAACAAGATTACAACCAACGACATCATATGCAGGTGAAAACACTTGTGGGCACAAACTCCTGGGCCGAAATCGGTTATTGCCGAATACCCTTATTTGGGTCGGGCATGCTCTGGGCCGAAATCACTTAAGTGATTTCGTTGAGTCTATGGTGTGACGAAAACACTTATGTGTTTTCGTTGGCACTTTCATCAATCAACAACAGCAGATTACGAAATCTCTAAACCCTAATGATCATCAAACAATCATGCAGACCTAATCATTCTATCGTAGCAGGTCATCATTCCACATACAATTAATATAGCTATCATATTTCATGCACAATAAACTCAATTCAGCAACAATACTTTAGTAATATTTATGTTCTTGACTCCCCAAACATTAATATACTGCCATTATTTATAATCCATATAATGGATTGCATGTGCATACACCACAAAAGTCATACTGACAATTCACATGTAGGCAGCCCCCATGTGTTTAGTTATTCCATGTTGTCAGCCAACATCACTATTTTTCTGAAATCAATTACTAACCATAATCATGAGATCATCGACTAGCATGAATACTCAACTGATTACCTTAAATCTAATCTGATTTACATGTAGGATATTTATGAGTTGCACACACACAATGAAACATCACATGAAAGAGCAGGGATTCAGTCCAATCACAATCCATTCATACCATTCCTTCAAGTATACGGTTGTCAGTATAGTATACATCATAAATCATACAAATCACACGATCACTCACACATATCATGCTTCTCATGCAATTAAATAACTGATCAAGTCAAGCACATTCGAATTCAAAGCATCATAAACATCTAACTGGACTAAAGTTACCTTAAATGTGGAAAACACCAAGAATGAATCAAAACAAGGAATCAACTTCGAATAAAAGAAAAGTCGTCGGGTTCAGCGAAAAAAATGAGAGAGAGTGACGATGTGATTAGGGTTTGCAGTTATCCAATTCGTGTGCACATAATAAATAGATTCTATATTAAATCGATACTGGGCCAAAGCCCACTCCCTGTATTCGTTGGACTCATGATGGATGAAAATACTTCAAGTGTTTTCGTGGATGGGTGGGTTTTCAGCTAGAACTCTAACATTTGATTTCATTTATAAAATCCAATAACCCAACCAATATATACATAACATTCATACACATTTACACAACACACGTATTGCACATCAAGTATTTACAAAACACACTTGCAAGTAAGTACGAGGTTAATTCGGATAGAGATCTTGAAAACTCGGGTTGTCACATTATCCCCAACTTGAAAGAAATTTCGTCTCGAAATTTAGTATGCGGTTACTGAGGAAGCTAAGTAAGTTGTATCGTTTACTGGTTTTTCCTGGGGTGTCACATCATCCCCCCGTTGTTTGGGAATTTCATCCCGAAATTCTGTAGTAGCTTCGACCTCAGTAGTGGTTGCACTGTTTTCGAATAACTGGGGATACTTGAGTTTCGTTTGATCTTCGCGTTCCCAGGTGAACTCTGGGCCACGACAGGAGTTCCAACGAACTCGAACACGAGGTATTCTAGTGTGCTTGAGGACCTTAACATCCCGGTCCGTGATTTCAACAGGTTCCTCGACGAAATGCAACTGTTCGTCGATAGTGAGCTCCTTCAAAGGAACTCTGAGGGTCTCATCTGACAGACACTTCTTCAGATTCGACACGTGAAATATGTTGTGAACTGCACTGAGTTCTGCTGGTAAGTTCAATCTGTAGGCCACCCTGCCTATCTTCTCAATAATTTCGAAAGGTCCAACGTATCGTGGATTGAGTTTGCCTCGTTTGCCAAAACGAACCACACCCTTCCAGGGTGAACCTTTGAGTAGCACTCGATCCCCAACCTGGAACTCGAGTGGTTTCCTGTCTTTATCGGCGTATACTTTCTGACGGTCGCGAGCTGCCGCCATGCGTTGTCGTATCTGTGCAATCTTTTCTGTAGTATCAACTACCATTTCTGGACCTGTGATTTGACTATCACCCACCTCTGCCCAACAAAGAGGTGACCGGCATTTACGTCCGTACAATGCCTCAAATGGAGCAGCCTTAATGCTGATATGGTAGCTGTTATTGTATGAAAATTCCACAAGTGGCAAATGCTTTTCCCAGCCGTTGCCAAAGTCAATTATACATGCACGAAGCATGTCTTCTAAAGTTTGAATAGTGCGCTCAGACTGACCATCCGTCTGAGGGTGATAAGCTATGCTCATGTCTAACCTGGAGCCAAAAGATTTGTGCATTGCTCGCCACAGTTCTGAAGTAAAACGGGCGTCTCGATCCGAGATAATAGAGGTGGGCACTCCGTGCCTCGAGACAACTTCCTTAAGATATATGTCTGCTAGTGTGGAGAACTTATCCGTTTCCTTGATAGCCAAAAAGTGAGCAGACTTTGTGAGTCAATCCACGATCACCCAAATAGTGTCGTTACCACGTTGTGATCTAGGCAGGCCAGTAACAAAATCCATGGAAATTTGTTCCTATTCCCACTGTGGTATTTCAGGTTGTTGGAGTGGGTCTGGAGGTTTCTGGTATTTTGCCTTGACTCTCGCACAAGTCAAGCATTTGCTAACGTATGTTGCTATGTGGGCCTTCATGCTAGGCCACCAGTATGTAGTTTTGATACCGTGGTACATTTTATCCGAACCAGGGTGTACCGAGTAGCGTGACTTGTGAGCTTCATCCATTACCAGCTCGTGTAAGTTGCCGTAAAGTGGGACCCAAATGCGTCCTGTGACGTAATAAGCACCATCTTCCTTCTGTTCTAAGCGTTGCCTTGAGCCGCGTAGGGCCTCAGCCCTGACGTTTTCAGGTTTCAATGCTTCCACCTGAGCATCTCGTATCTAAGAAGGAAGACTAGACTGTATAGTGAGTTGTAAAGCTCGCACGCGCTTAGGCGCGGTGTCCTTTCGACTAAGGGCGTCAGCCACAACATTAGCTTTGCATGGGTGGTACTTTATCGCACATTCGTAATCATTCAATAGTTCGACCCATCGACGTTGTCGCATGTTCAACTCTTTCTGCTTGAAGATATGCTCGAGGCTTCTGTGATCAGTGTATATAGTGCACTTAGTACCGTACAGGTAATGTCGCCATATCTTGAGCGCAAAAACAACGGCTCCCAGCTCTAAATCGTGTGTAGTGTAGTTCCGTTCGTGAATCTTAAGTTGGCGCGAAGCATAAGCTATAACTTTATCCCGTTGCATCAACACACATCCAAGACCTTGGATAGATGCATCACAGTAGACTACAAAATCGTCCGTGCCTTCAGGCAATGAGAGGATAGGTGCGCTACAAAGTCTATCCTTTAAGTGCTGAAACGTTGTTTCCTGTGTATTTCCCCAACGATAAACAACACCTTTCTGTGTCAGTAGTGTAAGCGGCTGTGCAATCTTTGAGAAGTCTTTGATGAATCGTCTGTAGTAACCCGCCAAACCCAAGATTTGGCGTATTTCGGTTGGTGTGCGAGGTGCAGGCCAGTTCTTGATCGAATCTACCTTGGATGGATCAACATGAATCCCATCCTTGTTTACCACGTGGCCTAGGAAGTGGACTTCACGAAGCCAGAAGTCACATTTTGAAAACTTGGCGTACAGTTGTTCCGTCCTAAGAAGTTCCAAAATAAGTCGTAAATGCTGCTCGTGTTCCTCCTGACTCTTCGAGTAGATCAGGATGTCATCGATGAAAACAACGACGAACTTGTCAAGGTATGGTTTGCACACCCTGTTCATAAGATCCATGCAAACCGCAGACGCGTTCGTTAGCCCGAATGGCATGACTAGAAACTCGTAATGGCCGTAGCGTGTTCTAAATGCTGTTTTGGAGACGTCCTCACCCCGGACTCTCAGCTGATGGTAACTTGACCTCAAGTCTATCTTGGAGTAGTAGCTCAACCCTTTCAACTGGTCGAATAAGTCATCGATGCGTGATAGAGGATAGCGATTCTTCACTGTTACCTTGTTCAGTTCACGATAATACTGGAGCTCCCCAGGGCGAAGAGCTAGGACATATGAAACCCTTTTCCAAGAGTTCTTGCAATTGTTTAGACAGTTCTTTCAGTTCAGTTAGAGCTAAGCGATAAGGTGCTCGAGCCATGGGTGCTGCTACAGGAGCTTGTTACTATGAGTTACCAAAGGTTCTTAACCAGCACGAGGAATGCGGATGATCTTTTCTTTGCAAAGAGTCTCTGCTCGATGTTGAGGTAGCCAATCCATACCAATATCGATGTCGAAACCATCACAACGTTGGGGTTATTCCTAGTATCACCCTGACCAATCACGAACACTCGACCCCTGGCACCATTGCTGTCGTTATTACCCCCATTGTTGCCTCCATTATTGTTCCTATTTCCTTGGTTGTGTTTCTGATTCTGGTTCAACTGTGGGTCGTGTCTCTTGAATTAACCTTCAGCACCACACTGATGACATCCCTTGTTACCCTGCTGTTGCTGCTGATTCTGTGGAGCTTGTGGTTGCTGTTGTTGGTTCTGGTCTGCAGGACGTGAGCTTCTACCATCTTTGGCTCCATGGCCAAGATTGTTGCATCATTGACAATGATTTCGGTTGCACTGCCCGCTGTGGTGCAAGTTACGTCGTTTGTACTTAGGGTGGTTTCCCCTGTATCCACCCTGCCCTTGACTACTTAAAAGGTTGCTAACCAGGACTTTGGTTTTCATCGATCTTTCGTTGCTGCGCCTGGGACGGAACAGTAGTTGAACCCTTGCTGGAATTTCCATCCCACTTTCGTTTGTTGACTCTGGGGTAGCATAAGTGGTAGTAGTGGCAGTACCTATACGCTTAGGCAGCCTGTTCTGTTCCACTGCCTGGTCTGTGAGGCGAGTAACATCCTGGATAGTAGTAAGGTTAGCAGCAGTCACATGGCTTCGAATCTCTAGTACTAAGCTTTTGTGGAACAGCCCGATGCGTTTGATGGGAGGATCCACCATAGTTGGACATAACACTGCCAGTTCGTTGGATCGTTTCGTGTACGCTTCAATTTCTGACCCCATCATCTTCAGGTTAAAGAACTCCACTTCCAGCTTGTGGATGTCATCACGACTACAATATTCACGTTTGATTAGTTCCTTAAAATCATTCCAGGGAGTGGCATTAGCAGCCGCCAGCCCCAGCATCTGAACTTGCGCGTTTCACTAAGTTAGCGCAGTGCCTTCGAGAGTACCAGTGGCATATTGCTTCCTACGAGCCTCGGGGCATTCACACATTTCAAAGGTCGATTCGTGCTTCTCGAACCAGTGGAGGAGCCCAACAGCTCCTTCAGTGCCGCTGAAAGTAGTAGATCGGCAGTCCATGAACGTCGTGAATGTGCATACAAGTGGTTGAGCATGCTGACCTGTCGTGTGCGTAAGAGTAATCATACTTGAGCACGAGTGTTGTTTTACGAGAGTAGTATCTAAAGATCCTAGAGTAAGTGGGGATGGCAGGTTACACTTCCTGCCTGGGCAGTTGCGAGTGCTGCAATAACTTGTTCAGGGATCGAAGCCGCCAACTGGGTTTGAGTTAGGTTATCGCGTCCACTCATGATTCTATAATAGAAGAAAGGGGACGAATTTAGGAGTCGAGAACGAGAAATGTGTTCAGGTTTATCACGTTAGGAACGATTAACCACCATGTACATACACAAACAGGGAAGAACCCCTCTTACACTCGTTAAGCCTCATTGGGATTTGCATGCACCACGCGTTATTATTATGTGTGCACCCATGATAATAAGGCGGTTTGCATGCTTCTCTCGATGCTTCTTAACTCATGTTTGAAGTTTCTCCCACCCACAAAATATGCACTACCAACAAGATTAGGATTTACTAGGTGCAAGAGTTATGTTACACTATCAATGTGTCATGACATCTACCATGTCGTGTCGTGCATGCTATAAACATAGATACGTTTACCAGACATGTAATGCATAAACTAACGAGGAACGAACCTTGCAATCTGAAGCTGAGTGTCATGGTCATCATTTGGATCAATTCGGTTATAGTCTGGTTTTATGAAAACATTTTAAAACCGAGTTCTCTATAACTAGTGGCTCTGATACCAAACTGTCACACCCCCAAATTACCACTTAGGGCATGTCCCTAATGGAGGTGCAACGATCCAACAAAGAGCCACCAATCATGTCAAACACAAGTAATAATGTATGGAAATACTCAATTAAAAGAAATGTATCGTTTGTAAGTTAAACCAAAACAAAAGTATTGAGCGGAAGCATAAATGTATAAGTGTATAAATGTATCAAAACCAAATCAATGTAATTGTTTATCATGACCACAACCACTCCAGCAGCATCAGACGGCAAGTTCCCAAGTTCCTTCAGTGATTACCTACATGCATGTAAACAAGTGTGTCAGACTACGCTGGTGAGTTCAAGGTTTGTGTTTGTTTACCAAGTTGTGTTACCAGTCATGTGAGTGAAACAGTTTACAAGACGTTATATTGTTTGTTGTTATGATGTTTGATGTTTCGATGTTGTTATTACTCGATTACCGAATGGCCATATGATATGTGATTGCCAACCCCAATGCCTCTATCAAAGCATTGGTCATGTTTTAAGGTAATTAGTTCACGCCCGTTCTCCTCGAACGTCGTGAGGGTGCCAAACCTAATAGCGCTATCAACTAATAACCCCCGTTGCCCTACAAGCAACGTAACGGTAGATATTGTGGTCTTACAATGATAGAAAACTGAGTACGATAACCAACATCCCATTACACATGCATTCCTCCTCGGAACGTTACCCGTTATCCCTTCCCTGGGATCCATGCTTGAGAAAGAGCAATGAACTCACCTTAGGTTTGCTCGGTATGCTAAGTTAAGTGCTCGCAAATAATTATTCACGTCCTATAATATGCGCGTATATTAAATCAGTTCACGTTCGTAATGTTTCACATATAACTAGTGTCATAATAATATCACAGAGTGTGCTTGGTAGTTAGCATCTTGTATCATGTACACAGATAATCACATTCATAACATTCATGCTTCACACACGTGTCTTTCACAGTTTGCTATAGCATTGTTATTCATGAGCATGCTTAACAGGTTCAATTGGTTTACCAAGGTTAACATATTCAACCAAGTTAATACACTAAACAGTCTTAACCTATATAACAGCATCAACAGGCTAGACAGAATTTAGAACTAACAGAGTTACTTAACTAACTGAGTTAACAACCATAAGAAAAATACATAATCTAATAAAGTTACTGAAATTAACAGTGTTAATTGCTTAACTCAGTTAATAGACTAACTGCATTTACACACTTAACAGGCATAACAGAGTTAATGGATTCAACTAACAAGGTTACGGTATCCTAACTTTAAACAAGATTACAACCAACGACATCATATGCAGGTGAAAACACTTGTGGGCACAAACTCCTGGGCCGAAATCGGTTATTGCCGAATACCCTTATTTGGGCCGGGCATGCTCTGGGCCGAAATCACTTAAGTGATTTCGTTGAGTCTATGGTGTGACGAAAACACTTATGTGTTTTCGTTGGCACTTTCATCAATCAACAACAGCAGATTACGAAATCTCTAAACCCTAATGATCATCAAACAATCATGCAGACCTAATCATTCTATCATAGCAGGTCATTATTCCACATACAATTAATATAGCTATCATATTTCATGCACAATAAACTCAATTCAGCAGCAATACTTTAGTAATATTTATGTTCTTGACTCCCCAAACATTAATATACTGCCATTATTTATAATCCATATAATGGATTGCATGTGCATACACCACAAAAGTCATACTGATAATTCACATATAGGCAGCCCCCATGTGTTTAGTTATTCCATGTTGTCAGCCAACATCACTATTTTTCTGAAATCAATTACTAACCATAATCATGAGATCATCGACTAGCATGAATACTCAACTTATTACCTTAAATCTAATCTGATTTACATGTAGGACATTTATGAGTTGCACACACACAATGAAACATCACATGAAAGAGCAGGGATTCGGTCCAATCACAATCCATTCATACCATTCCTTCAAGTATACGGTTGTCAGTATAGTATACATCATAAATCATACAAATCACACGATCACTCACACATATCATGCTTCTCATGAAATTAAATAACTGATCAAGTCAAGCACATTCGAATTCAAAGCATCATAAACATCTAACTGGACTAAAGTTACCTTAAATGTGGAAAACACCAAGAATGAATCAAAACAAGGAATCAACTTCGAATAAAAGAAAAGCCGTCGGGTTCAGCGAAAAAAATGAGAGAGAGTGACGATGTGATTAGGGTTTGCAGTTATCCAATTCGTGTGCACATAATAAATAGATTCTATATTAAATCGATACTGGGCCAAAGCCCACTCCCTGTATTCGTTGGACTCATGACGGATGAAAACACTTCAAGTGTTTTCGTGGATGGGTGGGTTTTCAGCTAGAACTCTAACATTTGATTTCATTTATAAAATCCAATAACCCAACCAATATATACATAACATTCATACACATTTACACAACACACGTATTGCACATCAAGTATTTACAAAACAAACTTGCAAGTAAGTACGAGGTTAATTCGGATAGAGATCTTGAAAACTTGGGTTGTCACACAAACGGCATAACCAAGAGCTCGTAATGTCCATAACGAGTCCTAAAGGCCGTCTTTGGGATACTATCTTCTTGTATCCTGAGTTGATGGTATCCTGAGCGAAGATCGATCTTTGAATAGAAGCTTGAACCTTGCAGCTGATCAAACAGGTCATCAATTCTTGGCAAAGGATAACGATTCTTGATAGTTAACTTGTTCATCTCGCGGTAGTCTATACACATACGAAAGCTGCCATCTTTCTTTTTAACAAACAGAACCGGAGCACCCCAAGGTGAGAAGCTTGGTCTGATGAATCCTTTATCCAATAGCTCCTGGAGTTGTGTTGACAACTCCTGCATCTCCGATGGTGCAAGTCTATAGGGTGCCTTGGCTACAGGCGCGGCGCCTGGAACCAAGTCGATGTGGAACTCGACTTGTCGTTGTGGCGGCAACCCTGGCAAGTCTTCTGCAAAGACTTCAGGATATTCTCTTACGATCGGAATGTCTTCAATCTTGGGCTCAGCAGCTTCTTTATCCACGATGTGTGCCAAAAAGGCAACACACCCCTTCCGTAAACACTTTCTAGCTTTCAGGCAGCTAATAATTCTCAGTGGCGTATCACGCTTCTCTCCGTTTACTACGATCGTCTCTTCATCCGTCATTGGGATGCGGATGGTCTTCTCGTGACAAACGATCTCGGCCTTGTTGCTCGATAACCAATCCATTCCCACTACCACGTCGAAGCTTCCCAACTCGACTGGTAGTAGGTCTAGCGCAAATTTGTGTCCTCCCAGTTCTATCATACATCCTCTGATGACTTCTCCCGTTTCAATTAGTTTCCCATTCGCTAATTCGATCGAGTATGGAACGTCTAATTTACTAGTGGCCAACCCAAGTATATTCTTAAACTCTAACGATATGAAACTATAATCGGCACCAGTATCAAAAAGAACAGATGCAAAGCGTTGGTTTATAGGGAACGTACTGGTGACAACGTTTGGATCTTGGCGCGCCTCCCTCGCACCAATGTTAAAGATTCGGCCTTGCGCCTGATTTAGCTTTGGGCATTCTCTTTTGAAGTGCCCAATGTCACCACAGTTGAAGCATCCTGGCCCTCAGCCATTTCCATTACCATTCCCACCTCGATTTCCGTTGGTTCCTCTATTTCCAGCTTGATTTGCGACATTCCCATGATTTCCTTGTTGCCGGTTTCCATTACCACGGTTGTTGTTATTGAAACTCCTTTGGCCACCTTGGCCTGATCCAACCGAACATGTCTCCTTTGAATGACCCGTCCTCCCGCAGGATTCACATTTTCTGAGTCTGCATGGGCCGGGATGATGGAACTGGCAAATACCACACTTGGGCAAAGTACCCATGTAACCCTTTCCTCTGTTCTCATCACCGATTTTGGCTCTGGCCGGTGTGCTCGACTCGCCCCTCTTGCTCACATTGCTTGTACTCTGCTTGAAGTTGGAAAACTTTCATTTGTTATCACCAGCCGACTCCGCATGAGTCTCTTTCTTCTTGGGTTCGGAAATCAAGAATTTGCCCAACCTTACGGCCTCCTCCGTAAGTGCCACACTAACGTCGATCGCTTCCGTAATTGTTGCTTGCTTGGATGTGGTAACCATACTCAGGATTTGGGGTGCCAATCCCCAGATAAAGCGCTCGATCCGTTTGAATTCCGGTGTAACCATATAAGGTACCACATGTGACAAGTCGTGGAATCTCTGAACATATTCTGCGATTTTCGGACCATCCATCTTCAAATGCCAAAACTCAGTCTCTAACCTCTGTATCTCAGCCCGAGAACAATACTTCTTTCGCATCAATTCGTTTAACTCAGCCCATGTTAATGCGTAAGCAGCGGCCTCACCAAGGGTTTGCACTTGCAAGTTCCACCAGGACAGGGCTCCGTCCAAAAATAGCCCAGAAATGTAGGTCACCTGCTGGTCTGGGGCGCACTTGCTCATTCAGAGTACAGACTATGTCTTCTCGGCCCATCTTACAAACGCAACAGCACCTCCGGTGCCGTCAAAGTCCACAGGCTTGCAGTCCAGGAACTGCTTGTAAGTGCACCCTGTACATACGTTAGAATATACAAATGGTATTAGTGGACGTGCTATAAATATCCAATGTATTGTAATATGTCCCAAACGGCTTAATATTACCATGTGGTGGGTTGTTGCCCTGGTTGTTGTTGATACTTCCGCTCGATCCTGGTTGGGATGCTGCATATTGCGCAATGGCGGCAGCGATGATGGCTTGGAGCTCCGCCTCGTTGGTAGGCATGTTCGTATGGCGTCTTGGAGGCATCCTCTAAAAGATGGTTCACATTGGTCAGGTCATAATAGGTAAAAATACGTATGAACTCCGCAATATCCACACATAACATCTCATGTTATAAATAAATCTATCACATAACATCTCATGTTATAAAACATAAACAAACAACTTCAACAAAGCATGTAATGAGAATACTGCAATTGGGCTTTTATAAAATCAAGACCACCATACACTGTTTACAAGTTTTCCAAATGTACATACATCCAAAAA
This sequence comes from Helianthus tuberosus, assembly GCA_030545235.1. NCBI lineage: Eukaryota > Viridiplantae > Streptophyta > Magnoliopsida > Asterales > Asteraceae > Helianthus > Helianthus tuberosus. The sequence goes on along the minus strand of CM060359.1, from coordinate 144,651,547 downwards.
GACTAAGGGTCAAAATGCCCTTGTCTGAACTGTTTAGACAAATACAACAAGCAAAATAATCACATAACCAAAGTCATCCTGTCAAAATGTGGTCTTCAAAACACTGCATAGTCTGGCCCAATCGATGTCTTCTCTTCAAAAGTACTCACTACCGGCAAATGACTAAGGGTAGCTAAGCTGATGGTGGCGGAGGAGGTGGAGGAAAATGAGTATAGAGTAAACGTCGCATATGCAGCCAATCCTCCTCCATAGCGCGATGAGATCTCTCTAGCTCCAGCATGCGTCGGATCAGCGCCTCCTGCTGCATCATAAATGAAACAAGAACATCCTCGGTAGAAGGCCCGACATGATAGGGGTGATATGGATCTGTGGGTGGCATAATAGGTGGCGTGGTCCAGAGAAAAGGCTCACCAGATGGAGCAAAAGATGGCACGGCAACTAGTGCGACAGTGGATGCAACAGAAGAAAACTGGGGTAAGACTGGAACAAATGTCGGTACATGACCAACGGGATGTGCCGAGGAACCCTCCCCCGGACGTGAGGGCGGAACAAACTGTAGGAACGAAACTGTGGTGTGAGGGGGGAAAAGTGGGGTACCAGATGTATGTGGGTAGGTAGACGGGATGTCGAGTGGTGCAGTAACAGGTGCGGTAGGGGGAGTAACTGGGACCACATGCGGAGGGTAGTCATCCTCCTCGATCCACCCATTCTGGGTGTCAGCGTATCTCGGGTCGATATGGGTAGCAAACGGTTCCAGGTCATCAAAAATGGGGTCAGGTATGGGTGCTACGTCTGGGATCTCAGCAGCTGGTGGTGCCATGACAGGTGCATCAGTGACAGGTGGTGCAACGACTGGTGCATCCTCAGGAATGGGGTCAAGAGCAAGAACGGGCTCTGGAATGACGGGAGCAGGCTGATGATCAGCAGGCATAACAGGACCCTGATCATCTGGGAGAACAGGAGCCTCAGCAGGCTGCTCCTCGAGATCCAACTCATCCTCCATATCCGTCTCCTCATCGTAGTTAATACGAGGGAAGTTACCGAATCCCAAGGGTGGGTAAGAGGAAGCTACTGACTCAACGGAATCTGAGGCTGACGAATCGGAATGAACCTCCATGTCAGGTGTCACACCCGCTCGTAGCGGAAACGCAAGGTGTGATCTGTCTGATTTTCATTGCATAAATATCGATGTACATGAACAAACTATATGAATAAAACGTACTCCATTGCCATTACATAGTGTTTCGAAAGATTACAACATAAGTTTAGTGTGTCGGTTACAAACCATTAACATAAAAGTAAAGTGTTATTGTTTCATACATTAACTTGAATTAAACTACTAAAGGTTAAGCCATCATATTTCCTCAAAGAGGTAGAATATAATAGTTAAACCCTCCAAAAGATGGCATGGAGTTCCGGTACTTGTTATCTTGACTGTGAAATCCGACATGGTCCTTTAATTCCCTGAAATACATGTTAAGTTTGGAAAACATCAACAAAAGTTGGTGAATTCATGCAGTTTAGTTGTAAACGATGTATGAAAAACGTGAGTTGTAGTATGTAAAGCGTCAATGAAATCGTTGATCATTAATGTTTTGTAAGGACATTAATATGTGTGACGAAATAGGAAGCAAACCAACCCTAGACGATTTTTATGCCGATTCCTATCGACTGGGACACAAACGCACTCTCCGTAGGGGTCCATGACCAAGAGTGGGGCTCGCCAAAACCCATTAGATCTAAGCCTTTGTTCCTTGGTCCAATCTGGATTAATGGTGCTTATAGTAAGGCCCTAATTCGCACATGATCTATGGTGTTTCATTACCTAACTTTAACATACCCTGAACATGTATCCTCCCCGATAGTTGTAAAGTTTGTAAAACATTTAAATGAATAGGGGAATATGAACTCACAGTATTGCGTCCTGAAAATAGATGTAAATAAGATCTCACGTGCGGTCGTCCTGTATAGCGTGGCGACCTACAAACGTTCTTATTTTTGTTAGACGCTTCGGTCTTTGAAAAGAACTTGAGTACAAGTCTCGTGTCTTGAGTATATGTAAGACTTGTATGTCTTTACTGTTCGCTAACTGTGTATTCGATGAATGAGTTGTTCAAATGTTCGTTAACTGTGTATTCGATGAATGAGTTGTTCAAATGTTCGTTAACTGTGTATTCGATGTATGAGTTGTTCAAATGTTCGTTAACTGTGTATTCGATGTATGAGTTGTTCAAATGTTCGTTAATTGTGTATTCGATGAATGAGTAGTATAGTCGGATCTCGTCCGCTGAATCTCGGGTCTTGTATGTATCACTTGTATAGTTGTTTTCACGAAAATGGTATCATTGGGCCAAGCCCATGTTTTCAAGTTATTGGGCTTAAATAGTGCTGGGCCTCAAATAGTGTTGGGCCTCAATAGTGTTGGGCCTCAAATAGTGCTGGGCCTCAATAGTGTTAGGCCTCAAATAGTGCTGGGCCTCAATAGTGTTGGGCCTCAAATAGTGCTGGGCCTCAATAGTGTTGGGCCTCAAATAGTGCTGGGCCTCAATAGTGTTGGGCTTGAATAGTGTTGGGCTTGTATAGTGTTGGGCTTGTATAGTGTTGGGCTTTAATAGTGTTGGGCTTGTATAGTGTTGGGCTTTGGCCCATGTGTTTGGTGTTTGGGCTTAGCCCATGAGTTTATGTTAAGCCCATTGTAAAATTAAGCCCATTAAGAAAACTAAGCCCATTTTGTGTAAGTAGCCCATTTGTAAAAATAATCTAGTAAGTATATTAAGCCCATTTATTTTTATAAAAATCCTTTTTATAAAAATTTACTAAGTATAGATGTTAATAAATAAAAACACACTAATGTTTATAATTTTCAAAACATCCGAAATTTGTTATCAATGACATATTTATTTTTGTGTCGAAAGATCGTCTAACGTCGTAGTAACTCCCCGGATTGGTAATTAACTTATGTAGTCGTCCGTCGTTCATTTTGACCATATTTGGTGTCCGATTATTAGAATCGTCCGTAACTCGTTTTGAGGCGTAATTTTGTGAAGTCTTGTAAGACTTTGTTTGTAATTTATCATGTGTTTATTTGTGTGATTATATTCAAGTTCCTCATTTGATAATATAACTATTACACCAAGTAATATATCACACAAAAATTTGTTAAAGTAACCAAATATATATTTTAAAAAAATATATATTTTTCTTATCTTTTATTTTACCAAAAGTGTTGTTACTTTATAAAATAAAGTTTTTATAAAAATTGGCCATATAACCTTTGTATTTTATTCTAACCATGTTTTATAAACATATCATTTTCTTAAACAATTCACCAACAATTTACCCAACATCAAAACTAAACATTTAGAGACTTTTATAACATGAAATTACCAAGATGTTATGCAAATCATGTAGGGTTTTAAACATGATCCTTTCATATGTTAACTAGTTCAAAAACAAGGTTTAATTCTAGTTTAAACAACTTTTATAAAAAATCTTTTGTTGTATGTTAATTTTTATAATCTTGTGAAAGTTTTGTTTTTAAACATAAACCCTAAATACTTTCACAAGATCACTAGATATGATCATTCCTTTAATCCTTTATGTTAAAACCCTTTAACATAAACTTGTATAATTTTTAGATCATATCTATCAACATCTTCTAACACTTTATTTGTATTCTAATCATCATAACAACATTAAATATGCATATCACAAGTCTTAATTCACAATATAAACAAACATAATTATATGATGATTTTTATCTTTGCTTCTTTGTATTTTTCTTATCCATTAGGTATGATTATATATGGTTATTATCAATTATAATAACAATCATAAACATAATTTGTAATAAAAAAAATAGAAGCTTACTTCTAGCACTAAGCTAGGGATGATCTTGGATATTATTAAGAATAAAGAAGATGATGATCTTGGTGCTAGAACACTTTTGTATGGATGAAACTTCTTCCTTTCACTTCCAAGAGCCTTAGATCACTTCATGTTCCAAAGAAATCCATCTTGTTTATGAAGAAGATGATAAAAATATATGGGTTTATGGTGGGTGTTCTTGAGGAAATGATGAAGATGATGAGAGCTTTTCTTTTGTGTGTGAAGGAAATGGTGTAAAAGTGGTCTTGAAATGGTTAGTAACTTAATGTGTAAGTATTCTAATAATTCACCAACAAAACCCACTTGCAAAATAAGATAAATATCTAGATATTTAACAAGTAATTAAGGGTATGTGGGACCCCTTAATTTCGGCCCATGTGGGGGGGGGGGGTACCTTATGTGGTAAAAATAACTTAGTTATTTTTAAGGTTTCAAATGAAGTATAAGATGTAAGTATTTTGGTGTTTAGGTTTTGAAATATTTCCGAGATGTTTCGCGACTTGAAATGACCATAAACTAGTTTTACCAAACCAAAAATAATGAGCACTAGTTCGCTATTTGTGCCAAAATGTTGTTCGGATAATTGTTTAGTGCTCGTTTCACTAATAAATAGTCGAAACGTTCTCTTATGGAAGTTGTAGGGCAAATTTCCGTTATGCGTGAAATTGATATTCCATAAGTATGTTTATATGAAATTGGTGCCTAAACATCAATTTTTGTATCTTGTATTAAAAATACAATTGCTGAATTTTGCGGACAATTCATGAAATGGTCATTTTTAGCGCGTTTCGGACAGTTTTTAGTGCTACCGGGCATTGGTAAATTATTAATCGAACTCTTGTATTCCCATATAGGGTTTAATATATAAATGATATTGGACTCTCTCCCGAGTCCTAAAGATGTCATTTTAGATGTTTTCTGCGAATCCGGAGTTTTCGTCAGCGCTCTAGTTCACTAGGCACTACTCTAGTTGTTTCGATGAATTGTTTGCACTATTTCAAATGTACCCAATAAAAATTGAATCATGTGTAATAACCAATGAATATTCCACGAGTTCTCTAAGATGTATACAATGTAATCATGCAGTCAGAATATTCAAAACACATGCTTGTATAATGTAAATCACTGTTTTAAATGTAAGTATATTACCCGAAAGTGGCAGTTGTCACATTCTCCCCCTGTTATTGAGAATTTCGTCCCGAAATTCAAGCTGAGTCATCCTATACAGGAGACTACTCGAACAGGTGAGAGTATTTGGCTTTGATTTAATGTTCACGTTCCCAAGTATACTCGGGTCCGTGTCGAGAGTTCCAACGTACATTTTAATAATTTGATACGACTCCTCCATGATTTCTAGACTTTACAGTCCATGACTTCAACAGGTTCTTTAGTGAATTGGAGTTGCCGTCAATGTGAATAGAATGATAACGGTTGCTTGTGTTGGACTCTTTTTAAGATTTGACACATGAAACGTGTCGTGCATACTGTTAAGTTCATCTGGTAACTTCAACTTGTAGGCAACAGTGCCAATCTTTTCTAAGATTTCAAATGGTCCAATGTAACGTGGGTTAAGCTTTCCACGTTTACCAAACCTTGATACGCCCTTCCAAGGCGAGACTTTCAACAAGACTTTGTCTCCAACCTCGAAAGATAATATTTTTCGTCTTTTATCTGCGTAGCATTTTTGTCGATCGCGAGCCGTCTTGATACAGTCTCGGGTCTGAAAGATTTTATTTGTAGTCTCTTGGACTAATTCCTGACCAATTAATTGACTATCGCCTGTTTCCGCCCAACATAGCGGAGAGCGACACTTTCGATCATATAGAGCTTCAAACGGTGCAGCTTGTATAGTAGTATTGTGGCTGTTATTGTAGGAAAACTCAACTAAAGGTAGATGAGTATCCCAATTGCCGCCTAAATCCATAACACATGTGCGAAACATATATTCGAGTGTTTGGATTGTCCGTTCGCTCTGGCCGTTAGTTTATGGATGAAAGGCTGTACTTGGATTCAAATGAGATTCAAAGGCCTGTTGAAATGATTTCCAAATTCTAGAAATAAAACGACCGTCTCGGTCTGAAATGATTGAAATAGGCACTCCATGACGAGCCACTATTTCTTTGAGATAGAGTTCTGCTAGTCTCTCAGTATTATCCTTCTACCAAATCGGTAAGAAGTGCGTGGACTTTGTTAGTCTATCGATGATTACACATATCATGTAGTGACCTCTTGAGGTCCTGAGTAACTTCGTAATGAAGTACATCGATATTTATTCCCATTACCAAACGGGAATCTCGGGTTGTTGTCACAAGTCCGAAGGATTTTGCTACTCGACTCTGACTTTCGCGCAAGTCAAGCATTCTCCGATATAAGTCGCGATATCACTTTTGAGGTTAGGCCACCAGTAGTATTCTTTCACTACTTAGGCCTATGTGCTTCCTCAAAATATCATCTCGAAGGCCGCCAAAGAATAGAACCCAATTTTTGACTCATAAGGTATAAAGTTCCATCTTCTTTACACTAATTGTTTCTTCATGCCTCGAAGTGTTTCTGCTTGAATATGCTCTTCCTTGAGCGCTTGTGAATCATCTTCTCTAATGCTTGAACTCTCAGTGTTCTAACTCGCTCCTTGCGGCTCAAGGCATCTGCTACAACGTTTTCCTTGCCCGAATGGTACTTTATTTCACAATCATAGTCGTTCAACAATAAAACAAACATCGTTGACGTATATTTAATTCTTTTTGGTTGAATATGTGTTGAAGACTTTTATGATCCGTGAAAATAATGCATTGAGTACCATATTAATAATGTCGCCATAATTTTAAAGCGAATACCACCACGCCTAACTCTAGTTCGTGAGTGGTATAGTTTCTCTCGTGAACTTTTAGTTGGCGTGACGTGTACACGATAACTTTTTCACGTTGCATGGGTACGCAACCCAATCCATGATGCGAAGCATCACAGTCTACAACAGAGTCATCGGTATCGTCGGATACTGATAAGATTGTAAAATGCTATGCACCAATCTTAAGAATAAGTTGTAAGGCTATATCTTGTTTTTCGATTTGGGGCGAATTTATTGTCTTTAACAACTCTAAAATGGTTCTCGAATGTTGCTTATGTTCATCAGTCGATCGAGAGTATATCAAAATGTCGTCAATAAACACTATGACGAATTTGTCGAGATACGGCTTGCACACACGATTTATTAAATCCATGAAGACCGCTGGTGCATTTGTTAAACCAAAAGGCATAACGAGAAACTCGTAATGACCGTGACGAGTCTTAAAAGCCGTTTTCGGTATGCTTTCCTCTTGAATTCGTACCTGATGATACTCCGATTGTAAGTCTATCTTAGAGTAGAAGCTAGAACCTTTCATAAACCATTTGAGTTAGCTGGAAATTCATTTGTAACATGGTTTAGAAATATGAATTTTTATTCATCGAAATGTTGTGCAGTTTTGCGAAACTTTCATGTCTTTCCACCCCAAAACCTTTATAAAGATGTATAATGGTAAAGAGTGGGGGTTATAAACTCACAACATCCTTATTCGGTCAACTACAAGGTTTAGAAGGTGCTAATCGATATGGAGATTTAGCTACGGGTGCGGCTCCTGGTACCAAGTCGATGTGAAATTCGACTTGTCGATAAGGCGGTAGTCCTGGTAAGTCTTCAGGAAAGACTTCAGGAAATTCTTTTACTACCGGAATATCGGTCAACTTCGGCCCATCGGCCTTCTTGTCTACAACATGCGCTAGAAAGGCAATATAACCTTTCCGTAAGTATGTCTGCGCTTTCATGCAATTTATAGTCCGCAATGGTGTGTCGTGCTTCTCTCCATGAATAACAAATGTCTCTTCGTTCGGTAGTGGTAAGCGAATGATCTTCTCATGACAGAAGACTTCAGCTCGATTTTTGGATAGCCAATCCATGCCAACCACTACGTCTAAACTACCCAACTGAACGGGTAAGAGATCGATATTGAATTTCAGCTCTAGACTCGACTAGTTTACCGTTTGCCAATTCTATAGAATTGAGGAGACGTCTAGCTTACTTGACTCTAGGCCAAGTACATTTTGAATTCTATGTAGTAAGGACTTCACTGTATAGTTTTAGGAACCCTATGTTTAAATGTAGGATAACCCAATCCCTATGTTTAGATGTAGGATAACCCAATCCCTATGTTTAGATGTAGGATAAATCAATCCCTAATTGTAGCTAGGACAATCCCGTCCCTAGCCATGAAACTCATGTATGTGAAATGTTGAGATGAAGCTAAAATTGCCAATTGTATAAAATAACATGGATGTGAAATGTTGACGAATAGGATACATACCGGTGGCCCTTAATGATTTGTTATGTCTCAGCTAATTCCCCATTAGCTAACTTGATATAGTAATGTGTGTCCAACAAGACTCTAATTCGAGTATATGCTTAACATTTAAAAGCAATAGCTAAGCTCGGTGTTGGTATTAATAAAATTGATACATGATGATCGTAGAGTGTACGTACTTATGACTTCATTTCTCTCATGGCGAGAGTTATTGTTTGAGTGATCGAGGTAAGGAGGGATAATGCGGTTATGCTTCGGATCTCCGAGGCTAAACCTAAAATATATCACTCAGTGTGTTTGAATTCGGGTGTTACCCGTTATGGAACAACCCTTGAGATATCGTGAAAGCATCAAGTGTAACCAACAATATTAGCTCTAGTTATGATCGAATTCTTTTATAAAATCATATGAAAATAGATATGAAAATCAGATGATATAAAAGAATGATGTATGGTTAAATAAATAACCACTAGAAATGTAGTGTATAAATATATCATGTCTTGAAATAGAATATTATGTCTTGTGTAGAGGATGTCGCGTCTTGTGCAAAAATGTCATGTCTTGTCTTTGTCGAAGAGATTTGAATAACATCACGATATGCAATATAACATAAGCACTTATATATAGGAAGTACCAGCGGCGTATCCACCATGCTTTTATCATATTACACACGTCTCATCACTTACAAATATCCACCAAAAATGTCTTGTGTAAACCAACATCAAATGATATGTATAACAATGTCTTGCGTAACAATGTCATGTATAAAACATGTCTTGAGTAAAAGCAATGGTTTTCAACACATAACTTTTAACTTAAACAATTGATTCTTTTGGCGCCATGATCTTTTTAATACACACAATTAAAAGAATCTAGACATTTATTTGAATAAATAAAGTCTATCATGTGCCCAAGAATGAAGAATACAATCAATCGGTCATGGAAACATCAAGACCATATTGTTCATACATGTTTGAATAAATGATAATGTGGATAACCAAAACCAAAAGGCGTAATGCCTCTTGCATGTATTGGTCATACGTCTAAATGGAAAGAGAAATAATTCGTTGAGGAGGGGAAACCAACCAGTGGTCTTCGTCCATATAATATGGGTTCCCTACTCTATGACCTCAATCGTCCGAAGTAGAGAAAATCCTTTGTCTTATTTGTCCATGTGACCATTATGGTAATAGTTCTTGAGTTTTACGAGCTCTAGCAAGATGATTAGAATCTAAAAAAAAATGTCGAATAGAATGCAATGAGGGAATTGCAGCATGGCTCATGCCATACCTTTCCTTGGGAAAAGACAATGTCAAACAACAGAATTTATTGTATCGCTTCCAATGAATATGATAAGGTGGAATATGATAAGGTAAGGTAAGGTAAAGTAGGATAAAGTGTCATAGACACCCTGGAACCAACCCATGTTCAAGAATTTCAAGAATGTTGAGGAAAATCCTCCATGAGTAGCTAACATGGTTTGTTTGTTTAAATGACTAGTCTCAACTGAATCGTGATATAGATCGAATGTTAGGTGTGAACAAATATGTGTCGTCTTCCCGTATTGTATTGTATTGTATTGTATTGTATTGTAGGGTGTTATACTAACCACCACAGTTCGTGTTCTAATAGATAAGAAACATTGAATCTCAAATAATAATTTAAGACTTTGAACGAATAGTGATCATTAGCTTGGCCCGCAGAGTCCACCAGAATTCCCATGCACTACAAGTTGTTATTACGTTGGCCACCGTAATAATAAATTGCCTTGCATGGTCACCCTAGCATTCTCTCGTACGAAGCTGCCGATCAATAAGAGAGGAAACGTTATTGTCAATATACCTTCAACATAGGAGGGACCTTCATGATAACTCACGTGTCAACGTTCGTTGTCATTACTCGCAGAACGGTACGGCGTTAGGTGAAATAGAAATGAAAAGAATTTGTAATATTAACAACCGAAGGGGCACCTTCAAGATGAGTACTTCATCTTCCTTGTAAGGACAAGAGTATATCCACCTCGATTAGTATGAGTCACATGGATCTCGTCCCACTAATGGAGTTGTTGTCCAAGGTTACCACCTTCGCCTGGTCAGGCATCTCAGCATTCGCGAGAAATCAACCATATTTTACGGAATTAAGTTTAAGATTTCACTTAGGAATCATGTTCGCCATAAGCTCCGCAATAGACATGAGGTCGATATTTTCACCGTGTGAGTAAAGAATAATAATAGAGTTTGAAGTCGAAGGTATTTTGTTCTTGGCAAAATATTTCATGCAACATATATATGAACCACCTATATATATATAATCATGTAAAATCCTATCAATCAAGGATTTCTATCTTGTATAAGCTGAACTTGTAAACTGTTTATAATGCATAAACTGATAGTGTAATGTGTCTATCTTGTATAAGCACTGATAATGTAATGTATTGTAGGCACATAGTCTATTAATGTATTGTGTCTGTTTCTCATAGACTTCACCCATGGAAATGTCCTCGCTTGATATATGTGAAATGAATTTTTGTTGTAGTGGACCTTGAAAAATGTTTATGCAATGAAAACCTTTTGACCTGTCCAATTTTATTCTGTTCAACATGAACAAGAGGTTTTCGTGAGAGATCCCTAGTGATTGTAGACTTAGACTCGAGAAAGAATCCTGGTTCACTACAATCGATGCTCTGATACCAGTCTGTCACACCCGCTCGTAGCGGAAACGCAAGGTGTGATCTGTCTGATTTTCATTGCATAAATATCGATGTACATGAACAAACTATATGAATAAAACGTACTCCATTGCCATTACATAGTGTTTCGAAAGATTACAACATAAGTTTAGTGTGTCGGTTACAAACCATTAACATAAAAGTAAAGTGTTATTGTTTCATACATTAACTTGAATTAAACTACTAAAGGTTAAGCCATCATATTTCCTCAAAGAGGTAGAATATAATAGTTAAACCCTCCAAAAGATGGCATGGAGTTCCGGTACTTGTTATCTTGACTGTGAAATCCGACATGGTCCTTTAATTCCCTGAAATACATGTTAAGTTTGGAAAACATCAACAAAAGTTGGTGAATTCATGCAGTTTAGTTGTAAACGATGTATGAAAAACGTGAGTTGTAGTATGTAAAGCGTCAATGAAATCGTTGATCATTAATGTTTTGCAAGGACATTAATATGTGTGACGAAATAGGAAGCAAACCAACCCTAGACGATTTTTATGCCGATTCCTATCGACTGGGACACAAACGCACTCTCCGTAGGGGTCCATGACCAAGAGTGGGGCTCGCCAAAACCCATTAGATCTAAGCCTTTGTTCCTTGGTCCAATCTGGATTAATGGTGCTTATAGTAAGGCCCTAATTCGCACATGATCTATGGTGTTTCATTACCTAACTTTAACATACCCTGAACATGTATCCTCCCCGATAGTTGTAAAGTTTGTAAAACATTTAAATGAATAGGGGAACATGAACTCACAGTATTGCGTCCTGAAAATAGATGTAAATAAGATCTCACGTGCGGTCGTCCTGTATAGCGTGGCGACCTACAAACGTTCTTATTTTTGTTAGACGCTTCGGTCTTTGAAAAGAACTTGAGTACAAGTCTCGTGTCTTGAGTATATGTAAGACTTGTATGTTTTTACTGTTCGCTAACTGTGTATTCGATGAATGAGTTGTTCAAATGTTCGTTAACTGTGTATTCGATGAATGAGTTGTTCAAATGTTCGTTAACTGTGTATTCGATGTATGAGTTGTTCAAATGTTCGTTAACTGTGTATTCGATGTATGAGTTGTTCAAATGTTCGTTAACTGTGTATTCGATGTATGAGTTGTTCAAATGTTCGTTAATTGTGTATTCGATGAATGAGTAGTATAGTCGGATCTCGTCCGCTGAATCTCGGGTCTTGTATGTATCACTTGTATAGTTGTTTTCACGAAAATGGTATCATTGGGCCAAGCCCATGTTTTCAAGTTATTGGGCTTAAATAGTGCTGGGCCTCAAATAGTGTTGGGCCTCAATAGTGTTGGGCCTCAAATAGTGCTGGGCCTCAATAGTGTTGGGCCTCAAATAGTGCTGGGCCTCAATAGTGTTGGGCCTCAAATAGTGCTGGGCCTCAATAGTGTTGGGCCTCAAATAGTGCTGGGCCTCAATAGTGTTGGGCTTGAATAGTGTTGGGCTTGTATAGTGTTGGGCTTGTATAGTGTTGGGCTTTAATAGTGTTGGGCTTGTATAGTGTTGGGCTTTGGCCCATGTGTTTGGTGTTTGGGCTTAGCCCATGAGTTTATGTTAAGCCCATTGTAAAATTAAGCCCATTAAGAAAACTAAGCCCATTTTGTGTAAGTAGCCCATTAAGTGTAAGTAGCCCATTTGTAAAAATAATCTAGTAAGTATATTAAGCCCATTTATTTTTATAAAAATCCTTTTTATAAAAATTTACTAAGTATAGATGTTAATAAATAAAAACACACTAATGTTTATAATTTTCAAAACATCCGAAATTTGTTATCGATGACATATTTATTTTTGTGTCGAAAGATCGTCTAACGTCGTAGTAACTCCCCGGATTGGTAATTAACTTATGTAGTCGTCCGTCGTTCATTTTGACCATATTTGGTGTCCGATTATTAGAATCGTCCGTAACTCGTTTTGAGGCGTAATTTTGTGAAGTCTTGTAAGACTTTGTTTGTAATTTATCATGTGTTTATTTGTGTGATTATATTCAAGTTCCTCATTTGATAATATAACTATTACACCAAGTAATATATCACACAAAAATTTGTTAAAGTAACCAAATATATATTTTAAAAAAATATATATTTTTCTTATCTTTTATTTTACCAAAAGTGTTGTTACTTTATAAAATAAAGTTTTTATAAAAATTGGCCATATAACCTTTGTATTTTATTCTAACCATGTTTTATAAACATATCATTTTCTTAAACAATTCACCAACAATTTACCCAACATCAAAACTAAACATTTAGAGACTTTTATAACATGAAATTACCAAGATGTTATGCAAATCATGTAGGGTTTTAAACATGATCCTTTCATATGTTAACTAGTTCAAAAACAAGGTTTAATTCTAGTTTAAACAACTTTTATAAAAAATCTTTTGTTGTATGTTAATTTTTATAATCTTGTGAAAGTTTTGTTTTTAAACATAAACCCTAAATCCTTTATGTTAAAACCCTTTAACATAAACTTGTATAATTTTTAGATCATATCTATCAACATCTTCTAACACTTTATTTGTATTCTAATCATCATAACAACATTAAATATGCATATCACAAGTCTTAATTCACAATATAAACAAACATAATTATATGATGATTTTTATCTTTGCTTCTTTGTATTTTTCTTATCCATTAGGTATGATTATATATGGTTATTATCAATTATAATAACAATCATAAACATAATTTGTAATAAAAAAAATAGAAGCTTACTTCTAGCACTAAGCTAGGGATGATCTTGGAGATTATTAAGAATAAAGAAGATGATGATCTTGGTGCTAGAACACTTTTGTATGGATGAAACTTCTTCCTTTCACTTCCAAGAGCCTTAGATCACTTCATGTTCCAAAGAAATCCATCTTGTTTATGAAGAAGATGATAAAAATATATGGGTTTATGGTGGGTGTTCTTGAGGAAATGATGAAGATGATGAGAGCTTTTCTTTTGTGTGTGAAGGAAATGGTGTAAAAGTGGTCTTGAAATGGTTAGTAACTTAATGTGTAAGTATTCTAATAATTCACCAACAAAACCCACTTGCAAAATAAGATAAATATCTAGATATTTAACAAGTAATTAAGGGTATGTGGGACCCCTTAATTTCGGCCCATGTGGGGGGGGGGGGGTACCTTATGTGGTAAAAATAACTTAGTTATTTTTAAGGTTTCAAATGAAGTATAAGATGTAAGTATTTTGGTGTTTAGGTTTTGAAATATTTCCGAGATGTTTCGCGACTTGAAATGACCATAAACTAGTTTTACCAAACCAAAAATAATGAGCACTAGTTCGCTATTTGTGCCAAAATGTTGTTCGGATAATTGTTTAGTGCTCGTTTCACTAATAAATAGTCGAAACGTTCTCTTATGGAAGTTGTAGGGCAAATTTCCGTTATGCGTGAAATTGATATTCCATAAGTATGTTTATATGAAATTTGTGCCTAAACATCAATTTTTGTATCTTGTATTAAAAATACAATTGCTGAATTTTGCGGACAATTCATGAAATGGTCATTTTTAGCGCGTTTCGGACAGTTTTTAGTGCTACCGGGCATTGGTAAATTATTGATCGAACTCTTGTATTCCCATATAGGGTTTAATATATAAATGATATTGGACTCTCTCCCGAGTCCTAAAGATGTCATTTTAGATGTTTTCTGCGAATCCGGAGTTTTCGTCAGCGCTCTAGTTCACTAGGCACTACTCTAGTTGTTTCGATGAATTGTTTGCACTATTTCAAATGTACCCAATAAAAATTGAATCATGTGTAATAACCAATGAATATTCCACGAGTTCTCTAAGATGTATACAATGTAATCATGCAGTCAGAATATTCAAAACACATGCTTGTATAATGTAAATCACTGTTTTAAATGTAAGTATATTACCCGAAAGTGGCAGTTGTCACATCAGGAAGCTCAACCATAGGAACAACGGGGTCAACAGCTGGGATATCAGCATGCGGAGCATCGTCCTCCATCAGGGCCCCACCATCCTGGTCTCCCTCCGGGGGACCCTCGATAGGTAGAACGATATCACCATCGGGTAATGTGTCGAGAGGTTGTTCCTCAAAGGGAACTGCAGCAAATGGGAGAGGAGCAGGGATCGGTACAAGGGGTAGATCCTCTCCTGGCGGGCCATCATCTAAGGGCATGTCGTCTCCGAAGTCCGGTAGGGCGAAAGGCTGAAAATCGTCTTCATCAGTGCTCGTGTAGTCTGAAGTGTAAACTTCCGGGTCTGTGGCGAACTCGTCGTCTGAGGTAATGGCCATCGGGTCGCTCGTGTTGGACACTCCACTACCAGAAGATGCCATGGTGTATGTAACACAGCCACAACATATACACATAAATCAGGTAAGCATGTAAACAAAAGCAATGTAATCATGTATGCATCCTAGTCTTCCCAGACTATTCCTTCCCATTTCTAAGACCGAACTCCCTAGTCTCTCAGACTACCCTGGTCTCTAAGACCAACCTCCCAGTCTCTAAGACTAATTCTTTCCCAATCTCTAAGATTGAACTCCCTCAGTCTCTAAGACCGAACTCCCTCAGTCTCTAAGACCGGAATATAATTTTTGAAAAAGTGTATTTGTGCCTTTTTGTTTGTAAAAATGTTTGTGCCCTGGATCTGGACGTTTAGTGCATGCAATGTAAAATGTTTGAAAACATTTTCGCGAGAGCCCTAGTGATCATAGTCTAGACTCGAGAATGAATCCTAGTTCGCTATGATCGAGGCTCTGATACCAAGCTGTCACACCCTGGCTTTTGCGGAAGCGTGGGTTTAACTGGTGTGACTTCTTAATACCATAGCAACAATCACAACAATGCTATATGATAAAATACGGGATGTTCATCCATTAAAATAGTTTAGAAAATGCGCAACATATTGTTTTAAAATCTCAATCCCAAAACATATTACAAAACGTGACTTGTTTAAAATGAGTTCATAAGACTCAACGGAGAACTACCAATAAAACGAGGATTTAAGACATGCAACCCGTCCAGGAATGAGTCGCACTTCCAAAACCCTATGACCCTGGATGACATCCTTATCTAGTACGCAGCTAACATGCACCACTTGCCAGATCCTATTCATTCCCTGAAATACATGTAATTTGAAAAAAAAGTCAACAAAAAGTTGAGCGAGTTCATGTGTAAGTGAGTATATAAAAGCCTTTAAAATGTCTGTATAAGTAAAAGTCCCTGGTACGTAGCAATTAAGGAAAAACCTTATCACCATTGGGTTGCAAAACCAGTAGTATGTGTGAAATGATGCAGGAAGACTCAAACCTAGCAAATTTGTCTCCGGTATGAAGACATAGTCACCACTATGGGCCGCCCCGGCCTCATGGGTGTGGGCTCGCTACACCCAAATAGATCTATCACTCATGTCCCTTGGTCCTTCAATGAGGATTAATGGCCTTAAGTGTAGTGCCCACCACTCACATGATCGCGTAATAAAAACCCTCCTTAAGCTAACCATACCATAATAAAAGTCTGTAAATGTCTGTAAATGTCTGTAACATGTATTTCACCCCCGAAATGTAAAACTGAAAATAGTTAAGAGAAAAGAGGGACATGAACTCACCGTAGTGCGTCTTGTACCGAATCTCAAACTCTACATGCTACACGACAACCTACACGTACTAATGTCTATTAGACGAACGGGCCGTGCCTTGGCTTAGAGTTTAATGTTTAGAGTTGTGTTACTTATATTGATTAGCGTGATAAATATTTGTGCGTTCAATGTTCTAATAAATTCTAGTCTTAGAGGGTAAATATTTACTAAGTGTTATAATTTTCGGAAAATTTTGCCATAGCCTCCTCTGTAAATAGAGGTGTCCATGCTTAAGAGCATATCATTTTCTTTTACAAATATCTCGTAGAGTGTTCCCACATAGCCAACCCGACAATCATACATGCAATGCCCTATTTACGACTTTTCAGCTTTATTAACCAAAACTGGACTGTTTTCGAGTATTTAAATAAAATAGTTAACCTTTTCCAAAAATTCTCAAATTTTTACAAAATATCATATATAATCCAAAATTTATTGTGTAAAATTTTCGGGGATCAGTTCATTACCAATTTTATATAAAAATTCTTTTACCCAACTGCAATCAGATTTGTTACATTCTGATTGCAGTTTTACGGACAAATTCACTAAAAATCAATCGTAAGTCCGATCGACGAAATTCCAGTTGGAGGGTCACGAAAACAACAGTGACCATCTACAATAAAAATCCCATGAGCTGATTCTGCTCAGGTTTCAAGTTTTGGCTCTGAATACCACACACTTTTTCAGCAGAAATATTTCAGCATGAGCTGCCGTCTAAAAAAAATTCTTTAAAAATAGTAAACCATCTCAAAAAATTACGATTCCAGTACCATTTGTTCGGTTGTTCAAAATTACACAATTTAGACTCCAGAAATTCAGTTTTTCGATTTAAAATGACCCTGTTACAGCCTGTTGAAGTTGGCTGGAAATTTCAATCAGCATGTTTATTTCAGGTTTAATGATTCTAAAAACATATTAACAAGTGTCCTAACCTTGATTTGTTAATAACTTAATGATCAAACATTGTGCATGTATTATCCAAACTCAAACCAACCTGATTTTAACCTCATACAAACTTTTTATGTAGAGTTTTTATGTACGGTTTCAAGTTCATATTTTTAGTGTTTTAGCTTCTTGTGATTTATCAACATCATCCTACTATGAATCATAACAAATAACAAGATGAAACAAGGGTGTGAAGGGACTTACTACTAGCACAAGGCTAGGGTAGAAATCTTAGTGCAAGGATGATGAAGAAATGATGGTGATAAAGACTTGAACAAGGCCTTCTTGAGAGCTCTTCAACCTTGCAACTTCTATGGATGATCTTCAAGCTTGGAAAGGGAACTTGTAATGAAGGAGATGGAGGTAATGGAAGGTGATGGTGGTGGTTTCGGTTATGAAGAACCGAAATGGGGGAGAGAGAGAGGTGGAGTGTGAATCTTGATAAAATGATGGGTATTTCTTGGAACTCATGAGCCCCCTATACCCTAATGTCATGATTAGCAATCTTTTGGCCAACCACAATTTAGGAGGATAATCACAAAATCAAAACAAAATATAATGAAATGATGAGGGCTGAAATTCGGTTAGGCGGGGGGGGGGGGGGGGGTAGATTGTAAAATTTGATAATTAGTAGGTAAGTAAATAAGAGGTTAAGGGTATTTTCTAAAATAGTGGGTGTATGACATGTTTCTATAGTGTGTGGGGATTTATTGTGACCATGATTATTTAAGAATAATACAATAATGTTTCTGTCAAAATTTTGGTGTCCCGGGTACTGTCCGGTTGTTCGGTTACGTATCGTTCCGTTAAAGCGTTTAATTGGACCGTATAGTGTCTTTTATGCATCTTTTTGTAACGAAATCATTCCTGGCACTTAGGAAAGTATACAGGACCACTCTGCTATATTTGTGTATTCTACTGGTATAATAAAATGCTGAATTTTATAAAAGAAAGCAGAATTCTGTATTTAAAGTGTGTTTTAGGCACTTCCCGGCATTATATCTATCACCTAATGACGCAGTCTTATGGTCTTCACTTCCCTATACTACAAACCAGTGTAGTACTCTATCCCTGGCTCATACTGGCCATAATAACATTGTCTGTCTAAGTGCTGGCATTGTCAGCATTATTTCTGAATCAGCCGTTCAGTGTGTTAACTGTGCTGAGTGCATCAAGTATGTCACTAATGTAGGTGTGTAATGAATGGAGTGACTGTATAAAACATGATGCATGTGTATATGATATAGAGTCATAGAGCAGTTTAAATTGTCAGTTGTAATCAAGCACAGTCATTAAGCACGTAATTAAGATTAATTAATTTGTACAGTACCTGAAATTTTGAGGGTTGTCACACACATTGTTTTACATTGCATTTATGTTGCATATGTTTACTCAGCATATGGACACATTGTTTTACATTGCATTTCTGTTGCATATGTTTACTCAGCATATGGACACATTATTTTACATTGCATTTCTGTTGCATATGTTTACTCAGCATATGGACACATTGTTTTAAATTTCTACTTTGTATGTTCATTTAGCATATTAAAGTACATTATTTTCATAAAACATGCTTACAATTGGTATGACATTTGGTTTGTTTTCATTAACACCGATCATGCCGCTCGGTAGTAGGTATTGGTACCATAGGACTTCACAACTCCCGTTCCTGAAATCCTAGGTTTGTTTGGGTGGAAGGAATGAACGAATCCGAAAACATTTTTGGTAGACCTTGACATTGTTCTGGGTTTATCTGACAGTCTCAAGGCTTGAATGTAGGCGTTTAACATTACCGGATAGATGTTTGTATCAGTAAAGCATGCATGGATTTTACAAAACATAACTTTTGATTTATTCAATTACTTTGTTTTGTGCATTTTACATATGGTTTAAGTAGTCACTTTTTACTGACCATACATGACATTTGTTTACACATTGCATGATTTACATTTGACAATAGACATGGTTTATACATAAACATTTGAAAATTGGTTTAAACAAAACATTTTTGGTGGTTTGTTTGGGTAAGTGATTTAAGTAACGAGGCGTGTGTAATATGATAAAAGCATGGTGGATACGCCGCTGGTACTTCCTATATATAAGTGCTTTTATGATATTACATATCGTAGCGTTATTTAAACCATTTCAAGTTAGACATATTAAATTTTACAAAAATATCACATCTTCATGAAACATTGTTTTACAAACAAAATATTTTATACAAACTCATTTTACTTGGTCATTTATTTATCTGTGCATCTTTCATTTATATCATCTGATTTCTTATCACTGTTTGTATGATTTATAAAAGAAAACATGTAACAAGGTTCATGACTAATTTTTGTTAAACATTTTCTTTTAAACTTACAAATCACGAATCCTACTTAAATAAAACCTATGTATCTCACAAGCATTTTTATGCTGACGTACCTATTTTCACATGTCACACCCCGACCACGTAAAACAACAAATCGTGGCCGAAACGTCGGGGAGTGTCGTAACAGAATCATTGTTTCATAACACATGGAAATTTAAGTTTCGTTTTATTTAAAGATTAACCATTTACATTGTCTTGAAATCTAAACAAACAAGTTAAACATAGTCTATCATTGTTATTAAGTCACTAAGGCCTCGTCCAGTCCTATGTGAGCATGGATCCTAGCAATCAACATCATTCAACAACACCTGAAACATATGTAAAAACAAAGTCAGCAAAGAAAAGCTGGCGAGCACATAGGTTTATGAGAGTGTCGGATTCATGGCTAGTTTACATGTTGCAATACCTATTTAAAAACCTTGTTTTGAAAAGTATAGTATTGCGACATAATTAACCAACTCAAATCAAGTTGGTTATAATTTATAAAATCTCGTAGCCATGATTCTTAACCCCAAAACATTTGTTTAATTAAATCAAATTGTAAAAATCTCGTAAAAACTCGTTAATAAAACTCGTATGGTTTATATTATTCAGAAAACATCAATGTGTGACATCGTTTCAAAATCATTTACCGAAGTGAACTAAATAACGCCACGGTATGTAATATGATGAAAACACATATATATAAGAAGTACCAGCGGCGTATCTACCATGTTTTCATCACATTACACCCGTCCCGTTATCTAAACACTAACCAAAAACCAATCGTTTACCCAAATCGTTTAACTCGTTAAAATTGCTTCAGTCGTTTAAATCATTCTCGTTTTAATTATGAAAACTACTTTTGGTCGTCTCGCTAATAACATCCAAACCTTCGTGACTCGACTATCTCGAAACTCGCATTAATAAACCACCAAAGGGTAAATTAACCATCACAGATTCATTCGTTACCCACCTTACCCACACATAACCATGGGTGCAGTCTGATAACGGGATTTGTCTGATCCTATGGTACCATAACCTAATACTGGTCGGTTCGGCCAAAACTAATGAATGTTATTCGTTATGTAATTACAACCAACAAGTTTATCCACATTATCGAAATCGTTATTAATTTAATATAAACCATTTTAATCATTTTCGAAACCATCGTTAAAAACATTGAATTCATTTAACACATATGAATCACCCCAAAACATTTAAAAACAGTAAAATAGGGGAACTATGTACTCACTTGAGAACGCTTAGAAGTCTTGAATAACAATTAAGCAAAGCTAGAGGAATCACGGAAATCAATCGGCACCTAATATAAGTAAATACGTAAATAACCGGACCTAAATCGGAAGATCGGATAGGATGAGGTTTCGTAAACCAAATGAGTATTGGAACTCATATGACATGGTTTAACAAAGCCTACATACTAAATCGAAACCTAAACTAGGTGCTTACGACCCATTACGACTCGTTTAGGAAGCTTACGCTACTTCAACGCGTCGTTCGCGTAAAAAGCGTTCGGACCGCCTAACTAGTCCTATGACAAGTATTATATGCCTTAACATGTCTAATAATGTTACCTAATTAGTTTAGATATAAAAATTTAGGTTACATATGCTTAAAATGAATTTATGCTTAAAAAGGGCATTTTGGTCATTTTCCTAAGGCATATAAATTACCTATCATACAACTAACTAAACGAAGTGACCATAAGGTATAACCTTGGAAGGTTATTCCCTATACAACTATGATCACCAAATATGTTTGGTCGGATCCTAATGAACCACCAAACGGGTCGGGTTCGAAAGTCTAAGCGGTTGTTTAGACAGCTTATCTAACGTCCCTATATAAGCACTAAACTAAAAGTGACGAGTTAAACATGTTAAAACGTGTTTAACGAAGTTAGAAAACAAGTTTGATATCAAAACAAAAGGTTTTGATACCTAAGAATAGTTTGGTTGCAAAATACGCATGAATACGCATTTTGACCGAAACTATGACTCGTTACTACACCTAATCAACATGGTAATCAGTAGGTATAGTCACAAGGGACTATAACCATCGTGATTATGCTCACATTGCAAAGTTCAAATGAACTTTGTTTTGACCATAACCTGGTCAAAGCATAAAGTCAAACATAATTTGACTTTCATGCTTAAAAACGCATAAAAGCATGAAAGAAACTTACAAAGGGTCCAAGTTAGGAAAAACTTGATCTAAATACTCAAGTATGAAGCATTAAGCTTCAACTTAGAGCATAAAATTAGATCAAGGTGTGAGGAAAATGGAATAAGAGCTTGGGTATTTATAGATTTCGGAGAACCGTTAGAATCGTTTCTCTCATTTCGTGCCTTGATCTTGGCCCTCCACTTGGGCACATGGTTTTCAAAACCATGGGAATACTTAAAACCATCAAATTCAAGCCCATAGATTGAAAAAACTTGGGTTAAAACCATCAAAACCTCAAAAATGGACCAAGTTCAATGTATCTGCCAGAAATTTCAAAAATGGTCCCTGCACTTGTAAAACTTATTTTTTTGGCAATTTTAAGCCCCGTTAACCCCATTTCAAGGCTCTAAAATGAAGTTAAAGTATAGAGAACTTGAAATGTGCTCAAAAATATCTCGGATGTCGGTTCATTTGGTCGTACGGTTGCGTTGTTCAGTTAATTACGATGGAAATCGTAACGAACGCAAAAACGATCCAAATTACGCGATGAATGGAATTTTATCATGCCAATCACTAAAATAAAATATTTTAATGATTACATAAATTTTTGGATGATCGGATATATTCAGAACGGAAGATATGCGCGAAAATGTAAACTTATGCACTTTTTGACGCTTTTAGTCCCTGTTGATCAAATAAGTTTATTTTTGCGCACCAAACACCTCAAAGCCTATTTATAAGCTATGTAAAGGATATTTAGGGCATGCTTAACTTATGATCATGTTTCGGAGTGTTCGTTACAGTACGAATCGGCATACTTTCGTAGTTTGTCGAAATTAGTCCCTGTAGGCGAATAAACTTGATTTCGACACACCAAACCTTCCAAAACTTATTTCTAAGTTATGTAAAGGTTATTTAAGGTATGTTAAGCCTATGTAACTGTCCCAAAGTGTTTGTCGCATTAAACTGATTACGTTTACGCATCAGTTCGCGGTTAACTTTCAAGAAAGCGATTTAGAGCTCGAAATTGAAGAAGAATTGATATGTGCAAATGATACACTTATTTATACAAATCCCAAGTATGAAACACAATATTTCATTGATTTGGTATTTATTTGATGGCCGTGGAGGCACAAATGTCACAGTCTCCCCTACTTTAGGAAATTCCGTCCCGAAATTTATTTAGAGGAAACTTGTGAGAGTTCGAAACATGAAGTCGAAAAGATAAAACAATACTGGTTAGGGTTCTGAACTTCTAGTAACTTTAAATAACATCATGCTTACAATGTAAGAGGGACACTTATATACAAGTATATGAAGCGCCATTGGTGCGTCCACCGTACCTTCATTACATTGTTCACGTTTCGTTATTGTTGCCACTATAGGTTCTTACACATGATAAATCTTACTGGGGTTCTTGTGCACTGAATTTCATAATTATGTACGCGTCCATAATTACGTAATTCCTTGCATAGTCCGCATACTGCATTTTATAAAGTGTAGGGGAAAACCAACTGAACAAACCTGTGATGAGTGTGACTAGACCATCCTAGGGTCCTTTAATTAAATCAATAAATGATTTCTTTAAATAGACCACCAAGGAGTCTTTTCAGTTATATCATCACATGCCATTCTGAACCAGATTCTGAATCAATCTTTTTAACTAGACCACTCAAAGGGTCCCTTTTGAATCATGGAATGGTACTATATAACCCAAGGGTCTTAACTACCACGTAGAAGCCCATTAAGGATTTAAGGTAGTACCTTTTGAATATCCTACTATGAATCCCTCATATGAAGATATGGAAGATTCTACGAGGATTTAGATAACGAAAATCGGATCACACAATAACATAAAAGAGAACACATAAACACATAATCACATAATTGTTTAACTTGACCTTTAATTTGTTATCTTTAGACATGGGTATTTAAAGCATACCAGGAATCCAATCCTTGGACTTCACTTGGTACTTTAAACATTTTCAAGAATCTAACTATGAAGATAGGAAGATCTTAATAGGAATTCAGCTTGTCCTTATTGAATTGTAATGTACGTATTAAAGCGTACAAAGAATCCAAATCAAGGGCTCTGATTTGAGCGATAATCATCCACAAAGATCTAATTGTGAAGATAAGAAGATCCTATATAGATTTTGGAATTCGAAGAGCGGGAGACGCTTCGAAACCTTGCACTAGACATGCTTAAGTCGATACACGAGGTAGAATGCTCATGTAGTTGAGGTGCTAGATATGCCAAGGTGACATATGAAGCAGAATTTGAAGGTTGGGTAATACGAGCAGAATGCTTTTCGAAAACTATGCATGGGGTTCTTTAGAAATATGTTTAATGTTTTTGAAATCTTACATAATACTTTTGAAATCATACGGTAGATGTATTAGGTAAATATGTTTATAAAAATCATGTAGGATGAATTTTGAAATTATGTATAAGGTTTTTGAAAACATGAGTAATGCTTTTTGAAATCATGCACTTTATATATTAAGTAAATGTACTGTGTTAAAATTGTTTCCATACTATATGAAATATTTTGAAATCATGAAGGTCATTTTTGAAAAATATATATACTATGCATGTTGTTATAAAAACTAGAATGCAATGATATGGGTATGAGATCGAAGAATACCCTTAGTTATCTAACCAAGGATTTAAAGTGATTACTCAAAATGTCACTTATTTTCTGTACTTCGTTTCTTTAGGATGAAACGAGCACTTAGAATTTTCGAGGAAATCATGAGCGATAACTTGAAAGGGAGAACTACAAATATGGTTCTTTGGTGTAGGTATCGTAGGGGTATACCATACACACATGCAACTACATTTATACATCAGAATTGCAAACAATGATTTATTTATAATCTAAACACATTGTTTCAGAGTTCAACAAAAGAAACAAAAGCATAAGATTCAAAGCAGCAGCTCCTCAAAAGCTCATTCGTGGGTCAGATTTGCATTGACAATCTCTGGGCATTTATTCACAAAATGACCCATCTCGCCACAGTTGTAGCAAGTACCAGGCGGAAAACGAGCTCGTGCTGGATCTGCTTGAGCAGTAGTAGGATCTGCAACAGTTTTATTTTGGATCGCAAAACGGCATGTTTTGACCAAATGTCCCCATCGTCCACAGTGGGTACATTTGAAACATGGTATTTGAACTGGATGATGACCATTGCATTGTTTGCACAAGGGAGCAGTTCCCAAGTACGGCTTCTTGGCTGGTGGTGCTGCCACCTGGCTAGGTTCTGCTTGTTTGGGTGCCACGGCTGCTGGATCCTTTGAAGCTTTATGTTTCTTCGATTTTGGTGAAGGCTTGGCTTCTGCTTCCTGTGGAGATTCTTGGGTAGCTTCATCCTGGAGAGGAGACATGGCAATAGCTATTTCAACAGTCTTCAGGATTACTTCGCCTATTCACTCGGCAAATTTGGTAGCCTGCGTGTACATCTGAGTGTCGTGGTGATGAGGAGACATCCTAAAGGAAATGAAAGACATAGGAGGAAGCAATCGAGATGTTATCGGTTAATCAAAACGGAATGACAACGCATGGAAATTGCGATCATTTGTTTGTTACCTAAGGCAAACAAATGAGACGGTGACTAATCAAAGTAAACGGGTCATATTAATGTATCGCGAAGACATGCTTTAGCCTATAAGTGGACACTCACCCCAAGAGTTCCCAGGTAAGAGTGACTGGTTCGATTATGTGGATTTGTACGAACACTCTAGCCTTAGACAGAAAACTCAGAGTACAGGCATCCACCCTTCCAGATTGCACGTGTTCACATTATAAGACCCAACTTTCACGATATTTTGAAAACTTAGAGGGTTCAAAACCTTATAATAAATCATCTTAGAACAGATGATTGGTTTTCAAAGTAGATTTATTTAAAAGCAGATTTGAAATTTGTATTCATGTTGTGGTTGTCACCTAAGGATAAGTGACGGTATTATTTTAAGATCTAAACACAAGGATCTTGTGTTAGGGTCCTAGGAAGGTTATAGACTAGGTTAAAGCATTACTAATAACCTAATTCCCTATAACCATTAGCTATGATACCAACTTTTCTCTCACACCCCGACCACGTAAAACAACAAATCGTGGCAGAAACGTCGGGGAGTGTCGTAACAGAATCATAGTTTCATAACACACAGAAATTTGATGTTTCATTTTATTTAAAGATTAACCATTTACATCGTCTTGAAATCTAAACAAACAAGTTAAACAAAGTCTATCATGGTTATTAAGTCACTAAGGCCTCGTCCAGTCCTATGTGAGCATGCTTCCTAGCAATCAACATCATTCAACAACACCTGAAACATATGTAAAAACAAAGTCAGCAAAGAAATGCTGGCGAGCACATAGGTTTATGAGAGTGTCGGATTCATGGCTAGTTTACATGTTGCAATACCTAATTAAAAACCTTGTTTTGAAAAGTATAGTATTGCGACATAATTAACCAACTCAAATCAAGTTCGTTATAATTTATAAAATCTCGTAGCCATGATTCTTAACCCCAAAACATTTGTTTAATTAAATCAAATTGTAAAACATCTCGTAAAAACTCGTTAATAAAACTCGTATGGTTTATATTATTCAGAAAACATCATTGTGTGACATCGTTTCAAAATCGTTTACCCAAGTGAACTAAATAACGCCACGGTATGTAATATGATGAAAACACTTATATCTATAAGAAGTACCAGCGACGTATCTACCATGTTTTCATCACATTACACCCGTCCGGTTATCTAAACACTAACCAAAAACCAATCGTTTACCCAAATCGTTTAACTCGTTAAAATCACTTCAGTTGTTTAAATCATTCTCATTTTAATTGTGAAAACTACTTTTGGTCGTCTCGCTAATAACATCCAAACCTTCGTGACTTGACTATCTCGAAACTCGCATTAATAAACCACAAAAGGGTAAATTAACAATAACAGATTCAGTCGTTACCCACCTTACCCACACATAACCATGGGTGCAGTCTGATAACAGGATTTGTCTGATCCTATGGTACCATAACCTAATACTGGTCGGTTCGGCCAAAACTAATGAATGTTATTCGTTATGTAATTACAACCAACAAGTTTATCCACATTATCGAAATCGTTATTAATTTAATATAAACCATTTTAATCATTTTCGAAACCATCGTTAAAAACATTGAAATCATTTAACACATATGAATCACCCCAAAACATTTGAAAACAGTAAAATAGGGGAACTATGTACTCACTTGAGAACGCTTAGAAGTCTTGAATAACAATTAAGCAAAGCTAGAGGAATCACGGAAATCAATCGGCACCTAATATAAGTAACTACGTAAATAAACCGGACCTAAATCGGAAGATCGGATAGGATGAGGTTTCGTAAACCAAATGAGTATTGGAACTCATATGACATGGTTTAACAAAGCCTACATACTAAATCGAAACCTAAACTAGGTGCTTACGACCCATTACGACTCGTTTAGGTAGCTTACGCTACTTCAACGCGTCGTTCGCGTAAAAAGCGTTCGGACCGCCTAACTAGTCCTATGACAAGTATTATATGTCTTAACATGTCTAATAATGTTACCTAATTAGTTTAGATATAAAAATTTAGGTTACATATGCTTAAAATAAATTTATGTGTAAAAAGGGCATTTTGGTCATTTTTCTAAGGCATATAAATTACCTATCATACAACTAACTAAACGAAGTGACCATAAGGTATAACCTCGGAAGTTTATTCCCTCTACAACTATGATAACAAAATATGTTTGGTCGGATCCTAATGAACCACCAAACGGGTCGGGTTCGAAAGTCTAAGCGGTTGTTTAGACCGCTTATCTTACGTCCCTATATAAGCACTAAACTAAAAGTGACGAGTTAAACATGTTAAAACATGTTTAACGAAGTTAGAAAACAATTTTAATATCGAAACAAAGGGTTTTGATACCTAAGAATAGTTTGGTTGCAAAATACGCATTTTGACCGAAACTATGACTTGTCACTACACCTAATCAACGTGGTTATCAGTAGGTATAGTCACAAGGGACTATAACCATTGTGATTATGCTCACATTTCAAAGTTCAAATGAACTTTGTGTTGACCATAACCTGGTCAAAGCAGAAAGTCAAACATAGTTTGACTTTGTGCTTAAAAACGCATAAAAGCATGAAATAAACTTACAAAGGGTCCAAGCTAGGAAAAACTTGATCTAAATACTCAGGTATGAAGCATAAAGCTTCAACTTAGAGCATAAAATCAGATCAAGGTGTGAGAAAAATGGAATGAGAGCTTGGGTATTTATAGATTTCGGAGAACCGTTAGGATCGTTTCTCGCATTTCGTGCCTTGATCTTGGCCCTCCACTTGGGCACATGGTTTTCAAAACCATGGGAATACTTAAAACCCTCAAATTCCAGCCGATAGAGTGCAAAACCTTGGGTTAAAACCATCAAAACCTCAAAAATGGACCAAGTTCAATGTATCTGCCAGAAATTTCAAAAATGGTCCCTGCACTTGTAAAACTTGATTTTTTGGCACTTTTAAGCCCCGTTAACCCCATTTCAAGGCTCTAATATGAAGTTAAAGTATAGGTAACTTGAAATGTGCTCAAAAATATCTCGGATGTTGGTTCGTTTGGTCATACGGTTGTGTTGTTCGGTTAATTACGACGGAAATCGTAACGAACGCAAAAACGATCCAAATTACGCGACGAATGGAATTTTGTCATGAAAATCACTAAAATAAAATATTTTAATGATTACATAAATTTTTGGATGACCGGATATATTCAAAACGGAAGATATGCGCAAAAATGCAAACTTATGCACTTTTTGACGCTTTTAGTCCCTGTTGATCAAATAAGTTTATTTTTGCGCACCAAACACCTCAAAGCCTATTACTAAGCTATGTAAAGGATATTTAGGTCATGCTTAACTTATGATCATGTTTCGGAGTGTTCGTTACAGTACGAATCAGCATACTTTCACAGTTTGTCGAAATTAGTCCCTGTAAGCGAATAAACTTGATTTCGACACACCAAACCTTCCGAAACTTATTTCTAAGTTATGTAATGGTTATTTAAGGTATGTTAAGCCTATTTCACTGTCCCGGAGTGTTTGTCACGTTAAACTGATTACGTTTACGCATCAGTTCGCGTATAACTTTCTAGAAAGCGATTTATAGCTCGAAATTGAGTAAGAATTGATATGTGCAAATGATACACATATTTAGACAAATCCCAAGTATGAAGAACAATATTTCATTGATTTGGTATTTTTTAATGGCCGTGGAGGCGTAGATGTCACATCACATATGTTTTCAGGAATTGATGCACAGGATTGATCAAGATATACGTAGGCAGACTTGGGCCTTAGTGACAATAAAAGATGCAAGACTAGTTAATTATGTTATGTTTCTTTGTTTTTAAGACATTGTAACTTCTTTTAATCAATAAAAAAAATTTCAAATTCTATGTGTTATGAAACAATGATTCTGTTACAACACTCCCCGACGATTCCGTCGCGATTTGTTGTTTTACGCGGTCGGGGTGTGACACATAGTTTAATATGTTATTTACAAAACCAAAGCATAGTTTAATATTTTATTAATAAAACCAAAGTATACTTTTAATATACTACTGAAAACTATTATTTTGACAACTAAAGTATATTTAATATACTATCTGTTCAATTATTTTGGAATTAAAATATATTTTTAATGTATTACTTATTCGACTTTCTTAAAGCCAAGGTATATTTTTATATATACTACAAACCTTTTTATCAAAACATTGTTTTACAAACACTATATTTTATACAAACTCATTTTACTTAGTTATTTATTTATGCATCTTTCTTTTATATCATCTGATTTCTTATCACTTGTTATATGATTTATAAAAGAAAATATTTTTAAGTTCATGACTACTTTTTGTTAAACATTCTTTAAAACTTATAAGTCATGAATCCTATTTTAATAAAACCTATGTATCTCACAGGCATTTTTATGCTGTCGTACCTATTTTTACACATGTTTCAGGTGATGCTGTGTGATAATTGTTGATACATGCTATACATAGGATGGACTCGTGCCTTAGCGACTTTAAAACTTGAAAGATAATATTTGTATTTATCTGATTTGTAATAGGACAATGAGTTCATTAATTCAATAAAACGAAATTATTTAAATCCATGGTTGTGAAACAATGATTCTGTTACAACACTCCCCTACGTTTCCGCCACGATTTGTTGTTTTTCGTGGTCGGAGTGTGACACTACACACGCATCAGAAGTGTCGATCGCCACTTTGTTGAGCTAATGTGGCAAAAGACGATTAACTAGACCCTAGTTTATCTAGGAAACCAGCGACAGGATTTTCCTAGATCGAGGGAAGGTTAAAAATCGCCAATTAGTCGACAGAAGGATTACCTGGACAATTGAAGGAAACTATTGCGATTTCAG
This sequence comes from Helianthus tuberosus, assembly GCA_030545235.1. NCBI lineage: Eukaryota > Viridiplantae > Streptophyta > Magnoliopsida > Asterales > Asteraceae > Helianthus > Helianthus tuberosus. Next base: position 144,621,004 of record CM060359.1, on the reverse strand, counting down.
ATCGAAGATTTGGTTCTATTGAAGTAGTTACCTTAAAAGGATGTTAATACGTTAGCAGAGAAAGAAAAACTGAGCCACAATGATTAGGTCCTTTCAAGAGCCCATCTTGAGTTGGATCAGTCACTTATGGGGTCAAGCTACCATAAGGATTGAGTGGTGTACATGATGTGTTGCATGTGTCCAGTTTGAGAAAGTGTATAATGGATAATACACTGATTTTGTTCCTTGTAGAGGTTTATTTAGGCGATAAATGGAAGTGTATCGAAGTACCGTAGAAGCAATACGGATGGCTAGAAGAGATATGTTGATAACCGGAGAGGCGATAACAGAATTCTAGTAGTATATGCGATTTATTGGTTGTGCAATTTGTGGATATCTAAAATGAATGCAAGAAGGAAAGAAAACGAGTTTAAGAGATTAGATACTTTCGAGAGCCCATCTTCAATGGTGTGTAACTCAAACTACCTAAGGTATAGGGCAACGTATATGTAAATATACGTATGTTAAACCCAAAATGGTGGAACATTGATTTAACCCTTCCTGATTTAGTTCTTGCAAATGTTGAACCTTGGAAAAGCTAGAAAGCGTTGAGACGTGAGATTGGGAAATGAGAATATATGTAATATAGGTCTACGAAGATTTTTTTCGTAAGAAGCAAAGTTTCTTGCAGAAACTACGAGACCATATTCAGCAAGCTTGTTTTTACTGTTTTCACCTAGTGCGAAAACAAAACCTGTAGAGAAAAATTTCGGGGATGAAATTTCCTAAACAGGGGGAGACTTTGACACCCGGCCTTTCAGGTCGTACTGTACAATTGTAGTGCATGTTGTAAATAGATAAAAAGGTTGTATTTGACTGATTGTGGTGTTTATATATGATATTTAATGTGTTGGTGAATCCAAACGTTTACAAAAATTATGTTGGCTACGATAAAATAAACGCTTATCGCGTAACGATTAAAATGCGAAATGGACGTCGGTGACCACCTGATCAGTGTTAAAATCCTAAAAATAGTCTGTTATGATTAGAATAGTAATTTTAATTATAATCGTGTGAAAAAAAATAAATTAAAACGCCAAGAAACTCTATTATTCGAGTTTGAGCGCGTACCGCGCGATACTACGCGTATTTGACAAAATACTATCAACGCAGCCAGTCAAGACAACTGGTAAATATTACAATACTAATTTAGTGTGATTAATTTTATAGAATGATAAAAATAATTTAAAACGCACAAAAACGGGATTAAAACGCTAGATAAAATACCCGGTATCCAGTAAAATACCAGTTTTTACACTATATTACATATGTATATATATAAATTTGTATGTATACGTGTAATATGTATATAGAGAGAGGTGGCAGCCATGCAAATGTGTATTCTCTCCTCTCTCTTCCATTTATTAGGTGAAAAAGAGGTGCAATTATGGCAAATCTTACACCATGTTCCCATATATTGCTATTTTCAAGAATTATGTCTTAAAAACATTCAAAACTCTCTCTCTCTCTCTCTCTCTCTCTTACAAATCAGCCGAATACCCCCCCCCCCCTCTAACTCAACCATTTCAAAAATTTTAACTTGTTTTTGAAGATTAAATTTAAATCCAAGAAGGTTTCAATGTGTTTTAAGGATCTAAAGGAGGTTTCTTGGTGAAATAAGCTTCCAACCATCAAAAATCTTGTTAAAACCCACTAAAAACTTGAAAGGTATAGACTTATTTTCAAAATTTCATTCTTGATTATTAGTGATGATAAAGATGATGGAAAGTTTCTCTTGAACTTAGAATAAACATGAACTTGAAAAAGATAAAGGATGAGATTTTAAACAAAATGGAAATGGGTGTGTAAGTATATGTATGTATAGCCATAAGTATATGTGTGTGTGTATGTGATTGTGTTTTGATTTTTGATTGAATGATTCTTGAATAACATGATATTTGAATGATAGATTACATGCAAGAATCAAAAGTGTCATAAAAGAATGTTTTAAAGGTGTTTCATGATTTAAAAGGGATTTGATGAAAGAGTGAACTTCTGGAAGTTCATGTGGGTGAAAATATCTCGTATATATATGTATATGTGTATGCATGCATGTAAATTTTGGTCATATACTCATGAATGAAAGATACTTGTATTTATTTATGAATGATTATGTGATGATGGATGATATATGTTGTGCTATGTAAAAACATGATATTAATGTGTTCTTGAGTATGATTAGAACATAAAAGATGATGATGATGATGTTGTATGAGTGCATTAGATGCATTTTCTTGAACATGCATGATGATTTGTGGTCAGGAAATGATGATTTAGATATGATTTGATAAAAATCAATTTTGATCAGAATATAAACACTAAAATATAATTATTTTGATGTGTTTAGTGATATAAAACTTTTTCATAAAGTTTACTAGTCTTGCATGTTGTACTTAGTGCAATAGGAGTTGTAAAATACGTGAAATCGCATGATTTATGTGACTTACACAAAACTGCACTAATCTAAATATAACCACTATTTTAATTAGTAAATAACATGTATTGTGTTAAAATATCAAGTCATTCCAAGTTGGGATGGTTATAGTTACGTTTAACGCAAAACTATGCGTTAAAACGGTCAAAAATCGGCTTTTCAAATAATTTTTATGAAACTGATTTAGATCAGTAAGTAAACTTATATATTTAGTTTAAAAATAAGTATTTTAACTAATTTTAAATTTACTTGGTGTTTGGTTAGTCATACGTCCGAAAACGTTACCGAATCGCTAAAATACGCATTTTTCGATGAACACTAGTATGGGTAAATTTTGGGTGAACCTTATGTGTTAAGATGTGTTATCTGATTTAAACATGTGAATGTGAAAATATGTTAAGTTTTAACATGATATTGGAAATTTAGATTATGCATGTATACTTGTGCGTTTTGTGCGTTAGAAACGGTAAAAATCGCGTTAAATGTGTAACTTGTTTGTCGAGCATGAAATTTGGTACATATAAAATATTTTATGTATGCTTGCGTTAAAAATGACAAAATAGATAAGTTAACGAGATTACGCTTGTTACGGTTTTAATTTATGTGAACGTTTATCTATATATATTACGACGCGCAAATCGTAGATATATTATGTATAAACGGGTGTGTTAAGGGATTTACATGATAACGGTCACCAATAAAATCGTTCAAGTCGCAAAATCTTAAAAATATATATATATATGGACTCACCAATATATATTAACATGTCAACATAATCAAAAACGATGATTTTTCGAGAAAATCTCAAAGTTATGTAAAAATTCTAAGAAATAGAGAAACGTAGGATTTTTTTGATATATTGATTTATAAATAGTTGCTACATATAATAGGACATGTATAAATCAAACTGTGGGATTGCGCTATTTAAAAATACGCACCCAAAGGTGAGTGTCATTAAACCCCTCTTTTACTGCTTTGTATATGTTTTGGGGGTAGAACACTCCAATAAAAGGGTTTAATAATGTTTTTGGATTAAAACATACCTTTTAATATAAATTATATATTTTCGTTGAAAATATATGGAGTTTGATAAATCATACATTTTGAGGTAAAACGTTTTTGATGAATGTATGTTTGGAGGAGGAACTGGGATGGTACGGTGTTTCGGAGGAAAAACCGACCGTGATGTTGGAACGAATATTGCTTGGTCTCAAAGAAGTAAGTAACAGCATAGGCTTACATGGCAGTGGGGATTTCAGGGGATTTGTACAACATCGTATATTAAATTTGTCATATTAGTATGATATATATATATATATATATATATATATATATATTGTACATGAGGCAGACATCATATATGGTCTCAATATGGACCCTGGGCCAATGATGTCGTTTAATCGATTAAGTATTGCACGTGAGGAATTGTTGGTAGATCTATCGGGTTGGCAACCCCGTCGTGACCGATCGCCCAGTGTTAAGTCAAACGACGAATTTAGATTCTAGTTATTGTCTAGCATTGATTATCCCTGCATGGTAAATATATAGTTCGTATTGTCTAGCTAACATACGAGTCTGAAAGTTGACGCTATAAATTTAATATACAAAACTTGGGAAAATGCCTTAATGTCGGCTTTTTGAACTTATGACGGATGACCCATGGATTTTATTAAGGAAGTAAATGGACTTTCTAAAAATTATATGGATGTTTTAAAATAAACACATAATTAGAAAGTTTTCCTTTGAATCAAATTGTTTAAATTTGAATATGTGAACTCACCTTCCTTTGTGTTGACACTTGATTTTAACGTGTTCTACAGGTACTTGAGTTCGGCTTCGGGAATTATGGTGTATCTTGTGGTTGTTGATGCATGCTTTGTTACTTAATAATGTTGGACTAACTTTTAAAACTTTCTGGGACGAATGTAATAAGATCCGTGAGGATCAAAAACAACTTAAATGTGTCGTGCTTGTGACATGTTTTGAAACGTAATGTTTAAAACTTATGTTTTAAATAAGATAATATGTCCAACAATTTAATGCTTCGATCATCAAGATATAAATGGGCACCAACTTCCGTCTCACTACGTTTTATATTCCGCGGCGACGTTTTTGGGGTGTGACAGCTAGCAGCCTTTCATTCAAGCTGTTCTTAAGTTCGATACTCGTAGCATTAATCCATGTAGGTTTGACCCTATCCTTTGGCTTAATGCATCAGCGACTGCATTCGCTTTGCTAGGATGGTAGCGAATCTCACAGTCGTAGTCATTTAAAGTTTCCATCCAACGGCGTTGTCTCATATTAAGATCTTTTTGGTTAAGTAAGTGATGGAGACTTTTGTGATCTAAGTATATCACACATTTAGTTCCGTATAAATACTGTGTCCATAACTTAAGTGCAAATACAACGGCACCCAATTCCAGATCATGGGTGGTGTAATTCTTTTCATGCACTTTCAGTTGTCGTGATGCGTAGGCAGTCACTTTGCCTCTTTGCATAAGCACACATCACATGCCAGTGTACTGGAGTGTTACTCAACTTCTGCTTGAGGATATCAAAAGACTCCTGCTGTTTAGGACCCCAATCAAATTTTACATTCTTGCGGGTCAAGATAGTTAGAGGTGCGGCTATCCTTGAGAAGTTCTCAATGAACCTTCTGTATTATCCTGCTAATCCCAAGAAGCTGCGAATCTTAGTAGGTGTCTTAGGTGCTTCCTAGTTCATGACTGCTTCTATTTTAGCGGGATCCACTTGGATACCATGATTGCTTACAACATGTCCAAGGAATTGGACTTCGCGAAGCCAGAATTTGCATTTGGAGAATTTAGCGTAAAGCTTCTCCTGTTGTAGCAGTCCAAGGATGCACCAAAGGTGTTTCTCGTGATTAGCTTGATTACAAGAATAGATAAGTATGTCATCTATAAATACGATGACAAACTTATCTAGGTACGGCTTGCAAACTCGATTCATGAGGTCCATAAATATTGCAGGTGCATTAGTTAGCCCGAAAGGCATCACTAAGAACTCATAGTGGCCATACCTCGTTCTAAATGCGGTTTTAGGTACATCTTCAGTTCTAACTTTGAGTTGATGATATCCCGACCTTAGATCAATCTTTGAAAAGTAGCTTGCCCCTTGTAGTTGATCAAATAGATCGTCGATCCTGGGCAACGGATAACGGTTCTTGATTGTTACTTTGTTTAGCTCGCTGCACAGATGCATTGAACCATCCTTCTATTTAACAAACAGAATAGGTGCTCCCCAAGGTGATGAGCTGGGTTGTATAAAACCCTTTTCTAGAAGTTCATCCAATTGGGTTCTCAGCTCTTTCATTTCGGTTGGTGCTAAGCTGTAAGGAGCTCGTGTAATAGGTGCTGCTCCAGGCATGATGTCAATCCTAAACTCCACTTGCCTCTAAGGGGGTAATCCAGGTAGTTCGTCAGGGAAGACATCCGGGTACTCAGAAATGATTGGAATATCTTCTATCTTGGGTTTCGGATCATCTAATGTCACATGTGCCATGTAGATGACACATCCGCTCTTTAAGCACATGGTTGCCTTAAGTATAGATACACTATCGGGCAATCCGTAGTGTGTATCTCAGTGCATGGTGTAGCACCCCAATCGCGTAATACAACAACAACACGTGGCGGAAATATCGGGAAGTCACGTTACAAATTGCTCACAACTACTGGTACTAAATTGTTTCAATATCATTAACATTGTTTTACAAACAAAGAATACATGTAATTGTTCTTTTGTTTTAGAAGTCTAAGGCCTGAATGCAGTCCTATGCGTTGCATGCTTGAAACAGTCGAAAACCTGAAACATATGTGAAAAAAAAACAGTCACTATAAAAATGCCGGCGAATACATACGTTTTATTAGCCAAGTAAATGGCAAAACATTTGGTATTGCAATACTTTAACAGCTACGAGAGCTGTCAATCGAAAATAAATCTTGAAGCCAAAGAATGGAAAAATTTAGTATTGCAATACATAATCTTAATTGTGAAAACTCATGACAAAATAGCTTTCTATATGGCAATATGATTATTACTAAGTCATTTTATGCCTTACATCGTAATCTTGTTTAAACCATCGTAAAAACTCGTTAATATGTTATTAGAAATCCAATCGAGAATTAATAATAACTGTTTTGAAATAAATCAAAACTTTTGTAAGTATTATATAAATCAAATCAATGAGTCATGATAATACTTCAGATATCTTATAAGAATCTAACATATAAAAATATGGGAGATTCTCTGAAGATTTTGATAATCAAACATTGAAACAATCATACACATAATCCTAAAGTGATCCAGATAACGATACAAGAATAATAAAATAAGAACACTTATATATAGGAAGTACCAGCGGTGTATCCACCATGTTCTTATTTTACCCGTTTCATTATCTAAATCACAACTACCACATAAACACATAATCGTCCACTTGTTCCATCTCGTAAACACGCATTAAAGTACATAATGAATCCAAACAAGGGCTCCAATATTAGTACTCTAAACATCACATATATGTCTAACTATGAATATAGATAGATATACTACAGGGATCAGGTTCTTGTTACATCATCTAATCTAACACGCATTAAAGTACACAATGAGTCCAAACAGGGGCTCCAATATTAGTACTCTAAATATCCTACAAGAATCAATCTATAAAGATAGATAGATGCTATAAGGATTCTGGCTTCTGTTACTTTGAATCAAAACAATCCTAAATCCTAATGGTGATTCGGGATAATGCCACGAAAGGTAATACAATAAGCACACTTATATATAGGAATTACCAGCGGCGTATCCACCATGTGCTTATTGTATTATCTAGTTTCGTTATCTAAATCACCAACAATCTACACACAACCAACCATCGAGTCGCAAAGTACTTCTTAAAAACCTTACTATGAAGATAGGAAGATCTAAGACTATACCTCAAATATCCTATAGTAATCTAACTATGAAGATAGGTAGATCACTTAAGGATTCAGATAAACATCGCATTTGCATAATCGGAATAATACACACAAAAGCACTTAGTGAACACATATATGCCATACATTTTGAAAACCAATCGATTATACATATGAATCACCCTAAAACATTTGAAAACGGTAAAAGAGGGGAACTATGTACTCGCCTGGGATTGCGTATAGTTCCGGTTCAAAGGGTATAACAAAGCTCAAAAGACCAAGAGTTCAAGTGTTGAAGCGGTTCCTAGGGTAACGGATACTATGTTAGCGAATCGACACCAAAATCGGAAGATCGGGTAGAATGAGGTCTTGTAAACCAAATGAGTATTGGAACTCATTTGATATGGTTTAACAAAGCATACATTCTAAATTGGAACCTATCCTAAGTGCTTACGACCCATACGACCTATTAAGGTAGCTTATGCTACTTAAACGCTTCGTTCGCGCAAAAGCACGTTTGGACCGCCTAAATAGTCCTATAACAAGTATTATATGCCTTAACATATCTAATTAGGTTATATAATCAGTTTAGATGTCAAAACATGTGTTACATATGCTTAAAATGAAATTATGCGCAAAAAGGGCATTTTGGTCATTTTCCTAAGGCATATAAACTACTTACCATACAACTAACTAAACGGAGTGACCATATGGTATAACCTCGGAAGGTTATTCCCTATACAACTATGGTCACAATATATGTTTGGTTGGATCCTAATGATCAACCAAACGAGTCGGGTTCGGAAGTCTAAGCGGTTGTTTAGACCGCTTATCTTACGACCGTATATAAGCACTAAACTAAGAGTGACGAGGTAAACATGTTAAAACATGTTTAGCTAAGTTAGAAAACAAGTTTGATATCAAAACAAATGGTTTTGATACCCAAGAATAGTGTGGTTGCAAAATACGCATAGACGCGTATTTTGACCGAAACTATGACTTGTCACTACACCTAATTAACATGGTAATCAGTAGGTATAGTCACAAGGGACTATAACCATCGTGATTACGCTCACGTTGCAAAGTTCAAACAAACTTTGTGTTAACCAAGGACTGGTCAAAGGAGAAAGTCAAACACTGTTTGACTTTCACGCGTGAAAAAAGATAACGAGCATGAAAGAAACTTACAAAGGGTCCAAGCAATGAAGAATTGAATCAAAAATACTCAGGTATGAAGCATAATCTTCAACTTAGAGAAGAAATGATTCAATTGTGTGAGGAAGCAAATGAAATGGATGGGTTTATATAGATTTCAGAGAACCATTAGGATCATTTCTCGTAATCCGTGCATGAATCTTAAAAACAATGGGGACATGAAATACCATCAAATGGTATTGCAAATCTATGATTAAAACCATCAAAAAAAGGCTGGAAAGCAAGATTCAATGTTTCTGATCTGGGCCGCTGACGCGAGCCACGTAAGAATAAGCTTAGGCTTACGCCCTGGCCTAGCAAGTTTCACAGATTTACAATTTTAGTCCCTGAATGCCAAAACTTGGTTTTTGATGCATTTTTGACACGTTTAAGCCCCGTTAACCTCATTTCAAGGCTCTAAAATGAAGTTAAAATATAGGGAACTTAAAATATGCTCAAAAACATCTCGGATGTCGGTTCGTTTGGTCGTACGATCGCGTTGTTCGATTAATTACGACGGAAGTCGTAACAAACGCGAAATCAATCCAAATTACGCGACGAGTTAAATTCTAACATTCCAAACACTAAAGTAAAATACTTTAATGATTACAAAAATTTTTGGATACCCGGATATATTCAGAATGTAAGTTATGCGTGTAAATGCAAACTTACGCAGTTTTTGACGCTTTTAGTCCCTATTGATCAAGTAAGCATATTTCTCATAACGGACCCCTCAAAGCTTATTTCAAAGCAATGTAAAGGATTTTTAGGGTACGTTTAGATTATGATCAATTTCCGTAATGTTCGATACTATACGAATCAGCAGACTTTCGCAGTTTGATGCAAATAGTCCCTGAGAGTGAATAAACTTGTTTTTGACACACCAAGGCTTTCAAAACCTATTTCTAAGTTATATAAAAGTTATTTAAGGTATGTTAAGCCTATGTCACTATTCCGGAGTGTTTACCGCATTAAACTGATTACGTTAACGCATCAGTTCGCGTATAACTTTCCAGAAAGCGATTTAAAGCTTGAAAATGAACTTGAATCAAAATGTGAAATTGTAAAACACAAATAAACAAATTTTGAGACCAAAACACGTTGTTTCTTTGATAAAAGATTTTTTCCAACATCGTGTGGTTTTTACGGACCACAAGTGTCACAGTCTCTCCTACTTCAGGAAATTTCGTCGTGAAATTTATTCGAAGGAGACCGTAGAGTGAAATTGAAACAACTTTTGGATAAGCAGATCGCTGGATCCCAAAGATGCGGAGCATCATTTGGTGTTGGAAATTTCTGGGAATTCAAAATGTCATTTGTGATTTTCAAAGTATCTTAAGGTATTCAACCCTTTGAAACTTGTAAAAGTTTACTAGTGTTCAAAAATCATTTAAGTATGGCACTATGTTATACTAAGCTCCAAGTGTAATTCCTAGGAAACAAAGGGGTGTACATTCATGCCCTACACGTACACGGTTTCTAACGTCCCACGAGGTACATCCAATGCACCATGAGCATCCCATGCATAGGAGACGGGTCAACATACCTCTGGCATCAATATCGTCACCTTTAACACCATATTATACTCTCGGTCGGCTCGATTTGAGTTAATGAATGTACTCGCTTTCGTCCATCGAAAATAACCACACAGATAACATTTAAATACATCATCACATAATGGTCCAAGATAACATAAAATCACCAAGTGATTTTAGCAACGTTCTAAAGAATAACACAATAAGAATACTTATATATAGGAAGTACCATCGGCGTATCCACCGTGTTCTTATCGCATGATACTTCTCCCGTTACCATAATCACTCTAGATTTTATGCCACCATACTTAACAAGGCTTACTATGGTTCTCATGCGTCGAATCTCATAATTAAGTGTGCACCCATAATTACTCGTTTCGCCGCATGGTCCACATAGCTCCTCTTGTTAAGTGAGGGTAACAAATAATAAGGTCGAACTATCGTCTAAATCAAATAAGCATCGTCACAACATAACATTTGCCAAATCGAATTGTATTTCATACTAGCTATAATAGCACTACTTATTTTGCATACAACAAATTTAGTAGTAGATATTTTATTCTAGTACGAATATTTATATATGTTTCATACTTAACCAAACAGGTAGAATGCAACATATACTAATCATACATTATCATCATAATGTAAGCATATCAAGAAAATGTTTTCAAATCATGCGCTAGATATGTTAAGTTAACAAAATAAGTACGTTAAATCGACATACGAAGCAAATTGTATTTATATTCATGTACTATACATATTAGATAAACAAATCATGTATATAGTGTTATGATCATAAAACAGTATTAACTTGTATCGATCGTGTTACCAAGTTTGTACGAATGCACCAGAGTGCAATCATATTATACTAAATTATAAGATTTAGTTCCTAAAGAACAAAATCCTCAAATTAGCATGTAATTTGAAATCACACATAGTGTAATCCCATTAGACTCTGAAATTGAAAATTGAATATTAAAGATAAAGATAAACTTCTTGAAATTTATACTGTCATTACAAACATAGTCGAAATATGTACATTGTTTTTGAGAATAAACAGAAAATATATAGAGGTTCAGATGATCATAAGCGCTTGATCATTAGCTTGAGCCTCATTGACGTTGAATACTCGTCCATTAGCATTGGCAAGCTTGGGGCAGTTTCGCTGGAAATGATTTAAATCACCACAATTGAAACATGCTCTAGGGCGAGTCTGAGTAGGGGTTGCTCGACTCTGGATACGGCAGGTTGCAGCTAGATGTCCAAATAGCCCACAGATTGTACACTGGCGACAAGGAGAATTTGTTGCATGATGATAGTCGCAATGGTTGCACCAAAGTTGCTTTCCATGATAAAATCCTTTAAAGGGTATTGAGTTTAGTGGAACAGGTGCAGGAATTGCAAAACCCTTTGAAGTCTTGCGCTTCCTAGAATTTTTAGAAGATTCGGTCTTTGTTCTTTTCAAATTCTCATTAGTAGTTTTGGTGTTTCGTTTCTTGTACTTAGAAAATTTAGCGTTAACTTTGATTTAGTCAAATCTTGTTTGTTTTTATATTTAGATAATACAGTGTTGTGGATTTTGTTTGGAGTAAAGTGTTGTTTGAAAATAAACTTTTGTAATATTTTTGGATGAGAGAATACAAACCGAGTTAATGGTTTGTATTATAAAATTCTTTACCTATTAAAAATTTATTGTTTTTAAGACAAAATGTTTTTAATTAGATTTTTAAAAAGAAGAAACTTTGTGTTTGAAATTTTAAAACTTCTCATCCAAATAGTAAAAATTTGAAATTTTGAAAGACAAGGGTAGTGTTTTAAAAATGAAATAGGATCTTGTAGTGTCGTGAAATGAAAGGAATTCATTTCAACTGCATCGAATCAAACATATCACTGAAGGTAATATGATGAAATAGTATTGGGAAAGGAAAGTTGTTTCGCTTGTCACAAAGAGCAAAAATATTACCGAGGGTAATATGAATGAGTAGTGTTACAAAGGTCGTTTAGAAATCATTTGGTAGGGTCAAGATGGATAGGTCTTTATAATGCTTCACGAAGACATGCTTTAGCCTATAAGTGGACACTCACCCTAAGAGTTCCCATGTAAGTGTGACTAGTCCGATAATGCGGATTTGTACGAACACTCTAGCCTTAGACAGAAAACTCGGGGTATAGGCATCCACCCTTCCAGATTGCATGTGTTCACATTATTAAAACCCACGATTTTGATGAAAACATTTGAGGAAAACATTTAAGAAATCTTTTGATACAAATCGTTTGAGATAAAACATGTTGTGAGATATTTTGACAAAAACATTTAAGAAAACATTTTGAAAAATATTTCAATGAAAATGTTTTGAGAAAACATTTTGAGGAATACCCTAAGGCATGAAGCCTATGGTTCAGGATAAATCATCTAAGGCTAGATGATTTGTAAAGTCATAGAGTAGTTGTGTAATGAATAAGGATGAGGATTAGGAAAGAAATACTAAGTCTACTCATGTTTGGGTCCTAGGAAGGTTATAGACTAGGTTCAAGGCATGCTAATAACCTAATTCCCTATAACCAGTGCTCTGATACCAATCTGTAACACCCCAATCGCGTAATACAACAACAACACTCGGCGGAAATATCGGGGAGTCACGTTACAAATTGCTCACAACTATTGGTACTAAATTGTTTCAATATAATTAACATCGCTTTACAAACAAAGAATACATGTAATTGTTCTTTTGTTTTAGAAGTCTAAGGCCTGAATGCAGTCCTATGCGTTGCATGCTTGAAACAGTCGAAAACCTGAAACATATGTGAAAAAAAACAGTCAGCATAAAAATGACGGCGAATACATAGGCTTTATTAGCCAAGTAAATGGCAAAACATTTGGTATTGCAATACTTTAACAGCTACGAGAGTTGTCAATCGAAAATAAATCTTGAAGCCAAAGAATGGCAAACATTTAGTATTGCAATACACAATCTTAATTGTGAAAACTGATGACTAAATAGGTTTGTATATGGCAATATGATTATTACTAAGTCATTTTATGCCTTGCAGCGTAATCTCGTTTAAACCATCGTAAAAACTCGTTAATATGTTATTAGAAATCCAATCGAGGATTAATAATAACTATTTTGAAATAAATCAAAACTTCTGTAAGTATTATATAAATCAAATCAATGAGTCATGATACTACTTCAGATATCTTCTAAGAATCTAACATATAAAAATATGGGAGATTCTATGAAGATTTTGATAATCAAACATTGAAACAATCATACACATAATCCTAAAGTGATCCAGATAATGCTACAAAAATAATAAAATAAGAACACTTATACATAGGAAGTACCAGCGGCGTATCCACCATGTTCTTATTTTATTACACCCGTTTAGTTATCTAAATCACAACTACCACATAAACACATAATCGTCCACTTGTTCCATCTCGTAAACACGCATTAAAGTACACAATGAATCCAAACAAGGGCTCCAATATTAGTACTCTAAACATCCCATATATGTCTAACTATGAAGATAGATAGATAGATACTACAGGGTTCAGGTTCTTGTTACATCGTCTAATCCAACACGCATTAAAGTACACAATGAGTCCAAACAGGGGCTCCAATATTAGTACTCTAAACATCCTACAAGAATCAATCTATATAGATAGATAGATGCTATAAGGATTCTGGGTTCTGTTACTTTGAATCAAAACAATCCTAAATCCTAATGGTGATTCGGGATAACGCCACGAAAGGTAATATAATAAGCACACTTATATATAGGAAGTACCAGTGGTGTATCCACCATGTGCTTATTGTATTATCTAGTTTTGTTATATAAATCACCAATAATCTAAACACAACCAACCATCGAGTCGCAAAGTACTTCATAAAAACTTTACTATGAAGATAGGAAGATCTAAGAATGTACCTCAAATATCCTATAAGAATAACTATGAAGATAGATAGATCACTTAAGGATTCAGATAAACATCGCATTTGCATAATCGGAATAATACACATAAAAGCACTTAGTGAACACATATATGCCATACATTTTGAAAACCAATCGATTACACATATGAATCACCCTAAAACATTTGAAAACGGTAAAAGAGGGGAACTATGTACTCGCCTGGGATTGTGTATAGTTCCAGTTCAAAGGGTATAACAAAGCTCAAAAGACCAAGAGTTCAAGTGTTGAAGCGGTTCCTAGGGTAACAGATACTATGTTAGCGAATCGACACCTAAATCGGAAGATCGGGTAGAATGAGGTCTTGTAAACCAAACGAGTATTGGAACTCATGTGATATGGTTTAACAAAGCTCACATTCTAAATCGGAACCTATCCTAAGTGCTTACGACCCATTATGACCTATTAAGGTAGCTTATGCTACTTTAACGCGTCGTTCGCGCAAAAGCGCGTTCGGACTGCCTAAATAGTCCTATGACAAGTATTATATGCCTTAACATATCTAATTAGGTTATATAATCAGTTTAGATGTCAAAACATGTGTTACATATGCTTAAAATGAAATTATGCGCAAAAAGGGCATTTTGGTCATTTTCCTAAAGCATATAAACTACTTATCGTGCAACTAACTAAACGGAGTGACCATAAGGTATAACCTCGGAAGGTTATATCCTATACAACAATGGTCACAATATATGTTTGGTCGGATCCTAATGATTGACCAAACGGGTCGGGTTCGGAAGTCTAAGCGGTTGTTTAGACCGCTTATCTTACGACCCTATATAAGCACTAAACTAAGAGTGACGAGTTAAACATGTTAAAACATGTTCAACTAAGTTAGAAAACAAGTTTGATATCAAAACAAACGGTTTTGATACCCAAGAATAGTTTGGTTGCAAAATACGCATAGACACGTATTTTGACCGAAACTATGACTCGTCACTACACCTAATTAACGTGGTAATCAGTAGGTATAGTAACAAGGGACTATAACCATCATGATTACGCTCACGTTGCAAAGTTCAAACAAAATTTGTGTCGAACAAAGACTGGTCAAAGCAGAAAGTCAAACACTGTTTGACTTTCACGCTTGAAAAACGATAATGAGTATGAAAGAAACTTACAAAGGGTCCAAGCACTA
The DNA here is from genome assembly GCA_030545235.1 of Helianthus tuberosus. Lineage (NCBI taxonomy): Eukaryota > Viridiplantae > Streptophyta > Magnoliopsida > Asterales > Asteraceae > Helianthus > Helianthus tuberosus. The sequence continues at coordinate 144,605,752 of CM060359.1, read as the reverse complement.
CTGAAGAATTGAATAAAAAATACTCAGGTATGAAGCATAAGCTTCGACTTAGAGCAGAAATGATTCAATTGTGTGAGGAAGCAAATGAAATGGATGGGTTTATATAGATTTCAGAGAACCGTTAGGATCGTTTCTCGTAATCCGTGCTTAAATCTTGGCCATACATGTGGGCACAAGGTTTTAAAAACAATGGGGACATGAAATACCATCAAATGGTATTGCAAATCTATGATTAAAACCATCAAAAACAGGCTGGAAAGCCAGATTCAATGTTTCTGATATGGGATGCTGACGCGGGCCGCGTAACAATAAGCTTAGGCTTATGCCCTAGCCTAGCAAGTTTCACAGATTTACAATTTTAGTCCCTGAATGCCCAAAACTTGGTTTTTGATGCATTTTTGACACGTTTAAGCCCCGTTAACCCCATTTCAAGGCTCTAAAATGAATTTAAAATATAGTAAACTTAAAATATGATCAAAAACATCTCGGATGTCGGTTCGTTTGGTCGTACGATCGCGTTGTTCGGTTAATTACGATGGAAGTCGTAACAAACGCGAAATCGATCCAAATTACGCGATGAGTAAAATTCTAACATTCCAAACACTAAAGTAAAATATTTTAATGATTACAAAATTTTTTTGATGCCCGGATATATTCAGAATGTAAGTTATGCGCGTAAATGCAAACTTACGCAGTTTTTGACGCTTTTAGTCCCTATTGATCAAGTAAGCATATTTTCGCATAAGACTTAAAGCTTATTTCAAAGCCATGTAAAGGATATTTAGGGTATATTTAGCTTATGATAAATTTCCGGAATGTTCGATACTATACGAATCAGCAGACTTTCATAGTTTGACGCAAATAGTCCCTGAGAGTTAATAAACTTGTTTTTGACACACCAAGGCTTTCAAAACCTATTTCTAAGTTATATAAAAGTTATTTAAGGTATGTTAAGCCTATGTTACTATTCCGAAGTGTTTGCCGCATTAAACTGAATACGTTTACGCATCAGTTCCCGTATAACTTTCCAGAAAGCGATTTAAAGCTTGAAAATGAACTAGAATCAAAATGTGAAATTGTAAAACACAAATAAACAAATTTTGAGACCAAAACACGTTGTTTCTTTGATAAAAGATTTTTTCCTACATCGTGTGGTGTTTACGGGTGTCACAGATGGTGATCGACTCACCAAATGGGGTTTTGATATTGACTAGTTTCTTATAACAGGCAATTTGGGCTTGGTTACGTGACAACCAATCCATGCCTAAAACTACATCGAACCCAGCCAATTTCATTGGTAAAAGAGATAGCGGAATTGAATGATTCTTAATGGGGATATAAAGTATCCATCGAGAAGAGTCGAAGCAGTTTCTAAGGTACCATCAGCGGGTTCTACCTCATATTTAACGTCTAGAGTTTTAATAGGCATATTCAACAATTTACTAAACTTAAGGTCTACAAAAGACTTATCTGCACCTGAATCAAATAAAACTCTAGGATAAATATCATTTATGAGGAAGGTACCTGTTATAACTTTGTCATCCTTCACTGCCTCCTTGGTGTTTATCTGAAGCACCCTAGCATTCGACCTCTTTGCCTCATAAGGCTTCTTGGTGTTCTTTGGGCAGTTTGTCTTAATGTGCCCTTTTTCGTTGCAACCATATCAGGTTACATCCTTCAAATTTTGGCACTCCAAAGGCTTGTGACCTTTCTTCTTACAGATCCCACAGGGCTTGGCCTGTGGGTCTAGGGTGCATTTCCTGAAGTGCCTTTTATCACAATTCTTGCACCGGGCTTTATTACCAGACTGATTTTTATTAAACCCAGAGTTTCCCTTTTTCTTCTTGTTTGACTGGTGGGACTGATCATCCTCTTTCTTTCTCTTCCCTTCCGCCATAGCCCTCCTTTACTTACTCCTTATAACATCAAGAGTAAGAGACCAAGATAGGTCTACAGCCGACCTATAAGTGGTAGGCTTTGAAGCCTTGACATTCCCCTTGATTTCAAGGGCTAAACCACCAATGAAGCGCGCAATGCGCTTAGGCTCTGGACTGACCAGGTATGGAACAAGTCTGGACATTAAGTTAAAACCAGTAACATACGATCTACAGTCCAGATCTTCATAACCAAGGTCAGGAAATCAGTCTCCACCTTTTCCACTTCATGCTGTGGACAGTACGTATCTTTCACAAGCTCAACAAACTTAACCCGAGTGAGGTTATACAAATTTTTTTTTCCCATGGATTGCACTAGAGCTTTTCCACCATGTCAGGGTGTCGCCCTTAAAAGATTGGGATACAAACTTAACAATATACTCCTTGGCATACCCACTTATATCAACAATTGTCTCCATCTCATCAAGCCATTTCATACAATCAATGCCTCCTTTTCCCCTAGTGAAATCTCTTGGTTTACATGAAACAAAATATTTGTAAGTACATCCCTTTGTTATACCGGGGAGCCTGATCAAACATAATCTATTTGTGAGGTTCGCTTTTCTGATTGGACGAATTCTCAGATTCATCCATCCTTGACGTATGCGGTTTCGAGAGGGACTTAGAAAGAGTTTTCGAATGAGCATCACTTGACTCTTTAAGTACCTCGTTCACAGCTTTAGTAACCGCTGTGTTTATCATGGCTTGCAGTTCAGCGCCAGTAATATTCAATCTTGTATTATTATTCCTATCAACTGGGTGACTGTGAGCTTCATCGGAGCCAGCCATGGTGCAGATTTGAATGCTATATTTCAAGTAATATTAATTTGTTTAGTTATCCAATATCGAACCATTGTATTTGATGATTGAATAACCATGGTACAAAATAAACTATATACGCCAATAAGTTTAATATTTTTGAGGAAAGTGTATTTGAAATCATTTGATCATAATTTGCCTAGGTTACAATGTGTCACACCCCGACCGCGTTAAAACAACGAAACCACGGCGGAAATATCAGGGAGTGTCATAACAGAATCATCGTTTCACAACACATGGATCAAATTTTCATTTTATTGAATTAGTTATTACATAGTCTTGGAATTTAAAAGCAAAACACAAACATATTGTCTATCATTGTTATTAAGTCCCTAAGGCCTCGTCCGATCCTATGTGAGCATGCATCCTAGTCATCATAAACATCATCAAACAAAAGCACCTGAAAACATATGTGAAAATAAAGTCAGCATAAAAATGCCGGCGAGCACATAGGTTTTGTGACTGTGTCAGATTTACGGCTTGTGTACATATGCACATGTGTATGGTAATTGTTACTCGATTTTTTTGGGGTGACGAAATATAGCGACTTTTTAGAAAAAAAAATATTAAAATTGTTTTTTGATTTTTTAGCTATTTTTTGGTTGGTTCACACTTGGTTCTCGCAGTTCTCGCAAAAAATGGTGGTTCGTAACGAATCCTTCTCCGATAATATATATAGAAAAAGTATATAGTACATTACGGCTTAACATACGACAACGTTCGTGATTTATTCAATAACATGCATGATTAATGTTTTCAATATGCGTGATTTTGGATTTTTGAGTTATAACGTGCGTGATTTTAAAACGAACGTGCGTAATTACCTGTTGTACGTGATGTACGTTAAGCCGTAATGTACGCTAACCTTCATATATATATAGGACAAAGATCCGTTAGGAACCACCCTTTATTGCGAGAACCGCGAGAACCAGTGTGAACACAAACAGTAATTCCTAAAAAAATCTAAAAACCACCCAAAATTTTTTTTTTTATTTTTTTACTTTTTTTTTTTTTGAAAAAATCGCTATATTTTGTTAATAAAAAAAATAAAAAAAATTCAAAAAAAAAAATTTCGAGTAACAGTTATCCATGCACATGTGCATATGTATCGTTTCTTTGTCAAATTCCGTAATTCATTACAAATAATAGTCAATTGCACTTTCATTTACACTGTCACACCCCCAAAAATCCACCTGCGGAGTACTACCGCTTGGAGGCGTGACTGACCAGGATCCAGCCACCAATCATATTGAACAAGCAAACACATAGTTATAAAAGTTCAACCAATACAATTGGTGTTCAACAAAACATAGTCAAGTTGCAAGCGGAAGCATAAGTTTTAAATCAAAACATAAGTTTAATCGTTTCAATGTTTAACATGGCACACAGTCGTCCATGTCCCACAACGATCCTCCTCCATGCAAGCTCCAGCTAAGAACCTAAGGACCTGCAAAGCATGTAGTAACGAGTCAACAACAAGTTGAGTGAGTTCACGGTTGGGTGTTCGTTTTAAGTTGTTTCGAAAACAGTTTCCTTTATCTGGCATCCTGCCGTGGGGGTTACCCCATAGTTTAAAACGTGACTTATTTATTCCCGGTTACTCTGGCAATCCAGCCGTGGGGGCTACCCCATGTTAGTTATCTGGCATTTCGGCCGTGGGGGCTACCCCATGTATCTACTAGACTCGTTACCATATCGACTGCTGACTGTAGTCATGTTTATGTGCCCTGAAACTGTCAATGTCTATCATCATTGACGTGCCCCAGATCCATTAGTTCACGCCCGTCCTCTGCGGCACGGTGTGAGGTTTGTCAGACCTAAATAGCGCTATCTAACTAATGACCCGCTCGCCATTGGCCCGGCGATTAAGTCGATATAAAAATGAGGGACTTCGTGATAGAGTTTTGGTCTAGTACGAGTTATCTGTCCGTGAGGACGAGGAATTACATTCCTGAACCAACACTGTCCTACCCAAGGAGGACGAGGAACCCAGTTCCTTAACCCCATTCCCAGCCCAGGGAATCCCATGCTTTGTAGAGGGTGTGAACTCACCTTGGTTTGCTCGGTAGAAACACAAGAAAAGTCAAACAAGCAATGTTGTGGCTACTCACGTCCTATCATAGTTGTATCATACCAATCAGGTTCGTATTCAAACAGTGCACGTATGTTTCTAGCATAATGCATTCAAGTATCGTTCATGGCATACATGTTAAATCATGGCAGTTCGACAATATTCACATTCAATCATCAACGCATAAGATCTGTGCATCAGGCCCAAGAGTCCGGCCCAACCACTTAAGTCCGAAATGAGGTGCAAGCCCAAACAGCGTGTATCTGTGTAAAATCTCGAGTCGCAACTAGGCGTTTGCGACTCGCAACCTGAGTCGCAATCATGGTCTCGGCTCGTGCTGTTTTGGTTTCGAGTCGCAACCGGACTCGTAACTGAGGTTTCGAGTCATAAGGTTCGTGTGCTGATCTCGTGTGGTTTCGAGTCGCAACCAGGTGTTTGCGACTCGCAACCTGTGTCGCAACCGGGGGTTTTGACTCGTCATGCAGTGGTTTCGAGTCGCAACTGGAGGTTTCGGCTGGACAGGAGCTGATTCTGCACAGTGTACTTATCCAATGGAAATTTGGTTTCATGAAACAGTTTGTACTACTCTCATAAACATGTTTATTTGTCTAACTTTTACCCTAAATGGATCAAACATATCAGATTTCAAATATTCAGCCACATTCTTATCATGTTCATCAAGTTCTTCATACATTCATCATGTTCTTCCAATATTCAAGTAGTTCATCATCATTCATATGAACCTAAGTCTAACAAAAATCATGAACAACAATCAAACTCTTGAACATATTCATCTAACCCACATATATACATCCGATTTCATGAGTAATAAACCTTCTAACATAATCAAGCCACTCGGATTTAAGCCTATGTGGAACCGATAGCATTCAATCATAGTCAAACATACATTGTTCATCCCAACATAATCAATACATTAACCTATAATCATCTTTAACCGAATGTAAACATACTACATGAAACACTTATGAACCGATTACTCAAGAAGGGTGTATTTCTCATGTATAACACTTAACAAGTAGACATATTATCACATTATTTTCATCACACATCATTATCAACCGAATATCACACATTAGCACCTTTAATCATGCATAAACATGTATTTGCCAAGAGATCACTAACCGGTTCAAGTGTGGGTTCAAAGGTGTGAGTGAAGTCTTCAAGTGGGTGCGTACAAGTTGATCCGAGAGCTCCTAATGTCACCGGTTTGATCCGAGAGTGAGGGAGGAGAGTGTTGTGGTTTAGGGTTTTAGTGAAGAGGATGGAGTGTGTGTATGGGTGAGTGTGTTGTCCAAAGAAATGGCACTCATGGCTATCCATCTAGTTTATATATCCGATCCAAGTTGTGCACCCTAATGGGTTATCGAATAGGCTAGAGGGGTGTGTGGCCCAACCGGCCCACATGTTGCATCGTTCACTCGAGACCACATGGTCTCGAGTCGGGTTCTCGGTACTCGGCTCCCCTAAACGTATACGCATATTATACACACAAGCATACATATAATATAACACATAATCGCACAAAGGTTCACTTATCAATAATCACATATGTTAACTAGTTACACGTTTAAGCATGATATAACGGGATACAAGAAGGTTCTAAATTTCGAGTTGTCACATCATCCCCAAGTTGAAAGAAATTTCGTCCCGAAATTTGGTAAGCACTAACTGAGGAAGCTAGTTAAGTTGTATGGTTTTCCCAGTTTTCCTGGGGTGTCACATCCTCCCCCCGTTGATCTGGAATTTCGTCCCGAAATTCCGTAGCTTCAGCCTCAGTAGTGGTTGTACTATTTCCGAACAGTTGGGGATACTTTTGTTTCATCTGGTCTTCGCGCTCCCAAGTGAACTCTGGGCCGCGACGTGAGTTCCAACGAACTCGAACGAGAGGTATTCTAGTGCTCTTGAGGACCTTAACATCCCGGTCCGTGATTTCGACTGGTTCCTCGACGAATCGTAACTGCTCGTCGATAGTGAGTTCCTTCAGAGGAACTACGTGGGTCTCATCTGACGGACACTTCTTCAGATTCGACACGTGAAAAACGTTGTGAACTGCACCGAGTTCCGCTGGTAAGTTTAGTCTGTAGGCCACCCTGCCTATTTTCTCAATGACTTCGAAAGGTCCAACGTATCGTGGGTTAAGTTTACCGCGTTTACCAAAACGAACCACACCCTTCCAGGGCGAAACTTTGAGTAGTACCCGCACCCCAACCTGGAGCTCGAGCGGTCTCCTGCCCATGTCGGCGTAAACTTTCTGACGTTCGCGAGCTGCCGTCATGCGTTTTCGTATTTGAGCAATTTGTTCGGTCGTGTCTACCACATATTCTGGTCCAGTGATCTGACTATCTCCCACCTCTGCCCAGCAAAGAGGTGACCGGCATTTACGTCCGTACAATGCCTCAAATGGAGCAGCTTTAATGCTGGTGTGGTAGCTGTTATTGTACGAGAATTCCACAAGTGGCAGATGCTTTTCCCAGCGGTTGCCAAAGTCGATTACACATGCACGAAGCATGTCTTCTAAGGTTTGAATAGTGCGCTCGGACTGCCCGTCCGTCTGAGGGTGATACGCTGTGCTCATGTCTAATCGTGAGCCGAAGGATTTGTGCATTGCTTGCCACAGTTCTGAAGTAAAACGCGCATCTCGATCCGAGATAATAGAGGTGGGCACCCCGTGCCTCGAAACAATTTCTTTGATGTATATTTCTGCGAGAGTGGAGAACTTATCAGTCTCCTTGATAGCCAAGAAGTGTGCAGATTATGTGAGTCGATCCACGATCACCCAAATAGTATCGTTCCCGCGCTGGGATCTAGGTAGGCCAGTAACAAAGTCCATGGAAATTTGCTCCCATTTCCATTGAGGTATTTCTGGTTGTTGGAGTAGGCCTGATGGTTTCTGGTATTCAGACTTGACTCTCGCACAAGTCAAACACTTGCTGACGTAGGTCGCTATGTGGGCCTTCATACTAAGCCACCAGTACATGGTTTTGATATCGTGGTACATTTTATCCGAACCAGGATGTACCGAGTAGCGAGACTTGTGTGCTTCGTCCATCACAAGCCCTCGTAGGTTGCCATAGTGTGGGACCCAAACGCGTCCCGTTACGTAGTAAGCACCGTCTTCCTTCTGTTCTAAGCGTTGCCTCGATTCGCGTAGGGCTTCAGCCCTGACGTTTTCTGGTTTCAGTGCTTTATCTGAGCGGCTCGTATCTGGGAGGGAAGACTAGAATGGATCGTGAGTTGTAAAGCTCGCACGCGCTTAGGCGCAGTATCCTTTCGACTAAGGGCGTCAGCCACAACATTGGCTTTGCCCGGGTGATATCTGATTGAGCACTCGTAATCGTTCAGTAGCTCGACCCATCGTCGTTGTCGCATATTAAGTTCTTTCTGCTTGAAGATGTGCTCGAGGCTCCTGTGGTCGGTGTAGATCGCGCACTTGGTACCATACAGGTAATGCCGCCATCACTTAAGTGCAAACACAACAGCTCCCAGCTCTAAGTCATGCGTAGTGTAGTTCTTTTCCTGAACCTTTAGTTGGCGTGAGGCGTAGGCTATAACCTTATCTCGTTGCATCAACACGCAACCAAGACCCTGGATTGATGCGTCGCAGTAAACCACAAAGTCGTCTGTGCCTTCCGGCAAGGAAAGGATAGGTGCGCTACACAGTCTATCCTTTAGGTGTTAAAATGCCAACTCCTGTGCGTTTCCCCAGCGATAAACAACGCCTTTCTGCGTTAGTGAGGTGAGAGGCTGTGCAATCTTAGAAAAATCCTTTATGAACCTCCGGTAGTATCCCGCCAAACCCAAGAATTGGCGAATTTCCTTTGGTGTACGAGGTGCAGGCCAGTTCTTAATCGAGTCTATCTTGGATGGATCAACGTGAATCCCATCCTTGTTTACCACGTGGCCTAGGAAATGGACTTCTCGAAGCCAGAAGTCGCATTTCGAGAATTTTGCATAAAGCTGTTCTGTTCGAAGGAGTTCCAGGATAAGTCGTAGATGTTGCTCGTGTTCTTCCTGACTCTTAGAGTAGATCAGGATGTCGTCAATGAAGACTATAACGAATTTTTCCAGGTAAGGCTTGCACACTCGGTTCATCAAGTCCATGAAAACCGCAGGTGCGTTTGTCATCCCAAAGGCATGACCAAAAACTCATAGTGCCCGTATCGAGTTCTGAAAGCTGTTTTGGAGACGTCCTCTTCTCGGACTCTCAGTTGGTGATATCCCGATCTCAAATCAATCTTTGAATAGTAGCTTGACCCTTGCAACTGGTCAAACAAGTCGTCGATCCGCGGTAGAGGATAACGATTCTTCACCGTCACCTTGTTGAGTTCTCGGTAGTCGATGCACATTCTGAAGGTACCGTCCTTCTTCTTCACAAATAGCACTGGAGCTCCCCAGGGCGATGAGCTAGGACGAATAAAACCCTTATCCAGGAGCTCTTGTAGTTGCGTGGAGAGTTCCTTCAACTCAGATGGGGCTAAACGATAAGGTGCACGGGCTATAGGCGCAGCTCCAAGAGCTAGTTCAATCTGAAACTCGACTTGGCGATGAGGCGGAAGACCAGGTAATTCCTCAGGAAATACCTCTGGATAATCGCGTACAACTGGAAAATCTTCTATCTTCTTCTCTTTTTCCGAGGTGTCAGTAATGAGAGCCAAAATGGCAGTGTGGCCCTTTCGCAAGCACTTTTGGGCCTTAAGGAGATAAATGACGTTCTCAACAGCACTTCTCTTGTCGCCATGAATCATGAGGGGTTCACCATCGGGACCTGGAATACGGACAACCTTCTCGTTGCAAAGAATCTCCGCTCGGTGTTGGGATAACCAATCCATCCCAATGACAACGTCGAAACTACCCAAGACAATAGGAATGAGGTCGATAGAGAAGGTCTGGTCAGTGAGAATAAGTTTACAACCCTTGACTACGTGTGTGGCTTCTAGACTCTTACCATTTGCTAGCTCTACGGTGTGCTTGTTGTTCAAGGGTGTTGGAATACGCTTAAGCATTCGACTAACTTCTAGTGACATGTAGCTAGTATCGGCACCCGAATCAAATAAAACTGAAACATAAAAGTCGTCGAGAAGGAACTTACCCGCCACAACATTGGGGTCATTCCTTGCTTCACCTTGGCCAATCACAAACACCCGCCCCCTGGCGCCATTGTTGTTGTTGTTCCCATTGTTACCATTCCCCTGATTGTTGTTATTGTTGTTGTTGTTGTTGTTGTTGTTGTTCTGGTTCCTGTTCAGCTGGGGACAATCTCTCTTGAAGTGGCCCTCAGCTCCACACTGAAAGCACCCTTTGTTATCACCTTGCTGTTGCTGCTGGCGTTGATTCTGTTGAGCTTGCTGACGATTCTGATTGGCGGGGTATAAGCTCCTGCAATCCTTTGCAGCGTGACCAGGCTTGTTGCACCGATGACAGTTGCCCCTGGTGCATGGCCCGCTGTGGTGCAGGCTGCAGCGATTGCATTTGGGGTGATTTCCTTTGTACCCACCATGGCCTTGACCACCAGACGATTGCTGATTAGGGCTCTTGTGGTCATCAGTCTTCCTCTGCTGAGACTGGGACTGAACAGAAGTCGAACCCTTACTTGAAGTTCCATCCCATTTCCGTTTGTTGTCACTAGAGGTACCAGAAGTAGTTGCAGCACCTATGCGTTTTGGTAACTTGTTCTGCTCCACCGCCTGATCCGTGAGACGGTGAGCCAACTGGACAGTTTGCTGGTAGGTGGCGAGGTTCGCAGAAGTCACATGACTCTGGATTTCCGGCACTAAGCCCTGAAGAAATAGTTCGATGCGTTTGATGGGAGGATCCACCATAGTAGGGCACAGAATTGCCAGTTCGTTCGACCTTTTCACATAAGCTTCAATTTCGGACCCCGTCATCTTGAGGTTGAAGAATTCCACTTCCAGTTTGTGAATCTCGTCACGACTGCAGTATTCCTCCTTGATCATCTCTTTAAAAGTTTCCCATGGGGTGGCGTTGGCAGCAACCAACCCTAGTATCTGAACTTGAGCGTTCCACCATGTGAGGGCTAAACCCTCGAGAGTACCGGTAGCATACTTCACCCTGCGCGCCTCAGGGCATTCGCACATTTCGAACACAGATTCTAGCTTCTCAAACCAATGTAGGAGACCCACCGCTCCTTCAGTGCCGCTAAAAGTAGTTGGTCGGCAGTCCATGAAAGTCTTAAAAGTGCACACGGGTGCCTGAACATGCTGACCTATCGTAGGTGAAAGAAAAGACAGAGTTTAACACAAAGGTTGATTCACGAGGGTAGGATCCTAAAGATCCTAGAGTGAGTTCGGACTGCAGGATATACCTCCTGCGTGTGCAGCTGCAAGTGCTGCGGCAACCCGTTCGTTGATCAGATCCGTCAACTGGGCTTGTGTCAGGTTAACGCGTCCAGACATGATCTTCATATTAATAAGAACGTGAGTGAGAGGGGTTCGCGAAAGTACGACGTCAGAAGTGAGTAAGTGCACACGTGTTCAAGCAATAATAGTTATACTAACCAAGCATACCATGAGCAATGTACTATGTATCTAACAAGTAGGTAATATATACGCAGATCATATCACCTAGAATGTCGAGCCTTGCATGTGGAGTGAAGCATCGTTGTGGACCGTCGAGCACTGTACAGGTTATAGTCTGGTTTTAACAAAAACGTTTTCCCCTTTATTAAAACCAAGTTCACTATAACCAATGGCTCTGATACCAATCTGTCACACCCCCAAAAATCCACCTGCGGAGTACTACCGCTTGGAGGCGTGACTGACCAGGATCCAGCCACCAATCATATTGAACAAGCAAACACATAGTTATAAAAGTTCAACCAATACAATTGGTGTTCAACAAAACATAGTCAAGTTGCAAGCGGAAGCATAAGTTTTAAATCAAAACATAAGTTTAATCGTTTCAATGTTTAACATGGCACACAGTCGTCCATGTCCCACAACGATCCTCCTCCATGCAAGCTCCAGCTAAGAACCTAAGGACCTGCAAAGCATGTAGTAACGAGTCAACAACAAGTTGAGTGAGTTCACGGTTGGGTGTTCGTTTTAAGTTGTTTCGAAAACAGTTTCCTTTATCTGGCATCCTGCCGTGGGGGTTACCCCATAGTTTAAAACGTGACTTATTTATTCCCGGTTACTCTGGCAATCCAGCCGTGGGGGCTACCCCATGTTAGTTATCTGGCATTTCGGCCGTGGGGGCTACCCCATGTATCTACTAGACTCGTTACCATATCGACTGCTGACTGTAGTCATGTTTATGTGCCCTGAAACTGTCAATGTCTATCATCATTGACGTGCCCCAGATCCATTAGTTCACGCCCGTCCTCTGCGGCACGGTGTGAGGTTTGTCAGACCTAAATAGCGCTATCTAACTAATGACCCGCTCGCCATTGGCCCGGCGATTAAGTCGATATAAAAATGAGGGACTTCGTGATAGAGTTTTGGTCTAGTACGAGTTATCTGTCCGTGAGGACGAGGAATTACATTCCTGAACCAACACTGTCCTACCCAAGGAGGACGAGGAACCCAGTTCCTTAACCCCATTCCCAGCCCAGGGAATCCCATGCTTTGTAGAGGGTGTGAACTCACCTTGGTTTGCTCGGTAGAAACACAAGAAAAGTCAAACAAGCAATGTTGTGGCTACTCACGTCCTATCATAGTTGTATCATACCAATCAGGTTCGTATTCAAACAGTGCACGTATGTTTCTAGCATAATGCATTCAAGTATCGTTCATGGCATACATGTTAAATCATGGCAGTTCGACAATATTCACATTCAATCATCAACGCATAAGATCTGTGCATCAGGCCCAAGAGTCCGGCCCAACCACTTAAGTCCGAAATGAGGTGCAAGCCCAAACAGCGTGTATCTGTGTAAAATCTCGAGTCGCAACTAGGCGTTTGCGACTCGCAACCTGAGTCGCAATCATGGTCTCGGCTCGTGCTGTTTTGGTTTCGAGTCGCAACCGGACTCGTAACTGAGGTTTCGAGTCATAAGGTTCGTGTGCTGATCTCGTGTGGTTTCGAGTCGCAACCAGGTGTTTGCGACTCGCAACCTGTGTCGCAACCGGGGGTTTTGACTCGTCATGCAGTGGTTTCGAGTCGCAACTGGAGGTTTCGGCTGGACAGGAGCTGATTCTGCACAGTGTACTTATCCAATGGAAATTTGGTTTCATGAAACAGTTTGTACTACTCTCATAAACATGTTTATTTGTCTAACTTTTACCCTAAATGGATCAAACATATCAGATTTCAAATATTCAGCCACATTCTTATCATGTTCATCAAGTTCTTCATACATTCATCATGTTCTTCCAATATTCAAGTAGTTCATCATCATTCATATGAACCTAAGTCTAACAAAAATCATGAACAACAATCAAACTCTTGAACATATTCATCTAACCCACATATATACATCCGATTTCATGAGTAATAAACCTTCTAACATAATCAAGCCACTCGGATTTAAGCCTATGTGGAACCGATAGCATTCAATCATAGTCAAACATACATTGTTCATCCCAACATAATCAATACATTAACCTATAATCATCTTTAACCGAATGTAAACATACTACATGAAACACTTATGAACCGATTACTCAAGAAGGGTGTATTCCTCATGTATAACACTTAACAAGTAGACATATTATCACATTATTTTCATCACACATCATTATCAACCGAATATCACACATTAGCACCTTTAATCATGCATAAACATGTATTTGCCAAGAGATCACTAACCGGTTCAAGTGTGGGTTCAAAGGTGTGAGTGAAGTCTTCAAGTGGGTGCGTACAAGTTGATCCGAGAGCTCCTAATGTCACCGGTTTGATCCGAGAGTGAGGGAGGAGAGTGTTGTGGTTTAGGGTTTTAGTGAAGAGGATGGAGTGTGTGTATGGGTGAGTGTGTTGTCCAAAGAAATGGCACTCATGGCTATCCATCTAGTTTATATATCCGATCCAAGTTGTGCACCCTAATGGGTTATCGAATAGGCTAGAGGGGTGTGTGGCCCAACCGGCCCACATGTTGCATCGTTCACCTCGAGACCACATGGTCTCGAGTCGGGTTCTCGGTACTCGGCTCCCCTAAACGTATACGCATATTATACACACAAGCATACATATAATATAACACATAATCGCACAAAGGTTCACTTATCAATAATCACATATGTTAACTAGTTACACGTTTAAGCATGATATAATGGGATACAAGAAGGTTCTAAATTTCGAGTTGTCACATACACTACCACGTGTAATACACTACTTTTTACATTAACAATGTTAGAAATGCACATGTGCATCTATATGTATCAACAGGAAATAAGGTGTTTTGGTACACTACTTTCTCTTTCATCTATCATTCCATCCATAATACACAAGCATGCACATGTGCATTTTTGTCATTTCTTTGACAAATTCCGTAATTCATTACATATATTAGACAATTGCACTTTCATTTACACTACCATATGTAATACACTACTTTTTACATTACCAATATTAGAAATGCACATGTGCATTTATATGTACCAACATGAAATAAGGTGTTTTGGTACACCACTTTGAATACACTTTCTCTTTCATCTATCATACCATCCATAATACACTACCATTACCTCCTACCATCCATAATACAATACCATTACCTCCTACCATCCATAATACAATACCATTAACAATATTTTCACTTTATTACATGTATGTAAACACCATTTATACCATCCAATCAACATATTACATAAAAAATTGACAACTATAACCAAACCATCAACCACTAGATATAACTAACCAAAAAACATGTATATGGGCCTACTTCTCCATTCAAAATCACAAACTTTTTGTATCAAAACACGTTATATCATGGTTATACCTAATTATGCACATGTGCATTTTGAATATTGGTAATGTAAAAAGTAGTGTATTATTAATGGTATTGTAAATTAAAGTGCAATTGTCTATTCCTGATAACATATTACCGAATTTGTTGAAGTAATGATACATATGCATATGTGCATGGATAACTGTTACTCCGAAAAAAAAAAAATTTTTTTTTACGGTAACGAAATATAGCGATTTTTTATTAAAAAATATTTAAAAAAATAAAAAAAAATTGAGTGCTTTTTTGATTTTTTTTAGATTTTATTTTGTGTTCACATTGTTTCTCGCGGTTCTCGCAATAAGGGTGGTTCTCGCATGAACCTTACCCTATATATATATATATATATATATAGTGTGAGGTTCATTAGGGAACAACAAAAAAGTGAGAAATCGGGGAACACTTTTTAAAAATTTTACTCAACATGTTAAAAATAAATTTTTAATTTTTTTTCACCACATCTCTTTATAAATACTTGTAGAAACATTTTTAATAAACAAAATCAAAAACTAAAAATATAAAAAAAATAGTTAAAAAAAGGGTAAAATATTTTTTTACAATTTTTTTATTTCAAATAGTTTCTACCCATTTTTATAAGGAAAAGCACTAAGAAGAAATTTAGAAAAATTGATTTTTAACATGTTAAGTTAACTTTATAAGATATATATATATATAGGGGATGGTTCAAACGAAAACCACTTTTATTGTGAAAACTCAAAAACTAACTAAAAAAAGCCTAACAAACACACCAAATATTTTTTTTAAATTTTTTATAAAAAATCGTAGGTAATTTTATATAAAAAAATAAAAATTTTGTATTACACACGTGTAATACTACACATGTGTATGTGTACTACACATGTGTAATATTACACATATGCACTAATTTTTTTTTATATATATATACTAAAAGTGGCGAAAATCGGTATGCAAAAAAAACAAAAAAAAATTGGTATGTTTTTTTGGCTTTTTTAATTACTTTTCGAGTTTTCACAATAACTATTGGTTTTCATTTGAACATTCCCCTATATATATATATATATATATATATATATATATATATATATATATATATATATATATATATATAGGGAGAAGATCATGCGAGAACCAATGTGAACACAACCAAAAATGCCTAAAAATAGCTAAAAATCACACAAAAAAAATTTATTTAAATATTTTTTATATAAAAACCGCTACTTTTCGAAGCCAAAAAAAAAATTAAAATTTTTTTCCACTAAAAGTAGCGATTTGAGCATAAAAAATATTAAAAAAAAAAATTTAGATTTTTTTAGGTTTTTTGGGGGTTTAGTTTTTAGCATTTTAGCTTGGGGGCGGGGGGGGGGGGGGGTGGGGGGGTGGGGGGGATTTAGGTTTTTGGGTGGTGGGGGAGGGGGGTTTAGGTTTTTTTTTTTTTTTTTGGGGGGGGGGGGGTTAGGTTTTTTTTAGGTTTTTTTGGGGTTTTAGTTTTTAGCATTTAGCTTGGGGGGGGGGGGGGGGTTAGGTTTTTTTTAGCTATTTTAGGTTGTGTTCACATTGGTTCTCGCAATAAGGGTGGTTCTCGCATGATCTCCTCCATATATATATATATATATATATATATATATATATATATATATATAAAACTGTTTTTTAAACATTTTTTTATATTTTTAGTTTTTGATTTTTGTGATTAAAAATGTTTCTACATGTATTTATAAGAAAAAGCATCGAAAAAAAATTTAGAAAAAAAATAATTTTTAACATGTTAAGTATAATTTTTTAGAGTGTTGTCTGTTCCCTACTTTTTTAGTGTTCCCCAATGAAACATATATATTTATATATATATATATATATATATATATATATATATAATATAGGGGAAGGTTCATTGGGGAACACTAAAAAAATGGGGAACAGCGGGGAACTGACTCAAACGAACTCCGAAACCAGCTCGTTGAACCCTAACTAATATCTCTTAACCCTAAACCCTGAATCCTAACTCCTTAACTCTAAACCCTAAAGCTAAAAAATAAGGCCAAAACCCTAAGCTAAACCGTAAAATCTAAACTATAAATTCTAAAAGCTAAACCCTAAAGGCTAAACCTAAAATTAAACCCTAAAGCTAAACTCTAAAGCTAAACCCTAAACCCTAAAGCTAAACCCTAAAGCTAAACTCTAAGGCTAAACGTAAAGCTAAACCCTAAAAGCCAAACCCTAATATATTTAGGGTTTAGGGGTTATGATTTAGGGTTTAAGGTTAAGAGATCCTAGTTAGGGTTCGACGAGCCGGTTCCAACGCCACTGGAATGAGTCCAATTGGAGTTCGTTTGAGTCGGTTCCCCACTTTTTTAGTATTCCCCAATAAACCTCATACACACTATATATATATATATACACATATATACATATATACATATATATATATATACATATATATATATATATAGGGTAGGGTTCATGCGAGAACCAATGTGAACAAGGGGTATTACTGTAAATAAATAATAAAAATTTAATCAGCTGCCTCCTCCTCCTCCTGGACTTTAAACATAAAATTAAACCATCTTTATATTCAGTTCACATCCAGATCCAGTCTCTATACAATTCGTCATCTCAGTTCACGTCACACTCCAAATCTCCCAAAATTCGTCATCTCGATCTTATAATTCCTCATGTATTCGTCATATATTCAAATTAGGGCTATAAAAAAGAGTCATCGATCATATATTCATCATATATCCGAAATTAGGGCAATAATAATAGAATCATTGAAGATTTTGGCAAAAATCAGCTGCCTCCTCATCCTCCTGGACTTCAAACATCAGATTAAACCATCATAACATGATGCTATACAGTTCTGTGAATTTGTAAGTTTATACAATTTGTTTTTGCACTGTCAGATGTTAACTTGATGTTTAATTGTCGATTTAGATATTTTAAATCATAGTTTCATATCTGAATTAGTGAAAATGGTTTGATGTATATGATGTTTAAGGGATTCGAGGTGATTGTTGTGATACACCGACTTGTAATGTGGTAGGTATGTGTGTGTGTTTTTTTGTATGTAGGTTTTGTTACTAAATAATTTTAAATATATTTGGTGGTAATACAGAATTTAAGTTGGTAATGGTTAGGTTGTTCGATTGAAACAAACATTACCTGTTGATACTGTCAGTCATGTTAATGCACATGTGCACATAGTTATGCACATGTGCATAGTTAATTTGGTGATGATAAAGTTGATGCATATGTTGTTAACAAGGTCGTTTATGTTTATGCACATGTGCATAGTTAATATAGTGATGATAAAGTTGATGCATAGGTTGTTAACAAGATCATTTCTGTTGATGCACATGTGCATAGTGTATATGGTGATGATAAAGTTAATGTTAATGCACATATTCATTGATAATTTATGTTTATTTATTTATTTTTTATTATTTTTGTTGGTGTTTTAGTTCATTGTGGAAGAAATTGTCTATTTTAATCATTAATGATTTGTTGTATGTATGAGTTGTTGATTTGAGAAATTATGTTTTTGATCATTGATGATTTGTTGTATGTATGAGTTGTTGATTTTGATGATTTGTTGTATGCATGAGTTGTTGATTTTGATGATTTGTTGTATGTATGAGTTGTTGATTTGATGTTGTTTCAGAAGTTAGGGCTTGGATTAGAGTTAGGAAATGATGAGTCGGTTCAAAGAGGAAGAGAGAAATGAGAAAGCCATAAGGAATCTGCTTAAACTTCCAGAGAATAGGAGGTGTATTAACTGCAATAGTTTGGTAATTTTCCACTTGGTTTGTTGCCTTTTTGTTGAGTATTATTGTACTAGATCGCAATTTATACAGAATTTTGTTACCAATATTCCTAATATATCTCATGTTGTTTACTAAACAGGGACCACAATATGTAAGCATGAACTTCTGGACATTCGTTTGCACTACTTGCAGTGGAATCCAGTAAGTACTTACATGTTTTTATAAAAGCTAAGTGCATTAATGTGAAACTTTAGTTTGTATGTTAAGTATGTGTTTAAAATTTCAGCTTATATTACTTATAGAATTATGTTAACTATTTCGGTAACTGTTACGTCGGCCGAAAGAAACTTTTCTCAAATTATTTTCTTTTTTTTTTTTGGAAAAAGGCCACAAGCTTTTAATTTGCCTTAGTCCACCAAAATGGTTGAGCCGAAACTGGTAATATGTTTACTGCACATGTGCATACATGAAATAATTGATGTAATATATGTAATGTATGCAGGAAAAAATATTCGAAACTGCTCATGGATTGACAACAAGGACGTATTTGATTAATAGGTTGACCGATGAAAAATATCAGGGAAATGATAGACGAATAGGCGTTGAAACAGGAGGAATGTTGGAAGATGGTTAGTAAATGGAAAGAAGATCAGAAGGTGTGAGGTTGTGAACTAATGCGAATGTTATATGTAGGTAGTTTGTGGATATGCAATTCATAAAGATATTATTTTTTTTTTTGTTGTCTTGATGTCTTTTGATGGTAATATGTGGGTAATTTTTATGATAACGGTTGATATGAGAATTTTGACGTATACGATGACTTATATGGTGGTTGATGGGTTAAAAATATATTTGATTGTTCAAGTATATTGGTAATGTATAATGTATTACGGATGATCATGTTTGTTAATATATGATGTATTATGTTGTTTGGTAGAGGAAATGTTGGTATTGCACATGTGCGAAGTTTGATATAACATATCATATTACATATGTGGTACCCTATTACGTATGGGGTACCACATTGCATATGATGTTGTATATGTAAAGGAAAATGTATTATATGCAGTTAAGATATTCATGTATGCACATGTGCATTGGTCGAAACAATAACAATATGTAGTGAAACATTAAACATGTATGCACATGTGCATTGTTCGAAACAATAACAATATGTTGTGAAACATTAAACATGTATGCACATGTGCATTGTTCGAAACAATAACCATGTGGATTGAAACAGTAAACATGTATACACATGTGCATTTTTCAAAACAGTAACCATGTTGGTAATATATGTTAGGTGGTCTATAATGAAATTACATACGCTTATGTCTAATAAGTAATTGATATCAAAGTATCATGATAGCAATCATAACCTATGAATACGTATACAGACAATGCAAAATGATTGTAAACAAAAAGAATAATGATAGAAACTGTTTATCATTATATATAGGATAATCAAGAATCGTTAATGATTTATGACATTAATGATTTATGATGCCTGGATGAACGTCTACGAGGTTGATCAGGTTCATATATATATATATATATATATATATATATATATATATATATATACATATATATATATATACATATACATATATGCAGGGTCTTTAGCATCATCAACATATTCGTCAGTATCATTGGAATCAACGTCCTACCAACAGTTAAACTTAATGTTTATAATACGGACGTATTCGGCATCAATATCTCGGGTATCCAAAATGGTGTGCCATTAGGTGTATAAGTCGTAATTGTTCCTGTATAAAGAAAATGAAAAGCATATAATATTGTGATTAATATGGTATATGGTGTGTATACGTACAATGTATAAATGTTTAACATTTTTTTTGGTGATGAGTATGGGGTGTTAGTAATGTGATGCACATGTGCATAATTATGTACTGATGGTTAACAGTTTATTTGTGATGATTATGGATTGTTGGCAACATAATGCACATGTTCAGAATTATGCAATGTATGGAAATAAAAGTAATGCATGTAAAAAAAACAGTGAATTGTTTAATGCTTATTAATGACGAATAGGGGGTGTTGGTAATGTGATACACATGTATATGTTGGCAATGCACATGTGCATAATGTATATGTTGCAATGTATGACAGGTGTGTTGAAAATGGATTACATGTAGTTAAAATATAATGACATTAAAAACTACGCATCGATAATTTTAGATGGTATGGTTTCAATGTTGAAAACGGTGCGAACATTATGCAAACAAACAATAATTGATGAAGATAAAGAACGGTGCGGGCTTACCAATTGGATTGACGTTACCCCAGTAGGTCTCAGGTGGAGGATGCACAAGAGGATCACCGTATACCTCTGAGGTTGAGGTAAGCAAAAACCTATAAAGAAAAAGTTTAACGTCGTATTTAAACATGAAGCTGAAATACCAAGATAATCCAAAGTTCCAAAATTACACAACAATCTTTGAACCTTGCGCGAACTCTCTTTGCAAGACCAATCATATTTAGCGTGCCAATCACGTTCGTCTTTATTGTCTGTCAAGAATTACACATTCATTAAGGTTCCGTTATAATCATTTTTGGAGGCATTATGTCACAACCCCCGATCCCTGATCCCCGGGAACGGGCGGACGTGATCACAGAGTCTGGTGGTATCAGTTTGTTAAGTCTCGCAGCGGAATTTACATCAGGACCGTAGTTAGGAAATGCTTATCAGAGTAAAATCACCATATTTCATATTAATAATAACATGGGCAAAACCCAAGTTTCTTATTACAATACACTTATAGGGACAAACCCTATTTAATTGAATTTAAAACACTGTTTATTAGGTAACTTTTATAGCCACATTATCCCCAAGCCTTCAGTGCTCTCCAGCTGGCTTTTTTACTAATTGGCTTTCACATTGGGTTACCTGAAACGCGTTTTAAAAACATTTGTCAGTCGAAAATACTGGTGAGTAATCCCAATTTAATCAAGAAACTTTTTATCGATTAAAACAGTATCGAGGACGATTACAATGTTTATGTCTACACAATTACTCCATTTGGTACTATCAATCCACTGACTTGTGGGTCATATTACACATTGGCTAACTCATTGTCCAATGATAACGTACTGTCAACCTTGACTTACTACTCACAAGTAGTACAAATTTTGTATACAAAACCCCAACATACCGGCAGTAATTGAAGAACTACAATTAAGGTTTTGTAAATTATTCCAAAAACATTAACAAAAAGAGGATAAACTCACATTGCTGTCTTAGGCTTTTCGTAAGGGTTTCCTGGCTATAATCTATAATTTACACAAATGTACATTGATTAGTACCATAACCCTTTGAAATTATTAATGATACCCTCCCCGAGACGGCATTCCAACAACTACATCGGGCAGAACCACGACAGTTGTTACGGAACCCTAAATCAATCGGGCAGCGTAACTGTTACGAAACTGGGGTTATAATACTTACAATGGAGCAGAACCTCGCTAATTAGGGGTATAATACCCGTGTATTATAACACTACTACAGAAATTGTGATTTGAGATTTGAGAATGAGCGACGGAAAACGAAGTCTGATGCGTTCTATTTATAGTTGTGAAATCTGACTTTCAGGCGGCCCGCGTAAGGTAAGGCTAAGCCTTACGTGGCCCGCGTCAACATGCGGTCAACATATAGCTTAGCTGAGTCGCTGAGTAGGTCCGCCACGATGATGACACGTATCATCACCTGATGTCTCCGCGTTTCATGATCTGTCGCGGCCCGCGTCAACTTAGACGAGGTCTTACGCGGCCCGCTTGAACTAAAGAAGTCAGCGGAGTCAAAGTTTGGTCTTGATACGGCCCGCGTAAGCTTGAGGTGAGGTCCTATGCGGCCCGCCTCAGCTTACTATTTCTTATTTTTGATTTATTTTATAAACCATAACATAATTTGGGCTCAGTTTTCACATACGGGTGTAAAATATAAGACATATTGGGACAATTTAAGATATAATAGAGGGTCGGAAATATTATAAGGGTGTTGGTTTTACCGAGGGTTGTTACATTCTCCCCACCTTGTTTTAGAGCTCGTCCTCAAGATCTATTGAAATAAATATGGATATTTCCTTTGCATTTCTGATTCGAGTTCCCATGTGTATTCAGGTCCTCTTTTGGAGTCCCATTTCACTTTGACTAGAACTAGTCTCTTATGCTTGAGATTCTTGACTTTCCTGTCTTCAATTTGTAGAGGCCTTTCTACAAACTTGAGTTGTTCATTTACCTCTATATCCTTAAGTGATACTATCAATGATTCATCAGCTAAACACTTTTTAAGATTAGATACATGAAACACATCATGTATTCCTGCCATTTCCTCTGGCAGTTGTAGCTGATAGGCTACAGGTCCTATTCTTCTAATAATCTTAAAAGGTCTAACATACCTGGGACTTAGCTTTCCTCTTTTGATGAATCTTACCACTCCTTTCCAAGGAGAGACTTTCAATAATACTTTATCTCCTACTTGAAATTCCAAGGGTTTGCATCGGTTATCAGCATAACTCTTTTGTCGATCACGTGCTGCTTTCAGTCGTTCCTTGACTTGAATAATTTTGTCGGTTGTTTCCTGCACTATTTCAGGTCCAGATAGTTGCTTTTCCCCAATTTCTGCCCAACAGACTGGGGTTCGACACTTTCGTCCATAAAGTGCTTCGAATGGTGCAGCATTGATACTTGTGTGATAGCTATTATTATAAGAAAATTCTATTAAAGGTAAGTGATCGTCCCAATTACCTCCAAAGTCAATTACACAAGCTCTAAGCATATCTTCCATCGTTTGAATTGTTCTTTCACTTTGTCCATCTGTTTGTGGATGATAAGTTGTGCTCAATTTTAACTTGGTTCCCATTGCCTTTAGGAAACTTGACCAAAAATGAGATGTAAATCGACTATCTCTCTCAGAAACAATTGATAAAGGAATGCCATGTAAAGAAACAATTTCATTTACATACAATTTAGATAATTGTTCCATACTAATTGTTTCCTTCATTGGTAGAAAATGAGCTGACTTGGTTAGTCTACCTACAATCACCCAGATTGTATTATTTCCTTTCCTAGTTTTGGGTAATTTAGTAACAAAATCCATTGTTATTAATTCCCATTTCCAAACTGGCATTTCTAATTGCTGTAACAAACCTGAGGGTTTCTGGTGTTCAGCTTTAACTTGGGAGCAAGTTAAACATTTAGAAACATAGGTTGCTATGTCCTTCTTCATTCCTATCCACCAGAAATTTTTCCTTAAATCCTGGTACATTTTATCACTTCCTGGATGCATCGTATATTTAGATTTATGTGCTTCTTCTAATATACAATGACGTAGGTTTTCTAATTTAGGTATCCACATTCTCTTTTCATGGAATCTCCATATTCCATCTGTTCCTTGTTTTAATTCTTTTAACATACCTTTTAATTTTTCAGAATCATCCTTGATTACTGATTCTTGTGCTTCTCTTATCTGATCATTTAAATCTACTTGCAGATTTAATTTAAGAGAACGTACCCTTCTTTGCTTTTCATGATACTTTCTACTTAAAGCATTGGCTACTACATTTGCTTTTCCTTCATGATACTGGATATCACAGTTATAATCACTAAGAAATTCCATCCAACGTCTTTGCCTCATATTCAACTCCTTCTGTTGAAAAATATACCTTAAACTCTTATGATCAGTGAATATGGTAAACTTATTACCATAAAGGTAATGTCTCCAAATCTTAAGAGCAAAAGTTATAGCTCCTAATTCTAGATCATGGGTTGAATAATTCTCTTCATGATTCTTAAGTTGTCTAGATGCGTAAGCTATAACCTTTTGTCGTTGCATCAACACACATCCATAACCTAATCTAGAAGCATCACAATAGACTACAAAATCTTCAGTTCTGGTAATGCTAGTATGGGTGTATGGGTTAATCTTTGCTTAAGAATTCTAAAGGCTTCTTCTTGTTTTACTCCCCATTCAAACTTAACAGATTTACAGGTTAACTTAGTTAAAGGAATGGCTATTCTAGAAAAATCTTGAATAAATCTTCTATAATAACCAACCAATCCTAAGAAACTTCTAACCTCAGTTGGTGATTCAGGGGTTTTCCATTTTGTAATGGCCTCGATCTTTGTTGGATCAACATGAATCCCTTCATGATTGACTAGGTGTCCAAGGAATTGTACCTGTTCTAACCAAAACTCACACTTTGAAAACTTAGCATAAAGCTTTTCCTTTCTTAACAGACTTAAAAGTACATGCAAATGCTTTGCATGTTCCTCTTTATTATTAGAATAAATTAGAATATCATCTATAAAAACAATTATGAATTTATCCAAATATTGCTTACATATTCGGTTCATCATGTCCATAAATGCAGCTGGAGCATTGGTTAAACCAAATGGCATGACAGTAAATTCATAATGGCCATACCTTGTTCTAAATGCGGTCTTAGGAATATCCTCTTCATGTACCTTTAATTGATGATATCCTGACCTTAAATTGATTTTAGAGAAAAATCGGGCTCCTTGAAGTTGATTAAACAAATCATCGATTCTTGGTAATGGGTACCGATTCTTAATCGTGACTTTGTTTAATTCACGGTAGTCAATGCACATCCGCATTGATCCGTCCTTCTTTTTAACAAACAATATCGGCGCTCCCCATGGCGACGAACTTGGTTGTATAAATCCTTTTTCCAACAATTCATCTAATTGTTTCTTTAATTCTTGCATTTCTGCAGGTGCCAAACGGGAAGGTGCTTTGGCAATCGGTGATGTTCCTGGTATTAAATGGATTCTGAATTCAACTTCTCTATCTGGAGGTAGTCTTGGTAGTTCTTCTGGAAAGACATCTGAAAACTGAGATACTACTGGAATATCTTTTAGTTCTTTTCCTTTAGTGTTAGTGATTATAGAAATCAAATACACTATAGAACCTTTTCTTATATAACTTGCAGTTTTCATCACAGAGATAAAATTAGTAGACCTAAAAGGTTTATCTCCTTTAATTGTGATCTTTTTACCTTTTGGTGAACTTATTTGAATTAACTTTTGATCACATAAAATACTTGCTTTATTGGCTATTAACCAATCCATTCCTAAAACAACATCGAATCCTACCAGATTCATGGGATAGAGGTTTGCAATAAATTTCTGATTTAAAATTTCTATTCTTGCTCCCTGCAAGATTTCAGAAATCCTAATGGTTTCTCCATTAGCTGTTTCTACTACGCATTCTTGTGGTAGTTTAGTTAATGACTGATTTAGAAATTTGCAAAACGATGTATTAATAAAACTTTGGTTTGCACCAGAGTCAAATAATACTTTGGCAAAAACATCATTAACTAAAAACGTACCAGCTATGATATCTGGGATCATCTTAGCTTCATCTGCAGTTAGAACAAATGCTCTAGCATTTTTAGTATTCTTGTTGTCTGCAGTTGGGGCCAATTTCGGACAGTTTGGCCTGATATGACCTTTTTCTCCACAGTTGTAACATAATCCATTACTGGATTTCCTCTTTCGATTTTCTTCCTTGTGTCCTGGCATCTTGCAATAATTGCAGAGATTGGAGCATTTTCCCGAGTGCTTTTTCTTGCAGACCTTGCAGTATGTTGTAGAGGTAGAACCCATATTCCTACGATTGTAATTTCCAGAACGGAATTCTTGAGTAAGCCTTTGGGTTAAGTTCCTCCTCTGGTCTTCTTCTCTAGTACGAACTAGTTCATCAGTCAAGGTATTTGTTAATTCTACCGCTTCTTCTATGGTTTGAGGTCTAGCTGCCTTGACTATGTGTCTAATCTCTCCAATTAATCCCCAAATATAACGGGAAATTAACACTGGTTCTGATGAAGCAAGTGTTGGCACTATTCTAGCATATTCAAAGAATAACTTAGTGTACCCTTTGCTATCCACACCAGTCATCCTAAGGTTTAGGAATTTGTTTGCTATCTGTTCTTTCTCATTGGGTGGGCAGAATTTCCTTTCCACCTTGTCCTTAAATTCTTACCATTCCATAATATAAGTTTGATCACTTCCTCTTGTCTGGAGGATAGTGTTCCACCATTCTAATGCTGCATTCTTAAACAGATTAGAAGCAAACAATATTCTATCTTCTTCAGCACACTTACTTATCCTTAAGACTGCCTCAGTCTTTTCTATCCAGCGTAAGGTTGCAATGGCCCCTTCGTTGCCCGAGAATTCCATTGGTTTACAAGACCAGAATTCTTTATAAGAACAACCATAAGGCATGGTTCTTCTTCTTTTGGGAATAAGCATTTGAAGTAAAGGTCCATTATTCACGCTGTGTTCAAGTTCAAGTGGTCGCTTACTGCTATGTTTACTTTTATTATCAGCGTCCTTAACAGTTTGAAGTATAAATGGCATTGCATCTATAATTCCCGGTGCCACAATGTGTTAAACTGCACTATTGTCCATTTGGTTTTCGTTGTTATGGATACTTGGATTCTCATTAACCATGTTAATGTTACTCTGGTTATCGTTATTCAGATTGCCTTGATTTCCTTCGTCGGCCATCTGAATTTTAAACATTTATCCCATATTAATATCACAAGATAATAAGTAATATTGCCATTTACATGACACGCAATCTAGCCAAAAACGTAGATCATTGTTACTTTACTCTTTTCCATATACTTATGCGTCTATTACACACTAGTACAGAAATAAAATTACAATACCAACAGAAATAAAATAATAATATGCATCCATACACACATCTTTTATTTTATTTATTATGTTATGATTACTACTACTTCCTCCATTCTAGCATTCACGGATATGGATTTATCCAAAAATCCATATTGCGCTCATCGTATTTCCATACGAGACGCTCTCCCACCTGACGCACCCTCTCACTGCTTTCTAAAATTTCCTCCCTGAAAGTCCTAAGTTCTTGAACGTTTTCTGCACTCATTGGGGGTGCAGGTTCTCGGACTGGGTTTGGAATCTGGGGTACAGGTTCCTGATATGGGGGTGACAGTTCCTGAAATCGGTAAGGATCCTCTAATATTTCCCTAATATAATCATCTTGGTAATAGGGATCTAAAGGGTCCATACCTAGGTAAGCTTCTATGTTCTGTATGGGTGGATAATCCTGGACAGGGTAACGTTGCACAAAGTCCCTATTATCGTCCCACTAGGGGTCATAATTCGGGTCTAATGGGTTTGGTGCAGGCACCCTAGGAATTTCTTCTGGGTTAAAGTCGTGCATTTCCACTTGGTTTTCCTGGTTTTCTATTTCCATGGGTTGTTCTGGGTTTTGTGGTTGTGGGGCTACTAGTTGTTCCAGACTTGGGTCAGCAGCAGTTGTAGCTAAGATATGGAAATTAGCTAAGCTTCTATTTAGCATATCTTGAGTATGGGCATCTGTCTCTCGCTTAATAGCTGCTAAAGCCCTTTGCTGTTGCAATTTTTGCATTCTCTTCCTACGAGCAAAAGCTTCTTTACTGAACCATCCTCGTTTCTTAGTAGGAAATGGTTCTTCAGATAGAGCTCTAAAAGCAAATATTCCATCTTCCTGATCAGCAGTATACCCTGAAAGGGCAGGCTGTGATGATGTACCTTCACACCTAGGTGAATCAGATAACTGACGATTCACGTCTGATGGTCCTTGATCACTCATACTGAAAACTAACAGATAATCAAATAACACATAACACATAATTACATTTATGCATTTATTTACATAATTTTATTTCCTAACACAGATTTCAGAATTTTAAGTGTCAGCAGAACACTTCTTTGGCTCGATCCTTGGTAATAGGTACCGATTCTTAATCGTGACTTTGTTCAATTCACGGTAATCAATGCACATTCGCATTGACCCGTCTTTCTTTTTGACGAACAGTATCGGCGCTCCCATGGCGATGAACTTGGCTGTATGAATCCTTTCTCCAACAATTCGTCCAATTGTTTCTTTAATTCTTGCATTTCTGCTGGTGCTAAGTGGTAGGGTGCTTTGGCAATAGGTGCTGTTCCTGGTAGCAAATGGATTCTGAATTCAACTTCTCTGTCCGACGGTAATCCTGGTAATTCTTCTAGAAATACATCTGGAAATTGGGATACTACTGGAATATCCTTCAGTTCTTTTTCTTTAGTGTTAGTGATTATAGAAATCAAATACACTAATGATCCTTTTCTTATATAACTAGTTGTTTTCATTACAGAAATGAATTTCGTGTATCTAGGTGGTTTGTCTCCTTTAATTATGATCTTTTCACCCTTTGGGGAATTTACTTGGATTGACTTTTAATCACATA
The DNA here is from genome assembly GCA_030545235.1 of Helianthus tuberosus. NCBI lineage: Eukaryota > Viridiplantae > Streptophyta > Magnoliopsida > Asterales > Asteraceae > Helianthus > Helianthus tuberosus. The sequence continues at coordinate 144,576,971 of CM060359.1, read as the reverse complement.
AAATACTGGCTTTATTAGCTATTAACCAATCCATTCCTAATACAACATCAAATCCTGCCAGATTCATTGGGTAAAGGTTTGCCATAAACTTTTGATTCAAAAATTCTATTCTTGCTCCCTGCAAGATTTCAAAAATCTTAATGGTTTCTCCATTTGCTGTCTCTACTAGACATTCTTGTGAGAGTTTAGTTAAGGGTTGATTAAGCAGTTTGCAAAATGAAGTATTAATAAAACTTTGGTTCGCACCAGAGTCAGATAATACTTTAGCAAAAACATCATTAACTAAAAACGTATCGGCAATCACGTTCGGAATCATCTTTGCTTCTTCCGTGGTCAGCACAAATGCTCTAGCATTTTTAGTAGTCTTATTGCCCATGGCAGGAACTAGTTTCGGACAGTTCGGCTTGATGTGACCTTTTTCTCCACAGTTGAAGCACATCCCATTATTAGGTTCCTCCTGCAATCTTTTTCCTTGTCCCCTGGTATCTTGCAGAAATTGTAGTAAGTGGAGCATTTTCCCGAATGCTTCTTCTTGCAAGCCTTGCAATAGGGTGTAGAGATAGAACCTACATTTTTCCCACGGTTGGAATTACCGTAGCGGAATTCCTGGGTAAGCTTTTGAGCTAGGTTTCTCCTCTGGTCTTCTTCTCGTGTACGCACTAATTCATCAGTCAAGGTATTTGTTAGTTCTATAGCTTCTTCTATGGTTTGGGGTCTAACTGCCTTGACTACATGCCTAATCTCACCGATTAGTCCCCAAATGTAACGGGAGATTAATAATGGTTCTGGTGAGGCAAGGGTTGGTACTATCCTAGCATATTCAAAGAATGTAGTAGTATGACCCTTACTATCCACTCCAGTCATTATAAGGTTTAAAAACTTATTTGCTATCTGTTCTTTTTCATTGGGATGGCAGAATTTCATTTCTACCATATTCTTAAATTCCTCCCATTCCATATTTTAAACCCTGTCACTTCCCCTAGACTAGAGGATAGTGTTCCACCATTCTAAAGCTGAGTTCTTAAACAGATTGGAAGCAAACATTATCTTATCCTCTTCCGCACACTTGCTTCTTTTTAAGACTGCCTCAATCTTTTCTATCCAGCGTAGAGTTGCAATGGGTCCTTCATTGCCCGAGAATTCTATTGGTTTGCAGGACCAGAATTCCTTGTAAGAACAACCATAAGACATGGTTCTTCTTCTTTTGGGGATGGGCACTTGAAGTGCAGGTCCATTGTTTACGCTGTGATCTGGTTCAGTGGGTCGCTTACTGCCATTGTTACTCTTATTATCAGCTTCCTTAACAGTTTGAATAATAAATGGCATTGCATCTATAATTCCTTGTGACACTATGTGTTGGATGGCACTATTGTCCACTTGGTTTCCATTGTTATTGTTGTTCGGATTATCGTTGTAATTCTGGTTTTCATTGTTCTGGTTTTCCTGATTCACTTCATTATCCATCTGAGTTTTAAACATTTGCCAATTATTAATATTACAAAATAATATTTAATGCAAACAAGCACATAACACATATTGATCAAAAACGTCGAACATTGCGACTTACTCTTTCTTATATAGTATGCATCCATATATATTACAATACAACTGGAATTGAAATTACACTACTATTAGGCATCAGTAGCTATTGTGTAGATATATATATATATATATATATATATATGTATATATATATATATATATATTTTTTCAAACATACACACATATTATATATATATTATTATTATTATTATTATTATTACTACCACCACCATCACTGATATGGGTTCATCCAGAACTCAATATTGCACTCGTCATACTTCCAGACGAGTCGTTCTTCGACCTGCCACATCCTCTCGCTACTTTCTAAAATCTCCTCACCGAAAGTTCGGAGCTCTTGCACATTTTCTTCACTCATTGGGGGTGCAGGTGCTGGGACTGGGTTTGGGAACTGAGGCATGGGTTCCTGGTACGAATATGGATTCTCTAGAATTTCTCTAATGTATTGATCGCTATCATAGAAGGGATCTAGAAGGTCCAAACCTAGGTAGGCTGCTAGATTTGGCATGGGTTCGTCTTCTGGTATTGGGTATCGTTGCTGGTAATCCCTATGGTCGTCTAACCACGGGTCGTAGTTTGGGTCTAAGGGATTGGGTGCTGGTACTCTAGGTATCTCTTCTGGATTAAAATCATGCATTTGGACTTGGTTTTCTAGGTTGGCTTCAATCTCCATTGGTTGGGTGGGAAACAAGGGTAATGGTTGGGGTGCTATATGTTGCTCCAGATTAGGATCTGTGGCTGTAGTTGCTAATATATATAAGTTTGCTAGACTCCTATTTAACATATCCTGGGCATGAGCATCTGTTTCCCTCTTAGCGGCGGCTAACACACGTTGCTGTTGTAACTTTTTCATTCTTTTCCTACGTTCATGCGCTCCTCTACTGAACCATCCTCTCTTTTTAGGAGGGAATGGCTCATCAGACTGAGCCTAAAACACGAATATCCCATCTTCATTGTCAGCTGAATACCCTGAGAGGGCAGGCTGTGAAGAGGTACCTTCGCTGCTAGGTGAGCTGGACAACTGACGGTAGGCGTCGGAAGGTCCTTGGTGGCTCATACTGTAAACTAACAAATAGTCAAATAACATACAAAAATAAAATATATATATGCACGTAGTTTCGTAGAAATTTTCCTAACATTTCGAATAATATATTGGTGTCAGCAGAACACTTATGTGGCTGAATCAGTGGCTTGGCTCTGATACCACCTTCTGTCATAACCCCCGTCCCCTAATTACCCGGGAACAGGCGGCCGCGGCCAGTTTCGGTGCTATTCATGTTTATCATTTTGGCAGCGGAAATTACATAAGGACTGTAGTTAGGAAATATTTTATCATAGTAAAATATCACACTTTTATAATATTAAACATGTGGGAAAATCTAAAGTTTTAAGTACATACATTTTCATAGGAATAAATCCTATTTTATTTAATAAAACATCTCTTTTATTTTACGTAACTTTATAGCCATTTTTCCAAGCCTTCAGTGCTGTCCAGCTGGCTTCTATTTTGCCTTTCACATTTTGTTACCTGAAACGCTTTTAAAAACATTTTATCAGTGGGAAACACTGGTCAGTGAATCTCAGTTTAATCAAGTTAAGTAAAACCTTTGTACAGTATTGAGGGCGGTCGCACAATTACATTTGTTTCCATCTACTTTAATTACCACCCACGGTACTGTCAATCCGACTTGTGGTCATGTTACTACTCATAATGTAGTAACAAATTTTGTATACAAAACCCCAACATACCGACGATAATTGTAGAATACAAATACTCAAAAACTGTTTAATATAATATTAATTGTGTGAGGTTTTGTAAAAACAGTTTATTAAAAGGAGATTACTCACATTGCTGTCTTAGGGTTTTCCTTAAGGATTTCCTGGTGATTATTTATTAAATACACAAATGCACACGCGTTAGTATAATAACCCAATATTTACATTAGTAATACTCTCCCCGAGACGGCATTCCAACGACTACGTCGGGCAGAACCTCGACAGCCATTGCGGAACCCTGGATCAATTGGGTAGCGTATCTAATACGTAACCGGGGTTATGATACTTACAACGAGGCAGAACTTTATTATTTGGGGGGGGGGAGGGTATTATGCCCGAGTATAGCTTATACTATGTGAGAATTTAAGAGAGAAAGATTTGTGAGCGACTGGAACTGAAGGCCGATTGCATCTATTGATAGTTGTGATCGTCGACCTTGTCGCGCCCCGCGTAGGTAGTAGCCAAAGGCTACGCGGCTCGCGAGACCAGCTAGGGTAGGCCCTAGCTTGGCTGATTTGACTCGTAGCCTCCACACGCGTCCTGACACGTGGCGCCCTAGGGTGCGGCCTGATCTCCCATCTGTCGCGACACGCGTAAGATTCCTAACGCGCCCCGCGACAGCACATTAAAATTTGTTTTTATTTAATTTTAATAAAAATAATGGTATTCGGGGCCCGTTTTCGCATACGCGGTATATTTTAAGACATATTGAGGCATTTTAAATATATTAAGGTGTCGAAAATATTTTGAGGGTTGTTATATGATTCACTGCATGGATAGATTTTTTTTCACAAATAGTGCAGAACAAAGTGCCTTTCGTGTTGTGATTGATTTTTTTTGGTGATAGGCAATAACCATATGTCGATCTTCTGTATTGTGATTGATATTTTTTTTGCAAATAGTGCAGAACAAAGTGCCTTTCGTACCTTTACCCCTTCTAGAACCAGATTTTAATTTTACTTTAAGATATTGACTGTGGTTAGTAGTTTTGGGTGAGACCACTGGAAGGGTAGCAAATGGTGTTGTACTCCATTCTGAGGTCACAAAAACTACTAGTTTAAACGCTTTATGAACACATGTTTCATCAGATCATTTAGAATCATGTTTGTCTGAGAATTTTTCTGAAGAATCAAGTTTTTTTTCACACCCCTTTTTGATAAGATATACTTCGTCCCAATTTGAATTTTAGAGGTGCATCAAATTGAATCCTGTGTGTGATCATATCCCAATCCGAAGTTGATGTTACTCTTAGATTGTAGATTCAATAGAATCTCAAATCCCTTGCATTACTCTACCCATTTTTGACAATTTACATTGGTAGATTCAAGTTTCTTTTGACAAGTTTGATATTTTGAAAGAAGTGAGTCAGATTGTGTAGTGTTAATAGTTGCTTCATGTTTTGAAATGATTTAGTCTTTCTCTTTCAAAATCTATTTGTGAGAACTAATGACTTGTACTAGAAGTTTCTCGGAGTTCTCAGAATTTTCAAGAAGCATGATATTCACTACTTTGATATCTCCAAATGTGTTGGTGCAGTTTTTGTGTCCGATGTTGTTCGAATAGATTAGATTATTTTGTTATGCTGATTATGTAATAGTTAGTGAAACGGTCAAACAATCGTGTATTGACCCGCTCATTTGAAGTGCTCAAACGAGAGGGTTATGTGTTTGACCGTGTGTGTTTGCAAGACAAGGGTTGTGGCTATAAATACCATCACTTGTTCATTTTCAAAAGAGAGAGAGGGTGAGCTCATTGAGAGAGTTCACAGAGAGTTTTAGTGTTTGGGAGAGAGATCACCACTTGGTCTCTCCCCGGATGTATACTCCTTTGGTATTAGTTCGGTTAGCTTGTAATCGGGCCGATTTGTAACGTTGTACTATCGGATTAATACAAAGAAGTTGTTTGTTTTTCTCTAATCTCTCCCGTATTGAACTTAATCACTCACTAATCACGGGTTTTGGTCTGAAATCACGAACCTACAATTGGTATTAGAGCCATGGTGCCCGATTTAGTGAATCTAACAGTTTGCTAAGTCACATGTGCTCTAGATCTGTGATTTTTGTTCAAGATGTAAAATAGTGGAACCATTAAGAAAACCCATATTTAGACCGAGATATACGAATCTGAAGTGAATCGGTTCTATCCGAAGGTTGGTTTGTTGTTTCACACCAGAAAATCAAGTTTTTCATCTTGTTTTGAAGCTTCTTCATCTGATCTGCAAACACAGGCCGCTGTGTTCTTGAGTGTGGTGGCTGCTTGAAAAGAAACTAGGGCTTCCCAAAAGTGAACCACGAACTTTTCCAGCGAAGAGTCTCATTTGGGACAAACCCTCCAAGCCACGAAGACTTCATTGGATGAAAACTCAGTACTAACGAAGAATCAATGAGTGTTCGTCAATGGTATCTTGTCTACGAAGAATGATTATATACGGACGAAGACTCCTAGTTCCTCCTAGTCGACGAAGACCTGCCTGGACGAAGACTCCACATGTGCGACGAACGATCTAGGCCTACGAAGAGTCCCTGCCACGAAGAACTACCATGCAACAAACAATAGTTAAGGGTTCGTCGGCCACTCAATGGATTAGACGAAGTCTTTTATCGACGAAGACTGCTTGCCGATGAAGTCTTGATGTTGACGAAGTCTCCTTGCCGACGAAGTCTCCAAGGTTCGTGGGCTTGTCAATTGTTCATGAACAATTAATTGTTAATGACCATTATTAAACAGATCCATATTATCTTTCGGTCCAATAACAATGTGTTCAATTAAATTCAAATCTTTTCATGTGAAACGATAATTTTTTGCTTGGATCGAGAACATGCAATTCAGACATCATTTGCATGTGAAAAGATTAGTTAACGGCCCATGTGCATTCGAAGATTATTGGACAAAGGATTGGTCCAATCAGATTTTCTATAAGTGGTGGTCAGTGATAAAGGTCCAGTAACAATCTAGTCTAATTAAAAAAAAAGGTGGGTGTGGCTGTCCAATCTTTGGTTGGTCCAATCTACAAACAAAGTCATCTGGACTTAAAAGGAATACACAGCTCGAGAAAGTTAAGGTCCATTGAGGGTATGTTTGGCATGAATCTTTTAAGAGCTTTTAGGAGCTTCAAGCTTTAAGCTTTTAAGAAAAAGTTCCTACTGAATAAAAAGCCTTGTTTGGTTGAAGAAACTTGAAGCTTTTATGTTAGGAGCTTAAAGGTTTTGGTTGAACGCTCCTACTAGTAGCGTTTAGAAGGAGCTACAAGCTTTTAGGGAAAAATAACTATTTTAACCTCTAAATATAATGAACTTTTTAATGCACAAACTTTTAAATTTTTTAGTTATGTCCATTTTAGTCATTTTGTACATTTTATTAAAAGCTTCAGCTACTCTGCCAAACACCAAATATATCTAAAAAGCTACAGCTACTAGCTACCTTCTACAGCTAACAACTACCAGCTTCCAGCTAACAGCAACCAGCTTCCAGCCACCAGCTACTTTTGCCAAACATACCCTAAGTGTCTAGAAAATGACAGCTGCTGTTGTTATTTATGATAGAAGATGACAAAAATTGTTGGCGGCTTGCCATAGGTAATGATGTTGTCGGCTGAAAGATGATTTAGCGGCTGATTGAATTCTTCAAAAATTAAAATTAAGGTGTTTGACCTTTGGGTTCCGTTAAATGTCTTCAAATGAAGTGGGCTAGGATTGCAAATAACTTTTGGTCCCCAAGGAATGTTAGGAATGTGTTCTGATGACCGTGTAGTTGGGCCCATCACTTAATCAGCTGAATATCTTTGATATCTTTGATTGGGCAAGCATTTAACATTTCACGAAAAATATAAGCATGTAAAAAAAAATCAATTTTTTGTGGGGTTTGATAGATTGGGTTGGGCTTCACAAATAATCATGTTCCCAAAAATCCTATCAATGAAATGCCCGCACATGTGGTGCATAAATGTTTGAGCATTGAATGTATAGATTTAGTTTAATGGAGGCCCACTTGAATGGATGATGTAGAAGATTGATTGCTGGCTTATAACTTTCGAAATACAAGGTGGTGCACTACATTTTTCAATTTTAGAGTGGGGCCTACATTGAATTAATTAGTTACGGTTTGGAGTGTGGTGCATAATCTTGAAATTGATTACGTGAGTTGCAAAGTGGGGGTCGGGTTTTCATAAAGGATTTTTGAATCGAGCTTCAATGTCAAAATTCATACGGGTTCGGGAGCGCGCGGGATGAAAGGCATGATGAAAACTTGATTTTTATTAGACGTGGGGTAGTCACGGTTACCGGCGCAAATGTCAAAATTGGTGACGTGGCTATTATGGGCCAAAAACAGTATATTTTTCTTCCGCACGTGAAAATTTGTTATCGGTGTTCGTAAATGTTTGAAAGAATTTTGTTTATTGTCATATTCTCGCATTTGGTAACGATTGGAGGAACCTAGAGAGCCAAGACCGGTCTTAACGAGTTCACAATGTCGAAGAGTTATGCATATGTTGGAAGCTTCCGGATTAGGTGTTAGCAGAACTTTGGGGGGATACAAGTCGGATCCTACGGGGCTAGGGGACTTTCATTATCAACTAGAATATGCAAAGAAGAAAGTTTCTTTCGTGATTTTTAGAAAAACCGAGAATGTTTGATAGATTCTACTCAGTGAAGAGAATCTGTTCAGTGTAGTTGACGACAGTTCCGCTCAGTGGAGGGAATTTGTCATGGTTTAGTGATTTTACCAAATAAATGTAGGGATAAAGACTTTCACTTGTTTACGAATTTCTTCGGTAAATTTCTAAACGCAATCACAGGTGGTGGATTTGTGTTTTTCTGGTGATACCAAAGGTTCAGCGTGGAATGTTTTGCACAGACACATATTTGAGGATTTTAATTAATTCTCCAGCCAGCATGAAGGGGTTTTGCATGGAAACATACAGGTATCTAAAGTCTACAGTAGTTTCAAAACGCTATTCACTGAAGACCTGTGGAATCTTTATGAGATTTTACAGGGATCTATGGTAATTCAATTCGTTGAGTTTTCAAATGATGTACTTGGTCAAGCTGACATCCTGATTACTGATGTTGAAGATCCGTAGTGCATTACTTGGTCAACTTCACAAAGGCGAGATAATGAGATCTGGATGTAGTTCAACTAAGCATGCTGGTTGAGCTTGCAAGTGATATACTCGGTCTAGCTGACTTCCTGAGTGTTGATGCTTAAGATCAAAGTGCATTACTTGGTCGATTCTACAAAGATGGTTTACAAAAGACAGTTCACCAGAAAAGTCTACCAATGTAGTATGCTTGAATGAAATGGAGTTCTTATGACAAGATCAAGAATTGATGCAAGTTTTTAAAGAATGGAACCCTTATCAAATGTCGGTTGGAATATTGGAAGATCAGCGGAAGATCGGTCAATTCAGCCTTGCGAGGAGATTGCACAACACCCAACCGGATACGCGTACTTTGAGGGGGAAATACTATACGAAAAGCTTCAAGGGTTTGGTATGAAGATTCAAGTGAAGATACTACTTACCTGGATCATCGGTCAAGGGGGAATTTGTTAACACAGAGAAGATGACATTTTCAGTTACGGACAAGGGGGAATTTGTTGGTGCAGTTTTTGTGTCCGATGTTGTTCTAATAGATTAGATTATTTTGTTATGCTGATTATGTAATAGTTAGTGAAACGGTCAAACGAACGTGTATTCACCGGCTCGTTTGAAGTGGTCAAACGAGAGGGTTATGTGTTTGACCGTGTGTGTTTGCAAGACAAGGGTTGTGGCTATAAATACCACCACTTGCTCCTTTGCAAAAGAGAGAGAGGGTGAGCTAATTGAGAAAGTTCACAGAGAGTTTTAGTGTTTGGGGGAGAGATCACCACTTGGTATCTCCCCGGATGTATACTCCTTTGGTATTAGTTCGGTTAGCTTGTAATCGGGCCGATTTGTAATGTTGTACTACCGAATTAATACAAAGAAGTTGTTTGTTTGTCTCTAATCTCTCCCATCTTGAACTTAATCACTCACTAATCACGGGTTTCAGTCCGAAATCACGAACCTACAAAATGCTTTGATGAACTTTGGATGAACTGAACTTACCAGTGGTCATGGTCAGAACCCTAGCCGCTGCCTGCTGTTGATGTCGGGGCCACCCATTTTCATCGATTCTCCACACACGCAGCTCCCGTACACCCTTGTCACATTCACTGCCGCCGCCAGAGAAGATACCTCAGCCAAGTGGAATCATGAGATCTGTCAAATAAAACCCTTAGACATGAGATATAAAACCCTAGAGCTGTTGATTCAAAGTAGAGTTTACCTCAGACATGAAATTAAAACTCTAGATCTACAAGTTTAAAGCAGATACAAACATCAGATTCAAAAACTAAAGGGCATGACATAAACAAATCAAAGGAGGTTGTCGAACATACCTTGGGTTGCTGGAACTTTCCTTGACCACTTTTACAGCATGTACCGTTTGGATATTGTTGACCGCCCACATTCTCTTTGTTAGCAGCTGGTCCAATTCGCATTGGTGTGGTTGAGCATAACCTTCCATTCATTTCAGTCATAGCACGCAATTGCTCACTCTCATCTCCAAATTTCACAAAACCATAACCTTTTGTGCGTCTTGTTATCTTATCAGTCACAACCTTAGCACCCTTAACAGAAGGATAATGCGCCCTAATCGTCTCCAGCAAGATATACAACAAACCTGCTAAGCACAGTAATCACTAAAACATATTAGCATATTCCAATTATACTAAATAAGCAAAAACCAACTGAAGACCCAAGCAAAATTGGATCAGCACATTACAAGTTTACAACACTTCCCTACTTGTGACATTTATCATGTATACATACCACAAAGTTAGTCAAAATACAATTCTAATTCTAATTCTAATTCTAGTGTCACAGCCAAGTTACACTTAAACATATACGTGAAGCGATCAATGTGTAAAGCACTAAAAGTTTTCCATACCGGAACACAGATCTGGGCTGTTAATATTCCTCTAAAAACGCAGATCTGCAAAGTTTTGGTTGTCATATTCCTTGGTCGTGTAACCTCATTGGCTCGTGTCTTCATCTACAACAAAAATCCTCAAAAACTGACGGTAGTACAGTAGATCTGAGAAAACTTTCAGCAAAAAAGAATTACCCGTTCTCATTGCCGAGTCACGGAACCACCACCACACATTGACGGTAGTACCAGATGTAAGATCCTTCTGAGTAGCAGCCGTATCACCAAGGTTGAAGAGAGAGAGAGCAGGTGCGAGATGAGATTGAGATCTGAATGGAGAATGCATTGAGATTTGTTTATCGATCTGGTGTTAATGAGAAAGGATAGATCTTGAATCGCCTTGGAGAAAAACCCTAGATCCAGATCTCTGGAATCGCCAGAGAGAGAGAGAGAGGAGCAAGGGAGCGGGTGATTTTGAAATACTTTGAAACCCTAATGTATCTAATGTATCCAGTGTTTTTTTAGTAAAAGGGTATAAGTGGAAAGTGATATTTTCTGGTGCTTAAAAAACTTGTACATCATGCTTTAGGGGTGTTTTAAGGAAATTTCAATGACCTTAAGAAGTCCTTCTAATATGCTTTTATATATAGTATAGATATATTATACAAATAATAGTCCATTTATTAGATAATTAACATGAACTATGGTAGGTGCAAGCGAAGACAAAAAATAAGGGGTTGATGATACTCTGTTTTGTTCTAACGATGTAAAATGATTTTGAAAATTGGGATTGCTTTAGCGTTTCCTCTTGGTGGAATGCTGCTTTGTATTTTTATAACAAACAAAAGGATCAAACCAGTGGCCGATCTAGCCCTGTTTTGTGGGTTCATATGAACACACTCGGTTTGAAAAAAACTAGTGAGAACTTTGTATGATTTGAAAAAAAATAATGAGAATTTATGAAAGCGAACCCACTGAAATAAAGTTCTTGGATCCGCCACTAGATCAAACCTTCTCAATCTCCATCTGATCCTTCTTAATCTTCAGGTTTGTGTTTGAAGATTGGATTGATTTATGTGTTTGATGAACATATGTTTGTCTAGATTACAATAACCAGGGCATTTCACAAAGGAGTTCAAAATATGTAAGGGGAATGAATGATCAATAGAAACCTCTTTTTCAATTGAGAAAATAAAAAAAAAAAACTCAAATGGATCAAGCAAATGATTTATAATTAATTTTGAATGAGAAAACCAAACCACAATATCTTGAACTTGAAAAAAAAAATCAATTTAACAGAGCATTTGACACAACAGCTTCAAGACTTCGCTAGCGTAGATCGCTTTGGCTATCTAAGTTACCGGATACTAATCTGCTTGTATGAGCTCTTTTGCTTGCAAACAATGACTGAGATCCATCACCACGTCGCCCATGGTGGGCCTTTCGATGGATGAGGGGGAAACACAGGCCAATGCAGTTTCTACTACCTTCCTGACTATATTGATGTCAAAACCCCCCCTCCAATCTTGAATCAATAATAGTTACAAAATTTCCGCTTTCAATCGGTGACTTAACCCAATTAGCTATATGATTACCATCTAATATTGCTTTTCGTCCTGTAATGAACTCGAGTAGTACCACCCCGAAGCTATACACATCCATTTTCTCCCTCAACCTGAAATTTGGGAAATGCCTGCATTTTACATTTCAACTACAAGTTTTAAGCTTTTATTACCAACTTTCTCAATTTGGCGTGAATACAATTATATGTTACATACACACAGGAAAAAACGCTAGGAAAGCCTATTATGCATGAATAATGTTGATGAGAAAAACTCACTCAGGATCAATTTACCCCTTAGTGCCCACAACCTTTACGGTTGATACATGGCTGGCATCTGCAGTAGGAAAAGCTCTGGACAGCCCAAAATCTGACAATTTTGCCTTTGAAACCTTCATTCAACAATATGTTTGAAGACTTAACATCTCTATGGACTATTGGTGGCGTGCAACTGTGATGCAGGTATGCTAGGCCTATGATATAGTTTCATGCATGTTAAAGCAGCAATTATGCTTAAGAGACCCAATTAGCAAACTCTAGTATGAAGAAACCTGATTCATTACTAACCTTCTGCTACATCACATCCAATTTGTAACCTTCTTTCCCAGCTCGAAAAATTTGGACGTCCATCTGATCAATCAAATGAAATGTGAAGCAATCAGCTGAAGACAAGTACATTAGAATCTTGACAAGTGATGCTTCTAAACCGGTAAATGTGTACTTAACTAACAGCCAATTACCATATAGATGCTTTTCTAAGTTCCCATTAGCCATGAATTCATATATAATTGCCTTGTGCTTGTCCTCATTGCAGTAGCCAACGAGTGAAATTATGTTTGTGTGACGAACTAGCATCAGTAGCTTGACCTGTAGACAAATATTTCTTAATCTTCCATGTTATGACTTATCTTCTTAACTTCATCAGTATGGTCCATGCACTACTAGAAAACTACATATTTTCCTGCAAAAGTTTCCCACAACTCAAATTTTGTTACAAGTTTTCTACAGTTTTCTAACAAAAAAGAAAACCAAAAAAAAACCCAAAACTTTTTTACAATTTTCCAACAAAATTTCCACACAACAAACATTTGTAGCAATTTCGTCACAGCATTTATTAGTTTTTCGACAAAATTCAGACAAAATAAATTAAAAGTTTATATAACTTGTAACCACAACAGATTAAATAATAAAAAAATAAAATTTGAAAATTTGTCGGAAAGTTGTAACAAATTGATACTGTTTGCTACATATTTTCGACAAAAAAAAAAATTAATCTATTTTTCATTTCTTAATTTATGAAAAGTAAATAATTTGATAAAAAAAATTTAATTTGTAGGAAACTCGTAGCAAATTGACATTAGTTGCTATGGATTTCCTAAAAAAAACTTAATTTATTTGTAATTATTCATTTTTAGAAAAATAAATAATTTTAAAATAAAATGTCAAGTTTGTCGAAAATTTGTAGCAAAGTTACACCATTTACTACAGATTTCCTACAAAACAAAGTTATTTTATTTGTTATTTATCAATTTTAGAAAAATAAATAATTTTTAAAAATAAAATGTCAAATTTGTCGAAAATTTATAGCAAACTAATACCATTTACTACAGATTTCCTACAAACAAAGTTAATTTATTTTTTATTTATCAATTTTAGAAAAAATAAAAATTTTAAAAAATATAATGTCAAATTTGTCGAAAATTTGTAGCAAACTAACACCATTTACTACAGATTTCCTACAAAAAAAAGTTAATTTAGTTGTCACTTATCAAATTTAGAAAAAAAATAATTTAAAAAAATAAAATGTTAAAGTTGTCAAAAATTTGTAGCAAACTGATCCCACTTGTTACAAATTTCCTACAAAAACCGTTATTTATTTTTTATTTATGAATTTTAACAAAATAAATAATTTTAAAAATAAAAATGTTAAATTTGTCGTAAATTTGTAGCAAACTAACACCATTTACTACAGATTTCCTACAAAAAAAGTTAATTTATTTGTTACTTATTAAATTTAGAAAAAAAATAAAATGTTACATTTGTCAAAAATTTGTAGCAAACTGTTCCCACTTGCTACAAATTTCCTACAAACTAACACCATTTACTACAATTTTAGAAAATAAATAATTTTTAAAAATAAAATGTTATATTTCTCGTAAATTTGTAGTAAACTAACACTCACAGACTTGCTAAAAAATATACTTTTAAAAAAATAAAATGTTGATATACCATGCCATACTATATGATACAGCATCTAAATATAATAAAGGAAAAGTTATGAATCCTAGCTGGCAACATTCTAGCCCCTCCACGTTAGTATAATCTTATGTGTAATTTTGTATGGTTTTTTTTTTATTTTTTATGTTTAATTAAAGCACAGTCCCCAACTCTCTGTCACATCTCTTTCACCCTGTACACACAAAACGTCAAAAACCCAGCTCATACCCATCTTTTTCTTTCTTCTTCAAAATTCAAATGGGTGCTACTTTCTACACCCCCTACTTACTTTTCACACCCCCCTCCTCTCACATATTTACAGGTGGGGCCTGCGTGGGACCGGCAGTTTTCCTCTCAAAGGGGGTATAATCAGGAGGGAGGGGGTGTAAATAGAATGAGCCAATTCAAATTCATTGTTTCCTAAACCAGATCTACCAAACAAATTCCAAAACCCATTGAGAGAGAGAGAGAGTTGAAAGGGGATTCATGTTGAACCCTAATGGCGACACATCCAAATCTGATCCAGCCCCTCCATCTTATGTAAATCCATCTTCTTTTAGTTTGATCATCTATCAAATGTGAGTTCCTATGTCATTATCCAGTATGTTTCGCAGATCAGAGTTTTTAATTTGTCCAGTCTTACTTTGTTTTTAGGGTTTGAGTTTTCAAGATACCTATGGTAGTGAGGATGATGAAGTGGATGCCATGGTTAACTTTTTGGTGCTGGAACCGATTTGGTGGGGTTTGGGCTGGGTGTATTCATAGCTGGGAAGTTGCACTCGAGGTGTTCGATGTATGTCCTGAACTAACTTTCTGGTGTTTATTTTGTTTTTTATTTTTTTGGTTGATTAATGGTTAGAAAACCATTAAACTAAGAACCAAATCAACTTTGGAAGACGATGAGTTTCAGCCTCTTCAATTGGATTCCGATAGTTTTTCTTTTTGGTTGTTAAGTTGTGTTTACACCTATTTTTTTGGGTTATAGTATGAGGCTATAGTTTTAATACACCATTGCTGCATAGAAAATGAAATTTTACTTACAACTTACTTATAGGATTTCAGTAACTGTAGGTCGTAGTCGGTGACTAATTTGATTCAAAAATTTTGGCTATGTGGAATTATGTTTGTATGGTTTTTGAATAATTACATTTGATTGACAATTGATTTAAAGTGCATTGCTCATTGTTTTCAAAATTGATTAGGCTACATAAGGTTTAATGATTCCTGTGAAATGTTGTCACGAAGGCCTCTTAGATAAGCAAAGCTTGCTTATGATATACGAATCTCCAGGTATGTTTCATCGAAAATCAACGTAATTCATTACAAGTATGTTTCATCGAAAATCACAAGTCTAAAAAAATTTATTTTGGTTTGATTGGTGGGTTTAATTTAGGGATTTTGATGTTCTGATTGTGTTAGATTGTTGTGTTTTTTGTGATTTGTGACGTGTTAGTTCTCGTGACTCTGGATTTTGGTCAAACATAGGGATTTTGATGTTCTGATTGTTGCATTCTTTTGTGATTTGGATTTGTTGTCTTTTTCTGTGATGTGTTTGGTTGTTGAGACTTTGGATTTTGGTCAAACATAGGGTTTGCAGTCTCCTATCATGCAGTTTTTGTATTATGTGGTTATTTTCCGGCATTGGTGGTTTCTTATCGGCTAATTTGTTTGGTTGAAAGAGAGTTTGATTCCTTGTGTTATGAATAGTTATCGATCCAGTCATTTTTTTTCCTGATTAATTGTTAATTGTAGAAAGTGCATACACTATATGTTTATCATCTCTTGAACTACTGCATCTTAGAATGGCAAGCTCATATCAACCATGTAGCCAATTTTGACCAACCATTTATCAAGGATATGTTTATTTGCCAATTATGTTTAACCAACAAAAAGAGATGGATTCAAGCATTTTATTTTAGATTTGAGGTTCCAACAAAAAGAGATGGATTCAAGCATTTTATTTTAGATTTGAGGTTCTTAATTTTTTAAGGATAGCCAAGACACAGGGAAGTAGGGAACTATATTTCTTTCATAAAAGTAATAATGAAATATATGGCTAATGCCTTAAATTTATGCTCAAAAAAAAAAGATGATGGAAGAAACAACACCATAAAAAAGTTTTTTCATAAGTAAAATGCAGTGTTGAACCCTTGACCGTTAGAACTTTACTATTTATTGGTTAGCACATCAGCAGGCCGGTGATTTCTTCAGTATCAGTGTACTTTAGAATAGATATATAACAAGCACAAACGTTATTTCACTAAACAATAACTACCCAGTATGTAATGCATCTTAAAATATGAAACATGTTAATGATTCCACTGTCAGTTCTGCAATTCTGTTGAGTTCCAACTTTCTCTTTGTTTATTATTATGCTTCTACTTTTTAATCATAGCATGTATTCATAGCTATCGGTTTATAGCTCAGTTCCAAATTTGCGCTTCTCTCACTCATTTCTGGCTTGGCATCAATCTACTTCATAGTACCTATGTGTAATTTTAAACCACCAACTGATTTTAACAATGGTTTGATGATTTTGTGTTTGATTTAAGTTTATTAGTTAACACTTTATGTCGTTTTTTTTTAATTACAGATATGACACGATTACCGGATGATATGCTTAGTAATCCAAAAATCAAGAAACCTTTTGGCTCTTTGGACGTCATCATGCCTTGGTGATATTTCATTTTTTTTTTTTTTTTTGTTGTTTCTTTTTAATTGAATTTGATACGTGATGTTTATTATGAATGAATTGACTTGAATTCCCCAATTTTTTTTTGAATTTGTAGGTATTGTTGTGATTATTGCGAGATACTTACTTGACGCATGATACTGTAAGTCATTCGTTAACCGCTTCAAAGTAGCAGAGCTATTTTTGTAAAGCGTGAAGAGATTCAAGACTATCTATGTCTGGGTCCCTTTTGGTGTTGGAAATCTGCCCCTGTCGTCTAATCATTACGTATTCAGGTGGTCGAAATGTGTGCCGCTTAAAGTCAGTATTATGTGCTGGAGGGCTGCAATCAATTGGCTTCCTACAAAGGAACAGTTGGCGAATAAAGGTATCATGAACTCTGTGGTGTGCGAGTTCTGTGGAACATGGGTGGAATCAGCAAACCATTTATTCATCTCTTGTCCTTTTGCTAGCAATCCATGGGATGTTGTTTGTCAATGGTGTAATGTTTCAAGATTTAAAGCTTCTTCTGACTCAGAATTATTGCTCGAACTAGATGTGTGGCCCTTTTCAACTGGTTTTAAAAAACTTTGATTTGCGCTCATATGATCTACAATTTGATGGCTATGGAAAGCAAGGAACGGGTTAAATTTTAACAATAGAAGACATGTTGGAAGAGAGATACTTGATGGATAGGTTGGAGTGGTCTTCGTGGCTTGGTCGGGTAGGCCGATATTTAATGTTTTGTTTCTGATTAGTTACTCCTGTGTATCCTAGCAACTTGTGAGATACACACATACACACACACACACACACACATATATATATATATATATATATAGTTTTGAATATAGATATAGATTATTGAGTTGTTTGCGTTAAAAGAAAGCTTTGTCGCTTAGTGTTTTAGGTATTAAAACTTAATCAACTGTTGCTCATTTCTTTGTGAAAATTTTGATGTTTTAAAAAAATAATTAAGTTCATCTCAGACAAAAGTTGTTGTCAAGGTATGTCTATTGCCAAGAAATAATGCATAAACTGATATTTTAATACATGTTTAAATTTCTTTAAGGTTGGTATCTTTCCCTTTATTGTTTTGGTCTATTTTGGGCACCGTCTATTCCTTTCTACCATTTAGAAAGAAGAGTTTACCTATTGTAGCATTCTTATAACTGCCATGGTGCTTCTCATTCTCTATCCCAATTATAAAACTTTCCGTATTAAAAAAATAATTGGCATTAAACTTATTATAATTGGCATTTCATATTTCAATAACTTCACACATGATAAGCTCACCCGCATGTTGGTCGTATTAGGTACTTTGTAGTGCATGTTTAAGCACAATGGTTATCTAATATGACAATAAGGGATTAGAAGAATGAGAATTGGGTGGATTGTGATGCACTCATGCCTAGGGTATGGTTTTCAATATATAGGTTTTATTATTTTCTAATAATTTATTAAAACTTGCTTATGGTGTAAAAAGAAAAAGATCGATTCTGATGTTTGTTTTTCATTGTAAAATTGCAGAACTATCACACATTTGAGAAGCCGGTTAAATGTTCTTCGGACAAACAAAGGAATTTATGTAATGTTACTTTATTTGCGTTACTTTTATTGATACACTTATAATTAATGTAATTTAAATTTTCCTACCCGGGTTTCTACCCGGGTGATAACCTAGTACTATATTATATTGTACGATACCATAGATTCATATACTATACTATACTATATGTACGATACCATAGAATCCTACACTATATTATACTATACTATGCTATGCTATATACTATACTATACTATACTATACTATACTATACTATACTATACTATACTATACTATACTATACTATACTATACTATACTATACTATACTATACTATACTATATACTATACAATACCATACAATGCGTTACAATACTATGCTACACAACACGACACTATACTATACGATCCTATACTACACAACACGACACTACATATGCTATACGATAGCGTACCATACCATACCATATCATACCGTACCATATCGTACCATACCGTACCATACCATATCGTACCATACCGTACCATACCATACCGTACCATATCCTACCATACTGTACCACACTATACGATATAGTATACTATACTGTACACGATACTATATTGTACGATGCGATACGATCATATACTATACAACACAACACTATACTTTACCATACGATCCTATACTATACAATATGCCACAACACTATACTATACTATACAATACTATAATGTACGATGCGATCCTATAGTATACTATACGATGCCATACCATACCATACTATATCGTACCGTACCGTACCATACCATATCGCACCGTACCATACCGTACCGTACAATACTATACCATACCATACCATACCGTACCGTACCTTACCATACCGTACCATACTATACCGTATCGTACCATGCTATACAATATAGTATACTATGCTGATGTACGATACATTACAATACAATACTATATTATAGAAAATAATAATAATATCAAAATGAATATGGTTACATAATAGAAAATGGTTGCGTATATATCTATTATTATATGCAGTGGTGGAACTAGCCAAAAAGGTTAGTGGTATCCTAAATTTTTTTTTTAGGATCAGGGGTATCCTTTATATAACAGAAACGAAGTTGAGTGGTATTTTTACAGTAACGAAATAAAGTTAAGGGGTATTTTTTACACTACGTAGACGGGGTTGAGGGGTAGCCCGTGCTACCCCTACTAACACTTTAAGTCCGCCACTAATTATATGTCTATATATACTAGTACCTATACGATACGCTATGATATTATACTATACTATACTACATTATACTATATTAGACTATATTATCTTATACCATACCATAGTATATACCATATTAGACTTTATTATACTAAACTATATCATACTATAATATACTATACAACACGATGCGATATTATCGTATACCATACCTAACGTCTTTTTTTTCTAACACTTTTGGCCCCAACATTTGGCCAAAAGGGTTAGGAAAAAAAACGTTGGGGCTCAGATGTTAATTTTTTTTTTGACTAAAAAGGTAAAAGTGATATAAACAAATAAGCCAAAATCGTAATTTACTATTAATTATATAACTAAAATTTATACGGATAGGTGCTCCATGTTTTGAGTTTACTGAATATAACTAAATCACGTTTTATATGAAACTTGGCCCTTCAATCCGTGTCCAACCTTTAAAACAGATCATTGGCCGTTCGATCATCACACAATCCGACGGTTGAACTTATAGTAAAGCATAAAGGTTATCAAAACCTTTGGCGGGCTAGACACTTTTTCGTTCCCCCCAAATCACACACCAGTTGCCTCCCCAAATCCTCGATTGACGCCGCCTCCTCTCTGCCAGTCGCCAGACCACCTCCTCAGCAACGCCGAACCACTAGGTAATTTCTTCTTCCTCTTTAGTCTTGAGACTAAATTGTGGGTTGGGGATGAATTGGGTGTTTCGAAACGGTACGTACCCTCTGCGTTTCTTTGTAATTTGAGTGGATATGTTGATAATTGAGTAGATCTGTGTCGTTGAAACCCTAGAATAGTTTGACTTGAAAGAAGAAAATAGCCATATTAGGTAGATGGGAGATTGAGTATGCATAGAATCGAAAGATGAGTTGTTGTAGTATAGGTTCTTTATCAAAAATACATGTCAACTGGGTGGTTTAAAGTGTATGCAGATGTTTTATAATCTCCAACATTGCTTTATCAAAAATACATTTGGATAGTTTTTGTAATCATATTTAGCACATCATTTAGTATAATAATTTCAAAAAAAAACTAGATGAAGTGTGTGTGTGTGGCAACATTGCCTATAACTCAAACGTTAATAGTGGGTCAAATAGGTCACAAATACATTTGGATTGTTCCGCCAATCCGCCTTGTTTTGACTCGTTAACCAACCTGTCTTGACCTTTGTTTTACCTCTATCCCTTCAAACTGTATTATGGTGAGACCTGTTTGCCCTTGTTTTCTATCCCAGAAATCATGAGTTTCCTGTTTCTTTGCTAACTTTTGTTCACTTTACAGAAAGTTAATGTTCTGGAACCCACAACAGGAAAATAATTTTTTTACAGCACAAGAATTGCTTGAGTCCCTGTGGTTTACGCTAACTGACATTTTGCAATCGTATTTTGAAAATTTGTCATTTTAACAGCTGACGTTTCCAAAAGTCATCAATCTACCCCCCCCCCCCCCGGTCAAAGCTAGTTTGACTGTTAGAGCCAGGGTTATTTTTGTAACATACCAATTTCTTTGTGTATTACCTATGTAAAAATCAATTTTGATTCTAATAAATGCTTTGCAATACTAATAACTGTCACTAAAATGAATTATACGAACTCATAAAGGACCTGCAACTAATATATATACAAAACTAAATGCTACACCCAATCTCTACCACTAATAAACATAGTAAAATCAAATTTTCAGTAATTACTTAATCTAAATGTTTCACGAACCATACCACCCATGTTAACACACAATATTAATTCAGCAATTACTGAATTTTTATTGTGTTTTGTATTATTAGAGTAGCCGCTCATTTTTTACTCTGAAGTTAAACAAGTGGTACCTTGATTTCAAACTTATTATGTATTTCCTTATATTTAAAGAAAGAAAGGTTTGCTATTTCATTATCAAATTATTAAAACCAAAACGAAACGAATAGTGCCAACTACCACATGTTATGTTTTTATTAGGTGCTATTGGTGGTGAGGATACGTGTTTAGGTATAGGCTATCAAGAACAGAGAGGCGCGAGGGCAAAGGAGTTCGACTTAAGCTAGCAATGTGATGACTGATGACCGAGACGTGGCTTACTGTTCTTCATCTTTATATAACGAGGCCTCTAAACTCTCAGATGACATCACCGGCACGATATCCACAGGGAGTTATTAAGGGTCAGGGATTGAAGCACAGCGCCATTCGTCCGCTATACTCAAGAAATTTGCCATACTAGGATCCAGTTAGAAAGAAAGATTTAATAGGAGATAGAGATGGAGAGCTTGGCACCAGTTTTAAAAATGGCAGGTTAATAATTTTTAATAGAATTCATGTTCTGTATACTTTTGATTTTGAATTTTAGTGAAAACTAGGTAAATTATTGAAGATATTTGGCTGGAGTTGGGAAGTTACTGGCTTCTTCAGTTCGTTGGCAGCCATGTCGATAGGGTCGGGATGTATTTTAAGTAGGTTTTTATGATTTCATTTATTTCTTCCAAAATATGTATGGAAATGTAATACTTCATATCATCCCCAAAAACGTTCCTTTCTCGCTGACCGCCTTTTTTTCCGGTTATTGTCGTAGGTGGACGGAAGAACGATGGTTTTAGGCCACGCATCAAACCGGTAAGCAGCTCGGAGGGCCGCTACTGGTGGTTTCAGGCGAAGCTCTAAATTGGTAAGTAATTCTGTATTTCATGTAGCAGAGCCATTGCTCTGCTTGCTTTATGTGTATGCAAATTATATGTTTCTGTGTTGCCTGCTAATAGTTAGGGCTTTTGAATTTCCGGTCATGGAAAGTTATTGCTAGGGCATTCGGTTATTATATATTTATTATGAAAGTGATTATAACAGTTCATTTGCTTTACTTTTGAACTTTCTTACATTTACTTGACGAATTAGTAGACGTTTTCTTTGATTTTGAATCTGGAATTTGAGCTCTTCTTTTACTGAAATTACTTCATGGAATGGTAAAAGTTTTCTTTGAATTTTGAATTAGTAGGGCTTCTTTAATATGTATTGACACTTAATCTGAGTCATTGCTGCTTTTTTTTAATGCCAGTTACATGTTTCATTAACTTCTGTTGATGTTGTTATTAGTTACATTAATCAAATGCTTCTTCGTTAGATTGTTTCATGTTATTTTCGTTAATTGTACTTGAAACATAAGAACCAAACAGTAACGCTTAGATAGCATGCCAGGACGTGAAGCGATATGTTTCAGATTAGATTGAACGGTATCAACTAGGTCATATCGAGAACAAAGAGCATTTAAATATGATAGATTTCTCTAGGTTCTTTTAGATATCACAAAGAATTTTTAGATCGACCCGTTAAGTTAACATATGTCCATTAATAGGTTACAGTTTTTATGTTAATATGTATTAATTATTCTTTTTTTAGCTCCATAAACTTCAAGTGGGATTCGACAAAGAAAAAGAACGAGAGGCTCGACTAAACATAGAAGCCAGGTTGAAACAATTTGAACAAGATCGGGTCAAACGTGAACGAGAGCGAGAGCGGGCCGGAGATGCGACATGGAAATCGAAGGTGGAAAATGATGAAAAAGTTAGGATAAGAGTAAAAAGCTTTTGTTTTGTATACAATGAAATGTTAACGATCGTATTAGTTTTTAATTTTGATTAGGATTTCTTGGTATTTTTATTTTATGATTTAAACAGGTTTTTATGAATCATTTGTAAATTTTTATGTAGAAAATTTTGGTTATTTTTATAATTTTTTTTTATAAATTTTTGTAATTTTGTAGGAATTTTGTAGGAATTTTGTAGCAATATTAATATCACTTTTATTTCTTAAAATGTGGCAAATTTGTCGAAACAAAAACAAATTGTAGCAAACTTTGTCCAAACAATTTGTAGCAAATATGTGGAAATGAGTTGTGGCAAACTTGTCGAAAAAATTTGTAGCAAACTTGTCGATAAAATTTGTAGCAAATTTGTCGAAAAATATTGTAGCAAATTTGTCGAAATGAGTCGTGGCAAATTTGTCAGCCCAAGTTGTAGAAAATTTGCCGAAACCAATTGTGGCAAATTTGTCGAAGTATTTATTCTTTTTTAGTGCTTTTATTTTTATTGTTATTAAAAATAAATAAAATATAAAAATAAAAAACTAGATTTTGTCATAAAGTTGTCGAAACGTTGTGTGTAAAGGTTTAAAACAGATTTGTTGAAATTTTGTAGCAAAATGTGCGTCAAAATATTTTTGTCGGCATTTTGTAGCAAATTTTGTCGAATTTTTGTCGCTAGCTCACTTTTCGACAAGCTTATTTCGCACAAATTTTTTTTGTCGGAAATTTGTGGGTAACGCCAGTTTTCCACAGATTTGCTACAAATTTGGCTGTCACAAAGGTGGCTGTTTTCTAGTAGTGATGGGTCTTTGATTATTTGTTACTAATGCAAAATTTTGTTTTATTGTTAATTGGTCTAGGAATAAATGTTGTAGTTATAGTTTTGTGTAGGGTTTTAGGCGCGAGAGAGAGAGAGAGAGAGAGAGAGAGAGAGAGGAAAAAACGCAGACAAAGTGCGTTTTGGCGTGTTCATGAGTCTTTGATTAATTGTAAACGCAAGTTGGATAACTAATAGGAGACATGGTTAAAATGATTTTGTAAGTTGTTTTACTTGTTTTCTGCGTTCATTGAATTAAGAGGATTCCACACTCTTAATTCGTTAGTCAATGATGACTGTCGTTAAGGTCATGAAAAAAACTAATTAAATTAGATAGCTAGATTAAGTTGGGTATCGTGATCATGTGGTCAATGTTGTATGTTTCGTTCGATTATTTATTCTAAAACTAAATTTAAAACTTAATTTTGAATTTGATTAGTTAACTAAACCAATGAAAACAGTAGGTGATTTGAAAACAGAATATGAGAAAACGTAACTTCCTCTAAGTTTAGGGTTCTAGGTTTACATAAAGCTAGTTAATTATTTGCACACCACATAGACTTAGTCTTGAAAAACCAGTTAACATGTCAATCAAAGACGGTTTTTTTTCATCAAACCACCATACGGCTCAATTACCCAATTTATTAGTGTCAAGTCAACCCTCTTTATTCACCCAACCCGCCTCTAGGTTTTGTCATCAATAGAATGAAATTGTAAATCTATAACCCAAAACACAGATAAACTGCCTAAGTTAACTAATACATCAGTTTGATTCAATGTTTATCATCACATAAACAGATCCAATATATAAAGAGTGTGCCTATTGGCACACCAAAACCTAGCAAAATTAGGGTTTATCTACGCTGCGTATTGGTCAATACGCAGCGTATAGGGTTAACCCTACCCTATACGCTGCGTATTGACCAATACGCAGAGTAGATAGACCATAGATCTCAGTGCCTGATAACCAATCATTGCACAGAAAACAAGGTGTATTTACGCTGCGTATTGGTCAATACGTAGCGTATACAAACCTGGCCAAAATTTGACACTTCAAACCTTACCAAAATGACCCCAAATTTGCAGATGTTTTATATACGCTGCGTAGCAGGTAACAATTACGTAACCATACTTCTTTCCCGTTTCTTGTACCTAATTCTTCAAATCAGTTAGAGACATGAAACGCTAAAAAAAAGTTACGTTAATAATAATAATAATTATAAGTATATAAACCTGAAAAAATTTGACACTTCAAACCTACTAAAATGACCCCAAATTTGCAGCTGTTTTATATACGTTGCGTATTGACCTATTTGGTCATTTTATGAAACTCATACTTCAGGGACTAATATGGTCATTATTGAAACTATTTTAACTGAATGTTTTAGCCAGGTTAACTTTCATATAATGATTTCTTCTTTAAACACTAACTCAGTTAGCATACTTAACTGAACAGTACAGGGACCATTTTTGTCAATTTTCAAAACTTCAGGGACCATTTTTGTAAATCTTGTAAACATCAGAGACCATTTTGTAAATTTACGAAACTTCAGGGACCATTTATGTCAATTTTCGAAACTTCGGGGACCATTTTTGTAAAAATTGAAACTTCAGGGACCAAAGTCTAAATATATCAAAGTTCTGTAAAAAAGGGGGTCTTCTTTAAAGAACCGGCCCTTGTAAGGATCGAACTCATGACCTATCGTTTAGAACCGCAATGCCTTAACCAGTTTATCCTCCGTCTCGGAGCTGTTAGGATATGAAACTTAATTCCTTATATACACTAGTTAGGTTATACGCTGCGTATTGATCTATACGCAGCGTATATGAAGACTTGATATACGCTGCGTATAGGTCAATACGCAGCGTATATAACCTTCCTGAATTTTATATGCACACAGAATATGTTAAATAACCTGTTATATTCCAGAACTTTATCTATACAACAGAACATGTTATATAACCTGCCAGAATTTTATATAACCTGCAAGAATTTTATATGTACACCACAGTATATATATAACCTTTCAGAATATACAAGAGTTTGATATATACAAGAAAAGTTTGTGCATACATAACAAAATGATAAAATGATAAAATACTCCTGCTGCTGCTGATGCTGCTGATGCTGATCCCATTCCGCATCCGTAATGAAGGGTAGTGGAGGTAACCCGTCATGCTGTCGCTGCTGTTGCAGCGCCGCAGCCACCCACTCCAACAGATAATTGTTGCTTTCAGCTAACCGAAGCTGCCGCTGATATGATGGGTCAGGACCGGGCCAAACATGGCGTGGGAACTGAGGCGCCCCTGGTGGTCCACGCGGCGGTGGTGGCTGCGGAATGACGACGGCCGGCTCCGGCGGCTCCGGATCGCGTGGGGGATAATACGGAGGGAACTGTTCTGGCAGCTGTTCATGCTGATATTGCGTGCCGTCCGGCTTCTTAAACCACTTCCCGTCTGGGAAGTCTTTGGTAACGTGCATTCCGGATATAACGTTCTTCCCCATCCGCTTCGGCTGTGCCGGCGGGCCTACATTGTCGCGGTCAGTCTCCGGATGATAGCCCAACGAAAGGGCAATCCTAGTCACGTAGGCGCCGCCGAATAACTGTCCGCGCTCCTGTCGATGATGCGCGGAGGCGAAGTATTGCGCCAATCCGTAGGCGAGAGCGCACGGCCTCTTGTATAAGAGGCAATATAAGAAAAATAAATCACCACTGGTGCACCACTCCCGACTTTTGTTTCGAGCAGTGATCGAAGTGGAAATCATTTTGTGCAAATACCTGCACAAAAGGAAACCAGTCAGTAAATAATAATCAGACGACATCGACTAAGATCGAAGTCTTATATTTTAACGACGATCTCAGTTTCGACGCTCGTTAGAGACCGACGCGCCTTACGGTTCGACTTCGACTAAATAATAAAAAAAATATATATTTTAACGACGAACTTAGTTTCGACGCTCGTTAGGCCCGTACGCGCCTTACGAGCGTCAAAACATTTCTTTATCGTCGTTAAATTATATATTTTTATTATTTAGTCCATGTCGAACCGTAAGTCGCGTAGGTCCCTAACGAGCGTCGAAATAAGTTCGTCATTAAAATATAAAACGACGAACTTAGTTTCGACGCTCGTTAGGGACCTACGCGCCTTACGGTTCGACTTCGACTAAATAATTAAAAAAATTCTGTTTAAAAAAGCAGTTTTCTGTTAAAAAAAAAACAATTTAAGTTTAAAAAAAAAATTTATTTTAAAAAAAAAAACAGTTTTCTGTCGACGCTCGTTAGGGACCCACGCGCCTTGCGGTTCGACTTCGACTAAATAATAAAAAAATATATATTTTAACGACGAACTTAGTTTCGATGCTCGTTAGGCCCGTACGCGCCTTACGAGCGTCAAAACATTTCTTTATCGTCGTTAAATTATATTTTTTTATTATTTAGTCCATGTCGAACCGTAAGTCGCGTAGGTCCCAAACGAGCGTCGAAATAAGTTCGTCGTTAAAATATAAAACGACGAACTTAGTTTCGACGCTCCTTAGGGACCTACGCGCCTTACGGTTCAACTTCGACTAAATAATTAAAAAAATTCTGTTTAAAAAAATAAATCTGTTTAAAAAAATTCTGTTTAAAAAAGCAGTTTTCTGTTAAAAAAAACAATTTAAGTTTAAAAAAAGAATTCTATTTAAAAAAAAAACAGTTTTCTGTCGACGCTCGTTAGGGACCTACGCGCCTTATGGTTCGACTTCAACTAAATAATAAAAAAATATATATTTTAACGACGAACTTAGTTTCGACGCTCGTTAGGCCCGTACGCGCCTTACGAGCGTCAAAACTAAGATCTTCGTTAAATTATTTTTTTTATTATTTAGTCTACGTCGTTCGTAAGGCGCGTAGGTCCCTAACGAGCGTTGAAATAAGTTCGTCGTTAAAATATCAAACGACGAACTTAGTTTCGACGCTCGTTAGGGACCTACGCGCCTTACGGTTCAACTTCGACTAAATAATAAAAAAATATATATATTTTACGACGAACTTAGTTTCGACGCTCGTTAGGCCCGTACGCGCCTTACGGACGACGTCGACTAAATAATAAAAATTATTTAGTCGACGTCGTCCGTAAGGCGCGTACGGGCCTAACGAGCGTCGAAACTAAGTTCGTCGTAAAATATATATATTTTTTTATTATTTAGTCGAAGTCGAACCGTAAGGCGAGTAGGTCCGTAACGAGCGTCGAAACTAAGATCGAAGTTTTATATTTTAACGACGATCTCAGTTTCGACGCTCGTTAGAGACCTACGCGCCTTACGTTTCGACTTCGACTAAATAATTAAAAAAATATATATTTTAACGACGAACTTAGTTTCGACGCTCGTTACGCCCGTACGCGCCTTACGAGCGTCAAAACATTTCTTTATCGTCGTTAAATTATATTTTTTTATTATTTAGTCCATGTCGAACCGTAAGTCGCGTAGGTCCCTAACGAGCGTCGAAATAAGTTCGTCTTTAAAATATAAAACGACGAACTTAGTTTCGACGCTCGTTAGGGACCTACGCGCCTTACGGTTCGACTTCGACTAAATAATAAAAAAAATTTAACGCCGAACTTAGTTTCGACGCTCGTTAGGACCGTACGCGCGTTACGAGCGTCAAAACTAAGATTGTAAAAAAAAATCTGTTTAAAAAAATATTCTGTTTAAAAAAAATTCTGTTTAAAAAATTCTGTTAAAAAAATTCTTTTAAAAAAAAACAGTTTTCTGTTTAGAAAAAAAAAACAATTTAGGTTTAAAAAAATATATTTTCTATTTAAATAATAATAACTATTATTAAAATAATAATAACTAACGTACCTGTGGAGCGGATCCTTAATCGTCGTAACCCTCCCCTTGGATTGTTGGTGGTCCCACTGACCGATGTCCGCGATCAGAGCCCAAAACCCTAAAAGAGTGGGTTTATGAACAATTACCAACCCCTGTTTACACGAATGTTTATTAAACGTTAAATTAATATTAAATCTTAAATTGTATATATTAAAATAATAATATTAACAATACAAAATTTGTGTTAAACGTACCGCCCTATATAGATCCGTAGCGATCTCAGCCTCCGTATACAAACCGCTATGCACCGCCAACTTTGCAAGTGACATAGAACGCGCCTGGCCAGCCATGCGAAACGAAACCTCGGCCGGGGGAGGGGGCTGCTGATGCGCGTTTAAGTGTTATATATATTAGGTGTATATTTTAAGCCCTTTTTAACACTTATTTTAGCCAAGTTTTAAATTTATAAAACACGATATTTTACTAACACTAAACACACATATGGGCAAGTGCACCCATCGTGAGCGTAGTATAGCGTTGGTAAGATACCGAGGTCGTCCAAGGACACAAGAGCTTTTAGTACCGGTTTATCCTCAACGTCTAATCAAAATAAAAAGTTTAGAAAAAGGTTTTTAAACTAAGAAAAATAAAAACTAACTAAAATGCTGAAAATAAAAATAAAAAAAACAGATAGACAAGATGAATCACTTGGTTCCGACTCGTATCTAGTATAACCTTTGATTATTTCCGCACTTTTGCACATAATTAAGAGATTATCTTAGTTATTGTAGTAGGCCCCTCTTTTGAAGGTGACGTTACCCTCACCCCAGTAGTTTGAGTCAGCAAGGATACAATCCTAAAAGGATGGATTATTGGAAGATAATGAATTAAGTTATTAATGCAGTATTATGGTAGGCCCCGCTTTTGGCGGTGACGTTACCCTCGACTAAGTAGTCTGAGTCAGCAGGGATACAATCCTAAATAGCCGGGTTATAGTATTAATAGTAGTTAACTTATGAGGGGATCAAAGAGTTTGGACCCCCGCCATCCAATACCGTGAAGCATTGAAGGAGGTCCTACTAAATTTGACCCAGGTCCATTGCAGGACCTCTAAACGCTGAACAATGGCAAGACCTTTACCAAACCGTTCCCTTAACCCCCAACCAGGTAGCCAACATACCTCCATATAGACCGTGGAGATATGAATGGTGAAAATCTTTTATTTTATATAGACAGTAAAATAATGCCAAGACACCACGGACAAACGATAAGGAAAGATCACCTTCAACATAAGTAACTAGTTATTAAAGTCATTAATACAAAACCAAATAAAAAGTGCAAAAGATTAGAAATAAAAAGTATTATACTAGACACTTTGTCTTCACCAAGTGATGTAAGAGACTTAGGCAAACATGGCCTTGATTGTCAAGAACTCTTACGATCAATCTTGGATCCCGAGACGACTCACACACTCTACGATGGACAATGGATGATGGTGGTGGATGATGGTGTTGTGATGGTGGTGGGTGGTGGATGAAGTGTGAGAGAGGTGGTGTGCCAAAGGATGAGTTGAAATGAAACCAAGCACTCCTATTTATAGGCTGAACAGAGGGCTAGGCACGGCCCCGTGTCCGCTGGGCACGGCCCCGTGCCTGTCTGACACTCTCTCTCTTCATTAATTGTAATTCGCAATTACAATTAATGCGCCTGCTGTACTTTCGCCACGCCCCCGTGTTCATTGGGCACGGCCCCGTGGTGGGCAATAGAAGCTTCTATGGATTTGTCTTTTCTGCTGCTTCTTGGGCACGGCCCCGTGCTGGCTGAGCACGGGGCGTGTTCAGTCTTCTGCCTTCTCTATTTTGCTTGGGAAGATGCCGTTGAGGGGTCGGGCAGTCCACTTATGTTCCTTTCCTTGTATTTATGTTGGATTTAGTTGTCTTTTTGCTTCTTTTATGTTTCTGAGCTCATTTAATCCTGAAAATACAAAAGGAAGGCAAAAACACTCTTTTTCCAATATTAGTACTTAAAAAGGGTTAGTTTTATGCCTCATTTGATGTAATTTATATGTTGCATTTTACACACATCAAATACCCCCACACTTGAACTTTTGCTTGTCCTCAAGCAAAACTCTTTAATATGTGGCTTACACTCCTAAATGGAATAGGTAGAAGAGAAGGTTTTGGGATTGTCGTAGAGTGTCGGGATTTCCAAGATTCTTTATGTAGTTTTATTTTTATTTATTTACAATCCTATTCGTCATGATTTATTTAAAACTTTTCATAAGAGAAATTATATATTAGGGCATAGCATGCCTTTTTAAAATTCTATTTATATACAAGTTCACATACCTCACGGGAGAAATCACTCACACTCGGCCGAAGGTGTATCTTTAGTGAATCACTCGAGAGCGGCATGGAACTTATTCCTACCATAAGCTTGCCAAGCAATCAATCCTCCTCCTTTTTAACTTTTATACCTTTGTAAATATCAAGAGGACTTTGTGGGTTAAGGGTTAGGCTTGGGTTAATGGTAGGTGGTTGGGATAGTGGTTAGTGGTTAGTAGAAAAAGGGCGAAAAGCGTAACAAGTGTCGGTTTTCGTAAGATTTTCTATTTTTGTAACTTTTTATTTTGATGAAGCTTTTATTCAAACAAAGTTATTTTTGATAAACTTGTTTGTTTATTTTCTTTTGCTTCATCATCAACACATATTTTTTTTTGATCATACGAAAAACCGAACTTGTTACTAAAACAAAGGGTAAAAAATGAAAAAGGTTTTGGTGGGTAAAAGGTTGTTTGAATTGGGGTATGAAATGAAAAGGTTTAGGCTCAAAGGGGCTAACTAGGGGGATTTTTGGGTAAGTGGTAAAAAAAAGAAAAATAAAGGTGTAGAAATAAAAAGGGTTAGTCCTAATGCCTCCATCATTTACTTACTCGGGTTTAAGTTGATAAGGACCGGGAATGTATCGTCATGGCAAGTTCTAGAGTCGTAAGAACCAAGCGGCTATTGACACAAGAAACGAAAAATGAGCATTTAGTTTAATGATATGTAATTGTATGCTCAATAAAGGCTCAAAACTCACTTTTGTGGGAATGGGTTTTTATGTGATCAAGTATATATAATCAAATTTTAACTAAGCTTGTCATGCCCTTTTTTATAATTTTCTTATGTTGGTTCTTTTTATCACGACGCTATTGGTTGTAAATTCGTAAAAATATAACCTTTTTGAGAACTTGGATTTCCCGAGTTAAACCTAGACAAGTAAAAAAAAAATGAAATTTTTGAAAAAATTTGGGGTGATTAGCGGTTCCAATAGAGTTTTGTGTAAGGCTTGTATTTAGGACTTGCAAAATTTCCAAGGTTTTAGCATCCCCCCCACACTTAAATTACACATTGTCCTCAATGTGTCCCAAAAATAAATTTTTAGGTTGATTAGATGTGTAAAATAGTGTTAAAAAGCAAAAATTTTGTGTTACTGGGCGCTGAACACGGCCCCGTGTTGTCCGGGCACGGCCCCGTGTTCAAGTGCCAGTAACAAAATTAAATCAAGAGGAACAGAAGCCTGGACACGGGGGCGTGTTGGGTGAACACGACCCGTGTCCAGTTACCTGAACTGGGCAGTTTTCTGCAGTGGGTTCAACACGGGGCCGTGTTGGTTGGGCACGGCCCGTGTTGAACCTTCTGTAATGGAGAAAATTGTCGGGTTGCCTTATTCTTGTGCATGAAGTCATTTTTTCTCGTTCCCCTTTTCATCCCTTATCACCATGAGTGTGTTTTATTCATTATGAACCATCCAATCTTTGAAAACCATCATTTCATTGCATCATAGAGATAACTTACATAGTCCTAATTTTAAATTAAACTAAAAAAAACAGAGAAATATTAAATCATGGAGTTCTAGCCTCTATTTTATTTTAATTAGCAAAATTTCCAAGAGACTACTAATCTTGGTTAGACAAGGCCTTTTAGAACTCCTTCCAGGTGCGGTTCTCCTCACATGTCGGCGAGCCACTCCTCCACCTCCCTTGGAAGGAGAAAAGAAGGCTCATTGGCATTGGTTTGAGGAGTCTCGATTTCCACCGGGTTCTCTTGTTGGTGTTCCATGGGAGGTTCTGCTGGCACATCTTCCCACCCGGTAGGGTTGTTAATTCCGAGCGCCAGGTTCCAATCCTGTTGAGGGAGGACTGGTTCCATTGGAGGTGTTACAAGAATATTTAACCTCTGGTGCAAGAGGTTAATTTCTTGGAAGCTGCTTTCGAGTCCCACCGTAAGATCGTTAATACGGTCGATTAGGACCTCCTCTACTGATGTCATTTCGTCGAGAGCCTCCCTTAATGCTACCACATAGTGCACAAGTGTAGCTTCAATGGAGGGCCTCCTTCCTCTTCGGCTGTTTGATGAATGCACGGAAGATGTTTCGCTGTTTTCACTCGACATCCTAAAAAAAATAAACTGAAAAATAGTTTATTTTATGAAACAGTGACCGAACACGGCCCCGTGCTCATTGAGCACGGCCCCGTGTTCATCTTTCTGCAGAATTTTGGTGCAAGGAAACTTGAAATTTTGAGTTATTTTCTGAACTTGTGGGGTCTTTTTAGACATCAATAACTTAAAACAATGTTACATAACATACTTTTATCAAGATTCCTTTAACAAAACTCATCAATCCCTACCACAAAGTTGGAAGAATTCAAACTTTTAATGGTAGTTCTTGGAGAAAGATGGAGAAGAAGGAAATGGCTAAAAGAGGAAAGGACAAGATGGGTTGTTGGAACCTTCTTTTAGACTTTCCTAGGATAGTTAGAGAGAAGATTCCTTCAAATCTCTGTCCCAAGTTGGTCCAAATGTGCAGAATTCTTGGCTGCATTTATAGAAAATGACAGCATCCTGGACACGGCCCCGTGTCCATTGGACACGGCCCCGTGTGCAGGTGTAGTCCTGACACAGTTTGTCCGTATTCTGACGTACTGATCAGAAGAGAATCTTTTGGTGAACACGGGGGCGTGTTGGCTGGACACGGCCCCGTGTCGAGGGACTGTTTTATGAAGTTGTCTAGTTCTAAGGTCCTCGTCGAAATCGGGTGGTTCCTTACTGGTTGGAACAACCCCAAAGTGCCTAAGATACCTTAATTGTCCTAGACTAAGGCAAGAACGCAAGAGGTTGTCGGTGAGGGTAATTCCTATTTTTATTCTAGGTGGACAAGTCCAACCCTTTTCCGGGCTCTCGTTAAAGAAGGTGTATGCCGAATCGCTCAGGTCTATGTATGCACCGAACGAAGTCGATGGAGAGTCCTTCACGGCACAATCGGCACAGGGACGACTATCGTCCACGTCTTTGCTAGGTATGAAGGTAATTTTGGGAGCAACGAGGTTGTCGGAATGCGGTTCCAACATTTCTTCATGGTTATTGTCTTGGGGTGGATCAATAAAGTTCTTCCCAAGCTCTTCTAACCAATTCAGAATTAGCTCTTCTAGTTGAAATAACTCGTCAAGGAGCATTTCTCCTAGAATATCTGGCTGGGCGCATTCGAGGGAGAAATAGTGCTTATTTTTACTTTCGCCCCTCTTAAGGTTATAAGGAATCGGTGGGTCTATGTAGTGGGGCCTATAATTTAGAAAGTAACATTTTAATCCTTTATGTTCGCCACCACATAATTGACACCACGTACCAAAAGAGTGCCGAAAGTAAAAACAATTACTATCACTCATGTTTATGTCAGAAATTACCAACCGCCGGGATCTAACTGTCACACCCCTATTTTCCACGTGTCACCGGTGGGCCCGGTGGGGAGTATCGTGACGCGGTTGACATCATCATAGACAAACAACACAATATAATAATGCACAGCGGAAGCAAAGATAGATTCATTTCAACTTTAAATAAAATGTAATATTAAATATCACGAGTAGTTGAAACGGATCCACAGGCGGATCAAAATAAAATAGGATAATTGTTCAACAGTTTATTGTCGTCCAAGCTTGCGAGAACTATTGTGGACGCTCTAGAAGACTGCCAGCCTATTACGTGTAGTACCTGCACTTAACCTTTTGGGAAAAATACGTCAGTTTACACTGGTAAATACAATTCGACTGACTCATTTTGAAAATGTTGAAAATTGATTTAAATGCACAAGGCACAAAACATTTTTATTAACTTGGGTCAATTATTTAATATAATAATCATGTGAACGAATTACATGTTACTTGCGTTCAGTGGCCCGGATCTAGTCCGGGCTAAAGATCAATGGACACACCACATCAAAGAGTTATATACTGACAGGTGTATGCCTACACCCCGTACTCAGGTCGTGGCCATCTCGTAAGATGATGCCAAGGATATCCGAGACATGGTCATTAACCCCCCAAAGGCCTTAAGTGAACAAGACTGTTTAAACGAGCCGAT
The DNA here is from genome assembly GCA_030545235.1 of Helianthus tuberosus. Classification (NCBI taxonomy): domain Eukaryota; kingdom Viridiplantae; phylum Streptophyta; class Magnoliopsida; order Asterales; family Asteraceae; genus Helianthus; species Helianthus tuberosus. Next base: position 144,541,854 of record CM060359.1, on the reverse strand, counting down.
TAAATTATTCCAATTACCCACGCAACAGTGGAGGATTTAATGCCCGATCAAGCGGTATTTTATATACCGTAACCCAAGCCCGTATAGGGAAAATAAGTCAAAAAGTATTTACCTGAGTATAGTATAAATTCACAAATAGCAGTGGAGGTAGCTTTTACTGGTTCTTCTTATTAATGGTCCTAATCAAGCTTAGAAATCACTAGGAAGTGGTCTTCACGTCCAGAGAGCTCCAGAGATTGCCTTGTGAATTTTGAAGTTCAAGTGTTCTTGAATGTTTGTTACTACAAGTGCCTTTTTATGCAACTTTGCTCAGATTAATGGCTGATTCAGATGTTCTCTGATGTTTTTAAGAAGTGTCCAAAGTCCCAAAATGCATGTATACTCATTGGTGGGTTCATTAAAGTCGACAACAGCTGTATACACCTCATAACAGACCTGCAACTGACATCTGTTCGCATTTTTCGTATCTGGGCAGGTAATGCGGCCCGCATTTGGGCCCAGGCGGGCCGCCTGGCACCGTCTGATCTGCAATACTCTTTTAAACAGTTGCGGTTTGGCCCCTGATCTTTAGTTACGTGTTTTTGGCGACCTCTCTTGCTCATTAGACCCTCAAATCTTATTTTTAAGGGCCTTGGGATATTTACCAACATGGTAAAACCCTCGAACAACTTTGCGCTTACCCGAAAAGTCATGAAAATCACGATAAAGCAATTAACCTTTCTTGTACGGTTTTGGCCATAACTTTCTCATACGATAACGAAACTTCATGAAATTTTTACCACATATTCTAGTGAGTATATTTTATCATTACAAAGCTTCGGGTTTGCTAAAAGATTACTCAGAGGTATAATTTCAACATGTTGACACTTTTAGTCCCTGTAGTTTGTAATTCCTCACTTTCTTTCATTGCTCGCTTCGTATGATCCATGACTTATCCATTTAAGGTTATAAACACCACGTAGGGTTATTGTAGAGCCTATTTATCAATTGTTGACACTTTGGACCCTTATGTGCACATAGTTTCATCGTTTGTCAACTTTAGTCCCTCTAAAGTATGTTTTCACATATTCTAAGTTCATGACACGTGTCACCACATTATTGGACGTAAATTTTCGAGGTGTTACATCCTCACCCCCTTAAAAGAAATCTCGACCTCGAGATTTACTGAAACAAATGAGGGTATTTCTCTTTCATCGTGGATTCTACCTCCCATGTGTATTCGGGACCTCTACGGGCATCCCATTTCACCTTAACAATAGGTACGTGCTTCCTTCGAAGCTTCTTCACTCGTCGGTCCTCAATTGACAACGGCTTTTCCACAAATTTCAAGCTTTCATCTATGTGTACATCCGTATACGGTATAACCAGTGATTCATCAGCGAAACACTTCTTCAAATTACAGATGTGAAACACATTATGTATAGCACTAAGTTCTTCAGGCAAGTTTAACTTATAAGCGACTGACCCGACACGTTCGATAACCTCGAAAGGTCCTATGTATCTCGGGCTTAGCTTGCCCTTCTTTCCAAATCGCATCACCCCCTTCCAGGGCGATACTTTAAGCAACACTTTATCACCTACTTCGAAGTGAAAGTCTTTACGCTTCGGATCCGCATAACTTTTCTGCCTATCCCTGGCAGCTTTCAAACGATCGCGAATCTGAACAATCTTGTCCGTTGTCTCAAAAACAATTTCTGGTCCTGACAGTTGGACATCTCCAACTTCCGCCCAACAGATGGGCGATCTACACTTTCTACCGTATAAGGCCTCAAAAGGCGCAGCTTTTATGCTGGTGTGGTAGCTATTGTTGTAGGAGAATTCGATTAACGGTAGGTTCTTATCCCAACTACCACCTAAATCGATCGCACATGCACGTAGCATGTCTTCCAATGTTTGAATAGTACGCTCACTCTGACCATCGGTCTGCGGATGATAAGCCATACTAAAATTTAAACGTGTGCCCAATGATTGTTGAAAACTTTTCCAAAAATGTGACGTGTATCTAGTATCTCTATCAGAGATAATAGACACAGGTATTCCATGCAAAGCTACAATCTTATCAACGTATAACTGGGCTAACATATCTGAGCTGTAGGTTTCCTTGATGGGTAGGAAATGTGCTGACTTTGTCAGTCTATCTACTATGACCCATATCGTATCATTTCCCTTTCTCGTCTTTGGCAACTTGGTGATGAAATCCATCGTCACCATCTCCCATTTCCATGTGGGAATTTCAGGTTGTTGTAACAAACCTGACGGTTTCTGGTGTTCCGCTTTGACTTGCGCACAAGTCAAACATTTAGACACATAAGCAGCTACGGACTTTTTCAAACCAATCCACCAGTAGTTTGCTTTTAAATCCTGGTACATCTTGTCAGCTCCAGGGTGAATAGAATATTTGGAACTGTGGCCTTCCTGGAGGATAACATCTCGAAGTCCTCCAAAAACTGGAATCCATATTCGTCCATTTAGTCTAAGCATTCCGTCCTTGTCATGGGATAACTGCTCCTCAGTTACTCCCAGTTTTTCTTCAGGATAGTTAACTTCCAACACAGCTTCCTTCTGTGCCGCTAATATCCTTTTGTTCAAATCATTTTTGATTTCAATGCGCTTGGCATTGATTCTTATCGGCTTAACTCTTTCCTTCCTACTCAAGGCGTCAGCAACTACATTTGCCTTGCCTGGATGGTATTTTATCTCACAATCATAGTCATTTAGAGTTTCCATCCATCGTCTTTGCCTCATGTTTAGGTCCTTCTGGTTAAACAAATGTTGAAGGCTCTTGTGATCTGAATAGATCACACACTTTGTTCCATATAAGTAGTGCCTCCATAGCTTCAATGCAAATACAACGGCACCCAACTCCAAATCGTGGGTGGTGTAGTTCTTCTCGTGTATCTTCAGCTGTCGTGAAGCGTAGGCAATAACTTTGCCCTTCTGCATGAGTACACAGCCCATGCCAGTGTGTGACGCATCACAATATACTACGAACTCTTCTATACCATCGGGCAATGTTAATACCGGAGCATTGCTCAACTTGTTCTTCAGAATGTCAAAGGATTCCTGCTGCTTAGGGCCCCAATCAAACTTAACCTTCTTACGCGTCAATGAAGTTAGGGGCGCAGCAATCCTAGAAAAGTTTTCGATAAAGCGCCTATAATATCCTACTAAACCCAGGAAACTGCGAATCTCAGTAGGCGTCTTTGGCTCTTGCCAGTTCATGACTGCTTCTACCTTAGCGGGATCCACTTGGATACCACGCTCACTTACTACATGTCCAAGGAATTGGACTTCTCGAAGCCAAAATTCGCACTTCGAAAATTTGGCATAGAGTTTTTCATGATGTAGAAGTTCGAGAATACAACGAAGGTGTTTCTCGTGGTCAGCCTTGCTCTTCGAGTAGATAAGGATATCGTCAATAAAGACAATGACGAATTTATCCAGATAAGGCTTGCAGACGCGATTCATGAGATCCATGAACGCGGCTGGTGCGTTAGTGAGCCCAAAAGGCATCACTAGGAACTCGTAATGTCCATAACGAGTCCTAAACGCTGTCTTGTGTACATCTTCGTCCTTGACCTTCAACTGATGATAGCCTGACCTCAAGTCGATCTTTGAAAAGTAGCTTGCCCCTTGCAACTGATCGAACAGGTCGTCGATCCTGGGCAAAGGATACCTATTCTTGATAGTGACTTTATTAAGCTCACGGTAATCGATGCACAGGCGCATCGATCCATCCTTCTTCTTGACGAACAAAATAGGCGCTCCCCAGGGGGACGAGCTAGGTCTAATAAAACCTTTGGCTAACAAATCATCTAACTGCGTCCTCAATTCCTTCATCTCCGTTGGTGCCAATCTATATGGTGCTCTCGCTACTGGTGCTGCACCCGGGATGATGTCGATTCGGAATTCCACTTGCCTATCTGGTGGTAAACCAGGTAGTTCTTCAGGAAAAACTTCAGGGTATTCCGATATGACAGGGATGTCATCAATCTTTGGCTTCAGCTCATCAACAGTAACTTGTGCCATATAAATGACACAACCCTTCTGCATACATCTGGAAGCCTTGAGCATGGACACTTGCTCAGGCAATCCATGTTGGGTATCTCCTTGGATGGTAAGTGACTCACCTGACGGAGTTTTAACTATCACCTGCTTTCTATTGCACACAATCTGGGCTTGGTTATGTGATAACCAATCCATACCTATCACTATGTCAAAACCGGCTAGTTTAAAGGGAAGTAAGGATAATGGAAACGAGTGATTCCTAATGGATATAACACATCCATCTAAAACAGTTGAGGCGGTTTCTATGGTTCCATCAGCTAGTTCCACCTCATACTTCACACTTAAAGCTTTCACAGGTAATTTTAACAACTCACAAAACTTATTGTCTACAAAGGATTTATCTGCTCCAGAATCAAACAAGACTCTAGCAAAGACATCATTTACAAGAAACGTACCGGTAATCACGTTGTCATCCTGAATAGCTTCCTTAGCATCCATCTTGAAGACCCTCGCATTGGTCTTCTTCCCATCTTCGGCTTTTTTGGTGTATTTTGGGCAGTTAGACTTAATGTGCCCCTTTTCGTTGCAACCATAACAGGTTGCATCCTTCAGCTTCTTACATTCCAAAGTCTTGTGTTCTGTGGACTTACAGATTCCACAGGGTCTCGCGAGAGACTGGGATTTCGACTCAAGTCGACATTTCCCAAAATGGTACCTCCTACAAGTTTTACACTTGGGCTTTTCCCCTGATTGTTGCCCATTCTTCTTAAATCCCGACCCTTTCTTGTGGTCGTCATTCCCTCGGTGTCTTTTCTCTGATCTTCGTGAGGTATCGTCCTCACGCTTCCTCTTGTTCTCATCTGAGTTCCTGAGTGCTCTTAGCCTGACTACATCCATGGTCAGAGCTAGGGACAGATCAGCTGCTGATCTGAAGGTTGTAGGCCTCGATGCCTTAACACTTGGTTTAATTTCAGGAGCCAAACCCCCGATAAAGCGAGCAATCCTTTTCGGCTCTGGGGTTACTAAGTATGGAACCAACCTTGACAAGGTGTTGAAAGTGGTGAGGTAGGCCTGGCAGTCCCAATTCTTCATCACTAGAGATATGAAGTCTGACTCGATCCTTTCAACTTCATGTTGTGGGCAAAAATTCTCTTTAATAAGGGCTACGAACTGATCCCATGACATACTGTAAAGTGTGGCCTTTCCGGCAGCTTGTAGGAGAGATTTCCACCACGCCAGAGCGTCTCCTTTAAATGATTGGGATACGTACTTCACTACATCTCCTTCAGCACAACCGCTGATGTCCACTACAGTATCTATTTAGTCTAACCAGGTCATGCAATCGACCGCTCCCTTTTCCCCAGTAAAGTCTCTGGGCTTACAAGAGACGAAATACTTGTAAGTACATGATTTGGTTTGAGGTCTAGCATCAAACTCTTTCTTCTTTGGAGGAACACTATTCTGATTCGATGAGTGTCGATCATTGTCCTTCTTGGGCACCTCTTTCTTAGGTTCAACTTTCTTGGAGGGCGGTTTGCTATGAGCTTCTGATTGGACTTTGGGTTTTGACTTGGGATGAGATGCAGATCGGGTCCTACTGCGGGTCCCGCTTGCTTCACTAAATTGTCTATTTAGTGCTTCGACAACAGCATCATTTACTAATGCTTTCAACTCTGCACCCGTTACAAGTATCTTTGTGTTATCAGGGTTATCCGCTGGATGACTGTTTATCTCCTCAGACTTAGTCATGTAGCTTTAAATGCTACATAAAAATAAGGACAAAGTCTATTTAGAAACCTAAACAGTATTATCGCTCTTGACGATTTATTAACCATGGTAAATATAAGCCATATTAGTTAATTTAATAATTTCATCCAGGACTTTTACTAATAATCTTTTTAGAATGAAATATAATAATGGCATAATAAGCCTAGTCACGTAGACAAATTTCTAAATTAAAATTTAGATCTTATAGGATTAAAGTTTGAATATATAAGACAAATCAATCCTTTACTTGGCAGGGAGTTTATAAACTACGGCTGCCTTTTGTTTTTATATGACATTAATTATAACCCGTAGGCATTTTGTCACAACCAATTATGTAAAATTATAATTTGGATAATTTATTGAAAAGGGTGACATGCGTGATTTTACGAATCACTCTAGTCAAGAATGTTAACATGTTTACAGATGTTAACAGAGATTTGAATCTCTTTTAAACAGGTTCTACCCTCATGGCTAAATTTATGATAACATAACAGCTAGGTTTTACCCTTTTAAGATTCTTATTATTTTATCGAAATGGTAAATCAAATTAATAATAGTTATTTTTCATTTATTTATACACTATGTTTATGCACATAATTTAAAAATGAAAACTTAAACTTAACCATTTCAAATAAAAAAAAAAACAAATCAGTACGAGTCTGCCCAAAAAGGGTCTTTTACATAAACCATATGCCCACGTAGGGGCCAAATAACAAAACAAACAAACAAACCCGCGCAGGGGTCAAATAAAAGATATGCCCACGCAGGGGCAGAACAGAAATAAATACCCACGCAGGGGTAGAGTACTGAAATAAATGTCCTCGCAGGGACATGATTACAACTAAAATAATTAAACAAACAAAGGATTTCAGTAATCCTTCTTGCTCTTGCCCTTGAGCAAATCCACCACCTTCTGAAACATCCCCCGGTTATGCCTCCTATCCTGCTGCAACTCTTGCCGCATTTCGTCTCTCACCCCATGTATCTCCTGAAGAATTTCTTGAACTTGAGGAGGTGACATCATCGGTGCCTGAGGTGGCTGCTGATAGTACGAAGGCTGAGGAGGCTGATAAAGCGGAGGTTGAGGAGGCTGCGGTTGCTGATACTATGGAGGTTGAAGAGGCTGCGACTGTTGGTACCCATATGATGGATACCCATAGGTCGAGGATCCTGTAGCCCAGGGACCTCCATAGGAACCTCCCTGTTGGGGAACATTGAAGCTTGAGGCTAACCAGTAGGGATCCTCAGAAAAGTTGTAGCCGGTGGGGAACTGCTGCTCGAAGGGGTTGAATGCTGCAGCACTGGTATAAGCAGGGATTGGGTCTCCAAAACCCTGTGGTGGTGGTGGTGCGACTGGCGCAGAGACAACTTCAGAGACGGGGTGTGAGGGTTCCTCTATCTCTGGTTCTTCATGAACAGGTGAGTACCTGCTGCTACTCGAATGTGGAGGGGTGCTAATGCGCACTCCCCCTCGTGCGGACATCTGCGCGTTCGTTCCTCTCCTTCGCCTCGGGGGCGAGGGAGGACGAACCGGAGGCGGTGGTGGCGGCGGAGTGACCGCGAAAAAACGGGAATCCTCGGAAGGATTCTGCTGCTGCTGCTGAGGCTGCTGCTGGTGAAAGGGAGAGCTATGGTATGACTGGTGCAAGGGAGAGTGATGAGGCTGGTGTAGGGGAGAGCTATGGTAAGACTGGTGAAGAGGAGTGTTATGATAACTGGGGGTGAACACCCAGTCGTACTGTTTGAAGTTCTCCTCAAAACTGTCGGGACCATGGTATGGTGATCCCACGAAAGGTGACCCATCAGAGATCTCGATGGGGTGGTTCGGTGTTCCGAAGGGTGGCATAGCAGGATCAGTATCTTCATCTACCTCCATCGGGTTGCCACCAGAAAAGTGGTCTTCTGGTCCAAGTGGGTTAAAACCCACTGGTTCTTGAAGGTAATCGTCAGGGTCGTACAGGCCCTGAAAGGTGGGTGACGTGTTGTCAAAGGGTGACTGGTGTCCTAGTAAGGGAATGTAGGACTGCTGTGAGTGATGGGGCTCATTCTCCGAATGAGGCCCAAATGAGTGGGGAATGGATGGTGAGGAGGCTGGTTCAATGAAGGACCTCCATAGATTTTGGGCATCTGTGTTATGAGAGCCCGAGGGTGTTCGCCGGTGCGAATGCCCGGCTTCGTGATCATTTGGAGCTACGTATCCTCCTCGTCCCGTTCCTCGTCCTCTCATTCTTGGCGGCATGTTCAACTACCTGTCAAAAACAAACAAGTGATACAACAAAATATATATAAGACAAAGTTAGAAAATTTAAACAAAATTTGGAAATTTCCTAAGTTCCTTGTCTAGACTCGAGAATCGAGGAATGTGCAATTGTGTAACTGAGATTAAACACAAAAGGCTAGTGTTTAATTCACTCAGAGTTGGCTCTGATACCAACCTGTCACACCCCTATTTTCCACGTGTCACCGGTGGGCCCGGTGGGGAGTATCGTGACGCGGTTGACATCATCATAGACAAACAACACAATATAATAATGCACAGCGGAAGCAAAGATAGATTCATTTTAACTTTAAATAAAATGTAATATTAAATATCACGAGTAGTTGAAACGGATCCACAGGCGGATCAAAATAAAATAGGATAATTGTTCAACAGTTTATTGTCGTCCAAGCTTGCGAGAACTATTGTGGACGCTCTAGAAGACTGCCAGCCTATTACGTGTAGTACCTGCACTTAACCTTTTGGGAAAAATACGTCAGTTTACACTGGTAAATACAATTCGACTGACTCATTTTGAAAAGGTTGAAAATTGATTTAAATGCACAAGGCACAAAACATTTTTATTAACTTGGGTCAATTATTTAATATAATAATCATGTGAACGAATTACATGTTACTTGCGTTCAGTGGCCCGGATCTAGTCCGGGCTAAAGATCAATGGACACACCACATCAAAGAGTTATATACTGACAGGTGTATGCCTACACCCCGTACTCAGGTCGTGGCCATCTCGTAAGATGATGCCAAGGATATCCGGGACATGGTCATTAACCCCCCAAAGGCCTTAAGTGAACAAGACTGTTTAAACGAGCCGATTAAATTATTCCAATTACCCACGCAACAGTGGAGGATTTAATGCCCGATCAAGCGGTATTTTATATACCGTAACCCAAGCCCGTATAGGGAAAATAAGTCAAAAAGTATTTACCTGAGTATAGTATAAATTCACAAATAGCAGTGGAGGTAGCTTTTACTGGTTCTTCTTATTAATGGTCCTAATCAAGCTTAGAAATCACTAGGAAGTGGTCTTCACGTCCAGAGAGCTCCAGAGATTGCCTTGTGAATTTTGAAGTTCAAGTGTTCTTGAATGTTTGTTACTACAAGTGCCTTTTTATGCAACTTTGCTCAGATTAATGGCTGATTCAGATGTTCTCTGATGTTTTTAAGAAGTGTCCAAAGTCCCAAAATGCATGTATACTCATTGGTGGGTTCATTAAAGTCGACAACAGCTGTATACACCTCATAACAGACCTGCAACTGACATCTGTTCGCATTTTTCGTATCTGGGCAGGTAATGCGGCCCGCATTTGGGCCCAGGCGGGCCGCCTGGCACCGTCTGATCTGCAATACTCTTTTAAACAGTTGCGGTTTGGCCCCTGATCTTTAGTTACGTGTTTTTGGCGACTTCTCTTGCTCATTAAACCCTCAAATCTTATTTTTAAGGGCCTTGGGATATTTACAACATGGTATAACCCTCGAACAACTTTGCGCTTACCCGAAAAGTCATGAAAATCACGATAACGCAATTAACCTTTCTTGTACGGTTTTGACCATAACTTTCTCATACGATAACGAAACTTCATGAAATTTTTACCACATATTCTAGTGAGTATATTTTATCATTACAAAGCTTCAGGTTTGCCAAAAGATCACTCAGAGGTATAAATTCAACATGTTGACACTTTTAGTCCCTGTAGTTTGTAATTCCTCACTTTCTTTCATTTCTCGCTTCGTATGATCCATGACTTATCCATTTAAGGTTATAAACACCACGTAGGGTTATTGTAGAGCCTATTTATCAATTGTTGACACTTTGGACCCTTATGTGCACATAGTTTCATCGTTTGTCAACTTTAGTCCCTCTAAAGTATGTTTTCACATATTCTAAGTTCATGACACATGTCACCACATTATTGGACGTAAATTTTCGAGGTGTTACACTAACGGTTCTGTTTTCAGTAACTGAAACTTGGGCACGGGGGTGTGTTGAGTGAGCACGGCCCCGTGTTCAACATACTGTCTGACTTAAAACAGGATTGCCAGTTCCAATGATTTAGCACGGGGGCGTGTTCAGCGGGCACGGCCCGTGCTGAGCTCTGCAGAAGCGGAAAAACTAAGAAAAATCCTAAAAAAAATTTAAAAATAAGAAAAACGATTAGGCCGTTGATTCCTAACTTTCTTAAAATCCTTGTGTCCCCGGCAACGGCGCCAAAAACTTGATGCGCGTTTAAGTGTTATATATATTAGGTGTATATTTTAAGCCCTTTTTAACACTTATTTTAGCCAAGTTTTAAATTTATAAAACACGATATTTTACTAACACTAAACACACATATGGGCAAGTGCACCCATCGTGAGCGTAGTATAGCGTTGGTAAGATAACGAGGTCGTCCAAGGACACAAGAGCTTTTAGTACCGGTTTATCCTCAACGTCTAATCAAAATAAAAAGTTTAGAAAAAGGTTTTTAAACTAAGAAAAATAAAAACTAACTAAAATGCTGAAAATAAAAATAAAAAAAACAGATAGACAAGATGAATCACTTGGTTCCGACTCGTATCTAGTATAACCTTTGATTATTTCCGCACTTTTGCACATAATTAAGAGATTATCTTAGTTATTGTAGTAGGCCCCTCTTTTGAAGGTGACGTTACCCTCACCCCAGTAGTTTGAGTCAGCAAGGATACAATCCTAAAAGGGTGGATTATTGGAAGATAATGAATTAAGTTATTAATGCAGTATTATGGTAGGCCCCGCTTTTGGCGGTGACGTTACCCTCGACTAAGTAGTCTGAGTCAGCAGGGATACAGTCCTAAATAGCCGGGTTATAGTATTAATAGTAGTTAACTTATGAGGGGATCAAAGAGTTTGGACCCCCGCCATCCAATACCGTGAAGCATTGAAGGAGGTCCTACTAAATTTGACCCAGGTCCATTGCAGGACCTCTAAACGCTGAACAATGGCAAGACCTTTACCAAACCGTTCCCTTAACCCTCGACCAGGTAGCCAACATACCTCCATATAGACCGTGGAGATATGAATGGTGAAAATCTTTTATTTTATATAGACAGTAAAATAATGCCAAGACACCACGGACAAACGATAAGGAAAGATCACCTTCAACATAAGTAACTAGTTATTAAAGTCATTAATACAAAACCAAATAAAAAGTGCAAAAGATTAGAAATAAAAGGTATTATACTAGACACTTTGTCTTCACCAAGTGATGTAAGAGACTTAGGCAAACATGGCCTTGATTGTCAAGAACTCTTACGATCAATCTTGGATCCCGAGACGACTCACACACTCTACGATGGACAATGGATGATGGTGGTGGATGATGGTGTTGTGATGGTGGTGGGTGGTGGATGAAGTGTGAGAGAGGTGGTGTGCCAAGGGATGAGTTGAAATGAAACCAAGCACTCCTATTTATAGGCTGAACAGAGGGCTGGGCACGGCCCCGTGTCCGCTGGGCACGGCCCCGTGCCTGTCTGACACTCTCTCTCTTCATTAATTGTAATTCGCAATTACAATTAATGCGCCTGCTGTACTTTCGCCACGCCCCCGTGTTCACTGGGCACGGCCCCGTGGTGGGCAATAGAAGCTTCTATGGATTTGTCTTTTCTGCTGCTTCTTGGGCACGGCCCCGTTCTGGCTGAGCACGGGGCGTGTTCAGTCTTCTGCCTTCTCTATTTTGCTTGGGAAGATGCCGTTGAGGGGTCGGGCAGTCCACTTATGTTCCTTTCCTTGTATTTATGTTGGATTTAGTTGTCTTTTTGCTTCTTTTGTGTTTCTGGGCTCATTTAATCCTGAAAATACAAAAGGAAGACAAAAACACTCTTTTTCCAATATTAGTACTTAAAAAGGGTTAGTTTTATGCCTCATTTGATGTAATTTATATGTTGCATTTTACACACATCAGCTGCGCGGGGTCCACAGCCTCATTTGGCCGACGAGGATGAAACTCGAACGACGACATGAACTCGATCAGTATCTCCCTGTAGCTCGGCGTAAACGCTAGCTCAAATAGTCGGTCCCACGGTGAATCACGGGGAACAAACTCCCGCGCCCAATCTTCCGCCGCGAGCTCCCGGAGGGTTTTCCAAGAAACCGCAAAATGGGCACCGACGTGCATCTTCCGAAGCTTGTCGCAATGGAGAGCAGCGTCGGACTCCGGAGGAAACTCCAAATACGGGTGATTCAGGAAAGGATCCGCCGGTGGACGCTTATGCTTTTGCGGCTGCTCCGGATTAATTTCTTCTATTTCCATTTCAGCATCCATCTTTCTCGTCCTGAAAACCAAAAAATTTATTAGATAAACCAACGAGTGTTTACTGTATTTTAATATAAAATAGTTTTCTGCGACTTCGCAGCCGTTAAATGCCGCCGTAAACGGGCGTTTAAACGGCTGCAAACGCAGCCGCAAACGACTTCGAAATCGCTGCAGTTTGGGGCTGCGTTTGCAGCCGTTTAAACGCCTGTTTACTGCTGCAAACGCCGCCCCAAACAACAGCGAGAAATCACAGCCGTTTGCGGCTGCTTTTACAGCCGTTTAAACCTAAGTGTGCAGATAGCCTGCCAAGGTGTACAAATAGTGAGGGCCATCCAAATATCATTATATCAATATATATTATTTGTTCCTAGGAAATAGAAGTATACTTTTTAAGTCAAAACAACTGTACTTTTGACCTGTAAAACTCAAAGAGCTGGATTTAGATTATATAAAAAAAACAACTAGAAATTTAAAATTCCGGCGCTAACAAAACATATTGGTAGCATGACAGTTTAAAGCATATAGATCAATATAAATCAAGTACAGTTTCTACTTCAATAAAAAGTAAACATTAAATATGGGAGTAAATGTAGGTTTATATGAGTAACAATTTAAACTATTTACAGTGTACAAAATATATAATCGGATTAAACATAAAGTTTTGCAAAGAACATGTATTTTATATTAAAAACAAAGTTCTAATTCCGTTTGTTTCAAACATATCAAAGATTTCCATTGAAACGTTGCAGCTCTTTATATAACGTTGCAGCTCTTTAAAACCATGGTTCTGTCAACTACAATGACCATTACAGTTGACACAAATAGCATTACACATTACACAGGAATCAAATTGCATTACACATTATACAGGTTTCAAATAGCATTCGTATCAAATTGCACATTATCAAATTGCATTACACATTACACTAATCAATGCTTAACCAAACCCTAATTTACGAAAGTTCAATCACTAACCAAACCCTAACTTACCTAAAAAACATCTAATTTACGGATAAAATACAAAAAAAAAATCAAAATTACTTAAATAGGTTGAGTAAATACCTGTTTTATACTTCGAATTCGTGTCGTATACGGTCGATTTTGTCAGTCGCCTTCGTATGCTCTCTTCTTTGTGTGTTTTTGAGATATGGGGAAGAATAGAGCTGCGTAGGTATTTCCCTGATTTAAATCAGTACCTCTACGCAGCGTAGAGAGCCATACGAAGCGTATAAGAATAATAAGTTTACCATTTTACCCTTCTGTTTGGGGCAATACGAGGCTGACAATAAGGGTAAAAAGGTCATTTACCATCCCCTATATAAGGTGCGTATGGATCTCTACGCTGCGTATTATCATTATTATTATTATTATTATTGTTATTATTATTATTATTATTATTATTATTCTTATTATTGTTATTGTTATTGTTATTGTAATTATTATTATTATTATTATTATTATTATTATTATTGTTGTTGTTGTTGTTGTTGTTGTTATTATTAATCTTGAAATTTACAGACGCTGCGTAGAGCTCCATACGCAGCGTATACAAAGGTGGTAAAATGACCTTTTTACCCTTACAATCAACCTCGTATTGCCCCAAACACAAGGGCAAAATAGTAATTTAACATATATAGGTTTTGAAATTTTGGTTTGGGGGGGAAATTGTCCGCCTTTTACATACGCTGCGTATGGATCCATACGCTGCGTATAACAATGCTCATTTTACTGTTTTGCCCTTGTGTTGAGGCAATACGAAGCCAAAAACAGGGGTTTTTTTTTGTCCTTTGCACTACATACGCTACGTAGGGATCCCTACGCAACGTATATAAAGTTCCGTTTTTTTTATTTTTTTTTGTGTTTTCCTTTGATAAATAATACAAAAATTATGAATTATAAAAATAAAAAAATGATACAAACTTTATAAATTAAAAAATTTCTACAATTTACAAAAATACAAGTTTCCGCTTAATCTTTGATAACATTTAAACTCGGTTCTCTGTCTTTGTCTAAGTTTGATTTTGGATTGATTAACTCGTAGTAGTGCTGTAACCGCGGTCTATACATTTCTTCCCACCGTTCCGCAGCTATTGATCGATGTGTCGACCACAACGGGGTCGCTAAAGGCATGGGGTAGTCTCCTTCCAACTTAGCATGTATGAAGTGTCCCCCGTCAACATGTACGAGCGTTATCGCTTGAGGTCGTGGATCTAGTGGGGCATCCGCTAATGGGAAGATGGTAGTGCTCCATTCGATGCTTAGCACGTGGAGGACAATATTATACCTTTGCGCTACGAGAAGCCCTACCTAGGGCATTTCCATCCAGTGACTTGGACCGCACCCTTTCACTGAATTCCATTTGATGTTGTTACGTATTCGTTTAAAGTCTCCTTCGTTATATGTTTCGAATATATGCTTCCAACGTGGCTTGTTATGGTCAATCTCCAGTAGTAAATCACTTCGAATACGGTGCCATGCGTGTTCCGTAAAACCTAACCCGACAGCCACAGACCTGTACCCACAATGACCGTCTGGGGTCACATCTTGTATACGCGATATGTAAGAGTGAAACTCTGATGGAATTTGATTCTTAAACATCTTAATGCTTAACAAGTGCTCGTCCCCCTTCATTAATGGAAAACCCTGATCATCCCGCGTCTCCTTCTTTTTAGAACCCGTTGAACTGTTTTGTCGCATTTTAGGTTTTTCAGACTTTACAACCGAACCAGTTCCACGAGAGCCCTCTGACGGTACGTATGAGCTGTGTCGGGGTAAATCGTACCTATGTTTGGGGGAAGCGGTATATACGTTGCTGTCCTCGCCATAGGAGCTGTGTCTCGCAGCTTCGTCTAACCTCGCAGCTTCATCTAACCTATCTTGTACTTTCTTTGATGTAGGCCGACCGCGAGTGTTTTGCTGGACGATCGGTGGTTTCTTGGTTGACGATTTCGGGGTGAAGACCGCTTTTATCTTTGAAAGCAAACTCTTTTGCTGAACGGGGGACTGCGCCTCTAAATGTTGCCGCACATTATTTAGCTCTGCTACAACATCGACTTCCTCGTCTACCAGTTTACACGGGCGCAAGTCAAGCTTACGCCAGTATACATCTATGTCGTCGAGTTGTATCATACGCCCTGTACAGTTAAGTTAATAAGGTGTGAGAAACAGCTAAATCGTACAAGATAACAAAAGGTTTGTGGTTTTAATATTTTTTACCTGTACTTTTGTAGTTTTCCAGCCTACAAGCACACGACAATCCACAGCTAAGCCACATATGGCAACCACATGATGCGTTAAGTTTCCGCAACACCTCCATCTTCCTCAGTAGCTCTTTTGCCAGCGAATCAAGTGCTTCATGGGAAATCTTTCCACGCAGGTTGTCCAACAGTCGGTGTCTATGGTGGTTCATCGTTTTTTCGATGCTCTCAGTGAAACTTTTTTGTATTTCATCGTACTGAGTTTCAACTATATCAATGACGCATCTTGCTATTCGCTCCAATGAACTCCCGCGCGTAATGTATCTTTTTAAATTTGCGTGCTGGCTCTCAACTCTGTTGGTGGTGCGCTGACCAAAGTTGCGACACTTATCGGTCCACGCATAAACGAACATTTCTTTATAGTCTTTGAGCCAGTTTTCGTAGACGTAATCATAGACACCTGCAAAAATAAAATAATGAAATGTAAAAGCGTGTGTAAAATATAATAGATTGGGTGAGTCATTTGTTGAAGGAACACTTACTTTCTCGGTTGGCAACCACGAGTCGGTTATACATTTTCTCCAAGTTGTACTTGTACATGGGCTCTGAAGAAGATTCGCACAATCTCCGCCAGTACGACATAAATTTCCCCCAATCTTCTTTATCGAACCCTTCCTTGCACTTTCTAGCCATATTTTGTTGGATGTGAAAGTGGCATAGAAGCCTGGTTGCGTTCCGGAATACTTTAGAACACGCGTTAATTAGGGCAAGCTCCCTATCCGTGACTATCACACGCGGCATCATACATTCATGCAATATTGACTTGATCCGCTCAAGCACCCACACGTAGTTACCCCTTCGTTCTTTACAAATAACGGCATGTGCGATACAAAAAGACTTCCCAGTCGACGTCATACCCACAACCTGGACAAATGGCATATTGGAGAGGTTTGTTTTGTAGGTCGCGTCGATCAACATCACGTGCGGGAATGCACGCCACATAGTGATTGAATAAGGATGAACAAAGAAAATCTCTGTTACGACATCTGTTTTGGGTTCCTGTCGGGTTTCGTAAATGAATCGGTGGTCATGCAGCAGGCTTTCCAGTGCCTGCATAGGAGTCTTTCCGTCCACTATTGTCGCTCTAATTTTTTGTACCGCATTTTGCACGTCTTTCTGAACATGCAGGCTGTCGGGGAACTGCTTTCTTAGGGTTTGAAATATGATACGTGGCTCCATGTTTTGAGCAGTTAGCTGCTCCACTAGCTTGTATTCGGCTTCAGTAAATCTTCGCACAAAAGCGTGGCCCAACAGACTCGTCGTAGGTTCGTGGTTATGGTTCACGTCTTCCACTTTTAACTCCCACGTGTCATTCGTCACGTCCCGGATGGCGAGTAATGAAAAGGGGCAACCGATTTTTTTGCCACCAGCTTTCCTAACTGTTGCTTTACTATGGTGCTCACCACTACGGTCGCACACAAGCCATACCATCCCAGTAGTACCGCCAATATTTTTTGATCGGCGGGTAACAATTACGTAACCATACGCCTTTCCCGTTTCTTGTACCCAATTCTTCAAATCAGTTAGAGACATGAAACGCTAAAAAAAAAGTTACGTTAATACAAATAATAATAATTATAATTATAAGTATATAAACCGGGAAAAATTTTGACACTTCAAACCTACGCAAACCTACCAACAGGAACCCAAATTTGCTGTTGTTTTAACAATAATAACAATAACAATAATAATATTATAATATTTTTAACAACAACAATAATAATAATAATAATAATAATAATAATAATAATAATAATAACAATAATAATAATATTATAATATTTTTAACAACAACAACAATAATAAAAATAATAATAATAATAATAATAATAATAATATTAATAACAATTATAATTATAGTATTTTAACAATAATAACAATAATAATAATAATAATAATAATAATAATAATAATAATAATAATAATAATAATTATAATTATAATTATAATTATAATATTTTTAACAATAATAATAATAATTATTTTAATGTGATACCTCATTTATTTGAAACGGATTGCCCGGGGTAGATGGTTCATAAAGTGATGTGTTACAGGGCTCATAACCATATCCACCATGTTCTTCGTATCCACTGTAACCACCTTCACCCCCATATCTATCGTATCCACTGTATCCACCTTCACCCCCGTATCCACTGTATCCACCTTCACCCTCGTATCCACCTTCACCCCCGTATCCACTGTAACATCCGTATCCACCTTCACCCCCGTATACCCCGTAACCCGGATACGATTGCTGCGTCGGGTAATATGGTTCATGAACAGGTGCATTCTCAGCACCGTATCCACTTTGTTGCATGTACGGAGATTCATACCCGTATCCGTAATCCGGATACACTTGATGCGCCGGGTAATTTGGTTCATCAACAGGTGGAGTGGGAGTCTTGTTCAAGTCTGGCAACTGTGTTTTTTATCAAAAGGGACTCCAGACACAACCTCCTCCTCCTCATTGGCATCATTTGCTCCCCTTGTGTCGTTAGAATAGCGATTACCGAAATAATTATCGGTCCAAAATGATAACATTTTAACAAGATTGAGCAAAAAACAGAATAAATGATTTTGGTTTGGAGTGTAAACTGTTTACTGAAGAACAAATGAAATGCGAATGAAAGAAGCGAGCCAAGAAAGCAGTGATAAATGGAATGGAAGATGAAAAGACAGCACTCTACTTTATTCACGTGCCTGACAACATCGCTTCAGTGTCAAATCAGTCTTACATACGCTGTGTATTGATCCATACGCAGCGTATAGGCTAACACTATCTACATTGCGTATTGATCAATACGCAGCGTATACCCTAACTAATGTATATAAGGATTAAGTTTCATATTCTAACAGCTCCGAGACGGAGGATAAACTGGTTAAGGCGTTGCGGTTCTAAACGATAGCTTACGAGTTCGATCCATGCAAGGGCCGGTTCTTTAAAGAAGACCCCCTTTTAACCGATTTTTGATATATTTACACTTTGGTCCCTGAAGTTTCATCTTTTACAAAAATGGTCCCTAGAGTTTCAAAAATTGACCCAAATGGTCCCTGAAGTTTCGTAAATTTACAAAAATGGTCCCTGGTTTTTCAAAAATTTACAAAAATGGTCCCTGAAGTTTCAAAAACTGACAAAAATGGTCCCTGAAGTTTCGAAAATTTACAAAACGGTCCCTGAAGTTTCGAAAATTTACAAAAACGGTCCCTGAAGTTTCAAAAATTTAAAAAAGGTCCCTGATAGGCGGGTAACAATTACGTAACCGTACTTCTTTCCCCTTTTTTGTACCCAATTCTTCAAATCAGTTAGAGACATGAAACGCTACAAAAAAAAGTTACGTTAATACAAATAATAATAATTATAAGTATATAAACCGGGAAAAATTTTGACACTTCAAACCTACGCAAACCTACCAACAGGAACCCAAATTTGCTGCTGTTTTATATACGCTGCGTATTGACCAATACGCAGCGTATATAAACCTTGCAAAAATTTGACACTTCAAACCTACCAAAATGACCCCAAATTTGCAGCTCTTTTATATACGCTGCGTATTGACCAATACGCAGTGTATATACACCTTGTTTTCTGTGCAATGATTGGTTTTCAGGCATTGGGATCTATGGTCTATTTACGCTGCGTATTGGTCAATACGCATCGTATTTAAACCCTAAGTGTGCAGATAGGCAAACTGAGTGTGCAGATAGTGCGAGCCAAAGTAACCGAGAAAAGTGTAAAACCTATACTAACCATTCACCCGAAAAAGATTACACAAAGAATTAGCCTTGCATCTTTAATTCTTTTCCTTGATCTGCATGCACCTTGAGTTCTGTCTGGATTAATTTGTACAGCAGCTAAAGGTGGCTGCAACTTTCTTCGACAGTTGTTGTGCATGCCCCCTATATACAAACCCTCTTTTTTTCTGAACGATAAATTTGGATTACTGACGAACTACTGGAGTATCAACGTGCCACCAGCGGAACCACCTGATCAGGAGGAAACCCAATAAATATACGAACCCTCTATCAAAGCCTTTGAGTGTCGTGTATCGCTTTTTCATTCTGCTCACTGACTTTGCATGTGGCATTAAGGCCCAAGTCCAACTTCTAATTCCTATCTTCCACCATGGGCTGTCAAAATTGAGGTAAACCAATTAACTAAAACTATAACTTAACCCATTTAATTGGTTTACATTTTCCTCGTGTGGTTTTAATTCATTAAGTCTGGTTTCTATTTTTCATTTTGTAGCTACGTCACCTGCATCACCATCATATCTTATTTTTGTTTATTAGTAATAACTTGAGTAAATTGCCATTTTAGTCCCTAGGTTTTTGTTCAAATTGCTATTTTAGTCCAAATAGTTATTTTTTCTCCTCTGGGTCCTTGACTTTTCCTTTTTCTTGCAATTTTGATCACATTGCCTAACTTAGTCTAAAACCAGGTTATAATGAGGGGTATTTATGGCATTAAATTATTATGAGGGTTATAAATTATGTTGTAAACTACCCCTGGTTATCACCACACAACAGTTATGCTAAAAATACCCCTGATTATAACCAGATTTTTAGACTGAGTTAGGCAATGTGATCAAATGAAAAAGTCAGAAACCCAGAGGAGAAAAAAAGACTATTTGGACTAAAATGACAATTTGGACCAAACCTCAGGGACTAAAATAACAATTTACTCAAATAACTTCAACCAATCATCGATTTCAGTTGATAACAATAACAACAATATATAAACTCATTTGATTTTGTTGTTGACACTTTTGCTCATGCATTTGTTTTAATTTACTACAAATAATATCCATTTTGCTAAGTTTATATTAAAACCTATAAAATACAACATATGATTAAAATGATATATATTATACAAATAATAGTCCATTTATTAGATAATTAACATGAACTAATATGTCGATCAGTCAATCTTGTCATGATCCGTGTTAAGGGAACCACCTATGGTAGGTGCAAGCGAAGACAATAAATAAGGGGTTGATACTCTGTTTTGTTCTAATGATGTAAAATGATTTTGAAAATTGGGATTGCTTTAGCTTTTCCTCTTGGTGGAATGCTGCTTTGTACTTTTATAACAAACAAAAGGATCAAACCAGTGGCCAATCTAGCACTGTTTGGTGGGTTCATATGAACACACTCGGTTTGGAAAAAACTAGTGAGAACTTTGTATGATTTGAAAAAAAATAATGAGAATCTATGAAAATGAACCCACTGAAATAAAGTTCTTGGATCCGCCACTGGATCAAACCTTCTCAATCTCCATCTGATCCTTCTTAATCTTCAGGTTTGTGTTTGAAGATTGGATTGATTTATGTGTTTGATGAACATATGTTTGTCTAGATTACAATAACCAGGGCATTTCACAAAGGAGTTCAAAATATGTAAGGGGAATGAATGATCAATAGAAACCTCTTTTTCAATTGAGAAAATAAAAAAAAAACTCAAATGGATCAAGCAAATGATTTATAATTAATTTTGAATGAGAAAACCAAACCACAATATCTTGAACTTGAAAAAAAAAATCAATTTAACAGAGCATTTGACACAACAGCTTCAAGACTTCGCTAGCGTAGATCGCTTTGGCTATCTAAGTTACCGGATACTAATCTGCTTGTATGAGCTCTTTTGCTTGCAAACAATGACTGAGATCCATCACCACGTCGCCCATGGTGGGCCTTTCGATGGATGAGGGGGAAACACAGGCCAATGCAGTTTCTACTACCTTCCTGACTATATTGATGTCAAAACCCCCCTCCAATCTGGAATCAATAATAGTTTCGAAATTTCCTCTTTCAATCGGTGACTTAACCCAATTAGCTATATGATTACCATCTAATATTGCTTTTCGTCCTATAATCAACTCAAGTAGTACCACCCCGAAGCTATACACATCCATTTTCGCCCTCAACTTGAAATTTGGGAAATTCCTGCATTTTACATTTCAACTACAAGTTGTAAGATCTTATTACCAACTTTCTCAATTTAGAGTAAATACAATTATATGAGTGAATTACAAGGGAATGAACCTCAACATACACACAGGAAAAAACGCTAGGAAAGCCTATTATGCATGAATAATGTTGATGAGAAAAACTCACTCAGGATCAATGTACCCCTCAGTGCCCACAACCTTTACGGTTGATACATGGCTGGCATCTGCAGTAGGAAAAGCTCTGGACAGCCCAAAATCTGACAATTTTGCCTGGAAATCTCCATTCAACAATATGTTTGAAGACTTGACATCTCTATGGACTATTGGTGGCGTGCAACCGTGATGCAGGTATGCTGGGCCTATGATATAGATTCATGCATGTTAAAGCAGCAATTATGCTTAAGAGACCCAATTAGCAAACTCTAGTATGAAGAAACCTGATTAATTACTAACCTTCTGCTACATCATATCCAATTTGTAACCTTTTTTCCCAGCTCGAAAAATTTGGACGTCCATCTGATCAATCAAATGAAATGTGAAGCAATTAGCTGATGACAAGTACATTAGAATCTTGACAAGTGATGCTTCTAAACCGGTAAATGTGTACTAAACTAACAGCCAATTACCATATAGATGCTTTTCTAAGTTCCCATTAGCCATGAATTCATATATAATTGCCTTGTGCTTGTCCTCATTGCAATAGCCAACGAGTGAAATTATGTTTGTATGACGAACTAGCATCAGAAGCTTGACCTGTAGACAAATATTTCTTAATCTTCCATGTTATGACTTATCTTCTTAACATATAAGTTTGAACAAGTCTGTCTTGTTGCGAATGAAACCATGACACCATTTCATAAAACGGTTATTCCCGCCATCGTTCAACTGCCGTTATTCAACCGCCACTAACATATGTATATATATGTATTTACCGGCAAACTTATTCCGGTATCAAGCCAATTTCATTATTATTTAGAATTATCCATTAAGTTGTTTCTTTCGATCCTTTCATTGTTTTTGCATTCATTATTCATACATCATGTAAACCGATTCGAATGTTATTCAATCGTCCACTGTGCATTCTAATTTTCAACAAAGTGGTATCAAAGCCACGGTTAAGAAAGACGGTGTTATGCAATCTAAATCAACGATAATGCCTTGTGAACACTACACCAATGAGAAGATTGAAAAGCAAATGAAGGAGTCAGTCTACAAACGTTGTTACTACTATCATGAACCGGGGCATCGGATCATTTCATGCCAAGTAAAGGAAAATGATGAAGCGACTCAATTAATCCAAAAGCCATTAACACCGGAATTCAGCGACGAAAGGCAGAAGATGATTTTCCACTGGAAGTGATTGTCATCGGTACCGAAGGCGGATTATGGGGTGATATATGGTATGTAAGTACAGTATTTAAACATCACTATGTCGGAAATCTGAACGTTTTCAAACGAATTAAACATATGGTTTGGGTAGAAACTAAAACTGGGGAAGATAACTTTTTATTCATCAGGGGTGTAGGGGCTGTAGAAGTTAAGTCTAGGATTGAGTCGTTACGTATTCAAAGTGTATTTTATACTCCTGAATTAGATCATAATGTCTTAAGTATGTATCAGTTAGTGTTACAAGGATATACGGTTAAGATAAACTGGGAAAGGTGTAAAATATATCCGATGTTTAGTGTCCCTGTTTCTAACACTATGAATGAAGTCACCAGATTAACGAAGGAAGAAGAAATAGGAATGAAAGATAACAAAAGGTAATTAGTCATAGTTCCACAAATAAAGAATACAAGGCAAATTATCTCAATTCATATTTCGAAAACCTGCACTTATCATCACTTGAACCAGATTGGAATGTCATGATCATTCATGCAATGGAATTTCATGATTTCACTAACTATAAATCACTGTTAGATATGTTAGAAGACGGGGAATTTGTGTTTAAGTATAAGCATGAATTAGAGATCAAGTTCGAGGAGATGTTAGAATGGTTTATGTTGATACATATTTGTGGATGCGGCTCGGCTCAGTTCGACATCGTTACGAAGTAAATTCCGAGGCACAATATCCTCCATCAAGCTTCGGAATGGATGCTGTTTGAGGCTGTTTGTTTCTGTCTACATGTTCAATATGCTGCTGATCTGTTGCTACTGTTGGTTATGGTTCCTGCATGAAGTCAACGAATAACCTGCTGGTTCATGAACTGCATGGCCGAAGAACCCTGCAACGAAGAACACCCACTGGCGAAGAATACTCTTCTATGAAGAACCAATGCTGGACGAAAGATCATGCCTGCGAAGAACCATTCTTCGTAGTTAACATATGGCATCAACGAAGAACTGATCCCGGGCGAAGAATACATTGGACGAAGAACCTGAGTTATTCGTGAGTGATGGTTCTTTGTGGGCTTCACTTCTGGGCCCAGCTGGTACTTCGTCATCTCTGGATAAGGTTACTATAAAAGGGCTTGTTTGCAAACAGAAGTGAGATGGCACACACCGAACACAAGAGAGAACACAGAAGTGATAACTAAGAGACACAGTGAGTTTGTGAGCTTTCTGTATCATAATCTTGTAACAAAACTTCCTGGTTTTAATATATTTGAGATCTAAACGTTGAATATTGTTCTGGTCTTCTGTGTATCTTGTGTTCTCTTCTCGGTTTGCATATCCGGTTGGTTTCCGCACAACCAGGTTTGTTCGTATCACAAGGATTAGGTTACTAGATCCTCCTCTAGGGACCTACAGTTTATAAAGATCAAACTGGGAATATCTACTAGACCAATTCCACCCTACTCGGCTGATAATAGAAAGATAGATTTGCTTGGTTTATACATGGTAGTGAAACGTGATGGAGGGTATAAGAATGTGACGACCAACAACCTCAGGGCGGTGGTGGCTAAAGATATAGGTTATGATTATAATGATGGGGAATTAATGAGAATTATGTTTGCAGTGTATCTGGATGGTCTCGTGTATTACTACAAGTTCAAAACTGTCCAAGAAAATGTTATGGAAAAGGAGATGATAAGAAGTGATGAAGGCCTCTCTACTAACAACCGAGAAAGGAGTAAAACCGAAGGCAATGCTCAAGAAGAAGAAGAGACAATCCAACATTATGCTTTGTTTGCAGGAAACGACTGGCACAGAATGAAGAAAATGCAGAAGAGGCGTCGGTTCGATTTCAAACAAGCAGCGAAAGCAGTGGATGAAGCTAATCAAAGTGCCAGAGATCCACCAAGACTTAATTAAGTTTAGGGGAGTGTATTAGATATTAAACTTAATTATCTCGTAGTTTATTATCGTTATGTATTATGTTATATTGTATGTAATTTGATTAGGTGCTAACATAGTTGAAACGGTTTGATGAAACCATGGCACCGTTTCATAAAACGGTTATTCCCGCCATCGTTCAACTGCAGTTATTCAACCGCTACTAACATATGTATATATATGTATTTACCGGCAAACTTATTCCGGTATCAAGACAATTTCGTTATTATTCAGAATTGTCCATTAAGTTGTTTCTTCCGATCCTTCCATTCACACTCTGTTTTTGCATTCATTATTCATACATCATGCAAACCGATTCGAATGTTATTCAATCCTCCGCTGCAATGCATTCTAATTTCCAACAGCGAAAGAATTTGTTGAAAATAATCCTTTTGATGTTGTTTATGCCTGCATTAGTATTTTAGTTACTGGGTCAAAGTTGAACAATTGGGTTATTAAATGTAGTTATGTTTATGTTGGGCTGGTTGTAAGTTAAAGCCCAGGTCATGTGTTTAGTGATCTCAGTGTCGGTTCATTATTTAGTGGTTAGTTATTCTCACTCATATCCTAGTAGTTTTCAGTTGTTGTGTAAGCCTTTTAAGGGCCTTCAATTTTTTATTAAATGATAATAAGAAAAACTGTTGCGAAAGTTATCTTGTTCTTATCTTATTTCTTGGGAGATTTGCCATCTCTGATTGGCCTTCTCATTTAGTAAAATAACCATCTCGAACCGATCTCTAACAACTAATGCTTTTATAAACACAGATCAGGTGTTCTCTGCGGCAATAGAGCCGGAGCACCGAGAGAGTCATAGGAAGGTTTAAAAGAAAAGAATGGGTTTGTTGTTTTGGTAGGCAGAAATTGAGATATTATGCCTCAGATTGCTCAAAAAATCCCACTCTAGATTCTAACGAATATTTGATTATTTGTTAAGGGGAACCGAATATGGTAATCGAAACACATGACTGGGAGCGAAAGTCTGTTTACCGGACGGAAAATAGTTCTTGGGTAGAAGGTAGGACAAACGTAAAAAGTTTGTGTTTAACAGTTATGAACATATTTGATTCCTTCGTTCCTGGAGAGACCAAACCAGCAACAAAATCATTAAACTGTGAAAATTAAATCAGATTAATACTTGTATTATTATGTTTATATTGTAACAATTATTATGTATTTAAATGTAACTAGTGGCACTTAGGTTAGTAGGTGGATATGGATGAGTGAAACGTCACAACGGTTAACGACAGTTGTGTCGGTTTCTTGGCGCCAAAATTACCATCGGAAATCTTAGGTAGAAATCTTAGGTATATATATTAGATTATCGCTGCATATTTTAAAAGATTGAAGTGTTCTTATCAATTGAAATTACCTTGCTATTTTATGCATATTGTCTTTGTGTTTATTCTTCTTTGTTCATTCGATCTTATCATAATTGTAGTGATACTCTGTTTCTTAGTATACTCCGATCATCATCATCATCATCATCCTCATACATGAATTTGATTGATCCCTGATTTCTGTCAGTAACTTCAACTGTGATTCTATCCTAAAAGAGTTTTATCTGTTAATTACCTCATTTTGAAATTCCATGTCACCTTGTTCTGATTCTACAGAAAGCATCTTCACAGCAACTTGTTTATCCTCATAGAATCCACCGAACACACTTCCAAATCCTCCTTTTCCAATTTCATTCTTGAAGTTGTTAGTAATACGCACCACCTCAGAATATGTAAACTGTTGTTTTCTCTGTATAGAACTGTCATCCTTTTTTATCAAAGCTGCATTCGTTTATTCAAAATTTAATAAGTACTTTTCCATTTAGACATGAAGATATAAATCTATTATATGATACGGAGTATATGATTACAATGTTAAGAATACTGTAACCTTTTTTTTGCTGTCGTTTAACTATCCATACGATGACAACTGAGAACAATACCATGAAGGCTGAAGCAATTGCTATGGTTGCATATGGAAAACGTGCTGTTTTATGCTTATTGTTTCCACATGACCCCTCTTGACAGGAACTTTTACCTTCAATACTAATTATGTAAGTAAAATATGTTAGAACAAGTTAGGTGTGTGTTGATTTAATTTTTATTTCCTTTCTAAAACCAGTATCAAACCTCAGCAATAGTGTCCCTTTCTTCTGTTTTGCGAGAAGTTGTGCAGGAAGTGGTTTTGTGAAGTTGTTTCCTAGTAAGTTGCTACAAGGAAGACCACACAAGATTGTTATGCATCTTGTAAAAGCTTAATTTCGATCCTATACCAATAACCAGGTGACTTACAGAATCTTCAAGCTGTCTAGTTGAGCAAGAAACTCCGGCACATTTCCTGTCAAATTATTGTAGGACAGGTCCCTGAAAAAAAAAACACAGAAAAAAAAAAAATTCAGATTGTACAACATGAGTTTAATATGTAAAAGACTAAGAAAACATATGAAAGAACTTACAATGATTCTATTATAGTGAGATTAGCCAAGGCATCAGCTATGTCTCCACTCAATCCCCTAGAAGACAGGTTCCTACATCAAGTAAATGTCTAGTGGCTCTAAATTACAAAAGAACGTGCCCAATAAAAAATCTCACTCATAGAAAAAACTATTTGTAGGGTCTGGGAGGGTGTGGGACGAGGCCAAATATTACTCTATCCCATGAGATAGAGAGGCTGCTCCCACATAGACCCCCAATTCGAAATAACATTTTTTCCTTTTTTTTTTTTTTTTTTTGATATGCAGTTAGTTTATAATAGCCCAGATAACATGAAGTGTGACTAGAGCTGTAGAGCAATATTATATATTAGTATACTGCCAACAAACACTTAAAACAATACTTTGCATTTATAATCAAATCGTAAAAGAAGAGTTTATGATATAGTAGTGGTGGTTGTGAAATTGGATACATACAGGGATATGATGTTAGCTGCCCCATGACCATTATAGCTGCAGTTAAGACCAGCCCAAACGTATTCTTGTGGAAGACATGGATCTCCTTGCCAGTGTAAGTTTGTTAACCCATAAGTTGACTTTGTACTCCAGATTGCGGCAGCTCAAATATTTAACAACGAAGGGTGAGAAAATTGAAAGATTACAATATATACTACTAGAATAAGACAAAATATATATACCATCTTTGTCATCTGTATGGTTTTGCGTGAGCTGACGCAGATAAAAAACCTCTAATGCATTTAAGATAGGAGGGAGGGTTGAATTTAAGGTTTTATTTACTATAAGCGTATAGTTTGATGAACCGGAAAAAATTTCACTCCGGATTGTTATCATGCTAGTTGACACCGGAAATGGTCCATTCAGTTTGCCATTAATATAAATGTTGACCTCTCTGTTCTGATTGGTTTCTAGTTTTTCAACTTCAGCAAGGTAAATGTAGAAAATATACTCTTCCTTGGCGCTATTCGGATTGAACGAAAAGACTATGGTTCCTGTAGAGTTTGTTGGTGTAATGGCAGTGCTCATGACCTTTGATGGCACTTGTTCCACATTATTAGGCCCTAAAGACACTGTATCAGAAGTCTGCACTGCTTTACAGCCATCCAAAGATTTTGGTTCCCACATTCTATCATACTTGTCATCATCATACCTGATTCAGAGAAAAAGATATATTAATAATAACGCAACAGTTATTGTAACTTATGAAATTAACTTTAAAATTAAAAATTAAAATGCTGACCGGATGAATTCATTTGCACCAAAATTCAAGTGACAAGGGTTGCAGATTAATGATCGTGTTTGGTATTCATACATGGTGGCATCCCAATGTCTTAGTTCTAATGATGTAATGTAAGGGGCTCCATTGCCTGTGTTAACGAGGCAAATATTTATGTGATCTGATGAGAGAAGGTATATAATATCGTAGTAGATAGGTTTGGTTGGTTTTAATCGAGATGGTGTAGTCCAATAATCTGCTCCAATATAAAGATCAAATAGCGGGACTTGACCATTATCGCCATAAACGAACATGGCCCTTATGTAATACCTGTTGTTCTTCCCTTTCTGGGGTCTGAAAGTGTAACAGTTCCGTTTATTTTCAGGAAAGCTTCTATGACTGCGGTACGTACGTGAGAAATAGTGAGAAAGGATGGTATCATTCCTCACCCCACTTTCTATGAAGGCGGCGTCTGAAACGTAATTTACGCCGTCTTCTGTGTAGTTTGTCCCAGGCGAACTTCCACAATCTAGGCTGATGAAGCCTGCATGGTAACAAAAGGCTATAAGTTGAGAACCGCATTTGTGTATTTGATGAAGAAAAAAAGGGAAAATATACTAAAACTTAAAAAAAAGATTTCAAAATAGTCACTGAATTTATTTTAGCGTGCAGTCTTTAAAAAGCGCGGGCTAAACCATAGTGATAAGGAAAATGTTTGGTCAACATGACTTGACTCCCTTAAAAGAAATGAAATGAAATGTACCTTCTTGAGCATTAATCATAGCAGCTACATGAAGAAGCAGAAGAGAAAACAATAACAATATTCTCATGTCTAGTGCCGATCTTATTGTTTTGATCATAAACTTAAAACTACACGTTACAACCGATTAAGAATACACAACTCTGAAAGAACAACAAACAATTTATACAGAGTTTTAGGAAAGTTGGTGAAAGAGAATGAAGAAGGTGCATCACCCCTTGTCATATCTAGAACACACACAAGTTTCATCTTCAGTCCATTGAGTTCCGTAAAATACACCACAGCAGCCCTTTATCCTCGCTTAACACTTTTCATTCGATGTGAAAGATTTATATATTTTAATAATTCCACTAAAGAAGCTTCGTGGATGTTTAATCCCTTATTAAAGAATATAAAGTTTGCCACTTTAAAGAAAATCATATTATAACGGGCCCTAAAGAAATATTTAAAAATCACAATCAACTTACTTTGTTGAAAAAGACTTTTAGTCTTGCTGTTTTGCCGTCAATCAAGTTAATGGCCTACAAAAAAATAAAAAAATAAAAATAAAAAATTTAAAGAAAATCATATTATAACCGTTAAATAGGGGTGTTTTTTTAATGTTTTTATAATGCAATGGTGTCATTGCCCCACCAATCATAAACATTCTCTCTCTTGCCACACTCCCATCACCTAAGACTACCCGGTATGGGGGCCGGCCCTGCCCCGGCGAGCCTGGCGCCGCACCCACACACCGCTCCCCTCATGCCCGTCCCGTCCTCTCAGTCGGCCCACGGACGCCTGCGACCGGCCTGTTTCTCTCTCCTCTCTCTTCTTTCTCTCTCTTTCTCTCTAGAATCAAATCAGTTTATATTTTTTAATTTTTTTTATAAATAGTGTGGGGCCCCATCCTCCACCCCATTAGTTCATCCCCTTTAGGCTCATCCTCACTACCGGTGATGTGGCGGCCCATCCCTTTGGGGATGAGCCTCACCATACCTACAACACTGTCTCTCCTCTCTCCTCCCACCCTCTCACAACACTTTTCTCTCTCCTTAAATACATGTTTTTCACTATATACATCACCACACCTTCTCTCCTCCACCTCACACTCTCTCTAATCCACCTCACATTTCTCTCTACTTAAAAACATTCAAATACACATTATTGGAGATGCTCTTATGTTTAAATAAGTCATAAAAACATTTGTTTGTTTAAGTTTTGATTGGGTCATGCAGAAATTATTTTGGGTCTTCCTTTTGAATAGCAGGTTTAAGGGGAATTAAGTATTTGAGTTTTCCTTTCTTTGCATTACTTTACGTTACGTATGAGTCTGTAGTAGTGGTTTTTTCCCATTACTATTTTTTTATAATATCTAATACTAGACTATGTTATTCTATTTTAACAATGTTGTTCTAATCCTTTATAACTTACATACAGCTTGAAATTTGTTAAATTTTAGGTCTTCCCAGACAACCATCAATGTATGTTTGTATTTAGAATATCTTAACATATAAGGAGAATAATTTTATGATTTTATTAAGACTATTCAGACATATTGTTGACTTTTAAACCAACCCCACGACTTTTTAATGACCATTAACATTACTAGTGTTGGTGTTCTCTATCACATCGTGCGTTGCACTGTTTAATATTTATCCAGTGTGTGTGACGGCATTTCCATTGGACATATTCTTTATCTGTCGGTGTTTGTGGGATTAAGGTTTTTCTCGGATGTTGTGTTCAATATATATGTGGGTGTGAACACGTTTGATTTCAGAGCATATGTGGATGCTGACTAATTAACGCGTATATGCAATAGGATGGTTAGTTGAAGATGCTCAGTTGTGTTTTTTAATCAATCCAATATATAATTACTGAAGAGTTGTGTTTGTAAGCGTTTTTTTTTATTTGATAATGAAATTAATTCCTTATCAGTTTGTCTTAACATGTCACCGAACTGTCAGATTTTGTTTGGGTACTACGTACTGCACATGGCAAACAGCTAATTATAAGGCTTTGATTTCTGATTAGTTCGACTAACTTCCAATATTATATGAATAATAATAACTTAAACCTATCGCTCATTTCAGTTTATAGATTGATAAACTAATTGCACCCAGGAGCATATGTATTTATCAGGAAATGATAAATAGCACGTGATATTGGCCAATTTTACTATTATACCCTTAATGGATTAATGGAGTGGCAACAAGAGCGAGACCGGGAACACCGCCAAGGGGTGTTCATTACCGCTAAAAACTCCCACAAGATATCTTACCTACATCTTCATGTCGTTTTTTACCGTTGTGCAACGGCTATTGAGCCTTTTCGACCACCGTTGGAGATTTTTTTTAAAAGTTTAAAGATCGAGTATAAATAATAGCACAATTCTATCATATTTTCACACTCTCAACGACTCAACCCCACAACTCTCGACCAAACAATATTCTCAACACCAACAAGTCCCTAAAACTCTAGAAAGTGGGTTTATGTTAAAATATACAACAATGATCCCTATAATTGTGGAAGCAAGGTAGAGACTCAAAATGGGCAGAGAACTCTAAAAAAGTTGGCGAGGGAGACCTTTGGTAAACCATATATGCATATGGAGATGAATATGGAACATGCAATACTAGAATATAATCAATACAAACTTTCTCTCTCGGATAAAGTGAATATCAATCTCAACATGATTTGTACAATGATGGTGAATCGGATTCTTATAAAGATAAACAACATAGACATTATCACAGTACACAGTGGGCTGTGTAGAAGCGACTCCACGCCCACTAGGTTTGGATGGGTTTCCACGGTTGGCTGTCTTCGAGAATTGCAACTTAGCTCCAGAAAAGAGACATAAAAAAACAGAGAACAACATTAAGCTCACCACATGCAAGGTTCCTCCCTATGACTCATATTCGGTATGAGAATAAGTATCAGTCTTGATCATGATCAGAAATAAGGGGAAATTTTGGGGAGAGTGTGGAGAACAACTTATCTTTGGAAAAGAGATCTCACCTCTATTAGACTATTTGTAATGAGTTCATGCCCTTTTCACTTCACATCACTGCCGTGGTTGTTGTTGTTGAGGTTCTAGGTAGGTGTTAATCTCTTAAAAGGGCACCTCCTAATTTTCTCGTTTGCTTAGTTAATTGTCGGGTCAAACTATTTAGTTAAAAAGTCAAACTAGTCAAGTTTTTAAATAAAAGTATAATCTCATAAAACAGAAGGTATAAACCATATTTTATCACTTAAATAACTAGGTAAATAATATTAGAACATGTCTAAACATGTTCAACCCGGCAATTCTGAGTTTAGGGTCGGTTCGCAACCGAAAGTCGCAAAGGCTTGACTTTTGCTTTGACTATTCAGTTCTGACCCAATTAAGCTTAATTCTTCTATGTTTTAAGCTTCTATTAGGACTATCTTATGTTGTAATTTAACCCTCTGGAGTTATATTACTTGGTCATTAATAATTTGGATTATATGCTAGTTTCCGTTATTATGCTTATAATTGACCATATTGCCCTTTTTAGCCAAAAAATGAGATTTTTGAATATGTGAACATATAGAAAGGTTAAGTACTGATATATAAGCATGTCTAAATTTATTTGACATGATTCTCTGGTCTCAAAACAATGTTATCCAAGATATCGTAAAATTGAAGTTTTTATTTATTAAATTACGCTATTATGCACCCTTAAAAAAAATTAAGCTATTATGCATAACACATGTTTAAACATAGAATTTGAACCAAAACTCATTACCTACTGTTAAGATATCATTTTTAGGAATTTTTGGAATATTGGGTCAGATTACATACTGACCATAACTTAGAGTTCTTGCATAAATTCCTTAATTAACGATAATGCCATTTTAGCTAATAAAATGTGATTTGCATATGATTAACATGCCAAACCTTTTTCTACTGATTTGAAATGAAAAATAAAATATTTTAAACACTCAAGGCTGTTCAAAATCTCTGAATCACATAAACATTTCAAATATCGTCAATTATCGACTTTTACACTAATTAGGTGCATAATATGGTTTAAAATCATATTTAACACCTAAGACTTGATACCTACTGATTTAATAAATAAATTTTAATATTTTTATAGTAGGTATAAGTCATGAACTCAAACTTCCAATTATGTCCTTAAAAACATATGTGAAATGACCAAAATACCCTTTCAGGACATAGTTTGGCCATAAATGGTAAATCACACTTATGTATGATATCTTACTGTTATAACTTCATAAAATAAATGTTTTTACTGAATACCTTGGACCAGAATATCAGTTTACTATAAAACCTCTTTTATAAATATTAAAATAACCAAAATGCCCCTACGGGACTTAAATTGGTTTTAAATACTTCTTGGGCATATATGTTAACATCCTACTGATGTATTATCATATTTTAAGCATAATAACATATGAGACCTGTATATAGTTCATTTGGTTACCCGTTATGCATTTATGCATTCGGTTCGGTTTATGTAACTAGTTTACATAAATTAGTCAAAATGGGTTTAACCTTATCATTTAATCTTCAAAATCCAGAATGTGTTTAGTTTACCCATATTATACAAGTATCCAAACTTGTAGGGTCTAAATCACATTCTATTCCGGTCTCTGCTTAATCTAGTGTATCCTACCGTTTTAGATACTTTAAGCTAGCCGGTCTAAGTCTACAACTTAAATAAGACCGTTAGCATTCTGAATTGGTTATATATATTACCGTCATTCTAGACTAGAGCCACCCGGTAAAAGCTACCTGCATTTAATTAAATTGAATACGGCTGGGTTATTTTGCTGTGAATCAAGCATTAGCTCAGGTAGATACTTTTAACTTATTTTTCTTCATACGGGCTTGGGATACGGTATTATAATAATACCGCTTGGTCAGGTATGAAATCATTTAATCGGATTGTGATTAATAAATTTGCATAACCCGTTTTAATCTGTTTGTTTGATAACATAAACATTGGGGGTTAATACGACCGTGTTCTGGATATCCTCGGCTCATTTCATTTGAAAATGGCCACAACCTATGCACGGGGTGTAGGCATACACCTGACAAATGCAAATGCTAAATAACCCACATGTTGGGGATAACTCCTTTGTGGGTTTTATAGTGGTGAGTCGGTTAATCATGACCGGCATCCAAACCGGCCCCATATGTATGACAAACATGTAAAACTGTATACAAGATTTTATTAAAGATTGTCCCAAGTTATAAATGGTTTGTGCCTTGTGCGCTTAAATAAATTTTCATAAACTCTTTTCAAAAGAGTCAGTTAATTGTATTTACCAGTGAAAACTGACGTATTTTCCAAAGACTAAGTGACATGTACTACTCGTAATAGGCTGGGAGTTGCTCGGCGTCGAAATAGAGGATCTTGCAAATCCTTAAAGATGCCTTAAAGTCTGCTAAACTTCATTTTATACATTCTGTAAAGATCCACCCGTGGATTTGATATTACAGGCTCGTCTATGATAAATACTTTGATATTTTCAGACATTTGGGTTTGTAATAATATTTTATATTCCAAGACTTCCGTTGTGCTATTCTGTGTATGTTTGACCATGACCATGACAATATCAATCTTACGTCACGATACTCCCCACCGGGCCCACCGGTAATACGTGGAAATATCGGGGTGTGACATTGCAAGATCCTCTTATTTAATGCCAAGTAGCTCCAGCCTATTTAGTGAGGTATCTGTCACTTAGACTTTGGTACATACGTCAGTTTTTACTGGTAAATACAATTAACCGACTCATTTGAAAACATTTATGAAATTTGGTTTAATTGCTTGAAGTACTAAAATTTTTTTATAACTTGGAACAATTTTATTTAAAATCTTGTATACAGATTTACATGTTTGTCATACTTTTGAGGTCGGTTAGAAAGCCAGTCATGATTAACTGACTCACCACTTATAAAACCCACAAATGAGTTATCCCCAACTTGTGGGTAATTTATTATTTAGCATTTGCATTTGCATTTGTCGGGTGTATGCCTACACCCCGTGCATAGGTCGTGGCCATTAATAATTTAAATGAGCCGAGGATATCCATGACACGGTCGTTAACCCCCAAAGTTTATGTTATCAAACAAAACAGATTAAAACGGGTTATGCAGATTTATTAAATCACAATTTGACTAAATGATCTCATACCCGACCAAGCGGTAATAATTTACCGTATCCCAAGCCCGTATAAGGAAAAATAAGTTCAAAGTATTTATCTGAGTTAATAATGCAAAAAATGCTACTCAGCCGTATGTTACTAAGACTTTATACAAGTATCTTCTACTGAGGCTACTTAATCTGAAATGAAGGTTTTATTAACCTATTAGGATACTAACGGGTCTTATTTAAGTCAAGGACTTAGACCGGTTAGTTTTAAGGATGCTTTACGTTACGAAACGCTAGATTAAGCAGAGACCGGAATGGAATGTAATTTAGACCCGACAAGTTTGAAGACTTGTATAATATGGGTAAACTAAATACATTCTGTATTTTGAAGTTTAGGTTACAAGGTTAGACCCGTTTCGGTTAATTCATGCAAACTAGTTACATAAACTGAACCGAACGCGTATAAGGATAAACGGGTAACGGAATGAGTCATATACAAGTTCCTTATGTTATTATGCTTAAAATATGTTATGACATCTAGGATTTCAACAAGTATGCCCATAAAGGGTTTAAAACCGAATTAGGCCCTATAAGGGTATTTTGGTCATTTTAAAATTTATAAAAAAAGGGTTTAAATATAAACTGAAGTTCTGGTCCAAAAAATTCTATATAAATATTTAATTTATGATGTTATATCAGTAGGATATCATACATATGTGTGGTTTACCATTTATGGCCAAACTATGCCCCAAAAGGGCATTTTGGTCATTTCACATATGCTTTTAGGGATTTAATTGGGATTCAGAGTTCAAGACTTATACCTACTGTAAAAATATTTAAAATCATTTATAAAATCAGTAGCTAACAAGTCTTGGTTGCTAAATATGGTTTTAAACCATACTATGCACCTAATTAGCGTAAAAATTGATATTTGACGATAATTCCAAAGTTTAAGCGATTCTGAGATTTTGACCAGCTTTGAATGGGAAAAATATTTTATTTTTCATAACACATCAGTAGCAAAAGGTTTTGCATGTTAATTATATGTAAAACTCATTTTATTTGTGAAAAGGATATTATCGTCATTTATAGACTTTATGCAAGAACCCAAGCTTAAGGTCAATATATAATCTGACCCAACATCCTAATAATTCCTAAAAATGATATCACAATATTAGGTAAAGAGTTTTATCCAAATATTATGTTTAAAGCTTGTTTTATGTACCAAAGGGCATTTTAGTCTTCATAAAAGCACGATTTTCGATCATTTGCATAACATCAGTTTATGACCAGAATGTAAGTGTCAAAATATTTTAAATATGCTTACTAATCAGTACCTAATCCGTTTGCATGTTTATTTATATTAAAAACATCATTTTTAGACCAAAGAGTATACTAGTCAATATTAAGCATAATATCGGAAACATGCATATAATTCAGATTACTAAGTGACCATGTAATATAACCTCAGAACCTCGTATGGTCACAATGGAACCTTAATGTATAAAGGAATTAAGCTATTTCGGGTTAGAACTAAAAGTCAAAGAAAAAGTCAAGCTTTTGCGACTTTCGGTTGCGAACTGAGCTTAAAATTCTGATTAGTTTGACTTTTTATTTAATTACTTTGACCCGACAATTAACTCAGTAAACATGGTAATTAGGAGGTGCCCTTTTGAGGGATTAACACCTACCTAATTACGATCACGTAGCCATATTCTCCTTGAACAATGGTTGGACCGTTTAGGTCTAAACCGAAGGTCAAAGCCGTTTTGCGGAAACTTTGACTTTCGGTCATTAAACACATAAAAACCAAACTAGAGTTCCTAAGGACACTTACAAAGGGTCCTAGATCGAAGATTAAACTAGAAGGAGCTTCCTTTTTTATTAGGAACCACAGAGAGAGAGAGAGAGAGAGAAGAGATGATTTTGAATGGTGCAAGTTCAAGTGAAGCGTTAAGGCACCTATTTATACTAATTCATGAAGTTCAGGGATCAATCCAGGAGTTTTTGATCATTCCCAGATCATTCCAAGTGTCCTAGTGTCAGTAAATACCATTAAATGACCCCTGGCTTCGAGTTTTAGGCATGCAATGTCGGTTTGTGTGTGCTGCAAGTCTGAAACATTTAGCTGTCCACATTTTCGTTACTGGGCAATCTCTCGCGGGCCGTGAAAGAGATAAGGGGAAGTTTACGCGGGCCGCGACCCTCCTTCGAACAGGTAAAACAAGTTTCTCACTTGGCAGTTTCAATCCCTGGTCCTTTATAACTTTATATATGTTTCATTTTTGGCATTCTTGGCCCCTAAAGTTTGTTTTTTAGGGATCTTGAGGGTTTAAATAAACACCGTTAGGCTTTTGTTCGGTTAAAGGTCACCCGAAGACAATAGTTTCACTTGTTGACACTTTTAACCCTTTTTCTTGAAATCTCTCACAATTTTCACATAACGATACCGAAACCTTGTGTATTTGTTATCACGTATTTTCGGGAGTATAATTGAACATTACAAAGCCCTGGGTTCGTTAAAAGGTCACTCAGAGGTAAGAATTAACATGTTGACACGTTTAACCCCTTTTTCTTGTAACTGTCAATTTATTTCACAAACGGCTTCTTATGTCCAATAATTTACTCATTTTGAGAATACGAACATCGTGTAAAGTCAATCAGAGGCATAAGTTTAGCATGTTGATACTTTTTTTCCGTCCGCATACATCTTTTCACTGTTTGTCAACTTTAGTCCTTCTAACTCAAACTTTTACATGTTTAGGGTTTTGGACACGTGTCATTACATAATTGGACACAATTTTACAAGGTGTTACATCCTCACCCCCTTAAAACAAATCTCGACCTCGAGATTTACTGAAATAAGTGAGGGTACTTTTGTCGCATAGTGGACTCAACCTCCCACGTATACTCAGGGCCTCTACGGGCATCCCATGTTACTTTCACAATTGGTACATGCCTTCTTCGGAGCTTTTTAACCCGTCGATCCACGATGGATATAGGTCTTTCAACAAACCTCAGGCTTTCATCTATCTGTACATGTTTATGAGACATTGGTAGCGATTCATCAGCTAGATACTTCTTTAAGTTACAGATGTGGAACACATTGTGTATTCCACTAAGCTCCTCAGGCAAGTTCAGCTTATAAGCTACACTCCTGACACATTCGATGATTTCGAATGGTCCAATATACCTTGTGCTTAGTTTGCCCTTCTTTCCAAAATCCATCACACCTTTCCAGGGTGATACCTTCAGTAGGACTTTGTCTCCTAATTCAAACTTTAGAGGTTTGCGCCTCTTATCCGCATAGCTTTTCTGCCTGTCTCTGGCAAGCTTAAGGCGATCACGAATGTGGACAATCTTGTTCGTTGTTTCAAGGACCATCTCAGTTCCTGATAATTGAGCTTCTCCGACTTCTGCCCAACAGACGGGCGTCCTACATTTTCTTACATATAAAGCCTCGAAAGGCGCAGCCTGAGTGCTGGTATGATAACTATTATTGTAGGAGAATTCAATTAAGGGAAGGTGGTCATCCCAACTACCACCTAGATCAATGACACATGCGCGAAGCATGTCTTCCAATGTTTGAATTGTATGCTCACTTTGCCCATCCGTTTGAGGATGGTAAGCAGTACTGAAATTCAAACGAGTGCCTAATGATTGTTGGAAACTTTTCCAAAAATGAGAAGTGTATCTAGTATCTCTATCGGATACAATAGATACTGGCACTCTGTGGAGAGACACAATCTCATCCACATATAACTGAGCTAGCTTATCAGAGCTATGAGTCTCCATGATGGGTAAGAAATGAGCTGACTTAGTCAGTCTATCAACTATGACCCATATAGTATCATTTCCATGCCTTGTCTTTGGTAACTTGGTGATAAAATCCATGGTTACCATTTCCCATTTCCATGTGGGAAGTTCTAATTGTTGTAGTAATCCTGACGGTTTTTGATGTTCGGCTTTAATCTAAGCGCACGTCAGACATTTAGCTACGTGTGTGGCTGTGGATTTCTTCAAACCCATCCACCAATAGTTAGCCTTTAAATCTTGATACATTTTGTCACCCCCAGGGTGAACTGAGTTCCTGGAGTTATGAGCTTCCTGGAGAATTATATCTCTAAGTCCTCCATGGATAGGGACCCAGATTCTACCATTTAGTCTGAGAATTCCATCATTCCCAGGCGACAACTGATCTATAGTTGCACCTAATTTCTCACCTGGAAGGTTAGCTTCCAATACAGCTTCTTTCTGAGCAGCTAGTAGCCTTTCATTCAAGCTGTTCTTAAGTTCGATACTCTTAGCATTAATCCGTATAGTTTGACCCTTTCCTTTCGGCTTAATGCATCAGCGACTACATTCGCTTTGCCAGGATGGTAGTGAATCTCACAATCGTAGTCATTTAAAGTGTCCATCCAACGACGTTGTCTCATATTAAGATCTTTTTGGTTAAATAAGGTGTTGGAAACTTTTGTGATCTGAGTATAACACACATTTAGTTCCATATAAATAATGTATCCATAACTTAAGTGCAAATACAATGGCACCCAATTCCAGATCGTGGGTGGTGTAATTCTTTTCATGCACTTTCAGTTGTCGTGATGTGTAGGCAATCACTTTTCCTCTTAGCATAAGCACACATCCCATGCCAGTGTGCGAAGCATCACAGTAGACAACAGACTCGTCTATACCTTCTGGCAAGGTTTGTACTTGAGCGTTACTCAACTTCTGCTTGAGGGTTTCGAAAGACTCCTGCTGTTTACAACCCCAATCAAATTTTACATTCTTGCGGGTCAAGGTAGTTAGAGGTGCAGCTATCCTTGAGAAGTTCTCGATGAACGTTCTGTAATATCCTGCTAATCCCAAGAAGCTGCGAATCTCAATAGGTGTCTTAGGTGCTTCCCAGTTCATGATTGCTTCTATTTTAGCGGGATCCACTTGGATACCATGCTTGCTTACAACATATCCAAGGAATTGGAGTTCGCGCAGTAAGAATTCGCATTTGGAGAATTTAGCGTAAAGCTTCTTCTGTTGTAGCAGTCCTAGGATGCACCGAAGGTGTTTCTCGTGATCAGCTTGATTACGAGAATAGATAAGTATGTCATCTATAAAGTTAATGACAAACTTAGCTAGGTACGGCTTGCAAACTCGATTCATGAGGTCCATAAATGCTGCAGGTGCGTTAGTGAGCCCGAAAGGCATCACTAAGAACTCATAGTGGCCATACCTCGTTCTAAACGTGGTTTTAGGTACATCTTCAGTTCTAACTTTGAGTTGATGACATCCCGACCTTAGATCAATATTTGAAAAGTAGTTTCCCCCTTGTAGTTGATCAAATAGATCGTCGATCCTGGGCAATGGATAATGGTTCTTGATTGTTACTTTGTTTAGCTCGCGTTAATTAATGCACAGACGCATTAAACCATCCTTCTTTTTAACAAACAGAATAGGTGCTCCCCAAGGTGACGAGCTGTGTTGTATAAAACCCTTTTTCCAGAAGTTCATCCAATTGGGTTCTCAGCTCTTTCATTTCGGTTGGTGCTAAGGGGTAAGGAGCTCGTGCAATCGGTGCTGCTCCAGGCATGATGTCGATCCTAAACTCCACTTGCCTCTCAGGGGGTAATCCAGGTAGTTCGCCAGGGAAGACATCCAGGTACTCAGAAATGATTGGAATATCTTCTATCTTGGGTTTCGGATCATCTAATGTCACCTGTGCCATGTAGATGACACATCCGCTCTTTAACCACTTGGATGCCTTAGTATAGATACACTATTGGGCAATCCGTAGTGCGTATCTCCGTGGATGGTGATCGACTCACCAGATGGGGTTTTGATATTGACTAGTTTTTTATCGCAGGTGATTTGGGCTTGGTTACGTGACAACCAATCCATGCCTATCACTACATCCAACCCAGCCAATTTCATTGGTAAAAGAGATAGCGGAATTGAATGATTCTTAATGGATATAAAGCATCCATCAAGAAGAGTCGAATCGGTTTCTAAGGTACCATTAGCGAGTTCTACCTCATATTTAATATCTAGAGTTTTAATAGGCAGATTCAACAACTTACTAAACTTAAGGTCTACAAAAGACTTATCTGCACCTGAATAGAATAAAAGTCTAGCATAAATATCATTTATGAGGAAGGTACCTGTTATAACTTTGTCATCCTTCACTGCCCCCTTGGCGTTCATCTGAAACACCCTAGCATTCGACTTCTTTGCCTCATTAGGCTTCTTGGTGTTCTTTGGGCAGTTTGTCTTAATGTGCCCTTTTTTGTTGCAACCCTAGCAGGTTGCATCCTTCAAATTCCGGCACTCCAAAGACTTGTGCCCTTTCTTCTTACAGATCCCATAGGGCTTGGCCTGTGGGTCTAGGGTGCATTTTCCGAAGTGCCTTTTATCACATTCTTGCACCGGGGTTTGTTACCAGACTGATTTTTATTAAACCCAGAGTTTCCCTTTTTCTTCTTGTTTGACTGGTGGGACTGATCATCCTATCTCTTTCTCTTCCCTTCCTCCATTGCCCTCCTAAACTTACTCCTTATAACATCAAGAGTAAGAGACAAAGATAGGTCTACAGCCGACCTATAAGTGGTAGGATTTGAAGCCTTGACATTCTCCTTGATTTCAGGGGCTAAATCACCAATGAAACGCGCAATGCGCTTAGGCTCTGGAGTGACCAGGTATGGAACAAGTCTGGACATTGAGTTAAAACTGGTAATATATGATCCACAGTCCAGATCTTTCATGACCAAGGTCAGGAAATCAGTCTCCACCTTTTCCACTTCATGTTGTGGACAATACGTATCTTTCACAAGCTCAACAAACTTAACCCAAGTGAGGTTATACAGAGGAATTTTTCCCGTGGATTACACTAGAGCTTTCCACCATGTCAGGGTGTTGCCCTTAAAAGATCGGGATACAAACTTAACAATATCCTCCTTGGCATACCCACTTATATCAACAACTGTCTCCATCTCATCAAGCCATTTCATACAATCAATGGCTCATTTTTCCCCAGTGAAATCTCTTGGTTTACAAGAGATAAAATATTTGTAAGTACATCCCTTGTTATACCGGGGAGATTGATCAAACACAATCTGTTTGTGAGGTTCGCTTTTTTGATTGGATGAATGCTCAGATTCATCCTTCCTTGACGTTTGCGGTTTCGAGAGGGACTTAGAATAAGTTTTTGAATGAGCATCACTTGACTCTTTAAGTACCTTGTTCATAGCTTTAGTAATCGCTGTGTTTATAATGGCTTGCAGTTCAGTGCCAGTAACATTCAATCTTGTATTATTATTCCCATCAACTGGGTGACTGTGAGCTTCATCGGAGCCAGCCATGGTGCAGATTTGAATGCTATATTTTAAGTAATAATAATTTGTTTAGTTATCCAATATCAAACCATCATATTTGATGATTGAATAGTCATGGTACAAAATAAACCATATAGGCCAATAAGTTTAATATTTTTTAGGGAAGTGTATTTGAAATCATTTGATCATAACTTTCCTAGGTTACAATGAACCATCAAAGGCGTTTAATCAGGATATAATCCTTTACATATATTAGACAGGGGACATACGTCACAGCTGTCAAGTCGTATAGACATTTTTATACAGCATAAAGGCTGGTCTCGAAGGACATTTAGATGGCACAAAAGGCCTTGTCACTTGGACAATTTTGAATTATGATTATTGATGGGTGTCGAGTGTTATATATATTAGGTGTATATTTTAAGCCCCTTTAACACTTTTTTAGTTAAGTTTTAAATTTATAAAACACGATATTTACTAACACTAGACACTC
The DNA here is from genome assembly GCA_030545235.1 of Helianthus tuberosus. NCBI lineage: Eukaryota > Viridiplantae > Streptophyta > Magnoliopsida > Asterales > Asteraceae > Helianthus > Helianthus tuberosus. Next base: position 144,498,680 of record CM060359.1, on the reverse strand, counting down.
ATATGGGCAAGTGCACCCATCGTGAGCGTAGTATAGTGTTGGTAAGATACCGAGGTCGTCCAAGGACACAAGAGCTTTTAGTACTGGTTTATCCTCAACGTCTTATCAAATCAAAAAGTTTAGAAAAATGTTTTAAACTAAGAAAAATAAAAACTAACTAAAATGCTGAAAAATAAAAATAAAAGAAAACAGATAGACAAGATGAATCACTTGGTTCCGACTCGTATCTAGTGTAACCTTTGATTATTTCCGCACTTTTGCACTATTTTAAGAGATTATCTTAGTTATTGTAGTAGGCCCCTCTTTTGAAGGTGACGTTACCCTCACCCCAGTAGTTTGAGTCAGCAAGGATACAATCCTAAAAGGGTGGATTATTGAAAGATAATTAATTAAGTTATTAATGCAAATTATGGTAGGCCCCTCTTTTGGAGGTGACGTTACCCTCGACTAAGTAGTCTGAGTCAGCAGGGATACAGTCCTAAATAGCCGGGTTATAGTATTAATAGTAGTTAACTTATGAGGGGATCAAAGAGTTTGGACCCCCGCCATCCAATACCGTTAAGTATTGAAGGAGGTCCTACTAAATTTGACCCAGGTCCATTGCAGGACCTCTAAACGCTGAACAATGGCAAGACCTTTACCAAACCGTTCCCTTAACCCCCGACCAGGTAGCCAACATACCTCCATATAGACCGTGGAGATATGAATGGTGAAAATCTTTTATTTTATATAGACAGTAAAATAATGCCAAGACACCACGGACAAACGATAAGGAAAGATCACCTTCAACATAAGCAACTAGTTATTAAAGTCATTAATACAAAACCAAATAAAAAGGGCGAAAATATTGAAAATAAAAAGTATTACACTAGACAGTTTGTCTTCACCAAGTGATGTAAGAGACTTAGGCAAACATGGCCTTGATTGTCAAGAACTCTTACGATCAATCTTGGATCCCGAGACGACTCACACACTCTATGATGGACAATGGATGATGGTGGTGGATGATGGTGTTATGGTGGTGGTGGGTGGTGGGTGAAGTGTGAGAGAGGTGGTGTGCCAAGGGATGGTTTGAGCTTGAGCCAAGCACTCCTATTTATAGGCTGAACAGAAGCTCGGGCACGGCCCCGTGTCCAGTGGGCACGGCCCCGTGTCCACATCCTTCTCTTTCTTCATTTAATGCAGCTTTGTCTTATTAGTTAACCACGCCCCCGTGTCCGCTGAGCACGACCCCGTGTGCAGAAGAATCTTTGTACTATGAAGATTTGCCTGTATTGTGCGAATGTTATAGTTGACCACGGCCCCGTGTCCGCTGAGCACGGCCCCGTGGTGGGCAATAGAAGCTTCTACCACTTTGTCTTTTCTGCTGACACTTGGGCACGCCCCCCGTGCTGGCTGAGCACGGGGCGTGTTCAGTCTCCTGTTCTTCTTGTTTTGCTTGGGAAGATGCTGTTGTGGGGTCGGGCATGTCACGTCTTGTTCCTTTTCTTGTATTTATGTTAGATTTTGATGTCTTTTTGCTTCTTTTGTTAATTTGTGCTCATTTAATCCTGAAAATACAAAAGGAAGACAAAAGCACACTTTTTCCAATATTAGTACTAAAAAAGTGTTAGTTTTATGCCACAATTGATGAAATTTATATGTTGCATTTTGCACACATCAAATACCCCACACTTGAATCTTTGCCTGTCCTCAAGCAAAACTCTTTAATATGTGGCTATTACACTCCCAAATGGAATGGGTAGAGAAGAAGGTTTTTGGGCTTGTCATAGAGTGTCGGGATTTCCAAGATTCTTTATTTAGTTTTATTTATTTACAATCCTATTCGTCATGATTTATTTAAAACTTTTCATAAGATAAATTACTTATTAGGTCATAACATGCCTTCTTAAAATTCTATTTATATACAAGTTCACATACCTCACGGGGATCACTCAACACTCGGCCGAAAAAGTATTTTTGTGGATCACTCGAGAGCGGCATGGAACTTACTCCTACCATAGGCTTGCCAAGCAATCAATCCTCCTCCTTTTTAACTTATACACCTTTGTAAATATCAAGAGGACTTTGTGGGTGAAGGGTTAGGCTTGGGTTAAAGGTAGGTGGTTGGGTTAGTGGTTAGTAGAAAAAGGGCGAAAAGCGTAACAAGTGTCGGTTTTCGTAAGACTTTCTACTTTTTTCACTTTTATTTTGATGAAGCTATTATTCAAACAAAGTTATTTTTGATGAACTTGTTTGTTTATTTTCTTTTGCTTCATCATCAACAAAATTTTTTTTTTTTTTGAAAGTCATATGAGAAACCGAGCTAGTTACTAAAACAAAAGGTTAAAAATGAAAAAGGTTTTGGTGGGTAAAAGGGTGTTTGGTTTGGGTTATGAAATGAAAATGTTTAGGCTTAAAGGGGCTAACTAGGGGGATTTTGGGTAGGTGGTAAAAAAAAAGAAGAAAAATAATGGTGTAGAAATAAAAAGGGTTAGTCCTAATGCCTCCGTCATTTACTTACTCGGGTTTAAGTTGGTAAGGACTGGGAATGTATCGTCATGGCAAGTTCTAGAGTCGTAAGAACCAAGCGGCTATTCACACAAGAAACGAAAAATGAGCATTTAGTCTAATGATATGTAATTGTATGCTCAATAAAAGCTCAAAACTCACTTTTGTGGGAATGGGTTTTTATGTGATCAAGTATATATAATCAAATTTTAACTAAGTTTGCCATGCCTTTTCATAATTTTCTTATGTTGGTTCTTTTTATCACGACGCTATCGGTTTTAAACTCGTAAAAGTATAACCTTTTTTAAGAACTTGAATTTTCCGAGTTAAACCTAGACAAGTAAAAAAAATGAAAATTTTTTTGAAAAAATTTGGGGTTATTAGCGGTTCCAATAGAGTTTTGTGTAAGGCTTGTATTTAGGACTTGCAAGATTCAAGGTATTATCATCCCCCCACACTTAAATTACACATTGTCCTCAATGTGTCCCAAAAATAAGTTTTTAGGTTGATTGAATGTGTAAAAGGTGTGATTTAAGCAAAAATTTTGTGTTACTGGGCGCTGAACACGGCCCCGTGTTATCCGGGCACGACCCCGTGTTCAAGTGCCAGTAACAAAATTGAATCAAGAGAAACAGAAGCCTGGACACGGGGGCGTGTTGGGTGAACACGGCCCGTGTCCAGTTACCTGAACTGGGTCTTTTTCTGCAGACTGTGCAGCACGGGGCCGTGTTGGGCGGACACGGCACGTGCCGAACTTACTGTAAACGAAGAATTTTGTCGGATGGTCCTGTTTTCCTGCATGGGGTGCTGGTTCAAGTTTCCCTTGTATCCTTTGTCATCTCAAGTGTGTTTTATTCATTTCAACACCACCCAAATACCAAATTAACTAAAACCATCATTCATTAGTCATAGAGAATTACATACTAGTCCTAAAAATTAAAATACTAGATAGTTAGGTCAAAGAAACACAAGAAATCCAAACCAAGAAGTTCTAGCCTTATTCTAATAGAAAAATTTCCGAAAAGGTAAATCTTCCGGTTAAATGTGGCTTGACAAACTTCTTTCTCCGGGTATGGGTTCCTCACACGTCGGCGAGCCACTCTTCGATCTCCCTAGGGAGAAGAAAAGCGGGCTCATGAGCATTGGGTTGAGGAGGTGCAACTTCCACCTGGATTTCTTGGAGTTCTTCAAGAGGAGGTTCCGCTGGAATGTCGTCCCAACCGGTATGATTGTGGATTCCAAGTGCTAGGTTCCAATCCTCTAGAGGGAGGATTGGTTCCATGGGAGGTGTCACAAGAATGTTTAACCTTTGGTGCAAGAGGTTTATTTCTTGAAAACTGTTTTCCAACCCCACCGAGAGATAATTTATACGGTCTATGAGGACCTCCTCCACTGAAGTCATCTCGTTAAGGGCTTCACGTAGCGCCATTACGTATCTTACGAGAGTTGCTTCAATCGATGGCCTCCTTTCCCGTCGACTGTTCCTTGAGTGCGCAGAAGAGGTTCCACTGTTTTGGCTAGACATTCTACGAAAACATACCAAAAATAGTGTGTTTTAATGAAACAGTACCACGGACACGGCCCCGTGCTCAATGAGCACGGCCCCGTGTTCAACTTTCTGTAGATTTTTAGAACAAGGAATCTTGGGGTTTCAAATTATTTTCTTAACTTATGAAGCTTTTCTGAGCAGAAATAACTTAAAACAATGTTGTGTAACTTATTTTTAACAAGATTCCTTGAACAAAAATTCAATAAACATCACAATGAAGCTTGAAATCAAGCTTCAATGGAGGTGTTGTTGCAAGAAAGGTGAAGAAGAAGGCAATGGATAAAAGAGGGAAGGACAAGATGTTTGTTAGAACCTTCTTTTAGAACTTACCTAGGATGGTAGGTCAGAAAATCCCTTCAAATCTCTGTCCCTGGATGGTCCAAATGTGTAGGATTCTTGGCTACATTTATAGAAAACGACAGCGTCCTGGACACGGCCCAGTGTCGGCTGGACACGGCCCGTGTGCAGGCAAGATCCTGACACATTTTGTCCGTATTCTGACAAAAGTCAGAAAGGAATCTTTTGGTGGACACGGGGGCGTGTTGACCTAGGCACGGCCCCGTGTCGGAAGGATGTTTTATGAAGTTTGTCTATTTTTAAGGAACTTTTCTGGATCGGGCGGATCCTTACTGGATGGAACAACCCCAAAGTGCTTAAGATACCTTAATTGTTCTAGATTAAGACGAGAACGCAAGAGGTTGTCGGTGAGGGTGATTCCTATGCTATATGTAGGTGGACAAGTCTAACCCTTTTCCGGGCTCTCGTTAAAGAAGGTGTATGTCGAATCGCTCAGGTCTATGTATGCATCAAACGAAGTTGATAGAGAGTCCTTCACGGCACAATCGACACAGGGACGACTATCGCTCAAGTCCTCACTAGAGTTAGGAGTATCGTTGGAAACAATGAAGTTGTTTGAATGCAGTTCCAACCCTTCTTCTTGGCTATTGTCTTGGAAAAGATCATTGAAATCTTTCCTAAGTTCTTTTAACCAATCAATAATTAAATCTTCTAGTTGAAATAATTCATCGAGAAGCATTTCTCCTAGAAAATCCGGTTGGGAGCATTCGAGGGAGAGATAGGGATTATTTTTACTTTAGCCCATCTTAAGGATACTAGGAAATGATGGGTCTATATAGTGGGGTTTATAATTTAGAAAATAACATTCTAGTTCTTTATGGTTACCACCACATAATTGACACCACATAGTACCATAAGAGTGCCGAAAGTAAAAAGTATCAGTATCACTCATGTTTGTGTCAGAAATTACCAACCGTCGGGATCTTACGGTTCTGTTTTCAGTAACCGAAACTTGGGCATGGGGGCGTGTTGAGTGGGCACGGCCCCGTGTTAAGCTTACTGTCTGACTTAAAAAAGGATTGCCAGTTCCAATGATTGGGCACGGGGCGTGTTCAGCGGGCACGGCCCGTGCTGAGTTCTGCAGAAGCTGAAAAATTAAGAAAAATCCTAAAAAAATGAAAAATAAGAAAAAAAGATTAGGCCGTTGATTCCTAACTTTCTTAAAATCCTTGTGTCCCCGGCAACAGCGCCAAAAACTTGATGGGTGTCGAGTGTTATATATATTAGGTGTATATTTTAAGCCCCTTTAACACTTTTTTAGTCAAGTTTTAAATTTATAAAACACGATATTTACTAACACTAGACACTCATATGGGCAAGTGCACCCATCGTGAGCGTAGTATAGTGTTGGTAAGATACCGAGGTCGTCCAAGGACACAAGAGCTTTTAGTACCGGTTTATCCTCAACGTCTAATCAAATCAAAAAGTTTAGAAAAATGTTTTAAACTAAGAAAAATAAAAACTAACTAAAATGCTAAAAAATAAAAATAAAAGAAAACAGATAGACAGGATGAATCACTTGGTTCTGACTCGTATCTAGTGTAACCTTTGATTATTTTCGCACTTTTGCACTATTTTAAGAGATTATCTTTGTTATTGTAGTAGGCCCGTCTTTTGAAGGTGACGTTACCCTCACCCTAGTAGTTTGAGTCAGCAATGATACAATCCTAAAAGGGTGGATTATTGAAAGATAATTAATTAAGTTATTAATGCAAATTATGGTAGGCCCCTCTTTTGGAGGTGACGTTACCGTCGACTAAGTAGTCTGAGTCAGCAGGGATACAGTCCTAAATAGCCGGGTTATAGTATTAATAGTTGTTAACTTATGAGGGGATCAAAGAGTTTGGACCCCCGCCATTCAATACTGTTAAGTATTGAAGGAGGTCTTACTAAATTTGACCCAGGTCCATTGCAGGACCTCTAAACGCTGAACAATGGCAAGACCTTTACCAAACCGTTCCCTTAACCCCCGACCAGGTAGCCAACATACCTCCATATAGACCGTGGAGATATGAATGGTGAAAATCTTTTATTTTATATAGACAGTAAAATAATGCCAAGACATCACGGACAAACGATAAGGAAAGATCACCTTCAACATAAGCAACTAGTTATTAAAGTCATTAATACAAAACCAAATAAAAAGTGCGAAAAGATTGAAAATAAAAAGTATTACACTAGACACTTTGTCTTCACCAAGTGATGTAAGAGACTTAGGCAAATATGGCCTTGATTGTTAAGAACTCTTACGATGAATCTTGGATCCCGAGACGACTCACACACTCTATGATAGACAATGGATGATGGTGGTGGATGATGGTGTTTTGGTGGTGGTGGGTGGTGGGTAAAGTGTGAGAGAGGTGGTGTGCCAAGGGATGGTTTGAGCTTGAGCCAAGCACTCATATTTATAGGCTGAACAGAAGCTCGGGCACGGCCCCGTGTCCACATCCTTCTCTTTCTTCATTTAATGCAGCTTTGTCTTATTAGTTGACCACGCCCCCGTGTCCGCTGAGCACGACCCCGTGTGCAGAAGAATCTTTGTACTATGAAGATTTGCCTGGATTGTGCGAATCTTATAGTTAACCACGGCCCCGTGTCCGCTGAGCACGGCCCCGTGGTGGGCAGTAGAGGCTTCTACCACTTTGTCTTTTCTGCTGACACTTGGGCACGCCCCCGTGCTGGCTGAGCACGGGGCGTGTTCAGTCTCCTGTTCTTCTTGTTTTGCTTGGGAAGTTGATGTCGTGGGGTTGGGCATGTCACGTCTTGTTCCTTTTCTTGTATTTATGTTAGATTTTGATGTCTTTTTGCTTCTTTTGTTAATTTGAGCTCATTTAATCCTGAAAATACAAAAGGAAGACAAAAGCACACTTTTTCCAACATTAGTACTAAAAAAGGGTTAGCTTTATGCCACAATTGATGAAATTTATATGTTGCATTTTGCACACATCAATTATGATCTTTCTAGATCGAAGTTTTTAAGGGTTGAACATAGTTCATCGCCTTTTATACAAAGAGTTATAGGTTATAACTATCGTTGTCATAAAAACCAATATAAATTGGCCCGTAGGCAGAACTAATAACATCTCTAATGGATGTTTTGGTATAGACATCATATTTGACTATGTTAGCCATGATTCACATTAATTATTTAGTCTAGGTAAGAATTTGGAAGAATCCAAGTACTTTGGAAGCTGGTGTGGTTTCTCAAGCCACAATGCCAGGAGTGTTAACATGTTTTGGATGTTAACAAGGAGTTATTTGTCTTAAGAGGGTTATACCATCATAGCCATTGATATTTTAGCTAGGTTATACCTTTATGAAAATCTTTTGAAATTTCTAAGCAGATCAATTAAAATTTAAATGATTATTTGACGTAATGAAATACATATGTATGAGTTTCAAAAGAAAAGAAAAACTTCATTAATAGTACTAAGGATTACAAAACATGCCCTAAACGAGTCTTTGAAATAAATTGTCCACGCAGGGACTAAAAAGAAACAAGTCCTCGCAGGGACTGATACTAAAAAGAAATGTCCACGTAGGGACTTAATTTAAATAACAAATACAAAATAAAATAAAATAAAGGTCTTCAACCGTCATGCTTCTTTCCCTTGATAAGTTTTAGGAGACCTTTAAAGAACTTATTGGTGTTCCTTTCACCTCTATTCACCCTACGTTCCACTTCTTGCACCCTTTGCAAGATTTCTTGTTGTTGTTGTGGTGGTGGAGGTTGAGGTTGTGGTTGTGGCTGAGGTGGAGGGTATTGATACCCTTGAACAGGATACCTAGTTGGGTATGCAGGTGGAAACGGTGAAGGATAGAGGGCAATATAGTTGACTGCTTCGACGTATGGGTCACAAGCAGGAGGTTGATAATTATACCCGGTAGGAGCTTGTGGCTTGAACGTGTTATACCCAGTCGGATCTGGGTAGGTAGGAATTGGGTTTTAAAACCCATTGGAGGTGGCGGTGGTGCAAAGGTGGCCGGTGTGATATCGATTTCCGGCACAGCATGTGAAGGTCCAACCATTTGTGGATCTTCTAGAATCGGAGGGTAGTTGCAAGAAGCTTGAGGGGAGCTAAACCTTGTCCCCCTCGCACGGACATGCGTTCGTTTCTCCTCCGGCTTGGTGGTTCGGGAGGTGGCAGAGGTGGTTCCTCTGCTGGTAGTGGCGGCGGTGTCACCGCTTGGAAGTGCGGCTCCTCTAATGGTGGTTGTGGTGGGGTGTTGTGGTATGAAGGGGTGTTTGCAAATTTCCACTGCCCCCACCATTCTTTATATTCATCGGGAACTTGATATGGAGATCCCGCAAAGGAAGAGCCGCTTGAGATGTTTGTGGGATGCGTGGGCGTCCCAGAAGGTGGCATTTATGGATTCGGATCTTCATCCAAATCCATATCTTGTGAGAAGTGGTCTTCAGGGCCCAACGGGTTGAATCCCGCTGGTGAATTGATATATTCATCAGGGTCAAAATAACCCTGTGAGTTGGAGTGGTGAGAAGCAGAATCATGTGAAGAGTGGTGAGAAGAGTGGTGGGAATGGTGAGAGTGCAGCGAATGCGGAGAATGATGCGAATGTTGGGGCTCGTCTGGTTGTGGTGGCCCGAAAGAATGATGGTAGGATGGCGAGGTGCTAAGCGAAACGGATTGCCTCGTTGGCTCGAGAGAATGCCTCCAATCGTCATAAGGATTGGAGCAGAACGATGCCGAAGGCGTACGACGGTGAGAGGCTCCTGCTTGGCTGGATGGTCCCCCACTCATGGGACCTTTTCCTTTACCTCCTCTTACGCATAGCGGCATCGTCTAATAAACAATTTGGGCTTCTCATTGTGTGCGGCCCAATCAGTAGTGTGCGATCCACTATAATTCGGCCCAATGTAAGAATGTGCAGCCCACTTGTCAGTGTGCGGCCCACACATAAGTGTGCGGCCTGCTGACAAGTGTGCGGTCATGCAATGTATAGTTGTACAATGTGCAATATACAGTCATACTTAGATTGTGCGGTTCTAAGAAGTGTATGGTCAGGCATCATTAGTTTGTACGTTGTGCGCAGAAAGTTGTTCAGCCCTGATGTACGACCACTAGTAGTGTGCTACTAAGCATAACTGGTTTGTACCTAGTGCTTCAGTGGTTTGTACATGATGATTGTGCGGTACACTGGTATGACAAGTGTGCGGCCTTGATGTGCAATAATTAGTTCAAATAAAATCAACTAAAATAACCCTAAATTTGGACTCAAGTAATAATAATCTAGACTCTCTAACTCGACAAAACTACTCACCGGCAAGTGTACCGGTCGACTCTAGTAAAGAAAAGCAAGTTCGGATGTCGAACCCACAAGGACTCTAATTAACTATGTTAAAGACTTTATTTAGACTGACACTGACACTAACTTAATTCTTTTTGTGTTTTTTTTTTTTGGGGGGGGGATGTTTTGGTCAAAAATCACACAAGGATAATACAACCAAATCCGATTTTGTGAGGTGTGATGCTTGAATGAATGAACAAATGTATGAACAATGTATGTATGAAATGAATGTTGGACACGAGGATTTATACGAGGAAAAAGCCCTTGATCAATGTATGATATCTGGTACAAAAAACCTCGGGTGATGGAAACTACCGATCACCAACTGTATTAAACAAGTAAAGGTTACAAATCGGGATGATAAAAAGCTTGTTACAAGGATCACTAGTGTGCAAAAAGTGTGTAATCGCCAATAAGTTGCAGAGAGTTCTCGAGAGTGTGTGTGTGTGTTGCTAACTGTTCTAACTATTCAAGCTCGTTATCCCCTTATAAAAATGGAAATAATCTAACTAACTAACAATCCGCAAATCATGCTAACTTCCCACGACTTCCATAACGGTCATACAAGCCATGCACGTGCAGAATAATGGAGCATATTCCCTTAGGATCTCGGCAAGACCAAGTCCTATTCGAATACTCCTGTAAAACGAATTCAAACATGGTGGAAAAAACTATCAATAGAAGGATAATAATGAGGATCCTAGATCCTTAAACCTGCAACGTCTTCTGAGGATCCTTAATTCAAAGAGAACTGAGGATCCGTGATCTTGGCTGCACTTGAGGATCCGTGATCCTTAATTATAGAAAATCCATCCCTAACAATTGCCCTCAAAATATGAGGAATAAAATACAACTTGATGAGTCATATTTTCTGCCTTATCTCCAACAAACTAATTATCGTAAATATAGCCGTTATATCCGAACTAGCCGTTGCAAACCTGAAGTCAGCGACATGACTACCTGCAAGCTCATCATTATAAATTCAGAGTTAGAGATAAGGATCAATAGGCATTTAAATTCAAGCATTTCATCCATTTAAATCCTCATCCGGAGATTAAACAGGTATTCTCTCTTCCCTTCTCTCTGAATCCTTCTATTCCGATCCTCTTTTCTCGCGCATCCATGGCGAAAATGGTTCTCCTATCTTCACCTGCTAAGGATCCTAAAAAGGATAGTCCTTTGAAAAGCCAAGGCATTACCAAAAACCCTTCGTTGGAACTCTGCCGCTTCACTGATCCAGAAATTGACCGGATCCGCCATTGCTTTCCGGCTGAAACCGTTTTCCGATCTTTTGACTCTTCGATGAAGAGTGATTGTATTTCTAACACTTGGGTCTCCTTTCCAGCCACCCCTTTTTTAATAGGATTTTCTTATCCTTTTCCTGCCTTCACACAATCCTTCTTCACACTTACGGGCATGTGCTACATTCAAGCCATGCCAATGATGTGGAGGGTTCTATATACCATAGAGAACATCATCGAGCAGGAGGGTATAGACATAGGGATGTCTGAGTTGAGTCAATTATACAACCTTGTTAGCCATAGTTCACGCCGCTTTCTGTTCAAACATAAACCTGGTGATCCTCATCCAATCCTCAAAACCACCAAAAATGATACCCACTGGAAGAGCCATTTCTTCTTTGTGAGGAGGGATTCCATCCCAGACGGGAAAAACCTTTCTAAATAGTGGATCACCCATGGTAGGATATGGGATCCTTAGACAAGGATCATAGTAGGACTCTGTTTCTTTTAAGGATAACTGATCCTTCTTTCTGTTTTTGCAGCTATCTCACTTTCTCACGTTCAAGAAACACCTGCAACAAAGGAAAGGGTCGCTGCTTTCTGGAGCCTTGATTTTGCTGTAAGGACATTTCAAGTTAAAGCAAAGGATTCACAAGAAGTATCCTCTGGTTCCTTCACCATGTCAAGTAAGTATTTAAATTTGTGTATAATTAAATGTTTAAATGAAAATAAAACAAGAATACTTATCTGTGTTTTGGATTTGTAGGCGCTGGAAAATCCTCAAAGTCAGCCTCCAGGTTTAGTGTCAGTGACCTTGATGCGTTTGCTGCCTCAAAATCCATCAAGAAGCAACTTGCTGCCAGTCCTAGCGTTCCAAACCTCAAAAGCATGAGCACACGGGGCAAGGGTGCCAAGAAAAGAAAAGCTGCTGAAGCTCTTGAAGGCCTGCCTGTCATCCAACATCAGTTCGAGGAGTACGTGTCTGAGGTAAGGATCCCGGATCCTTAAGCCTGAACTTCTTTTCCTGAGGAAAACAGATCCTGACATGTGTTTTCCTTGTGCAGAAATTCACTGAGATCCAGATGCTCCTGGATTCACATGCTGAAGAGGCTGAACAAAAGATCCTAGACTTCCAGAAGATATTCCTGGCCAAGGACAAGAAAATTTCCTCCCTTGAGAATGATATCAACCTGGTGAAGTGGGAGTTGGTCTTGACCTAAGCTACAGCCCAGCAGGAGAAGGCGGAAGTGATGGAAGGGGCTAAGCTCTCTACTACAATAGCCATGCTCAAGATCAAGCTTCAAATGGCAAAGGAGGCTGAGGATCCTTCTTTTGACAGGTCTGCCTTGGATCAGGAGGCTTGGAAGCTGAAGTTGGCGGAGCTGGATGATGAAGAGGAGGCTGAGGAGACTCTGGCAATCGAGGCTGGTGGCAGTGGGTTGAAGGATCAAGCGGAGGAAGCAGCTGGTGGTGAAGATAACGCAGTGAAGGTGTAGGCTGTAGAAATGGGCGATGATGGAAATTTCTAGACATGGCCGGAGCCCATTTTTTATAGTTTAATGTTTTTTGGTGTTGATGTTTTTAAACAATGGTTGGTCTGTACTTGAACAATAGTTTTAGGTTTAAGGATCACTGATCCTTCGAACAATAGGGGGTAACAAAGGTGGATGGATCCTTCTGTTTGTGGAGGATGAAGCCTTTGGTGCCCCTCGCCTTCTATTTCCTGCACTACTCAGAACTTATTAACATGGACACCCTTTACCTACCCCAGCGGACGGGCCACGTATTGTTGGTAGATGCTTGGGGTAGGTAATTTTGACAACCTTTTAAGGGTTTAACTTTTGATAAATAAATAAAACCTTAATCTTTTGGATATCCAGTGTTGTTCATTGTGTACATTTACCATTCAATTGTTATTGTACAATTTCTTTGAATTTACAAGTTAGTAATGAAAGTATAGAAATTGGTTTAAGTCATAAGGTTTAGGATATGATCAAGGATCAAATATCTTATAATCGAAAAGTTAAAAAAATGAAATAATTTTAGGATCATATGTCCTGTTGTCAAAGAATAAGGGTGACTTAGATAAATCAAGAATAAAGTTAAGGTAGTTAAGGATCATACCAGAGAATCCAAGATAGGATCCTAAATCCTTGAAACTTACAATTATGATAACCAATAGACAAATCCTCATATAAGGTTAGGATCCTGGATCCTTAACTGTTCAACTTTGGAAACCTGAAAATAAGCATAACTTGGGACTAAGCCAACTGTAAAAGGAAAAGTTAGTAACTGGGGACAAGCCAAACAATCTGGGGACAAGCCCAATAAACTGGGGACAAGCCCAAAAAACTGGGGACAAGCCCAAAGGATCTTGTGTAAACTGTAGTATGGCCCTCACTGGCGACTATCCAAACTTAGTGACATGAAAATGCCAAAACCTTAGCTAACGTGAAAGCATTAGAAACCTTAGGAACGGATGTATGGTACGTCTACCATTATACGTTGGATCCTGAATACACCCAGTACAATGAAATTGTCAGCCCCTAAAGCGGGTACTGGTCCCATTGCCTTGAACTGCACCAGGATCATCGAGCGCTACTGGCGAAGGTAGTGGATACCTTAAACTGGGGACAAGCCCAAAACTGGGGATAAACCCAAAGAACTGGGGACAAGCCCATAAAACTTAGGAGACTTCTGTGGATACTTGATCCTTTGTCAAGGATGCATCAACCTTCTTCAAAACTTAGAACTTAGTGAAAAAGGGTAAAGGATCCTGGATCCTTCTCCTTGTAATAAAATAAATTAAAGGGTTAAATAAACAAGAATCAGATCATTACCAGACTGAGGATCATATATCCTCTAAGGATCCTTAATGTATACCAAATATGAAGATGGCCAAGGATCCCGGATCCTTCTTACATGAAGTATTTCTTCAAGTGGACAGCATTCCAAGCTCTTGGTAGCAAATCACCTTCCATTGTTAATAATCGATATGCCCCCTTTCCTGCCTCAGCTTCAATAAGATAGGGCCTTCCCACTTTGGTGCTAAATTGCCATCAGCAGGATTTGTAGTATTTTGGAATGTCTTCCTTAACACCATATCACCAACTTGAAACTTTCTGATCCTGACATTCTTGTTATAAGCTCCAGCCATTCTTTGTTGATAACTAGCCAATCTTATCCTTGCCAAATCCCTGAGTTATTCTATGGTATCCAAGTCTTGAACAAAGTTTTTAGCAATTCCTTCAGGATCACGGATGCTTGTTCTAGCAGTAGGAACCACCATTTCTGTAGGGATCACTGATTCTGCTCCAAACACTAAAGAAAATGGAGTCTGGCCAGTAGCATTCTTCGGAGTTGTCCTATCAGCCCATAGCACATAAGGTAGCTCTTCTGCCCATTTTCCTTTCTTAGATCCAAGCTTCTTCTTCAAGTTGTTAATGATGATCTTGTTGGATGATTCTGCTTGACCATTAGCTTGTGGGTGGACCAGTGTTGATGTTATCATCTTAATCCCCCAGCTATCACAAAAGTTAGAAGTTCTACTCCCAATAAATTGGGATCCAATATCATAAACAATTTCAGAAGGGATACCAAATATGGTAATAATATTTCTTTTAATAAAGGATATCACTTCTTTTTCTCTGACTTGGGCAAAGGCTTCAGCTTCTATTCACTTGGAAAAGTAATCAGTCATGGTAAGCATAAACACTTTTCCTCCTGGTGCTTTGGGAAGTTTGCCAACTATATCCATTCCCCATCTCATGAATGGCCAAGAAGAAGATATAGGATGCAGGAGCTCTGTTGGTTGATGAAGGATATTGCTATGTCTCTGGCAAGCATCACATTTCTTTGCATAATCCACAGCATCCTTCTTCATAGTAGGCCAATAGTATCCTGTCCTAAGGATCCTTGAGAATAATTCTCTGCCCCCAGTGTGGTTTCCACAATCTCCTTCATGAAAATCCTTTAGAACTTCTTGAATTTCAGGATCCTCAATGCACCTTAGATATGGACCTGCAAGAGATCGTTTATATAACATGTTATTTAATATTGTAAATTGAGATACCTTGACTTTGAAAGCTCTGGGGTTTTCTCCTGTAGGAATCTCTCCATGTTGTATATATCTCATGATCGGAAGGATCCAGGATCCTGAATGAGATTGTGCATTATCACTAGGTATGATTGCAGAATCCTCTCCTATCTCTATAGCTGCGTGATCCTTAATAGCAGGAGCCAAAATATGGATAATGGGAACTTTAATATCCACTAGAATCTTCAAGGATGATCCAAGGTTGGCCAATGCATCAGCTTCTACATTTTCTTCTATGGGTACTGTTAGGGGAGGATTTCTTAATGACCTGTGATCCTCAAGTGTTATCATGTTTGGTGATCCTTACTTCTGTGACAATTAGTGATCCTCAGAAGTATTTCAGGATCAGGATCATGGATCATCCTAAGGATCCTTATACTAATGATTGTTCACTTTGAATTCGGTATTGTTTTGCAGGAGTACCGGTTTGGACTTGGTCTTGGCGATATTCCTGGAGAATATTCTAAGTCTATTCCGCACGTGCTTGGCCAGAAATGGACGTTATGGAGTCGTGGAGGACTTGCACCATTTGCGGAATATTAGTTAGAGTAGATATTTTCTATTTTTAAAGGGGTAGCGAGCTAATTAGAACACACTTGGCTATTTTTGGCTACACACACTCGTACAATTGCACTCACCAGCTCTCGGCAAAACACTTAGCGTTTTTCATACATTTCTACACGATACACTATAGTGATCCTTGTACTTAGCTCGCTATCATCCGAAGTTGTAAAAGGATTATTGTTTAATTTGAGTTGGTGATCGGTAGTTTCCATCACCCGAGGTTTTTTATGCCGGAGATCATTCATTGATCAAGGGATTTTTCCTCGTATAAATCTTTGTGTCTCCTGTGCAATTCATTTCTGAGTGATCCTTATTGTTGTTTACCAATTCAAGCATCATACCCCGTAACATAGAGTTTGGTTGCATCATCCTCGTCTGATTTTCGACCAAAACAGTTTGGCACCCACCGTGGGGCAATTGGTGCTTCATTCCTAGAAAGATTCGTATTTTTGTGGTCATTTCGGTTCGTTACAACCAAGCAGATGGCTTCCTCAACGAAGAACACCTCAAACTTGATGCCGTCATTCAGTTCTTCACAAGGCGTTCCTCCTTTGCCTCCACCACCTTCTGGATCCCAGAAGAATGCTGAAAATCTTGCAAAGAGACCGAGCCCCATTTTCTCAAAACCACCAACTTCTTCTGTTTCCTCTAATCCTACTACTAACGACCTTTTTACTCTGATTTTGCAGATGAGAGATCGCATGCAAGAGCAGGATAAGACCAATGAATGGATCCTCCAAGAGATTGGTGATATCAAGAAACAGAAGAAATCAGCAGAGGATCACTCTCCTCTAATGCCAAGATCGCTAAACTTCGACACTCCAGTCATAACATCCCAACACTCAGTAGTTCCGGACGTGCAATACTTGGGTGAACTACCAGGAAGGCGTTATGGAACAACAACAATGAGTCAGGCATTTGGCTCTTACTTCCAGCCTCAGGAATCCTCTTCTCAACCATCAGGATCCTCCTCTCAGCATCAGGGATACTTCACGTCAGGAGGATATGTGGGAATGCATGCAGTACAAGTATCCTCCCAGGTCCAAGGATCCTCCCAGGTCCAAGGATCCTCCCAGGTACAAGGATCCTCCCAGGTCCAAGGATCCTCCCAGGTCCGAGGATCCTCCCAGGTCCAAGGATCCTCCCAGGTCGCAGGATCCTTTTTGGTCCCAGGATCCTCTCTGGTCCCAGGATTCTCCCTTGTTCAAGGATCCTCCCTGGTCCCAGGATCCTTTCAGGTTGAAGGATCATCTCAATTCCAAGGATCCAACCTCCTTCAAAATCAAGGATCCTTGAGAAGTATGCAGCCTCAGAAGTCGGACGTTCATCAAGGAGACTTCATACCAATGCAGACCATTGCCTCCTCTGGTCCTTCAATCATGCCAGAGTCTCGACAAGATGGATTCACATCCGCAATTCCAAACTCGAATCCTGTGGGAGGTAACACTTTTAATAATGTGGTTGTTGTTCAAAAGAAAAATGGAAAGTGGAGGGTATGTGTCGATTTTACAGATTTAAACAAGGCATGTCCCAAGGATCCTTTCCCATTACCCCACATTGACTCCATGGTGGATGCTACCGCGGGTCATGAGTTGTTAACTTTTATGGATGCTTCATCTGGATTTCAACAAATTCAGATGGAACCATCGGATCAAGAGGATACAGCCTTTATGACTCCAACTGGTATTGTTTTGGTCAAAAAAATCTGATGAGGATATTGCAACCAAACTCTCTGTTACGGGGTATGATGCTTGAAATGTATAACAATGACAAGGATCACTTCAATGTAAATTGCACAAATGACACAAGGATTTATACGGGGAAAAAGCCCTTGATCAAGAGTTGATCTCCGGCACAAAAAACCCCGGGTGATGGAAACTACCGATCACCAAGCTCAAATAAATGAATAAATGTTTACAACTTCGGATAGTAACGAGCTAGGTACAAGGATCACTGTCGTGAAATGTGTAAATGTGAGTGAAAACGAATGAATGTTCGTCGAGAGCTTCAAGTGTGCGAGTATATGAGTGTGTGTAGCTGTCAAAATGACTAAGTGTTTTTCTACTAGCTCGTTACCCCTTTTAAAATAGAAATTTAACTACCAAACTAACTATCCGACTTTTGTGCCAAGCCCCCACGTTCTCCATAACGTCCATTTTTGGCCAAGCACGTGCAGAATAGTTTGGGAATATTCTCCAGGAATGTCGCCAAGACTTGGTCAAGCTTGTTATACCTGCGAGATAGTACAAAACATAAGTAAACAATCGTCAGTACGAGGATCCTTAAAGTGATCCATGATCCTGATCCTGAAGCTCTTCTGAGGATCACCACCTGTCACAGAAGTAAGGATCACTAATTAGGATAACGAATAAGGATCACTAATTGTTAGAAAATCCTCCCCTAACAATTGCCCCCAAAATATTAGGAGTAATTTGTAAAATTAGCGAGTTATATTTTCTTGATCTTATCCGCAACTAACTAACGGATATATAGCCGTTGATATCGAACTAGCCGTTGCAACCATGACGTCACAGAAGTGACAACCTGCACGATCATGATTATAAATAGGAAATAGAGATAGGATCAAAGGCATTTAAATCCGAAAGAAACTCCCTTTATATTCTCAGTCGAAGATCAATCAGGTATCTCTTTCTCCTCTTTCTTCCTCTCTTTCTCTGTTTTTCTTTCTTTATCACCATCACTTTGAGAATGCTACTCCGAAGCTCACCGGGCAAGGATTACAAGAAGGATAGCCCTTTAAAGAGTCAAAAGATCATCAAAGACTCAGCGAATGAAAGGTGTTGCTTTAACGATGCACAAGTAGATAAAATCTGTCGCTGTTTTCCGGCGAATGCCTTTTTTAAACCCTTTGATCCCACTGCCCTGAGCGACTGTGTTTCAGAAACATGGGTTGCCTTTCCAGCTACTCCATTCACCATAGGATACACCTATCCTTTCCCAGAATTTACACAATCCTTCTTTTCCCTAACCGGCATCTCTTATATTCAAGCCATGCCGATGATTTGGAGGGTTTTGTACACCCTGGAGAGGATCATCGAACAGGAAGGCATTGATTTAGGAATGTCAGAGCTGACACAGATGTATGATCTTACTACCTTTGGTTCCCATCGTTATTTGCTCAAACGAAAACCTGGCGGAGAACACCCCCTTCTTAAAGTCACTAAGAACGACACAAATTGGAAACGTCGCTTCTTCTTTGTCAAGAGGGACACTATTCCAAACGGAAAGGATCTACCAAAGACCTGGTCCACCCATGGTAGGCCAGAGGATCCTGAGAAGGATCACCAGGTAGTCTTGTTTTCGTATAAGGATTACTGACCCCTTTTTTGTCTTGTGTTATGCAGCTATTTCTGTCTCACACATCATCACATCACCTGCAACCAAGGATAGGCTTGCTGCTTTTTGGAAGCTTGATCCTGAAACAAGGACATTCAAAACAGACACCCAAGATTCACAAGAAGTATCCTCAGGTTCCATTACCATGTCAAGTAAGTATCCTGCCTTTTGCATGGTTAAATATTAAAATAAATAATTAAATTGAAATAGGATAAGGATACTTATCTTGCTTTGAATGTGTAGGTGCCGGAAAATCCACCAAGCCTGCTTCTCAATTCGACGCAGCTGATCTTGACTCTGTTAGACCCAGAAAGAAAAGGTCCACCACTAGTCCCAGCATCTCTATTCCCAAGGCACCCCTCAAAGGAAAGGCAATCAGGAAGAGAAAGGCCTCTGGAGCTGAGGATCTGCAGGGTCTGCCTCTGATCCGCCACCAATTCCTCGAGTACTTCAATGAGGTAAGGATCACTGTCTCCACTCGTATATCCTGTTGACATATCCTGTTGATATATCCTGTTGATATATCCTGCTGATATATCCTGCTGATATATCCTGCTGTTTTGAGGATCACTTAGTCCTGACCATATCTTTTATCCCTTTTGCAGAAATTCTCTGTGATTGAGGATTATGTTGGCCACGTTGAGGATCAGGATAGAAAGATTGCCGACCTCCAGCAGGTTGCCGTGCTCAAGGACCTTGCACTTGCTGATCTTCGGAAGGAACTCCAAGATGAGAAGACCAAGACGACTAAACTTCTAATTGACCTTGACTATGAAAAGCATGACCTCATAGAAGGTGCAAAGGTCTCTGCTGCCATCACAATGTATCAGACAAAACTGAAGATGGCTCAAGAAGCCCAAGATCCTAACTTTGACAAAAGCAGCTGGGATGTTGAGGGCTGGAAAGCAAGGTTGGCCGATCTTGAGGATGATGAGGAGGAGGCTACTGAGGTCCTGGCAATTGAGGCTGGAGGCAAGGGTGAAGCTAGTGAAGCAAGTGGAGCCGGAGGTGGTGATGCAGGGAAGGTTTAGGATGCATGATTGGGCGATGATGGAAATTTCTAGACGTAGCCGGAGCCCAATTTTTTAGTTCAATGGTAGTTTTTTGTGGTTGTGATGTTGAACAATTTGATGGTTTGTACTTTGAACAATAGTTTTTAGGATTAAGGATCATGTATGATCCTTTGGACAATGGGCAGGATTGCAATTGGTGGAGGAATCCTCTGTTTGGGGGATGAAGCCATTGTGATCCTGCCGCCTTTATATTCCTGCACTACTCTTGAACTTATTATCATGGACACCCTTTACCTACCCCAGCGGACGGGCCACGTTTTGCTGGTAGATGCTCGGGTAGGTAATTTTGACAACCTTTTAAGGGTTAGTCGTTTGTTAATAAATAAAATCTTAACCTTTTGTCGCTTATCTTATGTTGTTATCCTTATGTTTCTTTGATTTTCCTTTGTTTTGATACACACTTATTGAATAAACAATTTTGAACAAGCCAGATTGAAAATGTTTAGGATTTGATCCATGATCAGATATCCTTAAAGAATTTTACAAAGCGATATGTTTTAAGGATCACAAGTCTAGTTGTCAAACTTTAAGGGTTATTCAAATAAATAATGAATAGAATAAAAGATAGTTAAGGATCATACCTGAGGGTCCAAGTTAGGATCCTAACCATAATAAGGATAACTGTAAAATAAACCTTAGAATAAAGTAAGGATCAAGGATCCCTAGTTGCCTATCTTCAAGAACCTGAAATAGAGCATAACTTGGGACTAAGCCAATATAAGAAAAGGGTTAGCAACTGGGGACAAGCCCAAGGATAACTGGGGACAAGCCCAAGGATAACTGGGGACAAGCCCAAGGATCGTATGTAAACTGGAGTATGGCCCTAACTGGCGACTATCCAAATTTAGTGGCATGAAAATGCCAAAACCTTAGCTAACGTGAAAACGTTAGAAACCTTAGCTAACGTTAAAACGTTAGAAACCTTAGGAACGGATGTATGGTACGTTTACCATTATACGTAGGATCCTAAGCATAGCCAGTACAATGGAATTATCAGCCCCTAAAACGAGTACTGGTCCCAATGCCTTGAACTATACCAGGATCATCGTGCACTACAGGCGGAACTGGGGTCAAGCCCAAATAACTGGGGTTAAACCCAAGGAACGGATTGCTTCAGCGGATAACCAATGTTATGCTACGGATACCTGAACTTTCAAAACTTAAAATCACGTGAGAGGTGGATAAAGGACACATGATCCTTATCCTTATATGGGAAAATAAGGAAATGAAATAGTTCAAGATTAGGACATTACCAAAGTGAGGATCACCAATACCTTAAGGATCCTTCTAGGATTCTCCTGACATAAGGATCATCTGTGTCATGAGGATCCTGCTCACATGAAATATTTCTTCAAGTGGACAGCATTCCAAGCTCTTGGTAGCAAATCACCTTCCATGGTTAGCAATCTATATGCCCCCTTTCCTGCTTCAGCTTCAATCAAATAAGGGCCTTCCCATTTTGGAGCCAATTTTCCATCAGTAGGATTGGTGGTATTTTGGAATGCTTTCCTTAATACCATATCTCCAACTTGAAACCTCCTGATCCTGACATTTTTGTTGTAAGCACCAGCCATCCTTATCCTAGCCATATCCCTGATTTCTTCAATAGTATCCAGGTCTTGAGCCAAGTTCTCATCATTCTCCTCAGGATCACGGGTACTTGTTCTTGCAGTTGGAACCACCATTTCTGTTGGGATCACTGATTCTGCCCCAAATACCAAAGAGAATGGCGTTTGACCAGTAGCATTCTTAGGGGTTGTTATATCAGCCCAAAGCACATAGGGTAGTTCTTCTGCCCATTTCCCTTTCTTGGATCCAAGCTTCTTCTTCAAATTGTTGATGATGATCTTGTTGGATGATTCTGCTTGACCATTAGCTTGTGGGTGGACTGGTGTTGATGTTATCATCTTAATCCCCCAACTGTCACAAAAGTTAGTGGTTCTGCCCCCAATAAATTGGGAACCATTATCACATATAATCTTAGAAGGAATTCCAAATCTAGTTATAATATTTCTTTTAATGAAGGATATAACTTCCTTTTCTCTGACTTGGGCAAAAGCTTCAGCTTCTATCCACTTGGAGAAGTAATCAGTCATAGCTAGCATGAATACTTTTCCACAAGGTGCCTTAGGGAGCTTTCCAACTATATCCATACCCCATCTCATAAATGGCCAAGAGGAGGATATAGGATGCAATAATTCAGCTGGTTGATGAAGGATATTGCTGTGTCTCTGACAAGGATCACATCTTCTAGCATACTCCACAGCATCTCTCTTCATGGTTGGCCAGTAGTATCCTGTTCTCAGGATCCTTAAGAATAATGCCCTGCCCCCAGTGTGGTTTCCACAATCTCCTTCATGGAAGTCTTTTAAAACTTCTTGGACTTCAGGATCCTCAATGCATCTCAAGTATGGTCCTGCAAGAGATCGTCTATACAACATACTATTTATAATTGTGAATTGAGATACCTTAGATTTGAAAGCCCTAGGGTTTCTCCTGTAGGAATTTCTCCATGTTGTAAGTATCTCATAATTGGTGAGATCCAGGATCCTGATCCTGAATGGGATCGAGTATCCTCACTAGGGATCATTGCAGAATCATTTCCTATCTCCATAGCCACATGATCCTCAATAGCCGGGGTCAGGATATGGATAATAGGGATCTTGATATCCTCCGGGATCTTCAAGGATGATCCTAAATTAGCCAATGCATCAGCTTCTGTATTTTCTTCCCTTGGTACCTGCGTCAAACTCAAGGAAACAAAAGAGAGTGCCAAACTTCTAAATATTTGGTTAGCTTTTCACCTTTAACAGCATAGGATCCATTAAAGTGGTTTGTAATCAACAATGAATCTACATGTACCTCAAGATACCTGATTCCCATATGCTTAGCAATTTGCAAACCAGCAATTAAGGCTTCATATTCAGCCTCATTGTTAGTGGTTTGGAACTCACAAGCTATAGAGTGGGGTATTATGTCCCCCTGTGGCGATTTTAGTAGTATTCCAAGCCCTGTGCCTTTGACATTTGAGGATCCCTCAGTGTAGAGTATCCAAGGATCCTTGGTCTCTTCTAGCTGCTGGACTTCTAACTCAGCTTCTTCTTGTAAATCACTACTGAAATCAGCCACAAAGTCAGCTAATGCTTGGGATTTGATGGCTGTCCTAGGCTCATATCTTATATCATATGCACTTAGCTTCACTGCCCACTTAGCCATCCTTCCTGACATCTCTGGTTTCCTGAGGACATTCTTAATTGGAAAATTAGTTTTAACTATGATAACATGAGTTTCAAAATAATGTCTTAACTTAGTAGATGCCATGATTAATGCAAGAATAAGCTTTTCAAGGTGTGAATACCTGGATTCGGCATCAAGTAAACTTTTACTTACATAATAGACAGGATGTTGTGTACCTTCATGATCCTTAACAAGGACCGCACTTACTGCTTTTGGGGATACCGCAAGATACAAGGATAGCACATCGCCTTTTTCTGGTTTCATCAAGGCTGGGGCTGAGGATAGGTAATCTTTGAGGGCTCTTAAAGCATTTTCATGCTTCTCAGTCCACTCAAATTTCTTGTTCTTCCTTAGGATATCATAGAATTCTTTGCACTTCTCAGAGGATTTGGATATAAATCTGTTCAAGGCTGCTATCCTGCCCGTTAGCCTTTGAACATCCTTAGCATTGGCCGGAGATTTGATGTTCACTATTGCTTTGATTTGTTCCGGGCTAGCTTCAATGCCTCTCTTTGTCACCATATATCCTAAGAATTTACCTGCTTTAACACCAAAGTGACATTTTGAAGGATTAAGTTTCACATTATATTTATCAAGGATATCGAATGCTTCCTCCAAGTCTCTTAGGTGATCCTCAGCTTTTAAGGATTTTACCACCATATCATCTATGTAAACCTCCATAGTTTGTCCAATCTGGTCCTTGAACATCATATTCACCAGCCTTTGATATGTTGCACCTGCATTTCTTAGTCCGAAGGGCATAGCAATATAGCAGTATATACCAGTTGGAGTCATGAATGCTGTATCCTCTTGATCGGATGGTTCCATTTGGATTTGTTGGAATCCAGATGAAGCATCCATAAAAGTTAATAGTTCATGACCCGCAGTTGCATCCACCATGGAGTCAATGTGGGGTAATGGGAAAGGATCCTTGGGACATGCCTTATTTAAATCGGTAAAATCGACACATACCCTCCACTTTCCGTTTTTCTTTTGAACAACAACCACATTGGCCAACCATCTTGGATACTTGACCTCTCTAATCATACCTGCCCGGAGCAATTTCTCTACCTCTTCTTGGATAATGGCATTCCTTTCCGGTGCAAACTTTCTTCTCCTTTGATGGATTGGTTTGAAGGATCTGTCAATGCCGAGTTTGTGAGTGATTACATCTTTGGATATACCAGTCATGTCTTCGTGTTTCCATGCAAAGGTAGTCTTTCTCCTTTTGAGGAAGGATACGAGGTCTTCTTTCATTTCGCCAAGGATCCCTGATCCGATATAGATTTTGGATTCAGGATCATCAGGATCAATGAGGATTTCTATCACATCCTGCTCTCTTGCCTCCAAGACATCCCTTGGAGGATACTTTGATTGCTATTGCTCCCTTGACTTCGAGGCTAGTTTCGTCGATGAAGTGTAGCAATTCTTAGCCTCCTGCTGATCACTATCAATCTTCACTATTCCCCAAGGACTAGGGAGCTTCACACATTGATGGTAGGTAGATGGGACTGCTTTCATATCGTGTATCCAGGGCCTGCCAAGGATAACATTACAACAAGATAAACAGTCAATAACACAAAACTTTTGATAAGAGTGTAAGCCTTCGATATATATTGGGAGTTTAATGTCCCCCAGGGTGTTCTTAGTTTCGCCACTAAATCCCACAAGCACGGAGGATCTTGGTATGATATCTGATTCAGGAATTCCCATCTTCTTCAGAACATCAAGCTGGATAATGTTCACTGAGCTTCCTCCGTCTATAAGGATCCTGCGGACAAAATGGTTAGAAATGAAAAGAGTAATAACTAAACCATCGTGATGAGGATCCTGGATATCAACTCGATCATCCTCATTGAAGGTTATGACTTTTCCTTCGGAGACACTTGATGTTCGAACAGGTCTTTCTCCATTATCCATTTTAGTTTCCTTTGCATGCCTTTTAGCTGCTGAGAAGGATGTGCCACAAATGTCTGATCCTCCAGAAATAAAGTTTATCACTTGTGCATCTGCTGGAGGGGCTGGAGCCTTCTCAGGGATCCTTTCAGGATCCTGAGTCCTTGACTTTTTTCTTCCCAACAACTCCTTTAGATGCCCTTTGCTCAACAAGTATCCAATTTCCTTTCTTAGTGCAATGCATTCTTCTGTGAGGTGCCCAAAATCTTCATGGTATGCACACCACTTTGATTTATCCTTAGTTGCAGCTGGCCTATCATTTTTTCTGGGCCATCTAGCTTTATCACCTAGACTCTGCATCGCAAGGATTAGTTCATTGTTATCAACACTAAAACAATATTCAGAAATTGGAGGATAATCCTCATCATCCTCTTCTTGATCAATAGAATGCACGTTCTGGTTATCAGATCTGTTGTAGGATCTGAACTTGTTGTTCCTGAATGAGGATCCTTGCTTATCCTGCTTTGAGGATCCTGCTAACCTCTCCTGGATCCTCTTGTCATCTTCTAGTCGAATGAACCTAAGTGCTCGGGTTCTTACCTCATCTAAGTTCCTGCATGGTGTCATAACAAGATCATCATAGAAAGACGAATCCCTAAGCAATCCCATTTTAAAGGCCTCAACAGCCGTGGCTATATCTAAGTTGGGAATGTCTAAGGATTCTTTACTGAATTTGGTAATGTAATCCCTTAATGATTCATTATGACCCTGGGTTATCCTATATAGATCACTAGTTAATCGTTCAAATTTTCTACTACAAGAAAACTGATTATTAAATAGATTAACTAGATTAGCAAATGAGGTAATAGAGTAGGGGGGAAGACTTAGCAGCCATTTGAGAGCTGATCCAGTAAGAGTGGATCCGAATCCTTTGCACAGGCATGCTTCCTTTAACCTTTCTGGGATTGGATTGATCTCCATCCTCTCCCTGTATTGTGCTATGTGTTCTTCAGGATTCGTCGAACCATCATACAGCTTCATTGTTGGCACATGGAACCTCTTGGGTATCTCTGCATCACAGATTGGTGGTGCAAAATGAGATATCTTGTGGCTCCCATCTGCAATCTCTGGGATAGGTTTGACCACTCCTGGAACACTTGATATCATATCCTTTAGCTTTTGCAATTCTCTGGCCATGGCATGATTGATACCTGGATCCTGCATAAGACCATGGTTAGTAGTATGAGAACTATTAAAAGTGTTACCTCCCATTGGATTCAAGTTAGGAAGGATGGATGTTAATCCATATTGTTGGGGCTCTGGAATGATCGAGGGACCAGTAGAGGCATTGGTCTGCATTGGAATAAAATCTCCCTGATGGACATCTGAACTTCCTGTTTGCAAACTCCTCAAGGATCCTGGCATCTGGAAGGATCCCTGAAATTGGGACGATCCTGGGACAAAGGAGGATCCTTGAACCTGGGATGATCCTGGAATAACGGAGGATCCTTGAACCTGGGATGATCCTGGAACAAGGGAGGATCCTTGAACCTGGGACGATCCTGGAACAAGGGAGGATCCTTGAACCTGGGATGATCCTGGAACAAGGGAGGATCCTTGATCCTGGGATGATCCTGGAACAAAGGAAGATCCTTGAAGCTGGAATGATCCTGGAACAAAGGAAGATCCTTGAATCCGCTGCTCTCCTGGGTAATCTCCTGCATTCATGAAGGATCCTATATACTGAGGATAGGATCCTGTTGGCTGGAAGTATGGACCTAATGCCTGGGTCACTGTTGTTGTTCCGTAGTGCACTCCTTTTGGTCCACCCACATATTGAACATCTGGAACCACTGATGGCTGAGAAGTAATCACCGGAGTGTCAAAATTCAAAGATCTGGGCATCAGTGGGAAACGATCTTCTGCCGTTTTCTTCTGTTTCTTAATTTCGTCAATCTCCCGGAGGATCCTTTCGTTGGTCTTATCCTGCTCTTGTGCATGATTCCTCATCTGCAAAATCAAGGCATAGAGATCATTAGTAGTAGGATTAGTTGAAACAGAAGAAGTAGGTGGTTTTGAGAAAATGGGCGTTGGTTTCTTCGGAGGATTCTCAGTATTCTTCTGGGATCCAGAAGGTGGTGGAGGCAAAGGAGGAACGCCTTGTGAAGAACTGAATGAGGGCATCAAGTTTGAGGCATTCTTCGCCGAGGAAGCCATTTGCTTGGCTGTAGTGAACTGCAATGAGAACGGCAATACGAATTTTTCTAAGAATGAAGCACAAATTGCCCCACGGTGGGCGCCAAACTGTTTTGGTCAAAAAAATCTGATGAGGATATTGCAACCAAACTCTCTGTTACGGGGTATGATGCTTGAAATGTATAACAATGACAAGGATCACTTCAATGTAAATTGCACAAATGACACAAGGATTTATACGGGGAAAAAGCCCTTGATCAAGAGTTGATCTCCGGCACAAAAAACCCCGGGTGATGGAAACTACCGATCACCAAGCTCAAATAAATGAATAAATGTTTACAACTTCGGATAGTAACGAGCTAGGTACAAGGATCACTATCGTGAAATGTGTAAATGTGAGTGAAAACGAACGAATGTTCGTCGAGAGCTTCAAGTGTGCGAGTATATGAGTGTGTGTAGCTGTCAAAATGACTAAGTGTTTTTCTACTAGCTCGTTACCCCTTTTAAAATAGAAATTTAACTACCAAACTAACTATCCGACTTTTGTGCCAAGCCCCCACGTTCTCCATAACGTCCATTTTTGGCCAAGCACGTGCAGAATAGTTTGGGAATATTCTCCAGGAATGTCGCCAAGACTTGGTCAAGCTTGTTATACCTGCGAGATAGTACAAAACATAAGTAAACAATCGTAAGTACGAGGATCCTTAAAGTGATCCATGATCCTGATCCTGAAGCTCTTCTGAGGATCACCACCTGTCACAGAAGTAAGGATCACTAATTAGGATAACGAATAAGGATCACTAATTGTTAGAAAATCCTCCCCTAACAGGTATATACTGTTATATTGCTATGCCATTTGGACTAAGAAATGCAGGTGCAACTTATCAAAGGCTAGTGAATATGATGTTCAAGGATCAGATTGGACAAACTATGGAGGTTTACATAGACGATATGGTGGTAAAATCCAAATAGGCTGAGGATCACCTAAGGGACTTGGAGGAAGCATTTAATATCCTTGACAAATATAACATGAAACTTAATCCTTCAAAATGTCACTTTGGTGTTAAAGCAGGTAAATTCTTAGGATATATGGTGACAAAGAGAGGCATTGAAGCCAGTCCAGAACAAATCAAATCTATAGTGAACATCAAGTCCCCTGCCAATGCTAAGGATGTTCAGAGGTTAACAGGCAGGATTGCAGCCTTAAACAGATTCATATCCAAATCCTCAGAAAAGTGTAAGGAGTTCTATGACATCCTGAGGAAGAACAAGAAATTTGAATGGACTGAGAAGCATGAAAGTGCCCTTAAATCTCTTAAGGATTACCTATCCTCAGCCCCAGCCTTGATGAAACTAGAAAAGGGAGATGTGTTATCCTTATACTTGGCGGTATCCTCAAAAGCAGTAAGTGCGGTCCTTGTTAAGGATCACCAAGGTACACAACATCCTGTTTATTATGTAAGTAAGAGCTTACTTGATGCTGAATCCAGGTATTCACATTTAGAAAAACTTATCCTTGCATTAATTATGGCATCTACTAAATTAAGACATTATTTTGAGACTCTTGCCATTATTGTTAAAACTAATTTCCTAATTAAGAATGTTCTCAGGAAACCTGAAATGTCAGGAAGGATGGCTAAGTGGGCAGTGAAGCTGAGTGTATATGATATAAGATATGAACCAAGGACTGCCATCAAATCCCAAGCCTTAGCTGACTTTGTGGCAGATTTTAGTAGTGATTTGCAAAAGGAGGCTGAACTAGAAGTCCAACAGCTTGAAGAAACTAAGGATCCTTGGATACTGTTCACTGATGGATCCTCCAATGTAAATGGAACAGGGCTTGGAATACTACTAAAATCGCCACAGGGGGACATAATACCCCACTCCATAGCTTATGAATTTCAAACTACCAACAATGAGGCTGAATATGAAGCCTTGATAGCTGGTTTGCAAATTGCAAAGCATATGAGGATCCGGTATCTTGAGGTACATGTAGATTCTTTATTGATCACTAACCACTTTAATGGATCCTATGCTGTTAAAGGTGAAAAGCTAATCAAATATTTGGAGATAGTCAAAGAATTGGCACTCTCTTTTGTATCCTTTAGTTTGACACAGGTACCAAGGGAAGAGAATGCAGAGGCTGATGCATTAGCCAATCTAGGATCATCTTTGAAGATCCCGGAGGATATCAAGATCCCTATTATCCATATCCTGACCCCTGCTATCGAGGATCATGTGGCTATGGAGATAGGAGAAAATTCTGCAGTCATCCCTAGTGATGATACTCAATCTCATTCAGGATCATGGATCCTCCCAATCATGAGATACATATAACATGGAGAGATCCCTACAGGAGAAAATCCCAGGGCTTTCAAAATTAAGGTATCTCAATTTACGATATTGAATAACATGTTGTATAAATGATCTCTTGCAGGTCCATATCTAAGATGCATTGAGGATCCTGAAATTCAAGAAGTCCTAAAGGATTTCCATGAAGGAGATTGTGGAAACCACACAGGGGGCAGGGCATTATTCTCAAGGATCCTGATGACAGGATACTATTGGCCCACTATGAAGAAGGAGGCTGTGGAATATGCCAAGAAGTGTGATCCTTGTCAGAGGCATAGTAATATCCTTCACCAACCAGCAGAGCTCTTGCATCCTATATCCTCTTCTTGGCCATTCATGAGATGGGGAATGGATATAGTTGGAAAGCTTCCTAAGGCACCTGGTGGAAAAGTATTCATGCTTGCTATGACTGATTACTTCTCTAAGTGGATAGAGGCTGAAGCCTTTGCTCAAGTCAGAGAAAAGGAAGTTATATCCTTTATTAAAAGAAACATTATTACTAGATTTGGTATCCCTTCTGAGAATATTTGTGATAATGGATCCCAATTTATTGGGAATAGAACCACTAACTTTTGTGACAGTTGGGGGATTAAGATGATAACATCAACACCAGTCCATCCACAAGCTAATGGTCAGGCAGAGTCATCCAACAAGATCATCATCAACAATTTGAAGAAGAAGCTTGGATCCAAGAAAGGAAAATGGGTAGAAGAACTACCTTATGTGCTTTGGGCTGATAGGACAACTCCCAAGCATGCTACAGGCCAAACTCCATTTTCTTTGGTATTTGGGGCAGAATCACTGATCCCTACAGAGATGGTGGTTCCAACTGCAAGAACAAGCATTCGTGATCCTGAAGAAAATGCTGAAAACTTGATTCAAGACTTGGATACTATAGAAGAAATCAGGGATTTAGCAAGGATAAGGATGGCCAGTTATCAACAAAGGATGGCTGGAGCTTACAACAAAAATGTCAGGCTCAGGAAATTCCAAGTTGGGGATATGGTATTAAGGAAAGCATTTCAAAACACCACCAATCCTGCTGATGGAAAGCTAGCACCAAAGTGGGAAGGCCCCTATTTGATTGAAGCTGAAGCAGGAAAGGGGGCATATCGATTGCTAACAATGGAAGGTGATTTGATACCAAGAGCTTGGAATGCTGTCCATTTGAAGAAATATTTCATGTGATCATGATCTATGATCCTTACCAGACAAGTATCCTTGAAGGATCCCTACTGACAGATGATCCTCTTTCTGGTAACATTCCAATCTCAAACTATTTCATTCTTTTTATTCCCTTACAAGGATAAGGATCCTGCGTCCTTTATCCTCCTTTTACATGATTCTGAGTTTTGAAGTTTCAGGTATCCTTAACTAAGGATTGAGTATCCACATAAGTATCCAGTTATTTGGGCTAGTCCCCAGTTTGGGCCTGTCCCCAGTTTGGGCCTGTCCCCAGTTTCGCCAGTAGCGCACGATGATCCTGGTATAGTTCATGGCAATGGGACCAGTACCCGCTTTAGGGGCTGACAATTTCATTATACTGGCTATATTCAGGATCCTACGTATAATGGTAGACGTACCATACATCCGTTCCTAAGGTTTCTAACATTTTCAAGTTAGCTGAGGTTTTGGCATTTTCATGTCACTAAGTTTGGATAGTCGCCAGTGAGGGCCATACTCTAGTTTACATACGATCCTTTGGGCTTCTCCCCAGTTATCCTTTGGGCTTGTCCCCAGTTATCCTTTGGGCTTGTCCCCAGTTATCCTTTGGGCTTGTCCCTAGTTATCCTTTGGGCTCGTCCCCAGTTATCCTTTGGGCTTGTCCCCAGTATATTGGGCTTGTCCCCAGAAATGTAGGGCTTGTCCCCAGTTACTAACTCTTATCTTATATTGGCTTAGTCCCAAGTTGTATCCTATTTCAGGTTTTTGGAAACAAATGACTAAGGATCCTTGATCCTTACCTTCTACTAAGGTTTGTCTTTTGGGTTATCCTGATTATGAGTATTAAAGGTTAGGATCCTAACTTGGATTCTCAGGTATGATCCTTAATTATTTCAATTTTATCCATTATTCATTTGAGTAACCCTTATCCTTTGACAACTGAACTTATGATCCTTAAAATATGTTGCTTTTCAGAATTTGACAACTATAGGATATGTGATCCTTGATCATATCTTAAATCTTTTTGAGGATATTTCTTAAATTTTTCTTTACTTGATAAGTTTAAACAAAATAAACATCACAACAATTGGAAAGTAAAATCTTAACAAGGATATCAACACAGGATAAGCCAAAAAATTAAAGTTATTTTATTAACAAAAGATTAAACCCTTTTAAGGTTGTCAAAATTGCCAACCCATGTTTCTACCAGCAAAACGTGGCCCGTCCACGTGGGTTGGCAACGGGTGTCCATTGTTAATGCGGTTAGAGCAAGTGCAGGAAATCAAAGGCGGCAGGATCACAATGGCTTCATCCCCCAAACAGAGGATCCCTCCACCATTTGTAATCCTACCTATTGTTCAAAGGATCATCCATGATCCTCAACCCTAATTACTATTGTTTAAGTACAGACCATCCATTGTTCATCAAAACACCATCAAAATAAAAACCATAACCAAACTAAAAAATGGGCTCCGGCTACGTCTAGAAATGTCCTTCATCGCCCATTCATGCAGCCTACACCTTCGCTGCGTCATCATCACCTCCAGCTCCAGTATCCTTCACCTGATCCTTGCCACTGCCACTAGCTTCGATTGCCAGAACCTCATCAGCCTCATCCTCGTCCTCCAGCTCAGCCAGCCTGGCCTTCCAGCCTTCTACGTCCCAGTTGCTCCTATCAAAGGCAGGATCCTGAGCTTCTTGGGCCATCTGTAGCTTGGTCTTATACATGGAGATGGCAGCGGAGACCTTGGCATCCTCTGTGATCTCGTTCTTCTCATAATCAAAGTTGATCAGGATAGCAGCTGTCTGAGCTTTGGCATCAAGGAGATCCTTTTCTAGGGAAGCAATTTTGTGATCCTTGAGCACAGCAACCTTTTGGAGGTCAGAATGCTTCTCCTCAAGCTCCTCAACATTCCCAACGTAGTCCTCTATCTCAGCAAATTTCTACAAACAAGACAATGCAAAGTTAGGACCATATGATCCTCAAGTGGATAGGATAACTAAGCTGAGTCAGTGATCCTTACATCGTTGAAGTACTCGAGGAATTGATGACGGATCAGAGGTAAGCCTTGGAGGTTATCAGCTTCAGAGGTTTTCCTCTTCTTGCCACCCTTGCCCCTGGAAGTGATAGGCTTGGGGATTGCGGCAGATGGGCTAGCAGTAGACTTTTTCTTGGAGGATCGAACAGTGTCTAGATCAGTGACACTGAATTTGGAGGCAGATTTTGATGACTTCCCGGCACCTACACATTCAAAACAGATAAGTATCCTTATCCTATTTCTATTTAACTATTTATTTAAATCTTTAACTATACAAAAAATAGGATACTTACTCGACATGGTGACTGAGCCTGAGGATACCTCTTGAGAATCCTGGGTGATTGTCTTGAATGATCTTGTTTCAGGACCGAGTCTTCTAAAAGCAGCAAGCCTTTCCTTGGTAGCAGGAGACGGTATGAGGTGTGAAACAGTGACAGCTGCATAACATAAAACAAAAGGGGGTTAGTGATCTTATCACAAGAGCAAGATTATCCGGTGATCCTTCTAAGGATCCTCTACCCTACCATGGGTGCTCCACTTCCTGGGTAGATCCTTTCCGTTTGGGATAGAGTCTCTTCTGACAAAGAAAAAGCGTCGTTTCCAGTTTGTATCGTTCTTGGTGGCTTTAAAAATAGGGTGTTCTTCACCAGGTTTTCGTTTAAACAAATATCGGTGGGATACAAACGTTCTGAGATCATACATCTCAGCCAACTCCGACATTCCTAGATCAATCCTTTCCTGCTCGATGATCCTTTCAAGGGTATATAAGACCCTCCAGATCATCGGCATAACTTGAATGTAGGAGATGCAGGTAAGGGAGAAAAAGGATTGGGTAAAGGCTGGAAAAGGATAGGTGTATCCTATGGTGAATGGGGTAACAGGAAAAGCTACCCAAGTTTCAGAGATATAGTCACTCAAAGAAGTGGGATCAAAGGATTTGAAAATGGTGTTCGCCGGGAAACAATAACGAATTCTATCAATTTGTGGATCGGTGAAACAACAGCATTCTTTTGCGGAATCTTTGATGATCCCTTGGCTCTTTAAGGGGCTGTCCTTCTTGTGATCCTTGTCCGGTGAGTTTCGAAGCATCATTTTTGATGAGATGATGGTAAAGAAAGAAAAGCAGAGTAAGAGAAGGAAGAAGAGGAAAAGAGAATACCTGAATAAGTCTTCTGATGAGGATTTAAAAAGGAAACGCTCGGATTTAAATGCCCTTTCGCTGTTATCTCTAACTGCCATTTATAATGATGATTTTGCAGGATAAGTCACCTCAGTGACGTCAGGATTCCAACGGCTAGTTCGATCTTAACGGCTATACATCCGTTAGTTTGTTGCGGATAAGATCGACAAAACACAACTCGTTTATTTACAATATTACTCCTTATATTTTGGGGGCAATTGTTAGGGGAGGATTTCTTAATGACCTGTGATCCTCAAGTGTTATCATGTTTGGTGATCCTTACTTCTATGACAATTAGTGATCCTCAGAAGTATTTCAGGATCAGGATCATGGATCATCCTAAGGATCCTTATACTAATGATTGTTCACTTTGAATTCGGTATTGTTTTGCAGGAGTACCGGTTTGGACTTGGTCTTGGCGATATTCCTGGAGAATATTCTAAGTCTATTCCGCACGTCCTTGGCCAGAAATGGACGTTATGGAGTCGTGGAGGACTTGCACCATTTGCGGAATGTTAGTTAGAGTAGATATTTTCTATTTTTAAAGGGGTAGCGAGCTAATTAGAACACACTTGGCTATTTTTGGCTACACACACTCGTACAACTGCACTCACCAGCTCTCGGCAAAACACTTAGCGTTTTTCATACATTTCTACACGATACACTATAGTGATCCTTGTACTTAGCTCGCTATCATCCGAAGTTGTAAAAGGATTATTGTTTAATTTGAGTTGGTGATCGGTAGTTTCCATCACCCGAGGTTTTTTATGCCAGAGATCATTCATTGATCAAGGGCTTTTTCCTCGTATAAATCTTTGTGTCTCCTGTGCAATTCATTTCTGAGTGATCCTTATTGTTGTTTACCAATTCAAGCATCATACCCCGTAACATAGAGTTTGGTTGCATCATCCTCGTCTGATTTTTGACCAAAACAGGTACCTCTGTCAAACTAAGAGAAGCAAAAGAGTGTGCCAATTCCTTGACTATCTCAAGATATTTGATCAGTCTTTCACCTTTAACCGCATAAGATCCATTACAGTGGTTAGTAATTAACAATGAATCCATATGTACCTCAAGATACCTGATCCTCATGTGCTTGGCAATTTGCAAACCAGCTATCAAGGCCTCATATTCAGCCTCATTATTAGTAGTTTGGAACTCACAAGCTATTGAGTTGGTATTATGTCCCCCTGTGGCGATTTTAGTAGTACTCCAAGTCCAGTTCCCTTGACATTAGAGGCTCCATCTGTGAAGAGTATCCAAGGATCCTTGGTCTCTTGAAGCTGCTTGACTTCTAACTCAGCTTCCCTTTGTAGATCACTACTGAAATCTGCCACAAAGTCAGCTAAGGCTTGGGATTTAATGGCAGTTCTTGGTTCATACTTTATATCATAAGCACTAAGCTTCACTTCCCATTTGGCCATCCTTCCTGACATTTCAGGTTTCCTGAGAACATTCTTAATTGGAAAGTTAGTCTTAACAATGATAGCATGAGTTTCAAAATAATGACGTAATTTAGTAGATGCCATAGTCAAAGCAAGGATAAGTTTTTCTAAATGTGAATACCTGGATTCAGCATCAAGCAAACTTTTACTTACATAATATACAGGATGTTGTGTACCTTCGTGATCCTTAACAAGGACTGCACTTACTGCTTTAGAAGAGACTGCCAAATATAAGGATAATATATCCCATTTTTCTGGTTTCATCAAGGCAGGAGCTGAGGATAGGTAATCCTTAAAGGCTTTGAGAGCATTCTTATGCTTTTCAGTCCACTCAAATTTCTTGTTCTTTCTCAGAATGTCATAGAATTCCTTGCACTTCTCTGATGACTTTGAGATAATCCTGTTCAAGGCTGCGATCCTCCCTATCAATCTTTGCACATCCTTGGCATTGGCATGAGATTTAATATTCACAATCGCCTTGATTTGCTCTGGACTTACCTCGATGCCTCTTTTCGTCACCATGTAGCCTAAAAACTTGCCTGCTTTAACACCAAAATGACACTTGGAAGAATTCAATTTCATATTAAATTTGTCAAGGATATCAAATGCTTCCTCTAAGTCTCTAAGGTGATCCTCAGCTCTCTTAGACTTAACCACCATGTCATCTATACAGACTTCCATAGTGTGTCCAATTTGTTCCTTGAACATCATATTGACTAGCCTTTGATAGGTAACGCCTGCATTTCTTAGTCCAAATGGCATAGCAATATAACAATAGATACTAGTTGGGGTCATAAAGGCTGTATCCTTTTGATTAGATGGTTCCATCTGAATTTGTTGAAATCCAGATGAAGCATCCATAAAAGTCAACAACTCATGACCCGCGATAGCATCCACCATGGAGTCAATGTGGGGTAATGGGAAAGGATCCTTGGGACATGCCTTGTTTAAATCAGTAAAATCGACACATACCCTCCACTTTCCATTTTTCTTTTGAACAACAACCACATTGGCTAACCACCTTGGATACTTAACCTCTCTAATCATACCTACTCTGAGCAGCTTCTCTACCTCCTCCTGGATAATGGCATTCCTCTCAGGTGCAAATTTCCTCCTCTTTTGATGGATGGGTTTGAATGACCTATCAATGCCAAGCTTATGAGTAATAATATCTTTAGAGATACCTGTCATGTCTTCATGCTCCAGGCAAAGGTAGTTTTTCTCTTCTTGAGGAAGGATACTAGATCCTGTTCAATTTCATTGAGGATCCCAGATCCTATGAAGACTTTGGATTCAGGATCCTGAGGATCCATGAGGATATCTTTCACATCTTGTTCTCTCGCCTCCAGGACTCCTCTTGGTGGACACTTTAATTGCTATTGCTCCCTGGGTCTTGAGGCTGGCTTCATCGGTGAAGTATAGCAATTCTTAGCTTCTTGTTGATCACTCTCAATCTTCACCACACCCCATGGGCTAGGAAGCTTTACACATTGATGATATGTAGATGGGACTGCTTTCATGTCATGTATCCATGGCCTGCCAAGGATAACGTTGCAACAGGATAAGCAATCTATAACACAAAATTTTTGAAAAGAACTAAGTCCCTTTATATAAATGGGAAGCTTGATGTCCCCCAACATGTTCTTGGTTTCCCCACTGAATCCTACAAGAACCGAAGATCTTGGGACAATTTCTGATTCAGGGATGTTCATCTTCTTGAGGACATCAAGCTGAATGATGTTTATAGAGCTTCCTCCATCAATTAGGATCTTGCGAACAAAATTATTAGATATAAACAATGTAATAACGAGACCATCATGATGAGGATCCTGAACATCCACACGATCATCCTCATTAAAGGTAGTAACTTTCTCCTGTGTAACAGAAGAGGTTTGGATGGGTCTATCCCCATTATCCATCATGGTCTCCTTGGCATGCCTCATAGCTGCTGAAAAGGAAGTGCCACATATGTCTGATCCACTAGATATGAAGTTGATAATTTGTGCATCTGCAGGAGGAGCAGGAGCTCTTTCTAGAACCTTTTTAGGATCCTGGATCCTTGACTTTTTTCTTCCCTGCAGCTCCTTCAAATGCCCTTTGCTTAACAAAGAACCAATCTCTTTTCTGAGTGCAATACATTCTTCAGTGAGATGACCAAAATCTTCATGATATGCACACCATTTGGATTTGTCCTTTGTTGCAGCTGGCTTATCACTCTTTCTTGGCCATCTTGCTTTTTCACCTAAATTCTGCATTGCAAGGATTAGTTCATTATTATTGTTATGGGTGGATTTCTAAATGATCAGTGATCCTCAATCGCTGTTGGGTTTGGTGATCCTTACTTCGGTTTGAATTAGTGATCCTCAGAAGTATTTCAGGATCAGGATCATGGATCATCATAAGGATCCTTGTACTAACGGTTGTCTACTTTGAATTCGAAATTGTTTTGCAGGAGTATCAACTTGGACTTGGTCTTGGCGATATTCCTGGAGCATATTCTATGTTTATTCCGCACGTGCTTGGCCAAAAATGGACGTTATGGAGTCGTGGAGGACTTGCACCATTTGCGGAATGTTAGTTAGTGTAGATATTTTCCATTTTTAAGGGGGTAGCGAGCTAATTAGAAAACACTTGGCTATTTTTGGCTATACACACACTCTTACAACTGCTCTCACCAGCTCTCGTTAATTTACTTGGCGATTACACACTTTTTCACACAATACACTATAGTGATCCTTGTACTTAGCTCGCTATCATCCGAAGTTGTAATACATTTCTTGTTTAATTTGAGTTGGTGATAGGTAGTTTCCATCACCCGAGGTTTTTTATGCCGGAGATCATTCATTGATCAAGGGCTTTTTCCTCGTATAAATCTTCGTGTCACTTGTTCATTACATTTCAGAGTGATCCTTATTGTTGTTCATCAATTCAAGCATCATACCTCACAACAGAAAGTTTGGTTGCATTATCATTGCTTGATTTTTCACCAAAACAGTTTGGCGCCCACCGTGGGGCAATTGGTGCTTCATTCCTAGAAAGATTCGTATTTTCGTGCTCATTTCGGTTCGTTACAACCAAGCAGATGGCTTCCTCAGCGAAGAATACTTCAAGTTTGATGCCCTCATTCAGTTCTTCACAAGGCGTTCCTCCCTTGCCTCCACCACCTTCTGGATCCCAGAAGAATGCTGAGAATGCTGCGAAGAAACAAGCCCCCATTTTCCAAAAAACCACCAACTTCTTCTGTTTCAACTAATCCTACTACTAATGATCTTTATGCTCTGATTTTGCAGATGAGGAATCATGCACAAGAGCAGGACAAAACCAACGAAAGGATCCTCCGGGAGATCGATGAGATAAAAAAACAGAAGAAATCAGTGGAGGATCACTCCCCTCTGATGCCAAGATCGCTAAACTTTGACACTCCACTCATAACTTCCCAACACTCAACGGTTCCGGACGTGCAATACTTGGGTGAATTACCAGGAAGGCGTTATGGAACAACAACTATGAGTCAGGCGTTTGGTTCTCACTTCCAGCCTCAAGGATCCTCTTATCAGCATCAGGGATACTTCACGTCAGGAGGATATTCAGGAATGCATGCAGCACAGGGATCCTCCCAGGTCCAGGGATCCTCCCAGGTCCAGGGATCCTCCCAGGTCCAGGGATCCTCCCAGGTCCAGGGATCCTCCCTTGTCCCAGGATCCTCTTTGGTCCCAGGATCCTCTCTGGTCCCAGGATCCTTTCAGGTTCAAAGATCATCTCAACTTCAAGGATCTAACGTCCTTCAGGATCAAGGATTCTTAAGAAGTATGCAGCCTCAGAGCTCGGACGTTCATCAAGGAGACTTCATATAAATACAGACCATTGCTCCCTCTGGTCCTTCAATCATGC
Source organism: Helianthus tuberosus (assembly GCA_030545235.1). NCBI lineage: Eukaryota > Viridiplantae > Streptophyta > Magnoliopsida > Asterales > Asteraceae > Helianthus > Helianthus tuberosus. Next base: position 144,459,246 of record CM060359.1, on the reverse strand, counting down.
CAGAGTCTCGACAATATGGATTCACATCCGCAATTCCAAACACGAATCCTGTGGGAGGTAACATTTTTAATAATTCATATAACACTAACCATGGCTTAATGCAGGATACAGGTATTAATCAGGCTATGGCTAGAGAGCTACAGAAGCTTAAGGATATGATATCCAGTGTACCGGGAGTGGTTAAACCCATTCCTGAAATTGCAGATGGTAGCCATAGGATATCTCGTTTTGCACCACCCTTGTGTGATGCTGAGATACCTAAAAGATTCCAGATACCATCTATGAAGCTGTATGATGGTTCAACGGATCCAGAGGAACATGTAGCTCAGTACAGGGAGAGGATGGAGATCAATCCAATTCCTGAAAGGTTAAAAGAAGCATGTCTATGCAAGGGATTTGGATCCACACTCACAGGATCTACTCTTAAATGGCTGCTAAGTCTTCCCCCTTACTCTATTACTTCATTTGCTAATCTAGTTAATTTGTTTAATAGTCAATTCTCTTGTAGTAGAAAGTTTGAACGATTAACTAGTGATCTATATAGGGTAACACACGGCCAAAATGAATCACTTAGAGATTATATCACTAAGTTTAGTAAAGAATCCTTAGATATTCCTAATTTGGATATTGCTACGGCTGTAGAAGCCTTTAAAATGGGATTGCTTAGGGATTCATTATTCTATGATGATCTTGTTATGACACCTTGCAGGAATCTTGATGAAGTAAGAACCAGGGCCCTTAGGTTCATCCGCCTAGAGGATGACAAAAGGATCCAGGATAGACTGAAAGGATCCTCAAAACAGGATAAACAAGGATCCTACTTCAGGAACAACAAATCCAAGTCCTACAACAGATCTGATAACCAGAATGTGCATGCAGTGGAACAAGAAGAGGATGATGAGGATTATCCTCCTATTTCTGAATACTGTTTTTCTGTTGATAACAATGAACTAATCCTTACAATGCAAAATCTAGGTGAGAAAGCTAGGTGGCCAAGGAAGAGTGATAAACCAGCTGCTACAAAGGATAAGTCCAAGTGGTGTGCATATCATGAGGATTTTGGGCATCTCACCGAAGAGTGTATTGCACTGAGAAAGGAAATTGGTTACTTGTTGAGCAAGGGGCATTTGAAGGAACTCTTGGGACGGAAGAAACCAAGGATCCAGGATCCTGAAAGGATCCCAGAAAGGGCTCCTGCTCCTCCAGCAGATGCACAAGTCATAAATTTCACATCCGGTGGATCAGATATCTGTGGTACCTCCTTTTCAGCAGCAAAAAGACATGCTAAGGAAACCAAGATGGATAATGGAGACAGACCCGTCCGGACCTCCGTTGTCACCCAGGATAAAGTCATAACCTTTGATGAGGATGATCGTGTTGACGTCCAGGATCCTCATCATGATGGTCTAGTAATTACATTATTTATTTCTAACCACTTTGTTCGCAGGATCCTTATAGATGGAGGAAGCTCTGTGAACATCATTCAGCTTAATGTTCTCAAGAAGATGAATATCCCAGAGTCTGATATTATCCCAAGATCCTCAGTACTTGTGGGATTCAGTGGAGAAACTAAGAATACATTGGGGGACATCAAACTCCCAATCTATATTGAAGGATTGCATTCTTATCAAAAGCTTTGTGTTATAGATTGCTTATCATGTTGTAATGTTATCCTTGGTAGGCCATGGATACATGACATGAAGGCAGTCCCATCCACCTATCATCAATGTGTAAAGCTTCCAAGTCCTTGGGGAGTGGTGAAAATTGAGAGTGATCAACAGGAGGCTAAAAATTGCTATACCTCATCAATGAAGCCAGCCTCAAGACCAAGGGAGCAATAGCAATTAAAGTATCCTTCAAGAGATGTCTTGGAGGCAAGAGAACAGGATTTGAAAGAAATCCTCATGGATCCTGATGATCCTTAATCCAAGATCTTCATAGGATCAGGGATCCTTAGCGATATTGAACAGGAGCTAGTATCCTTCCTCAAAAGAAGGAAAACCACCTTTGCTTGGAAACATGAGGATATGACAGGTATATCTAAAGATATAATTACTCATAAACTTGGCATTGACAGGTCATTCAAGCCAATTCATCAAAAGAGGAGGAAGTTTGCACCTGAAAGGAATGCTATTATCCAGGAAGAGGTAGATAAGCTACTTCGGGCATGTATGATAAGAGAGGTTAAGTATCAAAGATGGTTAGCCAATGTGGTTGTTGTTCAAAAGAAAAATGGAAAGTGGAGGGTATGTGTCGATTTTACAGATTTAAACAAGGCATGTCCCAAGGATCCTTTCCCGTTACTCCACATTGACTCCATGGTGGATGCTACCGCGGGTTATGAGTTGTTGACTTTTATGGATGCTTCATCTGGATTTCAACAAATTCAGATGGAACCATCTGATCAAGAGGATACAGCCTTTATGACCCCAACTGGTATATACTGTTATATTGCTATGCCATTTGGATTAAGGAATGCAGGTGCTACTTATCAAAGGCTAGTCAATATGATGTTCAAGAAACAAATTGGACACACTATGGAAGTCTATATTGATGACATGGTGGTTAAGTCCAAGAAGGCTGAGGATCACCTTAAAGACTTGGAGGAAGCATTCAATATCCTTGATAAATATAATATGAAACTTAATCCTTCCAAGTGTCATTTTGGAGTGAAGGCAGGTAAATTCTTAGGATATATGGTAACAAAGAGGGGCATTGAAGCAAGTCCAGAACAAATTAAGGCTATTGTGAATATCAAATCTCCTGCCAATGCTAAGGATGTGCATAGATTGACGGGCAGGATCGCAGCCTTGAACAGATTCATATCCAAATCCTCAGAAAAGTGTAAGGAATTCTATGATATCCTGAGGAAGAACAAGAAATTTGAATGGACTGAGAAGCATGAAGGTGCCCTCAGAGCTCTAAAGATTACCTATCCTCAGCCCCAGCCTTGATGAAACCAGAAAAAGGAGATGTGTTATCCTTATACTTGGCGGTATCCTCAAAAGCAGTAAGTGCGGTCCTTGTTAAGGATCACCAAGGTACACACCATCCTGTTTATTATGTAAGTAAGAGCTTACTTGATGCTGAATCCAGGTATTCACATTTAGAAAAACTTATCCTTGCATTAATTATGGCATCTACTAAATTAAGACATTATTTTGAGACTCATGCCATTATTGTTAAGACTAATTTTCCAATTAAGAACGTCCTCAGGAAACCTGAAATGTCAGGAAGGATGGCTAAGTGGGCAGTGAAGCTTAGTGCATACGATTTACGATATGAACCAAGGACTGCCATCAAATCCCAAGCCTTAGCTGATTTTGTGGTAGATTTTAGTAGTGACTTGCAAAAGGAAGCTGAGTTAGAAGTCCAACAGCTTGAAGAAACTAAGGATCCTTGGATACTCTTCACTGATGGAGCCTCTAATGTAAAGGGAACTAGGCTTGGAATACTACTAAAATCGCCACAGGGGGACATAATACCCCACTCCATAGCTTGTGAATTTCAAACTACCAACAATGAGGCTGAGTATGAAGCCTTGATAGCTAGTTTGCAAATTGGAAAGCATATGAGGATCAGGTATCTTGAGGTACATGTAGATTCTTTACTGATCACTAATCACTTTAATGGATCCTATGCTGTTAAAGGTGAAAAGCTAATCAAATATTTGGAGATAGTCAAAGAATTGGCACTCTCTTTTGTATCCTTTAGTTTGACACAGGTACCAAGGGAAGAGAATGCAGAGGCTGATGCATTAGCCAATCTAGGATCATCTTTGAAGATCCCGGAGGATATCAAGATCCCTATTATCCATATCCTGACCCCTGCTATCGAGGATCATGTGGCTATGGAGATAGGAGAAAATTCTGCAGTCATCCCTAGTGATGATACTCAATCTCATTCAGGATCATGGATCCTCCCAATCATGAGATACATACAACATGGAGAGACCCCTACCGGAGAAAACCCTAGGGCTTTCAAAATTAAGGTATCTCAATTTACAATATTGAATAATATGTTGTACAAACGATCTCTTGCAGGACCATATCTAAGATGCATCGAGGATCCTGAAATCCAAGAAGTCCTAAAGGATTTCCATGAAGGAGATTGTGGAAACCACACTGGGGGCAGGGCATTATTCTCAAGGATCCTGAGGAATGGATACTATTGGCCCACTATGAAGAAGGATGCTGTGGAGTATGCCAAGAAATGTGATCCTTGTCAGAGGCATAGTAATATCCTTCACCAACCAGCAGAGCTCTTGCATCCTATATCCTCTTCCTGGCCATTCATGAGATGGGGAATGGATATAGTTGGAAAGCTTCCTAAGGCACCTGGTGGAAAAGTATTCATGCTTGCTATGACTGATTACTTTTCTAAGTGGATAGAGGCTGAAGCCTTTGCTCAAGTCAGAGAAAAGGAAGTTATATCCTTTATTAAAAGAAACATTATTACTAGATTTGGTATCCCTTCTGAGATTATTTGTGATAATGGATCCCAATTTATTGGGAATAGAACCACTAACTTTTGTGACAGTTGGGGGATTAAGATGATAACATCAACACCAGTCCACCGACAAGCTAATGGTCAGGCAGAATGATCCAACAAGATCATCATCAACAATTTGAAGAAGAAACTTGGATCCAAGAAAGGAAAATGGGCAGAAGAACTACCTTATGTGCTTTGGGCTGATAGGACAACTCCCAAGAATGCTATATGCCAAACTCCATTTTCTTTGGTATTTGGGGCAGAATCAGTGATCCCTACAGAGATGGTGGTTCCAACTGCAAGAACAAGCATTCGTGATCCTGAAGAAAATGCTGAAAACTTGGTTCAAGACCTGGATACTATAGAAGAAATCAGGGACTTGGCAAGGATAAGGATGGCCAGTTATCAACAAAGGATGGCTGGAGCTTACAACAAAAATGTCAGGATCAGGAAATTCCAAGTTGGTGATATGGTGTTAAGGAAAGCATTTTAGAATACCACCAATCCCGCTGATGGAAAGCTAGCACCAAAGTGGGAAGGCCCCTATTTGATTGAAGCTGAAGCAGGAAAGGGGGCATATCGATTGCTAACAATGGAAGGTGATTTGCTACTAAGGGCTTGGAATGCTGTCCATTTGAAGAAATACTATATGTGACAAGGATCCATGATCCTTACTTGACCAGTATCCTTGAAGGATCCTTACAGAACGGATGATCCTCATCTTGGTAATCTTCTAATCTCAAACTATTTCATTCTTTTATTCTCTTATATAGGAATAAGGATCCAGTATCCTTTATCCTCCTTTAACTTGATTCTGAGTTTTGAAGGTTCAGGTATCCATAACAAAGGAATGATTATCCACAGAAGTATCCTGTTATTTGGGCTTGACCCCAGTTATTTGGGCTTGACCCCAGTTATTTGGGCATGACCCCAGTTTGGGCCTGTCCCCAGTTTCGCCAGTAGCGCACGATGATCCTGGTATAGTTCATGGCAATGGGATCAGTACTCGCTTTAGGGGCTGACAATTTCATTGTGCTGGCGATATTCAGGATCCTACGTATAATGGTAGACGTACCATACATCCGTTCCTAAGGTTTATAACATTTTCACGTTAGCTAAGGTTTTGGCATTTTCATGTCACTAAGTTTGGATAGTCGCCAGTGAGGGCCATACACCAGTTTACATACGATCCTTTGGGCTTGTCCCCAGTTATCCTTTGGGCTTGTCCCCAGTATATTGGGCTTGTCCCCAGAATTGTTGGGCTTGTCCCCAGTTACTAACTTTCATCTTATATTGGCTTAGTCCCAAGTTATATCCTATTTCAGGTTTTTGAAGTTAAATGACCAAGGATCCTTGATCCTTACTTTCTACTAAGGTTTGTCTTTTGGGTTATCCTGATTATAAGTGTTAAAGGATAGGATTCTAACTTGAATTCTCAGGTATGATCCTTAACTATTTTGATTTTACTCATTATTTATTTGAATAACCCTTATCCTTTGACAACTGAACTTATGATCCTTAAACTATATTACTTTTCAGAACTTATCGATTATGGGATATGTGATCTTTGATCATATCCTAAACTTTTTGGGGATATTTCTTAAATTTTTTTCTTTACTTGATAAGTTTAAACAAAATAAACATCACAACAGTTGGAAAGTAAAATATCAACAAGGATATCAACACAGGATAAGCCAAAAAGTTAAAGTTATTTTATTCACAAAAGATTAAACCCCTTAAGGTTGTCAAAATTACCTACCCCGAGCATCTACCAGCAATACGTGGCCTGTCCGCTGGGGTAGGTAAATGGTGTCCATCGTTAACAGGTCTTTCAAGTGTAGGAATCAAAAGACGGCAGGATCACAATGGCTTCATCCCCCAAACAGAGGATCCCTCCACCATTTGTAATCCTACCTATTGTTCAAAGGATCCATGATCCTTAGCCCTAATTACTATTGTTTAAGTACAACCCATCATTGTTCAACAAAAGCATCATCAAAACAAAAACCATAACCAAACTTAAAAAAATGGGCTCCAGCTACGTCTAGAAATATCCTTCATCGCCCATTCATGCAGCCTACACCTTCGCTGCATCATCATCCCCTCCAGCTCCAGTATCCTTCGCATGATCCTTGCCACTGCGACTAGCTTCAATTGCTAGAACCTCGTCAACCTCATCTTCCCCATCCTCCAAATCAGCCAGCCTGGCCTTCCAGCCTTCCATGTCCCAATTGCTCCTATCAAAGGCAGGATCCTGAGCTTCTTGTGCCATCTGCAGCTTGGTTTTGTACTTGGCAATGGCAGTAGAGACTTTAGCATCCTGTGTGATCTCGTGCTTCTCATAATCAGCGTTGATCTGAGTTGCAACTATCTGAGCTTTGGCATCATTTAGGTCCTTTTCAAGGGAATCAATCTTGTGATCCTTGAGCACCGCCACCTTTTAGAGATCAGAGTATTTCTCCTCAAGCTCCTCAACATTCCCAACATAGTCCTCGATCTCAGCAAATTTCTACAAAGAAGACAATGTAAAGATTAGATTCAGGTGATCCTCAAGTGGATAGGATAACTAAACTGAGTCAGTGATCCTTACATCATTAAAGTACTCGAGGAATTGATGGCGGATCAGAGGCAAGCCTTGAAGGTTGTCAGCTTCAGTGGTTTTCTTTTCTTTCCACCTCTTCCCTTTGAAGTGGTAGCCTTGGGGATTACAATGGAAGGGCTAGCAGCAGACTTTTTCTTGGAGGATCGGACAGTGTCTAGATCAGTGACACTGAATTTGGAGGCAGACTTTGAAGATTTCCCAGCACCTACACACCCGGAACAGATAAGTATCCTTATCCTATTTCTATTTAACTATTTATTTAAACATTTAATTATAAAAAGAACAGGATACTTACTTGACATCGTGACAGAACCTGAGGATACCTCTTGAGAATCCTGGGTATTTGCTTTGAATGACCTTGTTGCAGGATCAAGTTTTCTGAAAGCAGCAAGTCTCTCCTTGGTGGCAGGTGAGGGTATAATATGTGAAACAGTGATAGCTGTACAAAAGAAATAAAAGCATGTTAGTAATCCTCATCAGAAACAAGCTTACTCAGTGATCCTTCTAAGGATCCTCTATCCTACCATGGGTGCTCCATTTCCTTGGCAGATCCTTTCCATCAGGAAGAGAATCCCTTCTGACAAAGAAGAATCTTCGTTTCCAATTAGTATCATTCTTAGTGGCTTTGAACATGAGATGTTCTTCACCGGGTTTACACTTGAATAGATATCGGTGGGATCCAAATGTTGTGAGATCATACATCTCTGCCAACTCCGACATTCCCAGAGCAATTCCTTCTTGCTCAATGATCCTTTCGAGGGTATATATGACCCTACAGATCATTGGCATATCTTGAATGTAGGAGATGCCGGTGAGGGAGAAGAAAGACTGGGTGAATTAAGGGAAAGGATATGTGTATCCTACTGTGAACGGTGTAACCGGGAAGGCTACCCAAGTTTCAGAAACATAATCACGTAGAACGGTGGGGTCAAATGGCTTGAAATCGGTGTTTGCCGGAAAACAATGGCGGATTCTATCTATTTGTGGATCAGTTAAACAGCACCTTTCATTCGCCAAATCTTTGATGATCCCCTGGCTCTTAAGAGGACTTTCCTTCTTGTGATCCTTAGCCGGTGAGGATCTTAGCATCATCTTGGTCATAGCAATAGAGAAGAAGATGAACAGAGAAAGAAAACGTAAAGGGAGAAAAGGAAAAGAGATACCTGCTTGATCGTCGGATGATAATTTAAAGGGAGTTTCTCTTGAATTTGAATGCATATTGATCCCTATCCCTAACTCCTATTTATAATGATGGTTTTGCAGGATAGTCATCTCAGTGACGTCATGTTCGTAACGGCTAGTCCGATTACAACGGCTAGTTCATGGCAATGGGATCAGTACTCGCTTTAGGGGTTGACAATTTCATTGTGTTGGCGATATTCAGGATCCTACGTATAATGGTAGACGTACCATACATCCGTTCCTAAGGTTTCTAACATTTTCACGTTAGCTAAGGTTTTGGCATTTTCATGTCACTAAGTTTGGATAGTCGCCAGTGAGGGCCATACACCAGTTTACATACGATCCTTTGGGCTTGTCCCCAGTTATCCTTTGGGCTTGTCCCCAGTATATTGGGCTTGTCCCCAGAATTGTTGGGCTTGTCCCCAGTTACTAACTTTCATCTTATATTTGCTTAGTCCCAAGTTATATCCTATTTCAGGTTTTTGAAGTTAAATGACCAAGGATCCTTGATCCTTACTTTCTACTAAGGTTTGTCTTTTGGGTTATCCTGATTATAAGTGTTAAAGGATAGGATTCTAACTTGGATTCTCATGTATGATCCTTAACTATTTTGATTTTACTCATTATTTATTTGAATAACCCTTATCCTTTGACAACTGAACTTATGATCCTTAAACTATATTACTTTTCATAACTTATCGATTATGGGATATGTGATCTTTGATCATATCTGATGTGTGCTAAACGGAATATAAAAACAACCTAAATTAGACTCTCTAAACTAGACACTCTAAGTTTTAAATTTATAAAAACAGACTCTCTAAAACCTAAACCACACAACCGGCAAGTGTACCGGTCAATGTAGTATAGCCTAAGCAAGTCCGAGTATCGAACCCAAAGACTCTATGTATTACGTGAACTAGACTCTGACAGACACTGACTGACGCGACTTAAACTTGTTTGATTGTTTTGGGGGGGGGGGGGTTACTGAAAAACTAGGAAATCTATATTAACTAAATTAATTAACTAGACTTAGACTAAGACACGAACGAAAACCGGAGTTTGTATTCAGATGAGATTAAAGACTACCTAGACTCGAATCCAGTTTGAATGGGAATGGACTTCTAATGGTATTATTGTTGTATGGAGCCGGGATCATAAGATACTAAACCTTAAGGTATTTCAATGCTAAGACTTCCCGACCCTTCTCAGGAAGAAACCTAGGAAACCCTACAAGGCTGTTATGATTACCGACTGTTAGACTTCCTCTCAGTCCTCTAACGATTCTAAAAGTGCCCTAATATGACTATCTACCTCTCAGCGCGATAATCTAAGGCAATTCTAGGTTCTAACTTGGTTTACTAGACACAAATGCAAATAGGGAAATAAGATCGACTTCTCTCAAAACCTATCTTAGATGTATATTGCACTGCGACCTAATAACTAACTCGAGCCTCTCAGCGACAAGTTAAGCAGAACACTTGATTTTATTAAATTACCGAATATTACTTCTAAGGTTACTTATGCAATTTTCACCCTAAAGAGTCAAAGGTTTATTATGTGATATAGACACTCACCAAAACCTAAAACCCTAGCCTGATTCTATTCCGTGATAAAGACCGTCACCAAGATTCAAGCGAAGCAATAAACAGTAGTAAAACAATTGTCAAGTATGCATAAGCACCAAATCAGAACTTCTAAAACACTTTACTTTCAGAAATCAATCCATACACAAGCAATAAAAACCATTAAAAGTCCAAACTTAATTCAAACATTCATCTCGTCTAGGTAGTTTAAATATTTAGCCAAGCATGTCTATTAACGAAAACAAATCAAAGATAATCAAACTAGAATTCATGGTGACAAGTTTCAAGAAAGAAATCAACAAAACAAGGGATTGGTAAACCCGAGAAATCTTCGATTCTTCACTCTGAACTTGATCCAATGATTCCGCGCCTTCAAGATCTTCGATTCAGCTCCAAGACGGCTCTAAACTTGCTTCCCAACTCAATAATTTCGTAATTCCCGTTTTTCTCCTTGTTAATGATGTTTTTATATGATGATAATCCTCAAAAACCCTAAAACCCGATACTGTACATGATCTGCGCGCGTATAACAACCTCTCGCGGCCCGCTTTATGATTAAGAGTAAGTGAATGCGGGCCGCGAGCCATGTATAATCCGACAATTCTTTTATCATGGTCGCGTAGCGCGACTGGAGGACCTTTTACCCTAGCGCTACGCGAGTGCTTGTTTTTCACAGGCTGTTTGTTCCATTTTTCAGCTCTAACATCCCAAAACTCCTCAAAATAATTCTAACTCTTTGTGACTCATTCCAGGATGCAATGTTTCAGGACTTTAGCTCGTTTCCACTCAATTTTTAGCCAATTAACGTATCAAGACCTGGAAAAACGAACTTTGATAAATAGTACGCAATTCTAAATAAAAACTAAACTAAACATAACGTTAAAATATACAAACTATACACGATATAAGTATGTATTTTGCAATACATCAAACATCCCCACACTTACACTTTTTTCGTCCCCGAAAAACAATTATGCAACGGAATCAGAGACACTTTATTACTTGGATCAAAAATTATTTATATCTTATTAAAACCAAAGCTTGCGTTAGCTGCGATTGCGAATATACTGATCCTCTTAAACCCGAATCTAATCCTAAGCCCTTATCATGTGAATTTAATTTAAGTGCGGTCAATCCACCTAGGGTCTCACACTAGAATCTACGGTCCATCTACTCCCACCTCAAGCTTATAGGACTAAAAGAACGATCACTTGACCAATTCCTAACCGTTTTATATTAAAACCAAGAGAGTAAACAATCAATTTTTTTCTTTTCCATTTTTTTTTCTTTTTTCTTGCTTTTTTTCTTTTTTTTTTTTTCATTCGTGAGACTAGACGATGCTTTCCCTTAACCCAGCGGTATTCCGACTGTAGAGTCGCTATCCCCAATCACAGATTACATAGGTCTCGGTACTTTTATTCGGCAAATCGATTTCACACATCCCAGAGGCAAACCGGCTGTAGAGTCGCTATCCCCAACTCGGAATACGTAGGCCTGTGTTACTTTCATTTAGTTTCTAGCTCACTTTTATTCTATTTTTTTTTTCCGCATGATCACAAACTCTAACAGTTTTAACTTATAACGGTGCCCCTTATACTATTATCGGCAGTTTTGATTTCCCATATTTCCCAGGCGAAAACCCACTAGCAGACCGACAATTTAAGGTATATTAGCTCAAAGGGACTTAAAACCAAACCCGGGCCTATCCACATATCCCAAACTAGACGCAAGCTCGATTTATTATAATCTCATATTATTATTATTCAATCCAAGCAATAATTCACCTTTTCTATCATTTTCCGTTTTAATTGCAAACTTCTTTTTATTCGAAAGACATTTTCTAATTTTTTAATTTTTTTTTTTTGGATTTTTTCAAATTTTTTAATTTTTTTTTTCAATAAAAGACTCAAATATTTACAAGTATCCCATCCCCACACTTAGAGATTGCATTGTCCCTAATGCAAGAACGAAAATACGACTCAATAACTACCTACGAAAAGAAACTGCAAACGAGAATAAATAAAAATACAACAACAACAAAAGGGAAACGACTTAGCTGGATAGGACAAAAGTCAGCGCCAGCCGTACGAATCTTGAATCCCACGAACGATCGTATAGCATTCCATTCGCGATCGCTGCCTAGTCTGCTTGAGTTTATCAATATAGCAAGTCCGAAATCACCCGAATGGCAATTGGGTACGAGTGGTACAATCCAAACCTGCACAATCAAAGCAAAACAAAACCCAACGCAGTACCGACTCTAAAAACAAAAAGACTCAAAACTACTACTTTAGACTCATGGTACAAAATAAAAGACTCAAAAATACAAACTCTACAAATTGGTCACAACTTCCCACATACTTACGGAGGATCATGGAAGCGCAGCTCACCCTCCAACATCGCTCTCACTTTACGGGCTGTAGCACTATCCTTCCTAACACTGCCCGAATCACTCCCAACTTTTTCATATTCTCTCAACTCATCATCTGGTGGTTTGAATCTAAAAGTATCATCTCTATACTTATCCCAACACTGAGCCTTGCTCAATGTCTCAAACCTAGACTCTAAACTTACCACCCTCTCTTCTAATTCTACCAACTTCCTATCCGGTGGATCCCCACACTTGAGTTCTATTACTTTCTCTAAACTCGGATCACTCACCACCTTCTCTTCATCTCTCTTATCATTCTCACACTCCCCTACTAACGAAACCTCATATTTTACATCACTAGGCCCTTTCGAATTCATAACATTAAAAACTACCGCTTCCTCGCCCGCTCTAAGTGTGATGGTGCCTAAAGAGACATCTAGTAGGGCTTTAGCAGTGTTTAAAAATGGGCGGCCTAAAATTAGCGGTACCTTCTCGTCGGCTTCCATGTCGAGTACGACAAAGTCTACCGGAAAAACAAACTTGTCTACCTTAACTAACAAATTCTCAACTATACCCCTAGGGTACTTAACAGACCGATCGGCTAAAGATAGTGTCATTCGGGTAGGTGCAAGCTCTCCTAGGTCTAGCTTCTCATAAAGAGAAAAGGGCATCAAATTGATACTAGCTCCTAAGTCGGCTAACGCTCGAGTGTTGGTATTACTACCGAATAGACACGGAATAGTGAAAATACCCGGATCGGTAAGCTTTTCAGGAAGCTTATTTGAGACAATGGCCGAACACCCTCCATGCAATGGGACATTCGACAACTCACCTAATTTCTCCTTATTCCTAAGAAGGTCCTTTAAAAATTTTGCATATTTAGGCATGGACTGGAGAACCTCAATAAACGGAAGATTTATCTTCAATTGCTTGAAGATGTCTAAGAACTGTCCGTATTCCTTTGAATATTTTTTATTCTTGAGACGCGAAGGAAACGGAGCATATGCATGGTTCACATAAGGTGAAGGCCTAACAACTACGGGAGGTTTCTCAGCTTTCTTCTCAACTTTAGACTCACCGGACTGTGCGGTACTTGCTGGGCCTAGCCTCTTTTGCACTTTGCCGGGAACCTCCATCTCTATCACTTCTTCTATCACATCACCATCCTCATCAACCTCTCTTTCCTCTACAACTCTCGGGTCTCCTACGGTCTTACCACTACGAGTAGTAATGGCACTTACTTGGGCATTAGGGTTTTGTTGGGTGTTACCCGCAAATTTACCGGGTAATCTCTCCTCTAACTTCTTAGCAATATCACCTACAACCCTAGAAAGGTCCTGGACCGCAGCTTGGTGATTCCTAAGCATGAGATCATGTTCACTAAGTTTCTTTTGGGTACTTTGATCTCTAGCAACTAGCTGGCTCATCATAGCCTCCATTCTCTCCATGCTACCCCCTAAATCGAAACTTGGACCTTGACCTGTTTGACCTTGATCATTCGACCCTCCATCCTTAACCTGCCCATTCGAACTCCCATTAAACAGTGAACCTAGACCCCTATTTGGATTTTGAGCTATTTGAAAACCAGGAGGTCCACTTGAGCGAAAATTATTATTATTATTAAAGTTATTATTATTATTATTTCGCCAACCCGAGCCAACATTATTATTACCCCCAAAACCACCAGACTGATTTCTACCAAAACCTCCTCCTACAAAACCAACTTGCTCCTCACCGACTAACAAAGGGCACGCACTCGTGTCATGACCACCTCGACACAACTCACACTTATCAATCTTAGCTCTAATCTCCTTAAGTTGCCTATCCATATTTTCCAAAACAGAGGCCAAACTAGGGTCCATAGTGACATGGTTCACCCCATGGGCGGGTGCACTAGTAGTGGTATTAGAATTACCACTTTGATACCTCTGATCGGATCTTGATTGGGATTGAGACTGAGCAAATGCCTCAAAACGCTCTAGACACTCAGGAACTGTAAGTATACCCATCATATGCCCCCCCGCATTGGTATCAAACCTATCTCTAGTCTCCTGGGTAAGACCATTATAAAATTTCTCACATAAGGCCCAATCGGAAAGACCGTGCTGGGAGCAACGAGCACAAAGGGTTTGGAACCTTTCCCAAGCAAGGTAGTAAGGCTCGTCAGGCCCCATGCGGAATGAATGAATCTCGTCTCTAAGCCGTGAAGCTTTAGCGGGCGGGAAATACTTATTCAGAAAGGCTTGACGAAGCCCCGCCCAAGTGGTAAAAGTACCGGTTGGTTGAGAGTCCAACCAAGTAGCCGCACGGCCAGCTAAGGAAAACGGGAAGAGCTGTAAGTAGGTGGCATCATTAGGTGCACCGCTAAGGCTAAAGGTAGCTAGCATCCTAGAGAAACGGCTGATGTGGGCCGGGGCATCCTCATCGTCTCGGCCATGGAATTGGATACTATTGGTGATGGCCTGCATGGCATAAGATGGGATCTGCCATGAATTGTCATTAACTATGGGTGGGATGGTGATGGGTGAAGCAAGGCCGGTGAAATTCTGAGTGGCCTGCTGATGGACGGTTTGCCTAGGGTTAGCCATGTGTTCTAAGTTTTCTAGATCACTAAAGGTACTAGAAGTGGGAGAATTGGGTGGGGAATCCTTAGGTGAATGGTTTGGTGAAGGTGGTGGTGTAGGAGGTGGGGTGGGTAATGGGGTGGAATCGAAATGTGGGAAACGAGAAGAGGATGTAGAAGTAACCTGTGGGCCTTCGCCCAATTGGGATGATGATTGCTTGACTGGTGGCGGTGGTCCGTGCGAGCGCAGATGTGGCATCCACTGCTAGCAAAAACCTGAACACAAGAAAAGCAAGCACTAGTTACCGAGACACAAGAAACGACAAAGACTCAACAAAACAAAGAAAACACGTAGCACGTATTTGTCAATTAGGTCTATCAAAGCTAATAAACGCAATTGCCAAGAGTCCCCGGCAACGGCGCCAAAAACTTGATGTGTGCTAAACGGAATATAAAAACAACCTAAATTAGACTCTCTAAACTAGACACTCTAAGTTTTAAATTTATAAAAACAGACTCTCTAAAACCTAAACCACACAACCGGCAAGTGTACCGGTCAATGTAGTATAGCCTAAGCAAGTCCGAGTATCGAACCCAAAGACTCTATGTATTACGTGAACTAGACTCTGACAGACACTGACTGACGCGACTTAAACTTGTTTGATTGTTTTTTTTTGGGGGGGGGGGGGGGTTACTGAAAAACTAGGAAATCTATATTAACTAAATTAATTAACTAGACTTAGACTAAGACACGAACGAAAACCGGAGTTTGTATTCAGATGAGATTAAAGACTACCTAGACTCGAATCCAGTTTGAATGGGAATGGACTTCTAATGGTATTATTGTTGTATGGAGCCGGGATCGTAAGATACTAAACCTTAAGGTATTTCAATGCTAAGACTTCCCGACCCTTCTCAGGAAAAACCTAGGAAAACCCTACAAGGCTGTTATGATTACCCACTGTTAGACTTCCTCTCAGTCCTCTAACGATTCTAAAAGTGCCCTAATATGACTATCTACCTCTCAGCGCGATAATCTAAGGCAATTCTAGGTTCTAACTTGGTTTACTAGACACAAATGCAAATAGGGAAATAAGATCGACTTCTCTCAAAACCTATCTTAGATGTATATTGCACTGCGACCTAATAACTAACTCGAGCCTCTCAGCGACAAGTTAAGCAGAACACTTGATTTTATTAAATTACCGAATATTACTTCTAAGGTTACTTATGCAATTTTCACCCTAAAGAGTCAAAGGTTTATTATGTGATATAGACACTCACCAAAACCTAAAACCCTAGCCTGATTCTATTCCGTGATAAAGATCGTCACCAAGATTCAAGCGAAGCAACAAACAGTAGTAAAACAATTGTCAAGTATGCATAAGCACCAAATCAGAACTTCTAAAACACTTTACTTTCAGAAATCAATCCATACACAAGCAATAAAAACCATTAAAAGTCCAAACTTAATTCAACATTCATCTCGTCTAGGTAGTTTAAATATTTAGCCAAGCATGTCTATTAACGAAAACAAATCAAAGATAATCAAACTAGAATTCATGGTGACAAGTTTCAAGAAAGAAATCAACAAAACAAGGGATTGGTAAACCCGAGAAATCTTCGATTCTTCACTCTGAACTTGATCCAATGATTCCGCGCCTTCAAGATCTTCGATTCAGCTCCAAGACGGCTCTAAACTTGCTTCCCAACTCAATAATTTCGTAATTCCTGTTTTTCTCCTTGTTAATGATGTTTTTATATGATGATAATCCTCAAAAACCCTGAAACCCGATACTGTACATGATCTGCGCGCGTATAACAACCTCTCGCGGCCCGCTTTATGATTAAGAGTAAGTGAATGCGGGCCGCGAGCCATGTATAATCCGGCAATTCTTTTATCATGGTCGCGTAGCGCGACTGGAGGACCTTTTACCCTAGCGCTACGCGAGTGCTTGTTTTTCACAGGCTGTTTGTTCCATTTTTCAGCTCTAACATCCCAAAACTCCTCAAAATAATTCTAACTCTTTGTGACTCATTCCAGGATGCAATGTTTCAGGACTTTAGCTCGTTTCCACTCAATTTTTAGCCAATTAACGTATCAAGACCTGGAAAAACGAACTTTGATAAATAGTACGCAATTCTAAATAAAAACTAAACTAAACATAACGATAAAATATACAAACTATACACGATATAAGTATGTATTTTGCAATACATCAATATCCTAAACTTTTTGGGGATATTTCTTAAATTTTTTTCTTTACTTGATAAGTTTAAACAAAATAAACATCACAACAGTTGGAAAGTAAAATATCAACAAGGATATCAACATAGGATAAGCCAAAAAGTTAAAGTTATTTTATTCACAAAAGATTAAACCCCTTAAGGTTGTCAAAATTACCTACCCCGAGCATCTACCAGCAATACGTGGCCCGTCCGTTGGGGTAGGTAAAGGGTGTCCATCGTTAACAGGTCTTTCAAGTGCAGGAATCAAAAGACGGCAGGATCACAATGGCTTCATCCCCCAAACAGAGGATCCCTCCACCATTTGTAATCCTACCTATTGTTCAAAGGATCCATGATCCTTAGCCCTAGTTACTATTGTTTAAGTACAACCCATCATTGTTCAACAAAAACATCATCAAAACAAAAACCATAACCAAACTTAAAAAAATGGGCTCCAGCTACGTCTAGAAATGTCCTTCATCGCCCATTCATGCAGCCTACACCTTCGCTGCATCATCATCTCCTCCAGCTCCAGTATCCATCGCATGATCCTTGCCACTGCCACTAGCTTCAATTGCCAGAACCTCGTCAGCCTCATCTTCCTCATCCTCCAAATCAGCCAGCCTGGCCTTCCAGCCTTCCATGTCCCAGTTGCTCCTATCAAAGGCAGGATCCTGAGCTTCTTGAGCCATCTGCAGCTTGGTCTTGTACTTGGCAATGGCAGCAGAGACTTTAGCATCCTGTGTGATCTCGTGCTTCTCATAATCAGCGTTGATCTGAGTTGCAACTATCTGAGCTTTGGCATCATTGAGGTCCTTTTCAAGGGAAGCAATCTTGTGATCCTTGAGCACTGCCACCTTTTGGAGATCAGAGTATTTCTCCTCAAGCTCCTCAACATTCCCAACATAGTCCTCGATCTCAGCAAATTTCTACAAAGAAGACAATGTAAAGATTAGAGTCAGGTGATCCTCAAGTGGATAGGATAACTAAACTGAGTCAGTGATCCTTACATCATTAAAGTACTCGAGGAATTGATGGCGGATCAGAGGCAAGCCTTGAAGGTTGTCAGCTTCAGAGGTTTTTCTTTTCTTTCCACATCTTCCCTTTGAAGTGGTAGCCTTGGGGATTACAATGGAAGGGCTAGCAGCAGACTTTTTCTTGGAGGATCGGACAGTGTCTAGATCAGTGACACTGAATTTGGAGGCAGACTTTGAAGATTTCCCAGCACCTACACACCCGGAACAGATAAGTATCCTTATCCTATTTCTATTTAACTATTTATTTAAACATTTAATTATAAAAAGAACAGGATACTTACTTGACATCGTGAAAGAACCTGAGGATACCTCTTGAGAATCCTGGGTATTTGCTTTGAATGACCTTGTTGCAGGATCAAGTTTTCTGAAAGCAGCAAGTCTCTCCTTGGTGGCAGGTGAGGGTATAATATGTGAAACAGTGATAGCTGTACAAAAGAAACAAAAGCATGTTAGTAATCCTTATCAGAAACAAGCTTACTCAGTGATCCTTCTAAGGATCCTCTATCCTACCATGGGTGCTCCATTTCCTTAGCAGATCCTTTCCATCAGGAAGAGAATCCCTTCTGACAAAGAAGAATCTCCGTTTCCAATTAGTATCATTCTTAGTGGCTTTGAAGATGGGATGTTCTTCACCTGGTTTACGCTTGAATAGATATTGGTGGGATCCAAATGTTATGAGATCATACATCTCTGCCAACTCCGACATTCCCAGAGCAATTCCTTCTTGCTCAATGATCCTTTCGAGGGTATATAAGACCCTACAAATCATTGGCATAGCTTGAATGTAGGAGATGCCGGTGAGGGAGAAGAAAGACTGGGTGAATTCAGGGAAAGGATATGTGTATCCTACTGTGAACGGTGTAACCGGGAAGGCTACCCAAGTTTCAGAAACATAATCACTTAGAACGGTGGGGTCAAATGGCTTGAAATCGGTGTTTGCCGGAAAACAATGGCGGATTCTATCTATTTGTGGATCAGTGAAACAACACCTTTCATTCGCCAAATCTTTGATGATCCCTTGGCTCTTAAGAGGACTGTCCTTCTTGTGATCCTTAGCCGGTGAGGATCTTAGCATCATCTTGGTCATAGCAATAGAGAAGAAGATGAACAGAGAAAGAAAACGTAAAGGGAGAAAAGGAAAAGAGATACCTGCTTGATCGTCGGATGAGAATTTAAAGGGAGTTTCTCTTGAATTTGAATGCTGATTGATCCCTATCCCTAACTCCTATTTATAATGATGGTTTTGCAGGATAGTCATCTCAGTGACGTCATGTTCGTAACGGCTAGTCCGATTACAACGGCTAGTTATCCGTTGGTTTATTGCAGATAAGAGCAAAATATAACTCATTTATTTACATAATTACTCCTTATATTTTGGGGGCAATTCTTAGGGGTGGATTTCTAAATGATCAGTGATCCTCAATCGCTGTTGGTTTTGGTGATCCTTACTTCTGTTTGAATTAGTGATCCTCAGAAGTATTTCAGGATCAGGATCATGGATCATCATAAGGATCCTTGTACTAACGGTTGTCTACTTTGAATTCGAAATTGTTTTGCAGGAGTATCAACTTGGACTTGGTCTTGGCGATATTCCTGGAGCATATTCTATGTTTATTCCGCACGTGCTTGGCCAAAAGTGGACGTTATGGAGTCGTGGAGGACTTGCACCATTTGCGGAATGTTAGTTAGTGTAGATATTTTCCATTTTTAAGGGGGTAGCGAGCTAATTAGAAAACACTTGGCTATTTTTGGCTATACACACACTCTTACAACTACTCTCACCAGCTCTCGTTAATTTACTTGGCGATTACACACTTTTTCACACAATACACTATAGTGATCCTTGTACTTAGCTCGCTATCATCCGAAGTTGTAATACATTTCTTGTTTAATTTGAGTTGGTGATCGGTAGTTTCCATCACCCGAGGTTTTTATGCCGGAGATCATTCATTGATCAAGGGCTTTTTCCTCATATAAATCTTCGTGTCACTTGTTCATTACATTTCAGAGTGATCCTTATTGTTGTTCATCAATTCAAGCATCATACCTCACAACAGAAAGTTTGGTTGCATTATCATTGCTTGATTTTTGACCAAAACAATTATCAATAGAAAAGCAAGATTCAGAAATGGGAGGATAATCCTCATCATCCTCTTCTTGCTCCACTGCATGCATGTTTTGATTATCTGACTTGTTGTATGACTTGGACTTGTTGTTCCTGAAGTAGGATCCTTGCTTTTCCTGCTTTGAGGATCCTGCCAGTCTCTCTTGGATCCTTTTATCATCCTCTAACCAAATGAATCTAAGGGCCCTGGTTCTTACTTCATCAAGATTCCTACAAGGGGTCATGACAAGATCATCATAAAACAATGAAACCCTAAGTAAACCCATTTTGAAGGCTTCTACAGCTGTAGCAATATCCAAATTAGGAATATCTAAGGATTCTTTACTGAATTTAGTGATATAATCTCTAAGTGATTCATTTTGACCTTGTGTTATCCTATATAGATCACTAGTTAGACGTTCAAATTTCCTACTGCATGAGAATTGGCTATTGAACAAATTAACTAGATTAGCTAATGAAGTAATAGAGTAAAGGGGAAGACTTAGCAGCCATTTAAGAGTTGATCCTGTCAGTGTGGATCCGAAACCCTTGCATAGACATGCTTCTTTTAACCTCTCAGGAATGGGATTGATCTCCATCCTTTCTCTGTATTGAGCTATATGCTCTCCTGGATCCGTTGAGCCATCATATAGCTTCATGGTTGGTATTTGAAACCTCTTCGGTATTTCTGCATCACAAATAGGTGGTGCAAAACAAGATATCTTGTGACTCCCATCTGGAATTTCAGGAATGGGCTTAACCACTCCTGGAACACTGGAAATCATATCCTTGAGCTTTTGTAACTCTCTAGCCATAACTTGGTTAATACCTGTATCCTGCACAAAGCCATGGTTAGCCTTATAAGAGTTATTCAAAGTGTTACCTCCTAAAGGATTCAGGTTTGGAATTCCAGATGTGAATCCATATTGGTGAGATTCTGGTACGATTGAGGGACCAGATGAAACGATAGTTTGCATAGGTATAAAGTCTCCCAAATGAATCTCTAAACTTCTGGGTTCTGCACTTCTTAAGGATCCCTGATCCTGATAGATGTTGGATCCTTGAGGCACCGAAGTTGGGGGTCTTGGAGGATAATCCATGGATCCATGAGCCTGAGATGAGGATCCTTGACCCTGAGACGAGGATCCTTGACCCTGAGACGAGGATCCTTGAACCTGAAATAAGGATCCTGGATGCTGAAAGTAGGATCCTTGAACCGTATGCGTCCCCATGTATCCTCCTGAGCTAGTGAAGGATCCTTGATGCTGGAAGAGGGATCCTTGAGGCTGAAGAGAGGATCCTGTAGGCTGAAAGTAGGATCCTTGACCCTGAGTCATTGCCGATGATCCAGAATGCATTCCCAATGATCCACCATGGTACTGGACATCTGGAGCTGTAGAGTGCTGGGCAGTTATGACTAGAGTGTCGAAATTCAGTGATCTCGGCATCAAAGGGGAGTGATCCTCCGCTGATCTCTTCAATTTCTTGATGTCATCAATCTCTCGAAGGATCCTGTCATTGGTTTTGTCCTGCTGCTGCATGTAATCCCTCATCTGCAAAATCAAAGAATAAAGATCATTGTTAGTAGGGCTAGAAGAAACAGTAGAAGTTGGCGGTTTTGAGAAAACGGGGGTTTGTTTCTTCGCAGCATTCTCAGCATTCTTCTGGGATCCAAAAGGTGCTGGAGGCAGAGGCAGAATACCCTGTGAAGAAGTGACTACCGGCATGGAGCTTGAAGTGTTCTTCGCTTGAGAAGCCATGTGGTTGAAGGTGGTAAAACGAAATGATCGAAATGAACAAAATTTCTTAGAAATGAAGCACCAATTGCCCCATGGTGGGTGCCAAACTATTTTGGTCAAAAATCACACAAGGATAATACAACCAAATCCGATTTTGTGAGGTGTGATGCTTGAATGAATGAACAATGTATGTATGAAATGAATGTTGGACACGAGGATTTATACGAGGAAAAAGCCCTTGATCAATTTAGGATCTCCGGCACAAAAAACCTCGGGTGATGGAAACTACCGATCACCAACAATATTAAACAAGTAAAGGTTACAAATCGGGATGATAACAAGCTTGTTACAAGGATCACTAGTGTGCAAAAAGTGTGTAATCGCCAATAAGTTGCAGAGAGTTCTCGAGAGTGTGTGTGTGTTGCTAACTGTTCTAACTATAATGGAAATAATCTAACTAACTAACAATCCGCAAATCATGCTAGTTTCCCACGACTTCCATAACGGTCATACTAGCCATGCACGTGCAGAATAATGGAGCATATTCCCCTAGAATCACGGCAAGACCAAGTCCCATTCGAATACTCCAATAAAACGAATTCAAACATGGTGGAAACAACTGTCAGTAGAAGGATAATAATGAGGATCCTGGATCCTTAAACCTGCAACGTCTTCTGAGGATCCTTAATTCAAAGAGAACTGAGGATCCGTGATCCTGGCTGCACTTGAGGATCCGTGATCCTTAGTTATAGAAAATCCATCCCTAACAGGGGGCTTTACTAAAATCCTAAAATTGAAATTAAAATAAAGCTAGACTACGACACGAATAAGAACTAAGGTTTAATTCAATAGAGATTAACGACTACCTAGGCTTGAATCCAGTTTAACTAAGAATGGACTTCCGCTCAGTCCTTTAACGTCTTTAAAAGTGCCCTAATACGACAATCTACCTCTTAGCGCGAAAGTCTAGGGCAATTCTAGATTCTAACTTGGTTTAATAGACATAGGTGTGATTAGGGAACTAAGATCGACTTCTCTCAAAACCTTAGCTATATATCATACCGAGACCTACTAACAAACTCGAGCCACTCAGTGACAAGTTAAGCTGAATACTTAGATCTAATTGTATGTTAATTACTGTTTCTAAGGCTATCGGCCGATTTACCCAAAGATTACCCGAACCGCAAAGATACGAACCATCAACACAAATTCTTTATGTGAAATTATCCACCAAAATTTATGTGAAACAGCAAATAATCAACAATTAAATCTAAATACGCATATGCACCAAATTAGAGGTTCTAGAATCATTTACTTTCAAAGATCAATCGATACACAAACAATAGAAAACTGTTAAAAATCCAAACTTCATTAAACTATCATCTAACCTAGGTAGTAACAAAGGTTTTAGCAGGAAAATATTATGTCTAAAATCAAAACACAAAGTTCAAAACAAGAATTCATCATTAAAGTATCGAAAACAAGAAAATAATGAAAACCGTGAGATAAGACCCGAATGATCTTCTTTCCTATGCTCCAAGCTTCAACCGGATGATTCTCGTGTGCCAAAATTCTCCGAACTACGTAAAATCTTCTCTGAAAATCGCCTATGGGTTCTTGAGTTCGTAATTAGGGTTTTGTGGATGATTAAGTGACTTTTTATATGAAACCCTGATCAACAAAGGATTGCCGCCTAGACCACCCGTCGAGTCGCGCGACGGGTATAGTGCTTCACGGTCGCGCGGCGCTACGGCGTAATGTGATCAAATAATAATATTAAATTGCTAGCGGGGCGCGACGGATCAGGTGGTTCCTTGTGGCGCGACGCCACGGGTTGTTTTTCACAGAATGATTCGTTTTTTCATCAGCTTCAACCTCCCAAAATCTCCAAAAATTATTCTAACTCTTTCCAACTCATTTCCCAGCCTATAACACTTTGTTTTTTGACATTTTTAGAACCGAAGACCTGGAAACATAAGACTTGATTAAAGTAACGAAATTCTAAATAAAACAAACTAAAAATAAAGGAAAACTATACAAACTTTACACGAATAAGAGATGTATTTTGCAATACATCAAATATCCCCACACTTACTCTTTTTTCATCTTCGAAAAAGAATAATGCAACAGAATCAGAGATGAATAGATACTCGGGTCAAAAACTTATTTCTATTTTGTTAAAATCAAAGCTTGCGTTAGCCACGATTGCGAATATAATTGTCCCTTTAAACCCAAATCCGGTCTTAAGCCCTTATCATGTGATTTTAGTTTAAGTGCGGTCAATCTACCTAGGGTCTCACAATAGAAGCTACGGTCCACCTAATCCCGCCTCAAGCTTATAGAACAAAAGGAACAATCACTGGACCAATTCTTAACCGTCTTATATCAAAACCAAGAGAATTTAAAATCAATTTTTATTCATGTTTCATCATTTTTTCTTTCTTTTCATTTTTTTTCTTTTCTTTTAATGAGCGTAGACGTTGCTTTACCTAACCCAGAGGCATTCCGGCTATAGAGTCGCTATCCCCAACTCGGATTACATAGGCTTCGGTAATTTTTTATTGCAATTTAGATTTCACACATCCTAGAGGTATTCCGGTTGTAAAGTCACTATCCCCAACCAAGATTACATAGGCCTGCGCTACTTTCATTCAGTTTCTAGCTCATTTTTTCTAATTTTTCCCTTTTTTCTTTTTCATGATTAAAAATTCTAACGGTTTTGACTTATAACAGCATTCTTTATACTCTTATTGGCGGTTTCAATTTCCCATATTTCCCAGATAAAAAACCCACTAGTAGACCGACAATTAAGGTATATTAAATCAAAGGGACCTAAGACCAAACCCGGGCTATTCACATATCCCTAACTAGACACAAGCTCGACTTATTTAATCTCTTACTACTATTATTTGGACCCGAATAAAAATCCATCTTTTCTATCATTTTCCGTATTAATTTTTTGCAAACTTCTTTATTCGAAAGACATTTTCTGATTTTTCAAATTTTTTGGATTTTTAAATTTTCTATTTTTTTTGTTTTGTATTTTTCATATTTATGACTCGAATACTACTATTTACATGTATCCCATCCCCACACTTAAAGATTGCATTGTCCCTAATGCAAGAACGGAAATACGACTCACTAACTACCTAAAAATAAAAACTAAAAACGAAATAAATAAATAAAAGAATACAAGGGAAACGACTTAGCTAAATATGTGAGACTGTCAAAGTGCCAGTCGTTTCTACATAAGCCCTCCAATTCGAAACGCGCTCAGCAAACAACTCCTAATCTCGGACACGCGAACGAAAGCGGCATAAACATCAACCTATCAACATCATAAACAAACTACCAAAAGATCATAATATATATATATATATATCATCATAAGCATCAGTTCCAAACACAATTATCCAACATTGTATATCAACCAACCCCACATCCTACTAACCTGTTTTAAGTATATCAGTACAGACTAAAATATGAGGATGAAAACAACATAAAAAAACAAAAGACATAGTCAATCAGTGCTACTGCGTCCTCATCATCCCCACACTAATCATCATGCTCGCTCGCAGTCTCCTCACTGCCACTCTCTCGTCCACCTGCTCCAGAACCACCCTCTCCAAACACATGAAATAGGGGAACCGGATCAAACCTCTCTCCAGCACCAGCCGAGCTACCCTGCTGTCTCGGCTGAAAGAAATCCGGAATCCCCATGCTATGTGTTATGGGTGGTTTTCTGAACATATATCCTGGATAATATTATGACTCTATTACTTTTGATTGTGATCAGGATACCGGATCAGGATATTAGTAACATCCTGATGCAGTATCCTGATAATAACTAATTAGTTCACGTGCAGATTAACAAGGCCAGCTTATAACGTTCGAGTGGACCAGTTCTCCTAAAGACTCGGACTAATCAGTTAAAAAAGGTACGTTGAAGCCGGAGGAAGTGGTCTACAACGTTTAAGAAGGGAATATTCGCAGCATCCCGGTTTTATAGGCTAGTTTGTTATTTCCTTTTTGCTATATATAGGAATGATCGGATCAGATAGAACACACACAATCTTTTCACATACTTTTGCTTTCTACTAGCTGCAATCACTCTCAAACACTAACACTTGTACTCGAATCTCATTGTAACACTTAGTTGATCCGCATCATATCCTGCACTGTATCCTGATATTTGAAGTAATAAGAAGAACAAGGCAGCTGCGATTGTCAGCTCCAGAGGTTTTGTGCCGGCGATCTAGATTGATCAAGGGCTTTCCTCGTACATCCCGTGTCACCCTTTGCCTTTTTTGCTCATTGTTTGATTGTACATATAGCTCGATATCTTGAGCTATATCCTGAAAACTGTTTTTTATTAACAACTTGATCAGCATATTTTCGATGAATACTATTAGCACACTACCTCACTTAACTAATTTGATCACCTAATTACTTAGGTAATTTTTAACCAAAACAATTTGGCGCCCACCGCGGGGCAAGTGGTGCTATTTCTACTAAAAGCTTTCATAAAATCATTACTTGGTTTTTTGTTTTCAAAACTTTTTGCTACACTATTTTCAATGGCCTCAAGATCATACATGAGCTCTTCTACTATGTCTGCTACAACCTCTGCAACAATTGGTTCAGTGCTTCCACCACCTCCGAGGACGCAAGCCTCTTCACAGCCTCAGGATCTTCCAAGAAGGACTGAAACTCATGTGGCTCGGGATATTATCCCCACTCAGAATGTTTAAGGAACTGCTGTCTCAGGGGGAACTCCTATTTTGGCTACTAATGATGAAATTCTAACTTTGTTTGGTAGTATACAGGATCAGATGAAGCAACAGCAGGAGACCAACCAAATGCTGATAAGAGAGATACAACTCTTGAAATCCAGCTCAAGCATGCCCGCTGAGGATACTGTCACTCCCTTGCAGCCCAGAACTTTAAACTTCAGTTCGACAGTATATACTGAGGACAACAGGGGCAGTATTGTTCCTAGTCATTCCCAGAGTCATACTCCTGAGATACCCTTTTCGGTTAGGGTGTCAACTGTGAGAAGTTCAGGATATGCTCCAGGATATGGTCAGAATCCTCAGACTGGTAACATGTCTAATAATACTAATACTCTTGCTACTAATGGTATTGGATCTTTGTAGGATGCAGGTATGACATCAGCATTTTCTAGGGAGCTTCAAAAATTAAAGGATAGGATATCCAGTGTACCTGGAGTGGTCCAGCCAATTCCAGAAGTGTCCCAGGACAGCCACAGGATATCCCGCTTTGCATATCCTATTTGTGATGCTGAAATCCCGAAATGATTTCAAACCCCCAACATGAAGCTCTATGACGGAACCACGGATCCTGAAGAGCATATTGCTCAGTATAAGGAGAGGATGGAAATTAACCCTATCCCTTCGGATCTCAAGGAAGCATGCCTCTGCAAGGGTTTTGGCTCTACTATGACAGGATCAGCCTTAAAATGGCTCCTCAACGTTCCACCTCACTCAATTACATCATTTGCTCACTTAGTCAATTTATTTAATAGTCAATTTTCTTGTAGTCAAAGTTTTGAGAAACTAACCAGTGATCTCTACATGATAACTCAAGGGCCTCAGGAATCCTTAAGGGATTATGTGAATAAGTTTAGCAGGGAATCTCTGGATATCCCACATCTTGATGTTGCAACAGCTGTGCAGGCATTCAAAATGGGGTTGCAAAAGGATTCCCAATTTTATCAGGATCTTGTAATGAATCCTTGCAGGAACCTGGATGAGGCTAGAAATAGGGCCTTGAGATACATTCGACTGGAAGATGATAAAAAGATGCAAAAGAGGATGAATTCATCCTCAACTTATGAATCAACTAACAGGAAGTCAGAATCCTCATACAAACCATATCGCTCTAAGCCATATGGCAGGAATGACAGCAAGAAAGTGAATGCTGTTGAAGACGAGGATCCTGAGTAGTATCCTAAATTGTCAGAATATTGTTTTTCTGTTAATATACCAGAACTAATGTACGCTTTGCAGGGTTTATGAGACAAAGCGAGGTGGCCTAGGAAGAACCAACAAAAAGCTGATTGGAAGGATAAATCCAAGTGGTGTGTCTTCCATGAAGATTTTGGACATGTTACGGAAGATTGCATAGACCTGAGGAAGGAAATAAGCTATCTGTTGAGCAAAGGGTATCTGAAGGATCTTTTGGGGGATACTGAGAAGGATCCTGAACGAGCAGCATCACCTCCTGCGGATGCCAAAATAATTAACTTTATTTCAGGAGGATCCGACATCTGTGGAACCTCTTATTCTGCAGCAAAAAGACATGCAAAGGAGGCTAAGGCAGAAAGGGGAGATAAGCCAACCAGGATGACAACCCTCACAACCGATAAAGTGATAACGTTTGACAGTGATGACAGGGATACTGTCCATGATCCCTATCATGATAGTTTGGTAATAACTTTATATGTTGCTAATCACTTTGTGCACAGGATATTGGTGGATAATGGCAGCTCTGACAACATTATTCAGCTAGAGACGCTGAAAAGGATGAATGTTTCTCCGATGGACATCACTTCAAAATCCACTGTACTTGTCGGGTTCAGTGGAGAGGCCAAGAATACTGTGGGAGAAATAAAGTTGCCAGTATATGTTGAAGGAGTCAACTCAATGCAACGCTTCTGTGTCATGGACTCCTTATCCTGCTACAATATTATATTGGGTAGGCCATGGATCCATGATATGAAAGCTGTGCCATCAACTTATCATCAGTGTATCAAGATCCCTACCCCTTGGGGGGTTGTCAAGGTGGAAAGTGATCAACAAGAAGCAAAGGAGTTTTATTCTTCTTTGATGAAATCCTCAACAAATCCCAAAGCAGGAAAGCAATTGAAGATGCGAGCCCAGGATATCGCGGAGGCTTCAGAGCAGGATGTTAAGAAAATTATCCTGGATGAGGATAATCCAGATATCTCGGTGCTCGTAGAAACCAATATCCCTCAAGATATTGAAAATCAATTGACTAATTTTTTGAAATGCAGGATGTCAACATTCGCATGGAAGCATAAGGATGTGACAGGTATTTCCAAAGATATTATAACTCACAAGCTTGGAATTGACAGGACTTTCAAGCCGATCCAGCAAAAACGAAGGAAGTTTGCTACTGAATGAAACGCAATTATTCAGGAA
This sequence comes from Helianthus tuberosus, assembly GCA_030545235.1. NCBI lineage: Eukaryota > Viridiplantae > Streptophyta > Magnoliopsida > Asterales > Asteraceae > Helianthus > Helianthus tuberosus. Next base: position 144,430,158 of record CM060359.1, on the reverse strand, counting down.
GCGGTGGAAAGATTATTGAAGTCTAAGATGATTAGGGAAGTCAAATTTCCCAAATGGCTATCAAATGTAGTTGTGGTTCAAAAGAAAAAAGGGAAATGGAGAGTTTGTATAGATTACACAGACTTGAACAAAGCATGTCCTAAAGACCCATTCCTTCTGCCTCTTATCGACTCAATGGCGGATGCTACTGCAGGTCATGAAATGTTAACCTTCATGGATGCATCCTCGGGATTCCAGCAGATACAAATGGAACCTTCAGACCAGGCGGATACTGCTTTTATGACACCAACAGGTATTTATTGTTATACTGCTATGCCTTTTGGTCTGAAGAATGCAGGTGCAACATATCAAAGATTGGTGAACATGATGTTTAAAGACAAACTGGGGGACACCATGGAGGTGTACATCGATGATATGGTGGTAAAATCCAAGAAGGTTGAGGACCATCTCCGGGATATTGAAGGAGCATTTGATATCCTGGACCAGTACAACATGAAACTAAATCCTGCTAAATGCCATTTTGGAGTGGGGCAGGAAAGTTTTTGGGATATATGGTGACTAAAAGGGGGATCGAAGCAAGTCCGGAACAGATCAAAGCTATCCTGGATATCAAGTCACCTTCAAACATGAAAGATGTACAAAGATTAACAGGGCGAGTAGCGGCATTAAACAGGTTTATATCGAGATCCTCAGAAAAATGCAAGGAATTCTACGATATCCTGAAGAAGAAGAATAAGAAATTCGAGTGGGGAGAGAAGCATGAAGCAGGCATGCAGGAATTGAAGCAGTATCTTTCAATTGCACCTCTATTGATGAAGCCCGAGGATGGTGAACCATTATCCCTGTATCTTGCGTTCGATGTGCCGTCCTAAGAGCCTTCTCCTCTTGGACCTCCTTCTGATGATAGTTCGGTCGTTAGTCAATCCTCGAATGGGAGCTTGGCCCTCACAACTGGTCAACAGGTTGTCAATACAATGGTCGAGGAAAACAGTTCTTGACTGTCGCCTTGCTGAGTTCTGGCTAATCAGTACACATTCAAAAGGCTTATCCTCACGGATATAACTGGGGCTCCCCGAAGCGAAAACAAAACTAGGTCTGACAAACTCCTATCCAACAGTTCCTGAAGTTGATTAGACAGTTCTTGCAACTCTCGTGGCGCAAGACGGTATGAGTACAAGTAATCAGAGCTGCTCCTGGCGTGAGGCCAAACTGAGATTCTGCCTAGCAGTTGTGGAAGCAAGTTCGAAAGCTCCTCGTGTAGCACGCCGGGAGAAATCACGAACAATTGGTGGATCCTCGATCCTCTTTTCCTTAGCCTTAACATCAGTAACGGTTGCTAACGTTGCGAGCTAATCCCACCGTAGACACTTCTGGGCCTTCATTGCTAATATGATGCTAACCCTTACACCACTCTGACACTTCAAAGTATAAGTGACGCAAAATTTTCCTTCCTCAAGGTATATCTACGCGATATCCAGATAACCAATCTACACTACTACTGCATCGAGACCATCAAGGATAGCAAAAAGGAAGGTCTATGTCGAACACTTGTCCCACAAGGTCGAGTTTGCATCCCTACAAACTTATGAGGTTTGCGATTGCCTTGCCATTAGCCGATTCCACAACGGGTTCGGTTTCAAGAAGCATCAGGGTTAAACAGAATAGAGACTAATCGATTAGATACCCATATAAGCTTCCAGGTTACCACTATCCTGGTGTCGCCCACGTCAACCCTAAATGCCCTTCCATAAGCATCATATCCAGTGTTACTTTTTTCATTACAAGGATTTCAAGTACTGTCGTTGTTCCTTTAGTCGTTGTCTACTTAACTTAACCACGGCTAATCCATGTTGTGGACACCTTTATTTGCATACTGTAGGCTAGGGTTACGAATACCTTGTTGCCGTTGTGACTGCTGCTCCCAATGTCGTTGCTCAAAACGAAGCCCTATGATTCTCCCCCATCAAGGTCCATCTTTTCACATTATGAGCCACGTCCTAACGTGTTATTCACTGTGCTAGTATTTACACGTTCCATGTTATAGTCGATGGTCATTGCTTATGTCCTAATTGATTCAGAAGAGTTGACTCCCATGAGTCGCTGGCAAGGGTTAAGGATTAGATTGAAGCCAATTCGCTGGTGCTCGTTGCCGGTAATCAGTGTCGTCAAAGTACTGAGGTCGGTAAAGTTCTACGCTCAACCTCCTGTCCATCGTTGTTGCAAGTTGTTTGAGTGATATATCGTATGTTGCGAGAGTGTTGCAGATTTGATCACACCTCGGGATCTGAGACGTCAATACATGAGTTCCAGCAAACGAAAAAAGGTGAGAAAGATATAGACCAGTCATTGTCGTTGCAACTTCCAACTCGGGGATGTTCGTACAAGCACCTAACATTCTACATAGTTCGCTAGGTGTTCAGATGGGTGTTCAGGTAATACTCGATAGCATCGAGTTTCGAAAGGATCTAGAGAGGATTGAAAAGTTCACGTTTGAGTAGGGGACAATCACTGCTATGACCCCTATAGGTTTGCTATGTTTCACAATGATCAAATAACGGAACGGAACCCCTTTTTCACATGTTAAGCCTCACTGGGACTCACATGCACCCCATATTATTATTATGTGTGCACCCACAATAGTATTGCGATTTGCATGCTCATCTCAGTTCCTCCTAACTCATGTCAAATGGTTCCTTAAACTCAGATGTCAAACGGAGGTCGTCAAAGTAATAAGATCACAAAAATTCAAGGACTATGGCATACTATCAACGCATCATAAGGTAAGCAAGCAATCCATGCCATCATGCTATAGTGACGAGTGTGTGTTCGTATGTTTTGTCACAAACAAATGTGTACTAGTCACGTAATGTATGCAACAAGTAAGAAAGACGAACCTTGCGATCTGGAGCTGAGTGTCATGGTCGTATTCACGATTTTAGAACTGTTCGGTTATAGTCTGGTTTTATGAAAACGTTTTTCCCCTTTTTAAAACCAAGTTCACTATAACCAATGGCTCTGATACCAATCTGTCACACCCCCAAAATCCACAAGCGGAGTATCACCGCAGGAGGCGTGACTGACCAGGATCTAGCCACCAATCACATTGAACTCATAGGTATAATTAAATAAAACTTTCATTTATTATTGATAGAAGTGTTACAAAACATTATTTAACGTTCAGCGAAAGCATACTACATTAATTAAGAAATTCATAAACCAAGTGTGTGGGAGCCATTAAGTTCATCTCGCATTTCCATGTATCTCGACCCAGAACCACTCCAGCCTCCTAGACAGCAAGTTCCAACAATAAGCACCTAAAGGCCTGCAAGGCATGTAACAACGAGTCAACAACAAAGTTGAGCGAGTTCACAGTTGATGTTCATTTTAAAGTTGTTCCAAAACTGTAAGTTCATTCGTAAATCATGATTTAATCAATCCCTTGTTTCCCAAACCATAACCAGTGGGGGCTACCCCATGTTGTAAACCACTAGACTAGTTATATATATTGGCGTCCTTCCCTGTCCGAGGACGGAGGTACGTATTCTACCCAACCGAGAATACGCAGGTTAAATGTAGGCGTCCTTCCCAATATGAGGATAGAGGTACGTATTCTTCCCAATCTGAGAATACGCCATGTTTAACTTAGAAGGTTAAGGGTATTTCCAAGTGTAGTGGGTGTATGCCATGTTTACATGGCGTATGGGAATTTTTGTGACCGTAATTAATTAAGAAAGATAAAATAATATTTCTAACAATATTTTCATGTCTCGGGTAATGTCTGGTTGTTCGGTTTCGCATCGTTCTGTTAAAGCGTTTAATAGTACCGTATAGCGTCTTTTATGCATCTTTTTGTAACGAAAATATTCCTGGCACTTAGGAAAGTATACAGGACCACTCTGCTATATTTGTGTATACTACTGGTATAATAAAAAGCTGAATTAAATAAAAGAAAGCAGAATTCTGAATTTAAAGTGTGTTTCAGGCACTTCCCGGCATTATATCTATCACCTATTGACGCAATCTTATGGTCCTCACTTCCCTACACTACAGACCAGTGTAGTACTCTATCCCTGGCTCATACTGGCCATAGTAATATTGTCTGTCTAAGTGCTGGCATTGTCAGCATTATTTCTGAATCAACCGTTCAGTGTGTCAACTGTGCTGAGTGCATCACGCATGTCACTAATGTAGGTGTGTAATGAATGGAGTGACTGTATAAAATGTGATGCATGTATATATGATATAGAGTCATAGAGCAGTCTAAATTATCAGTTGTAATCAAGCACAGTCATTAAGCACGTAATTAAGATTAATTAATTTGTACAGTACCTGAAATTTTGAGGGTTGTCACATTCTCCCTCCGTTAAGAAAATTTCGTCCTCGAAATTTGTACTGCCTTAACTTCTTATTCTTACGTCACACGATTATGTATACGAATAATACTGAGGTAGAAAATCACCGAACCAATTCAAACCTTATTCACATCAAGTGAGTCTAGGATATATATATAACATCACAATTCCAATAGTTAAAAGGTATGTGCTTAAAGCATTTAATGTCAAAGGTACAGTATGCATTTGACGTATAGTTTAGTGTGATCCAGCTTGCAGTGTTCCACAAAAGAGGAGTCTTATCCAATAGGGTTTTTAAATGACTGGTCAAAGTATGCAAATTTTCAAAAACCATAGCATCCGCTATATGAACTCAAAATCAATAACTTGTAGATGAAAATGACCTGCCAACGGGCGAATAAGTAAATGATAAGGATTTGTGTGTTGACATTCTCGAGTTGCGAAAATACGCCGAATGAAGTACAAGCTAGTAACACCACAAGGTGTATCATTGTCTAAATTTGTAGTTGCATCAGAAATGTTTAAATGATAAGAATCTGGTGTATCATTGTCTAAATTTGTAGTTGCATCAGAAATGTTTAAATGACAAGTCAAACAAGAGTATATGTAGTTTCGTGAAACAGTTGACCATAATTAGCACAAGCTAGTAACACCACAAGGTGCCGAGATGACGAGATTCAATAATAATGGTGACTGAACAAGTTCACCGTGCCTGAAATCAAATGATAGTGTATCGAGACAATCTGAAGATTTGATTTACACAATGTCACAAAGTTTTTAGTTAAATACGGAACATCAAATAGCCACTGCCTTTGGTTGAGGGTGAAAAGCATTAAGTACCGCAAGGTATTCGATAGACAATGAAAGAATTGTTAAGAGGTACATTGTGCTATGGAATGAATCTATGTACCATTTTCGTAACACACAACTGTGTTGAGACCGCTTTAATCGTGATAAACGAGACGGATTTAGAGCAATTAAATAATTCAAATCCATGTATGAAGTGAGTAACCAACTTAGCGCAAGCTCAATTCTGTGAAAATATCATCGCAAGGTATTGAAATCAATCAAACGATTTAGTGGAGTCGTAGACCAACCGAATCTACTACGACTCGTAATGAAAGAGTCTTTGCAAAAACATTTGAATATGATGCTCCCAATACATCATATAGTGTCTCAAATCAAACATGTGAAATGGATAAGTTCAAGCAATTGAACTTAGTTTCAGTGTAACCCGATAATAAACGTATGTATCAACAAGGGAAATCTCGGCATGGTAACCAAAAATAAACCATGAATGTAATTTGAGATCAAAGAAGTTTCAAGAGAGTGTGTTGACTTGATAACAAAAGAGTTCAACAATAACAATAATGTAGGTCACTCGAATCAGGAATTTGTAATTAGGCTTAGCAAAATGATATGTAAACTCCAATGAAGTTTTCATTCAAAACGAAATCACACGTGTAGCATGATGCATGTATGTTAGGTAAGTTTCCAAGAAAGGAATAACGAGTATCTGCTAAAGTGAAGAAATGACCAGATATCGAAGCAAAGGTGTGATCGCTCTCAGCGAGAAAATTATTGGGGTGCAACTACCATTAAGAGGGGTAGAGATGCAAACATCTACTCGCTAGAAGTAAAAGAAATTCAAGTACTCTCTGTTTGGTCAACGGAACTGGCATATATGTCAGGTTAAGGATGGTTGATTTAGTTGACAGATATGGTTCCTAAATAAAAACCCTTATGAGTTTGGACCTGGGTTCACAAAGGTCCTAAATATATGTTTTCTAAATCCTCCAGATTTCGTATCCCGAGTAGACTGGTTTGGGCATTGTGTAGGAAGCACTATTTTTGTGTACGTCTAAGAACAAGTCGTTGTCCCACAATTTTTCCTCGGTATACCTCCTTACTGAATTTACCGCCAATGACACTCGATCGTCGATCAATCGTGCAATAGTAATTGGATCCTCTCAGTTAGTTAAATACGAAATTCGTCAATCCTTAGCAAGAGCCACCGACCCTGGTTGGCTAGCTCGTCCGGCTTCCGATCATTTGAAAAGTCATCGTCCTATTTCTTGATGAGCGGAACTGAGGTTACCCCAAAAGGGGAATTTTGGTCTGTTATCTTCCTTCTCTATTCACTGCTAAAACTTCACTGTCAATCCTTGCATTCCCGCAAATGCGAGTCGCTACGATGCATCGATTTCAGGTGCGGCGCCTGGAATCAGATAGACACGCAATTTGACTAATCGTTGAGGAAATAATTTTTGGCAAGTCTTCGAGGAAGACCTTAAGATATTTCCTTATCATAGGGATATCTTCACGCTTTGATTCTTCGGCTCCTCCTGTCCCTGACATGAGCCAATAATGCAACACATCCTTTATGCAATATTCTTCGTGCCTTCAAGCAATTTGTAACTTGTAGGGGCGTATCCTGCTTCATGAGTCACGATCGTTCCTTTATTTGCCATCGGAGTGCGGACATCAATCTCCGCTTGATCACTTGGAAATTAATCCATCCCAATTACCTCGTTGAGGCCTCCCAACCCAATTGGTAGTAGAGTAACCATAAACTTATACCCTCCGGGTTCTATCTTGTCGTCTCTTGTTACTGCGTTGGCTTCTACTATCTTCCCGTTGGCTAGTTCTTTCGAGTGCGGATTATCTACTTACTTACTACTAAACCATGTACACTTTCAAACTCTGAAGCTAAAATTTGTAATAATAACAAGCAGCACAGATGCATCATGCTGACCATTATGGGACGTACCGATATCCACGCATGGATTCCTGATGTGCTCCCCTAGCTCTGCTACTGAGCTTTTATCCTCGGGCCTGATTCTTCTTAGGGCAGTATCTTCGGAAATGCTTTTTGCTTCCACAGTTAAGGCAACCTTGAGCACGTTTTTGTTTGTCACTCCTCCTTCCTTGATAGTTGTCGTTGTCGGTGTTTTCTCCGTGATTCTCACTACCATCTTGACCTCCATTTCTACTTTCAGTACCTTGCCTACAGGTTTCCATGGGGTGCCCTCTCTTGCCACAGTTATCACATTTTCCATACTTACATCGCCCAACATGATAACGTAAGCAATTGTCGCACTTGGGTAGAATACCCTTATAATCCTTTCCCTTTTTGGCCTTCTTCTCGTTACTTACCCGAGTAACCTTCTTGAAATTCACGAGTTTTCTCTTGTTATCCCCAGACGACTCAACAGGAGCCTCGTTTTTCTCTTCCGGAGTGGAAAATTTTCCTTGTCTAATCGCTTCTTCAGTGAGCGCCACGCTCATGTCAATTGCTTCGATAATTGTTGAAGGCTTAGATGTTGTTACCAGGCTTAGAATCTGCGGTGCTAGTCCCCTGATGAAAAGTTCGATCTTCCTAGATTCTGGTTCCACCAAACGCAACTTGTGATAACTCGCCAAATCTCTGCACATATTCAGCTATCTTTGGACCTTCCATTCTCAAGTTCCACAATTCAGTTTCCAACTTCTGAACTTCCGCCCTAGAGCAATATCTTTTGCGCATTAGTTCCTTCAGTTCGTCCCACGTCATAGCATATGCAGCGGCCTCGGCCATTGCTTGAATTTGAAGGTTCCACCATGACAGAGCCCCATCTACGAATAGCCCCGCTATGTACGTAACCTGATGTTCTGGGGCGCACTTGCTCAATCGTAAGACAGAATTCGTCTTCTCCACCCAACGCACAAAAGCTAAGGCACCCCCAGTGCCGTCGAATTCTCGAGGTTTGTGGTTCAAGAACTGCTCGTAGGTGCAGCCGCTGGGTGGGTTATTTCCTGAGGTACCTCCGCCGTGTTCGGAGCGAAGGGCCTCGAGTTGTGCAATGGCTTGCGAGATGCGCCTTTGCAGTTCTGACTCTGCTGTTGTCGGCAGAGGGTTGTTGGTATCGACGTTCCCTTGTATCGACATCTTCTGAGAAGAAGGTTGGTTAGGTCAGGTCTCATTCGTTCGGGGAGTGCATATAGTTGTTTAGAGATCGTATGTACACACACATATTAGGTTATCACACCAACCAATCAAGCAATAGTATAATCATAGTATAACCAAGAAATTTGGTAATTATGTTTAATGAGAGCATAGTAAGCAAGCACATAGCGTTATAATTATTGTACACACATATAGATTAATAACGTGCTTAATGGAGACATAGCAACGGAGTTTCGTTGGTCATTGGCCATAAAGTATTGTCGCATGTTTTATAATGATTGGGCCCTCATTATTTCCTGACCACAATTGTATTGCCTTCCAAAATGTATCCCATCAATAGGGACACAGGGTCACCCTACCCTTGTCCATTAAATGTATTAGTGTATCAAAATCACATAGTCTGAAGTGGTCTTTAAAAGTCTCCACAAACCCGGCTTATCATTAGTGTCTTTACTTGAAAGCAATGTAATCCGCATAATCCAGGAATCACTATACCAGTGTCTGAGGTGGAGGAGGAAAGAAAAGTAAACTTGTTAACATGCGTGGACTTCCTCCTTGGGCTTGCGTACACGTCGAAGTAATTATCTGCTCTGCCGCTCGATAGTAAAGAAATGAGCATCAGAATCCGGGGAACGGTGTAATAGTAACGGTTGGGAGCGCAAAAAGGAACCCTGATAAATGTGGAGGATCAAAGTATGCTGGCAAAAAACAGGGTGGAGGACTTGGTGTCTTACATAAATTTTTCAGACAATATGCTGTCTTGTGATGTAAATACTTACATCATGTATTCAGTTATGTAATGTTTGGCATTTGAATGGGGTGTTAGCTCAAGCTCCAACACTCTGTGACTCATATCCTCAAATTGTAGCTCATGTTACAGGAGTAACTCATCTCATGTATGGCCTCCATAATGTGAGGGATGACAAGGGTCTAAAATCAGCATAGGGTAGCATAGGAACCAGCGAAAAGTAGCAATTGGGGCGGCCTGTAGAAAATGTTGCTGTAGCCATTGGGATCGTTACGCGGTTGCTGGCCTAGAGTACCTTCCCGTGGTGCTGGTATGTCTTGAATGAAAGCGATAGGCATCTTGGCGCAATGGGCGTCGGTCTTCACAAGAGCAACATCAGCGGGTGAAGGTGCAGGTGCAAACGTCTCAACTGATAAGGAGGTCATTAGGTGCAGGTACTGGGTCGGGTATAAGGGATGCATTGTCTGGTAAGTCAAAAGAAATAGGGTCATGATCAAGTAAGGGCGCAGGATCAGTAGGTACAAAATCAAGCTGTCCCCAAAAGGTGCAGAAGCTAACTCAGGAGCAGGCCCTGGGTCGTGTAACGGTGTGGTGCCTCGAGCAGGTGTTAGTGCAGTAGTCATAATGGCGTCGTCGTATGTGTCTGTAGTAGAAAAATATGACCAGGCCGTCTATCAGGCTGTAAATGTCACAGACTCAAGGGAGTCTGAAATCGAATATACGCTAGAATCAGAGGGTGTCTTGTTAACAGGGGCCTTAAGAAGTGATATTAGTAACAACGTTCTCGTCTAACCTTCTATCACCATAGGCATCAGCAGAAGGACCGTCAATAAATATGTCTATGTCATCATTAATTGCTTGTCGCGTAGCCAACCTTCGGCAGGAAAGTCCATAGGAGACGCATTGTCGAGGATCGGGGTCATGGTGTGCTCACTATTGGGGTGCCCAGTGATGAGGTGGTCATGGGCTGAAACAAGAGTGACAGAAGGATCCTTGTCAGCGAAGTCATCAGCAAGGGTAAAGTATCGCCCGAAATCTGGTAGCGCGGACGGTTGGAAGTTGTCCTCGTCCTTGGTCAGTATATCAGGATCACTCTCAGTGTCTGACGTAAATGTCTCTGGCGCAGATGCAGTCTCATCATCTGTGACGGCGGCCGTAGTGTTATCAATGTCTGATAACTCGCCTTCTAAATAGTGTGACGTGTGTGCCGGTTCATAATAGTCATAGCATGCATACCCATAGTAATTATTAACAATTTGTGTATGCAAATACTCACCACATATGCACGTATATCAATAATCAGCAATTAAGCGTGTAAGTAATGACAATGTAAGCATGTAATCGTCCTAGTCTTCCCCAGACTATCCCACCCAGTCTCTCAGACTAAACTCCCTGGCCTCTAAGACCAATCTCCCAGTCTCTAAGACTAAATCCCTGGTCTCTAAGACCAACCTCCCAGTCTCTAAGACTGATCCTCCCTCAGTCTCTAAGACTGATCCTCCCTCATTCTCTAAGACTGAATTATAAATATAAATTTGGAAATGTGTATTTGTGCCTTTTGTTTGTAAAAATGTTTGTTTCCTGGATCTGGACGTTTTGTGTATGCAGTGTAAAAATGTTTGAAAACGTTTTCGTGAGAGCCCTGATGATCATAGTCTAGACTCGAGAAAGAATCCTAGTTCGCTATGATCGAGGCTCTGATACCAAGCTGTCACACCCTGACTTTTGTGGAAGCGTGGTTTATTTGGTGTGACTTCTTAATACCATAGCAACAATCATAACAATGCTATATGTAAAAAACATGAGATATCCATTCATTAATAAAGTTTAGAAACATTCCATTTTCAACAATCACAAAATAATTTACAAACCTTAACTTGATTTATTTGAGTTCATAAAGACTTAGCAAAAGACTTTAAACAAAACCAGGTTTAGGTGTATATAACCCGTCCAGGAAGAGATTACACCTTCTAAACCCTAGATGACTTCTTTATTCAAACGCAGCTTGAAAATACGTGCATACCGTGCCAGATCCGTTAGTTTCCTGAAATACATGTAATTTGAAAAGTTAACATAACATTGAGCGAGTTCATGTGTAAGTGAGTAGGTATGAACCTTTGTAAAAATGTCTGTATGTATAAAAATCCCTGATATGTAGCAATTAAGGAAAAAGAGACCACCATTGGGTTGCAAAGCCAATGGTAAGTGTGAAGTGATGCAGGAAGACTCAAACCTAGCGGATTTGTGCGTTGGGCACTTAGTCACTTCATGGTCCACTCGGCGGACTCAGGAGTGGGGCTCGCTACACCCAAATAGATCTATCACTAATGTCCCTCGGTCCTACAACGAGGATTGATGGCCTTAAGTGTTGTGCCCACCACTCACATGTTCGCGTAATAAAAACCCTCCTTAAGCTAACCATACCATGTAAATAAATGTCTGTAAATGTCTGTAACATGTATTTCACCCCCGAGGTGTAAAACTGAAAATAGTTAAGAGAAAAGGGGGACATGAACTCACAGTATTGCGTCTTCGGTACTCGTAACCCAAACCTCCTCAGCAACCACGACTACCTACAATGGTCTAACGTCTATTAGACGAACGGGTCGTGCCTTGTCTTAGTATTGATTAGTGCCTTTGAGTTACGTTTTAAAGTGTCTTCAATATTTTAGTAATAATACTTCTCGTACTTGTGTATTCGTATTTCCTTCCCAAGGATGGGATATTTTACATATGTCTGTCCGTATTGGGATTATATTTTTAAGTCCCATTTTAGAGAATACTTACTTAACCATATTTCTGTATAAAACCAACCTCCGACACTCTGTATTTCGTTATAAAAATTATGGCGAGTTTTATGCTTGAAAAACATAGTCTATAATATACTAGTAAACGCTTGTCCCGAAAATATCTACTAAGTGTTATAATTTTCGGAAAATTTAGCCATAGCCTCCTCTGTAAATAGAGGTGTCCATGCTTAAGAGCATATCATTTTCCTTTACAAATATCTCATACAGTGTTCCCACATAGCCAACCCGACAAATATACATGCAATGCCCTACTTACGTCTTTTCAGATTTATTAACTAATACTGGACTGTTTTCAAGTATTTAAATAAAATAGCTAACATTTTCCAAAAATTCTCAAATTTTTACAGGATGTCATATATAAACCAAAATTTATTGTGTAAAAATTTCGGATATCAGTTCATTACCAATTTTATATAAAAATTCTTTTACTCGGCTGCAATTAGATTTTATACTTTCTGATTGCAGTTTTAAGGAAAAATTCACTAAAAATCAATCGTGAGTCGGATCGTCGAAATTCCAGTTGGAGGGTCACGGAAACAACCGTGAATATCTACAGTAAAAATTCCATGAGCTGATTATGCTCAGGCTTTAAGTTTTGACTCTGATTACAACACACATTTTCAGCAGAAATATTTCAGCTTTGAGCTGCTGTCTAAAAATAATACTTTAAAAATAGTAAACGGTCTCGAAAAATTATGATTTCAGTTCCCTTAGTTCAGATATTCAAAATTACACAATTTAGACTCCAGAACTTTAATTTGTCGATTAAAAATGAACAGTTACAGCCTGTTGAAGGGGCTGGAAAATCTCAATCAGCAAGCTGTTCTTATTGTAGAAGTTACTAAAAACGCATAAACAAAGACCCTAACCAAGTTTTATCAATGATTTAATGTTCATACACTATGCATGCATTTACCAAGCTCAAACCAACCAGATTTCAACTTCAAACAAACTTTTTATGAAAGGTTTTTATGCAGAATTTTATGTTCATATATTTAGTGTTTTAACTTGTATGTATCAAGAACATTCAAACAAAACATAGCAAGAATTAAGGTGGAACAAGAGTGTGAAGGGGCATACCACTAGCACAAGGCTAGGATGGACTTCTTAGTGTAAGGATGAGGGTGAGAAAAGTATGGTGAAGTGACTAGAACAAGCTCTCTTGATGTTCCTCCAACCTTGCAACCTCCTTGGATCCTCTTGAAGCTTGAATGAACTTGTTGTGAAGAAAATGAAGGATGAGAGAGATGGAGGTGGTGAATTTTCGGTTATGGGGAAGGGTGGGCCGAAAATAATAGGGGGGGGGGGGGTGAAGGGTGGAGTGTGGTGTTAGAGAAAATGATGAGAGTTTCTTGGAATTTGTAGGATTCTCTTACAAGATAAGTCCCACAAGTAACCATCTCCTTTTTGTTAGCCAATAGCCCTCAAGATCACAATAACCCAAAATCTAAACAAGATATAAAGGTAATCATGGCAGAAATTTCGGTTTGGGGGGGGGGGGGGTAAAATGTAAATTTTTGGTAACTAATAGGTATTAACTTAGAAGGTTAAGGGTATTTCCAAGTGTAGCGGGTGTATGCCATGTTTACTTGGCGTATGGGAATTTTTGTGACCGTAATTAATTAAGAAAGATAAAATAATATTTCTAACAATATTTTCATGTCTCGGGTAATGTCTGGTTGTTCGGTTTCGCGTCGTTCTGTTAAAGCGTTTAATAATACCGTATAGCGTCTTTTATGCATCTTTTTGTAACGAAAATATTCCTGGCACTTAGGAAAGTATACAGGACCACTCTGCTATATTTGTGTATACTACTGGTATAATAAAAAGCTGAATTAAATAAAAGAAAGCAGAATTATGAATTTAAAGTGTGTTTCAGGCACTTCCCGGCATTATATCTATCACCTATTGACGCAGTCTTATGGTCCTCACTTCCCTACACTACAGACCAGTGTAGTACTCTATCCCTGGCTCATACTGGCCATAGTAATATTGTCTGTCTAAGTACTGGCATTGTCAGCATTATTTCTGAATCAACCGTTCAGTGTGTCAACTGTGCTGAGTGCATCACGCATGTCACTAATGTAGGTGTGTAATGAATGGAGTGACTGTATAAAATGTGATGCATGTATATATGATATAGAGTCATAGAGCAGTCTAAATTATCAGTTTTAATCAAGCACAGTCATTAAGCACGTAATTAAGATTAATTAATTTGTACAGTACCTGAAATTTTGAGGGTTGTCACACAAAGTGCATCAACAAACTCCCCCTTGGATGCTGCTCATGATGCTTTAATCTACACATGTTGTCGGATCTTCAGATGTCTTCACGTGTCACAAACTGGGAGTGTATCAGCAAACTCCCCGTTGAATGTTGCTCGTGAAACGTTGATCTTCGAATTTTAGATCCTTGTTGGTGCTGATGAGTGGTCAGCTGCAACTCGATCATCTTGATCCTCAAATTGCATCACTGTCGTGTGTTCATTCCACAGCTTGTCATCTAACACGCTCTCTTTGCCTTTAGCTAGTTTGGATGCCCAATCTGCACACACAACAGAGCTAAATGCATAATGAGAACAACCGCTTGGAATATAGTCAATCATAAACAAACGACACACATACGACCAACTCTCAAACAAACACCAACCGACAACAATTTGAAAGTTTAAAAATTTGATCAATTTAGATTTTAACTTTCAAAAACATGTTAACTTTCAACCTATTATGAAGGTGCAATTGTTTTCCGGCTTACAATCAGGTTTCAGGTGGTAAAGACTCGAGATCCAATCATCGGGCAATCAAAAATAAATAGAAATAAAATCTTTTTGGTTTTTCTAAAGTTTATATTAAAACACGCCTAAAATATTTTTGGTATTTTTGAATATTTCGAATGTAAAGACGGAAAGTAGTAAATAAATATATACAGAGATGCAGAAATTGAAAGCAGTAAATAAATATTTACAGACGTTCTTTTTGCGAGTTTCGAGGGTAAGAGAATCATATCAGTGTACTGTCACGCCAAAACACTCTTGTTGTTCAGTTAGTTAATATTAAGATAAGCATCCTATAACGATTATCGGTATTGTTGTCCACTTAAGCTCAACTTATCAGATGTACTCATGATTAGGGGATATGTTAAGGTATGATATATACTTACCGACCGGTGTTCATCCACACACGACACATTCCCGTATCAAGGTATGCACGAGAGTTCATCTTACTGGTGAGTATACCATTTATCATCTGTTTTCAACATATATGATGTGAGATACTCACTTATTTTTGGGTGAATACAAGACCTATGTGATTAAATCACTTATTTCTGAGGAACTTGATATTCGATGCATGAGGGCACAAGAGCAAGTCCATGAACAGGTTAGTACCATCGTACAGACAAAGAGACGAACTTGACTCCCGGATAACTGTGATATTTTATCACTTATTGATTGGGACATGTGATTGTTTATCACTTATTGAGGTCGAATACATCATGTATTATATACATGTTTGTATGATATTTACACGTATGTGTGGTATCATGGAAGTTCTAGACTTGTGTCCTCGTTGTTTTCTGGTAAAAGAAACAACTATGATACCCAGATGATAAAAAGTATAAAGACCACGTATCTCAGAACCTCGGCAATCTATCAAACGAAATTTCGGTACCAAGACCATATGCCAATGAGAGGTTCCCACACAGTCTTCAGTCGATTTAGGTTTATATCACCCTGCACACTTTAAAATGATTGTAAGCCTACCGATACATCTTATATAGAGCTGCTTATCGTTTTTCATTTTAGGTTTAAAGAGGTTTCGACAGACCACTGATGTACTATCATATTATCTTTTTCTCGCCAGGAAACTCATTTTTGTTTTTCTATTGTTTTTGTGTTTTTCAAATTTTTTTATGTTTTTGTATTTAAAAAAAAATTAATGTTTTTGTATTTTTCGTTTTTACTCCCCCTAAAATGCAAAAAGTACGAGAAATTAAGAAAACACAAATAAATATTTACAAAAATGATTTTCCGATGTTGGTTTTACTCTGGCTTGACCTTAATGTCGTTTACCATTAGTAAATAGTCAAAACGGGATTTGTCAAAAGCATCGGTAAAAAGGTTGGCACGTAGGTCATCGGTGTGGATTTTCACAACATCGATAAGTTTCTCTTTATAACAGTCTCGTATGAAATGATACTTTATCTCGATGTGTTTTGTCTTTGAGTGTTGTACAGGATTACAAGTGATCTGTAAAGCAGCTGAATTATCAACATAAATAGGAGTAGTTAGGAATTCAAAACCGTAGTCGCGCATTTGCTGTTGGATCCACAGAACTTGGGAGCAACAACTTGAGGCAGCAACGTACTCAGCTTCACAGGTTGAAGTAGCTACACAGGTCTGCTTTTTACATTGCCACGTGACTAGAAGATTCCCCAAAAACTGAAATCCCGCTGATGTTGACTTTGCATCAATCTTGCAGCCGCCATGATCAGAATCACTGAATGCAATCAAATCGAAGTTATCATCCTAGGATACCATAGATCGGTGTCTGGACAACCCTTTAGATAACGAAAAATCCTCTTGACAGCCATCATATGAGAAACCTTCGGATTACACTGGTAACAAGCAAGAAGACATGTTGGATACATAATATCGGGCCTTGAAGCGGTAAGATAAATGAGAGATCCGATCATAGCACGATGGAGAGAAGGTTCTACATGTTCACCGGTACCGTTAGGAGTAATTCCATGATTCTGAGCCAGAGGAGTTCCTGCAGGCTTCGTGTCTTCCATCTGGAATCGCTTCAATATATCCCCAACTTACTTTGTCTGATGAATGAAGATCCCTTTCTTAGACTGATGAACTTGCAAACCCAAAAAGAAATTCATTTCTCCCATAGCACTTATCTCGAACTTCTCTTGCATCACCCGCTCGAATTCTTTGCATATTTCATCATTTGTAGACCCGAAAATGATGTCATCCACATACACTTGAACCAGTAACAAATCCTCGTTTCTTTTCTTGATGAAGAGAGTACAATCGATCAACCCACGCCGAAAACCATTCTGCAACAGATAGGTAGACAACGTTTCATACCAAGCCCTCGGAGCTTGATGAAGACCATAAAGTGCCTTGTTTAGAAGCCAAACTCTATCAGGATGAATTGGATCTTCAAAACCAGGCGGTTGCTCAACATATATTCTACCTCGACCACACCATGAAGAAATGCACTTTTCACATCCATTTGATAAACAGTGAACTTCTTGTAGGACGCATAAGCCAAGAAAATCCTTATCGCCTCAAGACGTGCCACCGGTGCATAAACTTCATTATAATTAATGCCTTCTACCTGATTAAATCCCTGGACAACCAATCTAGCTTTATGTCTCACAACGACACCTCGGTCATCCTTTTTGCACTTGTAAACCCATCGAGTACCAATCTTCTTATAGTTCGGGGGCCTATCAACCAATTTCCACACGCCCAATTTCTAAAACTGTTGAAGTTCTTCCTGCATTGTTTCAACCCATGAATCGTCTTTCATCTCCTCTTTCCACTATTTTGGCTCAATTTGACAAACATAGCAGGCGAAAGACCAATCATTCTGTTCCCTGGATTCTCTAATTGCCGAATACAACCCAGCATTCTGGTTGCTTCGAAGCTGATTACGTGTCTGCACACCACTTTGGACATTTCCTATAATATTATGCCGAGGATGAGTATCATGAATTCGAGTTTCTAGAACATCAGGAACTCGAGCATTAATACCCAAATTATTGATATTCAAATCAACAATTAAATCGATGCCTAGAGAAGCGTTAGATGTGGATGCATTCCCTTCAGCATTGTCTTGAACTTGCACCTGAGAAGTTGCTTCAGAAACACCTTGAACAAGAGCTTGGACATGAGCTGGAGTTACTTCATTTGCACCATGAAATTCCTCATCTTCCGACGACACATTATAATCAGCTGCATCTTCAAATTCCTCATTTTGAACAACATTATTAATTGACCCAGACACTTATCGATTAACAATAATTGGTCATACTAATGATGAATCAACTGCTGCATCACCTCCAAGCAACATTTGTGCTGCTGTAGACGCCTCATCAAAAGTTGGCAGATTAAAGGAATCAAACAGTCCATCATAATCAAACATCCAAGGAGCACCCGGAGCTCTCACACATTCAGTATACCTTTGAACCCTGACTTCACCCCATTCCTCAATCTTTTTCATTTCCAGATTCCACACCCTGAAATTTGGAGTAGCATACCCAAGAAAGAAGCCTTCGATAGCATTTGGACCAAACTTGCCATGTGGATCAATCATAGTGCATGGAGCGCCAAAAGGTTCTAAATAAGACACATCCGGTTTCCTTATGTGCAACAATTCGAAACATGTTTTCCCATGTCTTTTAACAATAAGAACCCTGTTCAAAGTATAACAAGCAGTAGCCACAGCCTCCCCCCAAAACTGAATAGGAAGCTCCGACTCCACTAACATGGTTCTTTCCGTCTCGATAAGCGTTTTATTCTTCCTCTCAGTGACACCATTTTGTTGAGGAGTGTAACAAGAACTATACTCATGCAGAATTCCCTTAGAAGCACAAAACTCGTCCATAACCTGATTCATGAATTCCGTGCCTTTGTCACTTCTGATTCGCTTTACCCTCAAAGTGTACAAATTCTCGAGTAAAGTGAGCAGATTTTTGAGGATTCCCGTTGTCTCACTTTTGTGTGCCATCATCGATACTCATGAGAATCTTGAATAGTCATCAGTAACTACCAAACAATAAGCATCTCCAAACGTAGTCTTGTGCTTCATAGGTCCAAAAAGGGCCATATGAAGCCGTTCAAGAGGCATGTTGACGGTGTCCACTTTCTTGATTGGATGAGACTTCTTCGTTTGCTTTCCTTTTTTGGCACGATACACAGACGTCTTGCAAGTGAAAACTTTTGACTGGAACACTGTTCACAAGATTATTTCTCACCAGATGGTTCATCTTCCTCAAGAGAATGTGACCCATACGTCTGTGCCAAGATATAGACTCCTTTTCAGTGGCCTTTGAGACAAAACATGTAACTTGTGCAGGTGTGGTAATAGCTTGGCTCATATCAAGAATATACAAGTCGTTAATTCTTAGAGCCGTCAACAGAATCCATCTTTGGGAATCTTGAAACCGGGTTTCAGCACATAACAACCGGTATCATCAAAATGTACCGTGAACTTCTTGTCACAGATTTGCGAAACACTAAGAAGATTGTGATCAATTTGACGCACATAATTGATCTTGTCGAAACTAACAACACCATTGGAAATCATTCCTTCTCTAGTGATGTATCCGCCTTTATCACCAGCAATGGCAACATAACCTCCCTTAATGCTTTTCACATCGTACAGGAGCCTTAAGTCGCCTGTCATGGGCCGGGATGCTCCACTGTCAACAATCCAAAGACTATTCACAGTTCCTCCTGGAACACCCCGCATAACACACTAAACAATCAGTTCGAGATGGGGACCCAATCCTTAGTGGTATTGGGTCGACCCTTATCATCAAGAAATGTTATTTCTATTTCTTGATGATTTGGAAAAGGTGTGCCTCCCCCTGAAACTGTACCGGTTTTATGATTCCAAGATTGCGGTCGCTTACCAGATTGATTATTATTTACAATTTTAGACACTTCTGGTTTTGACGAATTAGATGAACTTGGTCCCTTTTCAACAATATCCTGTTTTAATGCTTTTCTGATTACCTTAATATTTTTACGTCGTTGTCTAGCTTCTTGTTTCTTAACAATTCGTTTGTCTTGTTTAGGTGACACAAGACGACGTTGGTAATCCTTTTCAGGAGGGGCTTTTTCAACAAACTTTGGTTTTGGTGGGTTTGTACAATTTTTGATTATATGCCCAAATTCCCCACACTTAAAACATGTTCTCCTTTCAACAAATTTAGGAGATTCTGATCGATGTCCCGATGTTGAACTTGCGGGCCTTGAGGTACTAGCTTCATTATCACACCCATTTGTATGTTGTGTGTAATTGTTATCATTGTTACGTTTCAAAATTTTGACTTGTTGAACAAAAGCAGTATTAGATTTGTTTTCAAAAGTCTCAATTTTGTCAGTACCGCTTGAGGCCACAAATTTAACATCCCTTCCCTTTTTCTTGTTTCGAGCTACCTTTGGTTCAAACTTAGATTGTTGAGCTTGTTTTTCCTGTTGTTTACCTTTAGGGGCGATTGGTTGTTTCTCAGTTGGTAATTTTTTATTTCCGTATTGTTTTCTAACTTCAGATTTTGGAATAGGATCACACTGAGTTACTGTAACTCTTGGGATCGCCTTACCCAAAAAATTACTGGTAGAATCTTCCAAAACTCTTTCAATCATTGATGGATTAACATTTTTAATTGGGAAATCCTTGTTTGAGTAAATTTTATCATCACCAATCAAAGTATATAACACATTATCGCCTTCAAACGTAGACACAGATTCATCCACATATTTGATCGAATCAATCTCTTGTTTTGCAATTGGTTGCACAACGGGGGCAACAGGAGTAGGAGGATCACACAGGCTATGATTCTCAACTAGAATTTCTACTCCTTTCTTCTTAGCAAGAGATTGATCCTCATAACTCGAATCTGATTCATCCGATTCATCATCTGATGAAACACAGTCCTCAATTATTGGAGGACTTTGTTCCACAGCACAAGACACATTTTCTGTCTTTTCTGATTCCTTTGATGAATCATCCAGATTGAACCCTAAACCTGCTTCAAACTCTTCGGAGGTGGACACGATTTATACCCAATGCACTTAACATCTCCTTTCTGCTTCTGAACCTCGATGATATGATCAAGCACATATCGGGAGTTAGAATAACTCTCCAACTTGAGCTTGATCGCATCATGCTCACATTTGGCAATGGCTAACTCTTTCTTTTATTCTGAATGATATTAATATAGATATTAATACCTGTTTGCTTGTTCAAAACTGTTTTTGTTAATTCAGACACACTTTTCTTAAGCGTTTCAATAAAAGATTTGAAATCTTTTTCATTGTGAGTTAAAGCCATGTTTTCCTCCTTGCATTTCGAAAGGTCAACTACCAATCCCTGATTGTGACTAGTAACAGCTTCTAGCTTATGTTTAAATTTCACACAATCATTGCATACACTAGGAGTTTCAGTGCGTACCTGACTAGTCGAGGCTGCAACATTTGCCATAAAGGCCGTTTGATAAGAAGAAGATCCATCCTTGGTGAAGAACTCCTCCATTTCCTTTGATGCAACTTCAGCTTTCTTTATCCGCACGGATTTCCGGTTTTTCAACTCCTTGGCTTCTATCAATTTCTCAGCTTCCTTCAGCAGACAATCAACCTCAGCATCAAGAGTTTCCTTTACTTCTGAATCTGAATCACAACCACCCGCATTGGAGCTTTCCTCATTCGAGCTACCACTGTAACCAGAACTGTGACAACCCGAACTTTTAGGTTAGCATCTTCCTATTTTCACCTTGCAACTGGTATCGTTATGTTCTATCTATGTAAATTATGTTAAATTATATGTGATTGTTGTTGTTTGTATTTTATGTGAGTTTGCTATATAAGAGAACCGAGTCCAAGTCTCTAACGGCTGATTCTCCTTCTAGTTGGGCAGTCATCGGCTCAAGTCTCTAAAGGCCCAAACTAGTGTCATGTGGGCTCGGCCCACTCGTGATATATGGTTGCACGCTTAATGTTAATTAGGTATTCTATTATATTTTGCATATATTTATTTCATATGTGTTTGATCAATGCAATACTTTACCGCCCAAATCACTTACCAACACTTGGACCACACAACACAAACATCACATTTGAGCCCTTCTAACCTTGAGCCCGGTTCTCCTCTTAAGCCCACCCGATCCAAGCCTAATCCCTTTTTTTTATGTATACGTAATACATGGGATGTATTACACAACTCTTCATGCATATTACGAACCCTAAAAACACCTCCTTCTACCGCGAACCGACGGCAGCTTCTGTTGGATCGAAGCTCTCCTTCTTAGCTCTCTTTCTCATATGATCTCTTGGTTAGTATCCATTATTGTTTGATTTGTATGTATTATGCTTGTTATGATTAAAGAATGTATTGTATATGTTTGTTATGATCAAGGAATGTAATGAACTCGGATTAGATAAATTATGTGGAACCAGGGTTTGATTATGTTGGAAAAACAATCTTACACGACTTCGTAAATCGGTTTCGTAGCACTAATGTGTGTTTAATGATACTCTGTTACTGATGAATCATGATATGCAGAATGACAGTACATGGTTTTTATGATTTTTGGTGAGTTGGAAAGACTACGACTTTACATGAATAAACCTTGTGTGCTTAAATGATTCACAAAATGTTGAAAGGATTTCAGTTCACTGTTTCCACATGACTGCACTGTTGAAATTTCATGATTTAAAGAGTGAAGCTGGGTTTCTGTCTTCCCTGAATGTACAATCAGTAATGCTTAGGGTACAACCTGGTGTGTCATGTTTTGAATATTGGTTATGATTAGGGCATTTATGAAGAGATTTTGTGAATTAATAACAATGAGTTCGATAATGGTTATTTATTAGGATGACCGAAAATTGTTGCTTATATGATCATAGAAAGTAAGTAATATATGAATAAGAAAGAAAGTGGAGTTTAGAATAATGATACTGTGTTCTCATGGTGGTATAAGCATATATGCCCAAGGTACAACTTAGAAATACATGTTGAATGTGTGAGAGAACATGATGAGCATGTGATTGATTGAATATGAAAGTGATAAATTGTTTTATCTGTTAGTGTGGGTATCTTGTGTTTGGAAATGGATGCTGGGTCTAGATGGAGGGTACAACTACCTGTGAACATGATACAACTTAAATGTGGCATGAATTGAAAGTTGTAGTGTTATATGAGTTTTGTTGTAGTAATTTATATATTTAGAGAATAAAAGGATTATGTGCGTATGGTTGCACAAAAACCAATAACACATTAAATAGCTCGGCCCCACCACTTAATTTCATACAGTTGTTTGGTGCTCAAATGGTTAGTAATCGCAGACTACATTCTTTACACATGCACACATTATGGTCTCCATTTAATTGGGCCACATGAGCACTGTTTGGGCCGCACAGTAAGTGGAATGGACTGAGTTGCACACTGTTTGTAGTAATTCATGACTGTTATGTTACACCACACACAAAGACTCATTCGCACACTCTTAATGGACTTTATGTTTGGCTGTACGCTTGAACAGGTACACTGTTGGACTTTAAACGTGCCTGTATGGGTTGTCTGTTGTGATATATATTTGTATGAAACTTGCTAGTATATGTGTATTGATACGTGAGTTATGTGTTCATGGAACTGACCGTCTTTGGTAACCACGGGAGGGTTTGGTTGACCAACTTGGAATGGGTAACATAACATACCGAGCAATCTAAGGTGAGTTCATCTCTCTTGAGCATGCGTCCCGGTGGTTGGGACAGTCAGTGGGTATCCCGAGGAGGAATAAGTCTTTTGGTTAAAAATGGGAATGTTGGATAATATACTCATCCTATCACCTTTAAAGTCCCTCCGTGTTGTTTGCTTACCGGGAGGTAACATGGTATTAGTTAGTAGAGCTACTTAGGTTTGGCAACCTCACCCTGTACCTGGGAGGACGGGTGTTGAACTAATGACCTAGTCATGACCAATGCTTTGATAGGAGCATTGGAGAAAGGGCAAAATAATCAGGATTCGTCTTGTATTCGGGGTATTATCAACATTAATTTCGGAATTAACATCAATGGATTAACTAAACACTTGGTAAACAACGTTTTCGTAAAACTATGAACTCACCAGCGTTGTCTGATACACTTGTTGCATGATCGCAGGTCGTTAGATATCTTGGATTTGGGAACTAGCTGTCTGAAGTAGCTGGAGTGGTCATGGGTTGACCGGAAGGATCCATGTGATTGAATTATTAATACTATACATTGGTTTTGAAACAGTTTAACTTTGGTTTATTAATTGCTTCCGCTGAACATGTTGGTTTTCATCTAAACTTGTTGATGACATTTTTCATTAATAATTGGGGATTTTATTTATAAACTTGAATGGGTTCCATGTAATTAGTGGCTCGTTGTTGGTACGTCACACGCCTAACAGGGACATTCCCTAGGTGGTATTTTGGGGGTGTGACAGTTTGGTATCAGAACCAGGTTATAGTGAACTTAGTTTTAAAACGTTTTTATAAAACCAGACTATAACCGAACAGTTCTGAAAACAAGAATACGGCCATGACACTCAGCTCCAGATAGCAAGGTTCGTCTCTCGTTTACTCGTTGCACAGCATAACTAGTGAACATTTACATATGATACTGCATGTGATTGCACATTTAGCACAACAATATGAATTCACGTATTACTTGCATGTGTTAAGTGATTGATGGTGTGGTATTACCCTAGAGATTCGTGACCCCTGTTTTGTGATATTCTTTGTTAGACATCTGAGTTTGAAGAACCATTTGACACGAGTTAGGAGGAACTGAGATGAGCATGCAAATCACAATATTATTGTGGGTGCACACATAATAATAATGTGGGGTGCATGTGAGTCCCAGTGGGGCTTAACGAGTGAAAAAGGGGTTCTGTTATGTTATTTAATTAGTGAGAAACGTAACAAATCTATAGGAGTCCTAGCAATGTTTGCCTCCTACTTGAACGTGATCTTTTCACTCCTCTCTGAATCCTTATAAATCTCGAAGCTATCGTGTATTACCTGAACACTCATCTGAACGCCTAGCGAACTATGTAGAATGTTAGGTGCTAGTATGAACGTCCTTGAGTTGGATGTCGCAGCGTCGAATGACTGGTCGATACCTTTCTCACTTCTCTTCGTTTGCTGGAACTCAATGTATTGACGTCTTAGATCCCGAAGTGCGATCACTTCTGCAACACTCTCGTAACATACCATGTATTACTCAATTAACTTGCTAGATCGATGGACAAGGGGATGAGCATAGTACTGTACCGACCTCAGTAATTGGACAACCCTGATTACCGGCAATGAACGCCAGCAAATTGACTTCAATCGAATCCTTAACCCTAGTCAGCGACTTATGGGAGTCAACTCTTACAAATCCATCGGGACATGAGCCATGACAATTGACTATAGAGTGGAATGTGTAACTTCCCGCATAGGGAGTAGTGCCTTGGTACGTGACACGGAATGTGAAGGATGTACCTTGTTGGTGAAAGGTCACAGGATCCCGTTACAAGCAGCGACATTAGGGGCGACAGTCATGGCGACATCGAGGTACTTGTAATCGTAGCCTACAGTATGGAAATGAAGGTGCCTACGAAATGGATTGGCCGTTGATAATTCAAGACGACACACAACCAAGGGAACGACGACAGTACTGGAAATTCTCGTAACGAAAACAACAAACACTGGGAACGATACTCGTGGAAGGGCATTTAGGAATGGCGTGGACGACGCCAGGATAATAGCAACATGGTAGCTAGTATTGGTAGCAAATCACTTCGTCTCTGTTCTGTTTAACCCTGATGCTTCTTGAAACCGAATCGGTTGTGGAATTGGCTGATTATAAGCCTATTGGAATCTCGTATGTTCATAGGGATGCAAACTCGACCAGGTGGGACTAGTGTTCAACATCGGCCTTCCTTCTACTACCCCTGATGGTTACAATGCAGTAGTTAGTGTGGATTGGTTATTCAGAAATCGCACAGACATACCTTGTGAGGAGAAAATTTTGTGTGGAGAATCGTTGTTTGTTCTAAAGCAATAGAGTGGTGCAAAGGTTAGCGCCATATCAACTATGAAGGCCCAGAAGTGCCTACGGAGGGATCACCCCGCTACGTTAGCAACCGTTACTGATGTTGAGGCTAAGGATAAGAAGATCGAGGATCCACCAATTGTTCGTGATTCCTCTCAGTGTGCTACCCGAGGAGCTTTCAGACTCACTTCCACCACTGTTGGGCAGAATCTCAGTTTGATCTCACGACAGGGGCAGCCATGATTACTCGTGCTACATACCGTCTTGCACCAGGAGGGTTGCAAAGACTATCTACAGGAACTGTTGGACAGGAGTTTTATTGGACATAGTTTTTGTTCGCTTTGGGGAGGCCCAGCTATATTCGGGAAGATAAAGCCTTTTCGTATGTGTACTGATTATCCAAAACTCAGCAAGGTGACAATCAAGAACTGTTTTCCTCGAGCATGTATTGACGGAAGACCAAGAGGAGAATGTTCCTAAAACGGTATATCAAAAGCATTATGGCCATTGAGACTTTGTACACCATGACCATTGAGTTAATCAACACACCCGCAGCTTTATGGACCACATGAATCGACCGTATTTATGGATGACGTTCTGGATCATTTCCAAGAGGAAGGAACATCATGGGCGGCATTTGTATCTTATTTTAGAGCTCCTGAGGGAAGAGCCACTCCGCGCGAAGTCTTCTTAAAGGTAACTTCTGGATTTGAGAGATACCTTTTTGGTCATATGATCAACGAAGTAGGAATACACGCGGATCACGCTAAAGACCCATCCCGTTAGATATTGTTCGGCACCAAAGATCCCTTCGAGGATGCAGCAATTTCTTGGTCACACTAGGCTCTATCGCAGATCCATCACCGGATTTTCAAAGATCGCGCAGCTTAAATCACTTTAGCACAGTAGGGTGCTGTGTTCGTGGAAGACAAAACAGGAGGACGTCTTTTCAGCGTTCGAATCCCAACTCTGTAATGCTTACACACCGATGCAACTCGAGAGAGTGATGACATACGTAATGGAGTTACAAAAAGGAACTGCACGACACACAACCTGCGGTGGAAACCGTGGTCTTTGGATTTAAGTTGGAGGCATTACTTGGACGGTACCGAATGCACTACTTAGACCGATCACAAGGGCCTCCCTGGTTTTGAAAGAGCTAAATCGGTTAATGGCATCGCTGGATGGAACTTTTGGGTCATTACGACTGCGAAACTTGAACGCATACGAGCTCAACAACTCACAATCGACTCTAACTTACCTGATCAGACTCGCCCTGTTCAAACTGGAGAGCTGAAGGAAGAGGATTTTCAACTTGAGCCCATGCGGGGCATGGAGAAGCAACTTCTGGCAGGTCGAATGATATTCGCTACCTCAAGGAACGTGTGTGGATCTCAGTATATGGCAACTTTAGGGAGCTTGTGTTGAGCAAAGCACACCGGCTTTGATATTCTAGTCGTCTGGATTTTGTTGAGAGGTATTTGGATCTATAATCTTGTACTGGTGATCGGGCATGAAGACCCACCTAGCAGTGTATGTGAATGATGTTTGACTTATGGGAAAGTCAAGGTGGAGTATCAGCAACCGACAACACCCATATGGAAAGAGAAAACAGACTGCCATGGATTTTGTCGCTAGTCTACTTGCAACTCAGAACAAAAACGATGTCACTTGGGTGATCGTTGATTGTCTCCCGTAACCAGCACACTTTCTTGCAATCAAGGAGACTGACGAGTCTTCACAAGCTGTGAATGTTCCTCTGAGAGAGGCGGTCTTAGGCACGAGGTGCCAACTCCCGTTACTACTGATTTTGAGCTTTACCTGATCTATAACAGGCAATACACGATACCCTTGGCTCACGTCTAGAGTAAACGAACCATCCTGACACTCGAAGATATACTGCGAGCATGTGTGATTAACTTAGTGAAAATTGGAAGGACACATACCTTTGGCTGGGTTCTACCATAGCAGTTACCATTCTAGTATTCAGACAGCTCTGTTTGAGGCATTGCATGGACAGTACACTAATCTCCTTGTTGGATTAAGGAGGGTGACAACGTAATCGCAGATCCAGGACTTGTGCTTGGAAACCTTAGGGAAGATTGTTTAGATCGGAAATCGTTTGGCGGCCACGAGTGACCGTCAAGAAAGTTGATAAGCTTAGGAAACACTGGAAGTTCGTTGTAAGAAGTTGTATCATGTTGAAAATCTCACCCTGGGAGGGTGTGGTACGCTTGGGAAGCGTGGCAAGCTCAATTTACGTTATGATGAGTTATTCAGAGTTCTGGAAAGAATCGGACACGCTGCCTACAAACTCGAGTTACCCGATGAATTGGGTAACATGCACAATGTCCGTTATGTCTTGAATCTAAGGCAATGGTTGCCTGATGAAATGCTTGTGATACCCTTATTAGAGTCTGAGGTTAATGACAAGTAGCAGTTGTTGGCGAATCTACTGAAATCATAGACCAGGACGTCAAGGACCGTTAGCATAATCGAATTCCAATCGTGAGAGTTTGTTGGAACTAAAGACGAGGACTGGAGTTCACGTGGGAACACAAGGATCAGATCAAGCTCAAATATCCTCAACTTATCCCCAATGACAAATCTAGTTCTGGTGCAACTGGTGAATTTCGGGGCGAAATTCCGCTTCAAGTTGGGGATGATGTGGCACCTAGGGAAAATCTGCAACAATCTTGATTTATCACCTCACTTCTCTGTGCTTACTTGTCAAATTTTGGGATGAAATTTCTTTCAAGTTGGGGATGATGTGACAACCCGAACTTTTAGGTTAGCATCTTCCTATATTCACCTCGCAACTGGTATCGTTATGTTCTATCTATGTACATTATGTTAAATTATATGTGATTGTTGTTGTTTGTATTTTATGTGAGTTTGCTATATAAGAGAACCGAGTTCAAGTCTCTAACGGCTGATTCTCCTTTTAGTTGGGCAGTCATCGGCTCAAGTCTCTAAGGGCCCGAACTAGTGTCATGTGGGCTCGGCCCACTCGTGATATATGGTTGCACGCTTAATGTTAATTAGGGATTCTATTATATGTTGCATATATTTGTTTCATATGTGTTTGATCTATGCAATACTTTACGGCCCAAATCACTTACCAACACTTAGGCCACACAACACAAACATCACACTTGAGCCTTTCTAACCTTTGGCCCGGTTCTCCTCTTAAGCCCACCCGATCCCAGCCTAATCCCCCTTTTTTATGTATACGTAATACATGGGATGTATTAGACAACTCTTCACGCATATATTACGAACCCTAAAAACACCTCCTTCTACCGCGAACCGACGGCAGCTTCTGTTGGATCGAAGCTCTCCTTCTTGGCTCTCTTTCTCATACGATCTCTTGGTTAGTATCCATTATTCTTTGATTTGTATGTATTATGCTTTTTATGATTAAAGAATGTATTGTATATGTTTGTTATGATCAAGGAATGTAATGAACTCGGATTAGATAAATTATGTGGAACCAGGGTTTGATTATGTTGGAAAAACAATCTTACACGACTTCACAAATTGGTTTCGTAGCACTAATGTGTGGTTAATGATACTCTGTTACTGATGAATCATGATATGCGGAATGACAGTACATGGTTTTTATGATTTTTGGTGAGTTAGAAAGACTTGGACTTTACATGAATAAACCTTGTGCGCTTAAATGATTCATAAAATGTTGAAAGGATTTCGGTTCACTGTTTCCACATGACTGCACTGTTGAAATTTCTTGATTTAAAGAGTGAAGCTGGGTTTCTGTCTTCCTTGAATGTACAATCAGTAATGCTTAGGGTACAACCTGGTGTGTCATGTTTTGAATATTGGTTATGATTAGGGCATTTATGAAGAGATTTTGTGAATTAATGACAATGAGTTCGATAATGGTTATTTATTAGGATGACCGAACATTGTTGCTTAAATGATCATAGAAAGTAAGTAATATATGAATAAGAAAGAAAGTGGAGTTTTAGAATAATGATACTGTGTTCTCATGGTGGTACAAGCATATATGCACAAGGTACAACTTAGAAATACATGTTGAATGTGTGAGAGAAGATGATGAGTATGTGATTGATTGAATATGAAAGTGATAAATTGTCTTATCTGTTAGTGTGGGTATCTTGTATTTGGAAATGGATGCTAGGTCTAAATGGAGGGTACAACTACCTGTGCACATGGTACAACTTAAATGTGGCATGAATTGAAAGTTGGAGTGTTATATGAGTTTTGTTGTAGTAATTTATATATTTAGAGAATAAAAGGATTATGTGCGTATGGTTGCACAAAAACCGATCACACATTAAATAGCTCGGCCCCATCACTTAATTTCATACAGTTGTTTGGTGCACAAATGGTTAGTAATCGCAGACTACATTCTTTACACATGCACACGTTACTGGACTCCATTTAATTTGGCCACATGAGCACTGTTTGGGCCGCACCGTAAGTGGAATGGACTGAGTTGCACACTGTTTGTAGAAATTCATGACTGATATGTTACACCACACACAAAGACTCATTCGCAGACTCTTAATGGACTCAATGTTGGGCCGTACGCTTGAACAAATACATTGTTGGACTTTAAACGTGCATGTATGGGTTGTCTGTTGTGATATATGTTTGTATGAAACTTGCTAGTATATGTGTATTGATATGTGAGTTATGTGTACACGGAACTGGCCGTCTTTGGTAACCACGGTAGGGTTTGGTTGACCAACTTGGAATGGGTAACATAACATACCGAGCAATCTAAGGTGAGTTCATCTCTCTTGAGCATGCGTCCCAGTGGTTGGGACAGTCAGTGGGTATCCCGGGGAGGGATAAGTCTTTTGGGTAAAAACAGGAATGTTGGATAATATACTCATCCTATCACCTTTAAAGTCCCTCTGTGTTATTTGGTTACCGGGGAGGTAACATGGTATTAGTTAGTAGCGCTACTTAGGTTTGGCAACCTCACCCCGTACCTGGGAGGACGGGTGTTGAACTAATGACCTAGTCATGACCAATGCTTTGATAGGAGCATTGGAGAAAGGGCAAAATAATCAGGAGCCGTTTTGTATTCGAGGTATTATCAACATTACTTTCGGAATTAACTTCAATGAATTAACTAAACACTTGGTAACCAACGTTTTCGTAAAACTATGAACTCACCAGTGTTGTCTGATACACTTGTTGCATGCTCGCAGGTCGTTAGATATCTTGGATTTGGGAACTAGCTGTCTGAAGTAGCTGGAGTGGTCATGGGTCGGCTGGAAGGATCCATGTGATTGAATTATTAATACTATACATTGGTTTTGAAATAGTTTAACTTTGGTTTATTAATTGCTTTCGCTGAACATGTTGGTTTTCATCTAAACTTGTTGATGACATTTTTCATTATAATTGGGGATTTTATTTATAAACTTGTATGGGTTCCATGTAATTAGTGGCTCGTTGTTGGTACGTCACACGCCTAACAGGGACATTCCCTAGGTGGTATTTTGGGGGTGTGACAAGAACTGTCATCATCCTCAGAGAACTCCTCACTGTGAACATGCTTGATATTCTTGATAAACTTAGCATAACAAGCAGTTCCTCCATTTCCTTCTGTTCCCTGATTACCCAGTTGAACAGACTAGTCACATCCTTCATCTACATGAACTACTAAGGCCCTGTTTGAATTGGAAGGCCCCGACTAGTTTGAGTTACCCGGATTGTTAACTGCTACAATGCCCCTTTCATTGCTCACTTGATTGGCATTAAATGAGCTTGACTAGTTTCTGAAAGGATTTTGATTTCCTTATCTGCTCGGTCGAGTGCATTCCCGTTTGAAATG
The DNA here is from genome assembly GCA_030545235.1 of Helianthus tuberosus. Classification (NCBI taxonomy): domain Eukaryota; kingdom Viridiplantae; phylum Streptophyta; class Magnoliopsida; order Asterales; family Asteraceae; genus Helianthus; species Helianthus tuberosus. The sequence continues at coordinate 144,398,665 of CM060359.1, read as the reverse complement.
GCCCTTCTCACCACAATTGAAGCGTGTAACTGCATCCTTATCAAAACCAAACTTAGTGTCCCTTTTACTTTCCAAACTTGTTCTACCCGTTCTCCTCATGTAGTCCTTAGCTCTTCTCATTGCTCTTGCAAACGCCCACTTAATATCCATCAATTCCATTTCCTCCCAGTCTATTTGTTGATAGTCTTCATCTGTCAAATTAATGTTCCAACTTGACCGGTGACTCACCATTGTGTTTAAAAGCTCTATATGTTCCCGAGCACCTTCCACACTTACTTTGGTAAAGTTTGAGGTATCGAATCTGACAGTGTTGGGGTTTGAAGATTGAGGGTTGTTGTTCCCATAAAAGGCTTGTTGAGGAGGTGGTTGACAAGGTAGTTGTAGGGTAGATTGTGTGAATGGAGAGGGTTTTTGTTGAGGAGATGGTTGACAAAGTAGTTGTAGGGTAGATTGTGTGAATGAAGAGGGTTGTTGTTGAGGAGATGGTTGACAAGGTAGTTGTAGACCATAAGGATTTGTATTTGATACAAATGCGGTTTGAAGCTTTGGTTTTTGTTGGCTGGTACTAACCCCTATATTAATACATCCATAGTATATTTCGGGATTTTATGGAACTGGAAGTCATTTAGCCTTTCGAATTTCTTCTTCATCCTTGTTCTCGAGCTTTTGGACGAATTCATAAATTCTAACCGTATCCAAAACACTAGTATGTTTCAACAAGTCGATGAAATGACTCCACTTAGGTGGCAAAGCCTCAGCAAAACGCATAACCATTTCTTGCTGTGTAACCTGAACCTTGTATGAGTGCATTTCACTAATCAAGTGATAATACCGAGTAGCCATCTCGTAGAGTGTTTCATTTTCCATGAACCGAAATGCTTCGAACTCCTTCTTCAACAAATCATGACGTATCTTTCTCGTTGCAGCATTTCCTTCTCCTCTCGCTTCCAAGACGTCCCACAAGTTCTTTGTAATTGTACAATACGCAAATTGATGATAGATATCCTTATGAAGTGCTTGCGTAAGGATAGCAAATGATTTCTTCTCGAGATCGTAAGCCTTTTTATCATTTTCGCTCAATCCCGCCAAAGTTTGTACATTGGAACCTGCTTCTTCTAGAGCTTCGTTGTACGGTGTTATAAAGCATGTCCACAATTTGGTGTTTTGCCCTAGAACATACGTATAAAAACAATTTTTCCATGATGGATAATCGTTCATGTGATTCAATTTTGGTGGACGATTGCTGCTTCCCGTTTCACTCTCGCTTAAGAGAAGATTTTGAATGCTACTGTTTTGATTCGCGACACATGCCCATTGATGTTCGGTGATTTCCTTTTTGGGTATCAATCCTTTCACCCATTGTGAAAGATCTTGTGGTGTACTTGGGTTTTCACTCCAACTCCAAGGGTTTGAACTCATTATGAAGTTTTATAAAACATAATTTAAATTAAAACACAAATTTTAAGGTTTGACAAAATAATAAGCCTTCTGTGAAAAATACAAGGAGTTCACTACGAAGAATGACCATTAAAGACACCTACGAAGACTGTTCCACGAATACTGTTGGGCCACGAAGACTGTTGGACCACGAAGACTAGTTACCACAATAATGAGCTACGAAGAATGATGGTTTACCATAAACAATCTCTAGTCTACGAAGAATGGCCCAAATAAACAAAAGACGGTTGACCACAAAGATATAAATTTAAAAATTGGCCCACTAAGAATACTTGTTTACTTTGAATATTTAAATAGTCCCACGAACACTACAGATGTTTGAATTAATTTAAAGCCCAAAAAAAAATATTTCGTATATTTAATGTCCACGAAGACTTGCTAAGGCCCACGAAGCCTATGAAGTCTACGAATAGTTGAAATACCTACGAAGACTTATGAATGACGAACAGTGATTTAAGAAGATTTAATTGTTTGCTAGTTTTCGTGACGCCAAAAGTTGTAGTCGGCCCAAACAATATAATTGACTCTTCGTTGCATACAAGGAGGGCCACGAACAGTGATGTCAACGAACACTCCGACTGTTCGTTGGGAGACCAGAGGCCACGAAGCCTTGAGACCTCGTCAAACTGACTCTTCGTGAAGACAATGTTAGGTGAGATTCGCCTGTTTTAAGAAAATAACTTTTTCTGATTTTGTGAAAGAAGGTAGATGGTTATCTCAAGTTAGTTAAAAAACAAACATTCCAGATCTAGCTTTTTCTGAAAATCCTTTTGAAACTTATCTCTACTAACCAAATTCCGGTGACTTTTCCGGTTAAACGACTTGCCGGAAAATTTAACGAAAAGAAAATTTGAGAAAATTTTTAAGAAAAACCAAGTCCCAACATGTCTCCATATGTTTTAACGGGGTTTTTGTAAAAATTTACTCCAAATAACAAGTTTTTACCAAGTTTTAAACACCTTTCACAGAAAAAACTTAGACTTTCTTGTTCTCAAACTCAAAAACAAACTTACAGAAACTTCACAGATTGTTCAAACACAAGGTTTCGCTTGGTTTTAAACAAGGGAGAGAGCCAAAGCTCTGATACCACCTGTAGGTCCATTTGGAGGATCATGATTAAACCTACTTCCTTGTTTGTTAACACACTAACCAGTGTGGAATCCACGAGAGTATGCAAACCAAAGCAAAATGGAAAAAACACAAAGTAACCAAAGATTCACAACTTTGATTAAGTGAAGAGAATCAGTAACACATACACATAGTGTTTACAAAGTTTCACACTGAACTCTCAAACTCTCTTCGAACAAATGAGAAACAAATATCTGATTATATAGGCCCAACACCCAGTACACTATGAAGAGTGACTACTGGCCACGAACAGTGGACTGTTCCAACGAAGACTATAGTCTTCGTCCATATGTTCCAACGAACAGTTAACAAGCACTACGAACCCTTCATTGAAAAACAATTCTCACGAACCATGAGGATGCTACGAACCCTTGATTCTTCTTGGTGAACCCTTTAAAGCTACGAACCATTTGAAGTCTTCGTAGACTTCATAAAAGCACAACACGGTTAAGGTTTTCATTTCATATTCACATTACATTATTAAAGGTGACATCATGGTGATGTCATTGTGATGTCATCTCGTGGCTCTTCGTGCTTTGCGTGTCGAACTCTAGGGCGCATGACGGAGGAATGTCGTGGCATCGGGCTTGAGCCGAACCTAACCGAGTCGAACCGAACCGAGTCAAACCGAACTGAGCTGCATCCACAAAGTGCATCAACAGTAGCTACAAAATGAAAAACAGAAACCAGACTTAGTGAATTAAAAACACACGAGGAAAATGTAAAACAATTAAATATGTTATATTTCAGTTTTTGTTAATTGGTTTACCTCAATTTTGACAGCCCATGGTGGAAGATAGAAATTAGAAGTTGGACTTGGGCCTTAATGCCACTTGCAAAGTCTGTGAGCAGAATGAAAAAGCGATACACGACACTCGAAGGCTTTGTTAGAGGGTTCGTATATTTATTGGGTCTACTCCTGAATTGGTGTATATGTATTATGCTTAATGGACATGATCAGGTGGTTCCGCTGGTAGCACGTTGATAGTCCGTCAGTGATCCAAATTTGCTGCTAAAAAAAAGAGGGTTCGTATAAAGGGGGCACGCACAACAATTGTCGAAGAAAGTTGCAGCCGCCTTTGGCTGCTGTACAAATTAATCAAGACAGAACTCAAGGTGCATGCAGATAAAGGACAAGAATTAAAGATGCAAGGCTAATTCTTTGTGTAATCTTTTTCGGGTGAATGGTTAGTATAGGTTTTACACTTTTCTCAGTTATTTATATATTGGATCTGTTTATGTGATGACAAACATTGAATCAAACTGATGTATTAGTTAACTTAGGCAGTTTCTCTGTGTTTTGGGTTATATATTTACAATTTCATTTGATTGATGACAAAACCTAGAGGCGGGTTGGGTGAATAAAGAGGGTTGACTTGACACTAATAAATTGGGTAATTGAGCCGTATGGTGGTTTGATGACAAAAACCGTCTTTGATTGCCATGTTAACTGATTTTCCAACACTATGTCTATGTGGTGTGCAAATAATTAACTAGCTTTGTGTAAACCTAGAACCTTAAACTTAGAGGAAGTTACGTTTTCTCATATTCTGTTTTCAAATCACCTACAATTTTCGTTGGTTTAGTTAATCAATCAAATTCAAAATTAAGTTTTAATTTTAGTTTTAGAATAAATAATCAAACCAAACATGCGACACTGACCACATGATCACGATACCCAACTTAATCTAGCTATCTAATTTAATTAGCTAGACACCATTTGATGTCCATCAGCTCCATCTCTTCAGCGTCTATCTGATCATAATCCTCTTTTGTCAACATAGGATTCCCGATCCTCCTTGCAACCAAGCCTTCATAAGATAGTAACACAGAACCAAGTATTGCCATGTGATCTTTTGCAACTTCTTTAGAAAAGCTTTGACCATCTGGAAGATTCAATGCAATGTTGCACTGTATCACATAACCATTTCCAGTTTTTGTGCTTTGAGAATGAAAACTTTCAGATGAACTCTTGGGATTAACACTCGGATATGTAGAGAATCCACTGCTATTGTTTGAACTTTGATCAACCTTTTCAGATGAGTCTCCAGCACTAAAAGCAGTTTGAATATTTGTACTTCTTTCAGCTTCTAGAACACTGCCTTTGTAATACATTTTCACATCTTGCTGACCACTTAGATTATTCATCCTCGCAATCTTTTGCTGTTCCAGATCTTGACCCTCAATCTTCTCAATAAACTGATAAATCGTCAAACCATCGTAAACTCCAGTGTTCTTCAAGATCATCAAGTAAGTACCCCACTCTTTTTGCGGTAAAGCGTCAGCTAACTTGTCGACCCATTCTTCACGATCTTTGGTTACGCTTAGCATTGACATGGATCGCACTAAATGGCAATATCGTTCAATTAGCTTCTTTGTATCTTCCCCGGGCAAACTAGTGAATAGATCAAATTCTTTCTTAAGCAGTGCCTTTTTACTCTTAATCATATTCTCACTACCCTCAAACTTGACTTTAAGAGCATCCCATATTGATTTTGAAGTCTTGTCATGTTGAAGCAACACAAAGATGTCATCTTTGATGGCTTGCTGAAGTAAACTGATCATCATCTTTTCAGTTTTGTACATGTCTCGCTCTGTGTCAGTAAATTCCGAGATTTCTTTTATAACTTGCAGATCTGTATGTGGTAGAACATACTTCTTCAGAATACATTCCCATGATCTCAGATGGTTAGCTTGAAACTAGTTTTCGAATCTATCTTTCCATCTGTAATACTCTTCTATGCTCATTAGCTTAGGGGGTTTTTGTAATGTTCCGGTCTCGTTTTCCAAATTCATGTTCTGAGCAATGGAAGCCGGAGTAGTCGGTGATGTTGCGAACGCGTTGTAAAATTCTTCACTCATGATTTGGTAGCACGTTTTTCAAAAACAGTCAAATTCAAGCGGAATAACAAGTTCAAGTTCAAGTGGAATAATCTTGCAATTTCAAGCGAAATAACCAACAGCACAACTTCAAGCGGAATACCCAATTTAGCAATTTGGAGCGAAATCACCAAAGTTTTGAAGCGGAATCTCTTATCTCCAGCGGAATCACAAGTATTTCAAGCGGAATGCCCAACTTGAAGCGGAATCAGTGTACTTTCGAGCGGAATACCAGGTTTCACTTGAAAATCTTCAAGCAAAATAAGCAAACTCGAGCGGAATCTCAGTTGTTCGTTCAAGCGGAATCAAGTCTTGGGTCCATTTTTCCACTTTTTAAGCTGAATTTTATACTGAAACTTTGAAGGGTTTGTTAAAATGCAGTTTTACACAATCTGTGAAAAATTTGGCCGATTTTAACCGTGAAAAGTTGTAGATTTTGAAAAGAAGGGGTAGAAAATAGAAATTTCCAGCTGAATCGGTAAGAACTCCTCCTCCTGAGCTCTGATACCAGTTATAGGATCGTGTGTTGACCCGAACGAGTCGTTCAGAGAAGTTTTGATCTATTTTAGATGCGGAAAATAAGAAATAGACTTAGACATAGCTTGTAATTCACTTTAAACACTGTTTTGATTGATATAACAGCGAGTACATTCATAATTCAAACCTGCCGCACTTCGGTATGAATTTCAGGAACTGATTACAATGATTTCGCTCCAACACCTATATATACTAATCAGATTCCGCTTGAAACACACAGACACCAGTTCAAGCGGAATAAGGAGATTGATGATTCCGCTTGAAAGTGACCAAGGTCATTTAAAGCGGAATAGCATTCTCAAGCAAAATCACCTTCAATTCAACCTAAAACTTCCTATTTTCTCGTACAACGTGCCCTGATCTAGCATATCTAGTACAAGACTCGATACAAGACAAAGTCGACAGATGCATGCACTAACAGACTTGTAACGCCCCATAAATCGGTTAATATTAAAATAAATGAAAGTGAACAAAAAACTAACTTAGTTGATGGGTTATGATAAGAGATAAGTTAAATGTTGGAAAAATGCTTGATTTAGATACTTATCAAACTTGGAAGGGGGTAATGTGTAAAGTTTTATTAATTAGGGATTTATAATGTAGAAACCCAAAAACACACACTCTTGTGTGTGTCTGGGATTGATCGAACAGGAGGAGCAAGGTGAAAACCCTTGCTCTTGCTAATTCACTCAATTGATCAAGGAATTTAAGTCTAATCTGTTGCATGTCTCAAGTTTTTCGATTATCTATGCATACATAGTGAAGTGGTAAGTTTAATTTTCTAAAAATGTGATTTGTAGAATGAGGGGCTAAACCCAATCTCGATTTCTTGTATCTAATGTGGGAAATCTGAGTTAGAATTGCTTTCTAGAACAAGAAAGATGTTTGATTTTAGGTTGCATGAGAGGTTGTAGTGAAAACCCACTTTGTGAAATTGTGTTATGATTAGGAAGATCATAATGATTATGATTGTATGTTATCTTGATATATGATCATGTTTGTAATACTTGAAGGCTAGATAAATTGATGTAGGAGGAAATAGTTATGCAAATTAGAATAGATGTGAATGTTGGATGATGATGAACTAGTAAAGATGTGCTTTAAAGACTTGTACCTTATACCTTAATTATGATGCCTACCAAGTGTTTGATGAAATGCTTAAGAGATGAATGTATGTGTAACATGGAAAATGGTAGAATGAAGTAGATAGACTAAATGAATGAATGAATGTTGTAATGTAGGTGTGAAGGAAGAAGGTACGAGCACTAGGAAAACGGAAGGCACACAAGACCGAGGTATGTTCCATTGCGTACGAAACCTTACTTAAATTTTGTTAATAATCGTGTAAAACAACCCTTGTTATAATGATTATGGTTATTAGTAAGAAGATAGCAAATCCCTTGCGGATTTGGTTATGTTAACGAAGGTTATAATAAGCTATGCAAGTCGACCGGTTCGAGTTGAACAAGTCGAGTAAGAATAAGGTACCATCCGTTTAGAATGGGTGGTCATGAATGCAATAACGAATGTATGAAGTTCAATTCGTTATACGGATAGAACGAAAGATTTATGTTGAAAGCAATTAACCCGATGTTACCGGGTCGTAAGTGGTATGCTTGAATCTCATTATGAGAGTATATGCCAAACCCACTTAATTGAGTAATCGAATGCGTTAGAGAAATGAGAGAACATAAACGAATGGAATTATAATGATGGTATTATAAGCGAAACAAGTATTATGATTAACTTATTAAAGCTTTGTTGTGAGTGTAGGTAAATCCTCATCTTAGGCGACTTGGAGAATTGGAGCGAGCACGTGTTCATGATATGTCATACCAAGCGCTTCCGCTAGTTTGCATTAATGTTTTGTGTCAAATACTTGTTCATTTTGTATAATCTTGTTAGTAACCATACTTTTCAAAGCTTGAAGTTATGGGTCCTAGTCGTGTTTAGTCGAATGGTTCTTAGACATTATCTTTTGGATATTGTACAAAACAGGGATACACTCGTTTTACGGACGGGTCATGCCCAATTTTTGTTTTAAAAATGTACTAGTGTTGTTAGAATTAAAGTCTTTAAATTAGTAAAGTTGGAATATTTTAAAAAGTTATACTTGAGATCGCCCTTGTATGTTATTTTATAAAGACGAGTAAGCAGTCCTTACATGTTGGTATCAGAGCCTAGGTTTGAGGGATTCGAGCAAGAGTAATAGTGCTTGAACTCAAACTGATGGCTCGTGCAAAAGTGTGCTCGCTCCAAGATCGCCAATGAGGTAACACGTTAGATTTTTGGTAAAATACTAGTATGAGAAACATGTTTTGGATGTAATATATAAGTTAAGTGCATGGATGAGTAAATATGGGGGCCATACGGGGAGTTCTAAGAACCGTATATCTGAAAACAAACCCGGGAAATAATCTAATTAGCCAAGTAATAACACTTCCTGGCTACGGATAAAATAGGCGATGGCCACTTTTTAGAGCCCGTCGCCGACGGAAGTTAAGGTCGTCGCCGACGGCTGTTAGAAATGCAATCCGCTGAAAATTGTTTGATTTGCTAGTTTTTCAGAATTAGGACTTTCGTATGATCTAAAAGATAATTAGAAAGTGATATAAGATCCTTATAAACATAAGGATAAGATGCTTAAGATCACAATCTGTGATCACAACGAAAAAGAATTCGTAAAGAAATGAAAGTAACGATGTGAATAACACAAGTTGAATGATGAGACTTAGATGATCAAGATATCGAATTACACGATTACAAATATAGTAAACAAAGGTCGAAGTATGTATTATATGGAAAGCTTATGACTTGTATTAAACGAAAACATGACATTGTGTAGATGGCTGATGCAAGAAACGTTAATGATGATGATGAAACGGCTCGTCAAGAAGCATTTAATAGCAAAGTCACAGAGGTGGCGGAAGGGGTTATGCAAGCTAATCTTCCACGATTGGCTCAAGAAGTAGAAAGTCGGGTGTTGGGAGTTGTGGATGCCATGATGACTAGCAAGATCGAAGAATTAAAAGAACTGATTGAAGGATCTAAAAGTAAAGGCAAAGAATGATGGTGCACGTACAAAGACTTCATGGTGTGCAATCCTGCAACGTATGATGGTAAAATCGATCCGATTGCATGCCAGAGATGGGTTTCAATTTATACGAAGTTGGTGTGATAAGGAAGACCAGGTGATGTTTGCTACTGGTCAACTTACTCTTCAGGCGAAAGATTGGTGGGATGCGCATAGTAAGGAAGTTGGGGAGGACAAGTTGCAAGAGATTACTTGGCAGGAATTCAAGGAACCTTTTATGAAATACCACTGTCCTCAGTTAGCCATTGATAAGATTCAGGAGGATTTCTTACGCCTCCGACAGAAAAATGAAATGATAAACGAAATATCAAACACGTTCATGGATAAGATGAAGTTTTGCGGAGACTTTGTGAAGACAGAAAGAATGAAGGTGAACCGCTTTTATGGTATACTAAAGGCGGAATTTAGGGAGTTCATCACTCCCTCAAAGTGTGAAACCCTTGACGAGCTTATCAATCTGGCAAGTGATAGAGAAATTGAAATTAAGAGGCAAGAAGAACGTGGTGAAAAGAGGTCGTTAGAAAAGGGGATAAATGCAAGTCCATCTAAGAAGGCGAGGTTCCAAGATCACGGAAAGAAAGATAAGTCGAAGGGTAGTATTACTCCTTGCAAGACATGTGGGAAGCTTCATACGGGGGAATGCCTTTTGGGTAAGAAGGGGTGCTACAAATGCGGTGAAGAAGGGCATACCTCCTACAAGTGCCCCAGCAACCCGAAGACTTGTTTCAACTGCTTCCAAAGGGGGCATGTTAAGTCAGAATGTCCTAAACTTCAGCAAGGGACGAAGAAAGAAGGAAAGAACGAGGATAGCTCTAGGGCGAAAGGAAGAATGTTCCAAATTACATCCGAAGAAGCTAAGTCTCACCCGAATGTGGTCTCAGGTATCTTCTTGTTAAATCCCTTGCTAGTATACGTATTGTTTGATACCGGAGTCACCATGTCATTCATTTCGAGTGAAAGAGTGCAACACCCTTCTTTTAGAATTGAAAGAATGATGACACCCTTAGAGGTAGAAATAGCCGATAGTAAAAATTATTTGTTGCACGAAATCTGTAGAAGTTGTAAGTTAACTATAGAAGATGTGGAATTTGACATTAACCTAATACATATGGTTTTGGGGGAATTTAAAGTAATAGTGGGTATGGATTGGATGTCCCAAAACCACGCAGAGATAAATTGTGAAAGTAAAACCATAACTGTCCAAACTCCGGGTGGAAATCAATTAAAAATCCAAGGTGTTGGTGCATTATATGTCTGTTAACTTTGTCTTGTATCGAGTCATGTATAGATTAGGGCACGGAAATTGAGAAAACAAGTATTTTAGGGTAATTCCGCTTGAAAGGTGCTTGATGACATTTCGAACGGGATTAGCAGTTCAAGCGAAATTACTAATTCCGCATGGAATTAGGTAATTCTGTTTGAATGTGTAATCCCGTTTGAGACTGCTTCAAGCGGAATTAGATGCCTATAAATACTGGACGTGTATGCTCATTTGAAACGGAATTAGGTCAAGGTTTCTGAGTCGAGGTGTTGTCCGTTTGTCATTTGAATCTGTAAAAGCTCAGAATCGATCAATAAGAAGATAATTAGAGGAAAACAAGCTGTGTTACGTCAAATTCACTGATTCCGCCTTTGTTTTTGATGTTGAACTCTTCATATTGACTTGTTAGGGTCACACGACGATCCAACAAAGTGGTATAAGAGCTCAGGACGAGGAGTTCATACCAATTCAGCTTGATTTCATCGGATTCTCTCACTTCTACTCTTTCTTTTCTGATTTGAACGAGATTTAATGGTTGAAATGGCTTAAAACTTACACATATCAAGCGAAACATAGTTTTAATTAATTCGTGAAAAATTTGGACCATAATTCGAACAAATTTTGATAAAAACTTGTAATTCCGCTTGAACAACTGATAAAAAATGCTGAGGTCATCGTAATTCCGCTTGAACTTGCACGTGTGATTTCAAACGAAATTAGCTATTCTGGTTAATTCCGCTTGAAATTGTTGTTGATTTCATACGGAATCACATATTCCGTTTGAAAAGTTCTGTCTAATTCCGCTTGAAATCAGATTCCGTTTGAAAGTTCAAACGAAATTAGTGATTTCGCTTCAAAACCTGATTCCGTTTGAAATTTCAAACGAAATTAGCTATTTCGTTTCAAAACCTGATTCCGTTTGAGTGGGTATCTCGTTTGAGCAGCTATTCCGCTTGAAAAGCAATTCCGCTTGAAAAGCTGATTTCGCTTCAGCTAATTCCGTTTGAATATGTCTTTATCAAAAATCAAAATTTTTCTAAGTGTTTGTTAATTGTTTCAGATACTTGAAGATGGATGAGTTCATGAATCCGTTCTATGATGTTTTTGCCTTTGCTGGAAATGGTGGAGATGATATTTCAAACGACACGTCAAAGAACACAAATGAGAATGCTCCTAGTGCGAGAAAGACTCTTTCGGATGCATTAAGTGTTGAGAGTGCTTATGGGATGTACAACAAACCTCCCAAGTTGATGGCGATAGAAGATTACAATAAACGGGCGAAAAAGTTTGAAGAATGGCTCAAAGCATTTGCATATCCAAGTTGGAAGATGTTGAAGAATGGTTTTGTTATGGGAAGATCAGATTTTGAGAATTTGACAGAAAATGACGAAATAGACAGATATGTTGCTGAACAGAAGTGCATTGCCTTAATTCATCAGTCCGTGAGAGACGACATCATAGCATTGATTGAATACACAAATTCAACAGATCTTTGGGAGAAATTAAGAGTTAAATGTGGGGTAGTGCAGAAATAGTCAAAAACAAAATGAAATTGTTAAGAAAAGAGTTTGATCTTTTTGGTTGTTTGAAAAATGAGTCTGTTTCTAAGATGATTGAAAGATTCGGACATCTGAAATGGAGCTGGCAAGACATGGAATCATTTATTCTCGTGAAGAATTAGTTGATAAGCTGTTTGACTCCTTGCAGGATGACAAAGACTGGCAGTACTTTGCATTGATGCTAAAGAATACAATCGAGTTGGAAAAACTGACAGTTGATCTGTTAATTGAAAGACTGGAGAGTCATGAGCTGGAGCTCAAGAAATCATTCAAAGTCAACAATTCATCATATCAGCAGAATGTTGGGTTGTATTACAGAGGAGATATGATACCGAAGAATGCATATCCTAAGACAGCTTTCTCAACTGAAGGTTCTTACAAGTCAAATCAAGAAAGTTCGAGCAGTGGTTTTCATAGTGGTTCATCATCAACAACTCCAAGCCAATCTATTCCGAAGAATCTATTCTAGTGTAATATTGCTGTGGATCTGAAGAATGCACAAAACTTCAGTGAGGAATCTGCAAAACAACAAATGGTGTTCTTAGCGTCTGTTCTAGAGTCGTACGAGAGCCTGGTTGCGGGTAAGATTGGAAACACAAACCTCACCAAGGAGGATTATGACCAGATCGACCTAGAAGAGATGGAGTTGATCAACATCAGGTGGTGTATGGCTAGTGCGGTTAGACGAGCCCAAAGGTTCATGGAGATTATGGGCATACATTCAATTGGCGGACCTTCTACCAAACTAGGGTTTGATAAATCAAAGGTCACGTGCTTCAGATGCAACCAAAAGGGACATTTTAAACGCGAATGTCGAAATGCACCTGGTGATGATACTGCAAATTCATTCAGAGAGGATTACTACAAAAGAGCTATATACCATCAAAATAAATCTGAATCCCCCAGAATAAAGCAGCTTGAAGATACTCCCAAAGAAAAATCAAGAGCTCTTGCTGTTATTCATGATGATGAGGGATACGATTGGAGCGATGTGTTACCAGAGGAGGATGCAGTAGGCTATGCGTTTGTAGCAAAACCTGTTCCTTTCAGAGATAGTTGAAATGAAAAAGAGAACTACATCAACAGGAAGGCGAAAGCTGTAGATAGGATGGTTAGAATGTCTCGTATATACAATGAAGCAAAGAGGGCGAAAAGATGGGATGCTGATAGAGAATGTTACCTAGATCCTGATGGTAACATAGCTGTTGATTCAAAGACTATTGATCTTGAAACTGTCATCAAACAAGTTGCTGAAGAAGAAGAATCCTTACAGAGAGAATGGTGGGGAGGAGGAGAAACTGAAAAAGTTGAAGAAAAAGAGAAAAAAAAGGAGAAAGAGCAGCAGCCAAAGAAAATTGATAATGGAATTATTGATACGACACAAGAGTTTACCGCTGAGAATTTGAAGAAGATGGCTAACAAAGTGTTCGCTGCAAAAGAACTAGAGGTAGTTTCTGATTCTGGCACTGAGTCCAAAAACAAGGTCAGTCAGAATGGTGCTATCAAAGAGTCAGGTAAGAATGATAAAATTGAGAGTGACTGCAAAAATTGCATGAAATATTGCAAGGTTTGTAGTACAATTGCTTACCACAAAGGTAAAAAGATTGAGGATCTGACAAAAAGAGTCAGAGATGTGGAGGATCAGATCTTAAACCGTGATAAAATGTTAAAAGCTTCAAATGATCGCATAAAAGAGCTAACTGAGAAAATCGAAAATGATAAAATTGAAGTAGAAAGGGTTAGGAAAGAAAACAAAAGTTGATTCATGAAAATCGTCAACTTTCAGAAAATTTTGAGATGCTAAAACGAACGGTGAAAGATTCTGATGAAAGAAATGGTAAGACATGTACAGAAAATGTGCAATTAAAAGGAGTTCTTAGGGTTAAAGAAGAGTTAATCAACCAACAACTGGATGAGATTGCTAAGTTGAAGCTTCAGTTTCAAGAAGCTAAAATTGAAAATGAACGCATCCAGTTGAAACTGAACAGTTACAGCTCCGCAAGTTTTGTTCTTCAACATATTGTTCCTAAACCGATTGGAAAGAACAAAGTAGGCGAAGATGTTTATGAAGATGGAACTGGGATTGGGTTTCATCAAGTTCCGCCACCTGTTCTAAACAATTATTCAAAGAAAATTTCACGGTTGGTTAATGATGAAGATGAAAATGAGGTTAAACTTCCAGACACAATTGATGTTACATTCACTTCATCATCTTCATCATCCGATGAAAGAAGTGTCCAATTTGAAGTTGTTAAAAGTGTGGTTGAAAGTGTTTTAAAATCTGAAAGTGACACTACTGAGGATGATGAATGCTTTCTGGATAAATACATTCCGAGGATGATGAATGCTTTCTGGATAAATACATTCCGAAATCAAAATCCAAAAACAACTTACGTGATGAACCGAGTCTGGATCTGATAAGTTGTATTCGGATCGTGATTTTCCTATAGAGAATGTGAATGTTGGTAAATTGAGAAATGTGTTCAAGTTGATTGAAATTGATGTGTCTGAAATTGAAGGTTTGAGAAATGCGAAAAGGCAATTGAATTTTGAAAAAGATAAAGCTTACTATAAAAAACCTGTTGTTCCACCGCGTTTTTATATCAATTATCAAAACAGATGGTTGGGTGGTTATCAGGGTGGTAAGAAAAATCAAAGAAAGAACTTTCAAAATAAAAAGTTTGTTGAGAAGAAAATATTTGTGACAAGTTCAAGTTCACTTTCTGAAGAAGAGTCTGAAATATTTTGAAAATCAAACAAAGAGTTTTTTGAGAAGAAGGCCTCACAGCCCCAGACTGAAGGCACAAGTCGAGTAGCTAATACTCGTACATGCTTTAAGTGCAACAAAGTTGGACACATTGCACGAAAGTGTACCAATTTCAAGCCTAAGTCTGAAGTTGCTAAGAGTCAGAAAAAGAAAGCTGATGCAAAAGGCAAAGCACCAATGGTTGTTGAGAAAAAGGTTTTGAAAAATGACAATGCCAAATTCAAAACTGAACCTGTAAAGAATGTGGTAACTAAAACTGTCAAATTTTACAAACGGGTTGCTTCACCTCAACAAGCATGGAAACCAAAATCAGTTGAAAAGAAACCAAGTTCTCCAAAACCAGAGGTTTCTGAGATAGAAAAACAATCATCTTCTACCACTCCGGTAAAGATGAATGCTCCTGTGGATTACTATGAGAAAATTGACAAAGAAGAGTCTATGGTTTCTGAAAAGAAAAGTGTATCAAAGAAAGACCAATCATCTGGTCAACCTCTTAAAAATGATTTCTTTTTGTACAAAGAGGTTGAGATTGGGTCTGAGGAGAGCTTAAAGATGAATGATAAAAATTTTCCGCCACTTTACACTATAAAATCTCACCTCAAAGTCCAGTTACCTGAGTCCAAAGAGGCTTGGGTGGCAACAAAATCTCACTAAGTGTTTGTGATATGTGCAGGAGCTTCCAAGATCCGTTTCACGTTGGATTATGGATAGTGGAGCTTCTCGGCACATGACGGGGAAGAAGACCCTATTGTATGATGTTAGGGGGTTTAATGGAGGTTATGTAGGTTTTGCAGGCAATCAAGGTGGTCGAATAATTGGTGAATATAGAACCGAGAACATATAAGGAAGCACTTACTGAAGACTCTTGGGTCAACGCGATGCAAGAGGAGCTGAGTCAGTTTGAGAAGTTAGGAGTGTGGAAATTGGTAAACTTGCCTGATTGTCACAGGAAGATCAACACCAAGTGGGTGTTTAAGTGCAAAAGAGATGACCAAGGGGTTATTATTCATAACAAAGCTCGACTCGTAGTCCAGGGTTTCAGTCAGCAGGAAGGTATAGATTTCACTGAAGTGTATGCTCCAGTTGCTAGACTTGAAGCGATCAGAATCTTCCTAGCATTTGCATCTTGGAAAAATTTCAAAGTATATCAGCTAGATGTTAAATCGGCGTTTCTATATGGGAAGGTAAAAGAGGAGGTATATGTCGGACAGCCACCGGGCTTCACCGACCCAATCCACAAAGACAAGGTTTATTTGCTGGATAAAGCGCTGTATGGTTTACACCAGGCCCCAAGAGCTTGGTATGAGACTTTGTCTCAACACCTGCTAGCCAACAGCTTCATCCGTGGAAAAGTGGATGCCACTCTCTTCACCAAAGAAGTCGACGGACATCTTCTGATTGTTCAGATATACGTGGACGACATCATATTTGGGTCAACAAATGAACAACTCTGCAAAGATTTTGAAAGAGTTATGAAGCAAAAATTTGAAATGTCATCAATGGGTGAGATGAAATTCTTCTTGGGATTACAGATTGATCAACTGCCTAAGGGAATATTCATACATTAAACAAAGTACGTTCATGATATCTTGGACAAATTTGGGATGTCAGGTTCTACTCCAGCTTCCACCCCGTTAGCAACAAACCATGGAATAAATCCTGATCTCACCGGAGAGAAGGTAGATGAAACGTTGTATCGTTCCATGATCGGTTCGCTGATGTATTTGAGAGCTTCAAGACCCGATATTATGTATCCAACCTGCCTCGCAGCAAGATTTCAATCTAACCCAAGAGCTTCGCATATGGTGATTGTGAAAAGGATATTACGCTACCTGAAAGGAACTCCATCACTGGGGTTGTGGTATCCAAGAGAAGGCGACTTTACGCTCGAAGGGTATTCCGATTCCGATTTTGGAAGTTGCAAAGTTAACGCTAAATCAACAACAGCGGGGTGCCAGTTCTTTGGATCACGATTGGTCACCTGGCAATGCAAAAAGCAGACCTCTGTGGCTTTATCTACCTGTGAAGCTGAGTATGTATCTGCTAGCTGTTGCTGCTCTCAGATCTTGTGGATCCAGCAGCAGATGCTCGACTACGGTTTGCAATTTTTAAACACCCCTATCTTTGTTGATAATGAGGCAGCGATAAATATTACTAAAAATCATGTTCATCACGCTAAAACGAAACACATTGAAATTCGCCATCACTTCATTCGCAACTGTTTTTAGAAGAAGTTGATACGAATTGAGAAAATCCACATTGACGAATAAAAAGCAGATTTACATACCAAAGCGTTTGATAAAACTCATTTTCAATATTTGCTAAAATTGAACGGTATGAAGCTTTTATCGGTATTGGAAAAGATTCTTGGCGTTGATGAAGGAGACATTGTAGATGATGATGTTGAGAAGCAATCTGCAATGGTTTGTCGATTTTTTACTTGTATTAATATTTAGGGGGAGTATAGAAAATATTTTCAGAAAATACAAAAACAGTAAAAAATTTCAAAAATCCAAAAACATGAGATATTTTCAAAATAACAAAAACAATAGAAAACAAGAAAAGAGCTTGTGTAAAAAGGGAAAATGATAGTACATCGGCTTGACAGTTACGGTATGCTAAAGATATGTAAAGTTTAAATAGTTTTAAACAGTCTCGCTGATGATGTGCCGATAGGTTTTTACACATTTAGTAGGTTTGTTCGGGATATAAACCTAAATCTTTACTTACTTATTTCATGGGGAACACTACTTGGATATATAGGTAACCCCTGAAATCTTATTTGAAAGATCCTTTTTTCTGAGATACTAGGTCTTTATACTCAGTGATATTTGGGGTATTATCCCGGGACTTCTGATTTTGTGGAAGTAATGGCCTAGTCCCCGTATAATACTTTACGCTTGCTTGAAACATAGCATCTCCATCAGCATAAAAAATGATGAAACATTAAAAAATGCTAATCATGTGCTGTTGAAGAAAAGATCCTCTAAAAGGGACACACCAAGAGTCGAAGCCGTCATCTCTCTGCTGAACGGAAGTTCTGACCTGAGCTCTCACGGCCCTCGCAATTTAACCCCTTACAGATATCATCTGTGGTATATTCACCTGTAAGACTGAATATTGGGATTTGGATACGGGAGTATATTCAAGAGGTGGGACACATGAATGAGTTTAAGTTCTTAACTCACCGAATTCGTATCCTGGACAGATTGAAAATTGTGTGAAAATTTAAGTGGATCAGTATATTGACAATCTAAGTGAATTGTTTAACTGTGAGTATGTAATTAAAGCTTAACGGTACTTGTGACTTGTCGAATAGCTGATATGATTCCCTAACACGCTCACCAAAAAATATGTTTGTAAATAGTTTACATTTACTGCATTTTATTTCTGTATTTCATTTCTAGTTTAGAAACTTTATTAAAAATCCAAAAAGATTTTACATTTCTGCTTTATTTTCCGACAAACCAAAGTGGAGAGTTGATCTTCAGATTTGAAGTTTGAAGCAGATGCAGGAAGTTTCTGAGCTGGATGATGAGTTGGGAGCTTATCATGTTAAAACTTGTGAAATTGAAAAGTCAAAACAAGTTCATTAATTTGAAACTTGTAAATTTCAGAAAATTGTTGGAACTAGTTTATACAAATGTCAGTGTGATTTGTCTCAGATCAACCAAGGTCATTAAATTGGACTTGGTAGACAAATTAAGTTCTCAGGGTCATTAATTTGGACCTGAATACTTAAGTAGATTTCTATTTCTTACAAAAACAACAAATGAGATTGAATGGTAAGTTTTGATTGAAACTGTTATTGTCATATATCTTATATTTAGATAGAGATTGTGCAGGTAACAGGTATGAGTTTTTGAAAGCAGCTAAGCAAAATCCCAGCCTACTGATAGGGGGAGTCTGAAGATTTATAGTCAGATGCAGTTCCTAGATCTACATTCAAGGGGGAGCTTGATGGTTATTAAAGATTTAGATTCTGTGATTCATGCTAGCTGTTGATAGAAGAAGCGGATAATTGAAGGAAGCTTTTACAATGTCAAATCAATTTGGAAAGACAGTCAAGACTGATCAAGACTGAAGACTCGATCCTGAAGACTTCGTCAACATCCAAGGGGGAGTCTGTTGGTGCATTATTTGTCTGTTAACTTTGTCTTGTATCGAGTCATGTATAGATTAGGGCACAGAAATCGAGAGAACAAGTATTTTAGGGTAATTCCGCTTGAAAGGTGCTTGATGACATTTCAAACGGAATTAGCAGTTCAAGCAAAATTACTAATTCCGCATGGAATTAGGTAATTCCGTTTGAATGTGTAATCCCGTTTGAGACTGCTTCAAGCGGAATTAGATGCCTATAAATACTGGACGTGTATGCTCATTTGAAACGGAATTAGGTCAAGGTTTCTGAGTCGAGGTGCTGTCCATTTGTCATTTGAATCTGTAAAAGCTCAGAATCGATCAATATGAAGATAATTAGAGGAAAACAAGCTGTGTTACGTCAAATTCACTGATTCCGCCTTTGTTTTTGATGTTGAACTCTTCATATTGACTCGTTAGGGTCACACGACGATCCAACACAAGGAGAAAGAAACGTAGAAGCGAAACTATGTACTATAGCCCAAGCAGTCAAGTATGTAATCAACGGAAGTAGGGCCTACTTAGCTTACGTGGTGGACGCTCAACGAGATCTCTCGAAGATTGAAGATGTCGAAATAGTGAATGAGTTTTCGGACGTATTTCCGAAAGAGTTGTCGGGACTCCCTCCCGAACGGGAGATAGAGTTCCAAATTGAGTTAAACCCAGGTGCAAAACCGGTAGCTAAGGCTCCATATAGGCTAGCCCCCACCGAGATGCGGGAGCTAATGACACAATTGCAAGATCTTCTCGACAAAGGCTTCGTACGCCCGAGCGTGTCGCCTTGGGGAGCGGCTGTATTATTCGTTAAGAAGAAAGATGGGTCGATGCGCATGTGCATCGATTACAGAGAATTAAATAAAATGACCGTGAAGAACCGCTACCCTTTACCTAGAATTGACGATCTTTTTGATCAATTGAAAGGGGCGAGTTGGTTCTCTAAGATAGACCTGCGTTCGGGGTATCATCAAGTTAGAGTGCGAGAAGAAGATATTCCGAAGACCGCGTTCAGAACCCGATATGGGCATTACGAATTTCTAGTTATGTCCTTTGGATTGACGAACGCGCCAGCTGCATTTATGGATCTTATGAACCGGGTATGTCGACCTATGTTGGATAAATCTGTGATTGTGTTCATAGATGATATTCTAGTCTACTCGCAAAGTAAGACTGAACATGCGAGACACTTGTGTGAAGTACTTGAAGTCCTCCGTAAGGAGAAACTTTACGCAAAATTCTCAAAATGCACCTTTTGGCTCAGAGAGGTGCAGTTTCTCGGCCACGTGATAAACTCGAAAGGTGTCTTGGTTGATCCATCGAAGATTGAGGCAGTAATGAAGTGGGTTTCCCCAAAAACTCCAACTGAAGTAAGGAGCTTTTTAGGCCTTGCTGGCTATTATAGGAGGTTTATACAAGACATTTAAAAAATAGCGTTACCCTTAACGAAGTTGACGAGGAAGAAGGAGAGGTTTGTGTGGGGCAAAGATCAAGAAGAAGCCTTTCACGTGTTAAAAGAAAAGTTGTCTAGCTCTCCGGTATTAACACTCCCAGATGGAACGGAAGATTTGATTGTCTATTCAGATGCTTCACATCAAGGTTTAGGTTGTGTTTTAATGCAAAGGGGAAAGGTTATCGCGTATACATCAAGACAACTTAAACCGCATGAAGGAAACTACCCAACTCACGACTTAGAGTTGGCGGCAGTAGTTTTCACCTTAAAGATCTGGAGGCATTATCTCTACGGTGCAAAATGTACAATCTACTCGGATCACAAAAGCCTCAAATACTTCTACGAGCAGAAAGATTTAAACATGAGGCCAAGGAGATGGTTAGAACTTATCTATGACAACTGGCACAAAACTGGTAATTCCCGTACACTTTAATTGTTATTTAATGACTGCAGTTATGTGCTTAAATGTCAGCATTGACTGATTACATGCTAAACAAGTGAATTCATGCACGTTGTGTACTACAAAATATTGCTTTATGCATAAACGAGAGCGTTGCGTCAGAAATACTAGTAAACTCACCGGTAAGACACACTGTGTCAACAGAACTGCAGAAAGGTGTCAAACATTAAAATTGGAACCTAGGTGTAGGTCCAACGACAAGAATACATTATAACCCAAGAATACAAACAAGGGTTTCCATATATACCTTACGGAAGCTAAAATACGCACTAAAAAGCACCCGAAACGCACTTTAAGTGCAGAATTTTAATAAATTCAGCTCAATTCAGCATTTAAACATATGAATATCATACAGATATTATGTTTTGTTATCTAGAATACTTCCCTAAGTGTCGGGAATTGAAGATGTTACAAAAAGATACTTAAAAGACACTAAAAGGTGTAGTTTAGCACTTTAACAAACCGGTATATAACCGAATAACCGGATATAATCCGGAATACCTAAATATTAGTAGAAGCATTGTTTTATTATCTTTAAGCTAGTTATGATCCCCGAACACTCTAGCACCCACTAAAATACCTACCAACTATCTAACCTAACTAAATACTTAGCTTTGGATCATAAACTAACTATATGGTTAATATTTACAACTAGACCCCCCCCCCCCCCATGCCTAAAATCAGCCCACATGGCCTAATTAGGGGATTTTACATGATCTTGCAAGATTACAATTGATACCTTATTAAATCTTGCCTTGTACTTTGGAGACACTTTACACAAGGGATTATGTTGAATGTCTAGTTAAACCTCTAGTCCATCATTCTCTTTCCTTCATCACAATTTCACCTCCATCTCCCTCTTCCTCTCTTCTCTTGGTCTCGGCCAAGAACATCCACCACACCACCATCCTTTTTAAGCTTCCATCTTCTATTCTAAGGTGCTATTAAGGTGTAAGAAGGTCGCTAACGAAGCTCGGTGCAAGCGGATCTTGAAGGACCTTCACCATCTTCTTATCCACCACATTTGTCCTCTTGAACTCCCCTAGCCTTGTGCTAGTAGTAAGTGCTTCTAATCATCATCTTGATCTTGTTTATGGTGGTTAATAGGTGATTTAATGGTTAAAAATTATGAACACTAAACTTGAAACTTGAATAAATGTAATTTAATGGATCATCATCTAGACATGCTAGGTCATGTTCAAGAACATGAACTAGTAGGATGCTAGTGTTAGAAATATGAAGGATGATGAAACCATCCACCCATAAACTTGAAACTTGAATAAATGTAATTTTTCTTGGAAAATAAGGTTACAAGCTTGTAGATCTAAAGATCTACAAGTGGTTTTTCGGAAGAACCAAGTGGAAAATACTAGATTGTTAAAAACCCGGATCTTGTATGAACAAAAATCATTTTTAGTAAGTAAACAAGTGTATAAGCACTTGTGTAGAAACAAAATTCCACAAAGAAATATTTTTGAAATTCATGACTAGAAGTTGTGAAAACACATACTCTTTAAAAATAAAGTTTTTAAGAAACTAAACATATTTTTAAAGGTAACAAGACTTACTAAATGTGCTAGTAAGTTACTACATATTTTTACAAACTTTCAAGTTCATAAGTTGTGATATATGCTTGTTTTGACAAGTTTGATAAATAAATATTGTGTTGTTGAGATTGTTGTTGATTTTAAAAGAAAATAAACACATGTTTTGAAAATATGGGAATCCTCCATTTTTAGGGGAAACTCTGCCAAAATTTTTATAAATTTTGACACTTAGAAAAATATAAGTTTTTGAGAAACTTATTCCCTAAAAATGTATCTAAAAATATTACCAAGGTTTCCCTAATTTTTGGTGATAAGAAATGATGATTTCTTCAAGATTAAAATTTATATTAAGTATGTATATTTTTCAGAGAAAAGTATATATTATTTGATCACCAACTTTTATGCTAAGTGTATGTTGTATGTATTATACTTGATAGTGTATTAGAACTTGAAAATACACTAAATACTCATGAGAAGTATAAACACAAAATACACATGCAACATACGAGATACATAATTCGGGTGCAAAGTGCAAAACACGAGATGCTTATATTAAATTTTGAGAAAATAATATAAGTAAGATACTTAGTTAAAAATATAAAATATTTTTAACACAACAATACAAATACAAAAGAGAGTGACTGTACTTGTGCGGCACAAGTCTAGTGACTAACGTTAAGAAAACGCGTATAGGTCACGACATTAATTAAGTAAATCCGGTGGAGTTACGACGCAAGGAACGCAAAGTTGTGAGTCCATGCTCCCCCTTTCCTTTTAACTGTTTTCAGTTTTATAACTTCGGGGGTGAAATACATGTTACAAATATTACTATGTTTACAATTGGTATGATAACAAGAAGCACACTTGGTGAGAACGAGTACCAAGTGTGATGAGATATAATAATACATGAAGCGCACTTGGTGAGACCGAGTACCAAGTATGATGCGTTATGAGAAATGATACGAGAAATCGTGTCACGAATAGGGTACATAAGCACCATTAATCAACAATATACCTAGACCGCAGAACCAAAGGTTAGATCTAACGGGTGCCGGGCAGCCACACTCTTGGTGAGGACGAGTACCGAGTAGTGCTTTTGTGTCTCATAATATGCCAACTAGAAAAATGCCTAAGGTTTGGTGACTTCCTATGTCGTATCACATGTTAATGGCCTTGCAACCCATTAACAATCCTGATACTTTCAGGAATACTTTATTTACATAAGATTCATACCATACTAAAACTTGATTTATACTTGAGTACGTGGGGTACACAAGTAAACTTGATTTATACATGAGTACGTGGGGTACACAAGTAAACTTGAATTATACATGAGTACGTGGTGTACACATGAAAACTTGATTTATATATGAAAACTTCATTTATACATGACACAAACTATGTTTTCATACAAAGTATACAAACGTGAAATACAAAAACTGCACGAATTCACACCAACATTATGTTGACGTTTTTCCAAAAACTCACATGTATTTCAGGTAACTAGAAGTGGATGTGCGTGCGGTCTTGCTTATGCTCTTGGATGTCATCTATGTTTAAGTTAAATAAAGTTGTAACTTTTAAGACAATATTATATCTCGTGTTGTAAACACTTGACTTATGTTTTCAGTAATGTGATGTTTGAAGTTATTTTTGAGCATGTAGTATGTTTACTTTTCGTATGCAATGAGAACCTTTCATGATCACACCTCGTGCTTCCGCCGCAGAAAGGGGTGTGACAGATTGGTATCAGAGCTGCGATTGTAGTGAACCAGGATTCCTTCTCGAGTCTAGTTTACAATCTCTAGGATCCTTTCACGAAAACAATTTTTCAAAGAGTTTTCATTGCATAAAACATCCCGCGACATCCACTACCTGAAACTGTCTACACGAGTCGAGAAAAGACACTACGAGACTTAGGGTGCACCGAAGTAGCACTTGTCTTTAACTGAGAAATTACTTGCAATTATGTGTGATAATTAGCATATACTAGAAGTAGAATGTCACAAGTATACGTGACTTTACCTGAGAGCGATGGCCTATCTGAAGGAAGAGATACGCGGATGAAACGAACTGTGCGGACTGGGCAAGGAGTTACGTAATTATGGATGCATACATAATTATGGAATTCAGTGCACAGAAACCACAGCAAGTCTTGTCACGTATAGATTCCCTTAGTGCTAGCCTATTAAATACTCTGCTAGAGTAATAATTGTTTGATGTCACTTATGTGGTATATACCTGTAAATATATATATATATATATATATATATATATACTACTACTATCTAGTATGACGATATCAAACAAATGTCTAACCCTGTTGTGTTATGTTCTGTCAGAACATGGCACCCAGGAAAGCTGTGAATGCTCGCAATGACGATCAACCCCCTCCTCCCCTTCTACCGAGGACTTCTGAAGAGCTGAACGCTCTACTGGAGGAAAGGATCTCCGCTGCTATCGCCCAATACGAGGCGAACCGTACTGTAGACAGTGGAGGACCAAGCAACGCTAGACGTAATGGGAACGGAGATTCATCTGGAGGCAACGCAGCTCAAGGTAACCTTAGGACGATGTACTAAGCATGGAGAAATTTATGAACGGTCCTTGTTTGTCGCTGGACGGAGAAGACTGAAGCTACTATCCGCATGAGCAAGTGTACCGCGGATCAACAAGTCACAT
Organism: Helianthus tuberosus; assembly: GCA_030545235.1. Lineage (NCBI taxonomy): Eukaryota > Viridiplantae > Streptophyta > Magnoliopsida > Asterales > Asteraceae > Helianthus > Helianthus tuberosus. Next base: position 144,373,705 of record CM060359.1, on the reverse strand, counting down.
TTGCTACTGGGTTGTTTGTCGATGAAGCTTTGACTTGGTGGAACTTACAAGTCTAAACCTTGGGCGATGATGCCGCTTATGGCCTAACTTGGGATGAACTGAAGGAAAGAATGAGAGAGAAGTATTGCTCTCGTGCAGAACTTCAAAGACTAGAAACAGAGTTCTGGCACTTGACTATGGAAGGTGCTGACATTAATGGTTATACTCGAAGGTTCCATGATCTGTCTAGAGTGCTTCCTTACATGGTGACTCCTGAATTTAAGCGTTTTGAACGCTACATTTGAGGACTGGCCCCAGAGTTTCGTGGCATGGTAACTTCGGCCAAACCTCAAACGATCACCGAGGCTGTAACTCGGGCTGTCAGCCTGACTGAAGATTGTGTTCTTATGAAGAAGTTATCACTAAACCCAACAGAGAAGACCGAGACACATGCTAAGTCGTCCGGTGATAAGAAAAGGAAACATGCAAACCTGAATCAAGCAACTCGCAACAACAAGGGTTTCAACAAGAAGTGCGATACTAACCCGCCTCAGGAGACGAAGACCCTTGCAACCAAAGGATACCAAGGCACCATGCCTAAATGCCAAAAATGTAAGTTTCATCATGAAGGAGCTTGTCGCATTCCGAGGTGCAACAAATGTGGTAGATTGGGTCATCAAACAGAAGACTGTTGGGGAAAAGGAAAGAACCGGAATGGAAATGGTGCTGGTAACAAGAACGGTAACGGGAAAGGGCGGAACCAAGGATATTTCAGTTGTGGAAGCAATGATCATTTCATGAAGGACTGCCCAAAGGGAAACAATGCTCAGGCTTGAGCATTTGTGATTGGAGCAAAGGACGCACGCGAGGACCCTAACGTGGTCACCGGTACGTTTCTCATTAACAATCACTTTGCATCCATATTATTTGACACTGGCGCCGATTATAGCTTCATGTCTGTGGAATTTAAACGCATGCTTGGAATAGAATCTAGCAGATTAGAAATTCCTTATTCCATAGAACTAGCCAATGGTAAACTTGTTGAATCGGGTGAAGTTGTTAGAGGCTGCACACTAGAACTTGGTGAACGAAGATTTAGCATCGACCTCTAACCTATTCAATTGGGTAGCTTCGATGTAGTAGTCGGAATGGACTGGTTGTCCAAGAATAAAGCTGAGGTTATTTGTCATGAGAAAATCATTCGCATCCCTTTTGCAAATGATGAAACTCTCATCGTACATGGAGAAAGACGAAACGTGCCTCTACGAATCATCAATTGTATGAAGGCACAAAAGTGCTTATGGAAAGGATGTGTCGCTTTCCTAGCACACGTTATAGACAAGAAGGTTGTGGAGCCAAAACTCGAAGACATTCCTGTGGTGAAGGAATTCCCTGATATTTTTCCCGAAGATCTGCCAGGGCTACCTCCGCAGCGACAAGTCGAATTTCATATAGATTTGGTTCCAAGAGCCGCTCTTATGACCAAGGCTCCCTATCGACTTGCGCCATCCGAAATGCAAGAATTATCTACACAACTCCAGGAGTTGTTGGATAAAGGATTCATAAGGCCAAGCTTCTCACCCTGGGGAGCTCCAGTATTGTTCGTGAAGAAGAAGGATGGAACATTGCGAATGTGTATTGATTACAGGGAACTGAACAAGCTCACGATCAAGAATCGATATCCACTACCAACGATTGATGACTTATTTGATCAATTGCAAGGATCAAGCTACTATTCCAAGATCGACCTTCGATCTGGATACCATCAGTTAAGAATACAGGAAGAAAGCATACCAAAGAGTGCATTCCGAACGCGTTATAGACACTACGAGTTCCTTGTGATGCCATTTGGGCTGACGAATGCACCCGCGGTCTTTATGGACCTGATGAACCGTGTATGCAAACCATATCTCGATAAATTCGTGATTGTATTTATCGATGATATCCTGATTTACTCGCGAACGAAAGAAGAGCATGAGCAACATCTCAGAACTATTCTGGAACTACTAAAGAAAGAGAAGCTTTATGCAAAGTTCTCGAAATGCGAATTCTGGATTCGCGAAGTACAATTTCTTGGTCACGTTGTGAATGAGAAGGGCATTCATGTAGACCCGTCCAAGATAGAAGCAAAAAAGAATTGGGAAGCTCCCAAGACCCCAACTGAAGTTCGACAATTTTCGGGCTTAGCGGGCTATTATCGGCGATTCATCGAGAATTTCTCAAAAATAGCTCAACCGCTAATGACCCTTATTCAGAAAGACAAGAAATACGACTGGGGTTACAAACAGGAAGAAGCCTTCCAGCTACTTAAAAACAAGCTATGTGATGCACCGATACTATCATTACCCGAAGGCACTGAAGACTTCGTGGTATACTGCGACGCTTCATGACAAGGCTTGGGTTGCGTGCTCATGCAGCGCCAAAAAGTCATCGCTTACGCTTCAAGACAGTTGAAAGTTCATGAAAGAAACTACACCACTCATGACCAGGAGCTGGGAGCAGTGGTATTCGCCTTGAAGATCTGTCGACACTATCTATATGGTACTCGATGTACAATCTTCACAGATCACAAAAGCTTACAACACATATTTGATCAGAAGGAATTGAATATGCACCAGCGGCGATGGGTTGAGCTGCTAAATGATTATGATTGTGAGATTAAGTACCATCCTGGAAAGGAAAATGTTTTAGCAGACGCATTAAGCCGAAAGGAAAGGGTCAAGACCCTAAGGGTTCGAGCACTGGAAATGATGATTCGAACGAACCTCACTGCACGCATCCGTGATGCGCAACAGGAAGCTCTTAAGATGGAAAATTTTAAAGCTGAATACCTTCGGGGTGCATTGAAATACATGGTGCCAAACGAAGAGGGAGCCTTATACTTCAAGAAGCGTATTTGGGTTCCACTCTATGGTGGCATACGAGAAGTCATCCTTGATGAAGCCCACAAATCGAGATATTCAATCCATCCAGGATCGGACAAAATGTATCAAGACTTGAAGGAATATTACTGGTGGCCGAGACTTAAAAGCGATGTTGCTGTTTATGTTGGAAAATGCCTAACCTGTGCCAAGGTTAAGGCAGAATATCAGAAATCGTCCGGCCTACTACAACAACCAGAGATACCCCTGTGGAAGTGGGAGGAAATCTCGATGGACTTCATCACGAAATTACCCAAGACCCCTAGAGGGCACGACATGATATGGGTAATAGTTGATCGGTTAACAAAGTCTGCGCACTTCCTACCGATCCGAGAAAAAGACAGCACTGGAAAGCTTGTTGAGATATACTTAAGAGAAATTGTGGCACGACATGGAGTGCCAATCTTAATTATTTCAGACAGAGATGGACACTTTGTCTCAAGAATCTGGCAATCATTTCAGGAAGCCGTTGGATCTCAGTTAGATCTAAGCACGGCATTCCATCCACAAACAGACGGCCAGAGCGAACGGACTATACAAACGTTAGAAGATATGCTTCGCGCATGTGTCATGGATCTAGGCGGCAGCTGGGATACTCACCTACCCATGGTGGAGTTCTCCTACAATAACAGTTATCATACGAGCTTAAAAGCCGCACCGTTCGAAGCTCTGTATGGCCGCAAGTGTCGATCGCCTTTATGTTGGGCAGACGCTGGAGATAAACGTATGGTTGGTCCTGAACTTGTGCAAGAGACAACCGACAAGATTATACAGATCCGAGAGCGCATTAAGGCGGCTCGAGATCGACAAAAGAGCTACGCTGATCTGAAAAGGAAACCAGTAGAATTTGAGGTGGGAGACAAAGTGTTGTTAAAGGTCTCACCTTGGAAGGGCGTAGTAAGATTTGGAAAACGTGGAAAGCTGAATCCACGATACATCGGACCATTCAAGATCCTAGAAAGAATTGGCACCGTGGCATACAAGTTGGAGTTACCAGAAGAACTTAATGGAGTACATGATACGTTCCATGTATCCAGTCTCAAGAAGAGTCCAACACAAGAAAACGTGATCATCCTGGTGGATGAAGTGCATATTGATGACGCCCTCCGATTTACAGAACAACTCGTTGAGGTTATAGACTGTAAAGTCAACAAGACCAGGAGGAGCACTGTTAAACTTGTCAAAGTACGTTGGAACTCTAAGCACGGACCCGAGTACACATGGGAACGTGAAGACCAGTTCAAATAAAAGTATCCCCACCTATTCAAGAAGACTCCTGCGAGAGTTAGCTCAGCCTGAATTTTGGGACGAAATTCTTTTAACGGGGGGAGACTGTGACAACTGGCACAAAACCGGTAATTCCCGTACACTTTAATTGTTATTTAATGACTGCAGTTATGTGCTTAAATGTCAGCATTGACTTATTACATGCTAAACAAGTTAATTCATGCACGTTGTGTACTACAAAATATTGCTTTTTGCATAAACGAGAGCGTTGCGTCAGAAATACTAGTAAACTCACCGGTAAGACACACTGTGTCAACAGAATCCAGAAAGCAGTCAAACATTAAAATTTGAACCTAGGTGTAGGTCTAACAACAAGAATACATTAAAACCCAAGAATACATACAAGGTTTTACATATATACCTTACGGAAGCTAAAATACGCACTAAAAAGCACCCGAAACGCACTTTAAGTACAGAATTTTAATAAATTCAGCTCAATTCAGCATTTAAACATATGAATATCATACAGAAATTACGTTTTGTTATCCAGAATACTTCCCTAAGTGTCGGGAATTGAAGATGTTACAAAAAGATACTTAAAAGACACTAAAAGGTGTAGTTTAGCACTTTAACAAACCGGTATATAACCGAACAACCGGATATAATCCGGAATACCTAAATATTAGAAGAAGCATTGTTTTATTATCTTTAAGCTAGTTATAATCCCCGAACACTCTAGCACCCACTAAAATACCTACCAACTATCTAACCTAACTAAATACTTAGCTTTGGATCATAAACTAACTATATGGTTAATATTTACATCTAGACCCCCCCCCCCCCATGCCTAAAATCAGCCCACATGGCCTAATTAGGGGATTTTACAAGATCTTGCAAGATGACAATTAATACCTTATTAAATCTTGCCTTGTACTTTGGGGACACTTTACACAAGGGATTATGTTGAATGTCTAGTTAAACCTCTAGTCCATCATTCTCTTTCCTTCATCACAATTTCACCTCCATCTCCCTCTTCCTCTCTTCTCTTGGTCTCGGCCAAGAACATCCACCACACCACCATCCTTTTCAAGCTTCCATCTTCTATTCTAAGGTGCTATTAAGGTGTAAGAAGGTCGCTAACAAAGCTCGGTACAAGCGGATCTTGAAGGACCTTCACCATCTTCTTATCCACCACATTTGTCCTCTTGAACTCCCCTAGCCTTATGCTAGTAGTAAGTGCTTCTAATCATCATCTTGATCTTGTTTATGGTGGTTAATAGGTGATTTAATGGTTAAAAATTATGAACACTAAAGAACATAACATAAAGTCTTGAACATAAGAGATTAATGGTGGATAAAGAGTAGATATGTGTGTAAATCATGTGAATCTTGTCTAAGTTGTGATTATTTGATGTTGTTTGTTAGTAAAAGTTGGATGGATCATCATCTAGACATGCTAGGTCATGTTCAAGAACATGAACTAGTAGGATGCTAGTGTTAGAAATATGAAGGATGATGAAACCATCCACCCATAAACTTGAAACTTGAATAAATGTAATTTTTCTTGGAAAATAAGGTTACAAGCTTGTAGATCTAAAGATCTACAAGTGGTTTTTCGGAAGAACCAAGTGGAAAATACTAGATTGTTAAAAACCCGGATCTTGTATGAACAAAAATCATTTTTAGTAAGTAAACAAGTGTATAAGCACTTATGTAGAAACAAAATTCCACAAAGAAATATTTTTGAAATTCATGACTAGAAGTTGTGAAAATACATACTCTTTAAAAATAAAGTTTTTAAGAAACTAAACATATTTTTAAAGGTAACAAGACTTACTAAATGTGCTAGTAAGTTACTACATATTTTTACAAACTTTCAAGTTCATAAGTTGTGATATATGCTTGTTTTGACAAGTTTGATAAATAAAGATTGTGTTCTTGAGATTGTTGTTGATTTTAAAAGAAAATAAACACATGTTTTGAAAACATGGGAAACCTCCATTTTTAGGGGAAACTCTGCCAAAATTTTTATAAATTTTGACACTTAGAAAAATATAAGTTTTTGAGAAACTTATTCCATAAAAATGTATCTAAAAATATTACCAAGTTTTCCCTAATTTTTGGTGATAAGAAATGATGATTTCTTCAAGATTAAAATTTATATTAAGTATGTATATTTTTGAGAGAAAAATATATATTATTTGATCACCAACTTTTGTGCTAAGTGTATGTAGTATGTATTATACTTGATAGTATACAAGAACTTGAAAATACACTAAATACTCATGAGAAGTATAAACACAAAATACACATGCAACATACGAGATACATAATTCGGGTGCAAAGTGCAAAACACGAGATACTTGTATTAAATTTTGAGAAAATAATATAGGTAAGATACTTAGTTAAAAATATAAAATATTTTTAACACAACAATACAAATACAAAAGAGAGTGACTGTACTTGTGCGGCACAAGTCTAGTGACTAACGTTAAGAAAACGCGTATAGGTCACGACGTTATTTAAGCAAATCCGGTGGAGTTACGACGCAAGGAACGCAAAGTTGTGAGTTCATGCTCCCCCTTTTCTTTTAACTGTTATCAGTTTTATAACGTTGGGGGTGAAATACATGTTACAAATATTACTATGTTTACAAATGGTATGATAACAAGCAGCACACTTGGTGAGAACGAGTACCAAGTGTGATGAGATATAATAATACAAGAAGCGCACTTGGTGAGAACGAGTACCAAGTATGATGCGCTATGAGAAATGATACGAGAAATCGTGTCACGAATAGGGTACATAAGCACCATTAATCAACAATATACCTAGACCGCAGAACAAAAGGTTAGATCTAACGGGTGCCGGGCAGCCACACTCTTGGTGAGGACGAGTACCGAGTAGTGCTTTTGTGTCTCAGAATATGCCAACTAGAAAAATGCCTAAGGTTTGGTGACTTCCTATGTCGTGTCACATGTTAATGGCCTTGCAACCCATTAACAATCCTGATACTTTCAGGAATACTTTATTTACATAAGATTCATACCATACTAAAACTTGATTTATACTTGAGTACGTGGGGTACACAAGTAAACTTGATTTATACTTGAGTACGTGGGGTACACAAGTAAACTTGAATTATACATGAGTACGTGGTGTACACATGAAAACTTGATTTATATTTGAAAACTTGATTTATACATCACAAACTATGTTTTCATACAAAGTATACAAACGTGAAATACAAAAACTGCATGAATTCACACCAACATTATGTTGACGTTTTTCCAAAAACTCACATGTATTTCAGGTAACTAGAAGTGGATGTGCGCGCGGTCTTGCTTATGCTCTTGGATGTCGTCTATGTTTAAGGTAAATAAAGTTGTAACTTTTAAGACAATATGCTATCTCGTGTTGTAAACACTTGACTTATGTTTTCAGTAATGTGATGTTTGAAGTTATTTTTGAGCATGTAGTATGTTTACTTTTCGTATGCAATGAGAACCTTTCATGATCACACCTCGTGCTTCCACCGCAGAAAGGGGTGTGACATTATCAAAGATTACGACTGCGATATCCTTTACCACCCTGGAAAGGCGAATGTGGTGGCCAATGCATTAAGCCGAAAAGAGTATCCACCTCCCATTCAAGTAAAGTCCATGAAGATGATTGTTACACCACATTTGTTTGATATGATAAGAGATTCCCAAATAAAGTCTCTTGGAGCGGAAGATTTAAAGAAAGAAAGATTAAAAGGTGTGGTCGATAAGCTAGAAGAAAATTCGACCGGACTCAAGACGAGATTCGGCCGAATTTGGACACCTCGTTTCTGTGAAGTCAAGACTACGTTACTTGTAGAAGCTCATAAATCACTATATTCGGTCCACCCCGGGGCTACAAAGATGTATCGGGACTTAAAGACCAATTATTGGTGGCCGGGCATGAAGCGTGATATTGTTAAGTATGTCGTGAAATGCTTAACATGTTCTCAAGTGAAAGCAGAGCATCAAAAACCATACTGGGAATTGCAACCTTTAGAGATTCCGATATGGAAATGGGAGGAACTAACGATGGATTTGGTAACCAAGCTTCCTAGAACGAAAAAGGGGCACGACACAATATGGGTAATCGTAGATCGACTTACGAAAAGTGCTCATTTTCTACCCATCAAAGAGGCTTACTCTTCCGATAGAATGGCAGAAATATATATGAACGAGATCATATCTCGACACGGAGTGCCCGTGTCAATCGTCTCGGATCGGGATACTAGATTCACCTCTCGTTATTGGCAAAAGTTTCACGAGGGTGTGGGCACGAAGCTACACATAAGCACCGCCTACCACCCTCAGACTGACGGTCAGTCAGAAAGAACCATTCAAACACTTGTCGATATGTTGAGGGTGTATGCCTTAGACTTTGGGGGAAATTGGGATGACCATCTACCCCTAGTGGAATTCTCTTATAATAATAGTTACCATAGTGGCATTCAAATGGCTCCTTATGAATTATTGTACGGGAGAAAATGTAGAACTCCCGTATGTTGGGGGTGAAGTGGGGCAAAGAGAGCTTGCGCCAAGTGATTTAATAGCAGTAACAACTGAAAAGATAGAATTGATTAGAGATCGACTGAAAGCAGCCCAGGATCGGCAAAAAGCTTATGCAGACAAGAGAAGGCGTCCTATTGAATTTCAAGTCGGAGATTACGTTCTGCTGAAAGTGTCCCCATGGAAGGGTATAATCCGTTTTCGCAAACGGGGTAAGTTAGGTCCTCGATATATTGGACCGTTTAAAATCTTGGCTCGAGTTGAAAGGGTTGCATATCGATTAGAATTACCGCCTACTCTAGACGGGATTCACAATACCTTCCAGTGTCACAGTTGAGGAAGTGTCTTACGGATGAAACAGCATTAGTACCTCTCGATGACATCGAGTTGAAAGAGGGGTTGAATTATGTCGAAAGACCAATAGCCATTAAAGACGTCAAGGTGAAGAATCTCTGCAACAAAGCTGTTAGACAAGTGTTGGTTCAATGGCAACACCGAAAGGGGTCGGAACTCACATGGGAAGCGGAAGATGAAATGAGGAAGCACTATCCTTTTCTTTTTGGTATGTGCACATTTAAATTTGTTATGTGCCCAGGTTTCGAGGACGAAACCTCTTTTAAGGGGGGGTAGACATTATAGGATCGTGTGTTGACCCGAACGAGTCGTTCAGAGAAGTTTTGATCTATTTCAGATGCGGAAAATAAGAAATAGACTTAGACACAGCTTGTAATTCACTTTAAACATTGTTTTGATTGATATAATAGCTAGTACATTCAGAATTCAAACCGGCAGCACTTCAGTATGAATTTCAGGAACTGATTACAATGATTTCGCTCCAATACCTATATATACTAATTAGATTCCGCTTGAAACATACAGACATCAGTTCAAGCGGAATAAGGAGATTGATGATTCCGCTTGAAAGTGACCAAGGTCATTTCAAGCGGAATAGCATTCTCAAGCGAAATCACCTTCAATTCAACCTAAAACTTCCTATTTTCTCGTACAACGTGCCATGATCTAGCATATCTAGTACAAGACTCGATACAAGACGAAGTCGACAGATGCATGCACTAACAGACTCCCCCTCAGATGTTGACGAGTCGTAAGTGTCGAGTCTTCTTATTTTCAATCTTGATCAGACTCTGGGCTTTCCTATTTCTATCAGCATCAACAGACTCCCCCTAACAATGTGCTGGAATTCCTTAAGATCATCAGCATCATCTGCTTCAGGATCGTAATCTGGTTCACACTTTATCCTCATAGATCTCAGGTATCGAAAACCTGGCTCTCTATCACTCAGCTTTGATTCCAAGATCATGACCTGGCTTACATCCAACTCAGGCTTCTCAATATCGATAAACCCAACTCTTTCTTAAAACCTGCACAGACTCTACCTCAAAGTAAATTTTATAACAATTTAATATAAAGATGTATGCACCAACGCAGACTTCTCCTCAAATTTAACCAGAATGATTTATCAAGGAAAATCCTGATGAACCACTTGCAGATTTGTTTTAAAAAAACATTTTTGATTAAACACAGACTCCCCCACACCACAAGGTCATCATGTCTAGCACTTGGAATTGTGAAAATCAGCTCTCTAACATCAGTTGTCGAAAATCTTTTTGTATTTTTCTAAATTTGAAAATATTTTTGTATTTTTCAAAATTTATGCTAAAACACACTGAAATCTTTTTGGATTTTGTAATAAAAGAAATGTAACTCAGTAAAGAAATATTTACAGACAATATTTTTGTGAGTTTGTGTAAGAGGATCATATCAGTTTATGAAACAAATCACTAACACCGTTAAGCTTCATTTCATTTTAAGTTCTAAACAATTCACTTAGATTGTCAGTATACAGTTCCACTTAATTTTTCACACAAAGTTCAACTGTTTCGAGATATGAGATTAATGTCTTAAGCACTTAAACTTATTCGCGTGTCCCATTACTTGAATATACTCCCGTATCCAGATCCCAATATTCAGTCTTACAGGTGAGTATACCTAGATGATATCTGTAAGGGGTTAGATGCGAAACCGTGAGAGCTCTGGTCAGAACTTCCGTTCAGCAGAGAGATGACGGCTCGACTTTTGGTGTGTCCCCTTTAGAGGATCTTTTTTACAACAGCAATGATTATCAATTTTATTGTTTCATCATTTTGCTGAGGGCGGCGCTATATTTCAAGAATTGCGGAAAGTATTATGCGGGGACTAGGTCAGAATTTCCATTCAGCAGAAGTCCCGGGATAATACCCCAGATATCACTAAGTATAAAGACCTAGTATCTCAGAAAGAAGGACCTTTCAAACAAGATTTCGGGGGTTACCCATATATCCAAGAAATTGTTCTCCACGATATAAGCAAGTTTGAAATTTAGGTTTATATCTCGTCACAATCTACTAAATGTGCAAAAACCTACTGGCATATCCGCAGTGAGATTGTTTATCACATTTTTACTTTCCAATTCTTTAGCATGTTGTGATAGTCCACTGATGTACTATCATTTCCTCTTTTTCACAACAAAACTCGATTTTCATTTTATCATGTTTTTGGCTTTTCAAAATTTCTAATGTTTTTGGATTTTCTGAAAAATTACTCCCCCTAAAATTCAAACACATTTAAAGAAATTTGAAAACAAACTGTACAATAAATGTGACAACCGATATCGAATCACCTCAATTCGCCATTCACTTGGCATAAACAATCAAAACTCCCCCTTTCAACAAAACCATTTTCTCATAGTGATTACAAAACACTTAAGTTTGTTTTAATCAAATGGTTTTTTCCAAAAAATAAGTTTTGTTGATTTTACCACTTGTAGGATAGGGGATCAAATCATCACTTTGTTTTTCAAAATACCAATTGTAGAAAATCAAGTACAACTTAATGTCCCTGATTTACCACTTGTAAGAGAAAACCTCTTTCAACCACTTGTAAGTCGAAATATCACAGTTACTATTCTATGAATTTCTCAAGAAAGATGCCGATTCCTGCTCCACGCTTACCAACCTGGGAGCTCCGGCAAGTCCAGATTTTCAAGAAAAGAGAATTTCCACCCAAGTCTTACCAACCTTGGGTGTTTTTAACTCTTGTTTAGTAGGGTTATAAGTTGTTTTCTTTGTAGCATAAAAATCTTTAACCCCTTTTACTTTCCCTTCAATCATCTTCCCAAAAATTTTCTTCACGTTTCCATTAAAAGCTTTCTCAACATCAAATTCATTCTTTTCAAAATAAAATTGATTCGAGATCTCCACCTTACCAACCTTTAGTTTAACATTTTCATTCTTCAATGAAGGAATTTTAACATCATCCATTGAAGACACTGATTTTTCTTCTTTTTCCTCAACTTGTGGCTCCTCTGATTTTGTGGAATCAGGTTCATCGCCGGATTTTTTAGAAAAATTCTTAACAACCCACATTTGGTTGTCTTTGGCCCTCTTTTTGTAAAAATTTTTCTTTGAACATTCACCAACTTCATATGTTGAATTTTCAAAAACTTTGAATTTTTCAGTTGGTTGTTCATCTTTCTCAACAACTTTTCCTTTAAGTTTTTCGGAAAATCCCTGTTTTGTCTTTGATTCTTTCGGACAATTCCATGCAATGTGACCAGCTTTATTGAATTTGAAACAGGTTCGAGTATCCTTTATGTGAAAAACTCCAGTTCCTGTTCTTTTCTTTTCAACAAGAAACTCCTGGTTTGTTTGTCTCCAGAATGGTTTCTTCTGTTCTTCCTCAGCACTTCCACCTGAAACAAATTCTGTTTTTGTTTTAGAATTTTTCTCATTTTTATAATTTTCTGGTGGAATGAAACCTAAACCTTTCTTTTTGAAGTTACCATTATGGTTTGGTTTCTTTTGAAAACCAGAACCAGAATTATAACCTTTTTTCTTGTTTAAACGCTGTTGAACTCTTGAAGTGTATTTTTTAGGTTTTCCAGTAAGATTTAACTCTTTTATTTCAGAAATATTAATTTCTTGTCATTTTGAAAACCTTTTTGATCATTCCAAACCGAACACTTCTTATTGGAAGCTCTTTGTCAGAGTATAATTTGTCAGAATCATTCAAAGTGTATGCAACTTCGAATGTTTCATCATCCAAATTTGATTTTGATAACAAAAACTCTTTACTGTAAACCCGTTTAACCAACGATTTTGGACTGTTGACTGATGAACTTGAACCTCCAGACTCAGACTTTGACTCAGACTCCTCATCAGTATCCAACACCTGATCGACCACCTTTTTAATTAACTCAGACTCATGATCAGTGTCAGACGATGTGAAAGTGACGTCAATGTTTTCTGGTAAATCATCAGTTGTATCGGTTTTTAACTTTATATTGACTGCTTTTTCGACTTGCTCCTCGTTTGGTTTTCTTGGAGAATAACCTTCCCATATTGGAGGCGAACACTTGTTATAACTAACACTCGGTTTCTTACCAGTATCCTTCTTCTTTGACTTTTCATCCTGGAATGCTTCCAAACCTGCAACAGTTGGATAAATTCGATCAATAAGATAATCAGAACTAGAATAACTTTGTAATAATCGTCTGATCCTCTCATTTTCTATTTTTTCGGTTTCCAACTCTTGCCTCCACTTTGCACTTTCTTTGATGTAGAAATTTATAGCTTTTTGCTTTGTCATCATCACAACATTCATCATAGTTAATGCTTTTTCTCTTTCAGAATTCGTCTTTTGAAGACCAGTTACTGTTCTGTTCAAAACATCATAAGATTCCTTCACGTAGTTGAGATTGAACAGTAATTGCTCCTTCATCTTCTCAAACTCAGTCAGCTTCTCGTCTTTGGCTACACATTCCTTGCAAGGTTCCAAACACTTCAAGCAAGGCTTGATGACCTCCACAATCTTTTCTACTTCGATTATCTTCTGAACTTCAACTACCTTTTCTTCTTCAGACACCTTTTTAGTCTCAGCAATCTTCTCAGCAGCAGCTTTAACTTCTTCATTTTGAACAGTCTCATCTTTTTCATCAACACTTTCAGACTTCATTTTCTTTTGTTCTTTTGCAGCTTGTTTCACTTTTAGTGTGACAACCCTCAAATTTACATGTATTCCGTACAATTTATTAATGATAATTAAAGTGTTTGACGACTGTGCTGAATCATTTAACTGCTCTCTGATTTCTGTGTTATGCTTACATGTATTTGTTAACATACTAGTAGTATACAAAAAAGTTACTAAATAGTCCGGTATGCTTTCCTGAGTGTTAAAAATTAAAAACATTGCAAAAATATACATGTAGGACACTTTACGGATTAATTAAGCACTTTAACGGAACAGTGATAAACCGAACAACCGGACTTTACCCGGAACATAAAAATATTGTCAAAGTCATTGTTTTGACTTTTCTGAGCTAGTTAGGGTCCCCGAATACCCTAACACCCTTTATATTAAATAACACACTCAAAATACTAACTAAACCTTTAGATTCCAACTAAATCTTAACCATACCATCACCACCCAACCATACCCCCCCCCCCCCTCAAAATGACGGTCACCCAAAGGGGTGACCCACTTCCTTTCTTTGATTATTTTATTCATGTATGTTGAATATCTTGAAAGCACATTACATGTTGGATCAAGAGGAAACATGGTCTATAAGTTTACTTGTAGGTTATGCATTTCATTTCATCAAACACACTCAACAAACAAAACTCTATCCTCCCTTCTACACCCCTCACAGCAGCTACCATCACCATACCACCACCACCATCCACTTCCATTCTAGCTATTTTACATACATACAAAGGTGTAAGGACTCATACAAACAAGCTCGGTGCTTTCGGAAGTGCAAGAACCGCTTTAGATTTCTTTTATCCACCACTTTTACGCCTTGTTTCTCCCCTAGCCTTATGCTAGTAGTAAGTGCTTCTAATCATCATCTTGTTCTTGTATTTGGTGGTTAATAGATGATTTAATGGTGAAAATTTGAGAAACACTAAAGAACTTACATTAACCTTAAACATAAAGTGATAAAGGGTGGATAAAGAGAAGTTATGTGTGTAAATCATGTAGATCTTGTGTTATTATGATTCTTGATTGATTTCCTGATGATTTGCTAGTTAATATTGATGTTTGATGTTGTTGTGATCACTTAACATGTTAACGGAAATCAATCGAACACACTTTAGAGTCTTAAAAGCTGAAAACAGTTGCTGATTGATGATTACATCCAACTTCAGTTGGCTGTAACCGAACCTTAATAAAGCAGAAAATGTATTTTCTGAACTCTAGATTTATTTATTATGAAATATGGTTCTAATGGCACTGGAATCATAATTTTTGGACTCCGTTTACTATTTATAAAAGGGCGTTTTGGAACAGCAGCTCAAGCTGCATTTTTCCTGCTGAAAATAGGTGTTGTGTTTTTAGTCATAACTGGAAGTCTTTGATGAATCAACTCATGAAATTTGTACAGTAGATGATAACTGATGTATTTGTAATTACCCCACTAGAATTTCGTAAATCGGACTTACGATGAATTTTTAATAAATTATTCCGTGAACTGTGGTCAGAAAAAGATAAATCTGAGTTCAGTCCGAAAAATGAATTTTTATAAAATATTGGTAATGAACTGGACCCCTATATATTTACACAATAAAATTTGGAACGTTTAAGACATTCTTTAAAAATTTGGGAATTTTTAGAATAAGTTAACTATTTTATTAAAATGTCCGAAAACAGCCCGGTTTTGAATATTTAAGCTGAAATGACATAAGTTGTAATTTGCGTGTCTAAATGTCGAGTATGCTATCTATGAATGATCTAACATCTTATATGTGTTATATGCATTATTGTATGCTTGCTTATGAGTGGGGGAATGGATGGGAAGTATATATGGGCATGAACCGTTAAAGTGATGCATGTTATGTGATAGATACGTGTAGGAACTTTGTGCTCTATTTAAAAATCACTAAATGACTAACTGGTAATCATATTAGGACGTGATTGACCGACCCTAACTGTTAGCTATATTTGAGAATCTAACCGAGCAAACCGAGGTGAGTTCACACCTTCTACAAGGCATGGGATTCCCGGTGGTTTGGGAATGGGTTAAAGAATTTAAAACTAAATCTACATATCCCCTTGGGAAGATGTGTACGGCCATCCTCCATGGGTAGGATGCCATTATTAATCCTACAAATTCTCCTAGGTGCAGAATACGTACGTTCGTCCTCCTGGTGTAGGATAACAACCTTAAAAACTAGCTAGACAAAACTCTATCAATAAGTCCCTCTTCATTATATCGACTTAATCGCCGAAGCCAATGGCGAGCGGGTCATTAGTTAATAGCACTATTAGGTATAACAAACCTCACACCGTGCCGGACGTACGGGCGTGTACTAATGGACTATGGAAGACTATCAGTGATGATAGACACTGATATAGGGCACAACTTATTTGCGTAGTAGTCGATATCATACCGTCTAGTAGTTTACACTGGTTATGGTTTGGGTAATGAAAAAGGAACTGGTTAAACATACTTTCAACTACGGGGTAACCCCCACGGCAATTAAGCCAACGAAATTCAAACCACGTTTTTCAGAAACAACTTAAAACTAAACAACCAAACATGAACTCACTCAACTTTGTTGTTGACTCGTTGTTACATGCCTTACAGGTCGCTAAATGCTTGGAGCTTGCACAAGGAAGGAGTCGTTGTGGTGTACGGACTGTTATGTTCCGTGCTTATTATTTAAATCCTTATGAACTTATTAAACTTGCGTTTTGAACTTTAACTTATAAACTATGGACTTATGCTTTTGGATTTACTTTTATGCTTCCGCTGTTTAAACTAAACATGGTTAACTAGCTTTGGTCACCAATCGTATTATGGTTGGTCTTATTTACTTAATTACGATGTTTTATATGATTGGTGGCTCGATCCTGGTCACGTCACGCCTCCAAGCGGTGGTACACCGCATGGTGGATTTTGGGGGTTGTGACATTTAGCTTCTCCAAGCGATCTGCAAAATAAAAATGAAAGCTTTCAGGAGAGAGATGAGTTTTTGCAACATTAATATGTCTTTCTTCTTCATCGTCACTACTGTCATCAGTTGGTGATTGATCGAAATCAATTGACTTTTCAGAATTATCATCCGAAAAACTAGAATCAGATGGTGTTTGATCAAAAAGAGCTTCTCTTTCTGAACTTCCATCTGAACTCTGTGAACTTTCTTATGATGAAACCGACTTTTCTTCTTCATTCTTCATACTAACTCCAATAGATTTCATCCATGTGGTAAACATATCTGGTTCTTTCACAATTTTAGTGATGAAAGCTTTAAACTCTCCCTTTTCATCAACAAACATATCCCAGCTAAACCCTTCAGGTAATCTTTCATCATCTTGATTGATTAGGCATGCTTTGCTTTCGGGTGATATGTATTTTTCCCAGTTGAAATTCTCTTGATTCACTAAACATGCTCTCTTTGAATCCTCGATCACTTTTCTACCATGAGCCACTTGTGGTTCTTGCTGTTGTTGTTGACCAACTTGTTGATATATGGCTTTCCGGTAATAGTCATCTTTTCCGAACGGATTCTTTGCATCACTTGCTTCTCTATTCTTGCATTCTCTCTTGAAATGACCTTTCTCCCTGCATAAAAAACAAGTAACTTTAGATTTATCAAAACCTAAAGTAGAAACATGTGCATCAAGAAAGTCATTTCTTCCGGTAATCAGTTTGAACTTTTCTGCTCTTCTTAGGACACTAGCTAGACACCATTTGATGTCCATCAGCTCCATCTCTTCAGCGTCTATCTGATCGTAATCCTCTTTTGTCAACATGGGATTCCCGATCCTCCCTGCAACCAAGCCTTCATAAGATAGTAACACAGAACCAAGTATTGCCATGTGATCTTTTGCAACTTCTTCAGAAAAGCTTTGACCATCTGGAAGATTCAATGCAATGTTGCACTGTATCACATAACCATTTCCAGTTTTTGTGCTTTGAGAATGAAAAATTTTAGATGAACTCTTGGGATTAACACTCGGATATGTAGAGAATCTACTGCAATTGTTTGAACTTTGATCAGCCTTTTCAGATGAGTCTCCAGCACTAAAAGCAGTTTGAATCTTTGGACTTCTTTCAGCTTCTGGAACACTGCCTTTATAATACATTTTCACATCTTGCTGACCACTTGGATTATTTATCCTCGCAATCTTTTGTTGTTCCAGATCTTGACCCTCAATCTTCTCAATAAACTGAGAAATCGTCAAACCATCATAAACTCCAGTGTTCTTCAAGATCATCAAGTAAGTACCCCACTCTTTTTGCGGTAAAGCGTCAGCTAACTTGTCGACCCATTCTTCACGATCTTTGGTTATGCTTAGCATTGACATGGATCGCACTAAGTGGCAATATCGTTCAATTAGCTTCTTTGTATCTTCCCCAGGCAAACTAGTGAATAGATCAAATTCTTTCTTAAACAGTGCCTTTTTACTCTTAATCATATTCTCACTACCCTCAAACTTGACTTTAAGAGCATCCCATATTGATTTTGAAGTCTTGTCATGTTGAAGCAACACAAAGATGTCTTCTTTGATGGCTTGCTGAAGTAAACTGATCATCATCTTTTCAGCTTTGTACCTGTCTCGCTCTGTGTCAGTAAATTCCGAGATTTCTTTTATAACTTGCAGATCTGTACGTGGTAGAACATACTTCTTCAGAATGCATTCCCATGATCTCAGATGGTTAGCTTGAAACCAGTTTTTGAATCTATCTTTCCATCTGTAATACTCTTCTATACTCATTAGCTTCGGGGGTTTTTGTAATGTTCCGGTCTCGTTTTCCAAATTCATGTTCTGAGCAATGGAAGCCAGAGTAGTCGGTGATCTTGCGAACGCGTTGTAAAATTCTTCACTCATGATTAGGTAGCACGTTTTTCAAAAACAGTCAAATTCAAGCGGAATAACCAGTTCAAGTTCAGGTGGAATAATCTTGCAATTTCAAGCGAAATAACCAACAGCACAACTTCAAGCGGAATACCCAATTTAGCAATTTGGAGCGAAATCACCAAAGTTTTGAAGCGGAATCTCTTATCTCCAGCGGAATCACAACTATTTCAAGCGGAATGCCCAACTTGAAGCGGAATCAGTGTACTTTCGAGCGTAATACCAGGTTTCGCTTGAAAATCTTCAAGCGGAATAAGCAAACTCGAGCGGAATCTCAGTTGTTCGTTCAAGCGGAATCAAGTCTTGGGTCCATTATTCCACTTTTTAAGCTAAATTTTATACTGAAACTTTCAAGGGTTTGTTAAAATGCAGCTTTACACAATCTGTGAAAAATTTGGCCGATTTTAACCGTGAAAAGTTGTAGATTTTGAAAAGAAGGGGTAGAAAACAGAAATTTCCAGCTGAATCGGTAAGAACTCCTCCTCCTGAGCTCTGATACCAGTTATAGGATCGTGTGTTGACCCGAACAAGTCGTTCAGAGAAGTTTTGATCTATTTCAGATGCGGAAAATAAGAAATAGACTTAGACACAGCTTGTAATTCACTTTAAACACTGTTTTAATTGATATAACAGCTAGTACATTCAGAATTCAAACCTGCAGCACTTCGGTATGAATTTCAGGAACTAATTACAATGATTTCGCTCCAACACCTATATATACTAATCAGATTCCGCTTGAAACACACAGACATCAGTTCAAGCAGATTAAGGAGATTGATGATTCCGCTTGAAAGTGACCAAGGTCATTTCAAGCGGAATAGCATTCTCAAGCGAAATCACCTTCAATTCAACCTAAAACTTCCTATTTTCTCGTACAACGTGCCCTGATCTAGCATATCTAGTACAAGACTCGATACAAGACGAAGTCGACAGATGTATGCACTAACAGACTTGTAACGCCCCATAAATCGGTTAATATTAAAATAAATGAAAGTGAACAAAAAACTAACTTAGTTGATGGGTTATGATAAGAGATAAGTTAAATGTTGGAAAAATGCTTGATTTAGATACTTATCAAACTTGGAAGGGGGTAATGTGTAAAGTTTTATTAATTAGGGATTTATAATGTAGAAACCAAAAAACACACACTCTTGTGCGTGTCTGGGATCGATCGAACAGGAGGAGCAAGGTGAAAACCCTTGCTCTTGCTAATTCACTCAATTGATCAAGGAATTCAAGTCTAATCTGTTGCATGTCTCAAGTTTTTCGATTATCTATGCATACATAGTGAAGTGGTAAGTTTAATTTTCTGAAAATGTGATTTGTAGAATGAGGGGTTAAACCCAATCTCGATTTCTTGTATCTAATGTGGGAAATCTGAGTTAGAATTGCTTTCTAGAACAGGAATCATGTTTGATTTTAGGTTGCATGAGAGGTTGTAGTGAAAACCCACTTTGTGAAATTGTGTTATGATTAGGAAGATCATAATGATTATGATTGTATGTTATCTTGATATATGATCATGTTTGTAATACTTGAAGGCTAGATAAATTGATGTAGGAGGAAATAGTTATGCAAATTAGAATAGATGTGAATGTTGGATGATGATGAACTAGTAAAGATGTGCTTTAAAGACTTGTACCTAATACCTTAATTATGATGCCTACCAAGTGTTTGATGAAATGCTTAAGAGATGAATGTATGTGTAACATGGAAAATGGTAGAATAAAGTAGATAGACTAAATGAATGAATGAATGTTGTAATGTAAGCGTGAAGGAAGAAAGTACGAGCACTAGGAAAACGGAAGGCACGCAAGATCGAGGTATGTTCCATTGCATACGAAACCTTACTTAAATTTTGTTAATAATCGTGTAAAACAACCCTTGTTATAATGATTATGGTTATTAGTAAGAAGATAGCAAATCCCTTGCGGATTTGGTTACGTTAACGAAGGTTATAATAAGCTATGCAAGTCGACCGGTTCGAGTTGAACAAGTCGAGTAAGAATAAGGTACCATCCGTCTAGAATGGGTGGTCATGAATGCAATAACGAATGTATGAAGTTCAATTCGTTATACGGATAGAACGAAAGATTTATGTTGAAAGCAATTAACCCGATGTTATCGGGTCGTAAGTGGTATGCTTGAATCTCATTATGAGAGTATATGCCAAACCCACTTAATTGGGTAATCGAATGCGTAAGAGAAATGAGAGAACATAAACGAATGGAATTATAATGATGGTATTGTAAGCGAAACAAGTATTATGATTAACTTATTAAAGCTTTGTTGTGAATGTAGGTAAATCCTCATCTTAGGCGACTTGGAGAATTGGAGCGAGCACGTGTTCATGATATGTCATACCAAGCGCTTCCGCTAGTTTGCATTAATGTTTTGTGTCAAATACTTGTTCATTTTGTATAATCTTGTTAGTAATCATACTTTTCAAATCTTGAAGTTATGGGTCCTAGTCGTGTTTAGTCAAATGGTTCTTAGACATTATCTTTTGGATATTGTACAAAACAGGGATACACTCGTTTTACAGACGGGTCATGCCCAATTTTTGTTTTAAAAATGTACTAGTGTTGTTAGAATTAAAGTCTTTAAATTAGTAAAGTTGGAATATTTTAAAAAGTTATACATGAGATCGCCCTGTTATGTTATTTTATAAAGACGAGTAAGCGGTCCTTACAATGAACCAACACAACAATCACAAATTATATCCTAGGCAATTGTGACAGCAATTTCGTAAACTGCTGGATACCTCGTACCGTGAATTACTCATCAAAGCTTTTGCACTCAAAACTTTGTAGATTTAAGTAATTTGTCAGATAATTTGAATGATGAACACGTTGGAATGATTTCTATGGACAGGTTAACAAAATTTTTGCATTACTTGCTATAAAAACACTTAGTGAGATTTTTGACCAAAGCGCTAATGAAACTGTTGGTCTTAGCATTATACCACATGTCAATCTAACAAGTGCTGGTCTATCACAGGCTCTTAAAATATCTCCAAATATATTAAAAGATCATTGTTCTAAAAAGTTCATCAAAGCATTTGGAGATATCAACGTAGTGAATATCATGTTTCTTGAAAATTCTGAGAACTCCGAGAAACTTCTAATACAAGCCATTAGTTCTCACAAATAGATTTTGAAAGAGAAAGATTAAATCATTTCAAAACATGAAGCAACTATTAACACTACACAATCTGACTCACTTCTTTAAAAATATCAAACTTGTCAAAAGAAACTTGAATCCACCAATGTAAATTGTCAAAAATGGGTTGATTCATGCAAGGGATTTGAGATTCTATTGAATCTACAATCTAAGAGTAACATCAAATTCGGATTGGGATATGATCACACACAGGAGTCAAGTTGTTGCACCTCTAAAATTCAAATTGGGATGAAGTATATCTTATCAAAAGGGAGTGTGAACAAAAAACTTGATTCTTCAGAAAAATTCTCAGACAAACATGATTCTAAATGATCTGATGAAACATGTGTTCATATAGCGTTTAAACTAGTAGTTTTTGTGACCTCGGAATGGAGTACAACACCAATTGCTACCCTTCCAGTGGTCTCACCCAAAACTACTAACCACATTCAATATCTTAAAGTAAAATTAAAATCTAGTTCTAGAATGGGTAAAGGTACGAAAGGCACTTTGTTCTGCACTATTTGTGAAAAAAAATCAATCACAATACAGAAGAGCGACATATGGTTATTACCTATAACCAAAACAAGAGGATGAATCTAGAAAATTTTCAAGTAAAGCCAATTTTCTATCCATGCAGTGATTCAAGATATTGTGAATCAACAGGATCTTTGAGGTATTTAGTACTGTTGAAACAGAATTCACTAAAGCTTTAAATCACAAAAAATTCACAAGACCTGTTCAAGTGACCAATGCACCCCTTTGCCAACATTTGGCCTAAACAGAGAGTTTTCAACACTACTCTTCATTAGTACAAGCTAAGGAAATCTAATCAAAGTACTGAAATAAAGGCACTGACAGAGAACCAAAAATAACTAATGACGATGGTACAAAAATTATGAATAAACCATGCTAGAGGTCAGACTGATAATTAAAGTTCAGATGAATGCAAGTTGCCAAAGTTAAAAACCTGGTTCCAAAAGAACTTCACTAAAAGGTTTTCCTAAAAAAAAAATGGTTGGACCTTATATAAAGAATAATAAAATAAAAATATGTGGAAAAAAATTAAAAACAAAAAATCTCTAAGAAACTGTTGTTTTTCATAATGTGGTACACAACTATTGGGTCACACCAACAGTTTCCTAGAACCATTACAAAACCCCTATAAATACTCATTTCAGAAGTTTGGGTTTCTTCACTCTTTTCAAAATCGCTTTGGGATCATTCGTTTGTACAAGTTTCAAATTTCATCTCTCGTGCTCTAAAAATCTTGTTAATCAAACATGACCGGTATTGCGTTTTGCCCAACTCACAATCGGACCTTCGAGAAAAAAAATAAAAAACGCCTCTTAGTTTCATTTATTATTATTAATAAATAATGCCATGTATGTGGATTTTTTTTCTCATTGACATTTCATCTATGAACCCATATATATATATATATATATATATATATATATATATATATATATATATATATATAGGGTAAGGTTCATTTGAGAACCACCCTTATTGCGAGAACCGCGAAAACCAATATGAACACAAAAAAAAATCTAAAAAACACTCAAATTTTTTTTTTATATTTTAAAAAAAAAAAGAAATCGCTATATTTCGTTTCAAAAAAAAATTTTGAGTAACAGTGATCCATGCACATGTGCATATGTATCATTACTTCGACAAATTCCGTAATATGTTATCAGTAATAGACAATTGCACTTTAATTTACAATACCATCCGTAATACACTACTTTTTACATTACCAATATTCAAAATGTACATGTGCATCATTATTTATAACCATGATATAACGTATTTTGTTACAAAAAGTTTGTGATTTTGAATGGAGAAGTAGGCCCATATACATGTTTTTTGGTTAATTATATCTAGTGGTTGATGGTTTGGTTATAGTTGTCAATTTATGATGTAATATGTTGATTGGATGGTATAAATGGTATTGATATACATGTAATAAAGTGAAAATATTCGTAATTATGGATGGTAAGAGGTAATGGTATTGTATTATGGATGGTAGGAGGTAATGGTAGTGTATTATGTATGGTATGATAGATAAAAGAGAAAGTGT
This sequence comes from Helianthus tuberosus, assembly GCA_030545235.1. NCBI lineage: Eukaryota > Viridiplantae > Streptophyta > Magnoliopsida > Asterales > Asteraceae > Helianthus > Helianthus tuberosus. The sequence continues at coordinate 144,349,865 of CM060359.1, read as the reverse complement.
ATTCAAAGTAGTGTACCAAAACACCTTATTTCATGTTGATACATATAGATGCACATGTGCATTTCTAATATTGGTAATGTAAAAAGTAGTGTATTATATATGGTAGTGTAAATGAAAGTGCAATTATCTAATATTTGTAATGAATTATGGAATTTGTCAAAGAAATGACAAAAATGCACATGTGCATGTTTGTGTATCATGGATGGAATGATAGATGAAAGAAAAAGTGTATTCAAAGTAGTGTACCAAAACATCTTATTTCATGTTAATACATATAGATGCACATGTGTATTTCTAATACTGTTAACGTAAAAAGTGGTGTATTACACGTGGTAATGTAAATGAAAGTGAAATTGTCTAATATTTGTAACGAATTACGGAATTTGTCAAACAATTGATACATATGCACATGTGCATGGATAACTGTTACTCGAATTTTTTTTTTCTTTTTTTTTTTTTTGAATTTTTTTTTATTATCAACGAAATATAGCGATTTTTCCAAAAAAAAAAAATAGTAAAAAAAAATTGGGTGTTTTTTAGATTTTTTTAGGTATTATATATATAAGTGATGGATCATGAGAAAACTAGTTTAAATGAGAAAACCAAAAAACTAACTAAAAAAGCCTAAAAACATACCAATTTTTTTTTTTTACATTTTTTTATAAAAAAATCGCTATATTTTATGCATGGAAAAAAAATTTCAAAAAAATAAATAATTTTTTTTTGTATTGCACATGTGCACTATTACGGATATAGTGCACATGTGTAGTACACATATAATGCACATGTGCAGTACAACTATATATAAAAAATAGCGAATTTTTTTTTAAATTGTAAAAAAAAAAAAAATTGGTATGCTTTTTAGCTTTTTTTTTTTTGGTTTTTTTAGTTAGTTTTCTAGTTTTCTCATTTAGATGTATTTTTCTCATGATCCTTTTCCTATATATGTATATATATATATATATATATATATATATATATATATATATATATATATATATATAGGGGATGGTTCAAATGAAAACCACTTTTATTGTGAAAACTCGAAAACTAACTAAAAAAAGCCTAAAAAACACACAAATTTTTTTTTTTCAATTTTTTTTATAAAAATCGCTGGTTTTTATATATAAAAAAAAAACTTTTTTTCAAAAAAAAAAAAATATTTTTGTGTAGTGCACATGTGTAATAATACACATGTGTAGTACACATACACGTATGCAGTATTACACATGTGCACTACACAAAAAAAAAAAAAAATTTTTCTTTTTGAAATTTTTTTTATATAGAAAAACCTGCGAAAATTGGTTTGGAAAAAAAAAATTGGTATGTTTTTTTGGCTTTTTTTAGTTAGTTTTCGAGTTTTCACAATAACTAGTGGTTTTCATTTGAACCTTCCCCTATATATATATATATATATATAGGGGATGGATCATGAGAAAACTAGTTTAAATGAGAAAACCAAAAAACTAACCAAAAAAGCCTAAAAAAAACCTAAAAACATACCAATTTTTTTTTTTTTACAATTTTTTTTTATAAAAATCGCTACTTTTTATATATGGAAAAAATTTTAAAAAAAAATTTTTTTGGTTGTACTGCACATGTGCACTAATACATAAAGCTTAAACCACTTAACCCACCCCCCCCCCCCCACCGACACCCCCCAAAAACCTAAACCCCCCCACCCCCACAAAAACCTAAATTCACCCTCCCACCAAAAGCCTAACCCCCCCCCCACCCCCCACCCTCCCGAAAACCTAAAACTAAACCCTAAACATAAACCCGAAAAAAACCTAAACCCCCCCCACCCCCACCCCCCAAAAAACCTAAACCCCCCACCCCCACCCCCCAAAAACCTAAATTCACCCTCCCACCAAAAGCCTAACCCCCCCACCCCCCAAAAACCTAAACCCCCCACCCTCTCGAAAACCTAAAACTAAACCCTAAACATAAACCCGAAAAAAATCTAAACCCCCCACCCCCACCCCACAAAAACCTAAACCCCCCTCCCCCCCACACCCAAAAACCTAATCCTAATCCTAAACCTCCAAAAAAACTAACCCTAAAAGCTAAACTAGACTCAAAAAGCTAATTTTAAGCATGTAATACAATTGTAGTACATGTTAAATTGCACATGTGCACTACTATAATAATAGTATTGAAAACAAGACGACACCATAAATCTTTTTTTGTGTCATAAAAAATATGCTCGAATATACTTGAAAGAAAGATACCAAAATTTGTGATCTTATGGTGCCCTTTTTGTTTTAAAATGATAACGTGTGAAGAAATGGGAAATGTTTGAAAAGTTATATATTTTTTTTTCCAATTTTACCCCTCCTTCATTAAAAGTCTCCCCCCTCCTTTTTAGTGCTTTTTTGGTTAGTTTTTTGGTTTTCTCATTTATATCTAGTTTTCTCATGATCCTCTCCCTATATATATATATATAAACGGGTTCATGAGAAAACGCTCAAAAGTGTGAGAACGGTGAGAACGCTTCCTGGCCTAACACGTGTCCCGCGTCATAGAGTAGGGCGGAGGGGTTTTTTTGTCTTTTCATTCTTCTTTTATTTCCCAATGCGGTATACTATTTTATGGCGTCTAAGTTTTTTTGGCGTTGAATGAATTGTTTTTGTGTCACATATATATTTTTTTGGCGTTATAGAGTTTTCTGGTTAATTTTTTTAGAGTTATGGCGTTTTGTATAATAATTCACTACGAGTCTCTAAGATTTGCATAAGATTACAATAAGACCAATTTTTTTTTTTTTTTTTTTTGGCGTTAAGTGAATTTTTTGGCGTTTAATACCCTTTACGAGGTGTTTTGCCAGCAGCTGTTCTCCCAGTTTCCATACTCCTAGCTTTTTGATGTTTGTAGTTTTTGGCGTTCTATATAATAATGTTATTTTTTTATAGAGAACTAGTTAACAAATCAACATATAACTTGATATCAAAACAATATAAAATGAAATCTAAAATATTAAAAAAATGTAATCTAATTTCTCTTCAGAATCTTCACTGTCATCAGCTTCTATCTTCTAGAATTTGTTGTGGCGTTTTGAACCTTTTTTTGAATAGTTTTGCTAGTTGCCAACTTTCCTACATAAGCCCCGTCTTTTTCAGAAGAAGTTGCTTAGTGGCATCCTGTTTTTTGATGTGATATTCTTGTTTGGCGGCATGTCATTGAAGATCAACTCTTGCTTGATGCTATTTGTAATAATGGAGTCCAAAATAGCATTTTACACTTTAGTTGAACCCTTTCTTCCATGCCTATAATCATCAAGAAGAAAGCTCACATGATGGCATATCACTGTCATCAGTCTCTTTTTCTTGAATATTTGTCCATCTCATCCAGCAAAATATTATTGAGTTAACCCTCTTAGAAAAAGGATTTGTTTCAGTGAAAGCTTTGACATCTGTGGCGTTTTAAAGGGAGTGGTTTCTAGAGGATATGGCGTTTTTGTGTTTTTCTGGTTGTGATTAATTTCATTGTGTATAGACCCCTCTCTTATAGGAGTTTTTTGGCGCGTAGTTTAGGCGGGACTTTTTATTGTAATAAATGATAGTTATAAAGTAACAGCCTTTTCAGTTAATGTGTTTTGTATTTACTGTGTTGATCAGCTTTTATCAGTTTTATAGGTTATAGACGTCCCATCTTCTTAGTTTGGCGTTTTTTTTTTAAATGGCCTTATGCAGACCATCATGACAAAATACAATAACGGAGTAAATAAAATAGTAAGGAGGAAAATATTTTTTGTTATTTATGGGGTTTTGTTAGGGTAAACCATTTTTAGTATTATTTTGGCGTTTTGCTAATAAAGATCGTAATATATCATCTAATTATCTTAAAAAAAAGAGGTTACGCATAGAAGAAAAAAAATAGGAAAAAAAAATTAAAATCCTTCGTCAGAAGCTACTTTATCTGAATAGTATCCATCACTTGTGTCATCTTCTTCCTTCTCGGAGTCTTCATCTTGATCTTCATCCATGTCATCACATTCACCTTCATCAGCTTCTTGTTCCTGAAGATTTTGAAGCCTCCACCTGAACATGTCTTGCATTAACTCCAATTTTGAGTCTATTTCTGGGTTGGTACAGGTGGCGTTATGCAATTCATCCATGAAACCCAGTCGCTGCTTTGTCATGATGTTCTCTAGCCAGTAGACTTGCTGCTCTCCGCTGTCGTATGTAATCGTCACCATGTCTGTTTCATCATCAAAACGCCATGATGTCATGACAGGGTCTGGCTTCACATCTCCTTTGATTGGTCCAAATTTTCTGGTTAATGCTTTCATAAGCATATGCGTTTCATGGCATTCGTTGTCTAGAGAGATGCCAATGGATAAGATTTGCCTCTGTATCTGTTCTTCCATCTTTAGAATTGCCCTGACCGTCTTAACATACACCATCCTTCTGTAGTCAAAATGGATGACGTATCGCTTGATCCCCAGAGTGTATCTCCACGAAACGATTGTTGCCATTTTTGGCGTTTTGCTTAAGTTGGCGTTCTTGGTTAACAATTTTTTTTTTTTTTTTTTTTTTTTTTTTGCAGAAAATGGATAGATTGAAGTGATTATGGAAGCTATGGTTTACGTTTGATTATATAATGATGTTTTGGCTCGTAATTTAGGATGGAATTTCTTCTAATAAATGTTAATAACTGAAATTCAGTTATTTGTGTCGTTTCATCTTCCTATAATATTCAATGCGTTTTATTTTTAATTTGTGGCGTTTTGTTTTCGATAACGTTTTATTTTTTGCATGGCGTTTTATCATATGATGGTGCTTTAAATATGAGGGGTAAAAAGACCCTTTTACCCTTAATGAAGCGCATCCCACCTAATAATATTGATGTTATTTACGAAAACGCCACCGCGCAATCTAGTCCATTGATTGTTTTGATCGGACGATCCATAATCGTTCTCACACTTTTCACCGTTACCCTATATATATATATATATAGGGCCAGGATTTAGAGAAAACAAGAATGGAGAGAACGGTTATGGATCGTCAGATCAAAACAATCTATGAACTAGATGAAGTGTTGGCGTTTTCGTAAATAACATCACTTTTATTACTGTAGCGCGCTTCATTAAGGGTAAAAAAAGTCTTCTGACATCTCTACACAAAACACCATCTCATTAAATAAAACGCCATTAAAATTACCGCCTTAACCTACAATAGCACACACCGTCCTAATCTAAAAACACCATTAGATATAAACGCCAAACTTAATTATAATAAAATCTCGCCTAAAAAAACCGACAAAAAACATCCTATATATACAACATCTCAGACATTCCATTAAAACACACAAAAACCCAAACGCCATATTTAATATATACCATTCGTCTTAGAAACGCCAAAAAACCCAAACATCAAATATCCTCTAAACCAAAACGTTTATTTGAAATTCAGTTTGGTTGTCGGTAAGGTTTCGCTCAATGTAATGGACAAAATCCCTAAGTGAGGATATTGTCCATTTCATTGAGTAAAATCTAATTGACTTTATCCTCAACTTCCATCCAATTTATAACGCCAAAACATACAAAAACATTACTGAGGTTTGTTCTCAATAAAGTTTAGCTGTATGGGGTGGACAACATTGTCAGACATCTTTCTTAACTAAGGATTAACAATGTTGTCCATCATCATACAACAAAACATTATTGATTTAGCATGATCAAATTTAGAGGTTTAAGGTGCTTTTATTTAGTGGCGTTCTTTTTCTCAGTAAAACGCCAAAAAGTTAAAAATTCAAACATCATTCATTGGAAATTCAAGATTGTTGGCTGAAGGGTGTAAACTCAATAACATTTTGCTGCATGAGATGGACAAATCTTCAAGAAAAAGAGGCTTTTTCAGTTGATTGTTATATAATAACAACGCCATATATAATAAAACGCCACACAGCAAAATGCTTGTCAAAACGACATCATGCCATAAAACACCCCAAAAACTACCAAACTATAATAAAATTACTTTGGACAAGTATTATAAAAAACCCAAAAAATTAAAACCAAAATTGAAAATGTAACTAGAAACAGTAACTATAAAACAGTAAAACTGAAGAGACGGAAAATTTATTATATTAGAATCTAAAACGCCAAACTTGAAAGATGAGACGTGTTACAGACTTCAGAGATAAAGCTTATCAAAAACAATAATTACAAACAGTAACCGAAACGACGAATAATTTATTATAAAAATGCACCGCCTAACCTACGCGCCAAAAAGACATCCTATAAAATGACACCTCTCTGCAACTTCCATTTGATCAACCCAAAAAAAAAAACAAACGCCAATACTACTAAATAGCACTCACTGTAAAATTCCAAAAAAATAAAAAAATCAAAGATAGCTAATATGCTTTCTTGGATATTCAGTATTGTTCTTCGTGAAGTTTCACTGAATGAATTGTTAGGTGAGGGGAGTAACTCAGTAAGATTTTGCTGCATGAGATGGACAAATCTTCAAGAATAAGATACTGATGACAGTCATATGTCATTTTGTGTTCTTTGTTCTTTAAGAAGGCTTGGATGAGGAGAAGAGATCAAAGACACTGAAGAGTGGGATGATTATAAAGATGAAGATCAAGTTGAAGAACAAAGCGAAAAACCACCCACACGTCATAGATCTATGTCCCCAAACATCCACAAAAGCCACTTCAACAGACGAGCAGACAAAATAATCAAACCGATGGGTTTGTTAAGTTTTACATAAAACACCATATATTTGGTGACAGTTCTGGTAGTCTTAAAGAAGGGAGAGACTGATGACAGTGAAGAATGTGAAGAGAGATCCGATTAGGATTTTTAATTTATTTTTTTCGCTTCTATTTTTTTCCCTGTGGTTGTAAATATAAATTTCTGATTGTAAAACGCCAAGATACCACAAACGCCAAAATGTATATAAAAAATAATAGAACAATGGGCCATCTTGACTAAAACGCCTTAAAAACGCCATTCAGAGAGATATTCTGACCCCTTGGGGTTCCAATGGCATACGATTTAAAAAATGCCATAAACGCCATAGACGCCAAAATATTAATACAATGAAACCATTAAAACACCATATAATTATTGAATTTGGTTAACGCCAAAAAATCTTAAACCCCAAATATAAATCAATATTGTGAAAAGCGGAAGATAAAATGACAAAAAAACCCATACGCCCTAATTATATCGCGCGCCACGTGTTGGGCCAGAATCCGTTCTCACCATTCTCACACTTTTGAGTGTTTCTCCTCAATATATATATATATATATATATATATATATATATATATATAGGGTCAGGATTTAGAGAAAACAGTGGAAAGTGTGAGAACGATGAGAACGCTTATGGATCGGCCGATCAAACCAATCTATAGACTAGATTGGAGCGGTGGCATTTTCGTAATAACACAAATTCTATTAAGTGGACGCGCTGCATTAAGGGTAAAAGGGTCTTTAGACTTCTCTACCAAAAACGCCAAACTAATGAATAAAACACCATTATGGGCCAAAACACATATTATATAAACAAAACATCTCACATAATCATTAAACACACCCACGAACCGGAAACGCCATATTTACTACTATTTACCATTTACCATTCATCTTAGAAACGCCAAAAAACCCAAAACATCAAACACACCAAATCAAAAAACGCCATATTTTACTATATACCAATCATCATAGAAAACGCCAAAAAACTCAAACATCAAAGATTCCAAAAATCGACGTTTCTTTTAGATACATTATTTCCTTAGTAAAACGCCAAAATTGCAAACATCGTTTCTTGTATATTCAATATTGTTCTACACGAAGTTTCGCAGAATGCATTCTTGGCTGAGGTGCTGTGACTCAATAACATTTTGTTGCATGAGATGGACAAATCTTCAACAAAAACTTATTGGTCTCAAACTTATGTCATTTTTTTGTGTTTTATTCTTGATGAATATTATAATGGCATGAAGAGACGAATGACACTGATGAGTGGTTTGAAGATAAACATGAAGATAAAGATGAACTTCAAAACAAAAAAACTCACGTCATTTTGTCCTTCCAAACGTTCACAAAAAAGCTACTTGATGCGGGTCCAAGTATGGAGGAGCGGGCTATCTTGTATTTGGAGGCCCAAGATCGTGTGACAAAAGGGGCTTCACTAAATTAGCTCTAACTTGGGCTACGAGGTTCCGTTTTGGGCGGTTTGGGCCATCGTCCAGGCCAAAAAACACTTATTTCTATTAGTTATTTATCTTTTTATGTTGTTTTCGGTGTTTTGGGCATTTTGGTTTTGGGCTTGTGTTTGGCCCATGACCTTTTTGTGGCCCATTTCGAATTTCTGTCACTATTTATGTCTTTCTCTTGTAATTTGGATGGTCAGAGTTGAATTTCGAAATTACTCAATTTTCACTTAAAATTTTGTGCCCTTTGGGTTGAATTTTGGGGGTTGGGGAAGATCAACACGGGTATTCGCAGAATCAACGTGTTTTGGTCTTCGTTATCGTAACACACACTACATCACTAATTTAACAACAAAAACACAAAATGAAGCATGCCAAAGTCAAACCGCCAGTGAAAATATTTCAAAGAAGAAATAGACTGATGACAGTAAACATTTGGAAGATGAATTTTTTCTATTTTTTTTAATTTTCTTTTTCTGTTGTTTGTTATGTATTTTTCAGCTAAGAACAAAAAAAATACATAAATTTTAATAAAAACGCCAAATAGAGATAATGATTGTGAAACACCATCATGCCATAAAATGCCAAAACTCCCAAACTATATTAAAAGTAATTTGGACAAGTATTATTAAAAGCTAAAAATGAAAAAAAAAAAAAAAAGGCCAAAAAGTACCTAAAGCCATTAAAAAAAGCCAAACTTGGAAGATGGCACGTCTATCACCCTAAAAACTCATAAAAAGCTAAACAAAAACAGTAAAAAATACACACGGTAACTGAAAAGACGGCTACTTTACTAAAATCATATATTATAAATAAAATATCGCCTAAACTACGCGCCAAAAACATCCTATAAGAGAGACGTCTCTGCACAATCAATTGATCACACCCAAAAACAACGCCAGTTTCCTAGAAACCACTAACTTTAAAATGCAAAAAAAAATTGTTATAAAAGCCACAGATGGGAAACCTCGTTTCTTCTATATTGAGTATTGTTCTGAATGAAGTTTCACTGAATGGATTCTTCTCTAAGGTGGGTATCTCTATAAGCTTTTGCTGAATGAGATGGACAAATATTCATGAAAAAGAGACTGATGACACTGATATGTCATCATGTTACTTTGTTCTTGATGGATATATGGATGGCATGAAGGGATTAATACATTCGAGCAGACGTTGATCTTCAACATGTCACCAAACAAGTATATATCAAATCACAATACAAGATGCCACTAAATATAAGCATTTTCTAAAGACGGGCATTATGTAGGAAAATAAGGATCTAGATAAGGTATTCAAAACAGGTTCAAAACGCCAAAAATGTTAAAGTAAAAGAGGCTGATGACAATGAAGATTTGGATGAGAAATTAGATTAGAATTTTTATTTTTATTTTTTTTTCATTTTCTATTGTTTGTTATCTAATTCTCTGTTGTTTATTATCTAATTCTCTACTAATAAAAAACTGAGTATAAAAACGCCAAAAACTATAAACAACAAAACGCCTGATAGTATGAAAACTGTGAGAACGGATGCTAGCAAAGCATGTTGTTGCTATATAAAACGGCAAAAAATGCCAAACAAAGTATTAATGGAAAAAGCAACACTAATTGACAGATGAAACTGAACGAAACAATAATTGACGGATGATGAAGCAGTGGATGGAACCTTTGAGGATTATAACAACTGTTGCAGCATATTTTTGATATCTGCCACAGATGCTTTAATTTTGTCAACTCTCTCCATCAATTCTCTGTATTTTAAACCATCACCCAAGTGAATGGGATCATCTGATTTCCCACTAGCAGTGGTTGTATCAGCAGTTGGACCAGAAGAAGTCTCTAATGGTTCAACCAACCACTGATGCCCCTTTTTCTTGGAACTGGGGACTTCCCTCTACATTAGCTATCTTGTTTAACACACCAGTGGGTAACTGAAATACCCCTGTAGATAGTTTGATAGCATCAGTAGTGGTTGCCTTCAAGGGAGGCTTACTGATGAAACTACTGTCCAGGTGTAAATCAGTGGATTCAACACCTGTAGTAGCTGCTCCACTTGAACTACCACCAAGAGTTACATGTAACTCAAGGGGTGTAACATCCTCAACTGTTGATGGGTTAGCAAAGATAGAGGAATCAGACTCAGTCACTAGTTGGAGTATAGTCTCAGTGATTGGTGGTTGAGAAGAAATGTTTAGTGTTTGATCCATATCTAATGCATTCAACAGAGGTATAATGGATGGTGGGATTTGTGAAGTGAGTATAGGAGTTGAAAGAGAATTTGCCCCGGGAGTAGGGCTGTGGAAGATGGATTCAAGTGGATCCAGAGATTCATAATGTATTGTCCCTGTGTATACAACCTGATCTTTTTGTGAGGATGCAGAAGGAGTTTCAAGCTCAGGTTGAGATCTTTCTACCAACTGTTGTGAGAAAGTAGAAACAGTGGTTATAGGTGACTTTTGTGTTGTCACAGGAGTTACTTCTAGGATCTCATCTTCCAGAAGATCCTTTTTGGATAGGTTGGTGGGCTTTTTGGTAATTTTATTTTTGGTCTTTTTGGTGGTTTTGGTGGCGGTTGCACAGCAGTGGTTGTGCTGCTGTGGTCACCATGAACAGTGGGCTCAACAGCAGAAACCTGAGGAGCAGATGTGGACTCATCCAAAGTTTGCTTAGGTTCCTCTGTTTGTGTTTTCAAATCTTATGACTCTGACAGCCTTGTAAAAGTTTCAGAAGAAAGGTTGTTTATTTGACAAGAAGCACCCTGAATAAGTACTTGTGCACTATCCTTTGGGATTTTCTATTGTAAGTAATAGCTCAAAAAATCTAGGAAACAGCAGAAATGGTTTCTTCTTTTCTTTTATATTATTAATATTTTTAGCCATATCATTGAAAATATTTTGGAAATAATTAAAATCAACTTCTGCCATGATAGCATATCCCAAGTATTGGATGTTCAATGGAATTTCATTGAAAGCAGTTGCTTTATTTGAAAACACGTGAGCAGGGTATGGAATAAAAATTTCATGGGAGGTGGAAAATTCCCTTTTTGCAAATTTGCGTTATTCATTTGTCCCTCATACCCTCTTTTGGCCAGATCTGTTTGATACTCATTTCTAGGGAAAGAATTTTTACATGTATGATCATTCGTCTCAAAAACCTCTGAGATAGTTTGTGGTGTGACGGAAACAAGCCTTATTTCATGTGGTTAATGGTTTGATTATAGTTGTCAATTTATGATGTAATATGTTGATTGGATGGTATAAATGGTATTGATATACATGTAATAAAGTGAAAATATTGGTAATTATGGATGGTAGGAGGTAATGGTAGTGTATTATGGATGGTATGATAGATGAAAGGGAAAGTGTATTCAAAGTAGTGTACCAAAACACCTTATTTCATGTTGATACATATAGATGCACATGTGTATTTCTAATATTAGTAATGTAAAAAAGTAGTGTATTACATATGGTAGTGTAAATGAAAGTGCAATTGTCTAATATTTGTAATGAATTACGGAATTTGTCAAAGAAATGACAAAATTGCACATGTGCATGTTTGTGTATCATGGATGGAATGATAGATGAAAGAAAAAGTGTATTCAAAGTAGTGTACCAAAACACCTTATTTCATGTTAATACATATAGATGCACATGTGCATTTCTAATACTGTTAACGTAAAAAGTGGTGTATTACACGTGGTAATGCAAATGAAAGTGAAATTGTCTAATATTTGTAATGAATTACGAAATTTGTCAAACAATTGATACATATGCACATGTGCATGGATAACTGTTACCCGAAATTTTATTTTATTTTTTTTGAAATTTTTTTTATTATCAACGAAATATAGCGATTTTCCCAAAAAAATAGCAAAAAAAAAAAAAAAAAAATTGGGTGTTTTTTAGATTTTTTTAGGTATTACTGTTTGTGTTCACACTGGTTCTCGCGGTTCTCGCAATAAAGGGTGGTTTCTAACGGATCCTTCTCCTATATATATATATATATATATATATATATATATAGGGGAAGGCTAAAATGAGAACCACCTCGAGTTGTAAGAACCACGAGAACCACCCCCGCGGGGGGCCGTCGGCGACGAAATTTTTTTTACACCTAGATCCGTATATTTTATCGGGGGGTTTAAATTTTCGGTTCAAACGGCGCGCCCGAGGGGGTAGTTTTTTACGCCCAAAGTTTGTAAAAGTTTGGGTTTTTTTAATTTTTTTAATTTTTCTTTTTTTTTTTACCAAACTTTGGGCGTAAAAAACTACCCCCTCGGGCGCGCCGTTTGAACCGAAAATTTAAACCCCCCGATAAAATATACGGATCTAGGTGTAAAAAAAATTTCGTCGCCGACGGCGCCCCGCGGGGGTGGTTCTCGTGGTTCTTACAACTCGAGGTGGTTCTCATTTTAACCTTTCCCTATATATATATATATATATATATATATATATATATATATATATATATATAAGTGATGGATCATGAGAAAACTAGTTTAAATGAGAAAACCAAAAAACTAACTAAAAAAAGCCTAAAAACATACCAAATTTTTTTTTTTACATTTTTTTTATAAAAAATTGCTATATTTTATGCATGGAAAAAAATTTCAAAAAATAAATAATTTTTTTTTTTTGTATTGCACATGTGCAGTACAACAAAAAAAAATTTTGAAATTTTTTTTATATATAAAAAATAGCGATTTTTTTTAAATTGTAAAAAAAAAATGGTATGTTTTTTAGCTTTTTTTTAGGCTTTTTTAGTTAGTTTTCTAGTTTTCTCATTTAGATGTAGTTTTCTCATGATCCTCTTCCATATATATATATCTATATATATATATATATATATATATATAAACCGGTTCAGGAGAAAACGCTCAAAAGTGTGAGAACGCTTCCTGGCCTAACACGTGTCCCGCGTCATCGAGTAGGGCGGAGGGGCTTTTTTGTCTTTTCATTATTCTTTTATTTTCCAACGCGGTATACTATTTTATGGCTTCTAAGTTTTTTTGGCGTTGAATTAATTGTTTTTGTGTCACATATATAATTTTTTGGCGTTATAGAGTTTTCTGCTTAATTTTTTTGGCGTTATGGCGTTTTGTATAATAATTAACTACGAGTCTCTAATATTTGCATAAGATTACAATAAGACCAATTTTTTTGGCGTTTAGTGAATTTTTTGGTGTTTAATACCCTTTACAAGGTGTTTTGCCAGCAGCTGTTCTCCCAGTTTCCATACTTCTAGCTTTTTGATGTTTGTAGTTTTTGATGTTTTGTATAATAATGTTATTTTTTTATAGAGAACTAGTTAACAAATCAACATATAACTTGATATCAAAACAATATAAAATGAATTCTAAAATAGTAAAAAAATGTAATCTAATTTCTCTTCCGAATCTTCACTGTCATCGGCCTCTATCTTCTTGAATTTGTTTTGGCGTTTTGAACCTTTTTTTGAATAGTTTTGCTAGTTGCCAACTTTCCTACATAAGCCCCGTCTTTTTCAGAAGAAGTTGCTTAGTGGCATCCTGTTTTTTGATGTGATATTCTTATTTGGCGGCATGTCATTGAAGATCAACTATTGCTTGATGCTATTTGTAATAATGGAGTCCAAAATAGCATATTACACTTTAGTTTAACCCTTTCTTCCATGCCTATAATCATCAAGAAGAAAGCTCACATGATGGCATATCACTGTCATCAGTCGCTTTTTCTTGAATATTTGTCCATCTCATCCAGCAAAATATTATTAAGTTAACCCTCTTAGAAAAAGGATCCGTTTCAGTGAAAGCTTTGACATCGGTGGCGTTTTAAAGGGAGTAGTTTCTAGAGGATATGGCGTTTTTGTGTTTTTCTGGTTGTTATTAATTTCATTGTGTATAGACCCCTCTCTTATAGGAGTTTTTTGGCGCGTAGTTTAGGTGGGACTTTTTATTGTAATAAATGATAGTTATAAAGTAACTGTCTTTTCAGTTACTGTGTTTTGTATTTACTGTGTTGATCAGCTTTTATCAGTTTTATAGGTTATAGACGTCCCATCTTCTTAGTTTGGCGTTTTTTTAAATGGCCTTATGCCGACCATCATGACAAAATACAATAACGGAGTAAATAAAATAGTTAGGAGGAAAATATTTTTTGTTATTTATGGCGTTTTGTTAGGGAAAACCATTTTTAGTATTATTTTGGCGTTTTGCTAATAAAGATAGTAATATATCATCTAATTATCTTAAAAAAAAAGATTACATAGAAGAAAAAAATAGGAAAAAAAATTAAAATCCTTCGTCAGAAGCTACTTTATCTGAATAGTATCCATCACTTGTGTCATCTTCTTCCTTCTCGGAGTCTTCATCTTGATCTTCATCCATGTCATCACATTCACCTTCATCAGCTTCTTATTCCTAAAGATTTTGAAGCCTCCACATGAACTTGTCTTGCATTAACTCCAATTTTGAGTCTATTTCTGGGTTAGTACATGTGGCGTTATGCAATTCTTCCATGAAACCCAGTCGCTGCTTTGTCATGATGTTCTCTAGCCAGTAGACTTGCTGCTCTCCGTTGTCGTATGTAATCGTCACCATGTCTGTTTCATCATCAAAACGCCATGATGTCATGACAGGGTCTGGCTTCACATCTCCTTTGATTGGTCCAAATTTTCTGATTAATGCTTTCATAAGTATATGCGTTTCATGGCATTCGTTGTCTAGAGCGATGCCAATGGATAAGATTTGCCTCTGTATCTGTTCTTTCATCTTTAGAATTGCCCTGACCGTCTTAACATACACCATCCTTTTGTTGTCAAAATGGATGACGTATCGCCTGATCCCCAGAGTGTATCTCCACGAAACGATTGTTGCCATTTTTGGCGTTTTGCTTAAGTTGGCGTTTTTGGTTAACGATTTTTTTTTTTTTTGAAGAAAATGGATAGATTGAAGTGATTATTGAAGCTATGGTTTACGTTTGTTTATATAATGATGTTTTGGCGCGTAATTTGGGATGGAATTTCTTCTAATAAATGTTAATAACTGAAATTCAGTTATTTGTGTCGTTTCATCTTCTTGTAATATTCAACGCGTTTTATTTTTAATTTGTGGCGTTTTGTTTTCAATAGCGTTTTATTTTTTGTATGGCGTTTTATCATATGATGGCGTTTTAAATATGAGGGGTAAAAAGACCCCTTTACCCTTAATGAAGCGCGTGCCACCTAATAATATTGATGTTATTTACGAAAACGCCACCGCGCAATACAGTCCATGGATTGTTTTGATCGGACGATCCATAATCGTTCTCACCGTTCTCACACTTTTCACAGTTTTCTCCAAATCCCGACCCTATATATATATATATATATATATATATATATATATATATAGGGTCAGGATTTAGAGAAAACTAGAATGGAGAGAACGGTTATGGATCGTCAGATCAAAACAATCTATGGACTAGATGAAGCGGTGTCGTTTTCGTAAATAACATCACTTTTATTACTGTAGCGCGCTTCATTAAGGGTAAAAAAAGTCTTTTGACTTCTCTACACAAAACGCCATCTCATTAAATAAAACGCCATTAAAATTACCGCCTTAACCTACAATAGCACACACCGTCCTAATCTAAAAACACCATTAGATATAAAACGCCAAACTTAATTATAATAAAATCTCGCCTAAAAAAACCGCCAAAAAACATCCTATATATACAACATCTCAGACCTTCCATTAAAACACACAAAAACCCAAACGCCATATTTAATATATACCATTCGTCTTAGAAACGCCAAAAAACCCAAACATCAAATATCCTCTAAACCAAAACGTTTATTTGAAATTCAGTTTGGTTGTCGGTAAGGTTTCGCTCAATGTAATGGACAAAATCCTTATGTGAGGATATTGTCCATTTCATTGAGTAAAATCTAATTGACTTTATCCTCAACTTCCATCCAATTTGTAACGCCAAAACATACAAAAACATTATTGAGGTTTGTTCTCAAAAAAGTTTAGCTGTATGGGGTGGACAACATTGTCAGACATCTTTCTTAACTGAGGATTAACAATGTTGTCCATCATCATACAGCAAAACATTATTGATTTAGCATGATCAAATTTAGAGGTTTAAGGTGCTTTTATTTAGTGGCGTTCTTTTTCTCAGTAAAACGCCAAAAAGTTAAAAAATCAAACATCGTTCATTGGAAATTCAAGATTGTTGGCTGAAGGGTGTAAACTCAATAACATTTTGCTGCATGAGATGGACAAATCTTTAAGAAAAAGAGGTTTTTTCAGTCGATTGTTATATAATAACAACGCCATATATAACAAAAACGCCACATAGCCAAAATGCTTGTCAAAACGCCATCATGCCATAAAACACCCCAAAAACTACCAAACTATAATAAAATTACTTTGGACAAGTATTATAAAAAACCCAAAAAATAAAAAATTTTAAACCAAACTTGAAAATGTAACTAGAAACAGTAACTACATAACAGTAAAACTGAAGAGACGGAAAATTTATTATATTAGAATCTAAAACGCCAAACTTGAAAGATGAGACGTGTTACAGACTTCAGGGATAAAGCTTATCGAAAACAATAATTACAAACAATAACTGAAACGACGAATACTTTATTATAAAAATGCACCGCCTAACCTACGCGCCAAAAAAGACATCCTATAAAATGATACCTCTCAGCAACTTCCATTTGATCAACCCAAAAAAAACAAACGCCAATACTACTAAATAGCACTCACTGTAAAAATGCCAAAAAAAATAAAAAAATCAAAGATAGCTAATATGCTTTCTTGGATATTCAGTATTGTTCTTCGTGAAGTTTCACTGAATGAATTGTTAGGTGAGGGGAGTAACTCAGTAAGATTTTGCTGCATGAGATGGACAAATCTTCAAGAAAAAGATACTGATGACAGTCATATGTCATTTTGTGTTCTTTGTTCTTTAAGAAGGCTTGGATGAGGAGAAGAGATCAATGACACTGAAGAGTAGGATGATTATAAAGATGAAGATCAAGTTGAAGAACAAAGCGAAAAACCCACCCACACGTCATAGATCTATGTCCCCAAACATCCACAAAGGCCACTTCAACAGACGAGCAGACAAAATAATCAAACCGATGGGTTTGTTAAGTTTTACATAAAACACCATATATTTGGTGACAGTTCTGGTAGTCTTAAAGAAGGGAGAGACTGATGACAGTGAAGAATGTGAAGAGAGATCCGATTAGGATTTTTAATTTATTTTTTTCGCTTCTATTTTTTTCCCTGTGGTTGTAAATATAATTTTCTGATTGTAAAACGCCTAGATACCACAAACGCCAAAATGTATATAAAAAATAATAGAACAATGGGCCATCTTGTCTAAAATGCCTTAAAAACTCCATTCAGAGAGATATTCTGACCCCTTGGGGTTCCAATGGCATACGATTTGAAAAACGCCATAAACGCCATAGATGCCAAAATATTAATACAATGAAACCATTAAAACACCATATAATTATTGAATTTGATTAACGCCAAAAAATCTTAAACCCTAAATATAAATCAATATTGTGAAAAGCGGAAGATAAAATGATAAAAAATCCCATACGCCCTAATTATATCGCGCGCCACGTGTTGGGCCAGAATCCGTTCTCACCGTTCTCACACTTTTGAGCGTTTCTCTTGAATATATATATATATATATATATATATATAGGGTCAGGATTTAGAGAAAACAGTGGAAAGTGTGAGAACGATGAGAACGCTTATGGATCGGCCGATCAAAACAATCTATGGACTAGATTGGCACGGTGGCGTCTTCGTAAATAACACAAATTCTATTAAGTGGACGCGCTGCGTTAAGGGTAAAAGGGTCTTTAGACTTCTCCACCAAAAACGCCAAACTAATGAATAAAACACCATTATGGGCCAAAACACATCTTATATAAACAAAACATCTCACATATTCATTAAACACACCCCCGAACCGGAAACGCCATATTTACTACTATTTACCATTCATCTTAGAAACGCCAAAAAACCCAAAACATCAAACACACCAAATCAAAAAACGCCATATTTTACTATATACCAATCATCATAGAAAACGCCAAAAAACTCAAACATCAAAGATTCCAAAAATCGACGTTTCTTTTAGATACACTATTTCCTTAGTAAAACGCCAAAATTGCAAACATCGTTTCTTGTATATTCAATATTTTTCTACGCGAAGTTTCGCAGAATGCATTCTTGGCTGAGGTGCTATGACTCAATAACATTTTGTTGCATGAGATGGACAAATCTTCAACAAAAACTTATTGGTCTCAAACTTATGTCATTTTTTGTGTTTTGTTCTTGATGAATATTATAATGGCATGAAGAGACGAATGACACTAATGAGTGGTTTGAAGATAAACATGAAGATAAAGATGAACTACAAAACAAAAAAAGTCACCTCATTTTGTCCTTCCAAACGTCCACAAAAAAGCTACTTGATGCGGGTCCAAGTATGGAGGAGCGGGCCATCTTGCATTTGGAGGCCCAAGATCGTGTGACAAAAGGGGCTTCACTAAATTAGCTCTAACTTGGGCTACGAGGTTCCGTTTTGGGTGGTTTGGGCCATCGTCCAGGCCAAAAAACACTTATTTCTGTTAGTTATTTATCTTTTTATGTTGTTTTCGGTGTTTTGGGCATTTTATTTTTGGGCTTGTGTTTGGCCCATGACCTTTTTGTGGCCCATTTCAAATTTTTGTCTTTATTTATGTCTTTCTCTTGTAATTTGGATGGTCAGACTTGAATTTCGAAATTACTCAATTTTCACTAAAAATTTTGTGCCCTTTGGGTTGAATTTTGGGGGTTGGGGAAGATCAAAACGGGTATTCGCGGAATCAACGTGTTTTGCTCTTCGTTATCATAACACACGCTACATCACTACTTTAACAACAAAAACACAAAATGAAGCATGCCAAAGTCAAACCGCCAGTGAAAATATTTCAAAGAAGAAATAGACTGATGACAGTAAAGATTTGGAAGATGAATTTTTTCTATTTTTTTTTTAATTTTCTTTTTCTGTTGTTTTTTATGTATTTTTCAGCTAAGAACAAAAAAATACATTATTTTAGTAAAAACGCCAAACAGAGATAATGATTGTGAAACACCATCATGCCATAAAACGCCAAAACTCCCAAACTATAATAAAAGTAAATTGGACCAGTATTATTAAAAGCTAAAAATGAAAAAAAAAATGCCAAAAACTACATAAAGCCATTAAAAAAAAGCCAAACTTGGAAGATGGCACGTCTATCACCCTAAAAACTCATAAAGAGCTGAACAAAAACAGTAAAAAATACACACGGTAACTGAAAAGATGGCTACTTTATTAATATCATATTTTATAAATAAAATCTCGCCTAAACTACGCGCCAAAAACATCCTATAAGAGAGATGTCTCTGCACAATCAATTGATCACACCCAAAAACAAAGCCAGTTTCCTAGAAACCACTAACTTTAAAATGCCAAAAAAATAGTTATAAAAGCCACATATGGGAAACCTCGTTTCTTCTATATTGAGTATTGTTCTGAATGAAGTTTCACTGAATGGATTCTTCTCTAAGGTGGGTATCTCTATAAGCTTTTGCTGAATGAGATGGACAAATATTCATGAAAAAGAGACTGATGACACTAATATGTCATCATGTCACTTTGTTCTTGATGGATATATGGATGGCATGAAGGGATCAATACATTCGAGTAGACGTTGATCTTCAACATGTCACCAAACAAGTATATATCAAATCACAATACAGGATGCCACTAAATATAAGCATCTTCTAAAGACGGGCATTATGTAGGAAAATAAGGATCTAGATAAGGTATTCAAAACGAGTTCAAAACGCCAAAAAGGTTAAAGTAGGAGAGGCTGATGACAATGAAGATTTGGATGAGAAATTAGATTAGAATTTTTAATTTTTTTTTCATTTTCTATTGTTTGTTATCTAATTCTCTGTTGTTTATTATCTAATTCTTTACTAATAAAAAAACTGAGTATAAAACGCCAAAAACTATAAACAACAAAACGCCTGATAATATGAAAACTGTGAGAACGGATGCTAGCAAAGCATGTTGTTGCTATATCAAACGCCAAAAAATGCCAAACAAAGTATTAATGGAAAAAGCAACACTAACTGACAGATGAAACTGAATGAAACAGTAATTGACAGATGATGAAGCAGTGGATGGAACCTTTGAGGATTATAACAACTGTTGCAGCATATTTTTGATATCTGCCACATATGCTTAAATTTTGTCAACTCTCTCCATCAATTCTATGTATTTTAAACCATCACCCAAGTGAATGGGATCATCTGATTTCCCACTAGCAGTGGTTGTATCAGCAGTTGGACCAGAAGAAGTCTCTAATGGTTCAACCACTGATGCCCCTTTTTCTTGGAACTGGGGACTTCCCTCTACATTAGCTATCTTGTTTAATACACCAGTGGGTAAATGAAACACCCCAGTAGATAGTTTGATAGCATCAGCAGTGGTTGCCTTCAAGGGAGGCTTACTGATGAAACTACTGTCCAGGTATAAATCAGTGGATTCAACACCTGTAGTAGCTGCTCCACTTGAACTACCACCAAGAGTTACATGTAACTCAAGGGGTGTAACCTCCTCAACTATTGATGGGTTAGCAAAGATAGAGGAATCAGACTCAGTCACTAGTTGGAGTATATTCTCAGTGATTGGTGGTTGAGAAGAACTGTTTAGTGTTTGATCCATATCTAATGCATTCAACAGAGGTATAATGGATGGTGGGATTTGTGAAGTGAGTATAGGAGTTGAAAAAGAATTTGCCCCGGGAGCAGGCTGTGGAAGATGGATTCAAGTGGATCCAGAGCTTCATAATGTAGTGTCCCTGTGTATACAACCTGATCCTTTTGTGAGGATGCAGGAGGAGTTTCAGGCTCAGGTTGAGATCTTTCTACCAACTGTTGTGAGAAAGTAGAAACAGTGGTTGTAGGTGACTTTTGTGTTGTCACAGGAGTTACTTCTAGGATCTCATCTTCCAGAAGGTCCTTTTTGGATGGGTTGGTGGGCTTTTTGGTAATTTTTTTTTTTGTCTTTTTGGTGGTTTTGATGGCGGTTGCACAGCAGTGGTTGTACTGCTGTGGTCACCATGAACAATGGGCTCAACAGCAGAAACCTGAGGAGCAGATGTGGACTCATCCAAAGTTTGCTTAGGTTCCTCTGTTTGTGTTTTCAAATCTTTTGACTCTGACAGCCTTGTAAAAGTTTCAGAAGAAAGGCTGTTTATTTGACAAGAAGCACCCTGAATAAGTACTTGTGCACTATCCTTTGGGATTTTCTATTGTAAGTAATAGCTCAAAAATCTAGGAAACAACAGAAATGGTTTCTTCTTTTCTTTTATATTATTAATATTTTTAGCCATATCATTGAAAATCTTTTGGGAATAATTAAAATCAACTTCTGCCATGATAGCATATCCCAAGTATTGTGTTGGTGATGTCAAGTTTGAAGATGTCTCGGACTGAAAGTTTGAAGATGTCAAGTTTGAAGATGTCAAGTTTGAAGAGGTTTAGTTTGAAAGTGTCCTGCTAGTTTGAGAGGGTCACGGTTTGAAGAGGTCACGGTTTGAGGGTGGCATGTCACCTTCAAACAGGAGGGTCTTGTCCTATAAATAGTCTTCAAACTTTCACCATTTGTAACTTTCCGGTCAGAGCAACGAAGTGCTGCCGAAGTGTTGTCAGGTTGTAAAATGTCTACAAATTAATGATACAACAGTTTTTAGTGTAAATCTTGCTGAATTGAACTCAGTTTCTTAGTTTCCGCCTCTGAAACTGAGATAAACTCTTCTGAACGACTCATTCGGGTCTGAAAACGATCCTACAAGTGGTAATAAGTGGTGCAGGTTTGACCACAGTGCTTCAAAGCCAAATCCTGCTTACAAGAGGAGAGATGGATATCACCAAGCCAAACAATGCTATGATCTGAATGTTTGGACTGAAAATGGTGATTGGTACGATAACAGAGTGTGTTACCGATGTGGTTATCAAGGACACATTTCTGTTAACTGCTAAAGTTGGAATTATGAGATGAGAAGATGCTTTAACTGCAATATCAGAGGCCAGATTGCTAGAGATTGCTCAATGAGATCAATGAGAAGATCGAGGGCTGAATCTCAGAAGCAGGTGAAGAAACCAGTCAATGTCAAGCCCAAAGAACAGAAGGTTCAAGAACCTAAAGTTCAAGAAAAGAAACTAAAGCTTTCACAGGGGTAGAAAGACAGACTGAGGAAGAAGAGGAAGAAGGCCAGAGAGTATCTGGAGAAGATTTTGTCCTCGGGTTCACCGGATAGATCAAATAAGAGTTCTGATGAATCAACTCCCTCAACTGCAAAGTCAAGCAAGACAAATTCATCAGATACAAATCTGAGGATGAAAGAAGATAAGAAAAAGAAGAAAATGGTCGGCGATGAATCTGATGTATCAAAGTCAGACAAGCCACCTTCAGGCGATGAATCTGACAGGTCAAAGTCAGACAAGCCATGTGCAGGCAATGATTCTGGTTCGTCAAAGCCAGAGGAGCCATTGGTTGAGGTAAAAATGGAGAATTCAGGTTTAACAATGGATGATGCAAATTTTCCACCATTGTTGAACAAGAATTCAAAATCACTCAAGGACCGTCAGGCTTGGGTGAATCTGTTTAAATAGAAAAACCTGACTTGCCGGAGTTCCCAGGTTGGTAAGCGTGGAACATGAATCGGCACATTTCTTAAGAAATTCACAAAAGTGATTTCGATTTAAAAGTGGTAAATCAGGGACATTAAATTGTACTTGATTTTCTACAAGTGATGTTTGTGAATTGATCTTAAAAATGTTAGTTTTTACAAGTGATTGAAGAACAATGTGATGAAGTGACCCCGAATCTACAAATGATTAGTAAACAAACTAATTTTTCCGGAAAAACCATTTTGATTAAAACAAACTTAAGTGTTTTGAAATCATAATGGGAAAATAGTTTGTTGTCAGGGGGAGTTCTGATTGTTTATGCCAGGTGGATGGAGAATTGAAGTGATTCTCATCAAGTTGCCAAGTTTGTACAGTTTGTTTCAAATTTTCCCAGAAAATCAAAATTGAGACATATTTTGATTTTATGGGGAGTAAAATTTTTAAAAAAAAAAATAGAAAATTTGAAAATGTCAAAAACATTGAAAAATGAAAAATGAGTTTTGTTGTCAAAAAGAGGAAATGATAGTAGATCAGTTGGACTGTCACAGCATGCTAAAGAAATGTAAAGTTAAAATGTGATAAACGATCTCACTAAAGATGTGACGATAGGCTCAGCTAGACTAGTAGATTTGCGATAACGATACAAACTTAAATGAAAAAGCCTAGTTCTAGTGGAAAACATGGTTGAAAGCATAGTACTTAGTTTTTGTCCTTCTTGATTGTGTGCCTACTCAGTAATCGCTGATTGTCGAAAGACATAAAACTGGTTAAGTTTGTGAACTTTCACAACTTTGCTGAAAAGTCGCTATGATTGTGCATTTTATTTTGCAAAGATTTAAACTTGTTTTATTTCTTTATTTTGTTTAAGCATCGGACATCCTCTGCGTATACGTGAGTATCGACCTGGATGTTGTTGCCTAAATGTTCTGCTTTATTTTCTTTGGTGTTTCGTTTAAGCTTTGGACCTCCTCTGCGTATACGGAAGTATCGACCTGGTGGTTAAAGCCTAAACAAATTCAACTTATTTTTATTTTCTTATTTTGTTTAAACATTGGACTTTCTCTGTGTATACGGAAGTATCGACCTGATTGTTAATGTTTAAACATTCTGCTTTGTTTTCGCACAATTCACAGTTGATAAAAGTTTAAAGGCATTACTTGAGATAGTGTATTGCATGATGAGGGGATATGCTGAGATCGTGGGGTCCATAAGAATTTAGTGCTATCTAAATATACCTTAACGTATCGGTAAGCATTTCGAAAGTTTTTAGATTGAGTTTAAGTGGACAACAATATCGTCAATCTACGTGAATCGTTTAAAATTGAACATGTTTAAAGCTTAACGGTGCTAGTGATTGGTCACAAAAACTGATATGATCCTCTTACACGAACTCACAAAAATATTGTGTGTAAATATTTCGTTATTGCAATTCATTTTATTAAAAAAAATTCAAAAAGATTTCAGTGAGTTTTAGCATAAATTTTGAAAAAGTCAAAAAGATTTTCGACAACTGGTGTTGGAGAGCTAATTTTCAAAATTCCAAGTGCTAAACATGATGAACAGGTTTGGGAAAGTATTTGTTTAAAGATGTTTGAAATGAAAATGATATTTCTACAAGTGGTTCATCAGAAACTATAAATGTTGAATCATTTTAAAATTTGTTCTACTAGTGATCATCAGAAAATTTATTTTTGGGTAGAGCATGTGAAGGATATTTGAATGATAGAGAGTCAGGTTCCGATACCTGAAGACTTTGTGATTTCAACATGCCAGACTGTGATCCCAGCATATCGAAAGGGGGAGTCTGAAGACATTCATGTAGAGATTGTTCGTGAGAAGTCTGTTGGTGATGAAAAGAGAAAGAGAGAGATTTGAAGATACTTACAACGTCAAATATTTCAAAGAGTTTGAGAAGACTGATAAAGATTGAAGATGTGTAGACTCGACACTTAAGACTCGTCAACATCTGAGGGGGAGTCTGTTGGTGCATACATCTGTCGTCTTCGTCTTATATCGAGTCTCGGACTAAAAGTTTGAAGATGTCAAGTTTGAAGAGGTTTAGTTTGAAAGTGTCCTGCTAGTTTGAGAGGGTCACGGTTTGAAGAGGTCACGGTTTGAGGGTGGCATGTCACCTTCAAACAGGAGGGTCTTGTCCTATAAATAGTCTTCAAACTTTCACCATTTGTAACTTTCCGGTCAGAGCAACGAAGTGCTGCCGAAGTGTTTTCAGGTTGTAAAATGTCTACAAATTAATGATACAACAGTTTTTAGTGTAAATCTTGCTGAATTGAACTCAGTTTCTTAGTTTCCGCCTCTGAAACTGAGATAAACTCTTCTGAACGACTAATTCGGGTCTGAAAACGATCCTACATATTGGATGTTCAATGGAATTTCATTGAAAGCAGTTGCTTTATTTGAAACACACGTGAGCAGGGTATGGAATAAAAATTTCATGGGAGGTGGAAAATTCCCTTTTTGCAAATTTTATTTATTCATTTTCCCTCATACCCTCTTTCGGCCAGATCAGTTTGATACTCATTTCTAGGGAAAGAATTTTTATGTGTATGATCATTCGTCTCAAAAACCTCTGAGATAGTTTGTGGTGTGACGGAAACAAGAATTTTTTCCTACTTCTGATGTGATAGCCCAAGGCTTTTTGTCTTGAACTTCAACTTTTGCATTTTTCCAGAATTCACATTTCTTGATAGATTGGTGTGTTGCAAGTCAACAAAGTTTTGTACTTTGAAGATGAAAGAGCATCAATGACGGAGTGGAAATCTGTGTTTTGACTTGTTTTCTCAAGTGTACACAGATAGTTATGAGGGTTTTTGAGAGCAAGATCCATGGTGATTCGAAGGTAATAGTGAGAGGAGGAAGAAGATGAATGATTTTAAGGAATTTGATGGAAACTTCTTTTGAATGAACTTTTGAATTCGGTACGACAGTGAAACCTCTGATTGGGGTTTTAATCAGGGTTTTATAAAGTGAAAAAGTGAATGCTGACGTGGCAACGGTTACAAAGATCTAACGGCTAATAGCTGTCCATGTGACAACCTCTGATGAATAATGGATGACAGTTGTTTAGGAAACCACTGATGATCAATATCAGTGGTTTACAGTGGTGAAAATGAAAACAATGGCTGACTTTTTGACTATTAGTGGATAGCTATCAGTGACTAAAAACACTGATGTTTGACAATAGTGATTAACAATGAAAATGAGAGAACAGAGGTTGACTTTCAGCAGTGGATAATTTTCAACAGATCAGATGTTTGAACCAAAACAGTGTTTATGGCAGACTTTTAAGGATTAATGAAAATTTTCATTTTTAGCTATTTTTAAGGATGGATTTTTGATTTTCTGAAAACATTTTAATGCTTTTTATTCATAGAAAAACAGGATTTTTCCTGTTATTCCATGTTAAGCATGCCAAGCCTAGAGATCAAGCTTTCAAAGGTGGATGTGTCTAATGATTTTGTTAGCACATCTGCCAGCCGATCCTTAGTATGAACATGATGCAGAGAAATCAAACCTTTTTCATAGCAATCCCTCACAAAGTGATGTCTGATGTCAATGTGTTTGGTGGTTGAATGCGAAACTGGATTTTTGATGATATTTTCTACTGCTTGACTGTCTAACATAAGAGGTGTTTTTAAAGCAGTGATACCAAAATCCAACAGTTTATTTTGAAGTCATAACAGTTGGGTTGTGCAGCTTGCAGCAGCTATATACTCTGCCTCAGCAGTGGATGTTGAAACAACTGCTTGCTTTTTGCTTTGCCAAGATACTAAGCAATCACCTAGAAATTGACACCCTCCTGATGTGGACTTCCTTGTTGTATTGCATCCAGCAAAGTCACTGTCTGTGAAACCTGAAAGCTTAATATTCCCATTAGCAGGGTACCAGATACCAAGTGTGGGAGCACTTTTTATGTATTTGAGTATCCTTTTCACAGCTATTAGGTTAGACTTTCTAGGGGCTGATTAGGATCTTGCACAAACACGTGTTGCAAACATGATGTCTGGCCTAGATGCAGTTAGGTACAATAAAGACCCAATCATGCTTCTATATAGAGTTTGATCAACCAAATCATCCTTTTCATCAGTCATGACTACCTTGGTGGTTGCCATGGGTGTACTACATGGTTTACAATCATTCATCTCAAATTTGTTTAAAAGTTCTTTAGCATATTTGCTTTGATGAATGAAAGTTCCATTTTGCAGTTGCTTTACTTGGAGACCAAGAAAGCACTGTAGTTCACCCATTGCACTCATTTCAAACTCAGCTGTCATGAGTTTCATAAACTCTTCACACATTTTGGGACATGTGCTTCCAAAAATGATGTCATCCACATAAAGAAAATCATCAGATCTTTCCCTCTCCCTTTTAAAAACAGTGTTTTGTCAATTTTGTCTCTTGTGAAGCCAATAGAGATAAGAAAGGTGGAAAGAGTTTCATACCAGGCTCTAGGTTCTTGTTTCATGCCATACAAAGCTTTATTTAGCTTGTAGACATGATCTGGATTAAATGGATCCTCAAAACCAGGAGATTGACAAACATATACCTTTTCTTGAATCTTACCATAGAGGAATGGACATTTAATATCCATTTGAAACACCTTTATGTTGTGGTTGACAGCAAAGGCCAGGAACAGTCTGATAGCTTCCAGTCTTGCTACAGGGGCAAAAGTTTCATCATAGTTAATGCCCTCTTCCTGGCTAAACCCTTGAACCACAAGCCTTGCTTTATTCTTGACAACAATGCCCCTTTCATCAGTTTTATTTTTGAAGACCCACTTTGTGCGAATAGGACTCACACCCTCTGGCAGTGGTACAAGCTCCCATACTTGTTATCTCTTAAACTGTTGGAGCTCTTCTTGCATGGATTCCACCCAACTGTTGTCTTTTAGTGCCTCTTGGTACTTGACAGATTAATGAAGTGATAGAAAGCCAGCAAAAAGACAGATGTTTTGGGATTGACTTCTAGTGAGAACCCCTTCACTGATGTTGCCAATGATTTGGTCAGGTGGATGAGACTTCAAGAAGATTAAATCTTCTTTGTATGGAACAATGGCATTTAACGGTGAGGGCTACAGATGTGAATTATCTGAGCTAACAACTGTTGGTGACTTTGATGATCCAACAGTGTCTTGAAATGGAGGTGGAGGAATAGGAGGAATTGGTGTGGTAACATGTTGGTTTTTATCCACTGTTTGTAGATTACTACTTTGGTCAACAACTGTTGATTTAGCAGTGGGTGAGCTCTAACAGCTGTTTTGAACATCTGCTGCTCTGGCAATGGATGTGAATTTTTGTTGTGGAATGATCATTTCATATCCATTGTCTGATGGAGGAGGTAGAGATGGACCTGCACTGTTAGTCTTGACAGAGACATTTTCAAAGGTGAATTTATCAAGATCAAATAACTCAGCAGGATTTGCAGGGATTTTCATTGAAGAAAGTTCATCGAACTTTACATTCAAAGTCTCTTCCACACACTTAGTCCTAGTGTTAAACACTTTGTAGGCCTTAGCAGTGGTTGAGTATCCCAAATGATAACCACTGTCTACTTTGGCTGCAAATTTTGAAACTGAGTCATTTAAGTTTAAAATGAAACATAGGCAGCCAAATACTTTAAAGTATGAGATCAGTGGTTTGATTTTATACAGAATTTCATAGGAAGTCTTTTGACGCCTGGGGTTTATCAAAACTCTGTTCTGGACATAGCAGGCAGTGTTTACAGCCTCTTCCCAGAAAGTTAAAGGTAAACCTGAATCAACAAGCATGGTTCTGGCAGCCTCAATCAGTGTTCTGTTCTTTCTCTGAACAACCCCATTTTGTTCTTATGTCCTTGGAATGCTGTACTGCCTTACAATTCCTTTTGAGACACAAAACTCATCCAACTCCCTATTTCTGAATTCTATGTCATTGTCACTCCTAAAGACTTTTACTAGCAAGTCAAACTACTTTTCAACCTGTTTGATAAAGTCTTGCAGAATGCATGTAGTTTCATCTTTAGAATGTAAGAAATAAGTCCATGTAAACCTAGAAAAGTCATCTACAATTACCAAAAAATATCTTTTCTTTTTAAGACTCATGACTCTTACTGGGCCAAACAGATCCATGTGCAGCATTTGCAAGCACTTGGTTGTTTTGGACTCTTCAATGGACTTAAATGAGATTTTATGTTGTTTTCCTTTTAAACAAGAAACACAATACTCAGGACAGGTGAACAATTTTTGTGGAAGACCTCTTACAAGGCCCTGTTTTGACAAAGCAGTGATTGTCTTGAGATTTGTGTGCCCCAATCTTCTGTGCTATAGTTCTATCTCTTTGTTAGAGGCAACTGAGAACAGACAGGCATCAGTCATGGGGCTCTCTTTTGACAAATCAACTACATAAACATTGCCACTTCTTTGAGCAACAAGTTGAGTTTTTCCAGTTTTTATTATTTCTTCAATATTTTTAACCATTTCTTGTCCAACAATCCTACAACACTCCTTAGTAAAGAATGACCCATAACCTTTGTCACTCATTTGTGAGACACTAAGGAGGTTGAATTTTAGATTGTCAATCAGAATGACATTTTCAAACTTAACTTTTCGAGACTGAATTGTACCCGAACCCATCACCTTCCCTTTACCATTATTACCAAAAGATATATCACCCCCTCTATGAGTTTTGAATTCTTTGAGTAGGGCTCTACATCCAGTCATGTGCCTGGAGCCTCCACTATCTACATACCAAAGACTGTCTAAGCATGCAGAAGATCCCTGCACATCAAGTAAATAATTAGTTAAGGAGGGTCTCCAAAGCCAATAAGGCTTTAGATGGGGTCTCAATAGTGTCTGAGTTAAGTTCAGAAACATGGACAGTGGTTAGCTCAGGGGTTTGAGCAGCTTTTGAAGTCTGTGCCTCTAACCACTGTTGGGGACCATTTCCAATCAGCTGTTGATATCCAAAGGGATGCCTGTGCACTCTTGGTTTATAAGGCCTTTTGTAAGCCTCATAAACATGTGGGACCCTTTGGTATGGAGGTTGACCTTTTCCTCTTTGGAATTGGTTAGCAGGGGGTGCATCTGTCTCTTGAACCTCTCTTTTAACATAGTTTTGGTTCAGCTGTTTTGTAACAGCTGTTTGGACAGGCACAAAAGATGGTTGTTTCTTGATTTGTGATTTTGATGAACTCATGAATGTTTTTGAAGTGTACTCTTCCTTTTTGACCTCAAAGGTTTTGAGGTACACACACTCCTGAGTGAGATAATTTGTTTTACCACAGATGGTGCAGATTTTTGAAGGCACAATGGTACTTGTTTTGTTAATGTCATAAGCTTTTAAATGAAAACAATCTTTTGTTAAATGATTTTTCTTTTCTTAAAAGTCACAAAACAAGTTTTTAATCTTTTCTCTCTTTTTCTTCTTTTCAGACTCCTTTGCAACAGAGTTTTGAACCACTGTTGGGATGTCCTTAAGAGGAGTTACCATGGCCTTTGGTGCTTTTACACCATCCACTGTGGTGAAATCCATGGGTTTAAAATTTTCAAGGAGGTCACACTCATCAGACCATGTGGGTTTGAATTGGTATTTCTCAATCTCCTCAAATGTTGAGGACCCCACTGATCTTTCAAGAGTGATTTTGTTTCCACTTTTGTCAGTTATTTTAACTTCTTGACCATCCTTGTTAGTGGGTATGATTTCAACAGTGTTTTGAATAGATTCATTTTCAGCAGTGTTTTCAACTTGGTCATTTTTCCTGAAACCTATGCCAAATTTTACATTGCTTTTGATCTGTTTTTCAAGCATAACTTCATAACCTTTGCAGGATTCCACCCATTTTTCACATGTGATTTGGGTGGATTCCAGCTCCTTTTTGCAGGTTTGATATTTTTCTATCATTGCCTGAAGTTGGTACTTGGTTACGCTATGCTCATGTTTGAGGCTGCAAATCTCATTTTCTTTTTCTGATAATTTGATTTTCAATTCTTTTAAAGATTTTTTCAAATTGTACTTCATCTGTTAACATTTTATCTCTAAGGTTTTCATTCACCTCCTTAACATTAGCAAATGCTATGATGCATTTGTTTGAACATAGGTTTTTAAGAACCTGGGGTGATACCTTAGTTGCAGCCATCATGGCACAATCTGTAACACCCCAATCGCGTAATACAACATCACGCGGCGGAAAACATTAGGGAGTCATGTTACAAATTTTTTCATAACACATGGCTTATAAATTTTTGTTTTATTGAATTAATAGTTTACATTGTTTTAGAGAATACAACTATTGCACAACAATTGTCTTGTAGGTTTTAAAGTCACTTAGGCCCAAGTCCGCCCTATGTGAAGCATGCTCAAAGTCAAACGTAAACACCTGAAACACATGTGAAAATAGGTACGTCAGCATAAAAATGCCTGTGAGTAACATAGGTTATGTTAATGAACGATTCATGACTTGTAGTTAAAAGAAGTGTTTAACAAAAAGTAGTCATGGACCTTCTAAAATGTTTTTCTTTTGTAAAATCATATGAAAATCAATATGAAAATCAAATGATTTAAAAGATATAATGCATGGTTAAATGAATAACCAAGTAAAAATGAATTTGTATAAAATATGCCATTTGTAAAACAGTGTTGTGTCTTTGTATAAAAAGTATCATGTTCTTGTTCAAAATATATTATATGTAAAACAATGTCGTGTGAAAAATGTGACACCTGTGTCACTTCAACCATCAAACAAATACCAAACCAATGAAATATTGTATTTCATACTTGGGATTTGTATAAATATGTGTATCATTTGCACATATCAATTCTTGTTCGATTTCGGGCTCTAATTCGCTTTCTGGAAGGTTATACGCGCATTGATGCATAAATATAACCAGTTTAATGCAACAAACACTCTGGAATAGTGACATAGGCTTAACATACCTTAAATAACCTTTACATAACTTATAAATAAGTTTTAAAATGTTTGGTGTGCCGAAATCAAGTTTATTCGCTTACAGGGACTAAATTCGACAAACTGCGAAAGTATGTCGATTTGTACTGTAATGGACATTCTGGAACATGATCATAAGTTAAACACACCCTAAATATCCTTTACATAGCTTAGAAATAGGCTTTAAGGGGTTCGGTGTGCTAAAATAAACTTTATGCTCATTCGGGGACTAAAAGCGTCAAAAAGTGCATAAGTTTGCATTTTCGCGTATAACTTACATTCTGAATACATCCGGACATCCAAAAATTTATGTAATCATTAAAATATTATGTTTTAGTGATTAGCATGATAAAATTCCATTCGTCGCTAAATTGGATCGTTTTTGCGTTCGTTGCCACTTCCGTCGTAATTAACCGAACAACGCAACCGTACGGCCAAACGAACCGACATCCGGCATATTTTTGAGCATGTTTCATGTCCCCTATGCTTAGGCATCATTGTAGAGCCTTGAAAATGGCTTAACGGGCTTTAAACGCATAAAAAATGGCCTTAAAAGCATGCAGGGACTAAAACTGCAATTTTTGAAACTTGTTTGCTGATCAGAAGTTCCCATAAAACCTTACGCGACCTGCGTGAGAGTGTTAGACCTGCAAAAATGTGTTTCCCAGCTGTTTACAGCTGTTCTACCTGTTTTACTCTCTTGCAAATGGTTTTCTAACAATCTATGGGCCATTTTTGTGTGCCCATTGTATTGCAAATCTGTGGGTGCAAGTGTAGGGATGAGATTTAAGCTCGGTTTTCAAGAAACGATCCTAACGGTTCTTGTTTTCCTATAAATACCCCATCCCATTTCAACCCCAACTCACTCCTTGATCAGATTTTTCCCTAAGTTGAAGGGTAAACCTTCATACCTGGGAATTATTAGATCAAAACCTCCATTCTTGGACCTCTTGTAAGTCCTCTTTCGTTCTTTTATGTGTTTTTAGCTTAGAAGTCAAACTGCGTTTGACTTTATGCATTGACCAGTTTATGGTCAACACGAAGTTCGTTTGAACTTCATAACGTGAGCGTAATAACGATGGTTATAGTCCCTAGTGATTATACCTACTGATTACCACGTTATCTAGGCTTAGTGATGAGTCGTAGTTTCGGCGAAAATGCGTATACTTGTGTATTTTGCAACCAAACTACTTTTAGGTATCAAAACCGTTTATTTTGATACCAAACCTGTTTTCTAACTTTGTTAAACATGTTTTAACATGTTTAGCTCGTCACTTTTAGATTTAGTGCTTATATAGGGTCGTAAGGTAAGCGGTCTAAACAATCACTTATACTTTCGAACCCGACCCGTTTTGTCGATCATTAGGATCCGACCAAACACTTTAGGTGACCATAGTTGTATAGGGAATAACCTTCCGAGGTTATACCTTATGGTCACGTCGTTTAAGTAGTTGTATGATAGGTAGTTTATATGCCTTAGGAAATTTACCAAAATACCCTTTTTACGCATAAATTCATTTTAAGCATATGTAACTTAATTTTTGACATCTAAACTGATTTAGCAAAAATATTAGACATGTTAAGGCATATAATACTTGTCATAGGACTAGTTAAGCAGTCCGAACGCGTTTTACGCGAACGACGCGTTAAAGTAGCATAAGCTACCTAAACGGGTCGTAATGGGTCGTAAGCACTTGGTTAGGTTTCATTTTAGTATGTGGGATTTGTTAAACCATATCATATGAGTTCCAATACTCATCTGGTTTACGAAACCTCATACTATCCAATCCCCCGATTTAGGTCCGGTTATTTATGTAGTTATCTATATAGGGTGCCGTTTGATTCCGTGATCCCTCTAGCTTTGCTTGGTTGTTGTTCAAGACTTCTAAGCACCCTCAAGTGAGTACATAGTCCCCTCTTTTACTATTTTTCAAACATTTTGGGGTGAAACACATGTGCCTACTTGTTATTTTCATGCTTTCCATGCTTTCATATCATATACTTGCTATGTTCATTAGTACATGATTTCATTGTGTTTTTGCTATGTATGACCTTTGTAGCATACTTAGTACATCGTTTTACATGACATTTAATGCTATGTATGTTCATTTATTGCATACTTAGTGCTTTGTTTTCATTTCACGCTACGTATGTCTATTTAGTGCATACCTAGTGCATTGTTTTACACTACCTTTTCATGCTATGTATGTTCATCATACTTAGTACATTTGTTTTACATTGCATTTCTGTTGCATATGTTCTCGTAACATATGGACACATTGTTTTACATCTCTACCTTGTATGTTTACTTAGCATACTAGGTACATCATTTTCATCACATGCTTACATTTTGATATGACATTTGGTTTGTTTAAGTGGGACCATATACATTCATTAACTTTGATCACGCCGCTCGTTAGTAGGTAATGGTACCATAGAAATTGACAACTCCCGTTCCTGACATCCTAGGTATGTTTGGATGGAAGGAATGACCGAATTCGATTAAAACATAAGACAGATAGTCCTTTCATTTGTTTAAGGGTTTATCACCACAGTCACAAGGCTTGAATGTATGCATTTTCACAATACCGCATATATTTTTGTATTCAGTATAGTATGCATTTCCACAAAACATAACATTGATTAAAACCACGTTTTACTTCAATACATTGTTTTGTGCATTTTTATCTATGGCTCAGTAGATATATATGTATACATATATTTCACTTGCCATACATGACATTTTGTTTACACATTACAAAATTGACATTGACATAGACATTTTTGATATTGATATACATATTTCATAGCCTACATTTTGACATAAACATTTTGACATGGTTTACACAAAGACATTTGACAAATGGTTTAGACATGGACAATTTACATTGGTGGTTTGTTTGGGTAAAGTGATTTAAGTAACGAGGCATGTGTAATATGATACAAGCATGGTGGATACGCCGCTGGTAGTTCCTATATATAAGTGCTTGTATGGTATTACATATCGTAGCGTTATTTGAATCATTTCAATTTAGACATATAACATTTTATACAAATAACATATTTTCACAAGACATTATTTTACAAACAACTTATTTTATACAAAACTAATTTTACTCGGTTATTCATTTAACCTCACATTACTCTTTTACATATCATCTACTTTATCATCGCTTTTCAAATGATTTATAAAACAAAACATTTTACAAGGATCATGACTGACTTTTGTTAAACAACTTTTTCTAAACTTGTAAGTCATGAATCCTAAATCAATAAAACCTATGTATCTCACAGGCATTTTTATGCTGACGTACCTACTTTCACATGTGTTTCAGGAAATGATGCATAGGACTTATCAAGATACACTTAGGCGGACCTTGGGCCTTAGTGACAATAAAAGATGCAAGACTAGTTAATTTGTGTTATACTTCTTTGTTGTTAAAACATTGTAACTCTTTTAATCAATAAAACAACATTTCAATTTCCATGTGTTATGAAACAATGATTCTGTTACAACACTCCCCGACGATTCCGCCATGATTTGTTGTTTTACGTGGTCGGGGTGTGACAGAAAAGTTGGTATCAGAGCTCATGGTTATAGGGAATTAGGTTATTAGTAATGCTTTGACCTAGTCTGTAACCTTCCTAGGACCCTAACGCAAGTTTACTTGCATTTAGTCATAAAACAATACCGTCACCTATCCTTAGGCGACAACCGCAACAAGAACACAAATTTCAAAACCGCTTTGAAAAGCAATCATCTATTCTAGGATGATTTATTGTAAGGTTTTGAACCCTCTAAGTTTTCAAAACGATTTTGAAAATAATCATCCACCCTTTCGGATGATTTGTTTTTGGCCTTGTGCCTTCTAAGTTTTCAAAATCTCGTCAAGGTTTTGGATTCTAAATAATGCGAACACGTGCAAACTGGAAGAGTGAATGCCTGTACTCTGAGTTTTCTGTCTAAGGCTAGAGTGTTCGTATAAATCCGCAAAATCGGACCAGCCACTCTTACCTGGGAACTCTTGGGGTGAGTGTTCACTTATAGGTGAGCATGTCTTCAGTGATACATTAATATGACTCGTTTACTTTGATTTGTCACCGTCTCATTTGTTTGCCTTAGGTAACAAACGAATGATCGCAATTTTATGCATTGCCATTCCGTTTTGATTATCTGATAACCTTTCACCTGTTTCTTCCTATGTCTTTTATTTTCTTCTAGAATGTCTTTTCCTCTCAGCAACGCTCAAATGTCCGAGCAAACAGCCAAATTTGCCCAGCAAATAGGCGAAGTGATTCTGAAGACTGTGGATTTAGGCATTGTCATGTCTTGTCTCAACAATGAAGCCACTCAAGAGTCACCGAAGGAAGCAGAAGTTAAGCCAGCACCAAAATCAAGGAAGCGTGAGGCCTCAAGGAAACCCGCAGCAGTTACACCTAATCAAGCGGGACCTAGCCAAGTGGCAAGGCTACCAGCTAGGAAGCCGTACTTTGGAACTGCCCCATGGTGCAAACGATGCAACCGTCATCATTCAAACCTCATACCCTACTCCAAATGTACCTACTGTGGATGGTGGGGACATTTGGTTAACATATGCCGCTTTGCTATTCAAAACAAAGCTGTTGCAAATCTTGCTGCTACCCAACTCCAAGTCAACCCTACTCAAGCTCGTTTTCCGTCTGGTACTTGCTACAATTATGGCGAGACGAGCAATTTCCGGAACAAATGCATAAAGCTTGCTAATGCAAATCTAACCCACGGATGAGCAGTTGGCTGATAAGAAGATGATGCTGTCTTATGCTTTTGTTTCTTCTATTATCTTGTAATGTGAAACAATCTGTTTTGTTTATAAATAAATTGTTGTTCACAATTCAGATGTACAAGTGTAGTTACATGTGTGTATGGCATTTCTCTATAATACCTGCATTAAGGAACTATGTTCCTTACAAACTACTCTTATGATTCTCTCATTCAAGTGATCGCTCATAATTTCCTCGAAAGTTCTAAGTACTCGTTTCGTTCTAAGAAATGAAGTACATGAAATAAAGTGACATTATGAGTAATCTGCTATTCGCACATCTGTGCCTTTGAACCCCTGGTTAAATAACTGAGGATATTTTTAAATCTCATACCCATTACGTTCTGATTTTTTTCAACATGCATAGCATAAATTTTCAAAGCAACCTTCATGATTTCAAACATTTTTTTTTTTGAAAACGTTCTTAATATAGTGTATTTACTTAACATATCAAATGCATGATTTCAAAAGCATTGTCTATGTTTTCAAAAACAACCTCCATGATTTCAAAAACATTGTCGATGTTTTCAAAAACAACCTTCATGATTTCAAAATGTTATTAATACAGTATAATTACTTATATCAAATGCATGATTTCAAAAGCATCATTCATATTTTCAAAAACCTTATACATAATTTCAAAATTCATCTCGCATGATTTTTAAAACATTTTTTTTACCTAGTATACCTACTTTATGATTTCAAAAGTATTTCTACATAAGGTTTCAAAAACATTGAACACATTTTCTTTCTTTTTTTAGAACCCCATGCATAGTTTTCAAAAAATATTTTCCTCATACATTGACTTAACCTTCAAATTCCGCTTCATATGTCGCCTTGGCATATCTAGCATCTCAACTTCATAAGCATTTTTACTTCATGTTTTGACTTAAGCACACCCAGTGCAAGGCTTCAAAACATCTTCAACTTCTAAAATCCATATGGAATCTTTTTATCTTCACATTAGACCCTTATGGATGATTATCATTCAAATCAGAGTCCTTAATTGGATTCCTTGTATGCCTTAATTCGAACATTTCGATTCCTTATAATCGAAATCGAATTTTCTTTTTAAGATCCTCCTATCTTTATAATCAGATTCTTGGAAATATTTAAAGCACCAATCAAAATCCACTGATTGGATACCTGGTGTGCCTTGAATACATGTGCACAGTTAGCATAACAAATTAACAAAATGATAACAAATTAATGACTAAGTTAAACAATTATGTGATTATGTGTTTATGCATTTTGTGTTTTCTTTTATGCATTTTTGTGTTTTTGTATACTCTGGATATTCGTTGAACACATTTTCTTTCTTTTTTTAGAACCCCATGCATAGTTTTCAAAAAATATTTTCCTCATACATTGACTTAACCTTCAAATTCCGCTTCATATGTCGCCTTGGCATATCTAGCATCTCAACTTCATAAGCATTTTTACTTCATGTTTTGACTTAAGCACACCCAGTGCAAGGCTTCAAAACATCTTCAACTTCTAAAATCCATATGGAATCTTTTTATCTTCACATTAGACCCTTATGGATGATTATCATTCAAATCAGAGTCCTTAATTGGATTCCTTGTATGCCTTAATTCGAACATTTCGATTCCTTATAATCGAAATCGAATTTTCTTTTTAAGATCCTCCTATCTTTATAATCAGATTCTTGGAAATATTTAAAGCACCAATCAAAATCCACTGATTGGATACCTGGTGTGCCTTGAATACATGTGCACAGTTAGCATAACAAATTAACAAAATGATAACAAATTAATGACTAAGTTAAACAATTATGTGATTATGTGTTTATGCATTTTGTGTTTTCTTTTATGCATTTTTGTGTTTTTGTATACTCTGGATATTCGTTGAACACATTTTCTTTCTTTTTTTAGAACCCCATGCATAGTTTTCAAAAAATATTTTCCTCATACATTGACTTAACCTTCAAATTCCGCTTCATATGTCGCCTTGGCATATCTAGCATCTCAACTTCATAAGCATTTTTACTTCATGTTTTGACTTAAGCACACCCAGTGCAAGGCTTCAAAACATCTTCAACTTCTAAAATCCATATGGAATCTTTTTATCTTCACATTAGACCCTTATGGATGATTATCATTCAAATCAGAGTCCTTAATTGGATTCCTTGTATGCCTTAATTCGAACATTTCGATTCCTTATAATCGAAATCGAATTTTCTTTTTAAGATCCTCCTATCTTTATAATCAGATTCTTGGAAATATTTAAAGCACCAATCAAAATCCACTGATTAGATACCTGGTGTGCCTTGAATACATGTGCACAGTTAGCATAACAAATTAACAAAATGATAACAAATTAATGACTAAGTTAAACAATTATGTGATTATGTGTTTATGCATTTTGTGTTTTCTTTTATGCATTTTTGTGTTTTTGTATACTCTGGATATTCGTTATCCAAATCCTGGTAGAATCTTTCATATCTTCATATGAGGGATTCGTAGTAGGATATTCAAAAGGTACTACCTTAAATCCTTAATGGGCTTCTACGTAATCGTTAAGACCCTTGGATTATATAGTACCATTCCATGATTCAAAAGAGACCCCTTTGAGTGGTCTAAATTAAAAGATTGATTCAGAATCTGGTTAAGAACGACATGTGGTGATATAGCTGAACAGACTCCTTGATAGTCTATTTAAATCATTTATTGATTTAATTAAAACGGACCCTATGGTG
Source organism: Helianthus tuberosus (assembly GCA_030545235.1). Classification (NCBI taxonomy): domain Eukaryota; kingdom Viridiplantae; phylum Streptophyta; class Magnoliopsida; order Asterales; family Asteraceae; genus Helianthus; species Helianthus tuberosus. The sequence goes on along the minus strand of CM060359.1, from coordinate 144,310,513 downwards.
GTCTAGTCACAATCATCACAGGCTCGTTCATTATTTTCTTCCCCTACACATTATAAGATGCACTACGTGACTATGCAAGGAATTACGTAATTATGGATGCATACAAAATTGCGAAGTTCAGTGCACGGAAACCACAGTAAGACTTATTATGTGTAAGAACCGATAAGTGGCAACCATAACGAAATGTGAACAATGTAATAGAGGTACGGTGGACGCACCAATAACGCTTTATATACTTGTATATAAGTGTCGCTCTCACATTGCAAGCATGATGTTATTGTAAAGTTACTAGAAGTTCAGGACTCTAACTAGTACTGTTTGATCTTTTCAACTTCACGTTTCAAACTCTCACAAGTTTTCCTCTAAATAAATTTCAGGACGAAATTTCCTGAAGTAGGGGAGGCTGTGACACCTGTGTCACTTCAACCATCAAACAAATACCAAACCAATGAAATATTGTATTTCATACTTGGGATTTGTATAAATATGTGTATCATTTGCACATATCAATTCTTGTTCGATTTCGGGCTCTAATTCGCTTTCTGGAAGGTTATACGCGCACTGATGCATAAATATAACTAGTTTAATGCAACAAACACTCCGTAATAGTGACATAGGCTTAACATACCTTAAATAACCTTTACATAACTTAGAAATAAGTTTTAAAAGGTTTGGTGTGCCGAAATCAAGTTTATTCGCTTACAGGGACTAAATTCGACAAACTGTGAAAGTATGTCGATTTGTACTGTAATTGACATTCCGAAACATGATCATAAGTTAAACACACCCTAAATATCCTTTACATAGCTTAGAAATAGGCTTTAACGGGTTCGGTGTACTAAAATAAACTTTATGCTCATTCAGGGACTAAAAGCGTCAAAAAGTGCATAAGTTTGCATTTTCGCGCATAACTTACGTTCTGAATACATCCGGACATCCAAAAATTTATGCAATCATTAAAATATTATGTTTTAGTGATTGGCATGATAAAATTCCATTCGTCACTAAATTTGGATCGTTTTTGCGTTCATTGCCACTTCCGTCGTAATTAACCGAACAACGCTACCGTACGGCCAAACAAACCGACATCCGGCATATTTTTGAGCATGTTTCATGTCCCCTATGCTTAGGAATCATTGTAGAGCCTTGAAAATGGCTTAGCGGGCTTCAAAACGCATAAAAAATGGCCTTAAAAGCATGGAGGGACTGAAACTGCAATTTTTAAAACTTGTTTGCTGATCAGAAGGCTCAGGCGGCCCGCGTAAGCCCCCATAAAACCTTACGCGGCCCGCGTGAGAGTGTTAGACCTGCAAAAATGTGTTTCCCAGCTGTTTATAGCTGTTTTACCTGTTTTACTCTCTTGCAAATGGTTTTCTAACAATCTATGGGCCATTTTTGTGTGCCCATTGTATTGCAAATCTATGGGTGCAAGTGTAGGGATGAGATTTAAGCTCGGTTTTCAAGAAACGATCCTAACCGTTCTTGTTTTCCTATAAATACCCCATCGCATTTCAACCCCAACTCACACCTTGATCAGATTTTTCCCTAAGTTGAAGGGTAAACCTTCATACCTGGGAATTATTAGAACAAAACCTCCATTCTTGGACCTCTTGTAAGTCCTCTTTCGTTCTTTTATGCGTTTTTAGCTTAGAAGTCAAACTGCGTTTGACTTTTTGCATTGACCAGTTTATGGTCAACGCGAAGTTCGTTTGAACTTCATAACGTGAGTGTAATCACGATGGTTATAGTCCCTAGTGATTATACCTACTAATTACCACGTTATCTAGGCTCAGTGACGAGTCGTAGATTCGGCCAAAATGCGTATTCTTGCGTATTTTGTAACCAAACTACTTTTAGATATCAAAACCGTTTGTTTTGATACCAAACCTGTTTTCTAACTTTGTTAAACATGTTTTAACATGTTTAGCTCGTCACTTTTAGATTAATTGCTTATATAGGGTCGTAAGGTAAGCGGTCTAAACAATCGCTTATACTTTCGAACCCGACCCGTTTGGTCGATCATTAGGATCCGACCAAACACATTAGGTGACCATAGTTGTATAGGGAATAACCTTCCGAGGTTATACCTTATGGGCACGTCGTTTAAGTAGTTGTATGATAGGTAGTTTATATGCCTTAGGAAAATTACCAAAATACCCTTTTACACATAAATTCATTTTAAGCATATGTAACTTAATTTTTGACATCTAAACTGATTTAGCAACAATATTAGACATGTTAAGGCATATAATACTTGTCATATGACTAGTTAAGCGGTCCGAACGCGTTTTACGCGAACAACGCGTTAAAGTAGCATAAGCTACCTAAACGGGTCGTAATAGGTCGTAAGCACTTAGGTTAGGTTTCATTTTAGTATGTGGGCTTTGTTAAACCATATCATATGAGTTCCAATACTCATTTGGTTTACGAAACCTCATACTATCCAATCCCCCGATTTAGGTCCGGTTATTTATGTAGTTATCTATATAGGGTGCCGTTTGATTCTGTGATCCCTCTAGCTTTGCTTGGTTGTTGTTCAAGACTTCTAAGCACCGTCAAGTTAGTACATAGTCCCCTCTTTTACTGTTTTTCAAACATTTTGGGGTGAAACACATGTGCCTACTTGTTATTTTCATGCTTTCCATGCTTTCATATCATATACTTGCTATGTTCATTAGTACATTATTAGTACATGATTTCATTGTGTTTTTGCTATGTATGTCCTTTGTAGCATACTTAGTACATCGTTTTACATGACATTTCATGCTATGTATGTTCATTTAGCGCATACTTAGTGCGTTGTTTTCATTTCACGCTACGTATGTCTATTTAGTGCATACCTAGTGCATTGTTTTACACTACCTTTTCATGCTATGTATGTTCATCATACTTAGTACGTTTGTTTTACATTGCATTTCTGTTGCATATGTTCTCGTAACATATGGACACATTGTTTTACATCTCTACCTTGTATGTTTACTTAGCATACTAGGTACATCATTTTCATCACATGCTTACATTTTGATATGACATTTGGTTTGTTTAAGTGGGACCATATACATTCATTAACTTTGATCACGCCGCTCGTTAGTAGGTAATGGTACCATAGAAATTGACAACTCCCGTTCCTGACATCCTAGGTATGTTTGGATGGAAGGAATGACCGAATTCGATTAAAACATAAGACAGATAGTCCTTTAATTTGTTTAAGGGTTTATCACCACAGTCACAAGGCTTCAATGTATGCATTTTCACAATACCGCATAAATGTTTGTATTCAGTATAGCATGCATTTCCACAAAACATAACATTGATTTAAACCACGTTTTACTTCAATACATTATTTTGTGCATTTTTATCTATGGCTTAGTAGATATATATATACATATATTTCACTTGCCATACATGACATTTTGTTTACACATTACCAAATTGACATTGACATAGACATTTTTAATATTGATATACATATTTCATAGCCTACATTTTGACATAAACATTTTGACATGGTTTACACAAAGACATTTGACAAATGGTTTAGAAATGGGCAATTTACATTGGTGGTTTGTTTGGGTAAAGTTATTTAAGTAACGAGGCATGTGTAATATGATACAAGCATGGTGGATACGCCGCTGGTACTTCCTATATATAAGTGCTTGTATGGTATTACATATCGTAGCGTTATTTGAATCATTTCAATTTAGACATATAACATTTTATACAAATAACATATTTTTCACAAGACATTATTTTACAAACAACTTATTTTATACAAAACTCATTTTACTCGGTTAATCATTTAACCTCACCTTACTCTTTTACATATCATCTACTTTATCAACTCTTTTCAAATGATTTATAAAACAAAACATTTTACAAGGATCATGACTGACTTTTGTTAAACAACTTTTTCTAAACTTGTAAGTCATGAATCCTAAATCAATAAAACCTATGTATCTCACAGACATTTTTATGCTGACGTACCTACTTTCACATGTGTTTAAGGAAATGATGCATAGGACTTATCAAGATACACTTAGGCGGACCTTGGGCCTTAGTGACAATAAAAGATGCAAGACTAGTTAATTTGTGTTTTACTTCTTTGTTGTTAAAACATTGTAACTCTTTTAATCAATAAAACAACATTTCAATTTCCATGTGTTATGAAACAATGATTCTGCTACAACACTCCCCGACGATTCCAACACTATTTGTTGTTTTACGTGGTCGGGGTGTGACAAAAAATGGGTCATGTCTCTGTATAAAATGTATCATGTTTCAGTCTTTGTGGAAGTGGTTTAAATAACGCTACATTATGTAATATCATAAAAGCACTTATATATAGGAAGTACCAGCGGCGTATCCACCATGCTTTTATCATATTACACATGCCTCGTTATTTAAATCACTTACCAAATAACCACCAAAAATGTCTTGTTTAAACAAATGTCAAAATGTTATGTGTAAACAATGTGCAATGTCAAGTATAAACCATGTCTTGTATAATCAAATGTCTTGTATGGCAAGTAAAAAACATTCACTCAAACCATATGTATAATGTCTATGTGTAACCAAAATGTCATGTATGGTGAATAAAGAGTATTTACTCAAACCATATGTATAATGAACAAAACAATGTCTTTGAATAAACCTAATTTTATATCAAAAGTTATGTTTTGCAAAACCAATGCTTTTATCGATATGAACATTTTTATGGTTTATTAACGAATACATTCAAGCCTTGATGTCTGTCAGATAAACCCTTATAAAGATAAAGGTTTATCAATGTTCATCGGGTTCTGTCATTCCCTAGATGGATACTTCCAAACAAACCAGGAAGCGGGAATGAGGTTATCAAACCTATGGTAAACCATACATACTACCAGTCGGCGGGATAATGTTAATGAATGTATTATTGTCCCGTTAAACATACCAAATGTCATAACCAATGTAAGCATGTTATGTGAAAACCATGTACTAAGTATGCTAAGTAAACATACGAAGTAGGAAATGTTCATGAAATTCAAGTTTCTAGATATGCTAAGTCAACATATGAAGCATAATGGATCCTTGAAATCAATGTGCTAATGCTAAGTAAACATATTCTGCAAAATGTATCGTTGAAAACAATGTGCTAGCATGCTAAGTCAACATACATAGCAATACATAATTGAAATCATGTACTATATGTGTACTAGTTGAACATAGCAAGTGTATGTCATGAAAAGCATGAAAGTAACAATGTAGGCACATGTGTATCGCCCCAAAATTTTTGAAAGTGATAAAAGAGGGGACTATGTACTCACTTGGGATTGCTTATTAGTCTTGGAAATAAAGACCAAATAAAGCTTCAAGGAACACGGAATCAAACGACACCTAATGTAGGTAACTACGTTAATAATCGGATCCTAAATCGGGAGATAGGATAGAATGAAGTTCTATAAATCAAATGAGTATTGGAACTCATATGGCATGATTTAATAGACCTACCATTCTGATTAGAAAGTTATCCTAAGTGCTTTTGACCCGTTTCGACCCGTTAAGGTAGTTTAAGCTACTTAAACGTGTCGTTTGCGTAAAACTAAGGTCGGATGGTTATCTATGTCCTATGTTAAGTCTTACATGCCCAATTATGTTTAAAAAATGTTACTAAATCAGTTTAGATGTCAAAAACTTGATCAAATATGTTAAATATGGATTTATGCTCAAAAAGGGCATTTTGCTCATTTTCAATGGGCATATAAACGACTTAATGAATAACTAACCAACCTAAGTGATCATATGGTATAACCTCAGTACGTTATTCCCTATACAACTATGATCACTAAATATTTTTGGTCGGATCCTAATGATCGACCAAATGGGTCGGGTTCAAAAGTCTAAGCGGTTGTCGAGACCACTTGACTTGCGACCCAAAACAAGCCCTAACTAGTAGTGACAAGTTAAACATGTTAAAACATGTTTAACTAAGTTAGAAAACTGATTTGGTATCAAAACAAAGTGTTTTGATACCCGAAAATAGTTCCATCATAAAATGCGCATAAATAGGCATTTTGACCGAAACTTTGACTTGTCGCTACGACTAGTCAACGTGGTAATCAGTAGGTATAATGGCTAGGGATTATAACCATCGTGATTACGATCACGTTGCAAAGTTCGATTGAACTTTTATTTGACCAATTGATGGTCAAAACCGAAAGTCAAACTGTTAGTCAAACTGTTTGACTTTCAGCTTTAAATAGCTAAAAATAAAGACTAGCCATGAAAGAACACTTACAAGGCTCTATGGCTGAAAGATTGAACTAGAAGAACTCAGGTAGGTGGCTCCCAAAGATGGAATCCTCCACTTAGAGTTCAAGACAGAAGAAAAGATTGAATGTGCAAAGAATAAGGTGAAGGATCATGCTATTTATACTTGTTGAAGGCTTGAAGGATCATTACAAGTGTTTGTGTAATGCTCAAGTAATGAATCTTGACCCTACAAGTGTTATGGCCAGCTTGCATTACTTGGAAAGGTGTAAACTTGGTGCCCAAAACAAAGGAAATAGCATGGAAGCCCCCAAGAAACAAGCTGGTTGCTGAAAAACAACCTGCTGTCGAAAAGTTGAGGTCACGTGCCGTGACAGAAGGACCATCAAGCGGTCGCGTGACGCGAGCGCAGGTTTGCAGGTTTCAAAAATTGCACATTCAGTCCCTGCACACACTATGACTTGTTTTCGACGCATTTATCCTCCGTTAAGCCATTTTTCAAGGCTCTACAAGGGTGTCAAGCTATAGGGGACTTGAAATATGCTCGTAAATATCATGGATGTCGGTTCGTTTGGTCGTACGATCGCGTTATTCCGTTAATTACGACGAAACTCGAACGGACGCGAAAACGATCCAAATTAAGCGACGAATGGTATTTTTGCATTCCCATCACTAAAATAAAATATTTTAATGACTACAAAAATTTTTGGAAGTCTGGATGTGGTCAGAACGTAAGATATGCGCGTAAATGCAAACTTACGCAGTTTTTGACGCTTTTAGTCCATGTGATCAAATAAGCGCATTTTCGCACACCGAACCCCTCAAAGCTTATTTCTAATCTATGTAAGGTTATTTGTGGTATGTTTATCTTATGATCATGTTCCGGAATGTACGTTGCCATAGAAACGACAGACTTTTGTAGTTTGACGTAAATAGTCCTTGTGAGCGAATAAACTTGTTTTTTTTTTGCCATACCAAACCCTTCAAAACTTATTTATAAGTTATCTAAGGGGTATTTAAGGTATGTTAAGCTTATTTTGCTGTCCCGGAGTGTTTATCGCGTTAAACTGATTACGTTTACGCATCAGTTTGCGTATAACTTTCCAGAAAGCGTTTAAGGGTTTGAATTTGAACAAGGATTGATATTGTGCAAATATCATAGATAATTACACAATCCCATAAACAAAAAACAAGGTTTTATTGCTTACGGAATTGTTCGGAATTGGTTGGTGATAACTGTAGGCACAGTTGTCACACAATCACAGACATGTTCAATTTCTTCTAGCTTCTTCTCTTCTTCTTCTTCTTCTTCTTCAATAGACCAGGGGTCAGACAGTGGTTCCACCAGTGGTTCTGAATTTTCTCCCAACAGTTGTTCATTAACAACAGCAGTAACCACTGCTTCAGCAATTATATCCATTGTTTCTGCACTGGATTCCACTTCTTCAGTTTCCAGCCCTTCTTGGATAGACTCTAATGCTGCAAAACAGAACTCAGCATATAGAGCAAAGTTTTCGTCACCTAAATCTTCAGGTAAGCTACTCCAATCAACAAAGCCTTGGTTAAAGAAGCTTTGCTAATCAATTTGAACAGTTGTTTGAGTAGCTTGTTGAGGTGCAACTTGTTGCACCCGAACCTGAGGAGCTGGGGCCTGGACATACTGTATCTGTGGAACAGTGGTTTAGACATAGTGCACTGGAACAGGGGTTGCAGGGAGTGCATAGTGAGCAGTGTTTACATGAGCAGCAGGGGTATATTGGGAATTCTGCAGAGTGGTTTGGTTATTTTGTGGTCTTGAGCTAGGATGTGTGATGATTGGTCCATTGTTTTGACTCCTACACTCTCTAGCAAAATGACCTAACCTATTACACTTGTAGAATTTGATCTTTGATTTATCCAACCCTAGTTTCAAGTTCCCATGTAACCCTGGAAATTTTATCCTTGTTCTTTTATAAAACTTGCTGGTTCTAACACTCAGCAATGCAAGTTGGTGAAAAATATCCATCTCCTCCAGATCAGTTGCATCAAAGTGCTGGAGATCATTGAGTTCAAAGGACAGATTATCAGAATTCTGGTTTTCTTCATTTGCTATAAAAGCATAATTGGATGAGTAAGAATCAGAGTTGTTAAAAGCTCCACCAGTTGTTATGTCAATGTAATGATTGATGTGCGTGAAGTGTGTTATGGTTTTAATGTTTATTTTATGCCCTTTTACACTTTCTTTAGCCAAGTTTTAAATTTATAAAACACGATATTTACTAACACTAAACACACATATGGGCAAGTGCACCCATCGTGAGCGTAGTATAGTGTTGGTAAGATACCGAGGTCGTCCAAGGACACAAGAGCTTTTAGTACCGGTTTATCCTCAACGTCTAATCAAATCAAAAAGTTTAGAAAAAGGTTTTAAACTAAGAAAAATAAAAACTAACTAAAATGCTGAAAATAAAAATAAAGGTAAAAACAGATAGACAAGATGAATCACTTGGCTCCGACTCGTGTTTAGTGTAACCTTTGATTATTTCCGCACTTTTGCACTATTTAAGAGATTATCTTAGTTATTGTAGTAGGCCCCTCTTTTGAAGGTGACGTTACCCTCAACCCAGTAGTTTGAGTCAGTAAGGATACAATCCTAAAGGGTCGGAATATTGAAAGATAATTAATTAAGTTATTAATGCATATTATGGAAGGCCCCTCTTTTGAAGGTGACGTTACCCTCGGCTAAGTAGTCTGAGTCAGCAGGGATACAGTCCTAAGTAGCCGGGTTAAAGTATAAATAGTAGTTTAACTTATGAGGGGATCAAAGAGTTTGGACCCCCGCCATCCAATACCGTTGAGTATTGAAGGAGGTCCTACTAAATTTGACCCAGGTCCTTTGCAGGATCTATACACTGAACAATGGCAAGACTCTTACCAAACCGTTCCCTTAACCCCTGACCAGGTAGCCAACATACCTCCATATAGACCGTGGAGATATGAATGGTGAAAATCTTTTATTTTATATAGACAGTAAAATAATGCCAAGACACCACGGACAAACGATAAGGAAGAATCACCTTCAACATAAGAAACTAGTTATTAAAGTCATTAATACATAACCAATTAAAAAGTTCGAAAAGATTAAAAATAAAAAGTATTACACTAGACACTTTGTCTTCACCAAGTGATGTAAGAGACTTAGGCAAACATGGCCTTGATTGTCAAGAACTCTTACGATCAATCTTGGATCCAGAGACGACTCACACACTCTATGATGGACAATGGATGATGGTGGTGGATGATGGTGTTATGGTGGTGGTGGGTAGTGGGTGAAGTGTGAGAGAGGTGGTGTGCCAAGGGATGGTTTGAGCTTGAGCCAAGCACTCCTATTTATAGGCTGAACAGAAGCTCGGGCACGGCCCCGTGTCCAGTGGGCACGGCCCCGTGTCCACATCCTTCTCTTTCTTCATTAATTGCTCTTGTCTGTATTAGTTGACCACGCCCCCGTGTCCGCTGAGCACGACCCCGTGTGCAGAAGCATATCTGTACTATCAAGATTTGCCTGGATTCTGCGAATCTTATAGTTGACCACTGCCCTGTGTCCGCTGAGCACGGCCCCGTGGTGGGCGATGGAAGCTTCTACAACTTTGTCTTTTCTGCTGACACTTGGGCACGCCCCTGTGCTCATTGAGCACGTGGCGTGTTCAGCCTTCTGTTCTCTTGTTTTGCTTGGGAAGATGCTGTCGTGGGGTCGGGCATGTCACGTTTGTTCCTTTTCTTGTATTTATGTTAGATTTAGCTGCCTTTTTGCTTCTTTTGTTAATTTGGGCTCATTTAATCCTGAAAATACAAAAGGAAGATAAAAGCACACTTTTTCTAACATTAGTACTAAAAAAGGGTTAGTTTTATGCCACAATTGATGTAATTTATATGTTGCATTTTGCACACATCAAATACCCCCACACTTGAATCTTTGCTTGTCCTCATGCAAAACTCTTTATAATGTGGCTTTACACTCCCAAATGGAATTGGTAGAAGAGAAGGTTTTTGGGCTTGTCATAGAGTGTCGGGATTTCCAAGATTCTTTATCAAGTTTTATTTTTATTTATTTACAATCCTATTCGTCATGATTTATTTAAAACTTTTCATAAGATAAATTACTTATTAGGGCATAACATGCCTCTTTAAAATTCTATTTATATACAAGTTCACATACCTCACGGGGGATCACTCAACACTCGGCCGAAGATGTATTTTAGTGAATCACTTGAGAGCGGCATGGAGCTTACTCCTACCGTAGGCTTGCCAAGCAATCAATCCTTCTCCTTTTTAACTATATACCTTTGTAATTATCAAGAGGACTTTTGGGTGAAGGGTTAGGCTTGGGTTAAAGGTAGGTGGTTGGGTTAGTGGTTAGTAGAAAAGGCGAAAAGCTTAAAAAGCATTGGTTTTCATAAGACTTTTTATTTTTGCAAAATTTTTTTTTTTTTTGATGAAGCTATTATTCAAACAAAGTTATTTTTGATGAACTTGTTTGTTTATTTCTTTTGCTTCATCAACAAAACATTTTTTTTTTTCAAAGTCATACGAAAAACCGAACTTGTTACTAAAACAAAGGGTTAAAAATAAAAAGGTTTTGGTGGGTGAAAGGGTGTTTGGTTTGGGTTAAGAAATGAAAAGGTTTAGGCTCAAAGGGGTTAACTAGGGGGATTTTGGGTCGGTGGTAAAAAAAAAATAATGGTGTAGAAATAAAAAGGGTTAGTCCTAATGCCTCCATCATTTACTTACTCGGGTTTAAGTTAGTAAGGACCGGGAATGTATCGTCGTGGCAAGTTCTAGAGTCGTAAGAACCAAGCGGCTATTCACACAAGAAACGAAAAATGAGCATTTAGTTTAAAGATATATATTTGTATGCTCAATAAAGGCTCAAAACTCACTTTTGTAGGAATGGGTTTTTATGTGATCAAGTATATATAATCAAATTTTAACTAAGCTTGTCATGCCGTTTCATAATTTTCTTATGTTGGTTCCTTTTATCACGACGCTATCGGTTGTAAATTTATAAAAATATAACCTTTTTATAAGTTGAAATTCCCAAGTCAAACCTAGACAAGTAGAAAAAAATGAAAATTTTTGAAAAAAATTGGGGTGATTAGCGGTTCCAATAGAGTTTTGTGTAAGGCTTGTAATTAGGACTTGCAAGATTCAAGGTTTTAGCATCCTCTCCACATTTAAATTACACATTCTCCTCAATGTGTCCCAAAAATAAGTTTTTAGGTTGATTGAATGTGTAAAAAGGTGTGAAAAAGCAAAAATTTGTGTTACTGGGCGCTGGACACGGCCCCGTGTTGTCCAGGCACGGCCCCGTGTTCAAGTGCCAGTAACAAAATTGAAAAAGTGAAACAGAAGCCTGGACACGGGGGCGTGTTGGGTGAACACGGCCCGTGGCCCGTGTCCAGTTTACCTGAACTGGGCATTTCCTGCAGACTGTGCAGCACGGGACCGTGTTGGGCGGACACGGCCCATGCTGAACTTAATGTTAATGAAGAAAGTTGTCGGATGGCCCTGTTTTCCTGCATGGGGTGCTGGTTCAAGTTTCCCTTGTTATCCTTTGCCATCCCGAGTGTGTTTTATTCCTGGAAATTAAAACTAACTAGAAAACATAAAGATTACACTAACCTAAACTAAGGATAGTTCCGCGGAATGCCTCCATGGTGCGCCACGTTTATAAGGGTCCTTGGCTAGACCCAAAGCCTGGTCATATGTTACTCAAGTGGGATGTTTTGCATCCCATGCTACACCGTCGGAGAGCGTCATCCAAGCTTGAGTCTATGACCTTCATGTAGTTGACCGGGTCTTCGTCTTCTACTCTTTTTCCAACTCCAAACTTCACTTCCTCATCCCCAAACTTCAATGTTAGTGTTCCGTCATTCATATCCACCACTGCTTGGGCGGTGGCTAGAAATGGCCTCCCGAGAATGAGAGGGACATCGGCGTCTTCCTCCATGTCTAGGATGACAAAGTCGGCCGGGAAAACGAAATTGTCAACTTTAACCAATAGATTTTCAGCGACACCTTGTGCAAATTTGACGGATCTGTCGGCGAGTTTTATGCTCATCTTTGTAGGGCTCGTTGTTCCTAGGCCGAGTCGTTTGAACATTGATGTGGGCATGAGGTTAATGCTAGCCCCAAGATCGGCTAGTGCATTACGAATAGGGGATTCCCCAATTGAGCAAGGAATCGTGAAGCTTCTGGGATCAATTTTCTTTTGCGGGAGTTTGTTGAGTACTAAGGCAGAGCATTCTTCGCCTAAGTTAACTAATTGCAATGATTCAATTTTCCTTTTGTGAGTGAGGAAGTCCCTTATAAATTTTGCATATTTAGGCATTTGGGTTAGGACCTCGACAAAAGGAATATTAACATGCAATTGTTTTAGTAAATTTTTGAACTTTGCGAATTGTTCATCAGTCTTTTGACGATTTAACCGACCGGGGTATAGAACCGGAGGAGTCATGGTGGGCTCTTGATTTGTTGGAGAAGCCTTTCCTGGTTGGGGTGCGGGTGGAGTCGTGGTTTGGCTGGATTAGCTTCTTTCAGCCGGCGGTAATGGAGCCTCCTCGGGACCCGCGGTTCGGTTTCTCAATGTGATGAGATGTACTTGCGCTTTTGGGTTGGTTTCGGTATTGCTTGGTAACGCGCCTTGTGGTCTTTCGGAGAAATTTTGAGCTACTTGAATTAATTGTTTTTCAATGTTTTGAATGCTAGCTTGTTGATTTCTAAAATTCGATTCCAATTGCTGAAATCGATCCGAGTTTTTCTTTTCGGTATCGGAGATGAGGCGAGATATAGTATCTTTGAGCCTTTCTCGTCCACCTTGTTGTTGAGAAAAGTTTTGTGGTTGTTGAAAGTTAGTTCGTTGGTTTTGTTGGTTACTACTATTGCCAGGATCTCTCCAACCAAGGTTAGGGTGGTTACGCCATCCTTGGTTGTAGGTACCCGTTGGTGGACCCGACGGCCTAGGTCTATTATCAATGTAGTTTACCGTTTCTGTTTGATCTTCTACTTCTTTCATACAACTCCAATTTTCATGTGGTCCACCACACCCCTCACAAGCCATAACCGAAGCCATTTTTGCCATTTCTAACTTTTTGATTTTTGAAGAAAGGGCCTCGATTTGGGCTTGTAAAGAAGTTCTTTCATCAACCTTATGGGCGCCCAGGGCAATAGATTTATTACCTCAGGGAGTGTGCCACTGAAAATTGGTTTGAGCAATTTCCTCAATTTGATTATATATTTCATTTGGGCGACGATTACCTAGAAGTCCCCCGGAGCTAGAATCAAGTGTTTGTCTTGTGTGTGGAAACAACCCATTGTAGAAAGTGGATACTTGTTGCCATACCGCAAGACCGTGACGAGGACACTTTCTTAGTAGCTCCTTGAACCTTTCCCAAGTTTCATATAAGGATTCCCCATCCTCTTGAGAATATGTATTAATTTCAGTCATTAGTTTAGCCGTTTTAGCAGGAGGGAAATACTTATATAGAAACTTTTGGGCTAGTTCATCCCAGGTGTTTACCGAGCCAACTGGGAGGGTGTTAAGCCAAGCCTTAGCTCGGTCTTTTAGTGAAAATGGAAACATTCGAAGGCGGATGGCGTCGTTTGATGCTCCGTTGATCCGAAAGGTATCACATATTTCTAAGAAATTAGTAATATGTAGATGGGGATCCTCGTCCGCTAGCCCATGAAAGGTTGCGGAGTTTTGAAGCATTTGTATCAAATGCGATCGAAGTTCGAAGTTATTGGCTTCGACATTCAGTGCATTGATAGCGGCGCCGAGATTACCTACAGTGGGCCGTAAGTAATCCATGAGGGTACGTTGGTCCGCAATTGGAGGTGGGTCCCCCGAAACTTTCTCTTGGTTTTTAGCTTTAAGTCATTTTCTGAGAAAGCGTTCGGGTTCCTCTAGAGGTTCTTTTATGTCTCTACTAGAACTGGAGCTCATGCACTACGTAGGAAATTCAAATGTGGCGTCTGGGTTCCAAGTCTTGCAATAAAAAAAAGAACGTTGGTCAGAAGGTTCACCACGGCCCGTGGTCGGAGATACAGTGATTGTTTTTCGGATCCCTGTTACAAGGGAGTTGGACACGGCCCCGTGTTACACCGACACGGCCCCGTGCTCAGCTCTCTGTAACTCGGAAAACAAAAACTACCAGTAACAATGCTGGGCACGGCCCGTGTCCGACCAGGCACGGCCCGTGCTGAGCTCTGCAGGCTGAAAAAACTAAAAAAAAATCCTAAAAAATTAGAAAAATAAGAAAAACGATTAGGCCGTTGATTCCTAACTTTCTTAAAATCCTTGTGTCCCTGGCAACGGCGCCAAAAACTTGATGTGCGTGAAGTGTGTTATGGTTTTAATGTTTATTTTAAGCCGTTTTACACTTTCTTTAGCCAAGTTTTAAATTTATAAAACACGATATTTACTAACACTAAACACACATATGGGCAAGTGCACCCATCGTGAGCGTAGTATAGTGTTGGTAAGTTACCGAGGTCGTCCAGGGACACAAGAGCTTTTAGTACCGGTTTATCCTCAACGTCTAATCAAATCAAAAAGTTTAGAAAAAGGTTTTAAACTAAGAAAAATAAAAACTAACTAAAATGCTGAAAATAAAAATAAAGGTAAAAACAGATAGACAAGATGAATCACTTGGCTCCGACTCGTGTTTAGTGTAACTTTTGATTGTTTCCGCACTTTTGCACTATTTAAGAGATTATCTTAGTTATTGTAGTAGGCCCCTCTTTTGAAGGTGACGTTACCCTCAACCCAGTAGTTTGAGTCAGCAAGGATACAATCCTAAAGGGTCGGATTATTGAAAGATAATTAATTAAGTTATTAATTCATATTATGGTAGACCCCTCTTTTGAAGGTGATGTTACCCTAGGCTAAGTAGTCTGAGTCTGTAGGGATACAGTCCTAAGTAGCCGGGTTAAAGTATTAATAGTAGTTTAACTTTTGAGGGGATCAAAGAGTTTGGACCCCCGTCATCCAGTACCGTTAAGTATTGAAAGAGGTCCTACTAAATTTGACCCAGGTCCTTTGCAGGATCTATACACTGAACAATGGCAAGACTCTTACCAAACTGTTCCCTTAACCCCCGACCAGGTAGCCAACATACCTCCATATAGACTGTGGAGATATGAATGGTGAAAATCTTTTATTTTATATAGACAGTAAAATAATGCCAAGACACCACGGAAAAACGATAAGGAAGAATCACCTTCAACATAAGAAACTAGTTATTAAAGTCATTAATACATAACCAATTATAAAGTGCGAAAAGATTAAAAATAAAAAGTATTACACTAGACACTTTGTCTTCACCAAGTGATGTAAGAGACTTAGGCAAACATGGCCATGATTGTCAAGAACTCTTACGATCAATCTTGGATCCCGAGATGACTCACACACTCTATGATGGACAATGGATGATGGTGGTGGATGATTGTGTTATGGTGGTGGTGGGTGGTAGGTGAAGTGTGAGAGAGGTGGTGTGCCAAGGGATGGTTTGAGCTTGAGCCAAGCACTCCTATTTAAAGGCTGAACAGAAGCTCGGGCACGGCCCCGTGTCCAGTGGGCACGGCCCCATGTCCATATCCTTCTCTTTCTTCATTAATTGCTCTTGTCTGTATTAGTTGACCACGCCCCCGTGTCCGCTGAGCACGACCCCGTGTGCAGAAGCATATCTGTACTATCAAGATTTGCCTGGATTCTGCGAAACTTATAGTTGACCACGGCCCCGTGTCCGCTGGGCACGGCCCCGTGGTGGGCGATGGAAGCTTCTACAACTTTGTCTTTTCTGCTGACACTTGGGCACGCCCCCGTGCTCATTGAGCACGGGGCGTGTTCAGCCTTCTATTCTCTTGTTTTGCTTGGGAAGATGCTGTCGTGGGGTCGGGCATGTCACGTTCGTTCCTTTTCTTGTATTTATGTTAGATTTAGCTTCCTTTTTGCTTCTTTTGTTAATTTGAGCTCATTTAATCCTAAAAATACAAAAGGAAGACAAAAGCACACTTTTTCCAACATTAGTTCTAAAAAAGGGTTAGTTTTATGCCACAATTGATGTAATTTATTTGTTGCATTTTGCACACATCAATGATCATAACCCTGATCCTTACCACCACCAGATTCTTCCTGGCCCAAAAGAGCTGTGTTGCCAAATGTATAATCATCAGCAACCTTCCCAGTCTCTTGTAACTTCTTTTTCTGGTTCAAATCCCTTTTATAGGTAAGGAGTCTACCATGAAGCTGGGTCAGGGTAAGTTCTTTGAACCCAACTGAATTTCTGGTTACAAAAGCAATTGTGTCCCATTTTTCAGGAAGAAACCTTAGAAACCTACTATTTAGAGTTGATTTAGAAAATTCAACATTAACAAGTTTCAGTTCACTTATGAGACAAATAAAACGTTCAAACTGTTGTCTTAATGATTCACCCTTAGTGTGACAAAAGGTTTTACACTGTTGATTCAAAACCTCCCTGTTCTTTTCAATTACTTCTTCAGTACCACCAAACTGTTCCTTAAGTGCATCCCACAATTCCTTGGCACTGTTACAGTGTAACAGACCAACATAAATTTCATTTGGGAGTGCTGATGCTACTATGCTAAAAGCTTTGGCATCCAGTTGAATTTTTTTGAAAATCCTGTTCAGAATAGTTTTCAATTTTCTTAGGTTTAAAAACTTTTGGATCCTCAGCACTCGGCACCATTGGAACATGTGGTCCAAAGGCAACCGACTTCCCACACCCTGTATTTTGTTGAGCTAAGATGTGACCCATCCTACGCTGCCAAATGTTGTATTCAGATCTAACCAACATAGGTGGTTTAAAGAGTGTGCCAGTGTTATTAGTGTCCTTTGATTGTGACGCCATTCTGGTTGTTTTACAGGTACTGAATAATCAACTTTTGTACGTGATTATACCTTACTCTGTTTTCAACTAAAAATGAAAAATCGAAAGTATCAACGAAATTGAGCTGAATTTTTATGTCAAAATGATTGTTAGATCAAATTTGACTGTCCTTGCTCTGATACCAATTGTTAGGATCTGAGTTTCTTAGATTGTGTTTGTTTAATTAAAGTGAATGTGAAACAGAGATATGAGTTGCAGCGGAATTATGAAATAAACTTTGAATACAAAATCAATGGAAGAAAAGTTTAATCATACATGTTTATCATTGAATTGAATGATTGTATTTATTACAATAATCAATTACAATTGCATGCATGCAAAAATCTCCCCCTCAGCCTGAGCTCACAAATTTTTCATACAGAATGACTTAGAAGAAGAGTGTCACACCCCCAAAGTACCGCATGCGGAAACCCCCGCGAGGCGTGTGACGTACCAACATCTAGCCACCAATCACATTGAACTTATAAAGATAATTCAAATAAAACTTTCATTCATTAAAATAAGTGTTACAAAACAAGATCTATTATCCAGCAGAAGCATATTACATTTTGTTATGAGTTTTATAAAGCAAGTGTATAAAAACCATCAGACTTGTCTTGTGTTTCCTTGCAACTTGACCCATGACCACTCCAGCATCCCAGACAGCAAGTCCCAACAACATGTACCTAAAGGCCTGCAAGCATGCAGAAAAACGTGTATCAGACAACGCTGGTGAGTTCACTGATTTGTTAAACCGTTCGTTACCATTTACTGATTCTTGTTATGTTATGCTGGGTTATGTTGATAATAACTCGATACCGCAGACGGCCCTTTTTGCCCTTCCCCAATGCTCTATCAAACATTGGTCATGATTTAAAGTTATTACTTCACGCCTGTCCTATCAAGGTACGTCGTGAGGGTGCCAAACCTAATAGCGCTATCAACTAATAACCCCGTTGCCCTACAAGCAACAACCTGGTAGAATGATGGGACTTAAGTGATAGAAGTGAGTGTATTATCCATCCATAACATTTACTGAAAACTGTTGCATATCCCCTGCAAGGAGAGCGTTGTGAAATCCGCCTCACATCCCCTGCAAGGATGTGGGTATTTGAAAACCGCCTCATATCCCCTACAAGGATATGGGTTTACGAAAATCCGTTTATAAGTTTTAACTGTTTGATTGTCCCCACCGGACGCATGCTTGTTTTGAGAGAAGTGAACTCACCTGAGATTGCTCGGTATGTTATATTACTTTGTTTCACATTGATCAACCAAGTCCTAGTACGATTATCATTACAATCAGTTCACGTATGCTTAAATCACATAATCATCACCTTGCATATAATCTCATGATACACCCTAGTCATTCACTGCACGTAGTGGTTCTTAACACAGATTCATATTCCCAATTATCATCTTAGTATGTCATGACGTTCATCATATATCATGTTACAATAATTGTTTGGGGTCACGTATAACACATCAGTCACATATCCTTCATTCACATTACACAAATAACGTATCAGTAAAACACATAGCCATACTTATTCTAATCATCAATACACAATTAGCAGGTCTCTTGGGTTACAAAAACAATAACTCAGTCAAACACGTAACTAAATATTCACATCAAACACACTTCATGCTATATCCATTGTTCTGTTAAGATAGGTTCTCAGATGGTATCCGACGAATGATCAGACATGGCGAAACTCTTATGTTTTGCCGAGTTCTGACATGGTGAAACTCTTAGGTTTCGTCGAGTTACAGTCATGGCGAAACTCTTAGGTTTTGTCGTGAAGGTGCATGTGATGAAACACCTAGCTTTCGTCGTAGATAACCCAGAACAGTGACCTGCAAACCCTAATCATCCTAACTGTTTCATCATGATCACAGTTTAATAATCATACGAGTAACATTATACCGATCTAGCAGTCAACATATTTGGATATTATCTAGATTATATCATCACAGATTATTAACTAACAATCTCCCTCTTATCAAATCAGATTATTATCATATGAAAACAATCAATCCCTATGCACTAAGCAATTAACCAAACAGTTACAATATCATGCGATTTATGTTAGCAAAGAATGAGGTCTAGGAACATAAATCGTACACTAACCGAGAGCTCGACTGGATTAAGATGTTGACTGAATAGGGTGTTACATCGATGAAGGGGGGGGGGTCTCCTGCCGTACGTACACTTGGGAGAGCTAGGGTTATACTTTGAGTTTTGTGTTAAGCGAAAGCATGATACGTACAATTAAATGATAAGGGTTTGGTTTGGGGCGGTTATCCTATTGACTGAAATGGGCTCAAGCCCATTCATTTGGGCCGCCGACCCGCTTGTTTGTTTTTGTTTGAGCCGGGTACAAACAACCAAAAAGGGTTGGCCAGGCTTCGGGTTTAGAAGATTTGAGTTTAAGACTTCAAGTGTGAGCCGAGATGTGTGTGTGCCATGGTGCCCAAATGCGGCCCAACATGTGTGTGCTAAACAAGTTCGTGGCCCAATTGTATCAAGTAACTCGCGGCCCAAATAAGTTAGTTTTCTAAATTAGCTACACGACACATAAAAGCGTTTAACTGTTTCTTGTATCGTTACTCAGTCTAACATGCGTAAACATAATCACATTTGAAATAATAAGAAGCAATATCATGTGACTAAGAGACACTGACCTTGAAAGTTGGGTTGTCACATCATCCCCAACTTGAAAGAAATTTCGTCCCGAAATTTGATAAGTAATCCATAACAACAAGGTGTTGGATCAGAATGACTGTGGATTTTCCGCGGGTGCCATATCATCCCCAACTTGAAAGGGAATTTCATCCCGAAATTCCTCAATGATATCAGGAGTTGATTCAACCATGCGAACAACTGGAGATATTAGAGCTCCCTTTGATTATTACGTCCCCACAAGGACTACGGTCCACGTACTGAGTTCTAACAAAATCTCACGATTGAAGTTCGACTATGTTAACGAATCTTGATGTCCTGGTCCATGATTTCAGTAGATTCCTCAACCACTGCAACCTGTCATTAACCTCCGACTCTAATAAGGGTACCTCAAGTTTTTCATCAGACGAACACTGCCTTTGATTTGAGACAAAATTGATATCACACACGTTACTCAACTCGACAGGTAATTCAAGCTTGTATTGTACGCCACTTGCTAACACGTTTCCAAAATTTTGAATGGCCGAACATAACGTAAGTTAAGCTTGTCACTCTTCCCAAGGCGTACCGCACCCTCCCAGGGTGAGACTTCCGATATGGCATGTTCGCGTGCAGCGAACTCCCAGTGTTTCCTAAGTTATCAGGTTTCCTGGCGATCACGCGTTGTCACCACACGATATCCGATCTAAATAATCTTCCCAAAAGTTTCGAGTGCAAGTCCTGGGCCCGTGATTAGGTTGTCATCCACCTCAGTCCAACAAAGGGGTTTGGCATTGTCATCCATGCAATGCCTCAAACAGAGCTGTATGCATACTAAAACGGTAACGGCTGGATGCCCAAAGATAAGTGTCCTTCCAAATGTTTTCTAAAGTCGATCACACACATGCTCGCAGCATGTCTTTGTGTGTCAGGATAGTTTGTTGCTCTCTCCGGTTATCCTACAGTGATAAGTAATGCTCATGTATAGACGTGAGCCAAGGGTGTTGTGTATTGCCTGTCATAAATCAGTTATAGCTCAAAATCAAAGGTAACAGGAGCTGGCACCTCGTGCCTAAAAGCCACCTCTCTTAGAGGAACATTCAAAGCTGTGAAAACTCGTCAGTTTCCTTGGTCGTAAGAAAGTGTGCTGGTGACGTGAGACCATCAACGATCACCCTGGTGATATTGTTTCCGTTTCGAGTTGTAAGTAGTCTAGTGACAGAATCCATGGGAGCCTGTTCTCATTTCCAAATGGGTGTTTCTGGTCATTGATATTCCACCTTGAATTTCCCCCAAGTCAAACATCATTCACATACATAGCTAGGTGGGCCTTCATGCCCGATCACCAGTACAAGATTTATAGATCCTAAAATCCAGACGACTAGAGTATCAAGGCCGGTATGTTTTGCTCAACACGAGTTCCCTACTGTTGCCGCATAATGAGATCCACACTTGTTCCTGGGGGTAGCGAAAGTCATTCGACCTGCCAAAGGTTGCTTCTCCATGCCCCACATGGGTTCAACTTGAAAATTTTCTTCCCTCAGTACTCCAGTTTGAACAGAGCGAGTCTGATCAGTTAAGTTAGAGTCGATAGTGAGTTGCTGAGCACGTATGCGTTCAATTTTCGCATTCGTAATTACCCAAAAGTTCCATCCAGCGATGCCATTAACTGATTTAGCTCTTTTGAAACCAGGGAGGCCCTTGAGATCGGTCTCAGTAGCGTATTTGGTACCATCCAAGTAATGCCTCCAACTTAAATCCAAAGACCACGGTTTCCACCGCAGGTTGTGTGTTGTGTAGTCCCTCGTTGTAACTCCATTACGTACACCATCACTCTCTCATGTTGCATCGGTGTGTAACTGGGACTCTGATTCGAACCATCATGGTATACCACTAGATCGCCCGCATCCTTGGGTAAAGACGATGCTCAGCGCGTTGCAGAGTTGGAATTCGAAAGCTGAATAGTCGTCCTCCTGTTTTGTCTTCCACGAACACAACACCCTGCTGTGCTAAAGAGATTTAAGCCGCGTGATTTTCATAAATCCTGTGATGAATCTGCGATAGTATCTAGCGAGACCAAGAAATTGCTGTATTCCCAGAAGGGATCTTTGGTGTCGATCAGTCTCTAACAAAATGGATCTTAGCGAGATCCACGTGTATACCCACTCCGTTGGTTACGTGATCAAAATGCATCTCTCGAATCCAGATGTCACATCTAACAAGACTTCACACGTAATGGCTCCTCCCTCAGGAGCTCTAAAATAAGATGCAGATGCCGTCCATGATGTTCCTTTCTCCTGAAATGATTCAACATGTCATCAATAAGCATAGTCGATTCATGTGTTCCATAAAGCTGCTGGTGTGATGATTTGTCCAAAGGTCATGGAATACAATGTTGTAATGACCATACTGTGTTTGATATGCCATTGTAGGAATATTCTCCCCTTAGACTTCCATCTGACACTAGTTCGTTCGTTAGTTATTCCTCGAATGGGAGCTTGACCCTTGCTACTGGTCAACAGGCTGGCAATACATGGTCGAGGCAAATGGTCCTTGACTGTCACCTTGCTGAGTTCCCGATAATCAGTACCCATGTCCAACGATAAGGCTTATCTTCACGGATATAACTGGGGCTCCCCAAGCCAAAAGCTAGGTCTGACAAAACTTCTGTTCAACAGTTCCTGTAGTTGATTGGACAGCTCTTGCAACTTTCCAGGCACCAGAGGATAAGGAGTATGAGTAATCAAGGCTGCCTCTGGTCGTGTGATCAATCTGAGACTCTACCAAATCAGTTGTGGAAGTAAACCTTAAAGTTCCCCACGTAGCACGCTGAGTGGAATCACGAACAACTGGTGGATCCTCGATCCTCTTTCCTTAGCCCAAACATTAGTAACGGTTGCCAACATAGTGGGGCAGTCCCTCCGTAGACTCTCCTGGCTTTCATTGTCGGAATGATACTAACCTTTACACCACGCTGATGCTTTAGGACAGACGACGATTCGCCACTAGGGAGAGATACGTAAAATTTTCTTCTCACGGGGTATATCTGCGCGATATCTGAATAACCAATCCACACTGACTACTGCAACGAAACTATCAACGATAGCAGAAGAAAGGTCGATGTCGAGCACTTGTCCCATAAGGTCGAGTTTGCATCCCAACGAACATATGAGGCTTCAATTGATTTGCCATCAGCCGATTCCACAACAAGTTCGGTTTCAAGAAGCATCAGGGTTGAATAGAATGGGAATGAGACAATTAGTTACCAAGAACGCGCAAGCCACCAGGTTGTTATAATCCTGCCATTGCCCACGCCAGCCCCAAGTGCCCTTCCATGATCATCATGTTGTTGTTTTCACTACGAGAATTTCCAGTACTGCCTTCGTTCCCCTGCTTGTTGTCGTCTTGGTTTAACAACGGCCCATCCGTGTCGTAGGCACCTTCATTCCCATATTGAAGGCTACGATTACAAGTACCTTGATATTGCCATGCCTGTTGCCTCTAATGTCGTTGCTTGAAACGGAGCTCTACGGTTTTTCACCGACCAAGTCCATCTTTCCACATTCTGTGCCACACCCTAACGCGCTACTCGCTGTGCTGGTGGTCACACATTCCACACTATAATCTGTTGTCATTGCTTATGTCCCAATTGATTCATAAGAGTTGACTCCCATGAGTCGCTGACCAGGGTTAAGAGTTCGATTGAAGTCAATTTGCTGCTACTCGTTACCGGTAGCCAAGGTAGTCCTAATACTGAGGTTGGTAAAGTACTACGTTCACTCTTTTGTCCATCGTTCTTGCAAGTTAACTGAGTAATACACGGTGTGTTTCCAGGGTGTTGCAGAAGTGATCGCACTTCCGGAGCTACGACGTCAATACATTGAGTTCCAGCCAATGAAGTGGGGTGAGAAAGGTATCGACCAATCATTCGATGCTGCGACATCCAACTTAGGGACGTTCGTGCAAGCACCTAACATTCTACACAGTTTGCCAGGCGTTCAGATGGGTGTTCAGGTAATACTCTATAGCATCGAGATTCGAAAGGATTCAGAGAGGAGTGAAAAGATCACATTCAGGTAGGAGACATTCATTGTTATGACCCCTATAGACTTGTTATGTTTCACATTGATCAAATAACAGAACAGAACCCCTTTTTCACTTGTTAAGCCTCACTGGGACTCGCATACACCCCACATTATTATTATATGTGCACCTACGATAATATTGCGATTTGCATGCTCATCTCAGTTCCTTCTAACTCATGTCAAATGGTTCCTCAAACTCGAATGCCAAACAGAGGTTATCAAGATGATAAGGTTACAGAAATCCAAGAACTATGACAGACTACCAACGCATCATAAGGTAACCAGGCAATTCATGTAACCATGCTATAGTGATGAGTGTGTGTTCGAATGATACATCATAAACAAATGTGTACTAGTCATGTAATGTATGCTACAGGTGAAAGAGACGAACCTTACAGTCTAGAGCTGAGTGTCATGCTCGTATCCTTGTTTTCAGAACTGTTCGGTTATAGTTTGGTTTTATAAAAAAACGATTTTAAAACCAAGTTCACTATAACCAGTGGCTCTGATACCAAACTGTCACACCCCCAAAATACCGCATGCCGAAACCCCCGCGAGGCGTGTGACGTCCCAGGATCTAGCCACCAATCACATTGAACTTATAAAGATAATTCAAATAAAACTTTCATTAATTAAAATAAGTGTTACAAAACAAGATCTATTATCCAGCGGAAGCATATTACATTTTGTTACGAGTTTCATAAAAACCATTAAACTTGTCTTGTGTTTCCTTGCAACTTGACCCATGACCACTCCAGCATCCTAGACAGCAAGTCCCAACAACATGTACCTAAAGGCCTGCAAGCATGCAGAAAAACGTGTATCAGACAACGCTGGTGAGTTCACTGATTTGTTAAACCGTTCGTTACCGTTTACTGATTCTTGTTATGTTATGCTGTGTTATGTTGATAATAACTCGATACCGCAGACGACCCTTTTTGCCTTTCCCCAATGCTCTATCAAACATTGGTCATGATTAAAAGTTATTAGTTCACGCCCATCCTATCAAGGTACGTCGTGAGGGTGCCAAACCTAATAGCACTATCAACTAATAACCCCGTTACCCTACAAGCAACAACCCGGTAGAATGATGGGACTTAAGTGATAGAAGTGAGTGCATTATCCATCCATAACATTTACTGAAAACCGTTGCAAGGATAGCGTTGTGAAATCCGCCTCACATCCCCTGCAAGGATGTTGGTATTTGAAAACCGCCTCATATCCCCTACAAGGATATGGGTTTACGAAAATCCGTTTATAAGTTTTAACTGTTTGATTGTCCCCACCGGACGCATGCTTGTTTTGAGAGAAGTGAACTCACCTGAGATTGCTCGGTATGTTATATTACTTTGTGTCACGTTGATCAACCAAGTCCTAGTACGATTATCATTACAATCAGTTCACGTACATTTAAATCACATAATCATCACCTTGCATATAATCTCATGATACACCCTAGTTATTTAGTGCACGTAGTGGTTCTTCACACACATTCATATTCCCAATTATCAACTTAGTATGTCATGACGTTCATCACATATCATGTTACAATAACTGTTTGGGGTCACGTATAACACATCAATCACATATCCTTCATTTACATTAAACAAGTAACGTATCAGTAAAACACACAGCCATACTTATTCTAATCATCAATACACAATTAGCAGGTCTCGTGGGTTACAAAAACAATAACTCAGTCAAACACGTAACTAAAAATTCACATCAAACACAGTTCATGCTATATCCATTGTTCTGTTAAGATAGGTTCTCAGATGGTATCCGACGAAAGATCAGACATGGTGAAACTCTTATGTTTTGCCGAGTTCTGACATGGCGAAACTCTTAGGTTTCGTCGAGTTACAGTCATGGCGAAACTCTTAGGTTTCGTCATGAAGGTGCATGTGACGAAACACCTAGCTTTCGTTGTGGATAACCCAGAATAGTGACCTGCAAACCCTAATCGTCCTAACTGTTTCATCATGATCACAGTTTAACCATCATACGAGTAACATTATACCGATCTAGCAGTCAACATATTTGGATATTATCTAGATTATATCATCACAGATTATTAACTAGTAATCTCCCTCTTATCAAATCAGATTATTATCATATGAAAACAATCAAACCCTATGCACTAAGCAATTAACCAAATAGTTACAATATCATGCGATTCATGTTAGCAAAGAATGAGGTCTAGGAACATAAATCGTACACTAACCTAGAGCTCGACTGGATTAAGATGTTGACTGAATAGGGTGTTGCGTCGATGAGGGGGGGGGGGTCTCCTGCCGCACGTACACTTGGGAGAGGCAGGGTTATACTTTGAGTTTTATATTAAGAAAAAGCATGATACGTACAATTAAATGATAAGGGTTTGGTTTGGGGCGGTTATCCTATTGACCGAAATGGGTCAAGCCCATTCAGGCCGCCGACCCACTTGTTTGTTTTTGTTTGAGCCGGGTACAAACAACCAAAAAGGGTGGGCCAGGCTTTAGGTTTAGAAGATTTGAGTTTAAGACTTCAAGTGTGAGCCGAGATGTGTGTGTGCCAAGGTGCCCAAATGCGGTCCAACATGTGTGTGCTAAACAAGTTCGTGGCCCAATTGTATCAAGTAACTCGCGGCCCAAATAAGTTAGTTTTCTAAATTAGCTACACGACACATAAAAGCGTTTAACGGTTTCTTGTACCGTTACTCAGTCTAACATGCGTCAACATACACAATCACGTTTGAAATAATAAGAAGCAGGATCACGTGACTGAGGGACACTGACCTTGAAAGATTGGGTTGTCACAGAGAGAGCTAACAGAACAGTATAGGGTATTGTTCTATTTATAGTACAACCCAACCACTGAGCATCTTCGGCTGATGTCACCATGAAAGTGACATCTAACTTCCTAACAAACTACAAACACTATTCTATACAACCACTGATTACTAAACTACTAATTACATAATCACTAAGTAAAATAAACCACTGATTCTTCATTCCACTGTTGTAGGCTAAGCACTGATAACATCGGTGCTTTCTTCAATAGATGATCAGCCCTTTGAATGAGCAGAGCTTTGGTCTTCAACATTACTTAGGTCACATCAGTAGATTGAGCTTCAGTCTTTATTCATCATCAGGGCTTTGGATAACAGCAGTTGTAAACAGCAGAGCTTGTAGTCTATCAGTTGTTGAAGCCACTGTCAAGGGGAAAGTCTTTGTACAAGCACTGCTTATGATGATCCACTGTTTTGTACCAGTTTTGGCTTTATATCATCTGTTCCTTTGTAGGGTTCAATCCCAACACTTGTACATCAATTTTTCAACAGAGAAAAACATATCTTTTCAAGATCTTGTAGGAAAGAAAACTCTTTAAGCATTTTAGATGTTTGTTATCATCGTTTTTTTTTTGTTTTTTTTTTTTTTGTTTTCGAAAATCACCCCATAAAGACACGAGGATATACTAGAACTTTAAATTCATGTTTACGATATTGAAAAGTTTGGGAACGGAGTGGGAGGGCAGGTGAACTCTCGAAATTTTATAAATCCTTGAACATACATAGTGTTATGTGATAGTGATAGTTAAAGATTTGGAACCTGGTGACCGGAGTTACAATGCAGATCTGACCGTCATGGAGATGGCAGATCCAGCCGTTTATATGAAGAGACCGAAACACACTTCTGCTCTGTCCCACGGATGGCGCCAATGTCAAATCCCTATGCTTCAAGTGGAAGGTCCAAGTGATTCGTCGGCCTCTGGCTGGATTCCCCTGATGAACTACAAAACAGTAAACTGTTTGCCTCATCACGGAGGGCCCGGGGGGGGGGGACCGTGACTAACCTCCGGCGTGAGGATAAGTAAACTTGCAGAGAGGGTAAGTGATTCCGGCATGATGCGGCTGCCAGAATATAATGTGTGGATATTTAGATTCAAGAGTTAATGCCCTAAGAGAATGTTCTTAGAGTTAATATGTTTGAGGTGAGTAAATGAAGATGGATTTTATGCTTACCTTGAGTGATCTTTTATCCGGCTTATAAAGATAGGAGAGCTTATCACCTTGTGAGGAACTATGGGCAATCTAACGGTAATTTCAGCAGCCAGCCGGGCTCCTGACCATCTAGAGCACGTGTCTTTCTCTTATTGGTAGGATCTTTCCTTCATTAAATGAAGCTGCACCAACCTTGTACTCTCTCGTCCCTTATTTTCCTTTCTGAATTGCAGGAATTTAATGCCTGTGGCAATGGCGAAGACAACCATAGTTGGCGGGCTTAAGTCTTCTCTTATCCCTTTCCCCACGTGATGGGCCTCATTTAAAATATAAGAGTGGACCCTTGGGAAGCCCAGTTAGTTGGCCCAAGAAGAAGAGCCCAGTTAGGGATCTCTCACCGACGGTTTCTATCATTCAAATGTTAACCATGAAAAATTTAAACAGCCTTAAGTACAGAAAAATTGTATAGAGTTTTTCATAAAGTACTCAGGTTAGTCTAGACTATGGTCTACACATACCTCTGATTCATAGCCTAACAACTTATTCAGATGCTAAATGGAGAGGGTGTCCAAATTATCAGCGATCCACGTCGGGATATCGTGTTTATATTGGAGACAACTTGCTCTCCTGGTCCTCTATATGTCAGAAAGTATCTCCATTCTAGTACAGGAGCAGAATATGGGGAGAGAGAAACGCAGTGTTAGAGATTAGCTGGTTAAGAAACCTCCTCCTTAAACTACATGTTCCAAGTCCATAGAGCCACCTATAGAGGAACATACCAAGCTCCCAAAGTGGGCCAAGCCCACGCGCACGTGGCAACTAACCAGCATACCCATACAAGTAAAGGTAACACACAAACACACGCTAGCTTACCCCTCATTGACAAAGGGCAACACACGATTGGGTGGGAATAATATTCATCAATAAGAGCGAGGGTAGCATTAGCACATACATGCACACCTTTGGCAAGGAATGTTTTCCACTAATAGGAGCATGCTGACATCACCCAGACAAATTTTTTTGTAGGGACCACACCATCCTAGCGATAATCGGAATGAATCTATTATCAAGTCTACTTTGTTGCAACTCACGTTTCACTTCATATTGTTTTCCCATTACTATCAATGTGTGTTTAATTGTTATTTGATATTAAAAACAATGTGTGGGCCGCACATTGACAAGTAGGCTGCACATTCTTACATTGGGCCGAATTATAGTAGGTCGCACACTACTGATTGGGCCACACACTATGAGAAGCCCAAATTGTTTATTAGACCGCACACTCGCCCACTGTCTACTTTATCATGTGTACTATTGTTACTGTTATGATACACAATACTTGTATGAACGTATATGATACATGATGGATATTACTAGTACGCTACCTGATTAAATACGTGTATAACATACGTGATTACTTGTATACGGTCCTAACATTGGCTACCATAATAGGTCCTAAGACTAAAAGCATGTAATTCCTGGTAGTTAGGGAACTTCATATACCGAGGTAACGGTATGGTAATTAAACGATACTCATAACTCATGACTCAGCCTACTAAACCAAACTCTACCTAGAAAGTCCCTTTACAATTACACCGATTAATCGTCGGGGGTGAACGGGATATTAGTTGATAGCGCTATTAGGTTTGACAAACTCACACTATGCTCGGAGCCGGGTGTGAACTGTTATTTGAAAATCTTGTCAATTATGGTAGACATTAACCAAAGGGCAAACAACAATTACGTCAAGGTTTTGGTACTACACAGTTTAGTAGCACACATATAGGGTATCTCCTCATGGCGTGTTTTG
Organism: Helianthus tuberosus; assembly: GCA_030545235.1. Lineage (NCBI taxonomy): Eukaryota > Viridiplantae > Streptophyta > Magnoliopsida > Asterales > Asteraceae > Helianthus > Helianthus tuberosus. Next base: position 144,280,800 of record CM060359.1, on the reverse strand, counting down.
TTAATATGGTAACTTTATAAACTAATGTTTTTGGGATAAAATGAGGTAAACCCTTTTCGAAAACCGTGAACTCGCCAACTTTATGTTGACATACTACTGGATGCTTGCAGGTCCGTAGATGTTGCGCTGGAGTCTGCTTGGAGTGGTGTGGTGGTCGTCAAGAACCCGTTGTCGGATTTCTAATTTGGAACTTATGTTTTTTTAAAGCTATTTATGTACTTCATGCTTCTTCTAAACCTTTTGAAACTCTACCTTAAACTAATTGTGCTTCGAACTTTATTTCAAACTTAATAACTTTTATACTTAAACGTTATGTCACTAATCATATTGGTGGCGATTTATTTTACTTATATTAAATGTTTAATGTGATGGGTGGCTTGATTCTGGGCAGTCACAAGCCTCGCGGTGATACTCCGCTTGTGGAACTAGAGGGTGTGACAGATTGGCATTAGAGCCATCAGTTATAGTGAACTTGGTTTTTAAAAGAAAAAAACCTTTTGAGAAAAAAAACCAAACTATAACCTGTTTTTATACTAACCGATCACGACGACACTACACTCCAAGTGCAAGACTCATCATTCTAATACTACTCAGCATAAGTATATGCCTACTTACTACTTGTTTAATGCATTACGTGATAGTATATTTGGTGATGCATTATACTACTTACTTGGTTCTATTCTAAGCGATGCTTAGAAGCTTACGTATCGTAGTTAGACATCTTTTTATCTCATTTCACTCAATCATTCCGACGTCATTCTCATACTGTGTTTTCTGGATATGAAGACGATGAGCACACGTGGAAGAGGTAACGTTAGCATGACTTAGGATCAGTTGATGAACCTGATAAACACTGTGGTAGCGGCTTTGGTAGCCCATCCCGGAGGTAAACTAGTCGTTCTAGGATGTTTAGTTCCTACTCTCGTATCGTCTTAATTATTCTTAAATCTGTTAGCTTCGTGTTGCGTGACCAAACAAACTACACCTCCTCAACCACGAGTTTGTACTTTAAAAAATTTTATGGATTGCAGATCTCTCCCTTTCAATGGCACTGAAGGAGCCATAGGCCTTCTACACTGGATCGAGAAGGTCACATGTGTATTCGCTGTGTGCGAATGTCCTCCTGCTAAGTAGGTGAAGTTTGCCACTGGCACTTTGGAGGGAAACGCACTTTCTTCGTGGAAGGCGCAAGTTTAGATGCTCAGATTGGCGGAAGCCAATGCTACTCCTTGGAACGACTTTAAAAATCTGATCAAGGAAGAATACTATCATAGGGATGATATCCACAAGCTGGAGAATGAGTACTACGCGTTGAAAATGGTTGGATCGAAAATCAAGACGTACACCAAGCGATCAAATGACTATGTCGCTCTGTATCCCAACATGTCTCAACCTGTGTACCGGAGGATTGAGCTCTATCTCAGGGGCTTAGTTCCCAAGATTCAAAGTTTGGTGACTTCAGACAATCTCGCCACAGTTCAGCAGGTTATTCGCCTGGCGCACCGACGCACGGACCAGGCTGTTGAACAAGGAAAGTTACGCAACAGGATTAGCGCTACTATTGATGCTTCTAGCGATAACAAGCACAAGTGGGTTAACAACATGAGTCCTAACTCCGCACAGCCCCAAACCCAGCAAAGAAAGATCGATGGAAACAAGGGTCCTAATCAGCAAGCTAGTGGTTACCAAGGAGACCGACCCAAGAGCAACCAATGTAATATGCACCACTACGGGCCGTGTGGAAAGAACTGTTGTCAACAGTACAACAAGGTGGGGCATGCAGCTAAGGATTACAGGATTCCGCAGCCAGTGAAGCAAAACCAGAAGTCCTAGCAGCAGCAGCAGCGGGGTATTGTTAAAGGGTATTTTTAGTATGGGGACGAAGGGCACTTTTAGAAGAATTACCCGCAATTAAACTAGAACCGCAATAACAACAACCAGGGCGCGGGAAATAAGAACAACAAGAATGGCAACAATGGTGACAACGGCGCAAGAGGACGCGCGTTTATGATTGGTGCAGGAGACGCAAGGGACGACCCGAACGTTGTGGCGGGTAAGTTCCTATTTGATGATGTTTTTGTTTCCGTACTGTTTGATTCTGGAGCCGATGCTAGTTACGTATCATTAAGTGTTAGTAGGATGCTTAAGTCTCTGCCAACTCCTTTGAACTCTGAGCAAGCCGTCGAATTGGCCAATGGTGAGAATATCGAGGCTACACACATCTTTAACGAATGTAAACTTGTATTGCCCAGTCAGAATTTTTCCATCAATCTCCTTCCCATCATCCAAGGAAGTTTCGACGTTGTTCTCGGGATGGATTGGTTATCCCAGCATCGAGCAGAATTACTATGTCAAGAGAAAGTTGTCCGTATTCCTTGTTCTATTGGTGAACCTCTCATTATTCAAGGCGAAAAAAGTGGTGTTGTTGTGGGTATCATCTCATTCTTGAAGGCCCATAAATGTTTACGAAAGGGGCACACCACTATTCTAGCTCTTGTTACCGATACCCAGGCAAAGGAAAAAGGATAGAAGATATTCCTATCGTTCGTGACCGTCACGAGATATTTCCTGAAGAATTACCTGATCCACCTCACTGTCAAGTCGAATTTCAAATCGAGCTAACTCCTGGAGCAGCACCCATAGCTCATGCACCCTACCGTCTAGCCCTCGCAGAATTGGAAGCACTATCTATGCAATTACAGGAGCTACTAGATAAGGGTTTTATTTGTCCTAGCTCGTCACCCTAGGGAGCTCCAGTACTTTTCGTCAAGAAGAAGGATGGAACCTTCTATATGTTTATCGACTATCATGAGCTGAACAAAGTAACCGTCAAGAATCATTACCCACTTCCTCGCATCGACGATTTATTCGACCAGCTGCAAGGGTTAAGCTTCTATTCTAAGATCAATTTGAGATCAGGCTATCACCAGTTGAGAGTCCAAGACGAAGACATCTCTAAAACGACATTCAGGTTATATCAATATGAGATCAGGCCATTACGAGTTTCTAGTTATGCCATTCGGGTTAACCAATGCACCTGCGGTTTTCATGGAACTTATGAACCGAGTGTGTAAACCTTACCTTGATAAATTCGTTTTCGTTTTCATTGACGACATTCTGATCTACTCGAAGAGCTAAGAGGAACACAAGCAACACCTACGTTTTATTATAGAACTACTTTGAAACGAACAACTCTATGCCAAGTTCTCGAAATACGACTTCTGTCTTTGTGAAGTCCATTTCCTTGTACATGTGGTCAATGAAGCTGGGATTCATGTCAATCCAGCTAAAATTGACTCTGTCAAAAACCTGGCCACACCAAAAACTCCAACCGAAATCCGTCAATTCTTGGGATTGGCAGGTTACTATCGTAGATTCATCGAGGGATTTTTGAAAATCGCTCGACCTCTCACAACTCTAACCTAAAAGGTTATCGCATACAAGTGGAATGATGCCCAGGAGTCTGCATTTCAGAAACTAAAGGAGAAACTCTATAGTACTCCTATTTTATCATTACCTGAGGGTACTGACGATTTCGTCGTTTACTGTGATGTGTCTATCCAAGGATTAGGTTGTGTGTTGATGCAACATGAGAAGGTTATAGCTTACACATCACGTCAACTCAAGATTCACGAAAAGAACAACACTACCCACGATTTGGAACTGTGAGCCGTAGTGTTCGCGCTTAAGATATGGAGCCACTACTTGTACGGTACCAATTTTATGATTTACACCGATCACAAAAGTCTCCAGCATACTCTGGATCAAAAGGAGTTAAACATGCGACAACGTCGATGGGTCGAACTCCTGGACGATTACGAATGCGCTATCAGGTATCATCCGGGTAAGACAAATGTTGTGGCTGATGCCCTCAGCCGAAAGGAAACCAAACCTAAGCGTGTGCGCACTTTGCAGCTTACTATCCATTCGAACCTCCCTAACCAAATCTGAAATGCTCAAGTCGAAGCACTGAAAGCGGAGAACCTTCTAGCTGAGTCTATGCGGGGCATGGAAACCCAACTTGAACTTAAAGACGACGGCATACGCTATTTCATGCAACGTATTTGGGTTCCATTCTATGAAAATCTCTGAGAGCTGATAAAATGTATCACGACCTCAAGACCTTATACTGGTGGCCTAACATGAAAGCAATCATCGCGAAGTATGTCAGTAAATGCTTGACTTACTCCAAAGTCAAGATCGAATACCAGAAGCCGTAAGATTACTTCAACAACCTGAACTACCAGAATGGAAATGGGAACATATTTCCATGGATTTTGTTACTAGTTTACCTAGATCACAAGGAGGAAACAATACCATTTGGGTGATCGTAGATCGCTTGACCAAGTCTGCACACTTCCCCGGAGTCAAAGAAATAGACGAGTATTCGAAACTTGCAGGCATCTACTTGAAAGAGGTAGTTGCTAGGCACAGGATGCTAACTTCTATCATCTCAGATCGTAACCCACGTATTACATTTGAATTGTGGCAGGCAATGTACAAATCCTTTGGCTCACGTTTAGACATGAGCACCGCTTATCACCTGCAGACTGACGGACAAACTGAACGTACCATCCAAACCCTCGAAGACATGCTAGAGCATGTGTCATTGACTTCAGTAGCGGTTGGGAACGACACCTACCCCTGGTAGAATTTTCTTACAACAACAGTTACCACACTAGCATTCAGGCAGCACCATTCGAGGCATTGTATGGACTTAAATGTCGGTCTCCTATTTGTTGGGCGGAAATCAGCAAAAGTCAAATCACTGGCCTTGAAGTCGTACTCAATACGACAGAAAAGATTGCCCTGGTCAGACAACGAATGGCGGCGAATCGAGACCGTTAGAAAAGCTACGCGGATAGGCGTAGGAAACCTTTAGAATTCCAGGTCGAGGACCGGGTTCTATTAAAAGTCTCACCTTGGAAACGTGTGGTGCGCTTTGGCAAAAAGGGCAAGCTTAATCCGAGATACGTTGGACCTTTCGAAATTACCGAGAGAATCGGTAAAGTAGCATATTGACTGGACCTGCCTGAAGAGCTGAGCGTGGAACACAACGTTTTCCACACGTCAAATCTAAAGAAGTGTCTATCAGATGAAACACTCATCGTTCCTTTTAAGGAACTCATTATCGATGATCAACTGTGTTTTGTAGAGGAACCAGTTGAGATTATGGATCGGGAAATCAAGACACTAAAACGTAGCAAGATACCGATTATCCGAGTTTGTTGGAATTGTCGTCGTGGCCCAGAGTTTACTTGGGAAAGAGAAGACTAAATAATGCGCAAGTATCCCTAATTTTTTAAGGACAAGGAGTCCAGTAATGAAGTTACTGCGGAATTTCGGGATGAAATTCCCAATTAAGCGGGGGATGATGTGACACCTTGCGAAAACACCTACTTATTTAACAACTGTATTTAATAACTGCACGCTAAATTTCGGGATGAAATTTCTTTTAACATCGGGATAATGTGACAACTCACGTTTCACCTCGTATTATTTTCCCATTACGTATCAATGTGTGTTTAATTATTATTTGATATAAAAAACGATGTTTTAAAATGCTTAAATATGTGCAACGATTTAAATGTGTAGTTGTGTATAAGTAAGTATCATTATTATTATTTATATGTTAATTAAACTAGGCCGCACATCATGTTTGACAAAGTGTGTAACCGCACACTTTATACCTGGTCACACACCCTTCATAATTGGGCATACCCACTGATGAGTCCAGAGTTGATGGAACGTACAGTCCAAAGCATTGGGCCTAGGGCTGTCCAAACTGCTCGACGATCGCTCGAAAAATGCTCGAAAAATGCTCGTTCGATTCCCGCTCAGTTTGTAAATGAGTCGATCGGATCGGTTCGATTCAAATTCAATCCGAGCATGAGCATAGCTCCGCTCGCTCGTCGATCGCTCGGTTTTGCTCGAATTATTTTTATTAATAATTAATATATATATATTTATATTATAGATTTTATAGATAAAAACCCAAAAAAATATAATAGCCCAAAAAAAAACTAAAAGCCTAAATAACATTCAACCCAACTTAATATTTAATATATAAATCTAAGTATCTAACCCTAAATCTATTCTTCCCTAATCAGTCGTATTCAAATTGCCGCTCTAATCTCGGTCTCACTCTCCGGTCTCCACAGTCACAGACTCACAGTCTCCGTCTCCGACCCTCTAATCTCCGACACACATATCGCCGCTGTCTCTAGTCTTCAATCTTCGGACGGTCTTCAACAGTTCTTCAATCTGCTATTTTTTTTAATCTGCTGTTTTTTTAATCTGCTGTTTGGTATGTTATGTTTCTGTTTGGTATGTTTGTTATAGTAGCATAGAGAAAGATGGAGATCGATGACATTCTACAGTTGGCAAAATTTTGATGTAAACATGGTTGGTGATTAGCTATTGTTTGTCCCAGGTCCTTTCTAGCTTCTTGCTAGTTGGGCCTGGTTGGTTGTATTCGCACTTTATTTTGTGTTGCTTTTGTATTCGCACTTTATTTTGTGTTTCTTATGTATTCGCACTTTATTTTATGTTGCTTTTGTATTCGCATTTTAATTAAGAATTTGTTTTTGTTGAACGAAGCCTTATTATTCAATCGAGCGAAAACGATCCGCTCGCTTTTTTTTAGGATTTGATAAAAACCGAGCGAAACCGAGCCGATCGGATAGGTTCGATTCAAATTCAATCCGAGCATGAGCATCACTTTTGCGATTGGTTTTACAAATTTGATCCGCTCGGTTGTAATTCAATCCGAGCATGAGCAGACCCTCGATCGGATCGGATCGGATCGTGAACACCCCTAATTGGGCCATACCCAGTATCACACACCCTTGCCTTAATCAAGACCGTACACACAAAGATGGAACATGTGTGCGGCATCATTGTGGACAGCTGGATAGCACTTTTGAGTGTGCGGCATCTGCACATAGGTATAATTATCCATCATATCCAAAACCCTACACCTTTCCACAAATTATTCCTCTACAGCCGCCTTCTTTCCCCTCTCTCTCCTGCCTCTTTTAGTAACATTTCCCTTTTGGGGAAAAACCTAGCCAATCACCCTCTTTCAAGTAAAATTCAGAGGTTTTTGCAGCAGCTTTCCATCCGAAAAGTTCCTCTATTCTCGAAGATTCTTCTCACACTCCTTACATACTTTCTCCTCTACACCTAATTCTCAAGTTAGTGTAAATCATGCTATTCAAAGTGGTGTTATATGATAGTATGGTGATTCTTCTTTAGATAATCATGATTGTTTGATGATTTTAATGGATTATTGTTGAGTTATGTGCTTGATGAAATTCTTGCAAAGGAAACGGCTATGAGTAGTGTTATAAAGGTTAGGACTTCGTATGATTTCTAAGTGTCAATGATCTAGCATGATATGATGAGTATATGATTATATAGGAAATGATGTGATATGTTTCATTATTCTGTTTGCTTAACTCAAAGGTATATGTTTATTCATGAAATGATTACGTTTAGTAAATGTTAGGTCACTGTTTCTTCATAAGGTCACTGTTTCTTCAAAATGTTGCCGGTTCTTTAGGATATTTGTAAATCTGGAGTGACTTTGCATAGATGAACATGCTTGTCCATAGGTTTAGGAAAAACAAGTTGCATGATGATTGATAATGATCTGATGATTATTAGATAGCTGTTATAGGAACCTGCATATGATTAGATTTTTGAAGTGAAAGTTGTAAACCCGGTGAATTTGATGGAAGCTGGAATAAACTGCTAGTTGATTCATTGTTGCACACACGCACACACATACCTATAATATGCAACAATAACTGGTGTAGGTACAACTACTATAAGCACACTGAACACTACTAATCACACACTCAGAGGAGTCGCACATTCATTGAATGTACAACAAGATCAGCATGTTATACAACCTGGCACAAGCAGGCCTGATGTATTGCAAAATGCATCTCTTATTCGTGTAAAGTTTGTATAGTTTTCCTTTATTTTTAGTTTTGTTTTAATTAGAATTTCGTTACTTTGATCAAGTCTTATGTTTCCAGGTCTTCGGTGCTAAAAATGTCGAAAAACAAAGCGTTATAGGCTGGGAAACGAGTTGGAAAGAGTTAGAATAACTTTTGGAGATTTTGGGAGGTTGAAGCTGATGAAAAAACGAATCATTCTGTGAAAAACAACCCGTGGCATCGTGCCACAAAGAACCACCTAATCCGTCACGCCCCGCTAGCAATTTAATTTTATTATTTGATCATATTACGCCGTAGCGCCGCGCGACCATGAAGCACTATACCCGTCGTGCGACGCGACGGGTGGTCTGGGCGGCAATCCTTTGTTTGTTGATCAGGGTTTCATATAAAAAGTCACTTAATCATCCACAAAACCCTAATTACGAACTCAAGAACCCATAGGCGATTTTTAGAGCAGGTTTTACGTAATTCGAAGCATTTTGGCACACGAGAATCATCCGGTTGAAGCTTGGAGCATAGGAAAGAAGATCATTCGGGTCTTATCTCCCGGTTTTCATTATTTTCTTGTTTTCGATACTTTAATGATGAATTCTTGTTTTTGAACTTTGTGTTTTGATTTTAGACATAATGTTTTCCGGCTAAAACCTTTGTTACTACCTAGGTTAGATGATAGTTTAATGAAGTTTGGATTTTTAACGGTTTTCTATTGTTTGTGTATGGATTATTCTTTGAAAGTAAATGATTCTAGAATCTGTAATTTGGTGCATATGCGTATTTAGATTTCAATGTTGATTATTTGTTGTTTCACATAAATTTTGGCGGATGTCTTTCACATAATGAATTTGTGTTGATGGTTCGTATCTTTGCGGTTCGGGTAATCTTTGGGTAAATCGGCCGATAGCCTTAGAAACAGTAATTAAAATACAATTAGAACTAAGTATTCTGCTTAACTTGTCGCTGAGAGGCTCGAGTTTGTTAGTAGGTCTCGGTATGATATATAGCTAAGATAGGTTTTGAGAGAAGTCGATCTTAGTTCCCTAATCAAACATGTGTCTATTAAACCAAGTTAGAATCTAGAGTTGCCCTAGACTTTTGCGCTGAGAGGTAGATTGTCGTATTAAGGCACTTTTAAAGACGTTAGAGGACTGAGAGGAAGTCTAACAACCAGTGTTCACAACAGCCTTGTAAGATCTCACAGGTTTCTTCCTGAGAAGGGTCGGGAGGTCTTAGTAGAGATACCTTAGGGTTTAGTACCTTAAGATCCCGGTTCCATACCACAGTAGTACCGTTGGAAATCCATTCCTAGTTAAACTAGATTCGAGCCTAGGTAGTCGTTAATCTCTATTGAATTAAACCTTAGTTCTTATTCGTGTCGTAGTCTAGCTTTATTTTAATTTCAATTTTAGGATTTTAGTAAACCCCCCCCCCCCCCCCCCCAAAACACAAAAACAGTTAAGTTAGTGTCAGTGTTAGTCTAAATAAAGTCTTTAACATAGTTAATTAGAGTCCTTGTGGGTTCGACATCCGGGCTTTCTTTTCTTTACTAGAGTTGACCGGTACACTTGCCGGTGAGTAGTTTAGTCGAGTTAGAGAGTCTAGATTATTATTACTTGAGTGCAAATTTAGGGTTATTTTAGTTGATTTTATTTGAACTACTTATTGCACATCAAGTTTTTGGTGCCGTTGCCGGGGACTCTTGGCAATTGCATTAATTACTTTGTTTTAATTTCATCTGATATCTATACGTTCTTTTTGTGTGCTTTTGAGTCGTAGGAGTCGAAGTAATTTTGGTGTCTTTCTTTTTATTTTTAGAGTCTTTTGTTAGAGTCGTCTTACTTGTTTGTTCTCGGTTTTGCAGTTAATGCCCCACACGCGTTCTCAGGGACCAGTGAAGCCGCCGATCGACAAGTCTTCCTTCTCTACATCTAGTTCACAGGTTAGAACATCCTCAACTTTATCTTCAGCCACTTCTGACTCTACACTACAATCTAAACCACCGAACTTTGACTTCACCCCGAAGTCTTCACCCCACAACACTCCGCCACCCTCCCGTTCCCGTACACCTAGTCCACCACTAGTTTTCCAAATGGCCGAAAACCAAACTGCCCACCAACATTCCACCGCGGGTTTTACCGCAAACTCACCCATTACCATAGCCGAAATCACAAATGACAAGTCTTGGCAAATTCCCTCATACATCATGACCGCCATTAACAATTCCTGTCAGTTTCACGGTCGTGATGATGAGGATGCGCCTGCCCATATCAACCGTCTCACCCGTCTTTGCAGCACCTTCGGTATCGAAGGTGTTAATCTTGATGCCCGCTATCTCCAAGTCTTCCCATTTTCACTTGCTGGCCGCGTAGCCACATGGCTTGATTTGCAGCCGGCAGGTACTTTTACCAATTGGGCTGGACTTAGGGATGCCTTCCTAGCTAAGTATTTCCCACCTGCGAAGGCATCTCGCCTTCGAGATCAGATCCATTCATTCAGAATGGAGCCTGATGAACCATATCATTTAGGTTGGGAGAGGTTTCAAACTTTACTCTCGCGTTGTTCCCAACATGGGCTGTCTGATTGGGCTTTAGTAGAAAAATTTTACAATGGTCTTACCCCTGAGTGTAAGGCCCGATTCGACACATCTGCAGGAGGCCATCTTATGGGAAAGAAATCTGTGGCCGACTGCAATGATCTCTTTGAGAGCTTCACTTATGCTGATATAGATCATAGTGCTACCAGCATGAATTCCATTCCTGTGACTACTTCCTCATCCTCCCGAGGAGTAAACCAAGTCATCCCAGACTCAAAGGTAGCATCTCAACTTGACTATATCACCAAAGATTTATTAGAAATTAAGAAAAATGTCGATAGGTGCGAAGTTTGTAGGGGTGGTCATGATACCGTAGATTGTCCAACACTTACCCTAGAACAGGTAGAGTACATAGCAAGTCAAAACAGGGGTCCAACTAATCCGTTTAATAATAGTAACTCTAACTGGTTTGCTAATAATTATCGCTCCTCCGATAATCCCCCTGGGTTCCCATCAGGCCAATATCAAAGCAGGGGGCCAGGTTTCAATTCTAGTGGGGGTTCAGGTCAATCAGGCCAGTTTGCTAGTTCAGGATCAGGGGGACAGTTCAGAAGTGAGGGGTCAAACCAAGAGGGTCAGCCTAAGAATGAGGGTTCAAATAGTAGTTTGTCTAGGATGGAGGACCTTCTTACCCAGTTAGTGGTTAAGGACCAGGCCACCCAACGTACCTTAGAAGAACATGCTACATTCCTCAAGAATAATCATTCGAATTTCCTAGATCTTCAATGACAAGTTGGGGATATTGCACGCCACTTGCAAGAACGACCTCAAGGTCAATTTTCAGGAAACACAAAGCCCAACCCGTCTGGTACTTTGAAGGCAATTTCGACCCGTAGTGGTAGGACCTTAGGAGAGGTAGTGAGACCCGAGAGTGTTGAGATAGAAGATGAGGAGCCCGTAGATGAAGAGATTGAAATGGAGGCTCCCGGTAAAGTGCAACCTAGGTTAATCCCAGCAAGTACCGCACACACCGGGGGGCCTCAAGGTGAGAGTAGTATAGAGAACACACAAATCGTTCCATCACCCACCGTTGATCTTTCCCGTGCTCCATACCTGTCCCGTCTTAAAAACCAAACTTATTCTAAAGAGTACGGGAAATTTTTAGAGATCTTTAAGCAGCTTAGGATCAACCTTCCATTCATATAAGCCCTTCAATCGGTGCCTAAATATGCAAAATTCTTAAAGGACCTTCTAAAACGTAAGGATAGGTTAGGAGAGGTTTCTAACATTCTCCTTAGTGGAGGGTGTTCCGCCGTAGTCTTGAACAAGGTCCCTGAAAAATTGACGGATCCGGGCCTTTTCACCATTCCATGCTTGTTTAGGAGTGATATCGAGTGTAGGGCCCTAGCCGATTTAGGAGCGAGTATAAACCTCATGCCATATTCCATGTACGAGAGGTTAGGCCTAGGAGAGTTATCCCCTACACGCATGTCTTTGTCCTTAGCCGATAGATCAGTGAAGTATCCACGTGGTATAATCGAAAACCTTTTAGTTAAAGTGGATAAATTCGTCTTTCCCGTAGACTTTGTCGTTCTTGATATGGAAGCCGATGAGAAGGTTCCTATCATTCTAGGACGCCCATTCTTGTATACCACCAAAGCTATCATTGATGTCTTCGACGGTAAAATCACACTCCAAGTCAGTGAGGAGAGAGTCACTTTCGAGATAGCACGCTCCATGGAACACCCTAGCGGTTCCGATGATCTTAGAAGTCCTTGTCATTCGGTCTATTTCATAGAGTCTTTCCTATCATGTGTCGACCATTGCTTTGACTATATTAGTGGAGCCGATTTAGTTGAGGGTAAGTTAGATGAGGTAGTTGAGAAAGTAGAGGAAGTTATGAGTGAGAGTGAGGAAGGAGAAGAGACCGAGTGGGTCCCCGAAGTGTTAGAGTTGAGTGAAGTGAAGAGTGAGATTGAGAGTACACCCTTAGAGAAACCCACCCCATTAGAGCTTAAGGTTCTCCCATCCCACTTAGAGTATGCTTTCATTGGTGAGGGGTCCGATTTTCCCGTCATTATTTCGTCTACGTTAGAGGAGGGGGAAAAGGGTAGGTTGTTAGAGGTGTTGAGAGAGAATAGGGAAGCCATTGCATGGCGACTTTCGGATATCAAGGGCATAAGCCCCGCCTATTGTACCCACCGGATACTCATGGAGGATGATTATATGCCGGTGGTGCAACCTCAACGACGCCTTAATCCGAACATGCAAGAGGTTGTTAAGAAAGAAGTGCTTAAGTTGTTAGATGCCGGGGTGATATACCCTATTTCCGACTCACCATGGGTTAGTCTAACTCAAGTTGTCCCAAAGAAGGGCGGGATGACGGTGATCATGAATGAAAAGAATGAATTAATTCATTCTCGTACTGTTACCGGTTGGCGTGTGTGCATCGACTACCGCAAGTTGAATGACGCCACCCGGAAAGTACATTTCCCCTTACCATTCATTGACCAAATGTTGGAGCATTTAGCGGGTCAACAATTCTATTGTTTTCTTGATGGATTTTTGGGTTATTTTCATATCCCAATCGCCTCGGAGGATCAAGATATAACGACATTCACATGCCTTTACGGCACTTATGCGTATCGCCGCATGCCTTTCGGGTTATGCAACGCTCCGGCTACATTCCAAAGATGCATGGTTGCTATATTCCAAGACATGCTTGAGACTTCTATGGAGGTCTTCATGGATGACTTCTCGGTTTATGGTACCACTTTCGATCAGTGTCTTCTCAATCTTGATAGGATGCTTAAGAGATGTATAGAGACAAACCTTATGCTAAATTGGGAGAAATGTCACTTTATGGTGACGGATGGGATAGTTTTAGGTCACAAGGTGTCAAGAGAGGGAATAGAGGTGGATAGGGCCAAGATAGATACCATAAGTACATTGCCTCCACCCACTAGTGTCAAGTCTGTTCGTAGCTTCCTAGGGCATGCGGGCTTCTATAGGCGTTTCATTAAGGATTTTTCTAAGATTACGCGCCCCATGACCCGACTTCTAGAGAAGGATGTACCTTTCGTCTTTGACGAAGAGTGCATCAAAGCATTTGACTTTTTGAAGGAGAAACTCATTAGTGCCCCTATACTTGTTTCGCCCAATTGGATCTTGCCTTTCGAGCTCATGTGCGATGCAAGTGATTATGCCGTAGGAGCGGTTTTAGGTCAAAGAATCGACAAACATTTCCATCCAATCTACTACGCGACCAAAACTTTAAATGATGCTCAAGAGAACTATACCACCACGGAAAAAGAGCTCTTAGCCGTAGTGTTTGCGTTTGATAAGTTTCACTCATATCTTGTGCTTTCTAAAACCACCATTTTCACCTACCACGCTGCTTTGCACTTTCTTTTCCAAAAGAAAGACGCAAAGCCACGCCTCATTAGATGGATTCTTTTGCTCTCCGAGTTTGACATCGAAATTAGGGATAAAAAGGGAGCGGAAAACGTAGCGGCCGACCATTTGTCATGCTTAGAGGATCCTAAGAGAGAGGAGGTTCGTGAGGATTCCATAGGAGACACTTTTCCTCATGAAACCATAGATTTTGTTAGTGCCGAGGTAGAGGGTTTGCCATGGTTTTCGGATTTGGCAAATTATTAGCAAATGGTAATATTGTGAAGGGTTGTCCTACCAGCAAAAGAAAAAGTTTCTTAGGGATGCTAGGAAATACATTTGGGATGACCTGTACCGTTTTAGGATAGGTGGTGATCGAGTACTTAGGAGGTGTGTTTCGAAAGAGGATAGAATGGATATCCTTAGACATGTGCACGAGGGTTTAACGGGAGGCCATCACGGGCCAAATGTTACCGCACAAAAGGTTTTTGATAGTGGTTTTTATTGGCCAACGGTAGTTAGAGATGCCATAGAGTTCTTTAGGACATGTGATCGTTGCCAACGTACCGGCAACATCTCATCCAAGGATGAAATGCCCCAAAATCCCATCCAAGTTCTTGAAGTCTTTGATGTTTGGGGTATTGATTTCATGGGACTTTTCCCCTAATCGAGTGGGAATAGGTACATCCTCATGGCCATTGACTATGTCTCAAAGTGGGTGGAAACTCAAGCCTTACCTACTAGTGATTCCCGAGTGGTGGTGAGATTCCTAAAGAAGTTCTTTACAAGCTTTGGAGTTCCTAATGCTATTATAAGTGACCGTGGTACGCATTTTTGCAATTCCGTCATGGAAAAGGCATTTGCACGCTACGGTGTGACTCACCGTCTTTCTACCGCATACACCCGCAAACTAGTGGCCAACTAGAGAACGCAAACCGAGGGGTGAAGAGAATTCTAGAAAAAACGGTAGGAAAAAGTAGAAAAGATTGGTTGGAAAAGCTTAAGGATGCAGTGTGGGCATTCCGCACCGCTTACAAAACACCGTTAGGAACCACACCCTTCATGATTGTGTATGGCAAAGCATGCCATCTTCCGGTAAAGTTAGAACACCGAGCATTGTGGGCGTTGAAAACCGTTAACCTTGACCTTACCGAAGCCGCAAGGAGGAGATTTTTTCAAATACATGAATTAGAGGCTCTAAGGGATGCCGCCTATGAACGATCTTGGAGTATCAAGGAAAAGACTAAGGCGTTGCATGATAGGAGGTTGCGAAGTTTCAAGGAGTTTAAGGTAGGTGATAAAGTTCTTTTATTTAACTCAAGATTGAAATTGATAGCGGGGAAGTTGAAATCGAGATGGACCGGACCGTATGTGGTAAAGGAGGTGTTTCCATACGGTACCGTCGCGTTATATGACGAAGTTGATAAAGGTGTGTGGAAGTTAAATGGTCATCGGCTGAAATACTACTTGGGAGATCCCATTAATACCACCTCGTAGTTTTCCGTGTCTTTGTTTTGTGTGTTTGAGTATTTTGTAGGAATCACGACCATCGAGGAGCTGAATTTGCAAAGAAAACGGCATTCCAGGTAAGTCCGAACACTTAGAAAAAATTTGGGATGGTTTTGGGAAGGATGGGTAACAATTAGAAAACTTTCTAAGGTATAAAACTTGAAATTTCATGAAACCTACTGTGAAAAATGGCCACTGGCGTGCCGCCACAGCGAAGAGACCTTTTTGTCGCGTAACGCGACCCCTCAGGTCACAAAATCAGTTTGAACCTTATTGTGGCGTCGCGCGACAACATTGAACCTTGTCCGTCGCGTAGCGCGACCCCAAACTGAACCCCCCTTTTGACCTCACCCGTGGCGTCACGCCACACCATACCCAATCGCCCTGGCGGCACGCGACCGTATAACAGATCGTTTAAAACTACTTTAATCATCTGTCTTCCCCAAATTTCATCCACACCATATTTCCCAAAACCCTTATCGCCGAAATCCCCTATCACCGCCATATCTCAGCCATAACTTCATCAAATCACCACCATTTACCACCTTTATGCTCGGAATTCACCACTTTACAAAACCCACTGAAGAGAATTAACTATTACCCGTTGATTTGTTCCGATTTGGGTTTCCCCATTCATAAACACTTTACTTTTTCTTGAAAATCTGGCGACTCAGGTACGTTTCTTGTATATATATTCTTATACACTTTGTGTCTTGAGTAAATTTTTAGTCTTTTTCGAGTTTTAGTTTAGTAGTTTTGTGGGCTTTTAGGTTGGGTCATTCGAGTCAGTTTTGTTGGGTCGTTTCGAATTTTTGTATGATTTAGTAGTGTTAATTTGATGGTAATGTTTGCCGGGTCAGTCACCTAGGCTAATTTCATCAAGACAGTTTCGAGTCGTGTCAGTCCTGTGGTTCAGTGTGAGTTTTAGGTTCGGTTGTTTTGTCGAGTCCAGTTGGATCAGTTTAGGATCGAGTCTTAGTGTAGGATTAATGGGTGCGGATGGTTTGGTTTAGGAGCAACGAAACTTGATTTAGAGCTTGCTAACTTCACATTGTTGCTTATCATATGCAAGTTTTCTCAGTCTTGAGTATGTTTAGGTTGTTTTTAGTGTCATATATGGGTGCGGATGATTGTTGGTTTGGGATATTGAATGTGTTTTAGTTGATGGTTGATTAGTATGTTAATATATTGGGTAAAGTTCAAACCTTGCATAACGAATTGGAATTTTTACAAAGGAAAACCCTCCTTTAACTAGGCGGACTTTTTCAATCGCTAAAAATTTTGTTTTTCAACTAATAAACGACTGATTTTACGCAAGGTTGGACTTCAATGTCGTTTGTTAGGTACTCGAGTTTAATTGCGGACAATTAAGGTGCCGAAAGGGGGTAGTGTACATTGAGTCCAAGTTAGTGTGTCTTTTTGTCTTTTTAGTCATTTTTAGTCTAGTTCGAGCCTAGTTGTGTCGGTCTTGGGTTTACCTGCACGTACAAGTTAATTAGACTCGCTCGTACTCAATCTCCATTCGGGCGAGTTTAATTATTACTTAGCAATTGTAAAAGGTAACCCGTTTGTTTTTAGTTCAACTTTATTTTCAGAATTAAGCCGCGAATGAAATGCTATATGGCTATTCTAATTTTTAGGAAAATTTTATAAAAATCCAAAAAAATATAAAAATTTCAAAAATTCAAAAAAAAAGTTAAAAAAATTAAAAATACCAAAAATACCAAAAATAGTTTGTGATTACTGATTATCTGCTTGTTTTGTCTTGTTAAATATCTGTTTTGCAGACATGGAAGCTGCGGGTAGTAGTAGAGGAGGTAGTGGTAGGACCCGGAAGAGGGGTTCGGATCAGATAGCACAGGAGACTCCGATTTTACAAATAGGTGCTAACGATCCGAGGTTGAGAAAAATCATCTATCAAACGTATACTGAAAGGATTCCGACATGTAAAGTTAATAGAGTTGATCACCCGACACTACAGTTTGAGCTAGATACACATGAATGGAGAAAGTACGATAAGTTGAAGGATACAGAACTGTTTCAACACAGGGGCATTGATTGGGTTTGGTTGGAGGAGATAGGCTCTAGGCAGGAGGTGCTAGATCTCCTGGGTCCAAAGTTGAGGGATATGCTAGACTGTGGGTTGGATCAGTATGAAGAGCTAGTGTTGGAGTTTCACAGCACGTGGAAACACAAAGAAGGGAAGTTTGGTGATGATAAAGCAATATCTTTTAGTCTGGGGAGGCAAGTGTTCGAGATGAATATGGCAAGGTTTGCGATTGTTTCGGGTTTTTATACGAAGGAAGAGGTGAAGCAGCCCGGGTTTGTGACTAGTCTGAGAGGAGCATACACTAATGACAGGGAGCATAGTGTTGGAGGGGCTGAGCTTTTTGGAGGACGATTTCCGACCACCCATTTGCAGTTACGAACCTAATTACTTCGGTTCGTAATCCAGTATACAAGTATGTTTTGAAGATATTATCGACTACTTTGGTGGGGCGGAAATCGGGTGAAAATAAAGCGAATTGGATTGAGTTGTTCATTCTTATGTGTCGGGTGGAGAACCGGGAGATGAATTTAGCTACATTGTTGGCGGATTCATTCAGCAGGGGGCGTAGAGGTGGTCACGCTGCGTTGGATATGGGCCCATATATCACTCGTATTGCATTGAATTTGGGGGCACTACTAGAAAACAGACCTAAAGCAACTTTTTATAAGCAACCTTTTTCGAATGAGTTGCATTTGACTCTAATGCAACTTCATTGAACACAAAGGTTGCATTAAGAGATTTAATGCAACTTTTTTTTTTTTTAAAAGTTGCAAATTTTACTAAAAATGCAACTCTTTTCACGACAGGTTACAATTTTTATTGGAATTTGCAACTTTTGTTAGAAATGCGGTTTAAGGGCATGTTTGGCTAAGTTTTTTGAAACAACTTATTGATTTATTGGCTTTTTTAAAAGTGATAAGCTCCAAAATAATGTATGACAATGAGGGTGTATGTGAGGGGAAAAACGACTTTTCCAAAAAGTCACTCCATACTGACTTTTCCAAAAAAATCAATAAGGAGTTTTATAAGCACTCCCAAACATGCCCTAAGTGAACGCTCAAAAAACCGCATCTTTTTGGGCGATTTTAAGTGAAGCTAAGAAATTCGCCAGAAAAACAAGTATAACCAATGTTTTAAAAACCGGTTTTTAAGTCATATGCTCTAAAATGGTTCAACCGGTTGAATCGGGTTGTATCATGCGGTTGAACTGGGTTACAAATTAACCCTATAAATTCCATAAAATACGAATTCATCTAAAAAAACAATCCACTCTCAACTAGGATTTATGTAACTTATCATAGTTTTATCTAAAAACAACTATTTTTATTGTAAACTATTAGCATTTTAAGAATATTTTTATTAGTTATAAACAATATTGTATTGTACAAGGTGAGTAACAATTTCAACAATGATGAAATATTGGAATAGAAAGCACTAGGTTAATTACCGAAAATATGGAATATCAATATTACCTTAATATTGTATTTTATTAAATTTAGAAAACAAATCTTAAGATAATGCAAACCGGTACAACGGTTTGAACGGGTAGAACCAGATTTACCGTCGGTACATAAGAAATACCGTATTCGGGTTTTATCGGCCTTTATCATACCGGACTCGTGTCCGATATCCGGTTTAACCGGTATAACTGGCCGGTTCATACCGGTATTTAAAACATTGAGTATAACTTTTAGAAAGTTACTTGAAGAATTTATTCAAATGAAAAAAATTGAAATTCCCTCCACGATTTCCAGCCACCTAATTCCCCTTTCCCCCTAATTTTACCTTATACTTTGATTTCCTAAAAAAACTCATTTGCTCTCGTTCCATCCATTTTGGCAAATTGGATTTAAATAATCCCAACTCACTGTTATTGGCCAATAATAATCTCAACTCATTTAATCACCAATAATAATCCGAACTATTCACTTTTGTTTGTAAAATACTCCCAGTTAAAAAAACACTAACTAGGTTAAAAAATTGCTGATGTGGCATATGATGTGACCCTTTTAGTTGATGTGTCATATGACGTGGCAGTTGATGTGGCATTTTTTGATGACGTGGCAGCTGATGTGGCAGTCTACGTGGCATTTTTCGATTACGTGGCAACTGATGTGGCAGGTGACGTGGCAAGCCACATCAGCAATTTTTTAACGTAGTTAGTGTTTTTTTAACTGGGAGTATTTTACAAACAAAAGTGAATAGTTTGGATTATTATTGGTGATTAAATGAGTTGGGATTATTATTGGCCAATAACAGTGAGTTGGGATTATTTAAATCCAATTTGCCATCCATTTTTGGTGAAACCATTACGGCCGACGAACATCCACTAGATGAGTATACGACCCAACCTCGTTGAATGACTCGTTCGACGCTGCTTTAGACACTGATATGGTGCGATTGCGAGTAAGGAACCATCTTTCACATATCATATTTGGGTTTGGTTTTGGTTTCTGATTAATTTCGTGTATAGGGTTAATGTATATGTACTAGGATCAGATTTATGTGTATACTTCCTGTTGTGTGTATATGTATTATGTATGTATTAACATTATGTATACGTTTTTTTGCTGTTATTTTATGTTTATGTTATAGGGGCATGTTTGGCTAAGCTTTTCAAAACAGTTTATTGACTTATTGGCTTTTTGAAAAGTCAGTATGGAGTGACTTATTGACTTATTGGCTTTTTCCCCTCACATACACCCTCATTGCCAAACATCATTTTAGAGCTTATGACTTTTCAAAAAGCCAATAAGTCAATAAGTTGTTTCAAAAAGCTTAGCCAAACATGCCCTAGGTTTGAAGATGCACACCAACCACTCGATGAAATGTTTAACCAAACTTACTACTATTTTACATGATGGTGAGTTATTATTTATATCCTTGAAAATGATTTAGATGACTTTTTTTTTTGGTAAAGATTGTGTTATATGATTTTCTGAAATGTCCTGTTACATTGATTTACACTATTCACATTGGATTCTCGGTTGGATCAGAGGGCTGATTCCAGTTTTAGTTTCGCATGTGCAAGATGTATATGTTTTATCATCTCTTTTATCAGATTGTTACAGGTCTCCGTTACTGGAACAAGAAACCGATCATTTACAAATGTTGTTAGAGTTATCCTAGGTACCAAGATTTAATCTAACATTTGACCTTCCATATGCTTTTAACTACTAAATGATGCTGTATTTTTCTTGTGAAAACGCTCATAGATATGCGGTTAGCTTCATTATGTTTGCTTTTATGGATCTATGGTTGCTTAATAGCTTCAAGTTGTATTAGTATATTTGCAGCATAAAGGTATACCAATTGTTGTCTCTTTGGTTCCTGGATGATGCAGTATGTTTGTTTGTACAAGCTCTTTTCCAAATTGATCTTTACCTAAGATTTTGTGCTGGCATGACATATATTTGTGTATTACTTAGACCGGTGGGTGTGGGCGTTGGAGCTGGGTGTGGGCGTTTTGGCCCTTTAACGCCGAGTGCTCCACCCCGGGTTGGCGTTTTGGTTGGCATTGTCCGCTTGGCGTGGAGATTTTTCCTGGCGTGTGGCGGGGGCTAGGTGACATGGCGGGCTATGGTTGGCTGGTTCAATGTCGGTTTTTTTTTTAATTTTTTTTTAAAATTCCACATTGCTGATTGGCTGGTCACGCCCAGCTAAGTGACTCTCCACCACACCCCTAGTTTTTTAGTATTAGCTTGTGGATCCCACCCTATCCACGTGTCGAGCAATGCCCCCAACCCAAGCCCCTTCACACCCCATAGTCTTATATCATATACTAGAGGAGGTCTTGATGCTCGCTAGAGCTTTTAGTCATTTTCATTGCTTAGTGGGTATTACTGGAACTCATCATGGTCTGATAGAAGCAGAGCTTAAAGCCACTTTTCAAGTGACATCAAAACTTTAGTTACTAATACCAGCTGAGAAGGAATGGTTTATGACATGACATTATATGTTTTATTGCAGGTCTCATAAGAAAAGGAATGTGGTAGAGGCCTCAAATTCAAATGGCGATACTTTTAATCAACTTATTCAGAAGTGGCTTTCTCAAGATGTGCTTTCTGACACTGTATACAATCAGGTATGTTTTCTGGAATTTTAACAATTTTTTAGACATTCTCATTAATTTTATATCTTTCTATACAAACCTTATGCTTTCTGTGTAGGGGGTAGTGATAGCCCACACTGCACATCCTACTCGGATTAATAGGTGTACTCTTCAATATAACACATTATTGTTTGTGTAAGCTATTTGATTTTTTGTTGAGATTATGTTTTGGTTACATTATTTATAAAGTTGTATGATGTTTATTTGTTGATTTTTGCAGCATCTTATAGAAGTTAATGACCTAAAGGATCTTACACAAGGGATTAAGCCATACACCATTACACCAAAGCATCAGGTGCCATGATATAACTGAAACTGATAAAAGTTTGGTTTATGTAATTTCTTGTTAGCTCATTGTAAACGCATCAGGTGCTAGTTAGCTTATTAAATTAAGTTTTTGCATATTCTTTTAGAACGCTCTGAAGAGGATCTGCACATGAGGTTCCACCATACACCAAAGCATCAAAGCCATCATGTTCAAGGCCAACTTCCAGCTAAAGCTGATGCACCCTGTAGTACAGGTTAAAACACTAGCCACTCATTGAGTTTACCATCATAATAAACATAACATGAAGATCATTTTGGTTTAATATGATGGCATGAACTGATATAATTATATAAGAATACTTTTTTTTCGCTTCATTTGGTTGACCCGTACGTATCTTTTTGTCAATTATAAAAACAGTGTATGTCTTAGTTACGGCTACTAAAGTAAAATAGTTAACCAACCATTTAGGAGGTTATTTGCAATTTTGCATTATACAGACTTTGAGGCTTGGGACATATTCAACTCATTTGACCCTTTATTTAGATTTTTTATTATTTGACCCATTTAAACTATTTGAGATACAACACAAATGTGTTGAAATTTCCATATCTAGGATGTGCTTTATTCCTCTCAACTCTGCAAATGGTTAATCTTCTCCATATTTCCAGGTTACCTTTCCCAAAGTTCAAGCAAAGCTTATCTGAAAGTAAATGTAAATGGGAACCGACCTAACACAGGCATTGCTAAACAACGTGTTACAAGTG
This sequence comes from Helianthus tuberosus, assembly GCA_030545235.1. NCBI lineage: Eukaryota > Viridiplantae > Streptophyta > Magnoliopsida > Asterales > Asteraceae > Helianthus > Helianthus tuberosus. Next base: position 144,258,208 of record CM060359.1, on the reverse strand, counting down.
GCGTTTTGAAAAAAATGATCAAATTTCATAAACATTTTACATGAAAGAAAAGACAAGTGAAGGAGGCTTTCATTAGTTTTTATGATTGTAATTGACAACTTTGTATTGCCTACATTTATGGTTGTTTTTTTCAAAAGTTTGAACATATATTACGTTATTATTGTTATGATGTAATTGAGATGGTATTACGTATTAAAAGAATTTTAGCGCTTGAAACAATCATGTTACAAAAAGGAAAACAGGTTGATTATAAAATAAAGGTTGCGTTTTTTCTATTTAAATATAATAATATAAATATAATAATGGTTGTATTAACTCTAATAAAAGGTTGCATTTTTGTAACTAAATAATAATAAAGGTTGCATCTAAGTAAGAAAAAAGTTGCCTTTGAGTGTAGAAAAGTTGCATATGTGTAACTAAATTATAATAAAAGTTGCATTTAAGTATTAAAAAAGTTGCATTTTAAGGTAAAAATATTGCATTAGAATGTAAAAGGGTTGCATATTAAAAAGGTTGCATTTGAATTGTAAATGAACACTTTAAAAAAAAGGTTGCATTTGGGCTTGAAAAGGTTGCATTAGGTCTAATACAACTGCTTCTAATGCAGCCCCTAATAAAAGGTTTCATTAGCCCTAATGCAGCCTTTTAAAGGGTTAATGCAACATTTTACCGGAGTTGCATTAACTTCATTTTCTTGTAGCGGGGTGTTTGACAAGTATATCCCCAGATTCCTACATGAAGGGCCGAAGTCGATGATGTTTGGTATTAAGGAGTTGCAGCAGGCGGGGATTGTGTCCTATACTAAGCCTTACGGATGGGAGCCGATTAGGTAGGGTCCGCAGGTGCAGCCGCCAGAGGGACATCCAGCTGAGGATGTGATGATGCAGATTGATCCTACTCACTGCCAGCGGCCACCACAGTGACATGAGAGGCCGGCGCCGCATTATCCGCATAGGCAGCCACCACCTGAGCAGCTTACTTTAGAGTCGTTATCTGGCTATGTGGAGCAGAGATTCGACAGGTTGGAGCACATGATTCAGACAGGACAGGAGAGACAGGAGGAGGTTCTCCGGTTTATCATGAGGAGGCATAGTGTTTTGGTCAAAAATTACCTAAGTAATTAAGTGATCAAATTAGTTAAGTGAGGTAGTGTGCTAATAGTATTCGTGGAAACTACGCTGATCAAGTTGTTAATAAAAAACAGTTTTCTGGATATAGCTCAGGATATCGAGCTATATGTACAATCAAACAATGAGCAAAAAAGGTAAAGGGTGACACGGGATGTACGAGGAAATCCCTTGATCAATCTAGATCGCCGGCACAAAACCTCGGGAGCTGACAATCGCAGCTGCCTTGTTCTTCTTATTACTTCAAATATCAGGATACAATGCAGGATATGATGCGGATAAACTAAGTGTTACAATGAGATTCGAGTACAAGTGTTAGTGTTTAAGAGTGATTGCAGCTAGTAGAAAGCAAGAGTGTGTGAAAAGATTGTGTGTGTTCTATCTGATCCGATCATTCCTATATATAACAAAAAGGAAATAACAAACTAGCCTATAAAACCGGGATGCTGCCAATATTCCCTTCTTGAACGTTGTAGACCACTTCTTCCGGATTTAATGTGCCTTTTTCAAATGATTAGTTCGAGTCTTTGGGAGAACTGGTCCACTCGAACGTTATAAGCTGGCCTTGTTAATCTACACATAAACTAATTAGTTATTATCAGGATACTGCATCAGGATGTTACCAATATCCTGATCCGGTATCCTGATCACAATCAAAAGTAATAGAGTCAGAATATTATCCAGGATATATGTTCAGAAAACCACCCATAACAATTGTCCCCAAAATATATCTGTTGGAATCCCATATTCAAACGGATATATTTTTAAATATTATCTCTTGAATCGAGGCAATTAAGTTGAAGTGACAAGCTGCAACTTCCAACGCGGTATTTACTCAATACCCCCTATATTCAGCCTATATTTATCCAAGTCATTTGTGTAATGATCATCTCATTCCAGGCTCATTTCAGGTACTCTCTTTTCCTTTCCTCTCTGTTTTCTTCTATTTCTTAGTTAAAATCCTCCATGGCCTCACGAACAAGATCACGCACAACCGAGTCAATCCCGTCCCTTGAAAGCCAAAATCTTCTCAAAGAACCCGAAAAAGAGGTTTGCTCCTTTAATAATGCTGACATTGCTGCTTTAAAAGATTCCGGTGCTTTCCCTGCCGGGGCGATTATCCGTCCGTTCGACCGAGAGGTCCGGTCGGACGTAGCTTCAAATGAATGGGTGTGTTTCCTAGCTTACCCTTTTTCCTTGGGACTCCGATATCCTTTTCCAGCCTTTATCTCCCGTTTCTTCGAACTCACCGGCCTTAGTTACGCTGTGACAACTGTGTTCTGTAATCATTGTATAATGTAAAAAAATGTCAGTTATTAATAAAACCATATGCTTTGGTGTTATTATATGTGTTTTGGTGTTGTTATGTGTGCAATTGTGTTTATTAATTTTACAATTTGATTCGATACCGATTTCAAGCTTTAAATCACTTTCTGGAAGGTTATACGCAAACTGGTGCTTAAACGCAGTCAGTTTAACGCGACGTACACTCCGGAACAGTGACGTAAGCTAAACATACCCTAAATACCCCTTACATAACTTAGAAATAAGTTTCGAAGGATTCGGTATGGCGAAAACATGTTTATTTGAACTAAAGAACTAATTACGACAAAACTGCGAAACGAACGTTGGTGACCGCCCGGATAATTTTTAAATCCCACAAATATTCTGTTATGATTAAAATCTTATTTTAATCAGGTTCGTGTTGAAAAATAAATTAAAACGCTTAAAAACGTTATTTTTCAAGTTTAAGTGCGTACCCCGTGTTTCTGCGCAACACAGTGCTTATACTGCAAAACGCAGAGAACGCAGCAAATCTAGGAATATGCTAGGAATATGCCAGGAATTTGCTGGGAATATGCTAGGAATATGCCAGGAATATGCTATATGGAAGATCTTATATAATCTACCATTCCATCACAACATCAAGCTTTCCTCTCTTCCTTCTTCCTTGCTTTCGGCAGCCATCACCACACCACCAGACAACCACCTTCAAGCCTTTTTCTAGCAAACCATACATACACAAAGGTGCTAGAGACCGAACAAGTAAGCTTGGTGCACTCGGAAGCTCAAGGACCGCTCTCGTTTTCTTTTATCCAACACTTTTGTACACTCGAACTCCCCTAGCCTTGTGCTAGTGGTAAGAACCTAGATCCTTGCATTTTACATGATTGTCGAGTGGTTAATGATGTTTAAAGATCATAAAGATAGAAAGTCTAAAGAACTTAAACAAGCCTTGAACATTATCTAACATATGATAAAGTAGTGTTAAAATGATGATGAAATATGATAATGCATGATAAATCTGAAATATATAAGTGATAATCTGCTGTAAATAACTTGTGTTATGATATAAATCGTTATTAGGACGAAAGGTGATCGTATATGTGCGTTTTAGTAATATTTAAGCTAGAAACAGCTTGCTGAATAACCTTTCCAGCCGACTTCAACTGACTGTAACCGGACCATAACAGATCGAAAAACTGATTTTCTGAAGCCTAAATTGTGTATTTTCGAAAAAGTGATCAAATGGCACTGGAATCGTAATTTTTCGAGGTCGTTTACTATTTTTAAAGACCCGTTTTATGGCAGCAGCTAAAGCTGAGTTTTACTGCAGTAAATGAGCGATATGTTTTCAGTCATAACTTGAAACCTTAGTAGAACCAGCCCCTGAAATTTATACCATAGATGATCCCTGATGTATTTGTGACCCCCAACTGGAATTTCGTAAATCGGACTTACGATGAATTTTAAACAAATTATTCCGTAGGCTGCGGTCAGAAAATAACAAATCTGATCACAGTTCGGTAAATGATTTTCTATAAAATACTGATAATGAATTGAACCCCGATATTTTTACACAATAATATTTGGTTCATGTGAGACGTTTTGTAAAAATTTGGGAATTTTTGGAATAAGTTAACCATTTTATCTAAATGTCCGAAAACAGTCCAGTTTCATATATACTAAAACAGAAATGACATAAGTAGTATTTTGCATGTCAAAGTGTGGTTTTTGATTATTGAAATCATTCTTATTTAATTTAGGGCGGATAAACAATTTGAGGGATTGTGTTAACATTTAAAAACGCACCCGAAGGTGAGTACATAGTCCCCTATTTTACTATTTTCAATTGTTTTGGGGTGATTCATATGTATCTAAACGATTTCGATGTTTTAACGAGGTTTCAAAACGAGTAAGATGGTTTATACAAAACTAAGAACGATTTCAACGATGTGAACGAACTTGTGGTTGTAGTTACATAACGAATGACATTCATTAATTTCAGCCAAACCGACCAGTATTAGGTTATGGTACCATAGGATCCGACAAATCCCGTTATCAACTAGACCCATGGTTATGTGTGGGTTAAGTGGGTAACGACTGAATCTGATGATTGTTAACTTACCCTTTGGAGGTTTGTTAATACGAGGACGAGTGGAACGATGAACAAGTCACAAAGGTTTGAATGTTATTAACGGGACGACCAAAAGTAGTTTTCACAATTAAAACGAGAACGATTTGAATGAGTAAACGATTTGAACGACTTGGAACGATTTGAACGATTTAAACGAATGAACGATGTTCTATAATGAAGGGGTAAGGTCCCAAAAACCTCATAGAAAGGATTTGAGACCATACCACAAACTGGTTTTCTCAACCTTTTTAACCTTGCGCGGCCGCGCATGGGTCTTGTTAAAAGAAGAAAACAATCAGTAACTTATAATCGCGCGCCCAAAGGATAACATGAATCCTTGCGCCTTCCCCAAATTAACAAAGGATCAAAACCTTTTGTTCAGATACCTCCGCCTAAATATCCAGACTTGGATATTATCTCACCCAGACTTGGGATTTATTTGTCTGTGTCCACACAACAAGGTGTCACACCAGATTACAGCAGTAATCTTCTAGAAGAAAATACAATCGTGCACCACCCAGACGGTTATAACCGTCTGGACACGTGTCATCACCATAAGCAACTCTGAAATCACAACAAAGGCATGAAATTGGAGAGTAATCTCCACTTAATCACTTTCCACGTGGCAACTCCCCAGCCATAGATCAAACCACGATCCGTGTGCAATCACATCGGATCGGGACAAATTAACAAAGGAACAAAGAACTTAACGGAAGAAAAGATAACCGCTACGGCGTTAGCATCTTCCGTCATCTTTTCAATAACAGGTTTTCCCTCCCAAACTCCCGGTTATAAATAAGAGAACTATTCAGGTATAAACTCAGATTACTCTCACTCCTCAAATACTTATCTTCTCCGATACCAATACTTATTCTCACGCCGGAGTCGGGTCAAGGAGAGAACCCTCTTCTCCCCTTGACGAGGCTAACGGTGTTCTTTTTTGCAGAATCATCGGAGAAGGAATTCCATTGTAACTGAATCAACCGAGAGAGAGCTAACCTTTTAATGTGGATTCAAAACCCCTAACTATCTCGGTTCCGACCATTTAGTTGGTGTTTCTTCATTGGCGCCCACCGTTTTCTCAGTTTTTCTAGTTTCTATCTCGTTTCGATTCAGTTCATTCCATTTTCTGTTTTTGCACATGGCAGAAAATTCGTCTTCTCACCGACAGCTTGGTCCTCGACCAAACGTTGAAAACAATTTACAGTTAGAAGAATCTCCAGAACATTGGTTTAGCAGATGCCAAGCTGCTTTAAACACAATCGTTATTCAAATCGCCAGATCTGATTTGTCAAATATCAGATCTGGAAAAGAAATTAATACCTCAGTATTGGATCCACCAACACCACGTAGGGAGGACATCCAATCCAGCCAATATAGCAGTTATCAAAAACAAATACACATGATTCAGGGAGGTCCATCACAAATACCAAATAAACGAAACTATGATCAACATTGGAGAGAACAGCAAGTGGTGTTCCCCGTTGTTCCTGGGGGCCCTCAGGAAGAACGACCAGTGATTATCACTGGTATTTTCGGTCATTACTGAACTGACTATATGTTCATAGATCCAGGAAGCTCGATGGACATCATATACGAACAGTGCTTTAAACAACTCGACCCAGAAGATAAAGCACGTTTAGAGCCGGTCGATTTTCCTCTCACCGGATTCTGTAATGAAGCTGTATTCCCATTAGGGCAAATTGTTTTCCCGGTGACCTTATCCGATGGCGAGCACTCACGAACAGTTACAGTCAATTTCATGGTCATGCCGGCAACATCACGTCATGATGTCTTGCTCGGGAGAAGGTCACAAAGGGAATTTAGCATGATCACTTCCATTCCACACGCTGCTTGCGGATTTCCGACAGAAACTGGAGTCGCAATACTCTATTCATGCAAAGAAGTCATGTTCGTAGACGACGAACCACCAGCAAAGGTAGTCAAACCTTCGACACCAAATGAACCAGAGAAATGGGTTCTAAACAACGCGTACCCAGAGCAGACCATTCTGCTAGGACCAGCCATTTCACCAGCAACACGCGTACAACTAAAAGAATTATTGTCTAACAACAAAGATATATTTGCCTGGTGCCCAGCAGACATGACTGGAGTTCCACGCGACATCGCGCAACATTGTCTAAACATCAAGCCATCAGTAGAACCTGTTGCTCAAGGGAGGCGCAGTTTCAGTGAAGAAAAAGCGAAAGCAATGGACGAGCAAGTAGCAGAGTTACTTAATGCGGGAATCTTGCGCGAAGTAAAATACCATACATGGGTAGCCAACCCAGTAATGGTACAAAAACATAGCGGCGGGTGGAGAATGTGCGTCGACTTCAAAGACCTGAATAAAGCATGCCCAAAAGATTGTTACGCGCTTCCAGAGATAGACAAGAAAGTCGACTCTCGAGCATCATTCAGATGGAAATGTTTTCTTGACTGTTACAAGGGTTATCATCAGGTCCAGATGAAAGAAGAAGACGAAGACAAAACGGCGTTCCGCACAGATAAAGGCATTTTCTGTTATACCAAAATGCCGTTCGGCCTGCGCAACGCAGGCGCAACTTATCAACGCCTAATGGACACAATTTTCAAAGATGACATTGGCAAGACTGTCGAGGTATACATGGATGACCTCGTCATCATGAGCCATGAGGAAGACACAATGCTTGATAATATTCAGCGCACATTCGACTCCTTGCGCAGCGTGAGCCTAAAACTCAACCCAACTAAATGCTCCTTCGGCATGGAAGAAGGAAAATTTTTGGGATTCATCGTCACAAAAGATGGTTTTAAAGTAAATCCAGAAAAAGTGCAGGCTATTCAGCTAATGCCGTCACCCGCAACAGTTAAAGAAATGCAAAGGCTCGCTGGACGCTTAGCGGCTTTAAACAGATTTTTGGCTAATCACGCAGCAAAGTCTTATCCATTCATCAGTACGCTACGAAACTGCGCAAAGAAAACTGACTTTCAGTGGACATCTGAAGCGGAAACCGCATTCAAGCAAATGAAAGAATGTTTAATTCAGCTGCCAACATTGACAGCACCAAAAGAAAAAGAGCCACTAATTTTATATCTATCTGCCGCGGAAGTAGCGGTCGGTGCTGTATTGATGGTAGAACGCGAGAACATCCAAACTCCAATCTATTACATCAGCAAAATGCTTACCGGCCCAGAAACTCGGTACTCAATGATAGAAAAGCTGGTCCTAGCACTAGTACATGCATCCCGACGTCTACGCAGGTATTTTTCGGGGCACGTCATCACAGTTCTTACCAATTACCACTTAGGCCAGATCTTATCCAAACCCGACATAGCGGGACGACTGGCCAAACGGGCAATTGAACTGGGAGGTTATAACATTTTTTACAGACCAAGACCCGCAATCAAAGGGCAAGTGTTAGCAAACTTCGCCACTGAAGTTCCTATCGATAAAATACAAGAATGTGAGGCAATACAGAACCCAACACCTGTTTTCGACGATAGAGTCTGGACCTTACACACAGATGGTGCTTCCAATGACGATGGAGCAGGAGCAGGTCTCCGATTAATCAGCCCAGACAACCACGAGCTCACGTATGCTATACGATTAGATTTCAAAAGTACGAATAATGAAGCCGAATATGAAGCCTTCTTGGCAGGTCTTCGTTTAGCATTGAAAATGGGGCAAGAAATCTTGAAGCTAACGTCGATTCAAAACTGGTAGCCGAGCAAGTTAATGGCAATTACGATGCAAAAGAAGCTATGGCATTGTACCTCGAACAAGCGCGGATGTTAATCAGCCAATTTCAAACATTCAAAGTTAATCACATAAACAGAAGCGAGAACAAACATGCTGACGTGCTAAGCAAGTTAGCTGCTACCAGCTTTCAGCACTTAGCAAAGGAAGTACGCATAGAGGTATTATCCAACCCTTCCATTCATCTCAAGCAAGTAAACGTTATAGAAATAGGAGATCCATCTTGGATGTCTCCGATTATCTTGTACTTTCAACACGGAAAGCTACCGAAAGGAAAGGCAGAAGCTCGGAAAATACAACACAAGGCAGTAAATTACGAAATGGCCGATGGCGTCCTCTACCGGAAATCATTCATGGGCCCATTACTACGCTGTGTCGATAAAACAGACGCCCAGTACCTTGTCAGAGAAATCCACGAAGGATTATGCGGGATACACGCGGGACCGCGCATGGTCGTGGCAAAAATAATGAGCGCTGGAAACTACTGGCCAGGAATGCACATGGACGCAGTCGACCTATTAAGAAGATGCGAGGCATGTCAACGCCACGCACCAAAGACTCTCCGACCTAAAAATCCACTAATTCCCGTTACTTCCGCCTGGCCATTCCAACAGTGGGGCATCGATCTTGTTGGTCCATTTCCTGACGCGCCAGGTGCGGTAAAGTTCATCATCGTCGCGGTGGATTACTTCACAAAATGGGTGGAGGCTAAAGCTTTGGCCTCAACAACAGCAATGGTAATCCGCAAATTTATATGGGAACATATCATTTGCAGATTCGGATTACCATTGCGTATTATTTCCGACAATGGTACAAACTTCGCCGCAGAAGATCTTCAAAAATGGTTTAAAGAAATGAAGATCGAGCATAACTTCGCCTCCGTTGCGCATCCCCAAGCGAATGGACAGGTAGAAAGTGTAAACAAACAGATCGTTGACAGCATAAAAGCGCGACTAGGGACAGCGCGCAGAGGATGGGTGGACGAACTTCCCAGCATCCTCTGGGCGCATCGAACAATGCCAAAGACTAGCACCGGCGAGACTCCGTTCAGTTTAGTCTATGGATCTGAGGCCGTCATTCCAGCCGAAATAGGTTTACCATCACCGCGCATGATAGCCATGGAAACTCGGAATAACGAACAAGAGCGAAGAATAGATCTGGATCTTCTGGAAGAAAGGCGCGAGAACGCCGCGATAACAGAAGCAAGGTACAAATCCAAGCTCGAAAAGTATTACAATGCGCGCGTCCTCGTTTGCACATTTGTCCCCGGCGATTTCGTATTGCGCGACAATGAGGCGTCAAACGCCGACAAGCAGGGAAAATTAGCGCCAAGATGGGAAGGACCATACGTCATTAACGAGGTCTTAGGCAAAGGGGCATACACCCTAAAAAGGATCGATGGGACCCTCGTCCCCCGCACCTGGAACGCACAACAGTTGCGCAGGTGTTACATATGAACTAAGTCTTCAAAAGCGGAAAGAATATACAGGCAATGTCTTTCTTTATTATGTCTTGTATCACAAAGCCTTGCGCTTTTATCAATACAAACATCATTCCTACTTATATGGTTTATTACAAATTGCATGTAATTTCTTGGGTTCGCGCGAAAACAATATGGTCAAACATTGTATACCTCATGAACAGTCTAAAAACAAGGCAAGCTGCTACGCCTTTTAGACAAACGTTCAAACATGAGCACAATACCATCTCTCATTCGCCTTACCTATCCAAAAGCAATTAAAAACATGCAACATATTGTAATTCAAACACGTATGAAGTAAAAACATTATCGATATATCACCAAGTGTAACAAAACACTTCAGGAACAAGATCATGACAATGATCTTCACAATTTTAGTTCCAGAAACTAAGATATTCAAACAAAAAACCTTGCTTCTGCAAGATAGCAAGATGATCGAACAACAGACATTAACACCGATCACATCCGTGATCTTCAAAAGATGAGTTTATACTAACAGACTTGTATATACAATCAAAAGAAGGGATGAAACAACTCCCAAACCTAACCAACCATAGGTTCATCTTCACCCATGTTCACCGAAGGTTTTTTCCGACGACGGTGGTACACCAACTCACATGTACTCGGACGGAGAGTTGGAAAACGAGCCATCAGTCCATCGGCATCCAACACAACACCACTGGCATCAGCAACCCTATCTGGCCGGAAAATTTTGCCTCCAGTTCGTCAAGTCGAGTTTCATATTGACCTTGTACCCAATGCCAACCCGATTGCGAAAGCACCTTATCGCCTTGCACCGTCGGAAATGCAAGAGTTATCAAAACAGCTTCAAGAGTTGTCTGATAAAGGATTCATCCGTCCGAGCTTTTCGCCTTGGGGAGCACCTGTCCTCTTTGTGAAAAAGAAAGATGGATCTTTTCGAATGTGTATCGATTATCGTGAGCTTAATAAGCTTACCATCAAGAATCGATATCCCCTACCTAGAATTGATGATCTCTTTGACCAGCTGCAAGGTGCTTCATGTTTTTCCAAGATCGATATGCGTTCTGGGTATCATCAACTTCGCGTGTTCGAAGAAGATATCCCCAAAACTGCTTTCCGTACAAGATATGGGCACTACGAGTTCACTGTCATGCCTTTTGGTTTGACGAATGACCCAGCTATCTTCATGGACTTAATGAATAGGGTTTGTAAACCTTATTTAGATAAGTTCATCATTGTGTTCATCGATGATATTCTCATTTATTCGAAGTCTCGAGCCGATCACGAGCAACACCTTCGTTTGACATTGGAACTCCTAAAGAAGGAACAACTTTTTGCTAAATTCTCTAAGTGTGAATTCTGGCTTAAAGAAGTTCAGTTCTTGGGTCATATTGTCAACGAGCAGGGTATTCATGTAGATCCATCCAAGATTGTTGCAATTAAGGATTGGAATACACCGACGACACCTACAGAAGTTCGTTCTTTTCTTGGTCTTGCTGGTTATTATCGATGGTTTATTTCTAATTTCTCGAAGATCGCGGTTCCACTCACTGCTTTGACTCAGAAAAATAAGCCTTTTAAGTGGGGACCTAAGCAAGAAGAAGCGTTCCAAACACTGAAACGAAAGCTCTGTGATGCTCCTGTTTATCTCTACCTGAGGGAAACGATGATTTTGTTGTCTATTGTGACGCGTCGAATCTAGGACTTGGTTGCGTTCTTATACAACGTGGTAAAGTCATACCTTATGCATCTAGACAATTGAAAATTCACGAGAAGAACTATACGACTCACGATCTTGAGTTAGGAGCTATGGTTTTTGCGCTTAAAATCTGGAGACACTACCTCTATGGAACGAAGTGTGTAGTTTTCACATACCACAAAAGTCTCCAGCATATTCTCAATCAGAAGGAGCTGAACATGAGGCAACGACGTTGGGTTGAACTCTTGAACAATTATGATTGCGAGATCCGCTACCATCCTGGTAAGGCGAACGTCGTGGCCGATGCGCTTAGTCGAAAGAAACGAGTCAAGCTTCATTCTGTTCAAACTCTATCTGATATTCAATCTCGTTTTCTTCAAACTCAACGATCTTGTGTGATCAATGACTTATTGAAGTATGAGCTACCGCTTCAAATTGAGCTTAAACTCGAAAGGAAAGACGATGGTTTACTCCATTTTGAGAATCGTTTGTGGATTCCGAATCAGGAAGATCTTCGCACCTTAGTAATGGACGAATCTCACAAGTCTCGATATTCTATCCATCCTGGTGCTGATAAAATGTACAAGGATCTTCGTACCCAGTATTGGTGGCCTGGTATGAAGAAGGATGTTGCCTTGTATGTATCGAAATGCCTAACTTGTCTCAAAGTCAAGGCGGAACATCAACGACCTTCTGGTTTGCTTGTACAACCAGAGATACCAGTTTGGAAATGGGAGAACATTGCAATGGATCTCATCACCAAGTTACCGCGTACGTCTAAAGGTCACGATGCTATTTGGGTCGTAGTTGATCGTTTGACAAAATCTGCTCACTTCTTACCAATCCGTGAGGATTTCTCTGCTGAGAAGCTTGCCAAGATCTAAATAGACGAGATTGTATCACGACATGGTGTTCCTCTAGATATCATTTCCGATCGTGATGCTCGATTTTCATCTCATTTTTGGAAGACCATGCAATCTGCTTTGGGAAACCAACTGAATCTAAGCACTGCTTATCATCCCCAAACAGATGGTCAATCTGAGAGGACGATTCAAACTTTGGAGGATATGCTTAGAACATGCGTGATAGACTTTGGTGGTAACTGGGATTCTCATCTGCAATTGATTGAGTTCTCATACAATAATAGTTATCATGCTAGCATTAAGATGGCACCATTCGAAGCTCTCTACGGTCGAAAATGTCGTTCACCCGTCTGTTGGAATAAGATCGGTGAAGCTAAGCTTACTGGACCTAAGCTCATTCTGGAAACAACAGAAAAAATCAAGAAAATCCGTGATAATCTTGTGACCGCTAGAAGCCGTCAAAAGAGTTATGCAGATTTGGGACGCAAGCCCATGGAATTTCAAATCGGAGACCGTGTCCTACTCAAGGTTTCGCCTTGGAAGGGAGTGGTGAGATTTGGAAAGAAAGGAAAACTTGCACCACGATATGTTGGACCATTTAAGATTGTTGAAAGAATTGGAAAAGTTGCCTATCGACTAGAGCTACCTCCAGAGCTTAGAAATGTTCATCTGACTTTTCACGTGTCCAATTTGTGAAAGTGTTTAGCTGATGCTGATCTTCACATTCCTCTCGACGAGATTCAAATTGACGAAACGATGCACTTTGTCGAGAAACCTGTGGAGATAGTGAAACGTACATACAAAGAGTTGAAGAATAAACGGATTCACTTGGTCAAAGTTCGCTGGGAATCCAAACATGGCCCTGAGTTTAATTGGGAACGTAAGGACCAGATGCAGGCGAAATATCTACATTTGTTTTCACAAGAATCCTCTAAATAAAATTTCGGGATGAAATTTCCTAAAGTAGGGGAGACTGTGACAACTGTGTTCTGTAATCATCGTATAATGTAAAACAATGTCAGTTATTAATAAAACAATATGCTTTGGTGTTATTATATGTGTTTTGGTGTTGTTATTTGTGCAATTGTGTTTATTAATTTTACAATTTGATTTGATACCGATTTCAAGCTTTAAATCACTTTCTCGAAGGTTATACGCAAACTGGTGCTTAAACGCAGTCAGTTTAACGCGACGTACACTCCGGAACTGTGACATAAGCTAAAAATACCCTAAATACCCCTTACATAACTTAGAAATAAGTTTCAAAGGATTCGGTATGGCGAAAACATGTTTATTTGAACAAAAGAACTAATTACGACAAAAATGCGAAACGAACGTTGGTGACCGCCCGGATAATTTTTAAATCCCACAAATATTCTGTTATGATTAAAATCTTATTTTAATCAGGTTCGTGTTGAAAAATAAATTAAAACGCTTAAAAACGTTATTTTTCAAGTTTAAGTGCGTACCCCGTGTTTCTGCGCAACACAGTGCTTATACTGCAAAACGCAGACAACGCAGCAAATCTAGGAATATGCTAGGAATATGCCAGGAATATGCTAGGAATATGCTAGGAAAATGCCAGGAATATGCTGGGAATGTGCTAGGAATATGCTAGGAATATGTCAGGAATATGCTAGAATATGCTATATGGAAGATCTTATATAATCTACAATTCCATCACAACATCAAGCTTTCCTCTCTTCCTTCTTCCTTGCTTTCAGCAGCCATCACCACACCACCATACAACCACCTTCAAGCCTTTTTCTAGCAAACCATACATACACAAAGGTGCTAGAGACCGAACAAGTAAGCTTGGTGCACTCGGAAGCTCAAGGACCGCTCTCGTTTTCTTTTATCCACCACTTTTCTACACTCGAACTCCCCTAGCCTTGTGCTAGTGGTAAGAACCTAGATCCTTGCATTTTACATGATTGTTGAGTGGTTAATGATGTTTAAAGAATAAAAAGATAGAAAGTCTAAAGAACTTAAACAAGTCTTGAACATCATCTAACATATGATAAAGTAGTGTTAAAATGATGATGAAATATGATAATGCATGATAAATCTGAAATATATAAGTGATAATCTGCTGTAAATAACTTGTGTTATGATATAAATCGTTATTAGGACGAATGGTGATCGTATATGTGCGTTTTAGTAATATTTAAGCTAGAAACAGCTTGCTGAATAACCTTTCCAGCCGACTTCAACTGACTGTAACCAGACCATAACAGATCAAAAAACTAATTTTCTAAATCCTAAATTGTGTATTTTCGAAAAACTGATCAAATGGCACTGGAATCGTAATTTTTTGAGGTGGTTTACTATTTTTAAAGACCTGTTTTATGGCACCAGCTAAAGCTGAGTTTTACTGCAGTAAATGAGCGATACATTTTTAGTCATAACTTGAAACCTGAGTAGAACCAGCCCCTGAAATTTATACCATAGATGATCCCTGATGTATTTGTGACCCTCCAACTGGAATTTCGTAAATCGGACTTACGATGAATTTTAAACGAATTATTCCGTAGGCTGCGGTCAGAAAATAACAAATCTGATCACAGTTCGGTAAATGATTTTCTATAAAATACTGATAATGAATTGAACCCCGATATTTTTACACAATAATATTTGGTTCATGTGAGACGTTCTGTAAAAATTTGGGAATTTTTGGAATAAGTTAACCATTTTATCTAAATGTCCGAAAACAGTCTAGTTTCATATATATTAAAACAGAAATGACATAAGTAGTATTTTGCATTTCAAAGTGTGGTTTTTGATTATTAAAATCATTCTTATTTAATTTAGGGCGGATAAACAATTTGAGGGATTGTGTTAACATTTAAAAACGCACCCGAAGGTGAGTACATAGTCCCCTATTTTACTATTTTCAATTGTTTTGGGGTGATTCATATTTATCTAAACGATTTCGATGTTTTAACGATGGTTTCAAAACGAGTAAGATGGTTTATACAAAACTAAGAACGATTTCAATGATGTGAACGAACTTGTGGTTGTAGTTACATAACGAATGACATTCATTAATTTCGGCCAAACCGACCAGTATTAGGTTATGGTACCATAGGATCCGACAAATCCCGTTATCAACTAGACCCATGGTTATGTGTGGGTTAAGTGGGTAACGACTGAATCTGATGATTGTTAACTTACCCTTTGGAGGTTTGTTAATACGAGAACGAGTGGAACGATGAACGAGTCACAAAGGTTTGAATGTTATTAACGAGACGACCAAAAGTAGTTTTCACAATTAAAACGAGAACGATTTGAATGAGTAAACGATTTGAACGACTTGGAACGATTTGAACGATTTAAACGAATGAACGATGTTCTATAACGAGAACGAGTTTATCAATATTACACAACGATGTTTACGAAACTATATAAACCATACGAGTTTTATTACAAGAATGATTTATGATTTGGTTTACATAAACAAATGTTTTGGGGTTAAGATTCATGGCATCAAGGTTTATAAATTATAACCAATCCATTTTGACTTGGTTATTCATTTACAGTACAAACGTTTTACAAAACAAGGTTTTCTAATATCAATTAACGAAGTTGTACAAGTTATTTCAACATGCAAACGAGCCATGCATCTGACACTCTCACAAAACCTATGTACTCGCCAGCATTTCTTTGCTGACTTTGTTTTTACATATGTTTCAGGTGAAGTTGCTTAGTGTTGATTGCGAATAGGAAGCATGCTCACTTAGGACCGGACGAGGCCTTAGTGATTTAATAACGATAATAGACTGTGTTTGACTTGTTTGTTTAACTTAAGACAATGTTTAATATTTAATAAAACGAAACTCTTTGTATCCATGGTTTGAAACAATAATTCTGTTACAACACTCCCCGACGTTTCCGCCACGGTTTGTTGTTTTACGTGGTCGGGGTGTGACATACGCCCAGACCATGCCTATGATTTGGCGAGTCTTAGTGGTGTTAGACCAAATCAAATCTCGTCATATTCCTGATCTCTGCATTGAGGATCTCCCTATTGCATACCGTCTTCGTTCTCAAGGCAACAGCCGTTTTCTCCTTTTTTTGACTTCCAAGAATCCCCTTATTCTCAAGGCCACAAAGAATGAAGATCATTGTCAACAAAAGTTCCTTTTTGTAAAAAGGGATTCCATTGTTAAGGGTTTTGACCTGCCAGTGAATTGGTTGACTTCTGGTAGAATTTAGGGTTTTAGGAATATCCCGAAATATATCTTGAAACTATATCCTAAACTCATATCTTTATTTCTTGTGCAGCAAACTTCAAAGAACTAGCCCCTCCGAGTGCAGAATCAGAGCTAAGGATCAAGGATATCTATCGACTTCCTGAGAGTGAGAGAACCTTTTCCCTGTCCCTCATAAGTTCGAGTCAAAGATCAAGTTCTGAAATGTCTGGTAAGTATATTTATAGATATTAGACTAATTATAGCATATAAGTGTTTAAAAGTTAAGTATTTCTCCCTTTTTCGTAGTGCCAGTTATCAATCTTGAAGGCTTCTAGCTTGATGAGTTGGATAGTTACTCCGGCCTTGTGCAAGTCAATCAAGAAACTAATCCTAAACCAGCAGTCACGTCAAAACCCACCAGTTCAAAAACCACTACTGCTCCTAAACCTTCAACAGCATCCAAGTCTCGAGGTTCTAGCTCCTGTAAGAGGAAGGAAGCAGATTCTCCTGCTACATCCGACGTATTTCCATTCGAGAACCATGGGTTTACAGAGTCCAGCAAATTCATGACCGGCTTCCTCAATCAGGTTAGTATCCTCATTCTATATCCTGCACATATATACTGAACATATATACTCATATATTGATACCTGTTCCTTTGTTTGCAGGGTCTGGAGCGGCTAGTGTTCCTTTATGAGGATGCATGCGGTTTGAACAAGATGCTAGAGAGCAAACTGAAGAAGGCAGAGGCCACTGTAGCAGACCAAGCAGCAATTTTCGCCGCCAAGTCACAGCATTATGAAGACAAATACAAGGCGATGGTCCAGGAACATCAGGCTGCTCTCCAAAAAGTTTCTCAAGAAGCCCAGGCCAAATACGATGCAACCTAGGTTCAACATGAACAGGATATGGCTTCTTACCGAGAAGGCCTTAAGGGTTCCGTTGTCATCTCTCTTCTCCAAGCCATGTTGAAAATGGCCTACGAGGCCAAGGCTCTGGGCTTCGAATGCCCCTCATGGAATGTTGAGGCCTGGGAGGAGAAGCTGAGGGATCTTGGTGCCAATCCCGTGGAGCGTCCTGCGAAGCCTGTTGCTGAGGAGCCTGCTAAGGTGGCTGAGAAGGTGGTGAATGCTGACACGGATGCAGGGAATGATGCTGGAGGTGATACTGGAGCGGATGCTGGTGAAGCAATGATCGAAGAGGGTGCTGCCCCTTAAAGGCAGCAAAGTGGGTGATGATGGATGTTGATGCCGAGGCCGGAGCCCACTTTTTAGACTTGTTGGTTTGTGGTTGTTGAACAATTTTAATTTCCTTGTCTGTTAAACAATTTACTTTCCTACACTTAGACAATATGATGGCCAAAGGTGGAGGGATCCTGAGTTTCAGGACGAAGCCCT
The DNA here is from genome assembly GCA_030545235.1 of Helianthus tuberosus. Taxonomy (NCBI): domain Eukaryota; kingdom Viridiplantae; phylum Streptophyta; class Magnoliopsida; order Asterales; family Asteraceae; genus Helianthus; species Helianthus tuberosus. The sequence goes on along the minus strand of CM060359.1, from coordinate 144,240,310 downwards.
TGGTCATCAATTAGTATGCTTTATTTTGAACAGTTTAACAATTGAAGGTGGAGGTATCTTGAGTTTCAAGACGAAGCCTTCAATTGTTAAGTAAATATGGTTAAAGACTAATTGTGCTTTTGGTAGATGGATCTCAGTTTGAGATGAAACCAAAAGCACAACCTTTTGCAATGTTAATAAACTAACCTTTTATGGCCTTATTTTTTGTTCTTCATTCTTACTTTGCAAATTTTTATATGTGTTGTTAGATTCGAATGCAATTTCAATTTTTCAACCTTAGTGCAATATTTCAAATATTCTGACCAAATATCCTGAAAAGATATCCCGGTCAGGATACTCATAAATATTCTATCAAAACTTTTGTCATAAACTTAGATAATTTAGATAAGGCTTCTAAAAGAATAAAAAGGAGAGATCATACCGGAGATAGAATATATCTCAATTCTTAACCTTCAGCTCCTTTGCAACCATCCCATCGAAGATATCCCCAGTCTGAGAGACTTAGTAAACCAAGTCCACATTTGGTCCTTTGAACTGTTCACAATGTCTTAGCAGGAATGTCCCCTGTGCACATCGTTTTTAAACACTTAGGAATTTTTGGGCATCAATTGCAACTTATGTATAACTTTAGTATTACAGGGGATAAACCCTAAGCATGCTGGAGATAGATCCTCAATATTCTGGGGATAAACCCTAAGTACGCTGGGGAAAATCCTAAATTTTCGTGCACTATAGGCGGGAGTGTATAAACTCCTAGACTTAGAAAGGCGAAAACCTTTAAACCTTAGAGAGTATGAAAATACCCTTTCGTGAGAGAGGGTGATCAATCCTCATATACCTTTAGGATCTAGGATATAGCCAACAATAACGAAATTGTCAGCCAATTTTATATGGACTGGTCCCGCTATCTTGAACTATCCCTGGATAACTTGCGCTCCAGGCGGGGTGTTTAAACCCAATTAGAGAGAAAGGTGAATACCTTTAAACCTGTGAAGGGATTAGAATCCATTAAACATGAGAGAGGGGGCCAATCCTCTAATTTTTCGATTCATCCAGAGTGTATATCCTGGAGTCATATCCTGAAGCATATTCTTCAAAACAACCTTAAACTAAGGTGGGTGTTAGCTTTGCTAACACCCCTCCGATGCCTAAGTTAGTATTGGGTTCAATAGGAATAAAATAAAATTATATTTAAAAGAGATAGAATTCATACCATCCTGAGTTAGAAATTAAATTCTAAACTCACTTGAAATAGGCTTTTAGGTGTATAGCATTCCGGGATCTTGGTAGTATATCCCCCTCCATATTCTTAAGCCGGTATGCTCCTTTCCCAGATTCCGATTCAATTTCATAAGGTCCTTCCCACTTCGGAGCTAACTTTCCTTTCCCAGATTCCGATTCAATTTCATAAGGTCCTTCCCACTTCGGAGCTAACTTTCCATCAGCTGGATTAGTAGTATTCTGAAAAGCCTTCCTTAATACCCAATCTTCAACTTGAAACCTTCTTGTCCTTAGGTTCTTGTTATATGCTCTGGATATCCTCTGTTGGTACGCTGCCATTCTCAACTTTTCCGCATCCCTTGTCTCATTGATAGTATCCAATTCTTGGCATAGGGCTTCAGGATTCTTCTCAGGATCCCGGAGGTTGGATCTTGCTGTAGGTATCACCATCTCTGTCGGGATCATTGCTTCTGCTCCAAATACTAAGGAAAATGGGGTTTGCCCAGTTGGACTCTTTACTGTTGTAACACCCCGTGTTTTCACAAGTCAAAGTCAAAGTCAAGGTCAAAGTCAACGACCGGTTATACGGATTTGACTTGTAGAAATTTCTTTATTTTATTTGTATTATGTGGAGTAAGTGTTGTTAATTACAAGCCATCGACGTATTATTCAAATGACTTACGAATGTGAATTATAGGAAGTAACAATGCGATAAAGTTAATCGACTAATAGTCAAGCTATGCTAATCAAATCGACACCGAATCGCAACTCGATCTATACTTGTTAGTTATGGTTAGACGTGTGTGTGTGCTTTATGTGTTACTTGTGCATGTTTATTTATGTTGTGTTGTGGTAATCAATCGAAACGCAATCTGACTCGAAATGCAATCGAACTAAATCGAACTCCAACACGAATCACAATCGAACTCTGATATTTAGTAGTTGGGACTAAAAGTAATTGGACTAGGAAACCCTATCGTATCGAACCGCTCGCAATCGAATTCGAAACGCCAAAAATCGTCGCGTCAAACACTTGAACCAAGTGCCATCCGACCGGATAGCCCTTTTGGTCACAGGTCAAGCGCCATCCGATCAGGATGTCATCCGACCGGATAGCCATCCGGGCGGTGAGTCATCCGATCGGATAACCCTTTCCTCTTTTGGAATCCTATAAATACCCCTGTCATTGTAATCCTTTCTACTTTTGGAAACCCTCTGTCCGAACAGCTCATGCTCCCCACCTTTTCTTCGATTTCTCTCAATCAAGGTAAGATCTCGTCCTAAATCTTGTACTTTCTCGATCTACACGCACTCCTACACCTTTCTATCTTTTAAGTCTTAACTTTTAACCGTGAAATCACTAGATTTCGGGTGTTCTAGGATGATGTCATCATGTGTTCTTCAAGAACTTTATGTTTTGGCCTCAATCCACCAAGAACAACTTAGATCTAACAGATTTCCACAAAGATCTTGTAAAGATCTTTACACAAGTGTGGTGAAAGAGGATTGAAAGATGGTTTTTAACTTTCTTTCAACTCTTTTGCACTTAATGTACTCAAGGCCGATAGGATCCGACCCTGATCTAGTCTTCTACTCTATCGTAGTGTTGTACTAGCTCAAGATCCAGATCCTACCCACGAGACTACCGATTTCGGGTTAATCAAGAACAACCGTCTCGAGCCGGTAACCGGCCGGACTAGGGTGATTCCTGGTCGGGTTGGTCATCTGGGTCGAACTAGGGGTTCTATTGGTTAACACGTTGTCAAAGCGTCTCGACATAACGACAAACCATCAAAACGACCAAGTGTAGGATCGAACGGAACAATCGGAACAGATTGCTATCCGATCGGATAGGTCATCCGAACGGATCACACTTGGGTCCCACTTTAAAACAATCTTATCTGAAGTATGAGTATCGAACGAATTGCAATCCGATCGGACGACCATCTGATTGGATTACTCTTCGGATCATGAGATGCTAAGACTTTAAAGACTTAAACAATTTTCAACATGTTCACTAACATGTTTGCCACCCGATCAGATGGACATCCGATCGAGTGACACTTCTGTTGAGAACTTGCCTTCACTAAGTAATCTCACCACAAAGTTGCCGTCCGACCGGACCACCGTCCGACCGGATGACCACCCGAACGGATTGTCATCCACACGACCCACCATCCGATCGATTGACTTGATGGATAGAGATACTTCAGTGTTTTTAAAATACTACAACGAAAACTTCAAAAGTCAAGACATCATACACAAACACATTCTTCTCATAGGAAGAAACAATCCACTCGAATCGTCATCCGACCGGATAAGCGGTCCGACCGGATGACCATCCGAACGGATTGTCATCCACACGGATTGCTGTCCGCTTAGATTACCATCCGAACGAACTACCATCCGATCCATTCCCACTTTGTGATGTTTTACGTGTCACTTATCGTTATGCTATCGAATCTATTCAAGCTAACCTTACTTGCTAAGCGCTCCCTTCAATCCATTCACCACTGTGAGTATACTCGATCCCTTTTTGCTTTATGCACTTTTGGGTGTTACATACGTTACAACTATTCAAACTACAACAATCACACTACTCAATACTATTTGAACGCTAACCGTTAATGCATGTTATACGTGGCTTATGAATGCTTGTTTGTTATATTTACACATGGAATGCTGTCTACCTGCCTTAGCAACGATAGTACTATAGTTTGGACTCAGCACCCGCTCACACGGGAGTTGTTAAGGACCATTACTTGCATGGATTACGATGGTAGTCATGTATTGCGAACTGCCTCAGGCAGTCAACCCGCAGTCATTGGTATCGATGGATCTATGTCGATAACTAACGTGCTTCATTTCACTATGTGTACGTGCTGGTTATGCATAAACGAATTCGAACTCTATATGCTATTATCAAACTTGTATGCTCACCTTTACATTTTATGTATTGACTTTATTTTAACGTATGTGACAGATGCTTAGGAAGTTTACATGCTTAGCATGCTGTGAACTTGAGGCTAGGAAAGGTCTAGGATGCTCTCTGTGCTGTGATGAAATTGAAGCTAGGAAAAGAGGTCCTAGAAACCAATAAATAAACTATTAAGTATAAATCTGAGTTGTTGGAACAGAATATTTGCCTGGATTTTGTCTGTAATAATTATTTTGCTGTTTGAGATACGGTATGGGACGTATTGTTTAAATTGAATAGTATTGATAATTGTTATGGAAACTTCAGGACAATCTGTTTCGCTCAGTTCCATACCCTGATGTTTCCGCCATCGGTTGGGGTGTGACAGATTGGTATCAGAGCCATAACTATAGGGAATTAGGCAAGACTCGACCTAGTCCGGGTCGAAGTCTTAGATACCTAGACTATAGTTAAGAACCAACAGACCAACTTCTGCATGTCCGGTAGGGACTATGTACGAGCTTACTTCCCACTATTTTCGCTTATGCTACACTGTCACTGCACTCAAATAGGCGATAAAGTCAAGATTAGGTGTGGAAACCGCAAACTCTTGACGAAATTGCTTGATCAATGATGTTTTATTAACTTATCAATTATTTCTTCATTCTTTTTCAATAACGAACGTTTGTTCAGTGGGGGAAATTATACCAAATCAGGGGTGAAACCCATATTTTGATGAATAATCTCCTCTATTTTATTAAAACAGGGAAGAAGTTGTCAAGATAGGTGTGAAACCCTAACCTTGACGACTTGTTCTGCACATTTTACAAAACCTTCACCAAGGTCTCGACGGACTCCAATGACCTGAAATCTTGATATGACTAACGGGATGTGTGCCAGACACCCAAGAATCGAGGCAAAAGCACAGTTCTGAAGGTCAGACATGAACGAGAAGTCTTTGTGAATAGTTGAATCACCTTGGTTAGTCCAAGTCTACTAGCCGCAGACAATCTATCTCTCGATTCTTTTATGTGTTTCAAATCCGAGGCCGCTACTGCTGACTCCGATAATTTGACGATTTTATGTGTTTTATGTGCTATTACATGTTTATGTGCTTAATTTTGGACGAATTAATCGATTTACGCCTTCGCTTTAATCAACACACTCGACTCGCACTGTAATTCTACCCCAAACGTTAACAAATCGTTAAATCATGGGCGACTTTATACTATGATATACGCTCATGTTAGGTCCCGATTTTCGCTCCAAAACGATTGCGAACCGAACGTGTGACGTGTGGAATCCGTACACGAACGTGATCGAACACACGAGAACGTAATATAATCAGTGATTCTATTGACAGATCTGAAATCGTACAAAGCACCAGAATCGTGATGTCACTTTCTCTCTCTAGATCTAGAGCTCTTCAATTCTCCAAAGTACCAAAAGTGTCAAAAGTTCTAAACCTAACACTTTAGGTTCCTATTTATAAGCCAAGGGATCTAGAGCTCTGTTTTCTTACTGCCTCTAGTGATTAAATGCGTATGTGGTTTCCTTGCTTCTTTGCTTTACGTGCTTTGGTGTTATGTGATTATGTGCTCTACATGCTTATGTGATTTTGTGCTCTATGTGTTATGTGTTTACATGAATCTGCGTGTTCCTGAGCTTTAGTAAGTAGTAAACGTGTGAGGTGAGATTCGAATACAATATGTTGAGTCCTGCGACGATGTCTGTTGCAGACAATGTCATCTGGATCCCGTCACGCACTTTCTCGTCAAGAAAAGAGGGACAAATGCCTTGCTGCCATCATCGCAAAAAGTGTGGCAAAGGACGTGAGTGATGTTTACGAGAATGCCAGCAAGTCATCTGAGGAATCGAGGACCGAAGCTCCTAAAGCTACCACCAAGTCCTTCAATTTCAAGCAATTCAAGTCGTGTGGGCCAAAGGAATTCACTGGCGAAGGAGGTCCGACTACACTATTCCAATGGTTTGATTCCATTGAGGTCACTCTGCGACAAAGTGGTTGCCCTGATGACCTTCGAACTCTGAATGCTACCGGCGTTTTCCAGTCCTGTGCACTAGACTGGTGGACGGCCGAGAGGAACAAGCGAGGGAACGTTGCAGCCTACGGTCTGTCATGGGACGAGCTCAAGGAAGTCATGCTAGAGGAATTATGCCCTCCTCACGAACGTCAAAAGCTAGAGGACGAATTTTGGCACATACATCAGCACGAAGGTGACAATGCTGCTCTCACTGCTCGTTTCAAGCAGCTCAGCATCATCTGTCCTGATCAAGTCAAGACTCCGGAGATCACCATCAAAAAGTACATCCGAGCTTTGCCCGACTGCGTCGCAGATTACGTGCAAGCGGCTAAGATTAAGACGATCGAAGAAACTTACCTACTGGCCGCCGAAATCAACGACAAAAGGGTTAAGGCTGGTGTCTGGGATAAAACTTCGAAGCACCTGCATCAAGCTACCGCCACCGCACCAACTGCTGAACCCACCTCATCGAGCAACAAGAGGAAGAACAAGAGAAAGAACAGCTCCAGCAACAAGAACTGTGCGATCACTACTGCACCGATTCAAGCCGTACCAGCCCAACAGCGTCAAGTAGCGGCGCCTGTGGCTAATGCACCGCCTGCAAAGCGTGCATACACTGGGCCACACCCGCTCTGCCCTACTTGCACCTACCACCACCCAACTGGCATTGCTTGCCGATTTTGTGCTCATTGCAATGTATACGGCCATTTTACTGCCAACTGCCGTATTCGACAAGCTCCTGCTCATCAAGCTCTACTCACTGCCCCTCAGGGTCAACAAGCTCCTCCGGCATCCGCGGTCAAAGCCAGAGCCTGCTTCGCATGTGGCGACCCGAACCATTTCGCCAACATGTGCCCAAACAGGGTCGTGAAACAAGAGCCTCAGCAACAGCAGCCTCAGCAGCAACAACAACAACAGCAACAACAACAGGCCGCATGCGCCAGAACTTTCAACCTCAACGTGCGTCAAGCCCAGGCCGACAACAACGTGGTCAATGGTACATTCCTTGTGAATGGTATTTATGCTTCATGTTATATTGATACTGGAGCCGATAATTGCTTTGTGTCATTCGAATACGAGAAACTCCTTAGTCGTAAACGCTCCCAACTCTCCTCGACGTTCGATGTTGAAGTCGCTACCGGAAGAACCATCGCCGTTAATTCTGTTCTTCGTGATTGTACTCTTGAGCTCAATAATCACATCTTCCCAATCGACCTTATTCCGATGAAACTCGGAAGTTTTGACGTCATAGTAGGCATGGACTTTCTTCGAGAAAACCATGCTGAAGTTGTGTGCTTCGACAAGATGATTCGATTTTCGCTCGCGAATGGTGACTTATTATGTGTATACGGTAATACTACTTCGAAGGGTCTCAAGCTCATGTCGTGTGTCCAAGCTAGCAAGTATCTCCGCAAGGAATACAGAGCCTTCTTGGCTAACATTGTAGTAGTAGAGAAGGAAAAGAAAGAGAAGAAGGAAGTGAAAGATGTTCCTGTGGTTCGAGAATTTCCTAATGTTTTTCCAGAGGATCTTCCCGGACTACCTCCAAGTCGTGATATCGACTTTTGTATCGACCTCATTCCTGGAGCCAACCCCATTGCCAAAGCTCCCTACCGACTCGCGCCGTCCGAAATGCGTGAACTCTCAACCCAACTCCAGGAATTACTTGAGAAAGGCTTCATTCGCCCGAGCACCTCTCCTTGGGGCGCGCCAGTCCTTTTCGTCAAAAAGAAGGATGGGTCGTTCTGGATGTGCATCGACTATCGGGAATTGAATAAGTTAACTATCAAGAACCGTTATCCCCTACCTCCTATCGACGATTTGTTTGATTAACTACAAGGTGCTACGTGTTTCTCAAAGATTGACCTACGTTTAAGATATCACAAAGTCAGCCAGAGCCTGAGATTTTATGGCATTTCTAGGTTCATATATTAGATCATAGGAACTTAATTTTACTGACCACTTAGCCATTCAACCTGACATCTCGGGTTTCTTAAGCACATTTTTAACAGGATAATTAGTTTTAACATGAATCCTATGTGTCTCAAAATAATGTCTAAGCTTGGTCGATGCCATAACTAGGGCTAATATCAATTTTTCTAAATGAGAATATATAGTTTCAGCATCTAATATACTTTTACAAACATAATAGACAGGATACGGCTGACCTTCGTGATCCTTTACCAGAACAACACTTACTGCATTCCCTGATACTGCAAGATACACCGGATATTCCGTTCCACCAGGGATTGAGTCTCTTTTTACAAAGAAGAACTTGGATTGCCAATTATCCTCGTTCCTGGTGGCACGAAGTATCAGCGGGTCGCCGGAGGTGGAATAAAACAAAAATCTACATGATCCGTGGCATCTAAGCTTGTAAGCTAGGGGGAGATCATGAACAGAAAGATCAGGGATGTGGTTTTTCTTGATCTGGTCAAGAACGGACAGAACACGCCAAAGCATTGGCATTGTTTGACTGAAAGAGATTTTTGTAATCTTGAAGAATTCGGTGATGAAGTCTGGGAAGGGGAACTGTAACCCTAAGGTGAAGGGAAAGGCACTAAAGCCCAACCACTCATTGGAAACCATATCCGACCGGATTTTCCGGTCGAACGGCCGGAATACCGTTCCTTTCGGAAAGATACCCGAGGATTTCAAAGCCGACAAGTGGGCACTATCAAAAGAACATATTTCTTTCTCCGGTTCTTAGAGAAGATTCTGCTGGATGAATGTGGGAGCCGAATCACCAGAACTGGATCTTGTGTGTCTCGGCATTTGATCGCCTGAAATTTTTTACCGGAAAAGGAGGATGAAGATGAAGATTAGAGAGAGAATTTTTACCTGTTTCCTTATCGATAGTGATTAAAAAAGAGATGGGGATGAGAAGATATAGGGTGTAATGAGTAAATATAGGCTGAGTAGTTGCAAACGGTCACATCATGGGTCTTATCTCTTAATTGCCTCGATCTTTGTGAAAAATGTAACCGTTAGTCCAGGATACTAAACGGTAACATTTTTAGGGACAATTGTTATGGGTGAAATTCTGAGCCCATATCCTGAGAAATATCTTGGGTTATATCTTGGTTATATGATATTTGTTCACATCCGGGATGCTTATTCAGGATATTGGTAACATTCTGAATGGTATCCTCAGGATCACTAACGGATTATATGCAGGTACGTGGGTTAGAAGCTGGCAACGTTCACAAGGACTCATTCCACGGAAGACTCGGTCCAAGTCGTTCAAATAAAGACGTTGAAGCCGCATTACTCGGTCTACAACGTTTACAATGGAATATTCGGAGCATCCCATATTTATAGGAATTTTTGTTTGTAATTCGTTACTATAAATAGGTGGGTATATCAGATCGAATAGGAGATCACATGAACACTCATTACAATCTTACACTTGTTCTCTGGCAATTTTCACTTTCGCACAAAAGCATTGTAACACTTAGCGATCTGGTCAATATCCTGCACTGTATCCTGACGTTTAAAGCAATAAGAAGAACAAGGCAGCTGCGATTGTCAGCTCCCGAGGTTTTATGCCGGCGATCTAGATTGGTCAAGGGCTTTCCTCGTATATCTCGTGTCACCCCCTTTACTTTTTGCTTATTGTTTGATCGTAGATACAGCTCAATATCCTGAGCCGTATCCTGAATACTGTTTTTCCAAACAACTTAACCAGCATATTTTCAGCACATTTTTTAGCACACTACCTCACTTAACTAATTTGATCACTTAATTGCTTCGGTAATTTTTGACCAAAACAATTTGGCGCCCAGTGTGGGGCAACTGGTGCTCTCTTTACTAAAAATCTTTGTGAAATCATTAATCGGTTTTCTGTTTTCAAAACTTTTTGCCACATTGTTTACAATGGCCTCAAGATCAAACATGAGTTCCTCCACTGTGTCTGCTACAACTTCTGCTACTACTGGTCCGGTGCTTCCACCACCTCCTCCAAGGATGTAATCTTCTTCACAACCTCAGGATATTATCCCTACTCGGAGTATTCAGGGATCTGCTCCCATTTTAGCTTCTAATGATGAAATTCTAACCTTATTTGGAAGTGTGCAGGAACAAATGAGGCAGCAACAGAAAACAAACCAAATGCTGTTGAGGGAAATACAACTCCTGAAGTCCGGCTCGAGCAGATCTGCTGAGGATATCGTCACTCCACTACAACCCAGAACTTTGAACTTCAGTTCGGCTGTGTACACTGAGGATAATAGGGGGAATATTGTGCCCAGCCTTCCTCAGAATCATACTCCTGAAATACCCTCCTCGGTCAGGATGTCAACCATGAGGAGCTCAGGATATGCTTCAGGATATGGGCAGAATCCTCAGATGGGTAATGTGTCAAATAATAATAATAATAATACTCATGCTGCTAACAATAGTGGATCTTTGCAGGATACAGGTATAACATCAGCATTTACTAGGGAGCTTCAGAAGTTGAAGGACATAATATCTAGTGTACCTGGAGTGGTCCAGCCAATCTCGGAAGTGTCCCAAGACAGCCACAGGATATCTCGATTTGCGTATCCTATCTGTGATGCTGAGATTCCAAAGAGATTTCAAACCCCCAACATGAAGCTTTATGATGGAACTACGGACCCTGAAGAGCATATTGCCCAGTATAGGGAGAGAATGGAGATTAACCCTATCCCTCTGGAGCTCAAGGAAGCATGCTTGTGCAAGGGTTTTGGTTCTACCATAACAGGATCAGCCTTGAAATGACTCCTAAATGTTCCTCCTCATTCGATTACATCATTTGCTCACCTAGTGAATTAATTTAATAGTCAGTTCTCTTGTAGTAGAAGCTTTGAAAAACTAACAAGTGATCTCTACAGGATAACACAGGGGCCTCAAGAATCCCTAAGGGACTATGTGAACAAGATCAGCCGGGAGTCTTTAGACATTCCGCATCTTGATGTTGCAACAGCTGTGCAAGCTTTCAAGATGGGGCTGCAAAAAGATTCTCAATTTTATCAAGACCTTGTAATGAACCCATGCAGGAATTTGGATAAAGCTCGCAACAGGGCCTTAAGATATATTCGATTGGAGGATGACAGAAAGATGTAAGAGAGGATGAACTCATCCAACACCTATGAGTCAACTAACAGGAATTCAGAATCCTCATTTAAGCCATATCGCCCTAAGCCATATGATAGAAATGAAAACAAGAAAGTGAATGCTATCGAAGACGAGGATCCTGAAGAATATCCTGAATTATCTGAATATTGCTTTTCTGTTAACATTCCTGAATTGATGTATACCATGCAGGGTTTAGGAGACAAGGCTAGGTGGCCTCGAAAAAATCAACAAAAGGCCGATTGGAAAGATAAGTCAAAATGGTGTGCCTTCCACGAAGATTTAGGACATGTAACTAAGGATTGCATTGCTCTAAGGAAAGAAATAAGCTATCTTCTAAGTAAGGGATATCTGAAAGATCTCTTAGGAAGAAAGAAGAATAAGGCTCAGGATACTGAGAAGGATCCTGAGCGAGCAGCGTCACCTCCTACGGATGCCAAGATAATCAACTTTATTTCAGGAGGATCCGACATTTGTGGGACTTCATATTCGGCGGCGAAGAGACATGCAAAAGAAGCAAAGGCCGAAAGGGGAGACAAACCTGTCAGGATGACTACCCTCACAACTGACAAAGTGATCACATTTGATGCTGATGACATGGATACTGTCCAGGATCCTTATCATGATGCTTTGGTAATAACATTATATGTGGCTGACCATTTTGTACGCAGGATATTGGTTGATAATGGCAGCTCCGTCAACATAATCCAACTAGAGACTCTGAAGAGAATGAATGTATCTCCGATGGATATCACTTCGAAGTCCACCGTGCTTGTTGGGTTCAGTGGAGAGGCTAGGAACACAGCAGGAGATATAAAGTTACCAGTGTATGTTGAAGGAGTCAACTCAATACAACGTTTCTGTGTGATGGATTCTCTATCCTGCTATAACATCATATTGGGAAGACCATGGATTCACGATATGAAGGCTGTGTCGTCAACATATCACCAATGCATCAAGATCCCTACCCCGTGGGGAGTTGTCAAGGTTGATAGTGATCAGCAGGAGGCGAAAGAATGCTACTCATCCTCAATGAAATCCTCAACCAAGCCTAGTACAACATAGCAATTAAAGACGCGGGCCTAGGATATCGTGGAGGATTCGGAGCAGGATGTGAAGAAAATTATCCTGGATCAGGATAATCCTGATATCTCGGTGCTCGTAGGAACCAATATCCCTCAGGATATTGAAGAGCAATTAACTAACTTTTTGAAATGCATGATGTCAACATTTGCATGGAAGCATGAGGATATGACAGGTATATCCAAAGACATTATCACTCACAAGCTTGGAATTGACAGATCGTTCAAGCCTGTTCAGCAAAAAAGAAGGAAATTTGCTCCTGAGCAGAATACGATTATCCAAGAGGAAGTTGAAAGATTGTTGAAGTCCAGGATGATCAGAGAAGTCAAGTTTCCAAGATGGTTAGAAAACGTAGTCGTGGTACAGAAGAAAAATGGGAAATGGAGAGTCTGTGTAGACTACACAGACTTAAACAAGGCTTGTCCTAAAGACCCGTTTCCTCTTCCTCACATTGATGCAATGGTGGATGCTACTGCCGGGCATGAAATGTTGACCTTCATGGATGCATCCTCAGGATTTCAGCAGATTCAAATGGAGCCTTCTGACCAGGAGGATACTGCCTTCATGACACCAACAGGTATTTATTGTTATACGGCTATGCCTTTTGGTTTAAAAATGCAGGTGCAACATACCAGAGATTGGTAAACATGATGTTCAAAGACAAGCTGGGGGACACCATGGAGGTATACATTGACGATATGGGGGTAAAATCAAGGAAAGCTCAGGATCACCTCCAGGATATTAAAGGAGCATTTTATATACTGGATCAATATAACATGAAGCTAAATCCTGCTAAGTGTCATTTCGGAGTGGGGGCAGGGAAATTTCTAGGATATATGGTGACCAAAAGAGGAATAGAGGCGAGCCCGGAGCAGATTAAAGCCATTTTGGATATTAAGTCACCCTCAAATATGAAGGATGTTCAACGATTAACAGGGCGAGTGGCAGCATTAAACAGATTTATTTCAAGATCCTCAGAGAAATGCAAAGAGTTTTATGATATCCGGAAGAAGAATAAGAAATTCGAATGGGGTGAGAAGCATGAAGCAACCCTGCAGGATTTGAAGCAATATCTTTCAACTGCACCTCTACTGATGAAGCCTGAGAATGGTGAACCACTGTCCCTATACCTCGCAGTATCAGGGAATGCTGTAAGTGCCGTACTTGTAAAGGATCATGAAGGTCAGCAATATCCTGTTTATTATGTTAGTAAAAGTTTGTTAAATGCTGATACTAGGTATTCTTGTTTTGGTCAAAAATTACCGAAGTAATTAAGTGATCAAATTAGTTAAGTGAGGTAGTGTGCTAGAAATGAGTGTCGAAAATATGTTAATCAAGTTAATTTGTAAAAACAGTTTCAGAATACGGCTCAGGATATAGAGCTGTGTCTATGATCAAACAATGAGCAAAAGTAAAGTAAACGACACGGGATGTACGAGGAAAGCCCTTAATCAATCTAGATCGCCGGCATAAAACCTCGGGAGCTGACAATCGCAGCTGCCTAGTTCTTCTATTGCTTCAAAAATCAGGATACAGTGCAGGATGTGGTACGGATCGACTAAGTGTTACAACGAAACTCGAATACAAGTGTGGTGTTTGCAATGAGCTAGAGAGTGTAAGTGTATGAGAGTGTTAGTGAAAAATCGTGTGTTCTAAGCTGATCCGCCCCCATCTATTTATAGTAAAGATAAAATAACAAACTACCCTAAACTAGCGGGATCCACCGAATATTCCTTCTTCGAACGTTGTAGACCTAGTCTTTCGGGCTCAACGTCTCTTCCTCAACAAATTCGTCCGAGTCTTGAGGAGAAGAAGTCTTCTTGACCGTTAGCAAGTGTCAGCCTTCAACCTGCACGTGGTTAATTCAACAAGGCTCAGGATATCGCCCAAGATGTTAGCAATATCCTCTTCCAGCATCCTGGTCACAGATAAACAAACAAAGGCAGGATATTGATCAGGATACGTATGTTAGGAAAATGACCCCTAACAATTGTCCCCAAATATATCGGTTGGGATACCAATCCAACGGATATATTTAAAAAATTTCACCTCATGACTTAAGGTAATTAATACGACTAGACCCTTGAAATGATAGCGATACAACTTCCAAGGTATTATTTACTCTTTACCCCCCTATATTCATCCTATATTAACCGAGGGGCTCCTTGTCTTGGTTATCCTTATCTGCAAGCAAACATCAGGTATCTTCTTTTCTATTCTCCTTTCTTGAATTTCTCTTAATTTGCTCAATACTCTTCATGGCACCACGAACGAAATCCCGATCAGACCGACCAGCCTCAACCCCCATAAGTCAAAACCTCATCACCGATCCAGCAAAGGAGATTTGCTGCTTTAATAATGCTGACATTGCTGCTCTCAAAGATTCCGGCGCCTTTCCCACCGGAACGGTCTTTCGCCCCTTCGACCAGGAAGCCCGATCGGACGCATCATCCGACGAGTGGGTTTGTTTTTTCGCTTATCCTTTCTCTCTTGGACTCCGGTACCCATTTCCACCCTTTATCTCTAGCTTTTTCGACCTCACCGGCCTTAGCTATGCCCAAGTTATGCCAATGGTCTGGCGAGTCTTGATAGTGTTGGATCAAATCAAATCTCGTCATTTTCCTAACCTACTTGTTGAGGACCTTCCCGTAGCATACCGGTTGAGATCCCATGGCAATCACCGTTATCTTCTGTTTTCCATCAAGAACCCCTTGGTCCTTAAAGCCACCAAGAATGAGGATCGATGGCGACGAAAATTCTTTTTCGTAAAAAGAGACTCTATTGATAAGGGTTTCGATCTACCGGTTAAATGGTTAACCAAGGGTAGGATTTAGGGTTTTAGGAATATCCCCAATTATATCTTCAAACTGTATCCCGGACTTATACTCTGATGTTTTTATGCAGCGAATTTCAGAGATTTAGTGCCTCCCAGTGCAGAATCTGAATCCAAGATCAAGGAAATCTACCGTCTTCCTGCCAGTGAAAGAACTATTTCCCTGTCTCTTACAGGTTCTCAACAAAAATCAAGCTCAGAAATGTCTGGTAAGCACATTCTTATATATATTAATTATTTTTCAAAAATATGATGAGTCTAAGAATATCTTCCCTTATGTAGTACCAGTCGTCAATCTTGAAGGTTTTGAACTTGACGAATTGGATTGCTATTCCAGCCTTGAACCCGCCAAACAAGAATCTAAACCAAAGTCGTCTGCTACACCAAAGCCTACCTCCTCGAAAACTGTTTCTGCTCCCAAAGGCCCTCTGGCATCCAGGACCCGGGCATCCAGCTCCTGGAAGAGAAAGGAGACTGACTCCCCAGCTGTTTCTGAAACGTTCTCTCTTGAGAATCATGGGTTCAATGATGCCACCTCATTCCTCAAACAGGTAGAATTTTCTTTTCGATATCCTGTACAAGTATGTTAGTCTTTATCCTGCTTATTTTTCACATTAATACCTGTGTCTTTGTCGATAGGGTCTGGATCGTCTTATGCACTTATACGAAGACGCTTGCGGGCTTAACAAGATGTTGCAGATTCAGCTGGAGAAAGCTCAAGCCACCATAGCTGATCAAGGAACCATTGCGGCTGCCAAATCCCAGCACTATGAAGACAAATACAAGGCAATGACCCAGGAACACCAAGCTACCCTCCACAAAGCTAATGAAGACGCTCAAGCCAAGCTAGATGCCGCCCTTCTTCAATATCAGCAGAATATGAGCTCATACCGGGATAGCCTTAAAGCATCCGTGGTCGTCTCCCTTCTCCAAGCCAGGATAAAGATGGCTTATGAGGCCATGGATTTGGGTTTTGAATGCCCCTCCTGGAACGTAAAGACTTGGGAGGCGAAACTAAAGGATCTTGGAGGTCATCCCGTTGCTCATTCTGCAAAACATGCTGGTGAAGAGCCCTCGAAGGTGGCAGAGGAGGTGGCCAATGCTGATGGCGATACCGAGAAGAATCCTGAGGCTGATGCTGGGGCGAATGCTGGCAAGAAGGTTGCTGTTCAAGAGGATGCTGCCCCTTAGGCAGCGGAGTGGGCGATGATGGATGTACGTGCCAAGGCCGGAGCCCACTTTTTAGTTTCGTGGTTGTGGTTGCATAAACAATTTACTTTTCCTGTCTTTGAACAATTTACTTTTCCTGCACTAGAACAATGTGATGACCAAAGGTGGATGGGTCCTAGGTTTTAGGATGAAGCCCTTGGTCATCAATTAGTATAACTTGTTTTGAATGTGATAACGGTTGTAGGTGGACAGGTTCTATTTTGAGATATATCCGACAACCGTTACACTAATATGGTAAAAACTGATCGTGCTTTTGGCGGATGGGCCTTGGTTTTAGGTGAAACCAAAAGCACAACTTTTGACTTGTTAATAATATAACTATCTTTTGACTTACTTTCTGTTACCTTGCATTACTTTGCATTACTTAGTGTAAGTCCTATCTTTGTAAAGATTTTGTATTGTTATCTTAGAAAATATCCTGATCAGTATGCTCAGTAACATACTGCAAAAGCCTTTTATTAGATAGATCTTTCAAACGTTTCTTCAACTTTGTAAAAATTTCTTTAGAAAGTAAAAAATAGTTTATCTTTTCAAAACCAAGTTTTGATAATTAAATGATCAAAGTTCCAAACTAATACTGGTTTCAAACACCCTAATCACATATCCTTAAAAGGACTTTGAGGATACATATCAGGATACTCAACATAATGTCACTAAAAACTTAAACGAGGCTTACAAAGGAAAAATCATACCAGAAATAGGGTATAAACCTATTACCAAACTTCAATCCTTTTGCAACTCTTCCAATGAAGATGTCCCCTGTGCAAGGTACTTAGTGCATTAGTTACAAACTTCATCCTTTTAGCTTTACACCACCACCTTGGTGGGAATGTCCCCTGTATACAATGTCTTAAAGTATCTTAGAAATCTATTTAATGTAAGTTTCCATTGCATAAGCAATTTTTTACGTCCCAAGGGTAAAACCCAAGGATGTACTGGAGATAAATCCCTTGTATCCTGGGGAAAATCCCAACTTTTCATGCGCTACAGGCGGGAGTGTATAAACTCCAAGACTTAGAAAGGTGAAAACCTTTAAACCTTAGAGAGTATGAAAATACCCTTTCGTGAGAGAGGGTGATCAATCCTCATATACCTTTAGGATTCAGGATATAGCCAACAGTAACGAAATTGTCAGCCACTTTTACATGGACTGGTCCCGCCACCTTGAACTATCCCTGAATAACTTGCGCTCCAGGCGGGGTGTTTAAACCCAATTCCGAAGAAAGGTGAATACCTTTAAACCTGTGAAGGGATCAGTATCCCTTAAACGTAAGAGAGGGGGCCAATCCTCTAATCTTCTGAGTTATCCTGAGTGCATATCCTGGAGCTATATCCTGAAACATATCTTGCAAAACAATTGTAAACTAAGGTGGGTGTTAGCTTGGCTAACACCCCTCCGATGCCTAAGTCAGTATTGAGTTTCAAAGAATAAATTAAACCAAAACATATTTAAACAAGATAGAATTCATACCATTCTGAGTTAGAAATTGAATTCTAAACTCACTTGAAATAGAGCTTAAGGTGTATAGCATTCCAAGATCTCGGTAGCATATCCCCCTCCATATTCTTGAGTCTGTATGCTCCTTTCCCTGCTTCTGATTCAACTTCATATGGTCCTTCCCATTTTGGAGCTAACTTGCCATCGGCAAGATTAGTAGTATTTTGAAAAGCTTTTCTTAACACCCAATCTCCAACCCTAAATCTTCTGGTTCTAATATTCTTGTTATATGCCCTGGATATTCTCTGTTGATATGCTGTCATCCTTAGCCTTGCCGCATCTCTCTTTTCATCTATGGTGTCTAAATCCTGACTCAAGGCTTCAGGATTCTTCTCAGGATCACTTAAGACAGATCTTGCAGTAGGTATTGTCATCTCCGTTGGAATCATTGCTTCTGCTCCAAACACCAAGGAAAATGGGGTTTGGCCTGTTGCATTCTTTACCGTTGTCCTATCAGCCCATAAAACAAAGGGTAATTCTTCTGCCCATCTTCCTTTTTTGGCTCCAAGCCTCTTCTTTAAGTTATTGACAATTATCTTGTTTGAGGATTCTGCTTGTCCATTTGCTTGAGGATGTACCAGAGTAGACGTGATCATTTTGATTCCCCAACTCTTGCAAAAGTCAGTAGTCCTCTTACTTATGAACTGAGAACCATTGTCACAGATTATCTCAGCTGGTACTCCGAATCTGGTCAGGATATTCCTCTTTATGAAGGATACTACTTCTTGGTCTCTAACTTGAACAAATGCTTCAGCCTCAACCCACTTAGAGAAATAATCCGTCATTGCTAGCATGAAGACTTTTCCTCCCAGAGCTTTCGGTAGCTTTCCCACTATATCCATACCCACTTCATAAATGGCCAAGGGGAAACAATAAGATACAATGGTTCAGCAGGTTGATGCAGTATGTTACTATGTCTTTGACATGCGTCACATCTTCGAACATATCCTGCGGCATCTTTTCTCATTGTTGGCCAATAATATCCTGTCCTTAATACTTTTGAGAATAACAACCTGCCCCCAGCATGGTTACCACAATCCCCTTCATGTATATCCTGAAGTACTTCCTTGGCTTCAGGATCCTCCAAGCACCTCAAATACGGTCCTGCAAGAGATTTCTTATATAAAATATTATCTATAATAGTGAATCGTGATACCTTCATCCTAAATGCCTTAGGATTTTCATTTCCAGGGATGTGTCCTTCTTTGAGATATTTCATGATTGGAGCCGTCCAGGATTTAGGATCCTCTTCAGGATGTTCTACTCCAGGATCCTGAATACCAGCTACTTCTTTATCCTGAGGATTCGTTGCAGGATATAAGACATGTAATATTGGTATTTGCGTCCCTTCAGGTATCTTGATCGATGATCCCAAATTTGCTAAGGCATCCGCTTCAGCATTATCCTCCCTTGGTACCTGTTCAAGTATAAAAACATCGAAATATCCTGCTAATTTTTTGAGAATATCGAGATATTCGATTAATTTCTCACCCTTAACTGCATAGGATCCATTAAAGTGGTTAGTAATTAACAAAGAGTCAACATATACTTGCAAATTTTTGATACTCATGCTCTTAGCCAACTCTAATCCTGCAATTAAAGCCTCATACTCTGCTTCATTATTAGTAGCAGGAAATTCACACCTAATAGCCTGGGGTAATATGTCCCCCTGTGGCGATTTTAGTAGTATTCCTAATCCTACTCCTCTTACATTAGATGCACCGTCAGTATATAATGTCCAGGATCCTGAGGATTCTCCTAGCTGTTGAACTTCTAGGTCTACCTCGTCCTGAATGTCACTACTATAGTCAGCCACAAAGTCAGCTAAAGCCTGAGATTTTATGGCATTTCTAGGTTCGTATACTAAATCATAAGCACTCAACTTTACTGACCACTTGGCCATCCTGCCTGACATCTCTGGTTTCCTAAGCACATTTTTTATAGGATAATTTGTTTTAACATGTATCCTATGTGTCTCGAAATAATGCCTAAGTTTCGTTGATGCCATGACTAATGCTAGTATCAATTTCTCTAAATGAGAATACCTAGTTTCAGCATCTAGCAAACTTTTACTGACATAATAAACAGGATATTGCTGACCTTCATGGTCTTTTATAAGAACAGCACTTACAGCATTCCCTGATACAGCAAGGTACAGGGATAGTGGTTCACCATTTTCAGGTTTCATCAATAGAGGTGCGGTTGATAGATATCGTTTCAAATCCTGCATGGCTGCTTCATGCTTTTCCCCCCATTCGAATCTTTTGTTCTTCTTCAGGATATCATAGAAGTCTTTGCATTTCTCCGATGATCTTGAGATAAACCTGTTTAGAGCTGCTACTCGGCCTGTTAATCTTTGTACGTCCTTCATGTTTGAGGGTGATTTTATATCCAGGATAGCTTTGATCTGCTCTGGGCTGGCTTCTATCCCCCTTTTTGTCACCATATATCCAAGAAATTTTCCTGCCCCCACTCCGAAATGGCATTTAGCAGGATTCAGCTTCATGTTGTATTGATCCAGGATATCAAATGCTCCCTTGATATCCTGGAGGTGATCCTCAGCCTTTTTAGATTTCACCACCATATCATCGATATATACCTCCATGGTGTCCCCCAGTTTGTCTTTGAACATCATGTTTACCAATCTTTGGTATGTTGCACCTGCATTTTTCAGACCAAAAGGCATAGCTGTATAACAATAAATAACTGTTGGTGTCATGAAGGCAGTATCCTCCTGGTCAGAAGGTTCCATTTGGATCTGTTGAAATCCTGAAGATACGTCCATGAAAGTCAGCATTTCATGCCCAGCAGTGGCATCTACCATTGCATCAATGTGGGGAAGAGGAAATGGGTCTTTAGGACAAGCTTTGTTCAAGTCTGTGTAGTCCACACAAACTCTCCATTTCCCATTTTTCTTCTGTACTACAACCACGTTTGCTAGCCATCTTGGGAATTTAACCTCCCTGATCATCCTGGATTTTAATAATCTCTCAACTTCCTCCTGGATAACTTTGTTCCGCTCAGGAGCAAATTTCCTTCTTTTTTGCTGCACAAGCTTGAAGGATTTATCAATTCCAAGCTTGTGAGTGATAATATCTTTGGATATGCCTGTCATATCCTCATGCTTCCATGCAAACGTAGACATCCTACATTTCAAAAAGTTAATTAATTGTTCTTCAATATCCTGAGGGATATTGGTCCCTACGAGCACCGAAATATCGGGATTATCCTGGTCCAGGATAACTTTCTTCACATCCTACTCCGGATCCTCAACGATATCCTGGGCCCGTGTCTTTAATTGCTATGCTGCACTAGGTTTGGCTGAGGATTTCATCGAGGATGAGTAGCATTCTTTCGCCTCCTGCTGATCACTATCAACTTTGACCACTCCCCAGGGGGTAGGTATCTTGATGCATTGGTGATATGTTGATGGCACGGCCTTCATATCGTGAATCCACGGTCTTCCCAGTATGATGTTATAGCAGGATAGAGAATCCATCACACAGAAGCGTTGTATCGAGTTGACTCCTTCAACGTATACTGGCAACTTTATCTCTCCCACTGTGTTCCTAGCCTCTCCACTGAATCCAACAAGCACGGTAGACTTTGAAGTGATGTCCATTGGAGATACATTCATTCTTTTAAGCGTCTCTAGTTGGATTATGTTGACGGAGCTGCCATTATCAACCAATATCCTGCGTACAAAATGGTTAGCCACATATAACGTTATTACCAGAGCATCATGGTGAGGATCCTGGACAGTATCCCTGTCATCAGCATCAAAAGTGATCACTTTGTCAGTTGTGAGGGTCGTCATCCTGACAGGTTTGTCTCCCCTTTCGGCCTTGGCTTCCTTTGCATGTCTCTTTGCTGCCGAATACGAAGTTCCACAAATGTCGGATCCCCCCGAAATGAAGTTGATTATCTTGGCATCCGCGGGAGGTGATGCTGCTCGTTCAGGATCCTTCTCAGTATCCTGTCCCTTATTCTTCTTTCTTCCTAAGAGATCTTTCAGATATCCCTTGCTTAGAAGGTAGCTTATTTCTTTCCTTAGAGCAATGCAATCCTCAGTCACATGTCCGAAATCTTCGTGGAAAGCACACCATTTTGACTTATCTTTCCAGTCAGCCTTTTGTTGATTCTTTCGAGGCCACCTAGCCTTGTCTCCTAGACCCTGCATAGCATACATCAATTCAGGAATATTAACAGAAAAGCAATATTCGGACAACTCAGGATATTCTTCAGGATCCTCATCTTCGACAGCGTTCACTCTTTTGTTTTCATTTCTACTATACGGCTTAGGCCGATATGACTTGAACGAGGATTCTGACTTCCTATTAGTTGACTCATAAGTGTTGGATGAGTTCATCCTTTCTTGCATCTTCCTGTCATCTTCCAGACGGATATATCTCAAAGCCCTGTTACGAGCTTCGTCGAGATTCCTGCAGGGATTCATTACAAGATCCTGATAAAACTGAGAATCCTTTTGTAATCCCATCTTGAAAGCTTGCACAGCTGTTGCAACATCAAGATGTGGGATATCTAAGGATTCTCGACTGAATTTGTTCACATAATCCCTCAAGGATTCCTGAGGCCCTTGAGTTATCCTGTAAAGATCACTGGTTAGTTTCTCAAAACTCCGACTACAAGAAAATTGACTATTAAATAAATTAACCAAATGAGCAAACGAAGTAATTGAGTGAGGAGGAACGTTTAATAGCCATTTTAAGGCCGATCCTGTTAGAGTAGAACCGAATCCCTTGCACAAGCACGCTTCCTTGAGCTCCGGAGGGATAGGGTTAATCTCCATTCTTTCCCTATACTGAGCAATATGCTCCTCAGGATCCGTAGTTCCGTCGTAAAGCTTCATATTGGGGGTTTGAAATCTCTTTGGGATTTCAGCATCACAGATAGGATATGCAAAACGAGATATCTTGTGGCTGTCCTGGGACACTTCTGGGATCGGCTGGACCACCCCAGGTACACTAGATATCATGTCCTTCAACTTTTGAAGTTCCCTAGTAAGTGCTGATGTTATACCTGTATCCTGCAAAGATCCATTATTGTTAGTAGCATGAGTATTATTATTATTTGACACGTTACCCGTTGGAGGATTTTGCCCATATCCTGAAGCATATCCTGAGCTCCTCATGGTTGACAACCTGACCGAGGAGGGTATTTCAGGAGTATGATTCTGAGGAAGACTGGGCACGATATTCCCCCTGTTATCCTCGGTATACACAGCTGAACTAAAGTTCAACGCTCTGGGGTGTAATGGAGTGACATTGTCCTCAGCAGATCTGCTCGAGCCAGACTTCAGGAGTTGTATTTCCTTTAAAAGCATTTGGTTTGTTTCCTGTTGCTGCCTCATTTGTTCCTGCACACTTCCAAATAAAGTTAAAATTTCATCATTAGAAGCTAAAACGGGAGCAGATCCCTGGACACTCCGAGTAGGGATAACATCTTGAGATTGTGTAGAGGCTGGCATCCCTGGAGGAGGTGGTGGAAGCACCGAACCGGTAGTAGCAGAAGTCATAGCAGACACAGTAGAGGAATTCATGTTTGATCTTGAGGCCATTATGGACAATGTGGCAAAAAGTTTTGAAAATAGAAAACCGATTAGCGATTTGACAAAAAATTTTAGTAAGGAGAGCACCACTTGCCCCACGGTGGGCGCCAAATTGTTTTGGTCAAAAATTACAGAAGTAATTAAGTGATCAAATTAGTTAAGTGAGGTAGTGTGCTAGAAATGAGTGTCGAAAATATGTTAATCAAGTTAATTTGTAAAAACAGTTTCAGGATACGGCTCAGGATATAGAGCTGTGTCTATGATCAAACAATGAGCAAAAGTAAAGTAAACGACACGGGATGTACGAGGAAAGCCCTTGATCAATCTAGATCACCGGCATAAAACCTCGGGAGCTGACAATCGCAGCTGCCTAGTTCTTCTATTGCTTCAAAAATCAGGATACAGTGCAGGATGTGGTACGGATCGACTAAGTGTTACAATGAAACTCGAATACAAGTGTGGTGTTTGCAATGAGCTAGAGAGTGTAAGTGTATGAGAGTGTTAGTGAAAAATCGTGTGTTCTAAGCTGATCCGCCCCCATCTATTTATAGTAAAGATAAAATAACAAACTACCCTAAACTTGCGGGATCCACCGAATATTCCTTCTTCGAACGTTGTAGACCTAGTCTTTCGGGCTCAACGTCTCTTCCTCAACAAATTCGTCCGAGTCTTGAGGAGAAGAAGTCTTCTTGACCGTTAGCAAGTGTCAGCCTTCAACCTGCACGTGGTTAATTCAACAAGGCTCAGGATATCGCCCAAGATGTTAGCAATATCCTCTTCCAGCATCCTGGTCACAGATAAACAAACAAAGGCAGGATATTGATCAGGATACGTATGTTAGGAAAATGACCCCTAACAATTCTCATTTAGAAAAATTGATACTAGCATTAGTTATGGCATCAACGAAGCTTAGACATTACTTTGAGACATATAGGATTCATGTTAAAACAAATTATCCTGTCAAAAATGTGCTTAAGAAACCAGAGATGTCAGGCAGGATGGCCAAGTGGTCAGTAAAGTTGAGTGCTTATGATTTAGTATATGAACCTAGAAATGCCATAAAGTCTCATGCTTTAGCTGACTTTGTGGCTGATTTCAGTAGTGACATTCAGGATGAGGTAGACCTAGAAGTCCAACAGTTAGGAGAATCCTCAGGATCCTGGACGTTATATACTGATGGTGCATCTAATGTAAGAGGAGTAGGATTGGGAATACTACTAAAATCGCCACAGGGGGACATATTACCCCAGGCTATTAGGTGTGAATTCCCTGCTACTAATAATGAAGCAGAGTATGAGGCTTTAATTGCAGGATTAGAGTTGGCTAAGAATATGAGTATTAAGAATTTGCAGGTATATGTTGACTCCTTGTTAATTACTAACCATTTTAATGGATCCTATGCAGTTAAGGGTGAGAAATTAATCGAATACCTCGATATTCTCAAAAAATTAGCAGGATATTTCAATGTTTTTACACTTGAACAGGTACCAAGGGAGGATAATGCTGAAGCAGATGCTTTAGCAAATCTGGGATCATCGATCAGGATACCAGAAGGGACCCAAATATCAATATTACATATCTTGTATCCTGCAACGGATCCTCAGGATAAAGAAGTAGCGAGTATTCAGGATCCTGGAGCAGAATATCCTGAAAAGGATCCTAAATCCTGGACGGCTCCAATCATGAGATATCTCAAGGAAGGACATATCCCCGGAGATGAAAATCCTAAGGCATTTAGGATGAAGGTATCACGATTCACTATCATAAATAATGTTTTATACAAGAAATCTCTTGCAGGACCATATTTGAGGTGCTTGGAGGATCCTGAAGCCAAAGAAGTACTTCAGGATATACATGAAGGAGATTGTGGTAACCACACTAGGGGCAGGTCATTGTTCTCGAAAGTATTAAGGACAGGATATTATTGGCCAACAATGAGGAAAGATGCTGCAGAATATGCTCGAAGGTGTGATGCATGTCAAAGGCATAGTAACGTACTACATCAACCAGCTGAACCACTATATCCTGTAGCTTCCCCTTGGCCATTCATGAAATGGGGGATGGATATAGCAGGGAAGTTACCAAAAGCTCCGGGAGGAAAAGTCTTTATGCTAGCAATGACAGATTATTTCTCTAAGTGGGTTGAAGCTGAAGCATTTGTTCAAGTTAGAGACCAAGAAGTAGTATCCTTCATAAAGAGGAATATCCTGACCAGGTTTGGGGTACCGGCTGAAATCATTTGTGATAATGGGTCCCGGTTTATAAGCAAGAGGACTACTGACTTTTGCAAGAGTTGGGGAATCAAAATGATCACGTCTACTCCGGTACATCCTCAAGCGAATGGACAAGCTGAATCCTCAAACAAGATAATTGTCAATAAGTTAAAGAAGAGACTTGGAGCCAAAAAAGGAAGATGGGCAGAAGAACTACCCTTTGTTTTGTGGGCTGATAGGACAACGATCTATTCTACAGGATCCTGAATAGAATCCTAAAGCCTTATGTCGAGATTTGGATACCATAGATGAAAAAAGAGATGCAGCAAGGCTAAGTGTGGCAGCATATCAACAAAGAATATCCAGAGCATACAACAAGAATATAAGGACTAGGAGATTTCGAGTTGGTGATTGGGTGCTAAGAAAGGCATTTCAAAATACCACTAATCCTGCCGATGGCAAGTTAACTCCAAAATGGGAAGGACCATATGAAGTTGAGTCAGAAGCAGGGAAATGAGCATATCGACTCAAGAATATGGAAGGGGATATGCTACCGGGATCCTGGAATGTAATCCACTTAAAGCTCTATTTCAATTAAGAATAGAATTTAATTTCTATCTCAAAAGGGTATGTATTCTATCTCTTTTAAATATATTTGTTTATTATCTTGAACCCAATACTGACTTAAGCATCGGAGGGGTGTTAGCCAAGCTAACACCCACCTTAGTTTACAGTTGTTTTGCAGCATATGTTTCAGGATATAGCTCTAGGATATGCAATAGGGATAACTCAAAAGATTAGAGGATTGGCCCCCTCTCTCACGTTTAAGTGATCCTGATCCCTTCAAAGGTTTAAAGGTATTCACCTTTCTTTCAAATTGGGTTTAAACACCTCGCCTGGAGCGCAAGTTATCTAGGTATAGTTCAAGGTAGCGGGACCAGTTCATGTAAAAGTGGCTGACAATTTCGTTACTGTTGGCTATATCCTGGATCCTGAAGGTATATGAGGATTGATCACCCTCTCTCACGAAAGGGTATTTTCATACTCTCTAAGGTTTAAAGGTTTTCACCTTTCTAAGATTTGGAGTTTATACCCTCTCGCCTGTAGCGCATGAAATTAAGGGTTTATCCCCAGGATATTAAGGGTTTATCCCTAGTATGCTGAGGATTCATTCTAGGATATCATGGGTTTTGCCTCGGGGTGTTCGGAATTTGTTCAAGCCAAAGTGTAAATACATTTGCATTTCTGTGTCATACACAGGGGACATACATTATACTATTCAAAGGATGGATCCAAGTTTGTAAGTATGCAATGGGGATATTCCTAAGGTGGAAGATTGGAATTGACTCTCTAAGAGTCTTTGGTATGATCTTTCCTTTTTTCAATTGACTTAAGTTTTCTAAGTTATATGACAATATCCCGATCAAGATATCTTTTAGGATACTTGTCAGGATATTTTCAGAATGTGTTCCCATAATATTCCCAAGAATGATCAAACAAAACAGTTTTCATAAGTAAAATTTGTACACTAATAACAATAATAGTAAGGCCAAAAGAGAAGTTATATTATTAACATAGCAAAAGTTTGTGCTTTTGGTTTCATCTCAAACCGAGATCCATCCACCAAAAGCACAATTAGTCTTCAAACATATTTACCCAACAGTTGAAGGTTTCATCTCAAACCGAGACCCATCCACCTCCAACTGTTGTATTGTTCAAAAAAGCATGCAGGAAATGTAAATTGTTCAGGTGCAGAAAAGTAAAGTGCGGAAAAAGTAAATTGTTTTGGGGATTACAGACCAACAGTCAAATTTAAAAAGGTGGGCTCCGGCCTTGGCACATATATCCATCATTGCCCACCTGAATGCCCTCACACAGCGGCATCTTCTCCAACCTTCTCTGCCTTTCCAGCGTCGGCATCTTGAGCAGCATCCTCACCAGCATCTGTCCCAGCATCCTCTCCAGCATCCTTCTTGTCTCCAGCCTTGTTTATCACCTCTGCTGTCTTAGAGGACTCCCGGGCTTCAGCAGGGAGTGCCACAGCTTTGCCTCCAAGCTCCTTCAGCTTGGCCACCCAGGATTCAACCGGCCAGGATGGGCATACAAGGCCTGTCTCCTTGGCCTCGTAGGCCATCTTGATGCGAGCTTGTAGCAGGGAGACGATAGCAGAGGCTTTGATCCCTTCCCGGAAAGAAACCATAGCCTGTTCGTGATCCATTTGGACGGTGGCAAGTTTGAGCTCAGCATCTTGGGTGACCTTCTTCAGCATGCCCTCGTAGTGCCGGGTTTTTGCTTCAGCAATGGCACCTTGGTCAGCAACGGTGCTTTCAAGCTGTTTGATCCTGGCTTCATGGAGAACAGCAGTACCACAGGCATCGTTGTACATGTGGAGCAAATGCTGGAGGCCTTGCACATCAAGTTCAGGTATGAGTTCGAATATATTAACCAGGATATCCTATCAGGATATCCTATCAGGATATATATGCAGGATATGTATCAGGATATTACCTTGTTGAGGAAGGATGTCATTGGCTCTAAGGAGTCAGAAAAGCTGAGTTCATCGTAGGGGAACCATTCTGGACCTGGAGCACTGATTTCAGGAGCTTTCCTTTTTTTTGCTGTGGAAGCACGAGTCCTCGGATTGACCTTAGGAGCCGGGAGTGGCTTGGAGCTGGTGGCAGCAGAGGTTTCTTTCTTGACGGTGACTGGAGTGGGGTAGCTGTCAAGTTCTTCAAGATCTAGGTAGACAGGAACTTTCCGGGAGTCTGCATACAGGGAGTAAAATTTCTCCTAAGTATATCAAATAAAAACATGTATATACAGGATATTTTGCAGGATCCTTACAAGACATGTTTGCACTGGAAAGGGGACTTGGAGATGGTGGAGATGGGTTGAAACTTCTTTCAGCCTCTGGAAGAAGTCTGATGGCGTCAATCCTTTTCTTTGAATTAGCAAGGGGAGGTGCAATCTTCCTAAAATCAGTTGCGTGCACAACAGAAAAAAGAAAGTTAATCAGTTCAGGATATGGAACAGGATAAGGCGCAGGATCATCCTTAAACCCTAAATCCTACCCTTTTTCAACCATTTCATCGGATATTCCGTTCCACCAGGGATTGAGTCTCTTTTTACAAAGAAGAACTTGGATTGCCAATTATCCTCGTTCCTGGTGGCACGAAGTACCAGCGGGTCGCCAGAGGTGGAATAAAACAAAAATCTACATGATCCGTGGCATCTAAGCTTGTATGCTAGGGGGAGATCATGAATAGAAAGATCAGGGATGTGGTTTTTCTTGATCTGGTCAAGAACGGACAGAACACGCCAAAGCATTGGCATTGTTTGACTGAAAGAGATTTTTGTAATCTTCAAGAATTCGGTGATGAAGTCTGGGAAGGGGAACTGTAACCCTAAGGTGAACGGAAAGGCACTAAAGCACAACCACTCATTAGAAACCATATCCGACCGGATTTCCCGGTTGAACGGCCGGAATACCGTTCCTTTCAGAAAGATACCGGAGGATTTCAAAGCCGACAAGTGGGCACTATCAAAAGAACATATTTCTTTCTCCGGTTCTTGGAGAAGATTCTGCTGGATGAATGTGGGAGCCGAATCACCAGAACTGGATCTTGTGTGTCTCGGCATTTGATCGCCTGAATTTTTTGACCGGAAAAGGAGGATGAAGATGAAGATTAGAGAGAGAATTTTTACCTGTTTCCTTATCGATAGTGATTAAAAAAGAGATGGGGATGAGAAAATATAGGGTGTAATGAGTAAATATAGGCTGAGTAGTTGCAAACGGTCACATCATGGGTCTTATCACTTAATTGCCTCGATCTCTGTGAAAAATGTAACCGTTAGTCCAAGATACTAAAAGGTAACATTTTTGGGGACAATTTTTATGGGTGAAATTCTGAGCCCATATCCTGAGAAATATCTTGGGTTATATCTTGGCTATATGATATTTGTTCATATCCGGGATGCTGATTCAGGATATTGGTAACATTCTGAATGGTATCCTCAGGATCACTAACGGATTAGGTGCAGGTACGTGGGTTAGAAGCTGGCAACGTTCACAAGGACTCATTCCGCGGAAGACTCGATCCAAGTCGTTCAAATAAAGACGTTGAAGCCGCATTACTCGGTCTACAACGTTTACAATGGAATATTCGGAGCATCCCATATTTATAGGAATTTTCGTTTGTAATTCGTTACTATAAATAGGTGGGTATATCAGATCGAATAGGAGATCACATGAACACTCACTACAATCTTACACTTGTTCTCTAGCAATTTTCACTTTCGCACAAAAGCATTGTAACACTTAGCGATCTGGTCAATATCCTGCACTGTATCCTGACGTTTAAAGCAATAAGAAGAACAAGGCAGCTGCGATTGTCAGCTCCCGAGGTTTTATGCGGGCGATCTAGATTGGTCAAGGGCTTTCCTCGTATATCTCGTGTCACCCCCTTTACTTTTTTCTCATTGTTTGATCGTAGATACAGCTCAATATCCTGAGTCGTATCCGCAATACTGTTTTTCCAAACAACTTAACCAGCATATTTTCAACACACTTTTTAGCACACTACCTCACTTAACTAATTTGATCACTTAATTGCTTCGGTAATTTTTGACCAAAATAATTTGGCGCCCAACGTGGGGCAAGTGGTGCTCTCTTTACTAAAAATCTTTGTGAAATCCTTAATCAGTTTTCTGTTTTCAAAACTTTTTGCCACATTGTTTACAATGGCCTCAAGATCAAACATGCGTTCCTCCACTGTGTCTGCTACAACTTCTGCTACTACTGGTCCGCTGCTTCCACCACCTCCTCCAAGGATGTAATCTTCTTCACAACCTCAGGATATTATCCCTACTCGGAGTATTCAGGGATCTGCTCCCATTTTAGCTTCTAATGATGAAATTCTAACCTTATTTGGAAGTGTGCAGGAACAAATGAGGCAGCAACAGGAAACAAACCAAATGCTGTTGAGGGAAATACAACTCCTGAAGTCCGGCTCGAGCAGATCTGCTGAGGATATCGTCACTCCACTACAACCCAGAACTTTGAACTTCAGTTCGGCTGTGTACACTGAGGATAATAGGGGGAATATTGTGCCCAGCCTTCCTCAGAATCATACTCCTGAAATACCCTCCTCGGTCAGGATGTCAACCATGAGGAGCTCAGGATATGCTTCAGGATATGGGCAGAATCCTCAGATGGGTAATGTGTCAAATAATAATAATACTCATGCTGCTAACAATAGTGGATCTTTGCAGGATACAGGTATAACCTCAGCATTTACTAGGGAGCTTCAGAAGTTGAAGGACATGATATCCAGTGTACCTGGAGTGGTCCAGCCAATCCCAGAAGTGTCCCAAGACAGCCACAGGATATCTCGCTTTGCGTATCCTATCTGTGATGCTGAGATTCCAAAAAGATTTCAAACCCCCAACATGAAGCTTTATGATGGAACTACGGATCCTGAAGAGCATATTGCCTAGTATAGGGAGAGAATGGAGATTAACCCTATCCCTCCGGAGCTCAAGGAAGCATGCTTGTGCAAGGGTTTTGGTTCTACCTTAACAGGATCAGCCTTGAAATGGCTCCTAAATGTTCCTCCTCATTCGATTACATCATTTGCTCACCTAGTGAATTTATTTAATAGTTAGTTCTCTTGTAGTAGAAGCTTTGAAAAACTAACAAGTGACCTCTACAGGATAACACAGGGGCCTCAAGAATCCCTAAGGGACTATGTGAACAAGTTCAGCCGGGAGTCTTTAGACATTCCGCATCTTGATGTTGCAGCAGCTGTGCAAGCTTTCAAGATGGGGCTGCAAAAAGATTCAAAATTTTATCAAGACCTTGTAATGAACCCATGCAGGAATCTGGATGAAGCTCGAAACAGGGCCTTAAGATATATTTGATTGGAGGATGATAGAAAGATACAAGAGAGGATGAACTCATCCAACACCTATGAGTCAACTAACAGGAAGTCAGAATCCTCATTTAAGCCATATCACCCTAAGCCATATGGTAGAAATGAAAACAAGAAAGTGAATGCTATCGAAGACGAGGATCATGAAGAATATCCTGAATTATCTGAATATTGCTTTTCTGTTAACATTCCTGAATTGATGTATGCCATGCAGGGTTTAGGAGACAACGCTAGGTGGCCTCGAAAAAATCAACAAAAAGCCGATTGGAAAGATAAGTCAAAATGGTGTGCCTTCCACGAAGATTTAGGACATGTAACTGAGGGTTGCATTGCTCTAAGGAAAGAAATAAGCTAAATTCTAAGTAAGGGATATCTGAAAGATCTCTTAGGAAGAAAGAAGAATAAGGCTCAGGATACTGAGAAGGATCCTGAGCGAGCAGCGTCACCTCCTGCGGATGCCAAGATAATCAACTTTATTTCAGGAGGATCCGGCATTTGTGGGACTTCGTATTCGGCGGCGAAGAGACATGCAAAAGAAGCTAAGGCCGAAAGGGGAGACAAACCTGTCAGGATGACTACCCTCACAACTGACAAAGTGATCACATTTGATGCTGATGACAGGGATACTGTCCAGGATCCTCATCATGATGCTTTGGTAATAACATTATATGTGGCTAACCATTTTGTACGCAGGATATTGGTTGATAATGGCAGCTCCGTCAACATAATCCAACTAGAGACTCTGAAGAGAATGAATGTATCTCCGATGGATATCACTTCGAAGTCCACCGTGCTTGTTGGGTTCAGTGGAGAGGCTAGGAACACAGTAGGAGAGATAAAGTTACTAGTGTATGTTGAAGGAGTCAACTTGATACAACGTTTCTGTGTAATGGATTCTCTATCCTGCTATAACATCATATTGGGAAGACCATGGATTCACGATATGAAGGCTGTGCCATCAACATATCACCAATGCATCAAGATCCCTACCCCTTGGGGAGTTGTCAAGGTTGATAGTGATCAGCAGGAGGCGAAAGAATGCTACTCATCCTCAATGAAATCCTCAACCAAGCCTAGTACAGCATAGCAATTAAAGACGCGGGCCCAGGATATCGTGGAGGATTCGGAGCAGGATGTGAAGAAAATTATCCTGGATCAGGATAATCCTGATATCTCGGTGCTCGTAGGAACCAATATCCCTCAGGATATTGAAGAGGAGTTAACTAACTATTTTGAAATGCAGGATGTCAACATTTGCATGGAAGCATGAGGATATGACAGGTATATCCAAAGACATTATCACTCACAAGCTTGGAATTGACAGATCGTTCAAGCCTGTTCAGCAAAAAAGAAGGAAATTTGCTCCTGAGCGGAATACAATTATCCAAGAGGAAGTTGAAAGATTGTTGAAGTCCAGGATAATCAGAGAAGTCAAGTTTCCAAGATGGTTAGCAAACGTAGTCGTGGTACAGAAGAAAAATGGGAAATGGAGAGTCTGTGTAGACTACACAGACTTAAATAAGGCTTGTCCTAAAGACCCGTTTCCTCTTCCTCACATTGATGCAATGGTGGATGATACTGCCGGGCATGAAATGTTGACCTTCATGGATGCATCCTCAGGATTTCAGCAGATTCAAATGGAGCCTTCTGACCAGGAGGATACTGCCTTCATGACACCAACAGGTATTTATTGTTATACGGCTATGCCTTTTGGTTTGAAAAATGCAGGTGCAACATACCAGAGATTGGTAAACATGATGTTCAAAGACAAGCTGGGGGACACCATGGAGGTATACAATGACAATATGGTGGTAAAATCAAGGAAAGCTCAGGATCACCTCCAGGATATTAAAGGAGCATTTTATATACTAGATCAATATAACATGAAGCTAAATCCTGCTAAGTGTCATTTCAGAGTGGGGGCAGGAAAATTTCTAGGATATATGGTGACCAAAAGAGGAATAGAGGTGAGCCCGGAGCAGATTAAAGCCATTTTGGATATTAAGTCACCCACAAATATGAAGGATATTCAACGATTAACAGGGCGAGTGGCAGCATTAAACAGATTTATTTCAACATCCTTAGAGAAATGCAAAGAGTTTTACGATATCCTGAAGAAGAACAAGAAATTCGAATGGGGTGAGAAGTATGAAGCAGCCCTGCAGGATTTGAAGCAATATCTTTCAACTGCACCTCTACTGATGAAGCCTGAGAATGGTGAACCACTATCCTATACCTCGCAGTATCAGGGAATGTTGTAAGTGCCGTACTTGTAAAGGATCATGAAGGTCAGCAATATCCTGTTTATTATGTTAGTAAAAGTTTGTTAAATGCTGAAACTAGGTATTCTCATTTAGAAAAATTGATACTAGCATTAGTTATGGCATCAACGAAGCTTAGACATTACTTTGAGACACATAGGATTCATGTTAAAACAAATTATCCTGTCAAAAATGTGCTTAGGAAACCAGAGATGTCAGGCAGGATGGCCAAGTGGTCAGTAAAGTTGAGTGCTTATGATTTAGTATATGAACCTAGAAATGCCATAAAGTCTCATGCTTTAGCTGACTTTGTGGCTGATTTCAGTAGTGACATTCAGGATGAGGTAGACCTAGAAGTCCAACAGTTAGGAGAATCCTCAGGATCCTGGACGTTATATACTGATGGTGCATCTAATGTAAGAGGAGTAGGATTGGGAATACTACTAAAATCGCCACAGGGGGACATATTACCCCAGGCTATTAGGTGTGAATTCCCTGCTACTAATAATGAAGCAGAGTATGAGGCTTTAATTGCAGGATTAGAGTTGGCTAAGAATATGAGTATCAAGAATTTGCAGGTATATGTTGACTCCTTGTTAATTACTAACCATTTTAATGGATCCTATGCAGTTAAGGGTGAGAAATTAATCGAATACCTCGATAATCTCAAAAAACTAGCAGGATATTTCGATGTTTTTACACTTGAACAGGTACCAAGGGAGGATAATGCTGAAGCAGATGCTTTAGCAAATCTGGGATCATCGATCAGGATACCATAAGGGACCCAAATACCAATATTACATATCTTGTATCCTGCAACGGATCCTCAGGATAAAGAAGTAGCGAGTATTCAGGATCCTGGAGCAGAATATCCTGAAAAGGATCCTAAATCCTGGACGGCTCCAATCATGAGATATCTCAAGGAAGGACATATCCCCGGAGATGAAAATCCTAAGGCATTTAGGATGAAGGTATCACGATTCACTATCATAAATAATGTTTTATACAAGAAATCTCTTGCAGGACCATATTTGAGGTGCTTGGAGGATCCTGAAGCCAAAGAAATACTTCAGGATATACATGAAGGGGATTGTGGTAACCACACTGGGGGCAGGTCATTGTTCTCGAAAGTATTAAGGACAGGATATTATTGGCCAACAATGAGGAAAGATGCTGCAGAATATGCTCGAAGGTGTGATGCATGTCAAATGCATAGTAACGTACTACATCAACCAGCTGAACCACTATATCCTGTAGCTTCCCTTGGCCATTCATGAAATGGGGGATGGATATAGCAGGGAAGTTACCAAAAGCTCCGGGAGGAAAAGTCTTTATGCTAGCAATGACGGATTATTTCTCTAAGTGGGTTGAAGCTGAAGCATTTGTTCAAGTTAGAGACCAAGAAGTAGTATCCTTCATAAAGAGGAATATCCTGACCAGGTTTAGGGTACCGGCTGAAATCATTTGTGATAATGGGTCCCGGTTTATAAGCAAGAGGACTACTGACTTTTGCAAGAGTTGGGGAATCAAAATGATCACGTCTACTCCGGTACATCCTCAAGCGAATGGACAAGCTGAATCCTCAAACAAGATAATTGTCAATAACTTAAAGAAGAGACTTGAAGCCAAAAAAGGAAGATGGGCAGAAGAACTACCC
The DNA here is from genome assembly GCA_030545235.1 of Helianthus tuberosus. NCBI lineage: Eukaryota > Viridiplantae > Streptophyta > Magnoliopsida > Asterales > Asteraceae > Helianthus > Helianthus tuberosus. The sequence continues at coordinate 144,204,762 of CM060359.1, read as the reverse complement.
TTTGTTTTGTGGGCTGATAGGACAACGATCTATTCTACAGGATCCTGAACAGAATCCTGAAGCCTTATGTCGAGATTTGGATACCATAGATGAAAAAAGAGATGCAGCAAGGCTAAGTATGGCAGCATATCAACAAAGAATATCCAGAGCATACAACAAGAATATAAGGACTAGGAGATTTCGAGTTGGTGATTGGGTGCTAAGAAAGGCTTTTCAAAATACCACTAATCCTGCCGATGGCAAGTTAGCTCCAAAATGGGAAGCACCATATGAAGTTGAGTCAGAAGCAGCGAAATGAGCATATCGACTCAAGAATATGGAAGGGGATATGCTACCGAGATCCTGGAATGAAATCCACTTAAAGCTCTATTTCAAGTAAGAATAGAATTTAATTTATATCTCAAAAGGGTATGTATTCTATCTCTTTTAAATATATTTGTTTATTATCTTGAACCCAATACTGACTTAAGCATCGAAGGGGTGTTAGCCAAGCTAACACCCACCTTAGTTTACAGTTGTTTTGCAGCATATGTTTCAGGATATAGCTCCAGGATATGCACTCAGGATAACTCGAAAGATTAGAGGATTGGCCCCCTCTCTCACGTTTAAGGGATCCTGATCCCTTCATAGGTTTAAAGGTATTCACCTTTCTTTCGAATTGGGTTTAAACACCTCGCCTGGAGCGCAAGTTATCTAGGTATAGTTCAAGGTAGCGGGACCAGTTCATGTAAAAGTGGCTGACAATTTCGTTACTGTTGGCTATATCCTGGATCCTGAAGGTATATGAGGATTGATCACCCTCTCTCACGAAAGGGTATTTTCATACTCTCTAAGGTTTAAAGGTTTTCACCTTTCTAAGATTTGGAGTTTATACACTCTCGCCTGTAGCGCATGAAATTAAGGGTTTTATCCCCAGGATATTAAGGGTTTATCCCCAGTATGCTGAGGATTCATTCTAGGATATCATGGGTTTTGCCTCGGGGTGTTCGGAATTTGTTCAAGCCAAAGTGTAAATACATTTGCATTTCTGTGTCATACACAGGGGACATACATTATACTATTCAAAGGATGGATCCAAGTTTGTAAGTATGCAATGGGGACATTCCTAAGGTGGAAGATTGGAATTGACTCTCTTAGAGTCTTTGGTATGATCTTTCCTTTTTTCAAATGACTTAAGTTTTCTAAGTTATATGACAATATCCCGATCAGGATATCTTTTAAGATACTTGTCAGGATATTTTCAGAATGTGTTCCCATAATATTCCCAAGAATGATCAAACAAAACAGTTTTCATAAGTAAAATTTGTACACTAATAACAATAATAGTAAGGCCAAAAGAGAAGTTATATTATTAACATAGCAAAGTTTGTGCTTTTGGTTTCATCTCAAACCGAGATCCATCCACCAAAAGCACAATTAGTCTTCAAACATATTTACCCAACAGTTGAAGGTTTCATCTCAAACCGAGACCCATCCACCTCCAACTATTGTATTGTTCAAAAAAGCGTGCAGAAAATGTAAATTGTTCAGGTGCAGAAAAGTAAAGTGCGGAAAAGGTAAATTGTTTTGGGGATTACAGACCAACATTCAAATTTAAAAAGGTGGGCTCCGGCCTTGGCACATATATCCATCATTGCCCACCTGAATGCCCTCACACAGCGGCATCTTCTCCAACCTTCTCTGCCTTTCCAGCTTTGGCATCTTGAGCAGCATCCTCACCAGCATCTGTCCCAGCATCCTCTCCAGCATCCTTCTTGTCTCCAGCCTTGTCTACCACCTCTGCTGTCTTAGAGGATTCCCCGGCTTCAGCAGGGAGTGCCACAGCTTTGCCTCCAAGCTCCTTCAGCTTGGCCACCCAGGATTCAACCGGCCAGGATGGGCATACAAGGCCTGTCTCCTTGGCCTCGTAGGCCATCTTGATGCAAGCTTGTAGCAGGGAGACAATAGCAGAGGCTTTGATCCCTTCCCGGAAAGAAACCATAGCCTGTTCGTGATCCTTTTGGACGGTGGCAAGTTTGAGCTCAGCATCTTGGGTGACCTTCTTCAGCATGCCCTCGTAGTGCCGGGTCTTTACTTCAGCAATGGCACCTTGGTCAGCAACGGTGCTTTCAAGCTGTTTGATCCTGGCTTCATGGAGAACAGCAGTACCACAGGCATCGTTGTACAGGTGGAGCAAATGCTGGAGGCCCTGCACATCAAGTTCAGGTATGAGTTCGAATATATTAACCAGGATATCCAATCAGGATATCCTATCAGGATATATATGCAGGATATGTATCAGGATATTACCTTGTTGAGGAAGGATGTCATTGGCTCTAAGGAGTCAGAAAAGCTGAGTTCATCGTAGGAGAACCCTTCTGGACCTGGAGCACTGATTTCAGGAGCTTTCCTCTTATTTGCTGTGGAAGCACGAGTCCTCGGATTGACCTTAGGAGCCGGGAGTGGCTTGGAGCTAGTGGCAGCAGAGGTTTCTTTCTTGACCGTGACTGGAGTGGGGTAGCTGTCAAGTTCTTCAAGATCTAAGTAGACAGGAACTTTGCTGGAGTCTGCATACAGGGAGTAAAATTTCTCCTAAGTATATCAAATAAAAACATGTATATACAGGATATTTTGCAGGATCCTTAGCAGACATGTTTGCACTGGAAAGGGGACTTGGAGATGGTGGAGATGGGTTGAAACTTCTTTCAGCCTCTGGAAGGAGTCTGATGGCGTCAATCCTTTTCTTTGAATTAGCAAGGGGAGGTGCAATCTTCCTAAAATCAGCTGCGTGCACAACAGAAAAAAGAAAGTTAATCAGTTCAGGATATGGAACAGGATAAGGCGCAGGATCATCCTTAAACCCTAAATCCTACCCTTTTTCAACCATTTCACCGGATATTCCGTTCCACCAGGGATTGAGTCTCTTTTTACAAAGAAGAACTTGGATTGCCAATTATCCTCGTTCCTGGTGGCACGAAGTATCAGCGGTCGCCGGAGGTGGAATAAAACAAAAATCTACATGATCCGTGGCATCTAAGCTTGTAAGCTAGGGGGAGATCATGAACAGAAAGATCAGAGATGTGGTTTTTCTTGATCTGATCAAGAACGGACAGAACACGCCAAAGCATTGGCATTGTTTGACTGAAAGAGATTTTTGTAATCTTCAAGAATTCGGTGATGAAGTCTGGGAAGGGGAACTGTAACCCTAAGGTGAAGGGAAAGGCACTAAAGCACAACCACTCATTGGAAACCATATCCGACCGGATTTACCGGTCGAACAGCCGGAATACCGTTCCTTTCGGAAAGATACCGGAGGATTTCAAAGCCGACAAGTGGGCACTATCAAAAGAACATATTTCTTTCTCCGGTTCTTGGAGAAGATTCTGCTGGATGAATGTGGGAGCCGAATCACCAGAACTGGATCTTGTGTGTCTCGGCATTTGATCGCCTGAATTTTTTGACCGGAAAAGGAGGATGAAGATGAAGATTAGAGAGAGAATTTTTACCTGTTTCCTTATCGATAGTGATTAAAAAAGAGATGGGGATGAGAAGATATAGGGTGTAATGAGTAAATATAGGCTGAGTAGTTGTAAACGGTCACATCATGGGTCTTATCTCTTAATTGCCTCGATCTCTGTGAAAAATGTAACCGTTAGTCCAGGATACTAAACGGTAACATTTTTGGGGACAATTGTTATGGGTGAAATTCTGAGCCCATATCCTGAGAAATATCTTGGGTTATATCTTGGTTATATGATATTTGTTCACATCCGGGATGCTGATTCAGGATATTGGTAACATCCTGAATGGTATCCTCAGGATCACTAACGGATTATGTGCAGGTACGTGGGTTAGAAGCTGGCACCGTTCACAAGGACTCATTCCGCGGAAGACTCGGTCCAAGTCGTTCAAATAAAGACGTTGAAGCCGCATTACTCGGTCTACAACGTTTACAATGGAATATTCGGAGCATCCCATATTTATAGGAATTTTCGTTTGTAATTCGTTACTATAAATGGGTGGGTATATCAGATAGAATAGGAGATCACATGAACACTCACTACAATCTTACACTTGTTCTATAGCAATTTTCACTTTCGCACAAAAGCATTGTAACACTTAGCGATCTGGTCAATATCCTGCACTGTATCCTCACGTTTAAAGCAATAAGAAGAACAAGGCAGCTGCGATTGTCAGCTCCCGAGGTTTTATGCCGGTGATCTAGATTGGTCAAGGGCTTTCCTCGTATATCTCGTGTCACCCCCTTTACTTTTTGCTCATTGTTTGATCGTAGATACAGCTCAATATCCTGAGCCGTATCCTGAATACTGTTTTTCCAAACAACTTAACCAGCATATTTTCAACACACTTTTTAGCACACTACCTCACTTAACTAATTTGATCACTAAATTGCTTCGGTAATTTTTGACCAAAACAACCGTATCATCGATGTACACCTCCATGGTGTCCCCCAGTTTGTCCTTAAACATCATGTTCACCAATCTTTGATATGTTGCACCTGCATTCTTCAGACCAAAAGGCATAGCAGTATAACAATAAATACCTGTCGGTGTCATAAAAGCAGTATCCGCCTGGTCCGAAGGTTCCATTTGTATCTGCTGGAATCCCGAGGATGCGTCCATGAAGGTTAACCTTTCATGACCAGCTGTAGCATCCGCCATTGAGTCGATATGAGGCAGAAGGAATGGGTCTTTAGGACATGCTTTGTTCAAGTCTGTGTAATCTACACAAACTCTCCATTTCCCTTTTTTCTTTTGAACCACAACTACATTTGATAGCCATTTGGGAAATTTGACTTCCCTAATCATCTTAGACTTCAATAATCTTTCCACCTCTTCCTGAATAATTGCGTTTCGTTCAGGAGCAAACTTCCTTCGTTTTTGCTGGATCGGCTTGAAAGTCCTGTCAATTCCAAGCTTGTGAGTTATAATATCCTTGGAAATACCTGTCATATCCTTATGCTTCCATGCGAATGTTGACATCCTGCATTTCAAAAAGTTAGTCAATTGATTTTTAATATCTTGAGGGATATTGGTTTCTACGAGCACCAAGATATCTGGATTATCCTCATCCAGGATAATTTTCTTAACGTCCTGCTCTGAAGCCTCCGCGATATCCTGGGCTCGCATCTTTAATTGCTATCCTGCTTTGGGATTTGTTGAGGATTTCATCAAAGAAGAATAAAACTCCTTTGCTTCTTGTTGATCACTTTCCACCTTGACAACCCCCCAAGGGGTAGGGATCTTGATACACTGGTGATAGGTTGATGGCACAGCTTTCATATCATGGATCCATGGCCTACCCAATATTATATTGTAGCAGGATAAGGAGTCCATGACACAGAAGCGTTGCATTGAGTTGACTCCTTCAACATATACTGGCTGCTTTATTTCTCCCACAGTATTCTTGGGCTCTCCACTGAACCTAACAAGTACAGTGGATTTTGAAGTGATGTCCATCAGGGAAACATTCATCCTTTTCAGCGTCTCTAGCTAAATAATGTTGACAGAGCCGCCATTATCCACCAGTATCCTGCGCACAAAGTGATTAGCAACATATAAAGTTATTACCAAACCATCGTGATGGGGATCATGGACAGTATCCCTGTCATCAATGTCAAACGTTATCACTTTATCGGTTGTGAGGGTTGTCATCCTGGTTGGCTTATCTCCCCATTCTGCCTTAGCCTCCTTTGCATGTCTTTTTGCTGCAGAATAAGAGGTTCCACCGATGTCGGATCCTCCTGAAATAAAGTTAATTATTTTGGCATCCGCAGGAGGTGATGCCGCTCGTTCAGGATCCTTCTCAGTATCCCCAGAAGATCCTTCAGATACCCTTTGCTCAGCATATAGCTTATTTCTTTCCTCAGTTCTATGCAATCTTCCGTAACATGTCCAAAATCTTCATGGAAGGCACACCACTTGGATTATCCTTCCAATCAGCTTTTTGTTGGTTCTTCCTAGGCCACCTTGCTTTGTCTCCTAAACCCTGCATAGCATACATTAGTTCAGGTATATTAACAGAAAAACAATATTCTGACAATTTAGGATACTACTCTGGATCCTCGTCTTCAACAGCATTCACTTTCTTGCTGTCATTCCTGCCATATGGCTTAGAGCGATGTGATTTGTATGAGGATTCTGACTTACTGTTAGTTGATTCATAAGTTGAGGATGAATTCATCCTCTCTTGCATCTTTTTATCATCTTCCAGTCGAATGTATCTCAAGGCCCTATTTCGAGCCTCATCCAGGTTCCTGCAAGGATTCATTACAAGATCCTGATAAAACTGGGAATCCTTTTGCAACCCCATTTTGAATGCCTGCACAGCTGTTGCAACATCAAGATGTGGGATATCCAGGGATTCCCTGCTAAACTTGTTCACATAATCCCTTAAGGATTCCTGAGGCCCTTGAGTTATCCTGTAGAGATCACTGGTTAGTTTCTCAAAACTTCGACTGCAAGAAAATTGACTGTTAAATAAATTGACTAAGTGAGCAAATGATGTAATTGAGTGAGGTGGAACGTTGAGGAGCCATTTTAAGGCTGATCCTGTCAGAGTAGAGCCAAAACCCTTGCAGAGGCATGCTTCCTTGAGATCCAGAGGGATAGGGTTAATTTCCATCCTTTCCCTATACTGAGCAATATGCTCTTCAGGATCCGTGGTTCCGTCATAGAGCTTCATGTTGGGGGTTTGAAATCTTTTCAGGATTTCAGCATCACAAATAGGATATGCAAAGCGGGATATCCTGTGGTTGTCCTGGGACACTTCTGGAATTGGCTGGACCACTCCAGGTACACTGGATATCCTATCCTTTAATTTCTGAAGCTCCCTAGAAAATGCTGATGTCATACCTGCATCCTGCAAAGATCCAATACCATTAGTAGCAAGAGTATTAGTATTAGTATTATTAGACACGTTACCAGTCTGAGGATTCTGACCATATCCTGGAGCATATCCTGAACTTCTCACAGTTGACACCCTAAACGAAAAGGGTATCTCAGGAGTATGACTCTGGGAATGACAATATTGACCCTGTTGTCCTCAGTATATACTGCCGAACTGAAGTTCAAAGTTCTGGGCTGCAAGGGAGTGACAGTATCCTCAGCGGGCCTACTTGAGCTGGATTTCAAGAGTTGTATCTCTCTTATCAGCATTTGGTTGGTCTCCTGCTGTTGCTTCATCTGATCCTGTATACTACCAAACAAAGTTAGAATTTCATCATTAGAAGCCAAAATAGGAGTTCCCCCTGAGACAGCAGTTCCTTAAACATTCTGAGTGGGGATAATATCCCGAGCCACATGAGTTTCAGTCCTTCTTGGAAGATCCTGAGGCTGTGAAGAGGCTTGCGTCCTCGGAGGTGGTGGAAGCACCGAACCAATTGTTGCAGAGGTTGTAGCAGACATGGTAGAAGAGCTCATGTAAGATCTTGAGGCCATTGAAAATAGTGTAGCAAAAAGTTTTGAAAACAGAAAACCAAGTAATGATTTTATGAAAGCTTTTAGTAGAAATAGCACCACTTGCCCCGCGGTGGGCGCCAAATTGTTTTGGTTAAAAATTACCTAAGTAATTAAGTGATCAAATTAGTTAAGTGAGGTAGTGTGCTAATAGTATTCGTGGAAAATATGCTGATCAAGTTGTTAATAAAAAACAATTTTCAGGATATAGCTCAGGATATCGAGCTATATGTAAAATCAAACAATGAGCAAAAAAGGCAAAGGGTGACACGGGATGTACGAGGAAAGCCCTTGATCAATCTAGATCGCCAGCACAAAACCTCTGGAGCTGACAATCGAAGCTGCCTTGTTCTTCTTATTACTTCAAATATCAGGATACAGTGCAGGATATGATGCAGATCAACTAAGTGTTACAATGAGATTCGAGTACAAGTGTTAGTGTTTGAGAGTGATTGCAGCTAGTAGAAAGCAAAAGTGTGTGAAAAGATTATGTGTGTTCTATCTGATCCGATCATTCCTATATATAGCAAAAAGGAAATAACAAACTAGCCTATAAAACCGGGATGCTGCGAATATTCCCTTCTTAAACGTTGTAGACCACTTCCTCCGGCTTCAACGTGCCTTTTTTAACTGATTAGTCCAAGTCTTTGGGAGAACTGGTCCACTCGAACGTTATAAGCTGGCCTTGTTAATCTGCACGTGAACTAATTAGTTATTATCAGGATACTGCATCAGTATGTTACCAATATCCTGATCCAGTATCTTGATCACAATCAAAAGTAATAGAGTCAGAATATTATCCAGGATATATGTTCAGAAAACCACCCATAACACATAGCATGGGGATTCCGGATTTCTTTCAGCTGAGACAGCAGGGTAGCTCGGCTGGTGCAGGAGAGAGGTTTGATCCGGTTCCCCCGTTTTATGTGTTTGGAGAGGGTGGTTCTGGAGCAGGTGGACGAGAGAGTGGCAGTGAGGAGACTGCGAGCGAGCATGATGATTAGTGTGGGGATGATGAGGACGCAGTAGCACTGATTGACTATATCTTTTGTTTTTTTATGCTGTTTTCATTCTCATATTTTAGTCTGTACTGATATACTTAAAACAGGTTGGTAGGGATGTTGGGTTGGTTGATATACATTGTTGGATAATTGTGTTTGGAATTGATGCTTATGATGATATATATATTATGATCTTTTGGTAGTTTGTTTATGATGTTGATAGGTTGATGTTTATGCCGCTTTCGTTCGCGTGTCCGAGATTAGGAGTTGTTTGCTGAGCGCGTTTCGAATTGGAGGGCTTATGTTGAAACGACTGGCACTTTGACAGTCTCACATATTTAGCTAAGTCGTTTCCCTTGTATTCTTTTATTTATTTATTTCGTTTTTGGTTTTTATTTTAGGTAGTTAGTGAGTCCTATTTCCGTTCTTGCATTAGGGACAATTCAATCTTTAAGTGTGGGGATGGGATACATGTAAATAGTAGTATTCGAGTCATAAATATGAAAAATACAAAAAAAAAAATTGAAAATTTAAAAATCAAAAAAATTTGAAAAATCAGAAAATGTCTTTCGAATAAAGAATTTGCAAAAAATTAATACGGAAAATGATAGAAAAGATGGATTTTTATTCGGGTCCAAATAATAGTAATAAGAGATTAAATAAGTCGAGCTTGTGTCTAATTAGGGATATGTGAATAGGCCTGGGTTTGGTTTTTGGTCCCTTTGATTTAATATACCTTAATTGTCGGTCTACTAGTGGGTTTTTTATCTGGGAAATATGGGAAATTGAAACCACCAATAAGAGTATAAAGAATGCCGTTATAAGACAAAACCGTTAGAATTTTTAATCATGAAAAAGAAAAAAAGGGAAAAATAGAAAAAATGAGCTAGAAACTGAATGAAAGTAGCGCAGGCCTATGTAATCTTGGTTGGGGATAGTGACTTTACAACCGGAATACCTCTAGGATGTGTGAAATCGAAATTGCAATAAAAATTACCGAAGCCTATGTAATCCGAGTTGGGGATAGCGACTCTATAGCCGAAATGCCTCTGGGTTAGGTAAAGCAACGTCTACGCTCATTAAAAGAAAAGAAAAAAAAATGAAAAGAAAGAAAAAAGGATGAAACATGAATAAAAATTGATTTTAAATTCTCTTGGTTTTGATATAAGACGGTTAGGAATTGGTCCAGTGATCGTTCCTTTTGTTATATAAGCTTGAGGCGGGATTAGGTGGACCGTAGCTTCTAGTGTGAGACCCTAGGTAGATTGACCGCACTTAAACTAAAATCACATGATAAGGGCTTAAGACCGGATTTGGGTTTAAAGGAACAATTATATTCGCAATCGCGGCTAACGCAAGCTTTGATTTTAACAAAATATAAATAAGTTTTTGACCCGAGTATCTATTCATCTCTGATTCTGTTGCATTATTCTTTTTCGAGGATGAAAAAAGAGTAAGTGTGGGGATATTTGATGTATTGCAAAATACATCTCTTATTCGTGTAAAGTTTGTATAGTTTTCCTTTATTTTTAGTTTTGTTTTATTTAGAATTTCGTTACTTTGATCAAGTCTTATGTTTCCAGGTCTTCGGTTCTAAAAATGTCGAAAAATGAAGTGTTATAGGCTGGGAAACGAGTTGGAAAGAGTTAGAATAATTTTTGGAGATTTTGGGAGGTTGAAGCTGATGAAAAAACGAATCATTCTGTGAAAAACAACTCGTGGCGTCGCGCGACAAGGAACCACCTGATCCGTCGCGCCCCGCTAGCAATTTAATATTATTATTTGATCACATTACGCCGTAGCGTCGCGCGACCATGAAGCACTATACCCGTCGCGCGACTCGATGGGTGGTCTGGGCGGCAATCCTTTATTTGTTGATCAGGGTTTCATATAAAAAGTCACTTAATCATCCACAAAACCCTAATTACGAACTCAAGAACCCATAGGCGATTTTCAGAGCAGATTTTACGTAATTCGAAGCATTTTGGCACACGAGAATCATCCGGTTGAAGCTTGGAGCATAGGAAGAAGATCATTCGGGTCTTATCTCATGGTTTTCATTATTTTCTTGTTTTCGATACTTTAATGATGAATTCTTGTTTTGAACTTTGTGTTTTGATTTTAGATATAATATTTTCCGGCTAAAACCTTTGTTACTACCTAGGTTAGATGATAGTTTAATGAAGTTTGGATTTTTAACGGTTTTCTATTGTTTGTGTATCGATTGATCTTTGAAAGTAAATGATTCTAGAACCTCTAATTTGGTGCATATGCGTATATAGATTTAATTGTTGATTATTTGCTGGTTCACATAAATTTTGGTGGATAATTTCACATAATGAATTTGTGTTGATGGTTTGTATCTTTGCGGTTCGGGTAATCTTTGGGTAAATCGGCCGATAGCCTTAGAAACTGTAATTAAAATACAATTAGAACTAAGTATTCAGCTTAACTTGTTGCTGAGAGGCTAGAGTTTGTTAGTAGGTCTCGGTACGATATATAGCTAAGATAGGTTTTGAGAGAAGTCGATCTTAGTTCGCTAATCACACCTGTGTCTATTAAACCAAGTTAGAATCTAGAATTGCCCTAGACTTTCGCGCTGAGAGGTAGATTGTCGTATTAGGGCACTTTTAAAGACGTTAGAGGACTGAGAGGAAGTCTAACAACCGGTGTTCACAACAGCCTTGTAGGATCTCACAGGTTTCTTCCTGAGAAGGGTCGAGAGGTCTTAGTAGAGATACCTTAGGGTTTAGTACCTTAAGATCCCGGTTCCATACCACAGTAGTACCTTTGGAAATCCATTCCTAGTTAAACTGGATTCAAGCCTTGGTAGTCATTAATCTCTATTGAATTAAACCTTAGTTCTTATTCGCGTCGTAGTCTAGCTTTATTTTAATTTCAATTTTAGGATTTTAGTAAACCCCCCTGTTAGGGATGGATTTTCTATAACTAAGGATCACGGATCCTCAAGTGCAGCCAGGATCACGGATCCTCAGTTCTCTTTGAATTAAGGATCCTCAGAAGACGTTGCAGGTTTAAGGATCCAGGATCCTCATTATTATACTTCTACTGACAGTTGTTTCCACCATGTTTGAATTCGTTTTATAGGAGTATTCGAATGGGACTTGGTCTTGCCGAGATTCTAGGGGAATATGCTCCATTATTCTGCACCTGAATGGCTAGTATGACCATTATGGAAGTCGTGGGAAAATAGCATGATTTGCGGATTGTTAGTTAGTTAGATTATTTCCATTTTTATAAGGGGATAACAAGCTTGAATAGTTAGAACAGTTAGCAACACACACACACACTCTCGAGAACTCTCTGCAACTTATTGGCGATTACACACTTTTTGCACACTAGTGATCCTTGTAACAAGCTTGTTATCATCCCGATTTGTAACCTTTACTTGTTTAATATTGTTGGTGATCGGTAGTTTCCATCACCCGAGGTTTTTTTTGTTCCGGAGATCATACATTGATCAAGGGCTTTTTCCTCGTATAAATCCTCGTGTCCAACATTCATTTCATACATACATTGTTCATATATTTGTTCATTCATTCAAGCATCACACCTCACAAAATCGGATTTGGTTGTATTATCCTTGTGTGATTTTTGACTAAAATAGTTTGGCGCCCACCGTGGGGCAATTGGTGCTTCATATCTGAGAAATTTCGTTCATTTCTATCATTTCGGTTTACCACCTTCAACCACATGGCTTCTCAAGCGAAGAACACTTCAAGCTCCATGCCGGTAGTCACTTCTTCACAGTGTATTCCGCCTCTGCCTCCAGCACCATTTAGATCCCAGAAGAATGCTGAGAATGCTGCGAAGAAACAAACCGCGTTTACTTAAAACCGCCAACTTCTACTGTTTCTTCTAGCCCTACTAACAATTATCTTTATTCTTTGATTTTGCAGATGATGGATTACATGCAGCAGCAGGACAAAACCAATGACAGGATCCTTCGAGAGATTGATGACATCAAGAAATTGAAGAGATCAGCGAAGGATCACTCCCCTTTGATGCCGAGATCACTGAATTTCGACACTCTAGTCATAACTGTCCAGCACTCTACAGCTCCAGATGTCCAGTACCAGGGTGGATCATTGGGAATGCATTCTGGATCATCGGCAATGACTCAGGCTCAAGGATCCTACTTTTAGCCTACAGGATCCTCTCTTCAGCCTCAAGGATCCTCCTTCCAGCATCAAGGATCCTTCACTAGCTCAGGAGGATACATGGGGACGCATACGGTTCAAGGATCCTTGTCTCAGGGTCAAGGATCCTCATCTCAGGCTCATGGATCCATGGATTATCCTCCAAGACCCCCAACTTCGGTGCCTCAAGGATCCAACATCTTTCAGGATCAGGGATCCTTAAGAAGTGCAGAACCCAGAAGTTTAGAGATTCATTTGGGAGACTTCATAGCTATGCAAACTATCGCTTCATCTGATCCCTCAATCATACCAGAATCTCGCCAATATGGATTCACATCTAGAACTCCAAACCTGAATCCTTTAGGAGGTAACACTTTGACTAACTCTTATAATGCTAACCATGGCTTTGTGTAGGATACAAGTATTAACCAAGCTATGGCCAGAGAGTTACAAAAGCTCAAGGATATGATTTCCAGTGTTCCAGGAGTGGTTAAGCCCATTCCTGAAATTCCAGATGGGAGTCACAAGATATCTTGTTTTGCACCACCTATTTGTGATGCAGAAATACCGAAGAGGTTTCAAATACCAACCATGAAGCTATATGATGGCTCAACGGATCCAGGAGAGCATATAGCTCAATACAGAGAAAGGATGGAGATCAATCCCATTCCTGAGAGGTTAAAAGAAGCATGTCTATGCAAGGGTTTCGGATCCACACTGACAGGATCAACTCTTAAATGGCTGCTAAGTCTTCCCCCTTACTCTATTACTTCATTAGCTAATCTAGTTAATTTGTTCAATAGCCAATTCTCATGCAGTAGGAAATTTGAACGTTTAACTAGTGATCTATATAGGATAACACAAGGTCAAAATGAATCACTTAGAGATTATATCACTAAATTCAGTAAAGAATCCTTAGATATTCCTAATTTGGATATTGTTACGGCTGTAGAAGCCTTCAAAATGGGTTTACTTAGGGATTCATTGTTCTATGATGATCTTGTCATGACCCCTTGCAGGAATCTTGATGAAGTAAGAACCAGGGCCCTTAGATTCATCTGGTTAGAGGAGGATAAAAGGATCCAAGAGAGACTGGCAGGATCCTCAAAGCAGGAAAAGCAAGGATCCTACTTCAGGAACAACAAGTCCAAGTCATACAACTAGTCAGATAATCAGAACATGCATGCCATGGAGCAAGAAGAGGATGATGAGGATTATCCTCCCATTTCTGAATATTGCTTTTCTGTTGATAATAATGAACTAATCCTTGCAATACAGAATTTAGGTGAAAAAGCAAGATGGCCAAGAAAGAGTGATAAGCCAGCTGCAACAAGGACAAATCCAAATGGTGTGCATATCATGAAGATTTTGGTCATCTCACTGAAGAATGTATTGCACTCAGAAAAGGGATTGGTTACTTGTTAAGCAAAGGGCATTTGAAGGAGCTGCAGGGAAGAAAAAAGTCAAGGATCCAGGATCCTAAAAAGGTTCCAGAAAGAGCTCCTGCTCCTCCTGTTGATGCACAAATTATCAACTTCATATCTAGTGGATCAGACATATGTGGCACTTCCTTTTCAGCAGCCAAGAGGCATGCCAAGGAGACCAAGATGGATAATGGGGATAGACCCATCCGAACCTCTACTGTTACACAGGAGAAAGTTATTACCTTTGATGAGGATGATCGTGTGGATGTTCAGGATCCTCATCATGATGGTCTCGTTATTACATTGTTTATATCTAATCATTTTGTTCGCAGGATCCTGATAGATGGAGGAAGCTCTGTAAACATCATTCAGCTTGATGTCCTCAAGAAGATGAACATCCCTGAATCAGAAATTGTCCCAAGATCTTCGGTTCTTGTAGGATTCAGTGGGGAAACCAAGAACACGTTGGGGGACATCAAGCTTCCCATTTATATAAAGGGACTTAGTTCTTTTAAAAAATTTGTGTTATAGATTGCTTATCCTGTTGCAACGTTATCCTTGGCAGGCCATGGATACATGACATGAAAGCAGTCCCATCTACATATCATCAAAAGGATACAGCCTTTATGACCCCAACTAGTATCTATTGTTATATTGCTATGCCATTTGGACTAAGAAATGCAGGCGCTACCTATCAAAGGCTAGTCAATATGATGTTCAAGGAACAAATTGGACACACTATGGAAGTCTGTATAGATGACATGGTGGTTAAGTCCAAGAGAGCTGAGGATCACCTTAGAGACTTAGAGGAAGCATTTGATATCCTTGACAAATTTAATATGAAATTGAATCCTTCCAAGTGTCATTTTGGTGTTAAAGCAGGCAAGTTTTTAGGCTACATGGTGACGAAAAGAGGCATCGAGGCAAGTCCAGAGCAAATCAAGGCGATTGTGAATATTAAATCTCATGCCAATGCCAAGGATGTGCAAAGATTGACAGGGAGGATCTCAGCCTTGAACAGGCTTATCTCAAAGTCATCAGAGAAGTGCAAGGAATTCTATGACATTCTAAGAAAGAACAAGAAATTTGAGTGGACTGAAAAGCATGAGAATGCTCCCAAAGCCTTTAAGGATTACCTATCCTCAGCTCCTGCCTTGATGAAACCAGAAAAAGGGGATATATTATCCTTATATTTGGCAGTCTCTTCTAAAGCAGTAAGTGCAGTCCTTGTTAAGGATCACGAAGGTACACAACATCTTGTATATTATGTAATTAAAAGTTTGCTTGATGCTGAATCCAGGTATTCACATTTAGAAAAACTTATCCTTGCTTTGACTATGGCATCTACTAAATCACGTCATTTTTTTGAAACTCATGCTATCATTCTTAAGACTAACTTTCCAATTAAGAATGTTCTCATGAAACCTGAAATGTCAGGAAGGATGGCCAAATGGGCAGTGAAGCTTAGTGCTTATGATATAAAGTATGAACCAAGAACTGCCATTAAATCCCAAGCCTTAGCTGACTTTGTGGCAGATTTCAGTAGTTATCTACAAAGGGAAGCTGAGTTAGAAGTCCAGCAGCTTGAAGAGACCAAGGATCCTTGGATACTCTTCACAGATGGAGCCTCTAATGTCAAGGGAACTGGACTTAGAGTACTACTAAAATCGCCACAGGGGGACATAATACCCACTCAATAGCTTGTGAGTTGCAAAACTACTAATAATGAGGCTGAATATGAGGCCTTGATAGCTGGTTTGCAAATTGCCAAGCACATGAGGATCAGGTATCTTGAGATACGTACATGTGGATTCATTGTTAATTACTAACCACTGTAATGGATCTTATGCGGTTAAAGGTGAAAGACTGATCAAATATCTTGAGATAGTCAAGGAATTGGCACATTCTTTTGCTTCTTTTAGTTTGACAGAGGTACCAATAGAAGAAAATGTAGAAGCTGATGCATTGGCCAACCTTGGATCATCCTTGAAGATTCTAGTGGATATTAAAGTTCCCATTATCCTTATTTTGGTTCCTGCTATTGAGGATCACGTAGCTATGGAGATAGGAGAGGATTCTGCAATCATACCTAGTGATGATGCGCAATCTCATTCAGGATCCTGGATCCTTCCGATCATGAGATATATACAACATGGAGAGATTCCTATAGGAGAAAACCCCAGAGCTTTCAAAGTCAAGGTATCTCAATTTACAATATTAAATAACATGTTATATAAACGATCTCTTGCAGGTTTATATCTAAGGTGCATTGAGGATCCTGAAATTCAAGAAGTTCTAAAGGATTTCATGAAGGAGATTGTGGAAACCACACTGGGGGCAGAGCATTGTTCTCAAGGATCCTTAGGACATGATACTATTGGCCTACTATGAAGAAGGATGCTGTGGATTATGCAAAGAAATGTGATGCTTGCCAGAGACATAGCAATATCCTTCATCAACCAGCAGAGCTCCTGCATCCTATATCCTCTTCTTGGCCATTCATGAGATGGGGAATGGATATAGTTGGCAAATTTCCCAAAGCACCAGGAGGAAAAGTATTTATGCTTACCATGATTGATTACTTTTCCAAGTGAATAGAAGCTGAAGCCTTTGCCCAAGTCAGAGAAAAAGAAGTGATATCCTTTATTAAAAGAAATATTATTACCATATTTGGTATCCCTTCTGAAATTGTTTATGATAATGGATCCCAATTTATTGGGAGTAGAACTACTAACTTTTGTGATAGCTGAGGGATTAAGATGATAACATCAACACCGGTCCACCCATAAGCTAATGGTCAAGCAGAATCATCCAACAAGATCATCATTAACAACTTGAAGAAGAAGCTTGGATCTAAGAAAGGAAAATGGGCAGAAGAGCTACCTTATGTGCTATGGGCTGATAGGACAACTCCCAAGAATGCTACTGGCCAGACTCCATTTTCCTTAGTGTTTGGAGCAGAATCAGTGAACCCTACAGAAATGGTGGTTCCTACTGCTAGAACAAGCATCCGTGATCCTGAAGGAATTGCTAAAAACTTGGTTCAAGACTTGGATACCGTAGAAGAACTCAGGGATTTGGCAAGGATAAGATTGGCTAGTTATCAACAAAGAATGACTGGAGCTTATAACAAGAATGTCAGGATCAGAAAGTTTCAAGTTGGTGATATGGTGTTAAGGAAGACATTCCAAAATACTACAAATCCTGCTGATGGCAAGTTAGCACCAAAGTGGGAAGGCCCTATCTTATTGTATCTGAGGCAGGAAAGGGGGCATATCAATTATTAACAATGGAAGGTGATT
Organism: Helianthus tuberosus; assembly: GCA_030545235.1. Taxonomy (NCBI): domain Eukaryota; kingdom Viridiplantae; phylum Streptophyta; class Magnoliopsida; order Asterales; family Asteraceae; genus Helianthus; species Helianthus tuberosus. The sequence continues at coordinate 144,187,418 of CM060359.1, read as the reverse complement.
TGCTACCAAGAGCTTGGAATGCTGTCCACTTGAAGAAATACTTCATGTAAGAAGGATCCGGGATCCTTGGCCATCTTCATATTTGGTATACATTAAGGATCCTTAGAGGATATATGATCCTCAGTCTGGTAATGATCTGATTCTTGTTTATTTAACCCTTTAATTTATTTTATTACAAGGAGATGGATCCAGGATCCTTTACCCTTTTTTACTAAGTTCTGAGTTTTGAAGAAGGTTGATGCATCCTTGACAAAGGATCAAGTATCCACAGAAGTCTCCTAAGTTTTATGGGCTTGTCCCCAGTTCTTTGGGTTTATCCCCAGTTTTGGGCTTGTCCCTAGTTTAAGGTATCCAATACCTTCGCCAGTAGTGCACGATCATTCTACCATCATTCTTTCGGGCCACCACAACCAGACGAGCCCCAACATTCGCATCATTCGCAGCATTCGCTGCACTCTCACCATTCCCACCACTCTTCTCACCACTCTTCAGATCATTCTGCTTCTCACCACTCCAACTCACAGGGTTATTTTGACCCGGATGAATATATCAATTCACCAGCGGGATTCAACCCGTTGGGCCCTGAAGACCACTTCTCACAAGATATGGATTTGGATGAAGATCCAAATCCATAAATGCCACCTTCTGGGACGCCCACGTATCCCACAGACATCTCAAGCGGTTCTTCCTTTGCGGGATCTCCATATCAAGTTCCCGATGAATATAAAGAATGGTGGGGGCAGTGGAAATTTGCAAACACCCCTTCATACCACAACACCCCACCACAACCACCATTAGAGGAGCCGCACTTCCAAGCGGTGACACCGCCGCCACTACCAGCAGAGGAACTGTCACACCCCGATTTTCGGTTTCTTCGGAAGCATATGGCGAGGTGTGACGAGAGCGGCAATCGTTACAATCAATCGAGTAAACAACATATTTGAAACATAAAAGATGTTCATCCATACATTTGATTCGAAACCATAATTTACATTACATATGTCTTGTTTGAAACTTGAAACAACAACACCTTTAACTACATCATTCAAAGTTCAAAACATAACAACCGAAAACGGATGACATCACAAAAGCTTGCGTTCTTGATAACCACTTGAACATATTTTTCCAAAGCCGTCCACTAATCTCCTGTAATACATGTTAATTTTGAAAACGTCAACAAAAGTTGAGTGAATTCATGTTATTTTGTCTTCGCATCAAATGAGTCTCCAAAACATTTGAAGTAATAAAATTCGTTTTTGTATAGTATGATAAAAAAAATTGTATGATCATTAGTGTGTTGCAAGGACACTAATATGTATGCCGAATAGGAGGCAACCAAACCTTGACAATTTATCATGTGTGTCAACGACACTAGTTTGGACACAAAGGCACTCTTGACGATCGTGGTTATCGTTCTCGTTAAGAGTGGGGCTTGCCAAAACCCAAATAGATCTATCCGTTTGTTCCTCGGTACTTGTTTATTCATTAATGGCCTCTTTATTTTAAACACCTATCCGCATGTGATCAAAATAGTTTTATCGTATTATCATACTATTTGTAACATGTATACATCCCCGAAGTTTAAATCTATAAACATTCAAAGTAAAAGGGGAAAACATAAACTCACATATTTGCGTTCCGTGCAAATCTCTATTCGATTCCTTGTTCGCGGTTCGTTTCTCGACCTACAAGTGTTCTAATCTAGTTAGACACTTAGGTTTGTTTTTGTGTATCGTACAAATATTCTATCTTGTATTTTGTTTTTGTGTTTTCGTATATATATAACTTCCTTGTATATATATTTATTTTATTTTATTTGTGCTTGAATGGGCTTAAATAATGTTTTAGAATATAAGTCCATTTTTTGGGTATTTGATGCTTATGGGCCTAGCCCAAATAACTTTGTTTAAAAAATGGGTCAAGCCCAAATTAATTTGTAGGAGTAGGCCTTAGCCCAAAACATTTTATAAAAGTAGGCTTAGCCCAATTTAGTTTATAGTTGTGGACTTAGCCCAAATAACTTGTGTAAGAATGGGCCTAGCCCAAATTATTTTCTAAAAATATATCTAGTCCATAAAAATTTGTAAATATTGGGTCTTTAGCCCAAGTATTTTTGTAAAGTGGGCTTTAGCCCAAATTTGACTAAAAATATATTTTTTGTTCATTGTTTTGTTAAAGTGGGCCTAGCCCAAATTTTGTTTATGAGAAATGGGCATTAGCCCAATTTTTAATTTATGGACCACTTTTTAAACTACATAATTTTGGGCTAGTAAAATAATGATAATAGTAATACTTGCATTTTTTTTTATAAAAATCTAATCTTTATAAAAATCATTACGTATGCCATAGTTGAACATTTTAGTGCATAAACTTGTGTGACGGTTCGTATTTTATTCTAGTCATTTACTACTTGTCGGTTTTATTTATTCGTATCGTTTGTCCCGTTTGTGTCATCCGTTACGTTTTACCATTTGCTTTGTTTGTGCCATTTTAGTTTGTCCATATAGTCCATTAGTGTCCGAATTTGTCCAATTGTGTTTTCGTGTCCAAGGATGGACATTTTATTTCGTTTTTCAAGTTCATATATATATATATATATATATATATATATATATATATATATATATATATATATATATTTGGTAATTTTTGTGGATGTGTAACAATTTTGCATTTGTTCCTACTAGAACTAACATATGATGTACACATCAAAATATATAAACTTATGATACTTGATGAATACTTTTTGTAAGTACACATTTTATCCAAAAATATATACTTGTCATTTTTATTTAGAAATCTTTTTATAAAACATGGATTTATGACTTTGTCCAAAAATTGTTTAACCATGTTTAAAGACCTCAAATAATAATTTTAGTCACAAACTTCTTTGTTTACCAACTTTTAATGCATCACAAAATTTATAAAAAATTTGCCATAGTTTTGTTTGAAATATGGATTTTTCCCCAAGTTTATACAAAACTTGTTTTCAAATTATTTCAACACAAAACATTATCAAGTATCAATATCTATCAAAATTTGTCAACAAAAGTAGCATGAACATGAAATTGTTCTTAACTTTCCTAAAAAGGAAACTTTATTCCTTATTTTCGCCAAAAATTTGTAGAACGAAATTTTATGAAAAATTCTTGTTTTAGATGTCTTACAAGGTCATTTGAAGCATAAATATGTATTCAAAACGTTTACTACCATCATATTTCTTGATTTTGATCCTTTCCAGAAATGGAAACTTTATTCAAGAAATATTTCAAAATTTTATTTTTCTTGGTTTTAAATGTTTTCTTACATTTTACTAGCATGCATGTTCATAAAAACTCATGTTCATCCCTTTGTTGATGAATCTTGGTTGATCCTACATGCATGTATGTAGATCATATTTTTGAGTAGAAATAACCAAGATTCATGTTTATTAGACTAGATTTCTCCAAGTTCATCTCTTAATCATAGAAAAATCATGTCTAAAAATAATGATTTTTAGTTGTTTCTTGTTATTTTTCATATGGGTTTATGATGAACTTGTAAAAGAAATCAAGAATAAAAATAAGGTTATTATAGTGTTCTTACAATTTTGCAAGGAAATAAAGATGAAGATTTGAAAATGTTGATGATTTAGAGCTTCAAGTTCCACCAAAGAAGCCTCCTAATAGCTTTCCTAGTCTCCTAAGTATTTTGGTTCATCCATAAACCTCCATTTTTGCAAGAACTCTTGAGTTTGAGATTTGAAATGAAGTTGGTGTGAGGGGGGTTTGGTTTACACGATTTTGGAGAGAGAGAGAGAAGAAGAAGTTGGGTGGTTTGATGGTTTTTAGAAAATGGTTTAAGTGATGGAGTGTAAAAGATATCAAAATCTTGGAAATAGGACACTAATTATTCATTTAAGACATCCAACACAACAAAAGACATGAGTAAGCTCAAATGGGGACCCACATTCAACGAAATTCAGCCAAAAGAAAAGGAATTTGCTGAATTTTTTTTATAAAAATATGTTTTAAACTAGAAGCTTTAAGCATTTTAAGAACTTGGACATTAATATCTACAAGGTTTTAAGCTCTAATATTTTAAAGTAGTGTGACACTAGGTAAAACTAGTTCACCAAAATTTTTAGTTTGTAATTCGGGTGAAAAAGCCGATTCGGGTCCTATACCGGGTTAAATACTGACACCGTGTTTCGTTTGGATAAATACATAAGAAAAATTATTTTTGCACCTGATTTATTATCCAAATAATTAATCCAACTTTATAGACAAAAAATTTTATTATTTTTGACACGGTTCCGGTACCGGCTTTGCTGACTGGCAGTTTGCTGAACTAGCCGTACGGCTTAACGCTATAAGATTCGATTGCCGATTTTTGTGTCGTTTTTAATACCCATTATATTATTTATGTCAAATAATATTTATTTTTGGGTTTTCGGGCAGTTACTGTTTCGTTCGGCGGAATGCTGTACACTCCCGCAGGATTGCTGTATTTTTCTACGGACTTGGACGGTTTGGTTTTTAGTTAGAATTTTGTAAATAATAAGGCACATATTATCTTTGGACAAAGATTTTTATAGAATATTTGTGTAGATATAATTGTATGTCTTGTTTTCATTGTGTCAAACTGTACCGCGACTAGTACTGACAAGTATCGTTTATTCGCATTCCTATTGTTAGTCTAGGATATTGTTTCTGATCGTAATGGATTCGTTATCATACTTCACTATGATTTTTGAAATTCCTAGACTTCTAAGACTTTAATTAATTAAAATCAAGTCGTACACGCGAAAATAAAAATTGAAATAGTTGTTCTGGTTGTACGGAATTACCGGAATTTTGCCGATTGTCACATTCTCCCCCTGTTCAAGGAAATTTCGTCCCGAAATTTTAAGCTGCGTCTTTTCTTTGTTGGGACTTTCTTAAACAAATGAGGGTACTTCTTTTTTATTTCATCTTTTCGTTCCCATGTGAAATCGGGTCCTCGTTTCGAGTTCCATCGGACTTTGATTAGTTTGATACGACTTCTCCTCGTTTTGTGAATCTTTGAATCTATAATCTCGACAGGTTCTTCGATGAAATGGAGTTTGTCGTTTACATGTATTTCGTCAGGAGGAATAATAAGTGATTCATCCGTAAGACACTTTTTCAAATTCGACACATGAAAAGTGTCGTGAACGTTACTGAGTGTTTCAGGCAGTTTTAACTTGTAGGCGACGTTTCCAATCTTTTCCAAGATTTCGTAAGGTACTATGTATCTCGGGCTAAACTTCCCTTGCTTACCGAATCTAGCTACGCCTTTCCATGGCAAGACTTTTAACAACATCTTGTCTCCAACCTCAAAAGACAACGGTTTGCGACGTTTGTCCGCGTAGCTTTTCTGTCTGTCTCGAGCTGCCTTGATACGGTCTCGAATTTTGAATATTTTATCGGTAGTTTCTTGAACTAACTCAGGACCTAACAGTTGTTTGTCGCCTAGTTCTGCCCAACATAGCGGAGATCGACACTTACGGCCATACAACCCTTCGAATGGTGCGGCTTTAATACTCGTGTGATAACTGTTATTGTATGAGAACTCCACTAGAGGCAAGTGAGTATCCCAATTTCCACCTAAATCCATCACACAAGCACGCAACATATCTTCTAAAGTTTGAATTGTGCGTTCACTTTGGCCGTCAGTTTGGGGATGAAAGGTCGTGCTCAAATTTAATTGGGATCCAAAGGCCTTTTGAAATGACTGCCAAATCCTTGATATAAAACGACCGTCTCGGTCAGAGATTATCGACAAAGGTACACCATGTCTTGCTACAATTTCTCTGAGATAGATTTTAGCTAACTTCTCAGTACTATCTTTCTCACGGATAGGCAAGAAGTGAGCTGACTTGTTTAATCGGTCAACGATTACCCAAATCATGTCGTGACCATGAGAAGTTCTGGGTAATTTAGTTACGAAATCCATAGAAATATGTTCCCATTTCTAATTAGGGATTTCGGGTTGTTGTAGCAAACCAGAAGGTTTTTGGTACTCGGCCTTAATTTTAGCACATGTTAGACATTTTCCAACATATGTCGCAATATCACCTTTGATATTAGGCCACCAATAAAATTCCTTGAGATCATGAAACATCTTATCTGTTCCAGTATGTATCGAATATTTGGATTTATGAGCCTCGTCAAGTATTAGGCCTCGAAGACCACCAAAATGAGGAATCCAAATTCTATTCATGAAATATAAGGCTCCGTTCTCTTTCGACTCAAATTGTTTTTCCATACCTCTAAGCATTTCTGCTTTAAAGTTTTCTTCCTTCAATGCTTCTTGCTGAGCATCGCGAATTCGAGAGGTAAGGTTGTTATGAATTGTGAGCCTTAAAGATCGCACACGCAAACGTTTAACTCGCTCTTTTCGACTTAGTGCATCCGCGACAACGTTCGCTTTGCCCAGATGATATTTGATCTCGCAGTCGTAGTTATTCAACAATCCGACCCATCGTCTTTGGCGCATATTTAACTCTTTCTGGTTAAATATATGTTGAAGACTCTTGTGATCTGTGAATATCGTGCATTTGGTACCAAAGATAATGACGCCAAATTTTTAGTGCAAATACCACTGCACCTAACTCTAGGTCATGCGTGGTATAGTTCCTTTTGTGTATCTTTAATTGGCGTGATGCGTATGCAATAACCTTCTCCCTTTGCATTAACATGCATCCTAACCCTTGTCGTGAGGCGTCACAATAGACTATGAAATCATCCGTACCATCCTGAAGTGACAGAATTGGAGCATTACAGAGTTTGTCTTTAAGCAGTTGAAAAGCTGCTTCTTGTTTCTCTCCCCATTCAAATTTCTTATCTTTTTGAGTGATTGAAGTGAGTGATTGAGCAATCTTTGAAAAGTTCTCAATGAACCTTCGATAATAACCGGCCAATCCTAGGAATTGACGTATTTCAGTCGGTGTCTTTGGTGCACTCCAATTCTTTATGGCCTCAATTTTTGTTGGATCAACGTGTATGCCTTTCTTGTTGACTACGTGTCCGAGAAATTGAACTTCGCGAAGCCAAAATTCGCATTTGGAAAATTTCACATACAGTTTCTCCTTTTTCAACAACTCAAGGATAGTTCTAAGATGGTGCTCGTGTACACTCTTGTTTCGTGAATATATCAATATATCATTGATGAACACTATCATGAATTTGTCAAGGTAAGGCTTGCACACGCGGTTCATTAAGTCCATGAAGACCGCTGGTGCATTTGTTAAACCAAACGGCATAACAAGGAACTCGTAATGACCGGTGCGAGTTCGGAATGCCGTTTTTGGAACACTTTCTTCTTGAACTCTGAGTTGATGGTATCCTGATCTCAAATTGATCTTCGAATAATAGCTCGATCCTTGGAGTTGATCGAATAGATCGTCAATCCTCGGTAGTGGATACCGATTCTTGATTGTGAGTTTATTCAACTCCCGATAATCTATGCACATCCTAAAACTTCCGTCTTTCTTTTTCACGAACAGCACTGGAGCTCCCCAAGGTGAGTGGCTTGGTCTGATGAAACCCTTATCCAACAACTCTTGAAGTTGTGTGGATAATTCTTGCATTTCTGGAGGAGCTAATCGGTATGGAGACCTTGCCACAGGTGCGGCACCTGGAATTAAGTCTATTTGGAATTCGACTTGTTGTTGTGGAGGTATTCCCGGCAAGTCTTCTGGAAAGACTTCAGGGAATTCCTTCACAACCGGGATATCCTCTAGTTTTAGCTCCTTGACCTTCTTGTCAACAATCTGCGCTAAGAATGCTAAACATCCTTTTCGTAGGCACTTTCGGGTTTTCATACAGGAAATAATTCGTAATGGCATTTCGTTTTTCTCACCGTGAACAAGAAGTGTTTCGTTATTAGGAAGGGGAATTCGAATGATCTTGTCGTAACATACAACTTCAGCTTGGTTGGTGGATAGCCAATCTATTCCAACTACGATATCAAAACTACCTAGTTGAACGGGCATTAGGTAAATTTTGAATTTTTGTCCTCCTAACTCTAAAGAGCATCCTTTAATAATTCTATCGGTTTCAATCACTTTTCCATTTGCTAATTCGATAGTAAATGGAACATCTAGTTTAGTTGACTTTAGTCCAAGCATATCTTTAAATTCTAAAGATATAAAACTAAAATCTGCACCGGTATCAAATAAAATAGAAGCGAAATGATCGTTGACAGGAAACGTACCGGTGATTACGTTGGGATCCTGTCGCGCTTCTTTGGCTCCAACCACAAAGGCTCGCCTGCGGCCTTTGATTTCTTTAGGACAGTCTTTCTTGAAGTGTCCCATATCACCGCAATTGAAACAACCTTGGTTTTGTCCTCGTTCATTGTCGTTTCTGTTGCCTCCTTCTTTCTTAACTACCTTGTTATTACCCCAGCATTTTTCCGTGCGGTGCCCCATCTTTCCGCACTTGTCACACTTGATATTTCAGCAACTACCTGTGTGACGAAACCCGCATCTGTTGCACTTTGGTGCATTCCCCGCATATCCTTTCGATTCTGTTTCTGTTGCTGCTACGAATGCCTTCCCCGACCTCTTTAGGGGGTTCTCCTTTTTCTTATTACCCGATTGAGATCCTTTCTTGAATTGTGAGAACTTCCGCTTATTGTCATGTGAAGCGGATTCTCCTTGTTTTTCCTTTGCTTTCTCAGTACCCTTCTTGTCAAACTTATTCATCCTCTTCGCTTCTTCGGTTAGACTAACAGAAATCGTGATGGCTTCAGTGACCGTGGTAGGATGTGAAGACGTGACCATACTCCGGATCTGGGGTGCCAATCCCCAAATATACCTCTCAACTCGTTTAAATTCCAGAGTTACCATATACAGAACTACTCGTGAAAGGTCATGGAATCGTTGTGTATACCTGTAAATATCTGGTCCGTCCATTATTAGATTCCAAAACTTTGTTTCTAACATTTGTAACTCCGCCCTCGAACAGTATTTCTCCCTCATCATCTCCTTCAGTCTATCCCACGTAATGGCATACGCGGCTGCATCTCCCAAAATTTGTACTTGTAGATTCCACCAAGAGAAGGCTTCAGCCATGAACATACCCGAGACATATAACATAGTCTGATTAGGGGTACAGTTGCTCATGCGAATGACGGAATCCATTTTCTCCGTCCAACGGACGAATGCTACGGCACCACCCGTGCCGTCAAAATTCAAGGGTTTGCAATCAAGGAATTGCTTATACGTGCACCCTGAAATGTTGGTTCTCAAATTGTCAAAAATATATATTTTGCAAATAAATATTAATGAGAATTCCTTTGAAAGGTTAAGAGTAACCAACCGTTAGCAGGATTTTGGGCTACTGGTGGAGGTTGAACTCTCGGCCCATCATTTCGATTACCACGGTTTGCCTCATGTTGTGCAATCGCATCCGCGATGCGTTGGTTTAGTAAGGCATCAAGCTCAGCTTGAGTCGTGGGTAAAGGATTTTGAACATCACGTATATTCCTCCTTCTTAGCGCCATGAATCTTCATATGTAAATCATATAGAAGAATTTAGATCAATATTTAAAATAAATGTTGTCGTTCATGGGCTTAAAATAGAATGTAACACATCACCACAACACATACATACATCAAAATGGGATAAATCGATCATATCTCGCACAAAAACATCCATACCAAAATCATCAACATAAAAACAAATCCAACAACAACAACGCATAAAAGAAGAGATACCACATACATATATATATAGATGTCAACTTGTTACAAAATGTTTGTGAAGAAACAAAATATAGTTAGGAGTTACATTACTCCAAAATTCATGTCATAAACAAAATACAACTACAAAATAGATTTTTCTTCACATGGTTCTTCATCGTCTTCAAGTTGATTTTATATATATCTTCAAAAATTCTCTTCTATTAGTCTTCCAACCTGCTAAGGGTACCTACCTCCTAATGCGACCACATACCAAGACTAGAGTGGGGGTGGGGGTGTAGATGCATCAATGACCCCTCGGACATAAGCCATATCCTCCTTTAAAGCGCTAACGCGCCCCTCAATAGACGGAGGTGGGGCATGGTGTGAAGGAAACAACGGTGCTGGTGGAGATGGTGGTGGAGGTGATGTCGGTAACGGTGGTGGTGGAGGAGGGGATGATGTCGGTAGTGGTGGCAAAGGGGAGGATGATGGTGCGGCATTCGCAGGTGCTCGAGAAGCACACGGTTGTGCACTAAGCTCATCCAAGCGACGGAAAACTATGCCGAGCTGAATCTCGACAAATGTGAGCCTGAACTCATCAGTGGACGAAGGCAAGTGACTCAGATGATATTGGTCAAGGGGACTCATGACCAGTGGGGGATATGCATGAAGATCTGCAAAGTATGGAGACGGGTATGTAACCGTACTATGCATCGAAGTAGGGACATGATAAGGATCTCCAAACAAAAGAACTGAAGCATGCGAAGAATACCCCGCCATAGGGTAGCTAGGAGTAGTGTAGGACGGCCCGGCAGCATACGGGTCGAAATCAGAATTAACTGTGGATGTGACAGGAGTAGCAAAAGATCCGAACGGCGGATAAGGAGGTAAATGCGCATCTGGCATAGTCGCACCACTTAACGAGTAGTGAGCTGGTCCAGTAACAGGAGGGATGATCGGATGGATATCTAGGAGTGTAGTGGGCAAAACGGGATCAACATGTAATGGTAACGCCTCCGTAGGCGGGGGTAACACTGTGTCGGGCGAGTGAAGTGGAGATGGTGTCAAAGGTGTAGCAGGGGATGAAGATGAAATATCAATGGTGGTAGCATCGGGATGAGAAACCTCAAGAATAGCAATATCAAAATCAATACCGATGCCTAAGTCATCATGAAGGTGCTCGACCTGAATAACGGGGATGACAATGTCCTCAGCATCGTCATCTAACATAGGATCAACAACAGGAGGGACATCATCGCAGCCCTCGGGGCCTACAACATCGAGTGGAATCAGAAGAAACACAACAACATGCTCACCCTTGGGGTAACCATATATAATCATGTCATGAAAGTGAGGGATAGCAAGCACATCATCCACCGGTGGGATGTCGGCTGGATCAGGATCAGGAAGGGCGAATGGCTGGAAATCAATGTCCATCCACTCGTCATCAGAAACCTCGTCATCAGAAACGAGTATAACAGGTGGGGCATGATCGTCTAATGGTATGTAGTCGGCATCAGAGGCATGACCCGCTGAATCTGTGTTTGAACTGGATGACATGTTCCTGGCAAAATAATCCGTACAACGTATACATGTGAACAACTTATAAATAATAGATTTTTGGGCAATTGTACTTTTGTTTTCAACATTGTTTATATCGTTCATTGTTTCAAGTTCGACTTATTGTTATCGTGTCTAAACCCCATAGACTTGTACCAAATAAACTAGTCTTTGGTATTATTGTTTCGAACTATCGTTTAATACTATTACATAGTATCCATGCATTTTTGTTTTGTATTAGTGGACGCTTTGTAAAAATATAATGTAGAACGCTTGTTGTAAAGAACATCGTTTTGAAATTGTAGACCAGACTCAAAAAGAATCTTAGTTCACTACAATTGATGCTCTAATACCAGGTCTGTCACACCCTGATTTTCGGTTTGTGCGGAAGCGTATGGCAAGGTGTGACGAGAGCGGCAATCGTTACAATCCATCGAGTAAACAACATATTTGAAACATAAAAGATGTTCATCCATACATTTGATTCGAAACCATAATTTACATTACATATGTCTTGCTTGAAACTTGAATCAACGACACCTTTAACTACATTATTCAAAGTTCAAAACATAACAACCGAAAACGGATGACATCACAAAAGCTTGCGTTCTTGATAACCACTTGAACATATTTTTCCAAAGCCGTCCACTAATCTCCTGTAATACATGTTAATTTTGAAAACGTCAACAAAAGTTGAGTGAATTCATGTTATTTTGTCTTCACATCAAATGAGTCTCCAAAACATTTGAAGTAATAAAATTCGTTTTTGTATAGTATGATAAAAAAATGGTATGATCATTAGTGTGTTGCAAGGACACTAATATGTATGCCAAATAGGAGGCAACCAAACCTTGACAATTTATCGTGTGTGTCAACGACACTAGTTTGGACACAAAGGCACTCTTGGCGATCGTGGTTATCATTGTCGTTAAGAGTGGGGCTTGTCAAAACCCAAATAGATCTATCCGTTTGTTCCTCGGTACTTGTTTATTCATTAATGGCCGCTTTATTTTAAACACCTATCCGCATGTGATCAAAATAGTTTTATCATATTATCATACTATTTGTAACATGTATACATCCCCGAAGTTTAAATCTATAAACATTCAAAGTAAAAGGGGAAAACATAAACTCACAGATTTGCGTTCCGTGCAAATCTCTATTCGATTCCTTGTTCGCGGTTCGTTTTTCGACCTACAAGTGTTCTAATCTAGTTAGACACTTAGGTTTGTTTTTGTGTATCGTACAAATATTCTATCTTGTATTTTGTTTTTGTGTTTTCGTATATATATATATAACTTCCTTGTATATATATATTTATTTTATTTTATTTGTGCTTGAATGGGCTTAAATTATGTTTTAGAATTTAAGTTCATTTTTTGGGTATTTGATGCTTATGGGCCTAGCCCAAATAACTTTGTTTAAAAATGGGTCAAGCCCAAATTAATTTGTAGGAGTAGGCCTTAGCCCAAAACATTTTATAAAAGTAGGCCTAGCCCAATTTAGTTTATAGTTGTGGACTTGGCCCAAATAACTTTGTAAGAATGGGCCTAGCCCAAATTGTTTTCTAAAAATATATCTAGTCCATAAAAATTTGTAAATATTGGGTCTTTAGCCCAAGTATTTTTGTAAAGTGGGCTTTAGCCCAAATTTGACTAAAAATATATTTTTAGTCCATTGTTTTGTAAAGGTGGGCCTAGCCCAAATTTTGTTTATGAGAAATGGGCATTAGCCCAATTTTTAATTTATGGACCACTTTTTAAACTACATAATTTTGGGCTAGTAAAATAATGATAATAGTAATACTTGTATTTTTTTTTTTTATAAAAATCATTACTTATGCCATAGTTGAACATTTTAGTGCATAAACTTGTGTGACGGTTCGTATTTTATTCTAGTCGTTTACTACTTGTCGGTTTTATTTATTCGTATCGTTTGTCCCGTTTGTGTCGTCCGTTACGTTTTACCATTTGCTTTGTTTGTGCCATTTTAGTTATCCAAAAGTCCATATAGTCCATTAGTGTCCGAATTTGTCCAATTGTGTTTTCGTGTTCAAGAATGGACATTTTTTTCGTTTTTCAAGTTCATATATATATATTTTTGGTAATTTTTGTGGATGTGTAACAATTTTGCATTTGTTCCTACTAGAACTAACATATGATGTACACATCAAAATACATAAACTTATGATACTTGATAAATACTTTTTGTAAGTACACATTTTATCCAAAAATATATACTTGTCATTTTTATTTAGAAATCTTTTTGTAAAACAGGGATTTATGACTTTGTCCAAAAATTGTTTAACCATGTTTAAAGACCTCAAATAATAATTTTAGTCACAACTTCTTTGTTTACCAACTTTTAATGCATCACAAAATTTATAAAAATTTTGCCATAGTTTTCTTTGAAATATGGATTTTTCCCCAAGTTTATACAAAACTTGTTTTCAAATTATTTCAATACAAAACATTATCAAGTATCAATATCTATCAAAATTTGTCAACAAAAGTAGCATGACCATGAGATTTTTCAAAACTTTCCTAAAAAGGAAACTTTATTCCTTATTTTCGCCAAAAATTTGTAGAACGAAATTTTATGAAAAATTCTTGTTTTAGATGTCTTACAAGGTCATTTGAAGCATAAATATGTATTCAAAACGTTTACTACCATCATATTTCTTGATTTTGATCCTTTCCAGAAATGGAAACTTTATTCAAGAAATATTTCAAAAATTTATTTTTCTTGGTTTTAAATGTTTTCTTACATTTTACTAGCATGCATGTTCATAAAAACTCATGTTCATCCCTTTGTTGATGAATCTTGGTTGATCCTACATGCATGTATGTAGATCATATTTTTGAGTAGAAATAACCAAGATTCAAGTTTATTAGAGTAGAATTTCTCCAAGTTCATCTCTTAATCATAGAAAAATCATGTCTAAAATAATGATTTTTAGTTGTTTCTTGATATTTTTCATATGGGTTTATGATGAACTTGTAAAAGAAATCAAGAATAAAAATAAGGTTAGTATAGTGTTCTTACAATTTTGCAAGGAAATAAAGATGAAGATTAGAAAATGTTGATGATTTAGAGCTTCAAGTTCCACCAAAGAAGGCTCCTAATAGCTTTCCTAGTCTCCTAAGTATTTTGGTTCATCCATAAACCTCCATTTTTGCAAGAACTCTTGAGTTTGAGATTTGAAATGAAGTTGGTGTGAGGGGGGTTTGGTTTACACGATTTTGGAGAGAGAGAGAGAAGAAGAAGTTGGGTGGTTTGATGGTTTTTAGAAAATGGTTTAAGTGATGGAGTGTAAAAGATATCAAAATCTTGGAAATAGGACACTAATTATTCATTTAAGACATCCAACACAACAAAAGACATGAGTAAGCTCAAATGGGGACCCACATTCAACGAAATTCAGCCAAAAGAAAAGGAATTTGCTGAATTTTTTTTATAAAAATATGTTTTAAACTAGAAGCTTTAAGCATTTTAAGAACTTGGACATTTTATATAAAAATATCTACAAGGTTTTAAGATCTAATATTTTAAAGTAGTGTGACACTAGGTAAAACTAGTTCATCAAAATTTTTAGTTTGTAATTCGGGTGAAAAAGTCGGTCCGGGTCTTGTACCAGGTTAAATACTGACACCGTGTTTCGTTTGGATAAATACATAAGAAAAATTATTTTTGCACCTGATTTATTATCCAAATATTTAATCCAACTTTTTAGACTAAAAATTTTATTATTTTTGACACGGTTCCGGTACCGGCTTTGCTGACTGGCAGTTTGCTGAACTAGCCGTACGGCTTAACGCAATAAGATTCGATTGCGGATTTTTGTGTCGTTTTTAATACCCATTATATTATTTATGTCAAAAAATATTTATTTTTGGGTTTTCGGGCAGTTACTGTTTCGTTCGGCGGAATGCTGTACACTCCCGCAGGATTGCTGTATTTTTCTGCGGACTTGGGCGGTTTGGTTTTTAGTTAGAATTTTGTAAATAATAAGGCACATATTATCTTTGGACAAAGATTTTTATAGAATATGTGTAGATATAATTGTATGTCTTGTTTTCATTGTGTCAGACTGTACCGCGACTAGTACTGACAAGTATCGTTTATTCGCGTTCCTATTGTTAGTCTAGGATATTGTTTCTAATCGTAACGGATTCGTTATCATACTTCACTATGATTTTTGAAATTCCTAGACTTCTAAGACTTTAATTAATTAAAATCAAGTCATAGACGCGAAAATAAAAATTGAAATAGTTGTTCTGGTTGTACGAAATTACCGGAATTTTGCCGATTGTCACAGGAACCACCTCTGCCACCTCCCGAACCACCAAGCTGGAGGAGAAATGAACGCATGTCCGTGCGAGGGGGACCAAGGTTTAGCTCCCCTCAAGCTTCTTGCAACTACCCTCCGATTCTAGAAGATCCACAAATGGTTGGACCTTCACATGCTGTGCCGGAAATTGATATCACACCGGCCACCTTTGCACCACCGCCACCTCCAATGGGTTTTGAAAACCCAATTCCTACCTACCCAGATCCGACTGGGTATAACACGTTCAAGCCACAAGCTCCTACCGGGTATAATTATCAACCTCCTGCTTGCGACCCACACGTTGAAGCAGTCAACTATAATGCCCTCTATCCTTCGCCGTTTCCACATGCATACCCAACTAGGTATCCTGTTCAAGGGTATCAATACCCTCCACCTCAGCCACAACCACAACCTCAACCTCCACCACTACAACAACAACAACAACAAGAAATCTTGCAAAGGGTGCAAGAAGTGGAACGTAGGGTGAATAGAGGTGAAAGGAACACCAATAAGTTCTTTAAAGGTCTCCTAAAACTTATTAAGGGAAAGAAGCATGACGGTTGAAGACCTTTATTTTATTTTATTTTGTATTTGTTATTTAAATTAAGTCCCTACGTGGACATTTCTTTTTAGTATCAGTCCCTACGAGGACTTGTTTCTTTTTAGTCCCTGCGAGGACTTGTTTCTTTTTAGTCCCTGCGTGGACAATTTATTTCAAAGACCCGTTTAGGGCATGTTTTGTAATCCTTAGTACTATTAATGAAGTTTTTCTTTTCTTTTGAAACTCATACATATGTATTTCATTACGTCAAATAATCATTTAAATTTTAATTGATCTGCTTAGAAATTTCAAAAGATTTTCATAAAGGTATAACCTAGCTAAAATATCAATGGCTATGATGGTATAACCCTCTTAAGACAAATAACTCCTTGTTAACATCCAAAACATGTTAACACTCCTGGCAGTGTGGCTTGAGAAACCACACCAGCTTCCAAAGTACTTGGATTCTTCCAAATTCTTACATAGACTAAATAATTAATGTGAATCATGGCTAACATCGTCAAATATGATATCTATACCAAAACATCCATTAGAGATGTTATTAGTTCTGCCTACGGGCCAATTTATATTGGTTTTTATGACAACGATAGTTATAACCTATAACTCTTTGTATAAAAGGCGATGAACTATGTTCAACCCTTAAAAACTTCGATCTAGAAAGATCATAATCATAATTCAAAATTGTCCAAGTGACAAGGCCTTTTGTGCCATCTAAATGTCCTTCGAGACCAGCCTTTATGATGTATAAAAATGTCTATACGACTTGACAGCTGTGACGTATGTCCCCTGTCTAATATATGTAAAGGATTATATCCTGATTAAACGCCTTTGATGGTTCATTGTAACCTAGGCAAGTTATGATCAAATGATTTCAAATACACTTCCCTCAAAAATATTAAACTTATTGGCCTATATGGTTTATTTTGTACCATGACTATTCAGTCATCAAATATGATGGTTCGATATTGGATAACTAAACAAATTATTATTACTTGAAATATAGCATTCAAATCTGCACCATGGCTGGCTCCGATGAAGCTCACAGTCACCCAGTTGATGGGAATAATAATACAAGATTGAATGTTACTGGCACTGAACTGCAAGCCATAATAAACACAGCGGTTACTAAAGCTATGAACAAGGTACTTAAAGAGTCAAGTGATGCTCATTCAAAAACTTATTCTAAGTCCCTCTCGAAACCTCAAACGTCAAGGAAGGATGAATCTGAGCATTCATCCAATCAGAAAAGCGAACCTCACAAACAGATTGTGTTTGATCAATCTCCCCGGTATAACAAGGGATGTACTTACAAATATTTTATCTCTTGTAAACCAAGAGATTTCACTAGGGAAAAATGAGCCATTGATTGTATGAAATGGCTTGATGAGATGGAGACAGTTGTTGATATAAGTGGGTATGCCAAGTAGGATATTGTTAAGTTTGTATCCCAATCTTTTAAGGGCGACACCCTGACATGGTGGAAAGCTCTAGTGTAATCCACGGGAAAAATTCCTCTGTATAACCTCACTTGGGTTAAGTTTGTTTAGCTTGTAAAAGATACGTATTGTCCACAACATGAAGTGGAAAAGGTGGAGACTGATTTCCTGACCTTGGTCATGAAAGATCTGGACTGTGGATCGTATGTTACCAGTTTTAACTCAATGTCCAGACTTGTTCCATACCTGGTCACTCCAGAGCCTAAGCGCATTGTGCGCTTCATTGGTGGTTTAGCCCCTGAAATCAAGGGGAATGTCAAGGCTTCAAATCCTACCACTTATAGGTCGGTTGTAGACCTATCTTTGTCTCTTACTCTTGATGTTATAAGGAGTAAGTCTAGGAGGGCTATGGAGGAAGGGAAGAGAAAGAGATAGGATGATCAGTCCCACCAGTCAAACAAGAAGAAAAAGGGAAACTCTGGGTTTAATAAAAATCAGTCTGGTAACAAACCCCGGTGCAAGAATGTGATAAAAGGCACTTCGGAAAATGCACCCTAGACCCACAGACCAAGCCCTATGGGATCTGTAAGAAGAAAGGGCACAAGTCTTTGGAGTGCCGGAATTTGAAGGATGCAACCTGCTATGGTTGCAACGAAAAAGGGCACATTAAGACAAACTGCCCAAAGAACACCAAGAAGCCTAATGAGGCAAAGAAGTCGAATGCTAGGGTGTTTCAGATGAACGCCAAGGGGGCAGTGAAGGATGACAAAGTTATAACAGGTACCTTCCTCATAAATGATATTTATGCTAGACTTTTATTCGATTCAGGTGCAGATAAGTCTTTTGTAGACCTTAAGTTTAGTAAATTGTTGATCTGCCTATTAAAACTCTAGACATTAAATATGAGGTAGAACTCGATGATGGAACCTTAGAAACCGATTCGACTCTTCTTGATGGAGGCTTTATATCCATTATGAATCATTCAATTCCGCTATCTCTTTTACCAATGAAATTGGCTGGGTTGGATGTAGTTTTAGGCATGGATTGGTTGTCATGTAACCAAGCCCAAATTACCTGCGATAAGAAACTAGTCAATATCAAAACCACATCTGGTGAGTCGATCACCATCCACGGAGATACGCACTATGGATTGCCCGATAGTGTATCTATACAAAGGTATCCAAGTGGTTAAAGAGCGGATGTGTCATCTACATGGCACAGGTGACATTAGATGATCCGAAACCCATGATAGAAGACATTCCAATCATTTCTGAGTACCCGGGTGTCTTCCCTGATGAACTACCTGGATTACCCCCTAAGAGGCAAGTGGATTTTAGGATCGACATCATGCCTGGAGCAGCACCGATTGCACGAGCTCCTTACCCCTTAGCACAAACCGAAATGAAAGAGCTGAGAACCCAATTGGATGAACTTCTGGAAAAGGGTTTTATACAACACAGCTCGTCACCTTGGGGAGCACCTATTCTGTTTGTTAAAAAGAAGGATGGTTCAATGTGTCTGTGCATTAATTAACGCGAGCTAAACAAAGTAACAATCAAGAACCATTATCCATGCCCAGGATCAACGATCTATTTGATCAACTACAAGGGGCAAACTACTTTTCAAAGATTGATCTAAGGTCGGGATATCATCAACTCAAAGTTAGAACTGAAGATGTACCTAAAACCACGTTTAGAATGAGGTGTGGCCACTATGAGTTCTTAGTGATGCGTTTCGGGCTCACCAATGCACCTGCAACATTTATGGACCTCATGAATCGAGTTTGCAAGCCGTACCTAGATAAGTTTGTCATTAACTTTATAGATGGCATACTTATCTATTCTCGTAATCAAGCTGATCACGAGAAACACCTTCGGTGCATCCTAGGACTGCTACAATAGAAGAAGCTTTACGCTAAATTCTCCAAATGCGAATTCTTACTTCGCGAACTCCAATTCCTTGGACATGTTGTAAGCAAGCATGGTATCCAAGTGGATCCCGCTAAAATAGAAGTAATCATGAACTGGGAAGCACCTAAGACACCTATTGAGATTCGCAGCTTCTTGGGATTAGCAGGATATTACAGAAGGTTCATCGAGAACTTCTCAAGGATAGCTGCACCTCTAACTACCTTGACCCGCAAGAATGTAAAATTTGATTGGGGTCCTAAACAGCATGAGTCTTTCGAAATCCTCAAGCAGAAGTTGAGTAACGCTCAAGTAAAAACCTTGCCAGAAGGTATAGACGAGTCTGTTGTCTACTGTGATGCTTCGCACACTGGCATGAGATGTGTGCTTATGCTAAGAGGAAAAGTGATTGCCTACGCATCACGACAACTGAAAGTGCACGAAAAGAATTACACCACCCACGATCTGGAATTGGGTGCCATTGTATTTGCACTTAAGTTATGGATGCATTATTTATATGGAACTAAATGTGTGATATACTCATATCACAAAAGTTTCCAACACCTTATTTAACCAAAAAGATCTTAATATGAGACAACGTCGTTGGATGGACACTTTAAATGACTACGATTGTGAGATTCACTACCATCCTGGCAAAGCGAATGTAGTCGCTGATGCATTAAGCCGAAAGGAAAGGGTCAAACTATACGGATTAATGCTAAGAGTATCAAACTTAAGAACAGCTTGAATGAAAGGCTGCTAGCTGTTCAGAAAGAAGCTGTATTGGAAGCTAACCTTCCAGGTGAGAAATTAGATGCAACTATCGATCAGTTGTCGCCTGGGAATGATGGAATTCTCAGACTAAATGGTAGAATCTGGGTCCCTATCCATGGAGGACTTAGAGATATAATTTTCCAGGAAGCTCATAACTCCAGGAACTCAGTTCACCTTGGGGGTGACAAAATGTATCAAGATTTAAAGGCTAACTATTGGTGGATGGGTTTAAAGAAATCCACAGCCACACACGTAGCTAAATGTGTGACGTGCGCTCAGATTAAAGCCGAACATCAAAAACCATCAGGATTACTACAACAATTAGAACTTCCCACATGGAAATGGGAAATGGTAACCATGGATTTTATCACCAAGTTACCAAAGACAAGGCATGGAAATGATACTATATGGGTCATAGTTGATAGACTGACTAAGTCAGCTCATTCCTTACCCATCATGGAGACTCATAGTTCCGATAAGCTAGCTCAGTTATATGTGGATGAGATTGTGTCTCTCCACAGAGTGCCAGTATCTATTGTATCCGATAGAGATACTAGATACACTTCTCATTTCTGGAAAAGTTTCCAACAATCATTAGGCACTCGTTTGAATTTCAGTACTGCTTACCATCCTCAAACGGATGGGCAAAGTGAGCGTACAATTCAAACATTAGAAGATATGCTTCGCGCATGTGTCATTGATCTAGGTGGTAGTTGGGATGACCACCTTCCCTTAATTGAAATCTCCTACAATAATAGTTATCATACCAGCATTCAGGCTGCGCCTTTCGAGGCTTTATATGTAAGAAAATGTAGGATGCCCGTCTGTTGGGCAGAAGTCGGAGAAGCTCAATTATCAGGAACTGAGATGCTCCTTGAAACAACGAACAAGATTGTCCACATTCGTGATCACCTTAAGCTTGCCAGAGACAGGCAGAAAAGCTATGCGGATAAGAGGCGCAAACCTCTAAAGTTTGAATTAGGAGACAAAGTCCTACTGAAGGTATCACCCTGGAAAGGTGTGATGCATTTTGGCAAGAAGGGCAAACTAAGCACAAGGTATATTTGACCATTCGAAATCATCAAATGTGTCGGGAGTGAAGCTTATAAGCTGAACTTGCCTGAGGAGCTTAGTGGAATACACAATGTGTTCCACATCTGTAACTTAAAGAAGTGTCTAGCTGATGAATCGCTAGCAATGTCTCATAAAGATGTACAGATAGATGAAAGCCTGAGGTTTGTTGAAAGACCTATATCCATCATGGATCGACGGGTTAAAAAGCTCCGAAGAAGGCATGTACCGATTGTGAAAGTAACATGGGATGCCCGTAGAGGCCCTGAGTATACGTGGGAGGTTGAGTCCACTATGCGATAAAAGTACCCTCACTTATTTCAGTAAATCTCGAGGTCGAGATTTGTTTTAAGGGGGTGAGATAACACCTTGTAAAATCGTGTCCAATTATGTAAAGACACGTGTCCAAAACCCTAAACATGTAAAAGTTTGAGTTAGAAGGACTAAAGTTGACAAACAGTGAAAAGATGTATGCGGAGGGACTAAAAGTATCAACATGCTAAACTTATGCCTCTGATTGACTTTACACAATGTTCGTATTCTCAAAACGAGTAAATTGTTGGACATAAGAAGCCGTTTGTGAAATAAATTGACAGTTACAAGAAAAAGGGGTTAAACGTGTCAACATGTTAATTCTTACCTCTGAGTGACCTTTTAACGAACCCAGGGCTTCGTAATGTTCAATTATACTCCCGAAAATATGTGATAATAAATACACAAGGTTTCGGTATCGTTATGTGAAAATTGTGAGAGATTTCAAGAAAAAGGGTTAAAAGTGTCAACAAGTGAAACTATTGTCTTCGGGTGACCTTTAACCGAACAAAAGCCTAACGGTGTTTATTTAAACCCTCAAGATCCCTAAAAAACAAACTTTAGGGGCCAAGAATGCCAAAAATGAAACATATATAAAGTTATAAAGGACCAGGGATTGAAACTGCCAAGTGAGAAACTTGTTTTACCTGTTCGAAGGAGAGTCGCGGCCCGCGTAAACTTCCCCTTATCTCTTTCACTGCCCGCGAGAGACTGCCCAGTAACGAAAATGTGGACAGCTAAATGTTTCAGACTTGCAGCACACACAAACCGACATTGCATGCCTAAAACTCGAAGCCAGGGGTCATTTAATGGTATTTACTGACACTAAGACACTTGGAATGATTTGGGAATGATCAAAAACACCTGGATTGATCCCTGAACTTCATGAATTAGTATAAATAGGTGCCTTAACGCTTCACTTAAACTTGCACCATTCAAAATCATCTCTTCTCTCTCTCTCTCTCTCTGAGGTTCCTAATAAAAAAGGAAGCTCTTTCTAGTTTAATCTTCTATCTAGGACCCTTTGTAAGTGTCCTTAGGCACTCTAGTTTGGTTTTTATGTGTTTAAAGACCGAAAGTCAAAGTTTCCGCAAAACGGCTTTGACCTTTGGTTTAGACCTAAACGGTCCAACCATTGTTCGAGGCGAATATGGTTGCGTGATCGTAATTAGGTAGGTGTTAATCCATCAAAAGGGCACCTCCTAATTACCATGTTTACTGAGTTAATTGTCGGGTCAAAGTAATTAAATAAAAAGTCAAACTAATCAGAATTTTAAGCTCAGTTCGCAACCAAAAGTTGTCAAAGCTTGACTTTTGCTTTGACTTTTAGTTCTAACCCAAAATAGCTTAATTCCTTTATACATTAAGGTTCCATTGTGACCATATGAGGTTCCGAGGTTATATTACATGGTCACTTAGTAATCTGAATTATATGCATGTTTCCGATATTATGCTTAATATTGACTAGTATGCCCTTTGGTCTAAAAATGATGTTTTTTAATATAAATAAACATGCAAACGGATTAGGTACTGATTAGTAAGCATATTTAAAATATTTTGACACTTACATTCTGGTCATAAACTGATGTTATGCAAATGATCGAAAATCATGCTTTTATGAAGACTAAAATGCCCTTTGGTACATAAAACAAGCTTTAAACATAATATTTGGATAAAACTCTTTATCTAATATTGTGATATCATTTTTAGGAATTATTAGGATGTTGGGTCAGATTATATACTGACCTTAACCTTGGGTTCTTGCATAAAGTCTATAAATGACGATAACATCCTTTTCACAAATAAAATGAGTTTTACATATAATTAACATGCAAAACCTTTTGCTACTGATGTGTTATGAAAAATAAAATATGTTTCCCATTCAAAGCTGGTCAAAATCTCAGAATCACTTAAACTTTGGAATTATCGTCAAATATCAATTTTTACGCTAATTAGGTGCATAGTATGGTTTAAAACAATATTTAGCAACCAAGACTTGTTAGCTACTGATTTTATAAATGATTTTAAATATTTTTACAGTAGGTATAAGTCTTTACCTCTGAATCTATAACACCTCGAAATTTCATGTCCTATAATGTATTGACACGTGTCATAAGCTTGAACGTGTGAAAGAATACTCTAGAGGGACTAAAGTTGACAAATAAAGAAACTATGTGAATATAAGGGTTCAAAATGTCAACACTGGATAGATATACTTTACAATAACCCTACATGATGTTCATACCCGTAAACGAATAAATCATGGATCATACGAAGCTAATTGTGAAAGAAAGTGAGAGATTACAAACTACAGGGGTTAAATGTGTCGACATGTTTAAAGTATACCTCTGAGTGACCTTTTAGTAAACCTGAAGCTTTGTAACGATGAATTATGCTCACTAGAATGCGTGATAAAAATTTCACCAAGTTTCGTTATCGTATGAGAAAGTTATGATAAAATTCGTGTGCAAGGGGTTAAAAGCGTCAACATTGAAATCTATGACTTTTCGGGTGATCAAAAGTTAACCAAGGACTTAACAAAGTTGGTATAAGTCTTGAAGCCCTTAGAATTCAATTTAGAGGGCCCAAAGTGCAAGAAATAAAGGTAAAAATCAAGTTTAGAAGTCCAGGGGTCAAAACTGTCAACATTTGAAAGATTCATTGTGCTGGCCAAGGGCTTGCACACCTCAACACCAAAAGCCTTACGGTGTGCAAGCAGGTCCTAGATGCAGCAACTCGTTTCTGTTGCCTGTTCAGCCCATGTAAACGTCATGTATTGCCCTTTAACACTTCATGGGCGCCCCCTACATGTTCCTAGGCCTTAGGGGCACTTGTAAATGATCTGAGATCCATGGTAGCATGAGTTGTCAACAATCTAATGGATCAAAATCACTATAAAAAAGGGCCATTAGTTGCAACATTTGATCACACCTTTCCATCTGCTTTCTTGGAGCTTCCTGGAGCATAAGAGCAGACCCTAAGCATCCCAAATGGTTCATAGGACTTTGGTAAGTAGGCTTAACCTTTCTTAGTTGAGTTTTTACTTAGTTTTAGCTTAAAAGTCAAACCGTCGTAATTAACGGTTGACTTATCGATTAATCACTAACGGTCCAGTGATTAGTCGAATTGAAGGTAGTTATAAGTTGGTAATTATGTGGGCATTAAACCCTTAAAAGGGCACCCTCTGATTCCCAATCTATCTAGACCATATGTCGGGTCAAAGTTGTTTAGAAAAAGTCAACAGAAGCTATAAATTGCAAATTAGCATGTGATTAACAATGTAAAAGGTATGTAACCTATTTTATCACTGATATAACTTGTAAATAGGTATAAGAACTGGTCTAAGCTTGTTTGATCCGATAATTTCCTGTTTAGACCCGGTTCGGAACCAAGAGTCGCAAAACTTTGACTTTTGCTTTGACTTCAGTTCTGACCCGTTTTAGTATGATTTGGAAATGCCTTAGAGCTTCCTTAGGACCAGGCTACATGTTAGCATAACCCTCTGTGGTTGGTTCATTGATTATCCGATTCGTTTACATGTTTCCGTTAATTGCTTAAATGTTGACCAATATGCCCTTTTGACCATAAAACAAGGATTTTGGAAATGTGAAAGGAAAATAATCCTTATTACTGATTTATAAAGTTGTCCCTAAAATTTTACATCAGTTGGAGGTCTAGATTAGGAGTTATGCTCATTAGCATAATTATAACGCCTTTTAGTAATTAAAAGGCGCAATTAGTATAAAGCCTATCTAAACCCAATTTTTGACATCAAACCTTTTACCCACTGATGTAATATAATATTTTGGTATTTTTAAATATTTTTGATTATTTTTAACCTGCTCATAACCTAAGGTTATGGCATTAATTCGGTAAATACCGAATATACCCTTTTCGGTCATAAAATGAGTTCTACATAGTATTTTGACACCAATCCAATTGCTACCGATTATATATAATAAATAAAGTATTTTGAACTTTATAACCTGATCAGAAAACTCAGATTTTCTGTATAATCCAAAAATCGCTTAAAATGACTTTTACGCGTATTAAACGCATAGTTTGAGTTAAAAAAACCATTTTGCCATGTAAGACTTATTACCAACTGATATGTCCTATTAAAATAAATTATTTTTCTGATGTATTCAGACCCAAATCTCAGAAACTTAAATAATCTCTTTTATAATCTTTAAAATGACCAAAATACCCCTACGGGGCTTAAATTGTGATTAAACTCGTTTTGGGCATAATGGAAGATATTCTACTGATATCACAACATATTAAAGGCATATTAACTTAGGAAACCTGTATATGACTCTTATGGTTACCCGTTACACTTCTTGCGCGTTCGGTTCGGTTTATGTAACTAGTTTGCATAAGTTAGCCGAAACGGGTCAAACCTTATCTTTTTATCTCAAAATCCAGAAGGTGTTTAGATTACCCATATTATACAAGTCTTCAAACTTGTCGGGTCTAAAACACATTCTATTCCGGTCTTCGCTTAATCATGCGTTTGAACCGTATCTTTCGGTAAGACTAACCGGTCTAAGCTTAGGCTTAATTAAAGACCCGTTAGCATTCTAATTGGTTATTTATACCATCATTCCAGACTAGAGTCTTCCGGTAAATGGTACCTACGCTTACTTAAGTGAATACGGCTGAGTTATTAAATTCTTGCTATTTAAGACAGGAGCTAGCTCAGGTAAATACTCTTAACTTATTTTCCCTATACGGGCGTGGGATATGGTATTATAATAATACCGCTTGGTCGGGTATTGAGTGTTTAATCTTATTGTGGTTAAATTATTGAGGTAACCCGGTTTAATCTGTATTGTTTGAAATAAAAGCCTTTAGGGGTTAATGACCATGTCCCGGATATCCTTGACTTCATTGTATTATAAAATGGCCACGTCTTAAGCACGGGGTGTAGGCATACACCTGGCAGTTGCTGTAACACCTCGAAAATTCACGTCCTATAATGTGTTGACACGTGTTATAAGTTTGAACGTATGAAAGAATGTTCTGAAAGGACTAAAGTTGACAATCATGGAAAGTATGTAAATATACGAGTTCTAAATGTCAACAGTGAATAAATATATTGCACATTAACCCTACGTGATGCTCATGCCTTCAAACGAATAAATCATGGGTCATACGAAGCTAAATATGAAAGAAAGTGAGAGATTTCAAACTACAGGGGTTAAATGTGTCAACATGTTTAAGTCATACCTCTGAGTGACCTTTTGTCAAACCCAAAGCTTTGTAACGGTTAATTATGCTCACTAGAATGCACGATATAAATTTCACAAAGTTCCGTTATCGTATGAGAAAGTTATGATCAAATTCGTATACGAGGGGTTAAAGCGTTAACGTTGAAAATTATGACTTTTCGGGTTAACCAGAAGTGACCAAGGACTTGGCAAAGTGGGTATAAGTCTTGAAGCCCTTGTAGGTAAATAAGAAGGGGTCAAAATGCAAGAAATAAAGTATGGTTGACCTTTCGAAGAGCCAAGAGCCAAGGATACAAACTGAAAAAGTTTTAAAACCTGAAGTTAGGCTCCAGGCGGGCCGCGTAAGGTCTTGGCAATCCTTACGCGGGCCGCGTCAGGCCCCCAGATGCAGAAAATCATTTTTGTTGGCTGTTCAGCCTTGGAACCGACCTAAAACCGATTTTTCTCATCCATGGGCGACCCCTAAACATTCCTAGGCACTTAGGGACATGTGTTGATGATCCATGGCCAGTTATAGCACTTGTTGTCAATAATCTAAGTGCTTTTGAACACTATAAAAGGCCATGAGTTGCAACCATTTTTCTCACACCTTCCATCTGCACTTTGGATCATTTCTGGAGCTCAAGACTTCTCTCTAAGCTTCACAAATCGTGCATAGGACTTCAGTAAGTTTGCTCAACCTTTCTTAGTTAAGTTTTTGCTTAGTTATAGCTTAAAAGTCAAACCGTCGTAATTAACGGTTGACTTTAAGATTAATCACTAATGGTCCAGTGACTAGTCAAATCAAAAGTAGTTATAAGTTGGTAATTATGTGGGTAATAAACCCTTAAAAGGGTTCCCCCTGATTCCCACTCTAACTAGGTCAAATGTCGGGTCAAACTTGTTAATAAAAAGTCAACAGGATACTTAGTTTCTAATTTATGCATGATTAGCAATGTAGAACACATATAACCTTTTTGATCATTAATATAACTTGGTAATTAGTGTAAGAACATGTCTAAACATGTTCAACCCGACAATTTACTGTTTAGACCCGGTTCGGAACCGAAAGTCGCAAAGCTTTGACTTTTGCTTTGACTTCAGTTCTGACCCATTTTGGTATGTTTTAGAAATACCTTAGAGCCTTATTTGGACCAGGTAACATGCTTGTATAACCCTCTGTGATTATACACCATGGTTCAATAGTTAACCAATTAATATGCATGATTCCGTTAATTGCTCATATGTTGACCATTATGCCCTTTTCACCTTAAAACGTGATTTGTGAAAATGTAAAAGTGTAGAAACCTTAGTTACTAATATATAAACTTGTATGCAAAGTTTGACATCAGTTTGAGGTGTAGATTAAGAGTCATGCTCGTTAGCGTAAAATGAAAGCTTTATGTTAATTAAACAACATAATTAGCGTGTAGCCTATTTAAACATACTTTTTGATATCAAAATCTTTACCCAATGATGTAATATATTATTTTGGGATTTTTGAAGATTTTTAATAAATTTTAGGCTGAGCATAACTTATAGTCGTAGGCTTAATCCGGTAATTGTCGGTTTTGCCCTTACGGGCTATAAAATGAGTTTTACATACCTAATTGACTCCAAACCTTTTGCTACTGATTTTATATGATAAATAAATTATTTTTAGCCTTCTGGAATGATAAAAAATATCAGCTTTATGTATCGAACCCGGAAATGGCTTCTAATCGCCTTATTAAGCGTTTTTAGCTCATAGTATGTACTAAGACTATTTTTAAACATACAAGGGTGATACCTACTGATATTTGAGGCAAATTATAATATTTTACCAGTAAGCAAAAGTTGTTAAACTCAGACTTCAGTTTTGAGCTTTACGGCTTATGTGAAATTACCAAAATGCCCCTACGGTGCATAGTTTGGTTATAATTGATAAATTTCACATATATACTTTACCCTACTGGTATAACTCAGTAAATTAAGTATTTTTGCTGATTATATCAGACCTGTAACTCAGGTTAATACTTAAACTCTTTTATAACCTTTTAAATGACCAAACTACCCCTACGGGGCATAGTTTGTGTTTAAATTCGTTTCGGGCATAATAAAAGACATCTTACAGATGTCACAACATATTTGAAGTATATTAACTTAGGAAACCTGTATTTGGCTCTTATGATTACCCGTTACACTTATTACGCGTTCGGTTCGGTTTATGTAACTAGTTTACATAAATTAGCCGAAACGGGTCAAACCTTATCGGTTTTATCTCAAAATCCAGAATGTGTATGAAATACCCATATTAAGCAAGTCTCTGAACTTGTTGGGTCTAAATCACATTCTATTCCGGTCTTCGCCTAATCGTGCGCTTGAACCGTATAATTAACCGGTCTAAGCTTAGGCTTAATTAAAGACCCGTTAGTATTCTAATTGGTTATTTATACCATCATTCCAGACTAGAGCCTTCTGGTAAATTGTACCTACGCTTACTTAAGTGAATACGACTGAGTTATTATAATTCTTGCTATTTAAGACAGGAGCTAGCTCAGGTAAATACTCTTAACTTATTTCCCTATTACGGGCTTGGGATACGGTAATATAAATACCGCATGGTCAGGTAAGGGATTCAAAGACCAATAAGTCGGAAATCCAAATAACCTGTTTTTAATTCATATTGCTTGACTGAAACATTGGGGATTAATGCGACCGTGTCCTGGATATCCTTGACTCATTAAATGCAATGGCCACGACCTAAGCACGGGGTGTAGGCATACACCTGACAGATGCCATATGTTTATTAATTAATTATACCCAATAAGGGATTCCCAATAAGGGAATAGTGGTGTGTTGGTTAATCATGAACCGGCATAGAACCGGGCCCCGTATGTAGAGCAAGTTATGTAAAACTGATAACATGAAATATAGTTTGTCCCAAGTATAAAAGATTAATTTTGCCTTGAGCATTTTAATCAATGTGTCAACATATTTTCGTGCCTTGTGCTCCTAAACCAATTTTCTTAAACTCTTTTCAAATGAGTCAGTTGAGTGTATTTACCAATGAAAACTAACGTATTTTCCAAAGTCTAAATGACAGGTACAAGTACGTAATAGGCTGGAAGCTGCTCAGGGCGTTAATAAGGAATCTTGCAAGTTCTAGGCGCCTAAAGTCTGTTGAACAATATTTATGTTTTAAGATCCGCCTGTGGATCCTTTACTTTCCGTTGTAATACATTGATATTACGATATATTCGGATTGTAATATTTTTATCTTTTGCTTCCGCTGTGCATTCATATATATTGTGTTGTTTGACTATGATGATATCAACTACGTCACGATACTCCCCACCGGTGACACGTGGAAAGTCGGGGTGTGACAGGTTGGTATCAGAGCCAACACTGAGTGAATTAAACGCTAGCCTTTTATGTTTAATCTCAGTTACACAGTTGCACATTCTTGAGTCTAGACGAGAACATAGGACAAATTCTAATTCGTTTTATTTTGTCCTTATTTGGTTCCTTTGTTATTTTCTGATTAGCTCTTGCATGGGCAAGTCATTTTTGTAGAAGTCCCGTTTAGGGCAACCGTATACTTGTTTAAATTTTAAAGGAACGATTATATTAAAAATATCATTCCTATATTATAAAATCTACCATTATAATAAAATGGCAATATAAAAAAAAGGACAAGACCTAGCTCATGTGTCATTTTAAGACAGGGCCAAGACGGTAGTTCCACAATTAGATTCAGATCCTTGTTAACATTTCAAATTAGGATTGTTCTGCGTTAAATATTAAAGGAATCTTAAAGGTAAAACCTAGCCTAAATGTCAATGCGGACATGGCCAAGATGGTAAAACCTAGCCTAAATGTCATTGCAGACATGGCCAAAACGGTAAAACCTATCCAAAGGATTCCAATCCCTGTTAACATTTGTAAGTACGTTAAAATTTTTGGTAGACTGTGAATCGTTAACGTCACACAGGACATCTTTTAAAAAGGGGGTTAATCTAAATTCCCTTATGTGAAATAATCACCCATTAGTGATGAAATGCCTACGGGCCAAACTTGTTGTCCGATAAGACAACGACCGTGGTGGTCTCTGACCCCCGTCTAAAGATGTTGGACTACGTCCCAGCATAATAGTTTGTATGATCAATGCGATCCTGACTAATATCATCAAATGAAGATGATCATATTATAAACATCCATGAGTGATGAAATGCCTACGGGCCATACTTATTGTCCTAAGGGACTAAAGACAGTAGTAGCCTTTGCCTCTCTGTCCAGAAAAGGGTAATGAACTTTGATTCAAACCTTAATGCATCGATTCTCTGAAATCATGGCTTATATCATCCTATAAGATGATCATATTATAAACATCCCTTAGAAGGGAAGTGCCTGCGGGCTATAGTTAATGTCCTCTGAGACTAAAGACAGTGGTAGCCTATAACTCCCTGTCAAGAAAAAGGTATGAACTTTGATTCATACCAAAATGCCTCGATTCTCTGAAATCATGGCTTATAAATTAAACTTGTCCACGTGACTAGGCCTTTTGTGCAATTACTAAATTTGCCTCGATTCTCTGAAATCATGGCTTATAAATTAAACTTGTCCATGTGACTAGGCTTTTCGTGCCACTAGTAAAACTGTTATTGTTTTTATAATTAGGATAAGTTATAATATAAATCCTAAATAAATGTGATTAATAAATTAACCAAATATGGTCTCCGTTACCATGGTTAATGAATTGCCATAAAAGACAATTCCATAATAAACTCCCAAGTAAACTATTTTCCTTGTTTTATGTAACAGTTCAATTAAATGGCTGGCTCAGATGAAATTAATAACCACCTAGTGGAGAACAATGATAACACCCGAATTAATTTAACGGGTGCTGAATTAAAAGCGTTAGTAGACGACGCAGTTACAAAGGCCTTAGAGCGGCAGTACGAAGAGTATAGTGGGACTCGGAGTAGGACCCTATCTATACCACATTCGAAGCCTCATTCCAAGAAGGATGAACCCAAGAAGGAAGATGACGAGCGTCACTCTTCTAATCATCACAGTGAGCCGTCTCAACAGATCATACTGAATTAAGGACCCCGTGATAAGGGTTGCTCCTACAAGTACTTTGTTTCATGTAAACCCCGGGATTTCACTGGGGAGAAAGGAGCTGTAGATTGTATGACATGGTTAGATGAGATGGATACAGTTGTGGATATCAGCGGATGCGCTGAGAAGGATGTGGTCAAGTTTGTGTCGCAATCATTTAAGGGTGAGGCCTTAGCTTGGTGGAGATCGTTGATTCAAGCCACCGGGAAGATCCCTTTGTACAACATGACTTGGGATCATTTCGTTGCTCTTATCAAAGAAAATTACTGTCCTCAACATGAAGTTGAGAAGATCGAGACTGAATTCTTGTCATTAGTCATGGAGAACTTAGATTGTCAAGCATACCTTACAAGTTTCAATACCAAGTCTCGATTAGTTCCTTATTTGATCACACCGGAACCAAAGCGAATAGCACGCTTTATTGGGGGTCTAGCCCCAGAAATAAAGGCAAGTGTGAAAGCATCGAGACCTACTACATTCAGGTCAGCGGCAGATCTGTCGCTATCTCTCACACTCGATGTGGTCAGAAACAAAGCTGCCAAAGCCTCTGAAGATGGGAAGCGTAAAAGGGAGGAGGCTAACTCCCAGAATCCTAAGAAGAGCAAATCCGAGCTCAACAATAACCAACAGCATTCCAACAAGAAGCCTACATGCAAAACCTGCAACAGAAGACACTGGGGACAGTGTCGATCAAACCAAAAGATAAAGCAATGTGGCATCTGCAATAGAACTGGTCACCAGTCCCACGAATGTAGGGACATAAAGAATGCAAACTGTTTCAGCTGTGGCAAAAAGGGCCACATCAGTACTAATTGTCCTGAGGCCGCCAAGGAAGGAGCAGCTAATTCTGAGAAGGATAAGAAAGGAAACGCCTGAACTACCGTTTGAATGACAGAGACAGTATATATCAATAATAGCATCAGGTACGTCCCGTACCATTTAGCATTGATAGTTTTTGCTAAGTATCTTACGTTAATGCAAGGGATAATAAACCTTTAGTAAACTATAAGCCTAGTAAACTCTTGATTACATTCGTAAGAACTTCAGATATTAAAAAAGAAATAATAAAAAAAAAATAAAGTATAATTTACCAACGAAATCTTTAATGACCCTCTCTCCCATCCTCGGAGATAAATCCTTTCATAAGAATCTGGAATACTTTTCCCCAGAAAGAGTACGACAATATATATATTACTTTATTTTATTATTTTCTCATTATTTTATATCGCCTGCGAATGCCAAACTATGTTTGATAAGAGTACCATATAAGGATTGGCGTATCCTAGTGTGTCCCATATATTGCTTCCATGCCTGATCAGTATGGAGGTTTAATGCATGGAATCCCTGAGATATCCCAATGGTCATATTGTGCTAAAGTCAACTAGTAGTATTCAAAGAAGATATCCAATATAAAATGTCCTTATAAGTATCTCTACTTAGGGCATCCTTGCATTGTAAAGAGAATGTGTCATTTATCTGACACCGACATCGATAGATGAACCAAAGCCTGAAAATAAAGACATCTCTAACATCTTTGTGTGTCATAATTATCTTCCTTATAAGAATTACCATGTTTACCTTCTGAGAGGCAAGTGGATGATTAGGACAAACATCCCGCTTAGGACTGCAATTATTGTAAAAGCCTTATATCCGCTAGTACCAACGGAATAGGAAGAACTAAGAACCAAGTCGATAAGTTTTAGAGAAGATTTCATAACGCCAAAATTTAAGTTCTAAGAACTCCGATTTATATAAATAAGAAAGACGGATCATCTTGCTTATGCATTGATTACCGTAACCCTATTTAGGCAACAATTGAGAATCGCTATTACCTGCCCAGGATCGTCGATTGGTTCGACTAGCTGTAAGGATTAGCTATTCTTTGTGATTAGTTAAGCAGTGGTTGGAATAACCATCTCACCATAAAATAAGTTTTTCTATAGCAATTATTATGTAAGTACTAAGGCTACTCCTTTGGAGACCTTATATGGGTGGAATGTTAAACATCTATTGTTAAATAGAGAATTGGTAAGTCCAATTATCAGGATCTGAAAGTTTTATTAGAAACAACGAATAAGATCATACAAACCCCTAATTATCTATAAGTTGCCGTTATTTCGGCAGAAAAGCAAGGATTAATGAAGTTAGCAAACCTCCTAAATTCTTGTTAAAGAATAAGGTTCAACAATAGATATCACCCAGGAAGGGTGTGCTAAATTTGTTAAATTATCAGGCTAGTTAAGCTCCGAGTATATAGAATCATTCGAAGGAAATCGAATGTATCAATATCAAATAGCTTACGAGCTAAGACCTAATTAAGGGGCTTGGTGGAACGCGCAATGTGACCCACACTAATGATTTAGCGACGTGTCACCAATAAGTCGAAAAGCGCTATCACATAATGATATGCAAAACTATGATAGTATGAGCAACCTGTGTCGATTAAGGATCGACAGGATTAGAAGCTCCCAAAAGATACATGTGCCTATTATAAAGGTCAATTGTAGTGCCTTAGAGGCTCAAAAGTACTGGGGAAGATTAAGCCTAATATAAGGCAGAAAATACTTCCTTTACTTTAAGCAAATCTCGAGGTCGAGATTTCTTTTAAGGGGGTGAGGATGTAACACCTCGAAAATTCATGTCCTATAATGTGTTGACACGTGTCATAAGTTTGAACGTGTGAAAGAATGTTCTGAAAGGACTAAAGTTGACAATCATGGAAAGTATGTAAATATACGAGTTCTAAATGTCAATAGTGAATAAATATATTGCACATTAACCCTACATGATGCTCATACCTTCAAACGAATAAATCATGGGTCATACGAAGCTAAATATGAAAGAAAGTGAGAGATTTCAAACTACAGGGGTTAAATGTGTCAACATGTTTAAGTCATACCTCTGAGTGACCTTTTGACAAACCCGAAGCTTTGTAACGGTTAATTTTGCTCACTAAAATGCACGACATAAATTTCATAAAGTTCCGTTATCGTATGAGAAAGTTATGATCAAATTCGTATACGAGGGGTTAAAGCGTTAACGTTGAAAATTATGACTTTTCGGGTTAACCAGAAGTGACCAAGGACTTGGCAAAGTGGGTATAAGTCTTGAAGCCCTTGTAGGTAAATAAGAAGGGGTCAAAATGCAAGAAATAAAGTATGGTTGACCTTTCGAAGAGCCAAGAGCCAAGGATGCAAACTGAAAAAGTTTTAAAACCTGAAGTTAGGCTCCAGGCGGGCCGCGTAAGGTCTTGGCAATCCTTACGCGGGCCGCGTCAGGTCCCCAGATGCAGAAAATCGTTTTTGTTGGCTGTTCAGCCTTGGAACCGACCTAAAACCGATTTTTCTCATCCATGGGCGACCACTAAACATTCCTACGCACTTAGGGACATGTGTTGATGATCCATGGCCATTTATAGCACTTGTTGTCAATAATCTAAGTGCTTTTGAACAGTATAAATGGCCATGAGTTGCAACCATTTTTCTCACACCTTCCATCTGCACTTTGGATCATTTCTGGAGCTCAAGACTTCTCTCT
This sequence comes from Helianthus tuberosus, assembly GCA_030545235.1. NCBI lineage: Eukaryota > Viridiplantae > Streptophyta > Magnoliopsida > Asterales > Asteraceae > Helianthus > Helianthus tuberosus. Next base: position 144,151,925 of record CM060359.1, on the reverse strand, counting down.
AAGCTTCACAAATCGTGCATAGGACTTCAGTAAGTTTGCTCAACCTTTCTTAGTTAAGTTTTTGCTTAGTTATAGCTTAAAAGTCAAAGCGTTGTAATTAACGGTTGACTTTAAGATTAATCACTAATGGTCCAGTGATTAGTCGAATCAAAAGTACTTATAAGTTGGTAATTATGTGGGTAATAAACCCTTAAAAGGGTTCCCCCTGATTCCCACCCTAACTAGGTCAAATGTTGGGTCAAACTTGTTAATAAAAAGTCAACAGGATACTTAGTTTCTAATTTATGCATGATTAGCAATGTAGAACACATACTACCTGTTTGATCATTAATATAACTTGGTAATTAGTGTAAGAACATGTCTAAACATGTTCAACCCGACAATTTACTGTTTAGACCCGGTTCGGAACCGAAAGTCGCAAAGCTTTGACTTTTGCTTTGACTTCAGTTCTGACCCATTTTGGTATGTTTTAGAAATACCTTAGAGCCTTATTTGGACCAGGTAACATGCTTGTATAACCCTCTGTGATTATACACCATGGTTCATCAGTTAACCAATTAATATGCATGATTCCGTTAATTGCTCATATGTTGACCATTATGCCCTTTTCACCTTAAAACGTGATTTGTGAAAATGTAAAAGTGTAGAAAACTTAGTTAATATATAAACTTGTATGCAAAGTTTGACATCAGTTTGAGGTGTAGATTAAGAGTCATGCTCGTTAGCGTAAAATGAAAGCTTTATGTTAATTAAACGACATAATTAGCGTGTAGCCTATTTAAACATACTTTTTGATATCAAAATCTTTACCCACTGATGTAATATATTATTTTGGGATTTTTGAATATTTTTAATAAATTTTGTGCTGAGCATAACTTATAGTCGTAGGCTTAATCCGGTAATTGTCGGTTTTCCCTTACGAGCTATAAAATGAGTTTTACATACCTAATTGACTCCAAACCTTTTGCTACTGATTTTAAATGATAAATAAATTATTTTAAGCCTTCTGGAATGATAAAAAATATCAGCTTTATGTATCGAACCCAGAAATGGCTTCTAATCGCCTTATTAAGCGTTTTTAGCGCATAGTATGTACTAAGACTATTTTTAAACATACAAGGGTGATACCTACTGATATTTGAGGCAAATTATAATATTTTACCAGTAAGAAAAAGTTGTTAAACTCAGACTTCAGTTTTGAGCTTTACGGCTTATGTGAAATTACCAAAATGCCCCTACGGTGCATAGTTTGGTTATAATTGATAAATTTCACATATATACTTTACCCTACTGGTATAACTCGGTAAATTAAGTATTTTTGCTGATTATATCATACCTGTAACTCAGGTTAATACTTAAACTCTTTTATAACCTTTTAAATGACCAAACTACCCCTACGAGGCATAGTTTGTGTTTAAATTCGTTTCGGGCATAATAAAAGACATCTTACTGATGTCACAACATATTTGAAGTATATTAACTTAGGAAACCTGTATTTGGCTCTTATGATTACCCGTTACGCTTATTACGCGTTCGGTTCGGTTTATGTAACTAGTTTACATAAATTAGCCGAAACGGGTCAAACCTTATCGGTTTTATCTCAAAATCAAAAATGTTTATGAAATACCCATATTAAGCAAGTCTCCGAACTTGTTGGGTCTAAATCACATTCTATTCTGGTCTTCGCCTAATCATGCATTTTAACCGTATAATTAACCGGTCTAAGCTTAGGCTTAATTAAAGACCCGTTAGCATTCTAATTGGTTATTTATACCATTATTCCAGACTAGAGCCTTCTGGTAAATTGTACCTACACTTACTTAAGTGAATACAGCCGAGTTATTATAATTCTTGCTATTTAAGACAGGAGCTAGCTCAGGTAAATACTCTTAACTTATTTCCCTATTACGGGCTTGGGATACGGTATTATAAATACCGCATGGTCAGGTAAGGGATTTAAAGACCAATAAGTCGGAAATCCAAATAACCTGTTTTTAATCCGTATTGCTTGACTGAAACATTGGGGATTTATACGACCGTGTCCTAGATATCCTTGACTCATTAAATGCAATGGCCACGACCTAAGCACGGGGTGTAGGCATACACCTGATAGATGCCATATGTTTATTAATTAATTATACACAATAAGGGATTCCCAATAAGGGAATAGTGGTGTGTAGGTTAATCATGAACCGGCATAGAACCGGGCCCCGTATGTAGAGCAAGTTATGTAAAACTGATTACATGAAATATAGTTTGTCCCAAGTATAAAAGATTAATTTTGCCTTGAGCATTTTAATCAAAGTGTCAACATATTTTCGTGCCTTGTGCTCCTAAACCAATTTTCTTAAACTCTTTTCAAATGAGTCAGTTGAGTGTATTTACCAGTGAAAACTGACGTATTTTCCAAAGTCTAAGTGACAGGTACAAGTACGTAATAGGCTGGAAGCTGCTCAGGGCGTTAATAAGGAATCTTGCAAGTTCTAGGCACCTAAAGTCTGTTGAACAATATTTATGTTTTAAGATCCGCCTGTGGATCCTTTACTTTCCGTTGTAATACATTGATATTATGATATATTTGGATTGTAATATTTTTATCTTTTGCTTCCGCTGTGCATTCATATATATTGTGTTGTTTGACTATGATGATATCAACTACGTCACGATACTCCCCACCGGGCCCACCGGTGACACGTGGAAAGTCGGGGTGTGACAGTTGCTTAAGTAATAACGGTATCTCACTCTCTTGTGGGCCTATACTTGTGGCGTGTCTGTTAATCTGACCCGGTTTCTACATCGGGCCCTGAACGTATAACGAACATGTAAATCTGTATACAAGATTATAAATATAATTGTCCCAAGTTATAAAGAGTTTGTGCCACGTGCATTCAAATCAATTTTATTAAACCTTTTCAAAATGAGTCGGTTGAGTGTATTTACCAGTGAAAACTGACGTATTTTCCAAAAGGGTTAAGTGACAGGTACTGAACGTAATGGCTGGAAGCTCAGGGCGTTAATAAGGAATCTTGCAAGTTCTAGGCGTCTAAAGTCTGTTGAACAATTGAAGATCTGCCTGTGGATCCTTTACTTTCCGTTATAATACTTTGATATTACTTTATATTCGGATTGTAATATATTTATCTTTCATTTGCTTCCGCTGTGCATATTAGATATTGTGTTGTTTGACTATTATGTTGCCAACCACGTCACGATACTCCCCACCGGGCCCACCGGTAACACGTGGAAAAATCGGGGTGTGACAGAATCCTAATTAAATCCCTAAAAGCATATGTGAAATGACCAAAATGCCCTTTTGGGGCATAGTTTGGCCATAAATGGTAAACCACACATATGTATGATATCATACTGATATAACATCATAAATTAAATATTTATACAGAATGTTTTGGACCAGAACTTCAGTTTATATTTAAACCCTTTTTTTATAAATTTTAAAATGACCAAAACGCCCTTATAGGGCCTAATTCGGTTTTAAACCCTTTATGGGCATACTTGTTGATATCCTAGATGTCATAACATATTTTAAGCATAATAACATATGGAACTTGTATATGACTCATTCCGTTACCCGTTTATCCTTATACGCGTTCGGTTCAGTTTATGTAACTAGTTTGCATGAATTAACCGAAATGGGTCTAACCTTGTAACCTAAACTTCAAAATACAGAATGTATTTAGTTTACCCATATTATACAAGTCTTCAAACTTGTCGGGTCTAAATTACATTCCATTCCGGTCTCCGCTTAATCTAGCGTTTCGTAACGTAAAGCATCCTTAAAACTAACCGGTCTAAGTGCTTGACTTAAATAAGACCCGTTAGTATCCTAATAGGTTAATAAAACCTTCATTTCAGATTAAGTAGCCTCAGTAGAAGATACTTATATAAAGTCTTAGTAACATACGGCTGAGTAGCATTTTTTGCATTATTAACTCAGATAAATACTTTTAACTTATTTTTCCTTCTACAGGCTTGGGATACGGTAAATTATTACCGCTTGGTCGGGTATGAGATCATTTAGTCAGATTGTGATTTAATAAATCTGAATAACCCGTTTTAATCTGTTTTTTTATAACATAAACTTTGGGGGTTAACGACCGTGTCCTGGATATCCTCGGCTCATTTAAATTATTAATGGCCACGACCTATGCACGAGGTATAGGCATATACCCGACAAATGCAAATGCCAAACAATAAATTACCCACAAGTTGGGGATAACTCCTTTGTGGGTTTTATAAGTGGTGAGTCAGTTAATCATGACTGGCTTTCTAACCGACCTCAAAAGTATGACAAACATGTAAATATGTATACATGATTTTAAATAAAATTGTCCCAAGTTATAAAAAAAATTTAGTACTTCAAGCACTTAAACCAAATTTCATAAATGTTTTCAAATGAGTCGGTTAATTGTATTTACCAATAAAAAATGACGTATGTACCAAAGTCTAAGTGACAGGTACCTCCCTAAATAGGCTGGAGCTACTTGGCATTAAATAAGAGGATCTTGCAATGTCACACCCCGATATTTCCACGTATTACCGGTGGGCCCGGTGGGGAGTATCGTGACGTAAGATTGATATTGTCATGGTCAAACATACACAGAATAGCACAACGGAAGTCTTGGAATATAAAATATTATTACAAACCCAAATGTATGAAATTATCAAAGTATTTATCATAGACGAGCCTGTAATATCAAATCCACAGGTAGATCTTTACAGAATGTATAAAATGAAGTTTAGCAGACTTTAAGGCATCTTTAAGGATTTGCAAGATCCTCTATTTCGACGCCGAGCAACTCCCAGCCTATTACGAGTAGTACATGTCACTTAGTCTTTGGAAAATACGTCAGTTTTCACTGGTAAATACAATTAACTGACTCTTTTGGAAAGAGTTTATGAAAATTTATTTAAGCGCACAAGGCACAAACCATTTATAACTTGGGACAATCTTTAATAAAATCTTGTATATAGTTTTACATGTTTGTCATACATATGGGGCCGGTTTGGAAGCCAGTCATGATTAACCGACTCACCTCTATAAAACCCACAAAGGAGTTATCCCCAACATGTGGGTTATTTAGCATTTGCATCTGTCAGGTGTATGCCTACACCCCGTGCATAGATCGTGGCCATTTTCAAATAAAATGAGCTGAGGATATCCAGGACACGGTCGTATTAACCCCCAATGTTTATGTTATCAAACAAAACAGATTAAAACGGGTTATGCAAATTTATTAATCACAATCCGATTAAATGATTTCATACCCGACCAAGCGGTATTATTATAATACCGTATCCCAAGCCCGTATGAAGGAAAATAAGTTAAAAGTATTTACCTGAGCTAATGCTTGATTCACAGCAAAATAACTCAGTCGTATTCAGTCTAATTAAATGCAGGTAGCTTTTACCAGGTGGCTCTAGTCTGGAATGACGGTAATATATATAACCAATTCAGAATGCTAACGGTCTTATTTAAGTCGTAGACTTAGACCGGCTAGCTTAAAGTATCTAAAACGGTACGATACACTAGATTAAGTGGAGACCGGAATAGAATGTGATTTAGACCCTACAAGTTTGGATACTTGTATAATATGGGTAAACTAAACATATTCTGGATTTTGAAGATTAAATGATAAGGTTAAACCCATTTTGGATAAGGGGAAGGTTCATTTGAGAAGAAATTTAATGTGAGAATAAAAAGAAGAAAGGGCATATTAGTAAAATACTATTTCATTTATAACTCATATCATTAATTTTTAACTCTTTAGTTAATTAGTCAACTAATCATTAATTATCCTACATATAATCCTACATATAATCTACAAAACATACACATATCAAAAGTTTCCTACATATACCCTACACATTATAAAATTTTATCCTACACAGTAAAAAATTATCCTACACACCTCAAAATATATCCTACACAACTCGTAATTTATCCTACACAACTAGTAATTTATTCTACACTTTAAATTAAGTTGTTTTTTTAATTTAAAAAAAATATATATTTTGAAAAGGAGTTGCAAATTTAATTTAGTTAGTTATTAAAGGGGAAGAATACAAATTAATGATTTTTGTAAGTTTACCAATACACCCTTATATTAAAATTAAATGCAAATATTAAATGAAGTAAAATGAAGCATTCTTATTGGTTGAAACTTCTTCTTTTTTCTTCTTACAAAAAAATTCTTCTCATTTGAACCCTCCACTTTTGGATAATTTATGTAAACTAGTTACATAAACCGAACCAAATGCATAAATGTATAACGGGTAACCAAATGAACTATATACAGGTCTCATATGTTATTATGCTTAAAATATGTTAATATATCAGTAGGATGTTAACATATATGCCTAAGAAGTATTTAAAACCAATTTAAGTCTCGTAGGGGCATTTTGGTTATTTTAATATTTATAAAAGAGGTTTTATAGTAAACTGATATTCTGGTCCAAGGTATTCAGCAAAAACATTTATTTTATGAAGTTATAATAGTAAGATATCATACATAAGTGTGATTTACCATTTATGGCCAAACTATGCACTGAAAGGGTATTTTGGTCATTTCACATATGCTTTTAAGGAAATAATTAGAAGTTTGAGTTCATGACTTATACCTACTATAAAAATATTTAAATTTATTTATTAAATCAGTAGGTATCAAGTCTTAGGTGTTAAATACGATTTTAAACCATACTATGCACCTAATTAGCGTAAAAGTCGATAATTGACGATATTTGAAATGTTTATGTGATTCAGAGATTTTGAACAGCCTTGAGTGTTTAAAATATTTTATTTTTCATTTCAAATCAGTAGAAAAAGGTTTGGCATGTTAATCATATGCAAATCACATTTTATTAGCTAAAAGGGCACTATCGTCAATTAAAGAATTTATGCAAGAACTCTAAGTTATGGTCAGTATATAATCTGACCCAATATTCCAAAAATTCCTAAAAATGATATCTTAACAGTAGGTAATGAGTTTTGGGTCAAATTCTATGTTTAAACATGTGTTATGCATAATAGCTTAATTTTTTTTGAAAATGGTGCATAATAGCGTAATTTAATAAATAAAAACTTCAATTTTACGATATCTTGCATAACATTGTTTTGAGACCAGAGAATCATGTCAAATAAATTTAGACATGCTTATATATCAGTACTTAACCTTTCTATATGTTCACATATTCAAAAATCTCATTTTTTTGGCTAAAAAGGGCAATATGGTCAATTATAAGCATAATAACGGAAACTAGCATATAATCCAAATTATTAATGACCAGGTAATATAACTCCAGAGGGTTAAATTACAAGATATGATGGTCCTAATGGAAGCTTAAAACATAGAAGAATTAAGCTTAATTGGGTCGGAACTGAATAGTCAAAGCAAAAGTCAAGCCTTTGCGACTTTCGGTTGCGAACCGACCCTAAACTCAGAATTGCCGGGTTGAACATGTTTAGACATGTTCTAATATTATTTACCAAGTTATTTAAGTGATAAAATATGGTTTATACCTTCTGTTTTATGAGATTATACTTTAATTTAAAAACTTGACTAGTTTGACTTTTTAACTAAATAGTTTGACCCGACAATTAACTTGACTAGTTTGACTTTTTAACTAAATAGTTATGGTCACATAGCCATATTTGCCTCGAACAACGGCTGGACCATTTGACTTTAAACCGAGAGTCAAAGCTATTTTACGTTGACTTTTCGGTTTTTAATTAAGAAAACTGAACTAAAGAGGGGACTAAGACACTTATAAAGGGTCCTAGCAATCTTTCTACTAGAATGAGCTTCCTTTTTTATCAGGAACCTCCAGAATGCTCAAGAAAACTCAAGCTAGAGAGATGAGAGTGAAATTATTTGAATGTGCAAGTGTAATGGCTGCACAATTGATCCTATTTATAGTGAATGGAGATCCCACAAGATCATCATAGGTGTTTAGGGAAGTGTTAGGATCTTCACAAGTGTCCATGGTGGTTTTAAAAACCATCAAAAGCTCATGGAATTCGAGTTTAAGTGAAAGGTAGTTTGTTTGGAGGCCAAGGAAAGAGGAACCTGCAGCTGGCCAAATGTTTCTGTCAAAATGAGGCCGTCCCCGTGCGAGACGGCAACAGGGGGGGCGTCGCACGACGTCACCACACGACACACCAGCAAACAAGTTTCAATCTTGGCACATTTGGTCCCTGCACCTTTTAATGCATGTTATCTTTCATTTTAGGCACAATAGGCCCTTGTAGTTAGTTTGTAGATGATCTAGGGAGTATAACCAAACACCGTTACGTCCGATTTCGATAAACGATCACCGAAAAGACTAGTTTCATCTCGTTGACGCTTTTAACCCTTATTCTTGGGAATTTGCTTAAATAACACATAACGATCTCGAAACCTCGTGAAATTGTTATCATATATTCTTGAGAGTATAATCGAAGATTACGAAGCCCCAGTTTCGTTAAACGGTCACTCAGAGGTAAGAATTAACGTGTTGACACGTTTAACCCCTATATCTTGTAAACTTTCGTTTACTTTCACAAACGGCTTCTTATATCCGAATAATTACTCGTTTAAGAATATATTCTTCGTGTGTGGTCAATCAGAGGCACAAGGTTTGCATGTTGACACTTTTAGTCCCTCTATATTCATAGTTTCGTTTTTGACGAAATTAGTCCCTCATAGTCAACGTTTGACTTTATTAGGGTTTATTACACGCGTCAACACATCGTTGGACACGATTTTACGAGGTGTTACATGAAAATCCCTAGATGCCTAAAGTCTGTAGAACTCTGTTTTCTGTATTTATTTAATGGTCCACCTGTGGATCTCTTTTACAACCGCCTGTATATTCTTTCATTTTGAACTTTGAACAATTTGGGTTGTAATAGTAATTTAACTTCCAAGCCTTCCGTTGTGCTATAATTGTGTTTAATTGTCTATGATGATATCAACTACGTCATGATACTCCCCACCGGGCCCACCGGAATACGTGGAAATATCGGGGTGAGACAATAAGTATATGCCTACTTACTACTTACTTAATGTATTACGTGATAGTATATTTGGTGATGCATTATACTACTTACTTGGTTCTATTCTAAGCGATGCTTAGAAGATTATGTATCGTAGTTAGACATCTTTTTATCCAATTTCACTCAATCTTTCTGACGCCATTCTCATACTGTGTTTTCTGGATATGAAGACAATGAGCGGACGTGGAAGAGGTAACGTTAACATGACTCAGGATCAGTTGACGAACCTAAAAAACACCATGTTTGCGGCTTTGGCAGCCCATCCCGGAGGTAAACTAGTCGTTCTAGGATGTTTAGATCCTACTGTCGTATCGTCTTAATTATTTTTAAATCTGTTCGCTTCATGTTGCGTGACAGGACAACCTGCACCTCCTCAACCACGAGTTTGTACTTTCAAAACATTCATGGATTGGAAACCTCTCCCTTTTAATGGGACTGAAGGAGCCATAGGCCTTCTACACTGGATCGATAAGGTCGAATCTGTATTAGCTATCTGCGAATGTCCTGTTGCTAATTGGGTGAAGTTTGCCACTGGCACTTTGGAGGGAAACGCGCTTTCTTGGTGGAAGGCGCAAGTTCAGATGCTTGCATTGGCGGAAGCCAATGCTACTCCTTGGAACGACTTCAAAAATCTGATCACGGATGAATACTATCACAGGGATGACGTCCACAAGCTGGAGAATGAGTACTACGAGTTGAAAATGGTTGGATCGGAAATCGAGACGTACACCAAGCGATCCAACGACTATGATGCTCTGTGTCCCAACATGTCTCAACTTGCTTACCGGAGGATTGAGCTCTATCTCAGGGGCTTGGTCCCCGAGATTCAAAGTTTGGTGACTTGAGCCAATCTCGCCACAATTCAGCAGGTTATTCGCCTAGCGCATCGACTCATGGACCAAGCAGTTGAACAAGGATAGTTATCCAAAAGGATTAGCGCTACTACTGATGCTTCTGGCGACAACAAGCGCAAGTGGGATAATAACAAGAGTCCCAACTCCACACAGCCCCAAACCCAGCAAAGAAAGATCGATGGAAACAAGAGTCCTACACAGCAAGCTGGTGGTTACCAAGGAGACCGACCCAAGTGTAACCAATGCAATATGCACCACTACGGGCCGTGTGGGAAGAACCGATGTTAACGGTGCAATAAGGTGGGGTATGCAACTAAGGATTGTAGGAGTCCACACCTAGTGAAGCAGAATCAGAAGTCCCAGCAGCAGCAGCGGGGTAATGTTAAAGGGTGTTTTCAGTGTTGGGACGAAGGGAACTTTAAGAAGAATTGCCCGCAATTGAACTAGAACCTCAACAACAACAACCAGGGCAGTGATGTCAACTGGAAAGGGCATGAACTCATTACAAATAGTCTAATAGAGGTGAGATCTCTTTTCCAAAGGTAAGTTGTTCTCCACACTCTCCACAAAATTTCCCCTTATTTCTGATCATGATCAAGACTGATACTTATTCTCATACCGAAGATGGGTCATAGGGAGGAACCTTGCATGTGGTGAGCTTAATGTTGTTCTCTGTTTTTTAGGTCTCTTTTCTGGAGCTAAGTTGCGATTCTCGAAGACAGCCAACCGTGGAAACCCATCCAAACCTAGTGGGCGTGGATTCGCTTCTTCACAACCCACTGTGTATTGTGATAATGTCTATGATGTTTATCTTTATAAGAATCCGATTCACCATCATTATACAAATCATGTTGAGATTGATATTCACTTTATCCGAGAGAGAGTTTGTATTGATTATATTCTAGTATTGCATGTTCCATCTTCATCTCCATATGCATATATGGTTTACCAAAGGTCTCCCTCACCAACTTTTTCAGAGTTCTCTACCCATTTTGGGTGTCTACCTTGCTTCCACAATTATAGGGATCATTGTTGTATCTTTTACCATAAACACTTTCTAGAGTTTTAGGGAATTGTTGGTGTTGAGAATATTGTTTGGCCGAGAGTTGTGGGGTTGAGTCGTTGAGAGTGTGAAAATATGATTGAATTGTGCTATTATTTATACTCGATCTTTAAACTTTTAAAAAAAATCTCCAACGGTGGTCGAAAAGGCTCAATAGCCGTTGCACAACGGTAAAAAACGACATGAAGATGTAGATAAGATATCTTGTGGGAGTTTTTAGCGGTAACGAACACCCCTTGGCGGTGTTCCCGATCTCGCTCTTGTTGCCACTCCATTATGGGTATAATAGTAAAATTGGCCAATATCACGTGCTATTTATCATTTCCTGATAAATACATATGCTCCTGGGTGCAATTAGTTTATCAATCTATAAACTGAAATAAGCGATAGGTTTAAGTTATTATTATTCATATAATATTGGAAGTTAGTCGAACTAATCAGAAATCAAAGCCTTATTATTAGCTGTTTGCCATGTGCAGTACGTAGTACCCAAACAAAATCTGACAGTTCGGTGACATGTTAAGACAAACTGATAAGGAATTAATTTCATCATCAAATAAAAAAAAAAAAAAACGCTTGCAAACACAACTCTTCAGTAATTATATATTGAGTAAATTGCCATTTTAGTCCCTGAGTTTTGTCCAAATTTGCTAGTTTAGTCCAAATAGTTTTTTTTGTGTATCCGGATCCCTGACTTTTACATTTTGTTGCCATTTTGATCACAATGCCTAACTCCATCCAAAAACCCAGTTTGCAACAGGGGTATTTTGGGGATTTCCTTAAAAAATGTTTTCAGTTGCCATTTTGATCCAATTCCAAAAAATCAAAAAAATTCCAAAAAAATCTAAAAATCAAAAAAATTCTAAAAAATCATAAAAATTCTAAAAAAAACCAAAAAAATCTAAAAATAAAAAAAATTCTAAAAAATCATAAAAATTCCAAAAAATCAAAAAAATTCTAAAAAATCCAAAAATCATTAAATGTTTCGGCACGAACCGTTTCGACCCGTACCGTTTCGACCTGTACCGTTTCGACCCGTACCGTATCGAACCGAACCGTTTCGACGCGAACCGTTTCGAACCCGTACCGTATCGAACCGTACCGTTTCGACCCGTACCGTTTCGAACCCGAACCGTTTCGACGCGAAGCGTTTCGAACCGTTTCGATGCGAAGCGTTTCGAACCGTACCGTTTCGATACCGTACCGTTTCGAATCCGAACCGTTTAGAAACCGTACCGTATCGAACCCGAACCGTTTCGACCCGAACCCGTTTCGAACCCGAAACGGTTCGCGTCGAAATGGTAAGGGTCGAAACGGTACGGGTCGAAACGGTTCGTGTCGAAACGGTTCGCGTCGAAACGGTTCGGTTCGATACGGTACGGTATCGAAACGGTACGGTTCGAAACGCTTCGCGTCGAAACGGTTCGGGTTCGAAACGGTACGGGTCAAAACGGTACGGTTCGATACGGTACGGGTTCGAAACAGTTCGCGTCGAAACGGTTCGGTTCGATACGGTACGGGTAGAAACGGTTCGGGTTCGAAACGGTACGGGTCGAAACGGTTCGTGTCGAAACGGTTCGGGTTCGAAACGGTTCGGGTTCGAAACGGTACGGGTCGAAACGGTACGGTTCGATACGGTACGGGTTCGAAACGGTTCGCGTCGAAACGGTTCGGTTCGATACGGTACGGGTCGAAACGGTTCGGTTCGAAACGGTACTGGTCGAAACGGTTCGTGCCGAAACATTTAATGATTTTTGGATTTTTTTAGAATTTTTTTGATTTTTAGATTTTTTTGAATTTTTTGGAATTTTTTTGATTTTTTGGAATTGGATCAAAATGGTAACTGAAAAACATTAGTGATTAAGTACAAACTGGGTTTTTGGATGGAGTTAGGCATTGTGATCAAAATGGCAACAAAATGTAAAAGTCAGGGACCCAGATGCACAAAAAAAACTATTTGGACTAAACTGGCAAATTTGGACAAAACTCAGGGACTAAAATGACAATTTACTCTTATATATTGGATTGATTAAAAAACACAACTAACTGAGCATCTTCAACTAACCATCCTATTGCATATACGCGTTAATTAGTCAGCATCCACGTATAGTCTGAAATCAAACGTGTTCACACCCACATATATATTGAACACAACATCCGAGAAAAAACTTAATCCCACAAACACCGACAGATAAAGAATATGTCCCTTGGAAATGCCGTCACACACACTGGATAAATATTAAACGGTGCACGCACGATGTAACGGAGAACACCAACACTAGTAATGGTAATGGTCGTTAAAAAGTCGTGGGGTTGGTTTAAAAGTCAACAATATGTCTGAATATTCTTAATAAAATCATAAAATTATTCTCCTTATATGTTAAGATATTCTAAACACATACATTGATGGTTGTCTGGGAAGACCTGCCACTTGTTTGTAATTTGCTAATTTGGGATAAGTAAAATACGAATATTTAGATTGATATAAAAAAAAATTAGAACAACATTGTTTAAATAGAATAACATAGTCTAGTATTAGATATTATAAAAAAAAATAGTAATGGGAAAAAAACCACTACTACAGACTCATACGTAACGTAAAGTAATGCAAAGAAAGGAAAACTCAAATACTTAATTCCCCTTAAACCTGCTATTCAAAAGGAAGGCCCATAATAATTTCTGCATGACACAATTAAAACTTAAACAAACAAATGTTTTTATGACTTATTTAAAGATAAGAGCATCCACAATAAGGGGATATTTTAGTGTTTTTAGAGAGAGAGAAAGTGATGTGGAGGAGAGAGGGTGTGAAGATGTTTGTGAGGAAAAATGAGAAAAAATGGATGAGTGTGATTTATGTGAGTGTAGAGAGGAGAGAGGAGAGAGAAGAAATGTGTTTCTGAGAGGGGCAAGTGAGAGAAATGCTCTCATTAGTTGGGCAGTTGCCACATTAGCACCAAAAAATACCACCTAAAAACACCTCTATTGGTGATGCTCTAAGAGCATCTTCGATAAGGTGTATTTGAATGTTTTTAAAAAGAGAGAAAGGTGAGGTGGATGAGAGAGAGTGTGAGGTGGAGGAGAGAAGGTGTGATGATGTATGTAGTGAAAAACATGTATTTAAGGAGAGAGAAAAGTGTTGTGAGAGGGTGGGAGGAGAGAGGAGAGACAATGTTGTAGGTATGGTGAGGCTCATCCCCAAGGGGATTGGCCGCCACGTCACCCGCCACATCACCGGTAATGAGGACGAGCCTAAAGGGGATGGACTAAGGGGGTGGAGGATGGGGCCCCACACTATTTATAAAAAAATTAAAAAATATAAACTGATTTGATTTTAGAGAGAAAGAGAGAGAGAGGAGAGAGAAAGAAGAGACAGGAGAGAGAAACAGGCCCGTCGCAGGCGTCCTTGGGCCGACGGAGAGGACGGGACGGGCATGAGGGGAGCGGTGTGGGGGTGCGGCGCCGGCGCTCGCCGGGGCAGGGCCGGCCCCCATACCGGGTAGTCTTTGGTGATGGGAGTGTGGCAAAAGAGAGAATGTTTATGATTGGTGAGGCAATGGCACCTTTGCATTATACAAACATTAAAAAAACACCCCTATTTAACGGTTAGCTCCACGACCGGTGGACCCAACGGCGGAACTAGCCAAAAAATTTAGGGGTATCCCAATTTTTTATTTTTAAGACCAGTGGTATCCTTTGTATAACGGAGATGAAGTTGAGGGGTAATTTTACCCTACGGAAACGGAGTTAAGGGGTATTTTTACATTACTTAGACGGGGTTGAGGGGTAGCCGTGCTACCCCTACCAACCTTCTAAGTCCGCCCCTGGGTGGACCCATCAAGATTAACCCAAACAATTTACTCTTGGGTTTTTAAATATTTTTTTTTTTTTTTGTAGGCCATTAACTTGATTGACGGCAAAACAGCAAGACTAAAAGTCTTTTTCAACAAAGTAAGTTGATTGTGATTTTTAAATATTTCTTTAGGGCCCGTTATAATATGATTTTCTTTAAAGTGGCAAACTTTATATTCTTTAATACGGGATTGGTTTAAAAGTCAACAATATGTGTGAATAGTCTTAAGAAAATCATAAAATTATTCTCCTTATATTTTTAGATATTCTAAACACAAACATACATTGATGGTTGTCTGGGAACACCTAAAAGTTAACAAATTTCGAGCTGTATGTAAGTTATAATGGATTAGAACAACATTGTTTGAATTAGAATAACATAGTCTAGTATTAGATATTATAAAAAAAATAATGGGAAAAAACACATTTTTTGGACACTTTAAATAGCCACTACTACAGAATCAATACTTAACGTAACGTAAAGTAATGCAAAGAAAGGAAAACTCAAATACCTATTCAAAAGGAAGACCCATAATTTCTGCTTGACCCAATCAAAACTTAAACAAACAAATATTTTTATGAGTTATTTAAACATAACGGTTACCTCCACGACCGGTCGACCCATCAAGATTAACGCAACAATTAATGCTTGGGTTTTTAAATATTCTTTTGTGTGCCAAGTGGGGCTACCTAACTTGATAGAGGCTCTTGTCTCTTAGTGGAGGTCTTGGGTTCAATCCCAAGCAAGGATGATTTATTTGTAAATATAGGAGTTTGGGAGTGTAAATTATTCCATATATAAATAACCAAACTTTTTGTGCATAACCACTTGTAACATGTGCTTTGAGAGTTTTTCAAAAAAAAAAACTTGATTTTTTTAATTTTAACCCAAAGGTTTTTACCTTTTGCAAGTTTAACCCTACATAATTTTTTTTTAACTTTACCCAAACTTTTCATTACTTTTAACTCAAAGGTTTTTACCTTTTACAATTTTAACCCTACATAATTTGTTCTTTTTAACTTTAATCCAAAACTTTTCATTATTTGCAATTTAACTTCACAACTTTTGCCACTTATACTTTTCATCTTTGGCAACTATTCGGTTTACGTAAAGTTCTTAATTTTTCGAGTTAATACGACGCAATGTACAAGTGTGGTTCAACTTTTTTATGTTTTGTTTCAAATTTTGCAAGTTAATATGACGCAACGTACATGTGTGGTTCAACATTTTTACATCTATTTTTTCATGTCTGACAGGTTTGTCGCAACACGCAGACCCTAGGTCGAGTCAGTGTTGGTGGTCGATAATGGTTGTGTGACATTATTACTATTTGACACATGTTTTTTCCCCGCCGCAACGCGGCGTGTGCTTTGGGGGTTTTCCAAAGAAAAAATCGTTATGCATATGGTTGTCGTAACCTTGGCTTTAGGGGTTTAAAAAAATTGATTTTTTTTACTTTTCACCAAAAAGTATTTTATAAATTACTTTTAACCCAAAACTATTTGTTTTTTTACTTTTAACCTAAAACTTTTTATCTTTTGCAATCTATTCTCACAACTTTTTTTACTTTCTACTTTGGTCCTTTACACTTTTCATTTTCCGCAAATTTTTCGCTTTATGCTTGGTTCTAAATTTTGTGACTTAACACATCGCAACGTGCGTCTTTGGTTTAACGTTTTTACGTTTCGTTCTAAATTTTGCGAGTTAACATGACGCAATGTGCGTGTGTGGGTGAACGTTTTTACATCGTCTGTTTTTCCCCGTTTGACAGGTTTAACATAACGTGCGGGTCCTAGATCGACTTAGATATAACTAAAGAATCCCCGCCGCATTGCGGCGGGTCGCAATCCTAGTTGGCCATTAAAAAAAAAATTCTTTTGTATGACCACAAAACACCAAGACTAAGTCTTTTTCAACAAAGTAAGTTGATTGTGATTTTTTAAATCTTTCTTTAAGACCCTTAATAATTTGATCTTTTTTAAAGTGGCAAACTTTATATTCATTAATAAGGAATTAAACATCCACGAAGCTTCTTTCACATCCAATGAAAAGTGTTAAGCTGAGGATGAGGATACGAGATAGAACGCATGGCCTGCCTCTTAAATGCATGAAATGGGGGTCAAAGCGTCGCACGTGGCCAAAGCGCGGTGCTTAGGGTTCAAAACGTGACACTTTCTCCGACACCATACAGAATATAAAATCCCATCAACTCTCATCACCCTTTGTCTGCAAATCGCACCCTAAACGCCCTGCTTTGACCAAAGGGGGGCGCTTCAACATACAAAACAGGAACATCGTACACCATCACATCACGGGTTATCTGAAAGCAGGCCAAAACGTCCCGCTTTGGCCAAAGCGGGGCGCTTTGGGAGGTGTGGAAATAAGGTTTGTGATGTGTGAATATCAAGGTTGATTTCCGTGACATGTTAAGACAATCTGATAAGGAATTAATTTTATCATCAAATAAAAAAAAGCTCCCAAACACAACTCTTGAGTAAATTATATATTGGATTGATTAAAGAATATAAGTAACTGAGCATCTTCAACTAACCATCCTATTGCATATACGCGTTAATTAGTCAGCATCCGCATATAGTCTGAAAATGAAACGTGTACACAACCACATATATACTAAACACAACATCCGAGAAAAACCTTAATCCCACAAACACCGACAGATAAAGAATATGTCCCTTGGAAATGCCGTCACACACACTAGAAGGCTGATTCTATTTACACCCCCCATTTACTAATTACACCCCCTCTATAAAAACATCATATCCATCAATCACTTGCTTTTGTTTTTAGTCTTTTTTGTCTTTTTATTGTTTTTTTTTTTATTCTTTTATTTAATTATTAGTTATTTAGTATTTGTTTATTATTTAATTAATTAATTAATTATTATTATTATTGGTGGTGGTGGTGGTGGTGGTGGTGGTGATATATTATTTATTATTAGTTTTTACTGTTATAATTTATCAAATTATATTTATAGCTGTAACAAAAACTATATAAAAATAAGTACTTTTTTACAAAATTATTATCATTTAATAATTTACATACCGAGGTTTAATCTATACACCCCCAAATGTAGCAGGTTGTGATATCCAAGAATTATACATATTTTGACGTGATTCAAATATATTCTCCCAGCCAGCTGCATCATTTTCTCTCATTAATTTCCATAGGTTGTTTGTGTTGGCAATTGGATACTCTCCTTGCAATTCTACCATTATAAAATGGTTACCATTCACGTGTGCAATTGTAATTATTTTTTTTTCTGGGAACTCGTGAGGGCCTCTCCAAAACGGAAAACAAGTAAAACTATTTCTTTTTTCTTGAGATAAAAAATGAACGATCACATTAAATTTGTTCGCAATCAAGAATCCTGCCTCTGGCATAATCATCCAATGTTTTTCAGGTGCAACCCCCGATCCTGACCAAGCCAAGGACGTGAACACATCTTTGAATGAGCCTAAGAAAGCCTTAGTGTACTTATTTCTAAACTCGAGTAGCTCTTCCATCAGTGATCTCTGGATAAATAACCATTCATCTTCACCGTACCCGAGAGCAGAAGCTGTCGCCCGAAACCCACAATTTCCATCACCTAACACGTTATGTATGCGTGTAACATACGCATGGAAGATTTTTGGAATTAGATGAATATAGTTGTGTATCACCTGTGATGCTTGATCTTGGTTCAACCCCATGAAGTCATAGCCAGGCGCACTTGTAGAGTTGGCGAAAGAACTTTGTCCGACAATATCTTGGTTCAACCCCATGATATTTCTAGAGTTGATTTTAAACAGTTTAATGCCCAAAGATATTTCTCCTCTGTTTCTTTACGCATAACTGCAAAAGCTATGGAGATTGTCTTGTTGGTAGAAGTTACACCAATAATTTCAAGAAAAGGCAATTTATACTTGTTCGTATTGTATGTGACATCCATAAGCAACACATGTGGAAAATCAAGGAAGTACTTGTATGATATTTTAGGAACAAAGAATAAGTCTTCCAACTTGTTTGAAACTCTATTGGTAGAAATTTCAAAAGTATACCCTTTATCATTTAAAAGAGACATTAGCACCTCCATCAAAGATTTCCCTTGAGTGTAATCATGATCTTGGGAGTTCACAAATGAACTATGCCTTGCAGGTTCTTGAGTGTAATCCTGCTCTTGACAGTTCGTAAATGAACTGTGCCTTACAGGCTCTTGAGTGTAATCATGATCTTGGGAGTTCCCAAACGGACTGTGCCTTGGAGGCTTCTCAAACGTGGATATAATAATAATAATAATAATAATAATAATAGGATTATAGTAATAATACATACCTTGATGATGGATTAACATTGACTGAAGTTGCTTGTAATTTTGGAGGAATGATGTCCACGTTTGAGATTCAACGAGTGCATTCCACATTATATTGAAGATATTCCAATCATCATCCGTGGTGAAAAATGATTTGCAGTTTCTAAATATACTTTGAGAAATGTGCCACCTACAAAGTAATCGGGTAGCATTCGGAAAAACTTTCTCGCATGCATTCATCAGAGCTAACTCCCTGTCCGTAACTATAACACGTGGTTGCATGCTCTCATCTAGAGTTGATTTTAAACAGTTTAATGCCCAAAGATATTTCTCCTCTGTTTCTTTACGCATAACTGCAAAAGCTATGGAGATTGTCTTGTTGGTAGAAGTTACACCAACAATTTCAAGAAAAGGCAATTTATACTTGTTCGTATTGTATGTGACATCCATAAGCAACACATGTGGAAAATCAAGGAAGTACTTGTATGATATTTTAGGAACAAAGAATAAGTCTTCCAACTTGTTTGAAACTCTATTGGTATAAATTTCAAAAGTATACCCTTTATCATTTAAAAGAGACATTAGCACCTCCATCAAAGATTTCCCTTGAGTGTAATCATGATCTTGGGAGTTCACAAATGAACTATGCCTTGCAGGTTCTTGAGTGTAATCCTGCTCTTGATAGTTCGTAAATGAACTGTGCCTTACAGGCTCTTGAGTGTAATCATGATCTTGGGAGTTCCCAAACGGACTGTGCCTTGGAGGCTTCTCAAACGTGGATATAATAATAATAATAATAATAATAATAATAATAATAATAATAATAATAATAATAATAATAATAATAATAATAATAATAATAATAGGATTATAGTAATAGTACATACCTTGATGATGGATTAACATTGACTGAAGTTGCTTGTAATTTTGGAGGAATGATGTCCACGTTTGAGATTCAACGAGTGCATTCCACATTATATTGAAGATATTCCAATCATCATCCATGGTGAAAAATGATTTGCAGTTTCTAAATATACTTTGAGAAATGTGCCACCTACAAAGTAATCGGGTAGCATTCGGAAAAACTTTCTCGCATGCATTCATCAGAGCTAACTCCCTGTCCGTAACTATAACACGTGGTTGCATGCTCTCATCTAGAGTTGATTTTAAACAGTTTAATGCCCAAAGATATTTCTCCTCTGTTTCTTTACGCATAACTGCAAAAGCTATGGAGATTGTCTTGTTGGTAGAAGTTACACCAACAATTTCAAGAAAAGGCAATTTATACTTGTTCGTATTGTATGTGACATCCATAAGCAACACATGTGGAAAATCAAGGAAGTACTTGTATGATATTTTAGGAACAAAGAATAAGTCTTCCAACTTGTTTGAAACTCTATTGGTAGAAATTTCAAAAGTATACCCTTTAACATTTAAAAGAGACATTAGCACCTCCATCAAAGATTTCCCTTTATGATCCGTTGCTCGAATTTTATCACGTGCATTATATATGTTTTTAATTGTAGAGACATTATTTTCATCACACTCCTTCATAACACCTAAAATATCTTTTGGGAACACACCCTTTCCCGTCAACTATGCCACCAATTGGTGTTCATTAGGTGTCAATCGTTTGAGGATTGGGTGTCCCTCCATATATTCTCCGGGTGGATGATTATGTTCACCAGGTTTTACTTTTAACGTCCAAGAGCCATTCTCTTTTGAAAATTTCCCGACCATTTCAAACGGGCAATTTATCTTTATAGTGCCGGTCTCTCTACTTGAATCTTTAACTGATTTATACACACCACCACGATCACACATAAGTACAACTTTAGACACGTAGCCATTTTTAGCTTTCGATCTTTTAGTCACAATAGCGTAACCAAGACTACGTCCGGTGTTTCTAACCCATTCCATCAACTCTTCACGAGACTTGAACACCTAAAAGTGAAATAATATTAGTTACAAAATATTAGGTGAACAAGCTTGAGTAGTTACAAAATATATATTATCCAAACAAACTCATTTAAACTAAAACAAGACCCTTAACCTAGCTAGATTATATAACTTAGTTGAAACTTGAAACATGGGAATTAAAAACTATACCTGATCTGTTGAAAATCCAGACATCTCTTTAACTTTTCTGAATGCTATGATGAAGCATAAATAGATCACTCTTTGAACAAGTAAATTTATGCAGCTCTTTGAATAGCTTTCTCAAGAAAACACCGATAGTATGAGAATTACTTGCAGCAATAATATCACCTAAAGAAAACAAATTATGAAGCGAATGCACTGAAGTGAATGCACCAATAATATCACCTAAAGAAAATAAATTACTTGCAGCACCAATAATATGAGCCATCATCTTCATTATTATATTATGCACCAATAATATGTTGCAGCACCAATAATATGAGCCATATCCTTTTTACCTAAAAAGGTAAAAAAAGTAAAAAGAGCTCTTTGAATTACACTTGCTACACGAACATAGATAAAAAAAAATTGTGGGACATGAAACCTTGGACACGAAACATAGATAAAAAAAATTGTGGGACATGAAACATGGTACACGAAACATAGATAAAAAAAAATTACACTTGGACACTCCCATTGGCCAGTCCCAATAATATGAGCCATCTCCGTTATATAAGCTTAATAATAATAATAATAATAATAATAATAATAATAATAATAATAATAATAATAATAATAATAATAATAATAATAATTCATTACTAATAGTAAATAATAATAATAACAAAAAGACAAAAAAACAATAAAATATAATAAAAAAAGACAACAAAAAGACAAAAAAGACTAAAAAAAGCAAATGATTGATGGATGTGATGTTTTTATAGGGGGTGTAATTAGTAAATAAGGGGGGGGGGGGGTGTAAATAGTATCACCCCACTAGAAAAACTCAAATACCTTTTTTTTTGAAAGGTGAACTTCATTAACATAGAACCGACCCAAACCGGGCCGGCACAAAACACAAAAACGTTACATATTTACAGCTTTACACCAATTCTCCCAAGAACAGAACCTCTGTTTCGACCTAGACGAATACCACAAAAAACCTAACACCTTGATATCGTTAATAATCTTATCAATTCTAGCAGGGATAGACTCGAAAACAAGGGCATTCCTAGCCTTCCAAATGCACCAACACCCAATCAAGATCAAGCCTTGAACGATATCTTTCTTGCTAGACGGAACACAGCGATCATTATGAAACTCAAGAAGATCCCGGAAAGAAAAAATAAAGAAGCTGGGTAAGTTACACCACTTCAGAACCTGCTGCCAAACAGAAGAGGCAATCGCACAGCTAGTGAAAAGGTGCTCAGCAGATTCAACTCCGAAGTCGCAAAAAGAACACAATCATTATCAATGCTGATATTCCTGGACCGAAGGGCGGCTCTCGATGGAATCCTTTCCTGTTCACAACGCCAAGCAAAGATATTAACCTTTATGGGAACCCACTTACACCATTCCATAACGTAGAAGTTACTCGGAGAAAGCCCAGACTCGATGAAGCGCCGAACGCTCTTGACAGAAAAATCACCAGATTTTCCACCAATCCAAGACCACCTATCGTCCGCTGACGTGATGCCGACATTTGATAAAAGAGCACAGAGCTGGGAAAACTCGGGAAGAAAAGGAGCCGGCACTTCAGATTTCCAATTCCACAGCAGGCTCCGATCAGAACCGGAACCCCGAACACGATCGAGAACCGAGCATTTTTTATTGACTTCAAGCTTAAAAAGGTCCGGGAATTTACACTTGAGTGGCTCATTAATAATCCAGGGGTCAAGCCAGAACGCGATGCTATCCCCTTTACCAACCACCCCCTTGAAACAATTTCTAATGGGGGTGTCGTCAACCACCGTCTTTGTGATAACCTTAATAATATTACTCCAGACTCCATTAAGGGATTTTTTAAAGTGAAAGCATTCCCACCCAACACGACTTAAGTGCAAAGACTCCATAATCTTCCGCCACAGGCTGGATTTTTCGGTCTTAAAACGCCAACCCCATTTGGTTAATAGGGCCACGTTAATATCAAGTAAATTACTGAGACCTAAACACCCTTGGACTTTGGCAACGAAACCCACTCCCATGCTACCCAATGCATTTTAGACACGTCGGGAGAGCCACCCCACAAAAACCTCCTTATAAACTTTTCTAGATCACTGATAACTTTTTTCGGAACTTTATAAATAGAAAAATAATACAACGGTAAGCTTTCGAGAACCGATTTGATTAAAGTAACACGACCTCCGATAGAGAGAAGATGGGATTTCCAAACCGCGAGTCTATTTTGAAACACATCATAAATGGGCAGCCAATTATTAATGCGATTCATGTTTGCTCCCACTAAAACACCAAGATAAATAAACGGAGGGGAATCCGGTATACAGCCGACCACAGAGGCGACACTTTTAACTTCATTCCAACTCACACCGATGCCATAGAGATTAGACTTATTTATGTTGATTTTGAGCCCGGAGCTAATATGAAAACAACGGAGAATTCTGAGAAAATTTCCGATCTCCACTAAAGACCACTCACCGAAAAGAATAGTGTCATCTGCAAAAAGGAGGTGGGTAATGACCGGCCCGTTGCACGGAGTAGAGATACCTTTCAAAAAACCTGCTTCCTTAGCTTTGGAGATCATACAAGAGAGGGCCTCCATTACCGTTAGAAAAAGGAAAGGAGAAAGGGGGTCTCCCTGTCTCAATCCCTTCCCATAACAGAACTGGAAAGTGGGCGAACCATTCACAAGAACGGAGGACCTAGCCGAATGTAAGATACCTTGAATCCAGAGGCGCCATTTATTAGGAAAACCCATTTGAAGAAGAATGCAATCCACAAACTTCCAGTTAACATTGTCGAATGCTTTTTCGAAATCAATCTTGAAAAACGCTGCCTTTTGCTTTTTTTTCTTGATCCAATTCAAAACTTCATTAACGACTAAAGGCCCATCTAGAATAAATTTCCCTTTTTGAAAAGCCGACTGTGAATCAGAAATAACGCTACTAATCACCTTTTGCATTCTGATAGAAATCACCTTTGAGACGACTTTGCTGATAACACCAACCAAATTTATGGGCCTAAAGTTTGAAAGATGAACCGGGTCCTTAACCTTAGGAATCAACGTGATGAAAGACGAGGAACTATCCCGACTCAGAAACCCAACATCGTGGAAATGATTAAAAATGTTCAAGAAGTCGTCCTCAAATAAAGGCCAGAAATGTTTAATAAACTTGAAGTTAAGCCCATCCGGGCCGGGAGCGCGATCACTACCACAATCGAAGACAGCCTCTTTGATTTCAGATTTCGAGAAAGGCTGAGTAAGAAAAGCCTTATCCTCTTCGTTAATCTGCTTTAGGTTATCGAGGCATGGGGACGGCCGATTGTGAACATCTTCCAAGAATTTGTCGCGAAAGAAGGAGAACACATGTTTTTTGACCTTAGAAGGTTTATTAACCCAAACACCATTCAACTCAAAACCATGAATTCTATTAGAAGCTTTTCTATTATTGATAACCGAGTGAAAAAACTTGGAATTTTCATCCCCATCGAGAGCCCATTTCACTCTAGACCGTTGTTTAAGATCTTCTATTTTTCTCACTTCGACATCTTTGATAGTTTTCTTTGCTTCGCACCAGATCCACTCATCTTCTTCACAAAAGTCACTTGATTCCATTTTCAGTTCCAGCTGCTCAAGATCAGAAATCGCAGAAGAGAGCTGTTCGGATTCATTTTGAAGGAAATCATCTCTCCATTTTTTCAAAAACATACGAATCCGACAAAATTTTTTAGTAAGAGCAGAGTCAGGAGGACCAGGGCAGCTAAAACCATCGACCGCCGCATACACAGCCTCTTCGAAACCCCTTCTACCAAACCAGGAATTGAAAACACGGAAAGGCCGGGAAGATGAAGCCACTTCGAAACCCCTTCTACCAAACCAGGAATTGAAACCACTTCAAACTCGTGCAACTTTTCATTCTCCAAGTGATTAGATTCCCCATGCAGAGAAGATGAAGCGCTAACCCCGTCCCCAACTCCGGCAACAGATCCGGGAGAGTTCTACGGCCATTCGTCTTCGAACATACAATCCGGCACCCAATCGTCCAATTCTTCCATGATCCAAACCTTAAATTTTTTGTTCTTCCACTTTAGAGTGACCGAACCAGAGATACGGGCACCATCATCTACCAAGATACCCACACAGTTGGTCGATAAATCCCAGTCCAACGGAGACAACTGAGACCCCTTAATGACTTTTCCGAAAAGAGCTGCTACGTCGTCAAAAACTTTGTTTTCAGCTAGGTGCAAAGGGGCACCGTGAAATTTGATCCAAGCGATTCTCTCGTAAGCCATGGACTGGCCAGACCAAACATCTAAAGTCTCGAACCAATTTTTCCAAATATCAACGTTTAGAAATAAAATCCGAAGCATCGATATCATCTTCGAAAGCAATCAGCAGATATAAACCACCCAGATAGTAGAGTTTAGAGCTTTTGACGCCCGCAACCACGAGGTTATTCTTGATACTTAAAAGAGACTCAAAATCTTTGAACCGGCCGAGTACCGCTCTCCCTTGAAGGTCAAAAAATGCACTAGTCTCGCCGTGGACCGATATCTCTCTTTCTGGTTCCACCACGGCCTCGACCTGTCTCAGATCATCACCCGAGTTGTTCAACAGGGCCGAGCAATATGAACGGCCAGGCTTAGAAAAGGCATTGTGCCTAATATGGTTGGCATCTTCAACACCCTTCTGTAATATCGGTTGACCAGCATTAGGAGGAAAACAGCGATCCTCATCCAAACCATTCTCCTTAGCGAATCTGGCTTTATTGATCTTGAGTTTGCACCCCCCAAGATTAAGACCCTGCATCCACTTTTCCAAATCTTTCCAATCGATCACTCCCTTAAAACTTACAAACCCAAACTTTTGACCCTCCTTACTCCTCTTCCTTACAATGTAAGATCCCGCTATATCTCCGTAGTTGCTAAGGAGAGATGCCAAATCCCAGGGTCTACACCCATCTGGAATGTTTGCCACGTAGTACTTCGTAACACCTGCTGCCATGAGGACAGAGACCAAAGAAAAAGAAGAGAGACGAACGACCAACGCGCTGCCAAACCGAAGCCGCGAATGGACAAAACACGGAACCAAGTTAGGGTGAGAGGTTATATCAATGGATGCTAACAGAGAGCATGACGATTAAACCTTGCACACTAATCCAATCCCATGATCGTCGTTGAGCAAACTAGGGTTCCGGCGGGTCAGAGAGAAAAAAGTGAATAGATAAAATTGTATACTGTTCATTTAGAAAAACTCAAATACCTAATTCCCCTAAAAAATATTTAAAAACCCAAGCGTAAATTGTTTGGGTTAATCTTTATGGGTCGACCGGTCGTGGAGCTAACTGTTATGTTTAAATAAGTCATAAAAACATTTGTTTGTTTAAGTTTTGATTGGGTCATGCAGAAATTATTATGGGTTTTCCTTTTGAATAGTAGATTTTAGGGGAACTCAAATACCTAATTCCCTTTTTTTCTTCATCAAATACACAAATGCGGTTCTCAACTTATAGCCTTTTGTTACCATGCAGGCTTCATCAGCCTAGATTGTGGAAGTTCGCCTGGGACAAACTACACAGAAGACGGCGTAAATTACGTTTCAGACGCCGCCTTCATAGAAAGTGGGGTGAGGAATGATACCATCTATCCCAAAGACTATTTCCCACGTACGTACCGCAGTCATAGAAGCTTTCCTGAAAATAAACGGAACTGTTACACTTTCAGACCCCAGAAAGGGAAGAACAACAGGTATTACATAAGGGCCATGTTCCTTTATGGCGATAATGGTCAAGCCCCGGTATTTGATCTTTATATTGGAGCAGATTATTGGACTACACGTTCTCGATTTACACCGACCAAACCTATCTACTATGATATTATATACCTTCTCTCATCAGATCACATAAATATTTGCCTCGTTAACACAGGCAATGGACCCCCTTACATTACTTCATTAGAACTAAGACCTTGGGATGCCACCATGTATGAGTACCAAACACGATCATTATCCAGCTACCGTGGTCACTTGAATTTTGGTGCAAATGCATTCATCCGGTCAGCATTTTAATTTTTAATTTTAAAGTTACAATAACTGTTGCGTTATTATTAATATATCTTTTTCTCTGAATCAGGTATGATGATGACAAGTATGATAGACTGTGGGAACCAAGATCTTTGGATGGCTGTAAAGCAGTGCAGACTTCTGATACAGTGTCTTTAGGGCCTAATAATGTGGAACAAGTGCCATCAAAGGTCATGAGCACTGCCATTACACCAACAAACTCTACAGGAACCATAGTCTTTTCGATCAATCCTAATAAAGCCAAGGAAGAGTATATTTTCTACATTTACCTTGCTGAAGTTGAAAAACTAGAAACCAATCAGAACAGAGAGGTCAACATTTATATTAATGGCAAACTGAATGGACCATTTCCGGTGTCAACTAGCATGATAACAATCCGGAGTGAAATTTTTTCCGGTTCATCAAACTATACGCTTATAGTAAATAAAACCTTAAATTCAACCCTGCCTCCTATCTTAAATGCATTAGAGGTTTTTCATCTGCATCAGCTCACGCAAAACCATACAGATGATAAAGATGGTATATATATTTTGTCTTATTCTAGTATTATATATTGTGGTCTTTCAATTTTCTCACCCTTCGTTGTTAAATATTTGAGCTGCCGCAATCTGGAGTACAAAGTCAACTTATGGGTTAACAAACTTACACTGGCAAGGAGATCCATGTCTTCCACAAGAATACGTTTGGGCTGGTCTTAACTGCAGCTATAATGGTCATGGGGCAGCTAACATCATATCCCTGTATGTATCCAATTTCACAACCACCACTACTATATCATAAACTCTTCTTTTACGATTTGATTATAAATGCAAAGTATTGTTTTAAGTGTTTGTTGGCAGTATACTAATATATAATAATTGCTCTACAGCTCTAGTCACACTTCATGTTATCTGGGCTATTATAAACTAACTGCATATTAAAAAAAAAAAAAAAAAGGAAAAAATGTTATTTCGAATTGGGGGTCTATGTGGGAGCAACCTCTCTATCTCATGGGATAGAGTAATATTTGGCCTCGTCCCACACCCTTCCCAGACCCTACAAATAGTTTTTTCTATGAGTGAGATTTTTTATTGGGCACGTTCTTTTGTAATTTAGAGCCACTAGACATTTACTTGATGTAGGAACCTGTCTTCTAGGGGATTGAGTGGAGAAATAGCTGATGCCTTGGCTAATCTCACTATAATAGAATCATTGTAAGTTCTTTCATATGTTTTCTTAGTCTTTTACATATTAAACTCATGTTGTACAATCTGATTTTTTTTTTCTGTGTTTCTTTTTCAGGGACCTGTCCTACAATAATTTGACAGGAAATGTGCCGGAGTTTCTTGCTCAACTAGACAGCTTGAAGATTCTGTAGGTCACCTGGTTATTGGTATAGGATCGAAATTAAGCTTTTACAAGATGCATAATAATCTTGTGTGATCTTCCTTGTAGCAACTTACTAGGAAACAACTTTACAAAACCATTTCCTGCACAACTTCTCGCAAAACAGAAGAAAGGGACACTATTGCTGAGGTTTGATACTGGTTTTAGAAAGGAAATAAAAATTAAATCACCACACACCTAACTTGTTCTAACATATTTTACTTACATAATCAGTATTGAAGGTAGTGATGAAGATAAAAGTTCTTGTCAAGAGGGGTCATGTGGAAACAATAAGCATAAAACAGCACGTTTTACATATGCAACCATAGCAATTGCTTCAGCCATCGTGGTATTGTTCTCACTTGTCATCGTATGGATAGTTAAACGACAGCCAAAAAAAGGTTACAGTATTCTTAACATTGTAATCATATATCATATAATAGATTTATATCTTCATGTCTAAATGGAAAAGTAGCTATTAAATTTTGAATAAACGAATGCAGCTTTGATAAAAAAGGATGAGAGTTTTATACAGAGAAAACAACAGTTTACATATTCTGAGGTGGTGCGTATTACTAACAACTTCAAGAATGAAATTGGAAAAGGAGGATTTGGAAGTGTGTTCGGTGGATCCTATGAGAATAAACAAGTTGCTGTGAAGATGCTTTCTGTAGAATCAGAACAAGGTGACATGGAATTTCAAAATGAGGTAATTAACAGATAAAACTATCTTTTAGGATAGAATCACAGTTGAAGTTACTGACAGAAATCAGAGATCCATCAAATTCAAGTAAGAGGATGATGATGATGATCGGAGTATACTAAGAAACAGAGTATCACTACAATTATGATAAGATCGAATGAACAAAGAAGAATAAACACAAAGTAAGCAAGGTAATTTCAATTGATAAGAACACTTCAATCTTTTAAAATACGCAGCGATAATTTAATTTATATATACCTAAGATTTCCGATGGTAATTTTGGCGCCAAGAAACCGACACAACTGTCGTTAACCGTTGTGACGTTTCACTCATCCATATCCACCTACTAACCTAAGTGCCACTAGTTACATTTAAATACATAATAATTGTCACAATATAAACATAATAATACAAGTATTAATCTGATTTAATTTTCACAGTTTAATGATTTTGTTGCTGGTTTGGTCTCCAGGAACGAAAGAATCAAATATGTTCATAACTGTTAAACACAAACTTTTTACGTTTGTCCTACCTTCTACCCAAGAACTATTTTCCGTCCGGTAAACAGACTTTCGCTCCCAGTCATGTGTTTCGATTACCATATTCGGTTCCCCTTAACAAATAATCAAATATTCGTTAGAATCTAGAGTGGGATTTTTTGAGCAATCTGAGGCATAATATCTCAATTTCTGCCGACCAAAACAACAAACCCATTCTTTTCTTTTAAACCTTCCTATGACTCTCTCGGTGCTCCGGCTCTATTGCCACAGAGAACACCTGATCTGTGTTTATAAAAGCATTAGTTGTTAGAGATCGGTTCGAGATGGTTATTTTACTAAATGAGAAGGCCAATTAGAGATGGCAAATCTCCCAAGAAATAAGATAAGAACAAGATAACTTTCGCAACAGTTTTTCTTATTATCATTTAATAAAAAATTGAAGGCCCTTAAAAGGCTTACACAACAACTGAAAACTACTAGGATATGAGTGAGAATAACTAACCACTAAATAATGAACCGACAATGAGATCACTAAACACATGACCTGGGCTTTAACTTACAACCAGCCCAACATAAACATAAATACTAATGCAGGCATAAACAACATCAAAAGGATTATTTTCAATAAATTCTTTTGCTGTTGGAAATTAGAATGCATTGCAGCGGAGGATTGAATAACATTCGAATCGGTTTGCATGATGTATGAATAATGAATGCAAAAACAGAGTGTGAATGAAAGGATCGGAAGAAACAACTTAATGGACAATTCTGAATAATAACGAAATTGTCTTGATACCGGAATAAGTTTGCCGGTAAATACATATATATACATATGTTAGTGGTGGTTGAATAACGGCAGTTGAACGATGGTGGGAATTACCGTTTTATGAAACGGTGCCATGGTTTCATCAAAGCGTTTCAACTATGTTCGCACCTAATCAAATTACATACAATATAACATAATACATAACGATAATAAACTACGAGATAATTAAGTTTAATATCTAATACACTCCCCTAAACTTAATTAGGTCTTGGTGGATCTCTGGCGCTTTGATTAGCTTCATCCACTGCTTTCGTTGCTTGTTTGAAATCGAACCGACGCCTCTTCTGCATTTTCTTCATTCTGTGCCAGTCGTTTCCTGCAAACAAAGCATAATGTTGGATTGTCTCTTCTTCTTCTTCTTGAGCATTGCCTTCGGTTTTACTCCTTTCTCGGTTGTTAGTAGAGAGGCCTTCATCACTTCTTATCATCTCCTTTTCCATAACATTTTCTTGGACGGTTTTGAACTTGTAGTAATACACCAGACCATCTAGATACACTGCAAACATAATTCTCATTAATTCCCCAACATTATAATCATAACCCATATCTTTAGCCACCACCGCCCTGAGGTTGTTGGTCGTCACATTCTTATACCCTCTATCACGTTTCACTACCATGTATAAACCAAGCAAATCGATCTTTCTATTATCAGCCGAGTAGGGTGGAATTGGTCTAGTAGATATTCCCAGTTTGATCTTTATAAACTGTAGGTCCCTAGAGGAGGATCTAGTAACCTAATCCTTGTGATACGAACAAACCCGGTTGTGCGGAAACCAACCGGATATGCAAACCGAGAAGAGAACACAAGATACACACAAGACCAGAACAATATTCAACGTTTAGATCTCAAATATATTAAAACCAGGAAGTTTTGTTACAAGATTATGATACAGAAAGCTCACAAACCCACTGTGTCTCTCAGTTATCACTTCTGTGTTCTCTCTTGTGTTCGGTGTGTGCCATCTCACTTCTGTTTGCAAACAAGCCCTTTTACAGTAACCTTATCCAGAGATGACGAAGTACCAGCTGGGCCCAGAAGTGAAGCCCATGAAGAACCATCACTCACGAATAACTCAGGTTCTTCGTCCAATGTATTCTTCGCCTGGGATCAGTTCTTCGTTGATGCCATATGTTAACTACGAAGAATGATTCTTCGCAGGCATGATCTTTCATCGAGCATTGGTTCTTCGTAGAAGAGTATTCTTCGCTAGTGGGTGTTCTTCGTTGCAGGATTCTTCGGCCATGCAGTTCATGAACCATCAGGTTATTCGTTGACTTCATGCAGGAACCATAACCAACAGTAGCAACAGATCAGCAGCATATTGAACATGTAGACAGAAACAAACAGCCTCAAACAGCATCCATTCCGAAGCTTGATGGAGGATATTGTGCCTCGGAATTTACTTCTTAACGATGTCGAACCGAGCCGAGCTGCGTCCACAAATATGTATCAACATAAACCATTCTAACATCTCCTCGAACTTGATCTCTAATTCATGCTTATACTTAAACACAAATTCTCCGTCTTCTAACATATCTAACAGTGATTTAAAGTTAGCGAAATCATGAAATTCCATTGCTTGAATGATCATGACATTCCAATCTGGTTCAAGTGATGATAAGTGTAGGTTTTCGAAATATGAATTGAGATAATCTGCCTTGTATTCTTTATTTGTGGAACTATGACTAATTAACTTTTGTTTTCTTTCATTCCTATTTCTTCTTCCTTCGTTAATCCGGTGACTTCATTCATAGTGTTAGAAACAGGGACACTAAACATCGGATATATTTTACACCTTTCCCAGTTTATCTTAGCCGTATATCCTTGTAACACTAACTGATACATACTTAAGACATTATGATCTAATTCAGGAGTATAAAATACACTTTGAATACGTAACGACTCAATCCCAGACTTAACTTCTACAGCCCCTACACCCCTGAGGAATAGAAAGTTATCTTCCCCAGTTTTAGTTTCTACCCAAACCATATGTTTAATTCGTTTGAAAACGTTCAGATTTCCGACATAGTGATGTTAAAATACTGTACTTACATACCATATATCACCCCATAATCCGCCTTCGGTACCGATGACAATCAATTCCAGTGGAAAATCATCTTCTGCCTTTCGTCGCTGAATTCCAGTGTTGATGGCTTTTGGATTAATTGAGTCGCTTCATCATTTTCCTTTACTTGGCATGAAATGATCCGATGCCCCGGTTCATGACAGTAGTAACAACGTTTGTAGACTGACTCCTTCCTTTGCTTTTCAATCTTCTCATCGGTGTAGTGTTCACAAGGCATTATCGTTGATGTAGATTGCATAACACCGTCTTAATTAACCGTGGCTCTGATACCACTTTGTTGGAAATTAGAATGCACAGTGGAAGATTGAATAACATTCGAATCGGTTTACATGATGTATGAATAATGAATGCAAAAACAATGAAAGGATCGAAAGAAACAACTTAATGGATAATTCTGAATAATAATGAAATAGGCTTGATACCGGAATAAGTTTGCCGGTAAATACATATACATACATATGTTAGTGGCGGTTGAATAACGGCAGTTGAACGATGGCGGGAATAACCGTTTTATGAAACGGTGTCATGGTTTCATTCGCAACAAGACAGACTTGTTCAAACTTATATGTTAAGAAGATAAGTCATAACATGGAAGATTAAGAAATATTTGTCTACAGGTCAACCTTCTGATGCTAGTTCGTCATACAAAAATAATTTCACTCGTTGGCTACTGCAATGAGGACAAGCACAAGGCAATTATATATGAATTAATGGCAAATGGGAACTTAGAAAAGCATCTATATGGTAATTGGCTGTTAGTTTAGTACACATTTACCGGTTTAGAAGCATCACTTGTCAAGATTCTATTGTACTTGTCTTCAGCTGATTGCTTCACATTTCATTTGATTGATCAGATGGACGTCCAAATTTTTCGAGCTGGGAAAAAAGGTTACAAATTGGATGTGATGTAGCAGAAGGTTAGTAATTAATCAGGTTTCTTCATACTAGAGTTTCCTAATTGGGTCTCTTAAGCATAATTGCTGCTTTAACATGCATGAATCTATATCATAGGCCTACAATACCTGCATCACGGTTGCACGCCACCAATAGTCCATAGAGATGTCAAGTCTTCAAACATATTGTTGAATGGAGATTTCCAGGCAAAATTGTCAGATTTTGGGCTGTCCAGAGCTTTTCCTACTGCAGATGCCAGCCATGTATCAACCATAAAGGTTGTGGGCACTAAGGGGTACATTGATCCTGAGTGAGTTTTTCTCATCAACATTTTTCATGCATAATAGGCTTTCCCAGCGTTTTTTCCTGTGTGTATGTTAAGGTTCATTCCCTTGTAACTCACTCATATAATTGTATTCACTCTAAATTGAGAAAGTTGGTAATAAGAGCTTACAACTTGTAGTTGAAATGTAAAATGCAGGCATTTCCCAAATTTCAGGTTGAGGGAGAAAATGGATGTGTATAGCTTCGGGGTGGTACTACTCGAGTTGATTACAGGACGAAAAGCAATATTAGATGGTAATCATATAGCTAATTGGGTAAAGTCACCGATTGAAAGCGGAAATTTTGAAACTATTATTGATTCCAGATTGGAGGGGGGTTTTGACATCAATATAGTTAGGAAGGTAGTAGAAACTGCAATGGCCTGTGTTTCCCCCTCATCCGTAGAAAGGCCAACCATGGACGACGTGGTGATGGATCTCAGTCATTGTTTGCAAGCAAAAGAGCTCATACAAGCAGATTAGTATCCGGTAACTTGGATAGCGAAAGCGATCTACGCTAGCGAAGTCTTGAAGCTGTTGTGTCAAATGCTCTGTAAAATTGATTTTTTTTTCAAGTTCAAGATATTCTGGTTTGGTTTTCTCATTTAAAATTAATTATAAATCATTTGCTTGATCCATTTGATTTTTTTTATTTTCTCAATTGAAAAAGAGTTTTCTATTGATCATTCATTCCCCTTACATAGTTTGAACTCCTTTGTGAAATGCCCTGGTTATTGTAATCTAGACATACATATGTTCATCAAACACATAAATCAATCCAATCTTCAAACACAAACCTGAAGATTAAGAAGGATTAGATGGAGATTGAGAAGGTTTGATCCAGTGGCGGATCCAAGAACTTTATTTCAGTGGGTTCATTTTGATAGATTCTCATTACTCTTTTCAAATCATACAAAGTTCTCACTAGTTTTTTCCAAACCGAGTTTGTTCATATGAACCACAAAATCGGCCACTGGTTTGGTCATTTTGTTTGTTATAAAAGTACAAAGCAGCATCCCACCAAGAGGAAAAGCTAAAGCAATCCCAATTTTCAAAATCATTTTACATCATTAGAACAAAACAGAGTATCATCAACCCCTTATTTATTGTCTTCGCTTGCACCTACCATAGGTGGTTCCCTTAAAACGGATCTTGACAAGATTGACTGATCGACATATTAGTTCATGTTAATTATCTAATAAATGGACTATTATTTGTATAATATATATCATTTTAATCATATGTTGTATTTTATAGGTTTTAATAAAAACTTAGCAAAATGGATATTATTTGTTGTAAATTAAAACAAATGCATGAGCAAAACTGTCAACAACAAAATCAAATGAGTTTATATATTGTTGTTATTGTTCTCAACTGAAATCGATGATTGGTTGAAGTTATTACTAATAAACAAAAATAAGATATGATGGTTGTCACACCCCAACCGATGGCGGAAACATCGGGGCATGGCACTGAGCGAAACAGATTGTCCAGAAGTTTCCATAACAATTATCATTACTATTCAATTAAATAACATGTCCCATACCATGTCTCAAACAGTAAACAATTTATTACAGATAAAAACTAGGCAAATAATTCTGTTCCGACAACTCAGATTTAAATATAGCAATTGTTTATCTGCTTCTAGAGACCCTTGATTCAATTACTACAGACAACTATTTGTTGGGCTCTAAAGCTTTATTCTAGCTTCAAATTCCTACCATGTGTGCATCCTAAGCACCTGTCACATACGTTAAAATAAAGTCAATACATATAATGTAAAGGTGAGCATACAAGTTTGATAATAACATATAGAGTTCGAATTCGTTTACGCATAACCAGCACGTACACATAGTGAAATGAAGCACGTTAGTTATCGACATAGATCCATCGATACCAATGACTGCGGGTTGACTGCCCAAGGCAGTTCACAATACATGATTACCACTGTAATCCATGCAAGTAATTGTCCTTAACAACCCCCGTGTGAACGAGTGCTGAGTCCAAACTATAGTACTATCGTTGCTAGGGCAGGTAGACAGCATTCCATGTGTATACATAACAAACAAGCACTCATAAGCCACGTATAACATGCATTAACGGTTAGCGTTCAAATAGTATTGAGTAGTGTGTTAATGTGGTTTGAATAGTTGTAACGTATATAACACCCAAAATGCATAAAGCAAAAAGGGTTCGAGTATACTCACAGCGGTTGATGGATTGAAGGGAGCGCTTAGCGAGTAAAGTTAGCCTGAATGGATTGATAGCATAATGATAAGTGACGCGTAAAACGAAAAGCAAGTGTTGGAGAGTCGGACAGCTGGTCGATCGGACAATAGTTCGATCGGACGGCTGACCGTTCGGATAACAATCCGTTCGGATGGTCATCCGGTCGGACGGTAGTCCGGTCGGATGACTATTCGAGTGGATTGTTCCTTCCAATGAGATGATTGTGTTTGTGTATGATGGCTTGACTTTTGAAGTTTTCGTTGTAGCATTGGAAAACATTGAAGTACCTTTACCCTTCAGGTCGGTCGATCGGACGGCTGTTCGATCGGCCAGCAACCCGATCGGTTAGGTATTTTAATGAATTGTAGTGATTTGCTTTGGATCGGACAGGTGTTCGATCGGATAGGTCAACAAGTCAAAAACTTAATGATTTGCTGACTGATCGATTGGCAAGTCAACAATAGTCAACAACTTTAAATGAAACGCAAAGTATGGTGCAGTGGATCGGTTAGCTGATCGATCGAACACTAATGCTGTTCGATCGGACAACATGCATGATCAACCATGACGAGTTCTCAGCAGGGTGTCACCTGATCGAACGGCTGTTCGATCGGGTGGCACTTCCTAGTGCATCGAACATGTTGAAAAATCGATTAAGTGTTGAAGTATAGTATCTCATGATCCGAAGAGTAATCCGATCGGACGGTAGTCCGATCGAACAACAGTCCGTTCAACACTAGTCTTCAAAATAAATTGATTAAGTGTGGGGCCATGTGTTAACCGATCGGCTGGCCAGTCGATCGGCTGACTGTCCGATCGGCTTGCTGTCCGTGCGGACAGCAGTCCGATCGGTCAGCAGCCTGACCTGATCAGCCTATTCGTTTAACACTTGGCTGTTCTGTTTGTTTATCATTTTATTGAGGTATTTTGACAACGAGTCAAACCATAGATCCCTCGTCTTTACTTGGTTCCCCTGGTCGGACAGGAATCACCCAAATCCGGCTGGTGAACTGTTCAGAACGGAGTTTATCGTTTAACCCGAAATCGGTTGACCTCGTGGATAGAATCCGGGTCTTGAGCCATGCAACCACCGGAGTGATTTGTAAGCCGGCTCAGACTCCGTTTCTATCGGTTCGAAGGCCTTGAGTGGAAAGAGTTGAAAGAAAGTTGGAATATCCATCTTTCAATCCTTTTCACTGGGTATATGTTTAGATCTATGAAAGATCTTTGTGTGTTTATGTGGAAATCGGCTAGATCCAAGTTATTCTTGGTGGATTGAGGCCAAAACATGAAGTTCTTCAAGAACCCATGATGACATCATCCTAGAACACTTGAATCTTGATGATTTCACGGTTGAAAGTTAAGATTTGAAAGATAGTAAGGTGTAGGAGTGCGTGTAGATCAATAAAGTACAAGGTTTAGGACGAAATCTTACCGGAATCGAGAGGAATCTGAGAAAAGGTTGAGTTAAGCGTGCTGGTCGAACAAAAGGTTTCCAAAAGTGGAAAGGATGACAATGACAGGGGTATTTATAGGATGCCAAAATGGGAAAGTGCTGGCCGATCGGCCAGGCAGCTCGATCGGACAGCCTGTCCGATTGGACAGCAGTCCGATCGGTTGGCTGTTCGATCGGCTGGTAGCCTGATCGATCAGCTGCACGTTTCGAGTGTTTGGTGCGACGATTTCAGATATTTCGATTTCTGTTGCGAGCGGTTCGATACGATAGGGTTTCCTAGTCAAATTATTTTTAATCCCAACCACTCATATCTTGCGCTATCCTTTCTCCACTAACTATCATAGTTCGATTGTGATTCGAGTTCGATGTCGATTGAGTTCGATTGCATTTCGAGTTCGATTGCGTTTCGATTGATTACCACAACACAACAAAATGAACATGCACAAGTAACACATAAGGCACACACACACGTATAACAATAACTAAAATGCGTAGTTCGAGTTGCGATTCGATTCGATGTCGATTTGGTTAGCATAGTTTGATTATTGCTTAGTTATCTTTATCGCATTGTTACTTCCTATAGTTCACAGTCGTAAGTCGATTAGATGGCGATTGAAATACGTCGATTGTTGTAATTATTAACACTTACTCCACATAATACAGCTAAATTAAACACATAAAAGAAATTTCTTACAAGTCAAGTTGCGCGAAATCAGTCATTGACTTTGACCTTGACTTTGACTTCCTGAAAACACGGGGTGTTACAGCCTCCCCTTGTTTAGGGAATTTCGTCCCGAAATTAGACTGAAAGTTGTGCAACACCGTGAATCACGTTTGAGAACTTTCTCTTTCTAGACTTTCTCCTTAAATAACTGCGGGTACTTCGCCTTCATGTCGCTTTCGAGTTCCCAAGTGAACTCTGCGCCTCGTTTGCCTTCCCATCGGACTTTCACAATAGGAATGCGAGAGCGTCTGAGCTGCTTGGTTTGGCGATCCATGATTTCGACAGGCTTCTCCACGAAGTGTAATGTTTCGTTCACTTGCAGGTCATCGAGAGGAACGTGTAAGTCGTAGTCAGCTAGGCACTTTCGGAGGTTTGACACGTGGAAAGTCGGGTGGACGTTACTAAGTTCCTCCGGTAGTTCGAGTCTGTAGGCGACTTTTCTGATCCTTTCCAGAATCTTAAAAGGTCCAACATATCGAGGCGCGAGCTTTCCTTTCTTGCCGAATCGGACCACACCCTTCCAAGGTGATACCTTTAGGAGTACGTAGTCACCAACGTCAAATTCAAGGGGCTTGCGTCATCTATTGGCATAACTTTTCTGTCGATTCCGAGCTTTTACCAAGTTGCCTCGAATTTGGAAAATTTTTTCTGTCGTTTCTTGTAATAGCTCAGGACCGGTTAATTGCGAATGACCGATCTCGTGCCACACAATAGGCGATCGACATCTTCTTCCGTATAAAGCCTCGAATGGTGCCATTTGAATGCTAGAATGATAGTTGTTGTTATACAAGAATTCGACTAACGGCAGGTATTTGTCCCAATTACCACCGAAGTCTATGACACACGAACGGAGCATGTCTTCAAGAGTGAGAATCGTTCTTTCAGTCTGACCGTTGGTTTAAGGGTGGAAAGCGGTACATAGATTAAGCGATGTATCGAGTGCCATTTGGAATGTTTCCCACAGTCGCAAGGTAAACCTAGCGTCACGATCAGAGATGATATCACGAGGCGTCCCATGATTACAAATGATCTCGTCGGTGTAGATTCGGGCTAATCGTTCTACCTTGTAGTCTTCCCGTATTGGCAAAAAGTGAGCAGATTTGGTTAATCGGTCAGCCACAACCCAAATGTTGTCGTGTCCTGATGACATGTGCGGTAGCTTTGTTATAAAGTCCATAGCTATACTCTCCCACTTCCACATGGGGATCGGGGGTTGCTCGAGTAAGCCAGATGGTCTTTGATGTTCAGCCTTGACTCTTGCAAAAGTTAGGCATTTTCCAACATAGAGAGCAATATCCCTTTTCATGCCCGGCCACCAGTACCTATAGCGGAGATCCTGGTACATTTTGTTGGCACCGGGATAAATAGAGTACCGGGATTTGTGGGCTTCGTCCATCAGAATCTGTCACAAATCGGTCCGTTTGGGGATCCAAATTCGGTCCAAAAAGTGGAATATCCCATTTGATTTGCTCACAAGCTGGGCTCCATCGTGGTAGATTCTTTCCTTCTTCAGAGTGCGTGTTGGGCTTGAACATTACGAGTGCTAAGTAGATAGCTCCGTCTGCTGAGTGCGTCGGCGACAACATTTGCTTTGCCTGGGTGATAACGAATCTCACAGTCGTAATCGTTGAGAAGCTCTACCCATCGGCGTTGACGCATATTAAGTTCCTTCTGATTAAAGATATGTTGTAGGCTCCTATGATCGGTGAAGATCGTACACTTAGTACCATACAGGTAGTGTCGCCAAATCTTTAACGCAAAAACAACTGTGCCTAGCTCTAGATCATGGGTTGTATAGTTCTTCTCGTGGATTTTGAGTTGACGAGATGCGTAAGCTATAACCTTGTCCCGTTGCATGAGGACACAACC
The DNA here is from genome assembly GCA_030545235.1 of Helianthus tuberosus. Lineage (NCBI taxonomy): Eukaryota > Viridiplantae > Streptophyta > Magnoliopsida > Asterales > Asteraceae > Helianthus > Helianthus tuberosus. The sequence continues at coordinate 144,111,639 of CM060359.1, read as the reverse complement.
AAGACCAAGGTTGGAAGCATCCCAGTAGACGATGAAATCGTTGTTTCCGTCAGGTAACGTGAGAACAGGAGCATTGCAAAGCTTATGCTTGAGGGTTCGAAAGGCAGACTCTTGTTCAGTTCTACAAACAAAAGGCTTGTCCTTGTGCGTAAGAGCGGTAAGCGGCACGACGATCTTTGAAAATCCTTCGATAAATCGTCGATAATAGCCCGCTAGTCCGAGAAAAGAACGGACTTCAGTCGGGTTCTTAGGTGTAATCCAACTCTTGACAGCTTCAATCTTCGTAGGATCGACGTGAATACCTTGATTATTTACGATGTGACCCAGGAACTGAACTTCCTCCAACCAGAACTCACACTTGGTGAACTTGGCGTAGAGTTGGTTCCCCTGGAGTAGCTCGAGTACCAAACGTAGATGTTGCACGTGTTCGGCTTTCGATTTGGAATAGATCAAGACATCGTCGATGAATACGATGACGAAACGGTCGAGATATGGTTTACACACGCGATTCATCAGATCCATGAAAACCGCGGGTGCGTTGGTTAAACCAAAAGGCATAACAACGAATTCGTAGTGGCCGTATCAAGTGCAAAACGCGGTTTTGGGTATCTCCTCCTCCTGAATACGTATTTGGTGATATCCTGAACGTAGATCGATCTTCGAGAAACACGTAGCACCTTGTAGCTGATCAAACAAATCATCGATGCGGGGTAGGGGATAGCGGTTCTTGATAGTTAACTTATTCAATTCCCGATAGTCGATACACATCCTGAATGACCCATCCTTCTTTTTGACAAAAATGACTAGCGCGCCCCAAGGAGAGGTGCTCGGGCGAATGAAGCCTTTCTCAAGTAATTCCTGGAGTTGGTTTGAGAGTTCGCACATTTCGGATGGCGTGAGTCGGTAGGGAGCTTTGGCAATAGGGTTGGCTCCAGGAATGAGGTCGATACGAAAGTCGATATCACGACTTGGCGGTAGACCGGGAAGATCCTCTGGAAAAACATTAGGAAATTCTCATACCACCGGAACGTCTTTCACTTCCTTCTTCTCTTTCCTTTCCTTCTCCGCTACTACAATGTTAGCCAAGAAAGCCCTGTATTCCTTGCGGAGATACTTGCTAGCTTGAACACATGACATAAGCTGGAGACCTTTCGAAGTAGTATCACCGTAAATACACAATAAATCACCATTCGCGAGCGAGAATCAAATCATCTTGTCGAAGCACACAACTTCAGCATGGTTTTCACGAAGAAAGTCCATGCCTACTATGACGTCAAAACTTCCGAGTCGCATCAGAATGAGGTTGATTGGGAAGATGTGATTGTTGAGCTCAAGAGTACAATTACGAAGTACAGATTTAACGGCGACAGTTCTTTCGGTAGCGACTTCAACGTCGAATGTCGAGGAGAGTTGGGAGCATTTACGACTAAAGAGTTTCTCTAATTCGAGCGACACAAAGCAATTATCGGCTCCAGTATCAAATAAACACGAAGCACAAATACCATTCACAAGGAACGTACCATTGACCACGTTGTTGTCGGCTTGGGCTTGACGCACGTTGATGTTGAAGGTTCGTGCGCGTGTTGCTTGCTGTTGTTGCTGTTGAGGCTGCTGCTGCTGGGGCTCTTGCTTCACAACCCTGTTTGGGCACACGTTGGCAAAATGGTTAGGATCGCCACATGCGAAGCAGGCTCTGGCGTTGACCGCGGGTGCCGGAGGAGCCTTTTGACCCTGAGGGGCGGTAAGTAGAGCTAGATGGGCAGGAGCTTGTCGAGCACGGAAGTTGGTAGTGAAATGGTCGTACATATTGCAATGATCACAAAATCGGCAAGCAATGGCAGTTGGGTGGTGGTAGGTACAAGTAGGGCAGAGCGGATGTGGCCCAGTGTATGCACGCTTTGCAGGTGGTGCATTTGCCACAGGCGCCGCTACTTGACGCTGTTGGGCTGGTATAGCTTGGATCGGTGCATCAGTGATCGCACAGTTCTTGTTGCTGGAGCTGTTCTTTCTCTTGTTCTTTTTCTTGGTGCTCGAGGTGGTGGTTTCAGCAGTTGGTGCGGTGAAGTTTTATCCCAGAAACCAGCCTTGACCCTCTTGTCGTTGATTTCAGCGGCCAGTAGATTAGTCTCTTCGATCGTCATAGTCTTTGCCGCTTGAACGAAATCAGCGACGCAGTCGGGCAAAGCTCGGATGTACTTCTTGATTGTGATCTCCGGAGTTTTGACTTGATCGGGACAGATGATGCTGAGTTGCTTGAAGCGAGCAGTGAGAGCAGCGTTGTCACCTTCCTTCTGATGTATGTGCCAAAATTCATCTTCTAGCTTTTGACGTTCATGAGGAGGGCAAAATTCTTCCAGCATGACCTCCTTGAGTTCGTCCCATGACAGACCGTAGGCTGCATCGTTCCCTCGCTTGTTCCTCTCGGCCGTCCACCAGTCTAGTGCACGGGACTGGAAAACGCCGGTAGTATTCAGAGTACGGAGGTCATCGGGGTAACCACTCTGCGGTAGAGTGACCTCAATGGAGTCAAACCATTGGAATAGTGCAGTAGGACCTCCCTCGCCAGTGAATTCTTTTGGCCCACATGACTTGAATTGCTTGAAATTGAAGGCCTTGGCGGTAGCTTTAGGAGCTTCGGTTCTCGACTCCTCAGACGACTTGCTGGCATTCTCGTAAACATCACTTACGGCCTTTGCTACACTTTTAGCGATGATGGCAGCAAGGCGTTTGTCTCTCTTTTCTTGACGAGTAAGTAAGGGATGACGGGATCTAGATGACGTTATCTGCAACAGACATCGTCACAGTACTCAACACATTGTATTCGAATCTCACTCCACACGTTTACTACTTACTAAAGCTCTGGAACACAGTCATGTAACTACGCATACATATAACCACAGATTTGCATAAACACAGAAGCACATAGTTACGTAAGTCACAGAATCACATAGGCACATAAGCACGTAGGCACATAAGCACATAGGCAAATAAGCACATAACTCACTTAAGCACATATTTTGCGTGTATCCACCTTCTTATGATTGTACGTGTTCCTTTATCATTTAAGAGGTAGTCAGAATACAGAAACCTATCATTTACAGTTCGTGATTGTCCGAATATAGCGTCCGCGTTTGATATATCGAGTCGTGTAGTATAAGCGCAGCATAAAGTCGTTCACCATTTTAGCGATTTGGCAGCGTATCGGGGTAGAAATGCAATGTGAGTTGTGCGTGTCGATCGATGTGAAGGCATAAATCGAGTAAATCTCCAAAATTTAAACATATAAACAGGTAAACACGTATATAAGCACATAAAATCGACGAATCATCAGAGTCGGCAGTTGCGGGCTCAGATTCGAAACACATAAAGATCGAGAAATAGATCGTCTGCGGCTAGTAGACTTCGACTACCCAAAGTAGTTCGACTATTCACAAGGATCTGGTGTACACATTTGACCTTCAGGACTATGCTTTTGCCTCGATTCTTGGGCGTTTGGCACCTATCCCGTTAGTCATATTGTGACTTCAGGTCGTTGGAGTCCGTCGAGACTTTGGTGAGAGTTTTGTAAAATGCACGAAACAAGTAGTCAAGGTTAGGGTTTCACCCCTAGCTTAACGACTTTGTCCCTGTTTTAATAAAATAGAGGAGATTATTCATCAAAATATGGATTTCACTCCTGATTTGGCATAATTCTCCTCGTTTATAGTTAAAATGCGGGTTGTCGAGCAACTTTAGTCGAGAGTTTGCGATTTTCACACCTAATCTCGGCTTAATTGCTCATTCATAGCTGTAAATTCGAGTGCAGTGATAGTGTAGCATAAGCGAGAATAGCGAGAAAATAGTAGTAAACTTACGCAAAATCGCTAACGAACATGCCCGAGGCAGTTCGCAATACATGATTACCACTGTAATCCATGCAAGTAATTGTCCTTAACAATCCCCGTATGAACGGGTGCTGAGTCCAAACTATAGTACTATCGTTGCTAAGGCAGGTAGACAGCATTCCATGTGTAAACATAACAAACAAGCACTCATAAGCCACGTATAACATGCATTAACGGTTAGCGTTCAAATAGTATTGAGTAGTGTGTTGATGTGGTTTGAATAGTTATAACGTATGTAACACCCAAAGGTGCATAAAGCAAAAAGGGTTCGAGTATACTCACAGCGGTTGATGGATTGAAGGGAGCACTTAGCGAGTAAAGTTAGCCTGAATGGATTGATAGCATAACGATAAGTGACGCGTAAAACGAAAAGCAAGTGTTGGAGAGTCGGAAAGCTGGTCGATCAGACGGTAGTTCGATCGGACGGCTGACCGTTCAGATAACAATGCGTTCGGATGGTCATCCGGTCGGATGACTATTCGAGTGGATTGTTCCTTCCTATAAGATGATTGTGTTTGTGTATGATGGCTTGACTTTTGAAGTTTTCGTTGTAGCATTGGAAAACATTGACGTACCTTTACCCTTCAGGTCGGTCGATCGGACGGCTGTTCGATCGGCCGGCAACCCGATCGGTTAGGTATTTTAATGAATTGTAGTGATTTGCTTTGGATCAGACAGGTGTTCGATCGGACAGGTCAACAAGTCAAAAACTTAATGATTTGCTGACCGATCGGTTGGCAAGTCAACAGTAGTCAACAACTTTAAATGAAATGCAAAGTATGGTGCAGTGGATCGGTTAGCTGATCGATCAAACACTAATGTTGTTCGATCGGACAACATGCATGATCAACCATGATGAGTTCTCAGCAGGGTCTCACCTGATCGAACGGCTGTTCGATCGGGTGGCACTTCCTAGTGCATCGAACATGTTGAAAAATCGATTAAGTGTTGAAGTATAGTATCTCATGATCCGAAGAGTAATCCGATCAGACGGTAGTTTGATCGAACAACAGTTCGTTCAACACTAGTCTTCAAAATAAATTGATTAAGTGTGGGGCCATGTGTTAACCGATCGGCTTGCCAGTCGATCGGCTGACTGTCCTATCGGCTTGCTGTCTGTGCGGACAGCAGTCCGATCGGTCAGCACCCTGACCTGATCAGCCTATTCGTTTGACACTTGGCTGTTCTGTTTGTTTGTCGTTTTATTGAGGTATTATGACAACGAGTCAAACCATAGATCCCTCGTCTTTACTTGGTTCCCCTGGTCGGACAGGAATCACCCAAATCCGGCTGGTGAACTGTTCAGAACGGAGTTTATCGTTTAACCCGAAATCGGTTGACCTCGTGGATAGAATCCGGGTCTTGAGCCATGCAACCACCGGAGTGATTTGTAAGCCGGCTCAGACTCCGTTTCTATCGGTTCGAAGGCCTTGAGTGGAAAGAGTTGAAAGAAAGTTGGAATATCCATCTTTCAATCCTTTTCACCGGGTATATGTTTAGATCTATGAAAGATCTTTGTGTGTTTATGTGGAAATCAGCTAGATCCAAGTTATTCTTGGTGGATTGAGGCCAAAACATGAAGTTCTTCAAGAACCCATAATGACATCATCCTAGAACACTTGAATCTTGATGATTTCACGGTTGAAAGTTAAGATTTGAAAGATAGAAAGGTGTAGGAGTGCGTGTAGATCAATAAAGTACAAGGTTTAGGACGAAATCTTACCGGAATCGATAGGAATCTGAGAAAAGGTTGAGTTAAGCATGCTGGTCGAACAAAGGTTTCCAAAAGTGGAAAGGATGACAATGACATGGGTATTTATAGGATGCCAAAAGGGGAAAGTGCTGGCTGATCGGCCAGGCAGCTCGATCGGACAGCCTGATCGATCAGCTGCACGTTTCGAGTGTTTGGTGCGACGATTTCAGATATTTTGATTTCGGTTGCGAGCGGTTCGATACGATATGGTTCCCTAGTCAAATTACTTTTAATCCCAACCACTCATATCTTGTGCTATCCTTTCTCCACTAACTATCATAGTTCGATTGTGAGTCGAGTTCGATGTCGATTGAGTTCGATTGCATTTCGAGTTCGATTGCGTTTCGATTGATTACCACAACACAACAAAATGAACATGCACAAGTAACACATAAGGCACACACACACGTATAACAATAACTAAAATGCGTAGTTCGAGTTGCGATTCGATTCGATGTCGATTTGGTTAGCATAGTTTGATTATTGCTTAGTTATCTTTATCGCATTGTTACTTCCTATAGTTCACAGTCGTAAGTCGATTAGATGGCGATTGAAATACGTCGACTGTTGTAATTATTAACACTTACTCCACATAATACAGTTAAATTAAACACATAAAAGAAATTTCTTACAAGTCAAGTTGCGCAAAATCAGTCGTTGACTTTGACCTTGACTTTGACTTCCCGAAAACACGGGGTGTTACAATGGTGATGCAGGTGACATAGCTACAAAATGAAAAACAGAAACCAGACTTAATGAATTAAAACCACATGAGGAAAATGTAAAACAATTAAATGGGTTAAGTTATAGTTTTAGTTAATTGGTTTACCTCAATTTTTCCAACCCATGGTGGAAGATAGGAATTAGAAGTTGGACTTGGGCCTTAATGCCACATCCAAAGTCAGTGAGCAGAATGAAAAAGCGATACACGACACTCGAAGGCTTTGATAGAGGGTTCGTATATTTATTAGGTTTTCTCCTGAATTGGTGTATATGTATTATGCTTAGTGGAGATGGATATGATCGGGTGGTTCCGCTGGTGGCACGTTGATACTTCAGTAGTCCGTCAGTGATCCAAATTTGTCATTCAAAAAAAGAGGGTTCGTATATAGGGGGCACACACAACAATTGTCAAAGAAAGTTGCAGCCACCTTTGGCTGCTGTACAAATTAATCCAGATAGAACTCAAGGTGCATGCAGATCAAGGAAAAGAATTAAAGATGCAAGGCTAATTCTTTGTGTAATCTTTTTCGGGTGAATGGTTAGTATAGGTTTTACACTTTTCTCAGTTATTTATATATTGGATCCGTTTATGTGATGATAAACATTGAATCAAACTGATGTATTAGTTAACTTAGGCAGTTTATCTGTGTTTTGGGTTATAGATATAGAATTTCGTTCGATTGATGACAACACCTAGAGGCGGTTTGGGTGAATAAAGAGGGTTGCCTTGACACTAATAAATTGGGTAATTGAGCCATATGTTGGGTTATAGATATACAATCTTGTTGGATTGATGACAAAATCCAGAGTGTATTTAGTTTACCCATATTATACAAGTCTTCAAACTTGTCGGGTCTAAATTACATTCCATTCCGGTCTTCGCTTAATCTTGCATTTCGTACCGTAACGTATCCTTAAAACTAACCGGTCTAAGTCCTGGACTTAAATAAGACCCATTAGTATCCTAATAAGTTAATAAAACCTTCATTTTTGTCACACCCCGACCACGTATAACATACAAGACGTGGCGGAAATGTCGGGGAGTGTTGCAACAGAATCATTTGTTTCAAATCCATGGCAATTGAAGTTTCGTTTTATTGATTAAAAGTGTTAAAATGTCTTAACAAACAAGGAAATACAACATAATTAACTAGTCTTGTAATAACCGAAAATTTAAAATCATAATAAACTAATAATATTAAAAGACCTAATTATTTTATTAAATTAAACCATAGGAAACCCTAATTGAGACACCCAAGTGATTCTGCACAAACCCTAGAAATTTCAGAATTTTCAGAATCAGGATTAGGGCCCCTAAAACTCAGGGGGGGTAAACCCTAGTTGATAATTATCTTCAAATTCTCGTTGTCACCTAATGAAATTTCGAAATTTGTTGAGTCAGCTGAGCTAGTACCGAACGTGGCTACCCTATAGCCTATTATGAAGCCTTACGGACCGCAACACTACCAAGCTTACGGTCCGTATGGTGCCTTACGGACCGTAACGTTGGTAAGCTTACGGTCCGTAAGCTAAGTCAAATTCGTGTATAAATAGCAGGCTTTGGGACAGGTTTCTGGGCATTCTTTCGACGAAGAAACTCCAAAATTTCGTCGAGTTATTGTCTGATTACTCTCCTAACACACACTAAACACAAATTAAGAGTAGCGGGGTGCTGTAGAACAGGGTAATAACTCGATCGCTATTACGATTCATTGTCCGATCAATCAATATATCCAATTGATGTTTTAGTGCTGCCCATATTAGGGTTATACTTTATCGTTCGTCATTAATTTGACGGATTGTCGTTAATTCGATAGGTAAAGTATTATACTTTATCGTTCGTCATTAATTTGACGGATTGTCGTTAATTCGATGGGTAAAGTATTATACCTTGTCATTCGTTGTTAATTCAACGGATCATCGTTCATTCGATGGACAAAGTATTGCATTTTGACATTCATTGTGAGAATTTGATATCGTGAGTTATCGTAAAGGCTGTATTAAGTTACTAACCTAGTTTGTATGCATGTTATTTAAATTAGGTTAAAAGACTAATCAGTAGTCTAAACTCTGCCCGTATAAATCTAAAATATTAGCACAAGGTAGCTTCACTTTGGAGTTATTAAGGTACGGATCCTACCCCACTCCTTATTGCTTCATATTCAAATTGTTATAACCCACTAAATTAATATATCTTTTAAAACTCCTTACGTCTTTGAGTATCGATTCATTTGACAGTCCGTTCGAATTCTGTTCTAATCCTTTGATTTAAGCTTTCATGTCATGCGATAGTATTATGTTAGTTGTAATCATTATCGCATGTTCCAATATAAGTTCTGTTTTGTTATGAAAATAAGTTCTGTTCTGTTATGAAAATAAGTTTTATAAGTTATGTGAATAAGACCATTTGTACTCTGTTACCCTGAGTATCGCTTCTCGTGGAGTGTCCCACGAGCATGTTGTTGCGGCATCAACAGCATGTGCTCCATCTGTGACGGAGAGATTAGTTCACAGCGTCCCTAGGTACAAGTGTGGTACAAAGCTACTAGGAGGCGTATGGATCGATCCTAGGATTTCAGTTTCAGGAAATGGATAGAGGGTATGCCAACTCGCCATTTCGTGTGATAAGTATGCAGGAGTAGCTACCTGTGTATTATCACGTTTTTAGTTTGCTCATGGGTACATCCGTAAGATATGATTATGAAATTATGTTCTTGCATTGTATAAGTTTTGTATAAAGCGTTATTTGTTCTTTGAGCCTATAATTCCGTACTGAGCATTCGGCTCATTCCGTATAAATTTTGTATTTACAGGTCAGCAGGTTATCTTGGGCGGGGGAAAGAGAGAAGAATAAAGCTTAGGAATAAATCTGAAGATGTTAGTTAATAAAATTGATTATGTCTGCTTGTATATAAATCTTAAGTTTCATTGTTAAATGGTTGTATCCTTGTCAAATAAATAAATGGAATTATGACTTTTGTTTATGATATCACTGTTATTGTGACACGTCAGCCCTTCCGGGTTGGGGTGTTACAGCTATGGTATCAGAGCAAAGGCTCTTTCCTGTAGAAAACTTAAAGATAGTAATTAAAACCTGTGAGGAATGGGTAGATATCTATGATAGGATTCAACTTGGTCTCTTATTTGGTTTAATTCCTATATTTATTCGTATAGATATGCCTCCTCGTCGTCCGCTACGTAGGAGTAATCGTACTAACCCTGTACGTAACAACACTTCTTCGAATGAGACTCCAGTCGATCCAAGCGTAATTAATGCTATCAACCAGGCTGTTGCCGGGTTGCTTCCAAACCTGGTTGCTCAAACAGCTGAGGCCGTTATTCAACAAACTCGTCATCCAGAAGGCACTAACACTAATCCAATCTCTGGTGGTGAAACTCGTGAAAATACCACGAACAATACTAATTATAGTATAGACATATGGATTAGTAAATTCCAAAAACAAAAGCCGAAATCCTTTAGTCACGCTAATAATCCAGTCGAAGCAAGGAACTGGATAGCTCATATTGAAAAGATCTTCGGAGTTCTTGGAGTTCCGGAGCAATACAAAGTTAGATTGGCTACCTACAAACTGGAAGATGACGCACAAACTTGGTGGGAAGGATATAAGCAAGTCAAAGGAGGGGATGATTTTGACGCTAATCTTTCATGGGTCGACTTTCGTAATATCTTTTACGACAAGTATTTTTCGACCGCTGATAAAGAAGCTTATATCAGGGAGTATGCAGTGATTCGACAGGGAAGTGATGAACCAGCCTCTGAGTTCATTACTAGATTTGCAAGGTTGGCTAGTATTGTAGGAGACGTTGCAGGATCAGCAGAAGTCCAGGCAGAAAAATGCAAGTGGGCAGTCAATGATCGAATTCGGAAGTCGATCATGTATATGAAATTTAAGGATATCACCGAAGTCGCTGATGCAATCAAAACTTTTGAATTCGAAAGGAAAGAATTCTTATCTCGAACTGGGGATAATAAGAAGAGAAATAGGGAAGGACAATTTAAGCAGGAAATCGGCCAATCATCCACTATGCCACAGCATCAAGATCGCAAAGTGCAAGGAAATCAAAACTCTGGAAATCAGGCACGTCCATGGCAACCGAGACTGCAAAACCCGAGGCCTGCTCAAAACCAGATTCAGTTGTATGCAGAACCTATTAAAGCTCAACCACTGAATCAATATGTAAACCCAAATCAGATTACATATCCTCTATGTAATGTTTGTGGTAAGAAACATCAGGGGGTATGTCACCGAAGTACAGGAGCTTGCTTTAGGTGTGGCCAAACTGGACACATGATCAAGGAGTGTACCAAGAAAGACACTAGGATGAATAACCGACCAAACGTTGCACCATCCAATGTTGGAGGAAGAGTTTTCGCACTTTCTGCTACTGACGCTGCTAATGCTCCAGGTACTGTATCTGGAACCCTTCAGCTTGGTAAACGTAGTATCTATGTGTTGTTCGATACAGGAGCAACTCATTCTTTAGTATCCCATTCGTTTACTAAGTATCTTCCGATAAGACCAACTCTCTTAAATCCTACCTTAACCATTTCCACTCCCATGGAAAATTCATCCGTAATCACTTCCGTATATAAAAATTGTCCAATCCGTATTGAATCTATTGTGTGTAAGGCCGATCTATTTCCGATACATATGTGTGACTTTGATGTTATTCTAGGAATAGATTGGTTGTTTAGACATCGTGTAACTATAGATTGTCATTCTCGCCGTGTTATTTTCGGTGATCTTCATCATCCTGATATTATATATCAGGGATCTCCAGCTCATAAATCCCTTAAAATTATCTCTGCGCTTAAGGCTCGAAAATTCATATCAAGCGGTTGTGCTGGATTCCTCGCATCGATTAGAGATACTTCTGCTAGTGTTAAGAGTATCGATAGCCATTCCGTTGTTCGTGAATATCCTGATGTATTTCCGGATGAACTACCAGGATTACCACCCGACCGTCAGGTAGAATTCACCATCGACTTGATTCCTGGTGCCGAACCTATTTCTAAAGCTCCATACCGTATGGCCCCGATGGAACTGAAGGAGTTAAAGGAACAATTGCAAGAATTGTTAGATATAGGATTCATAAGACCTAGTGTTTCACCTTGGGGTGCTCCGGTCTTATTTGTGAAGAAGAAAGACGGTAGTATGCGTTTATGTATTGACTACCGAGAACTGAACAAGATTACTATTCGTAATCAGTATCCTCTGCCTCGCATTGATGATCTCTTTGATCAACTTCAAGGGGCTCAGTTCTTCTCGAAAATTGACCTGAGGTCCGGGTATCATCAGCTAAAGATCAAGAATGATGATGTTCCCAAGACCGCCTTTCGTACTCGATATGGTCATTACGAATTTTTGGTTATGCCCTTTGGGCTAACTAATGCACCCGCAGTCTTCATGGATTTGATGAATCGCGTGTTTCACAAATTCCTAGACAAATTTGTTATTGTCTTTATCGATGACATTCTAGTATATTCTAAGAGTCACGAAGAACATGAAGCACATCTACATGCGGTACTTGGAACCTTGAGGCATGAGAAGTTATACGCGAAGTTTTCCAAATGTGACTTTTGGCTTAGCCAAGTGGCATTTTTAGGTCATATCATATCAGCAGAGGGAATTATGGTAGACCCAACAAAGGTTGAAGCTATTACAAAATGGCTAAGACCCACTTCTGTTACCGAAATACGAAGTTTCTTGGGTCTTGCTGGCTATTACCGAAGATTTGTTGAAAGATTCTCGGTAATCGCTTTACCACTCACAAAACTCCTAAGGAAAGGGGTGAAGTACTCATGGAATGAGGAACAAGAGAAAAGCTTTGAAGAATTGAAGAAACGACTCGTATCCTCTCCGATACTCGCTCTACCTTCTGGATCAGGAGGTTACCAAGTCTACAGTGATGCCTCAAAGAAAGGATTAGGTTGTGTGCTGATGCAACATGGGAAGGTTATCGCTTATGCCTCCCGTCAGTTAAAGCCTTATGAAGTTAACTACCCTACACATGATTTAGAACTAGCCGCAGTCGTCTTTGCACTTAAGATTTGGCGACACTATCTGTATGGTGAAAGTTGTGACATCTTTACTGACCACAAGAGCCTCAAGTACATATTTACGCAGAAGGAGCTAAATATGAGGCAAAGAAGGTGGTTAGAACTTTTAAAAGATTACGACGTAAATATTCAATACCATCCAGGTAAAGCCAATGTTGTAGCTGACGCATTGAGCCGAAAGAATTCCGGGACTATATTTTGCTTACAAATTCAGCCTCATATTAGGAGGGATCTCGAAAGGATGAATATTTGGCTTCAGGTTAGCAAAGCTGATGGATATCTAGCTAAAATGCAGATTGAACCCAACCTCATATCACGGATTAAAGATGCACAAAAGCAAGATGGAGAACTTTGGGCAATTGTGCAAAATCTTGAGGTGGGTAAGCAATCTGAATTTCGTATAGACCATCATGGGGTGATTTGGTGCGGCAAAAGACTTTGTGTACCCGATGACTCCAGCCTTCGTGAGTCATTGTTAGCCGAAGCTCACAGCTCACCATTTTCAATTCACCCAGGATCTACCAAGATGTATCGAGATTTAAGACAGAACTTCTGGTGGAATGGCATGAAGAAAGACGTTGCTCGATATGTAAGTAAATGCCTCACTTGCCAACAAGTGAAAATTGAACATAAACGAGCAAGCGGTCTATTGCAGCCATTGGATATTCCCATATGGAAATGGGATGAGATCACAATGGATTTTGTTACCGGTTTGCCTAAGACATTCAAGAAGAATGATGTTGTATGGGTTGTTGTCGATAGATTGTCGAAGTCAGCACATTTTCTACCGATTCAGCAAGGATTTTCGGTTAATAAGTTATCCGAAATATTTCTTCAAGAAATTATTCGACTCCATGGCACACCATCTTCCATTATTTCCGATAGAGACCCACGTTTGACCTCACGATTTTGGAAAGGTTTTCAGGCAGCTTGGGGTACACGCCTGAAGTTTAGTACGGCATCCCATCCACAAACAGATGGGCAGTCAGAACGCACGATCCAGACCTTGGAAGATATGCTCCGAGCATGTGCACTTGAATGGTCTGGAAACTGGGATGAATATTTATGCCTTGTTGAGTTCGCTTACAACAATAGTTGGCAAGCAAGTATTGGCATGGCACCTTTTGAGCTTTTGTATGGTCGGAAATGTCGTGCACCGATCTGCTGGGATGAAGTTGGAGAAAAGATTATTGAAGGGCCAGAACTAGTTCAGATTACAAATGAAAAAGTCACTCTGGCACGAGAAAAACTGAAAGAAGCTCAGAGCAGACAAAAGAGCTATGCAGATCAAGATAGACGACCACTCGAATTTAAAATTGGCAACCACGTATTCTTAAAGGTATCACCTTGGCGTGGCGTTCGTAGATTTGGAATTAAAGGGAAGCTTAGCCCTCGTTTCATCGGTCCGTTTGAAGTCCTTGAAAGAATTGGAGAAGTGTCATATCGATTAGCTTTACCTCCCCAGCTCTCTCACGTTCATAACGTTTTTCATATCTCATCGTTAAGAGGATATAATTATCATCCACTCCATGTCATTAGTTATCCGTTAAATACAATTCACGAAGATTTGTCCTACGAAGAGGAACCAGAAGCCATCTTAGATCGACAAGAAAAGGTTCTGCGTAGGAAAATAATTCCGTTTGTTAAAATTCTCTGGAAAAATCACTCTGAACGTGAAGCAACATGGGAATCTGAAGAATCAATTCGTTCTCTATACCCTAATCTATTCTCGTAATAGAATTTTAGTCAAGTAACGGTAAATCTTGCTCTTTGATATATGTTTATTCGTTTCTGTTTACGGTCATTCATATTTTACCTTATGTGAATATATCTTAGCTATGATTAAGCATATCTATGTAGGAAATATCAGTACTAATAGTCACTCTAAGTATCTGTAAGTCTCTATTGACTTATCGTACGTTAAGATATTTTATTAAGATGCGTTATAGAGAGGACCATTAGGGCACATATGTAAGGTAATTGACAAGTATAGTCATGACCTTAATTATGAATTTCAGATACACATGTGTGTTTAGGAGATTCTGGTTATATAAGTTAGTAACTCTGCAATAAAAGTTCCGTTTCTATGCGATAGGTTATATTCTTAATTGAAAAATTTCGAGGACGAAATTTCTTTTAAGGGGGTAATAGTTGTAATAACCGAAAATTTAAAATCATAATAAACTAATAATATTAAAAGACCTAATTATTTTATTAAATTAAACCATAGGAAACCCTAATTGAGACACCCAAGTGATTCTGCACAAACCCTAGAAATTTCAGAATTTTCAGAATCAGGATTAGGGCCCCTAAAACTCAGGGGGGGTAAACCCTAGTTGATAATTATCTTCAAATTCTCGTTGTCACCTAATGAAATTTCGAAATTTGTTGAGTCAGCTGAGCTAGTACCGAACGTGGCTACCCTATAGCCTATTATGAAGCCTTACGGACCGCAACACTACCAAGCTTACGGTCCGTATGGTGCCTTACGGACCGTAACGTTGGTAAGCTTACGGTCCGTAAGCTAAGTCAAATTCGTGTATAAATAGCAGGCTTTGGGACAGGTTTCTGGGCATTCTTTCGACGAAGAAACTCCAAAATTTCGTCGAGTTATTGTCTGATTACTCTCCTAACACACACTAAACACAAATTAAGAGTAGCGGGGTGCTGCAGAACAGGGTAATAACTCGATCGCTATTACGATTCATTGTCCGATCAATCAATATATCCAATTGATGTTTTAGTGCTGCCCATATTAGGGTTATACTTTATCGTTCGTCATTAATTTGACGGATTGTCGTTAATTCGATAGGTAAAGTATTATACTTTATCATTCGTCATTAATTTGACGGATTGTCGTTAATTCGATGGGTAAAGTATTATACCTTGTCATTCGTTGTTAATTCAACGGATCATCGTTCATTCGATGGACAAAGTATTGCATTTTGACATTCATTGTGAGAATTTGATATCGTGAGTTATCGTAAAGGCTGTATTAAGTTACTAACCTAGTTTGTATGCATGTTATTTAAATTAGGTTAAAAGACTAATCAGTAGTCTAAACTCTGCCCGTATAAATCTAAAATATTAGCACAAGGTAGCTTCACTTTGGAGTTATTAAGGTACGGATCCTACCCCACTCCTTATTGCTTCATATTCAAATTGTTATAACCCACTAAATTAATATATCTTTTAAAACTCCTTACGTCTTTGAGTATCGATTCATTTGACAGTCCGTTCGAATTCTGTTCTAATCCTTTGATTTAAGCTTTCATGTCATGCGATAGTATTATGTTAGTTGTAATCATTATCGCATGTTCCAATATAAGTTCTGTTTTGTTATGAAAATAAGTTCTGTTCTGTTATGAAAATAAGTTTTATAAGTTATGTGAATAAGACCATTTGTACTCTGTTACCCTGAGTATCGCTTCTCGTGGAGTGTCCCACGAGCATGTTGTTGCGGCATCAACAGCATGTGCTCCATCTGTGACGGAGAGATTAGTTCACATCGTCCCTAGGTACAAGTGTGGTACAAAGCTACTAGGAGGCGTATGGATCGATCCTAGGATTTCAGTTTCAGGAAATGGATAGAGGGTATGCCAACTCGCCATTTCGTGTGATAAGTATGCAGGAGTAGCTACCTGTGTATTATCACGTTTTCAGTTTGCTCATGGGTACATCCGTAAGATATGATTATGAAATTATGTTCTTGCATTGTATAAGTTTTGTATAAAGCGTTATTTGTTCTTTGAGCCTATAATTCCGTACTGAGCATTCGGCTCATTCCGTATAAATTTTGTATTTACAGGTCAGCAGGTTATCTTGGGCGGGGGAAAGAGAGAAGAATAAAGCTTAGGAATAAATCTGAAGATGTTAGTTAATAAAATTGATTATGTCTGCTTGTATATAAATCTTAAGTTTCGTTGTTAAATGGTTGTATCCTTGTCAAATAAATAAATGGAATTATGACTTTTGTTTATGATATCACTGTTATTGTGACACGTCAGCCCTTCCGGGTTGGGGTGTTACAAGTCTTACATCTTTTATTGTCACTAAAGCCCAAGTCTGCCTATGTGTATCTTGATCATCTTATGCAACAGCTCCTGAAAAACACATGTGAAAATAGGTACGTCAGCATAAAAATGCCTGTGAGATTCATAGGTTTTGTGAAAATAGGTTTCATGACTTATGTTTCAGAAAATGTTTAGTCATGAACCTTGTAATTTGCTTTGTTTTGTAAATTATTTGAAAAACGATAAGATCAGATGATATGTATAAATAAATGTAAGATTAAATGAATAACCAAGTAAAAATGAGTTTGTATAAGATAAGTTATTTGTAAAACAATGTCTTGTGAAAAGTATGATCTTTGTATAAAATGTTATATGTCTCAAACTGAAATGATTTAAATAACGCTACGATATGTAATACCACACAAACACTTATATATAGGAAGTACCAGCGGCGTATCCACCATGCTTGTATCATATTACACATGCACCGTTACTTAATCACTTAATCAAACCAAACCACAAAGATGTAATGTTTAACAATTGTAGAAATGTTTATGTATGGCCAAATACGGTTCACACGGTTCACAGATACAAACGGTTCATAGATACAAACGGTTAACAGATACAAACGGTTCACAGATACAAACGGTTCACAGATACAAATAGTTATAAACGGTTCAAAATGTAATATAATGTGTTCATATGCTGGATGAGTATATGCAACAAATTGTAATGTAAAACAATGTACTAAGTATGCACTAAGTGGACATACATAGCATAAAATGTAATGAAATCATGTACTATAATGTACTAACGAACATAGCAGGTATATGATGTGAAATCAGGAAAGCACGAAAGTAACAAGTAGGCACATGTGTTCCACCCCAAAACAGTTTGGAAAACAGTAAAAGAGGGGTCTATGTACTCACTTGAGATTGCTCAGTAGTCCTTGAGTAACAACCAAACAATGCTAGAGATCGCGGATATCAAACGGCACCTAATATAGGTAACTATGTTAATAATCGGACCTAAATCGGACGATTGGATAGAATGAGGGTTTGTAAACCAAACGAGTATAGAGACTCGTGTCATATGGTTTAACAAAGCCTACATACTAAATGAAACCTAACCTAATAGCTTACGACCCATTACGACACGTTTAGGTAGCTTATGCTACTTTAATGCGTCGTTCGCGTGAAACGCGTTCGGACCGTCTAACTGTTGGGATTGAACCCTATCAGAGGAACAGATAATTAAAGCCAAAACTGGATCAGAGCAGTGGATCCAGAATAAGCAGACGTTTACAGATAGTTCATGCAAATCTCTCCCCTTGAAAGTGGCTTTGTATCTGCTGACCTCCTATCTGCTGATCTTACCAAGTGCTGATTCACAACTGCTGCCTTGCATCTACTGCCAAATGTTAAAGACTGATGGAAGACCGAAGCTCTGCTGACTCAATCTACTGCCTTTGAGTCAAGTACTGCTGATCCGGACAAGCACTGCTGGGTTCACAGCAGTGGAAGGATGCAGCAGATGTTTAAGTGTCTTATATGTAATGTAATGTAATAGCAGTAGTTTAGTACATCAGTGTTTATAGATCAGAGGTTAGAGTTTGTTAGGAGGTTAGATGTCACTTTCATGGTGACGTCAGCTAAGATGCTCAGTGGTTTGCAAGTGCCTATAAATAGTTCAGTACTTTGTACTGTTCTATTAGCTCTTTCACCACATCGTCTTCTTTGCACGAACAAACTACTGAGCTCTGGCTGAGGGGGAGTTTGCATTCATTCATCAATCATTGTAATCGTTGTTGAAACAAATTCAATCTTTCGATTCATTGTGTAAAGATGTTTGATTAAAGTATTACTCTCGTTTGATTGTATGCAAAGTTTGCTTTCATTTTAATTCCGCTGCACAACTCTTTCATTCTCATCTTAATTTCAAACGAAAATACAATCAAAAAGAAACTCAGATCCAACAATTGGTATCAGAGCTTGGACAGTCAAATTTGATTTAACAATCATTTTGACATAAATAGTTCAGCTCACAACAGTTGATACTGATCGTTTGTTCGTCCGTTGAAAAACAGAGCAAGGATTAATCACCATTAAAGTTGATTTCTCAGTGTCTGTAAAACAACAAGAATGACGTCACAATCTCAGGATGACAAAAACAACATCGGCTCACTTTTTAAACCACCTATGCTAAAAAGAAATGAGTACAACATCTGGCAGAGAAGGATGGGTCACATCCTTGCTCAACAAAGCACAGGTTGTTGGAGGTCTGTCACTTATGGTCCCCATGTTCCTTCAGTGCCAAGCGCTGAAGATGCTAAAAAGTTCGTTCCAAAACCAGTTGAAAATTATACCGAAACCGATTTTCAAAAGATCGAACTAGATGCTAAAGCTTTTAGCATCATAGCATCAGCGCTGCCCAATGAGATATATGCTGGACTGTTACACTGTAACAGTGCCAAAGAGTTATGGGATGCACTTAAGGAACAGTTTGGGGGGACTGAAGAAGTCATAGAAAACAACAGGGAAATCCTGAACCACCAGTATGAAACATTTTGCTACGTTAAAGGTGAATCACTAACGCAACAATTTGAGCGTTTCAGTTGTCTCATCAGTGAACTGAGGCTTGTTAACACTACTTTTACAAACTCAACTCAAAATAGCAGGTTCCTCAGGTCACTGCCAGAAAAATGGGACACCATAGCTTTTGTCACCCGAAACTCACCTGAATTCAAGGATCTGTCCTTGACCCAACTCCACGGTCGACTCCTGACCTACGAAAGGGAGTTGAACCAGAAAAGGAGGTTACAAGAGTCAGGAAAAGTTACCGATGATTACACTTTCGGTAATACTGCTCTTCTGGGTCAAGAAGAATCTGGGAGCAGTGGTAAGGATCAGGGTTATGATCACTTCATTGACATAACTGCTGGTACAAATTTTAACAACCCTGATCCTCACTCTGCTAGTTATGCATTCACTGCAAATGAAAACCAGATGTCAGACAATTTAAGTTTTGAACTAAATGATTTGCAACATTTTGATCCCACTGATTTAGAGGAAATGGACATCCTGCACCAACTGGCTTTGCTAAGTGTCAGAACTAGCAAGTTCTACAAAAGAACAGGGCGAAAATTCCCAGGTTTGCATGGGAATCTAAGGGTTGGGTTGGATAAATCGAAAATCAAGTGCTATAAGTGTAATAGGTTGGGACATTTCGCTAGGGAATGTAGGAGTCAAACTACTGGTCCCATAATTACTCATCCTAGCTCAAATCCTAGACCTCAAAACCAAAACACTGTGCACTATGCCCAATATGCCCCAGCAGCTCAAGTGAACACTGCTCACTATGCTGCTGCCCCTGTGCCAGTACATTATGTCCAAACTACTGTTCCACAAATCCAATATGTTCAAACCCCTGCTCCACAGGTACAAGTGCAACCTGTTGCACCTCAAACCACTGCTCCAGCAGCAGTACAACCAGATCAACAAAGTTTTTTCACTCAAGGGTTTGTTGACTGGAGCAGTATGCCTGAAGACCTTAATGATGAAAATTTTGCACTCTATGCTTCTAATGATTCTTCTCATGATGAGTTTTGTTTGATGGCATTAGAGTCAATACAGGAGGGGGTTGAAACTGAGGAGGAACAGCAGTGTTTTGAAACAGTGGAAGAGGTGACTGAAGCAGTGGTTACTGCTGTGGCTGGTGAACTACTGTTGGGAGAAAGTTCAGGTACCCTGATTGAACCACTGACAGATCCATGGTCAGAAGAGGACAAACAAGAAGAGAAAGAAGAAAAGGCTGGTGAAAAGAAGGTGAAAGCTGATGATGAGGAAGATCATCAATGTGATTGTGCAATGATGGCAGCTGCCAAGGTATCTCCTCAAGTTCTTGAAAAACTGTGTTCTGACAATTGCATAATTGCTTTTGCAAACATCAAAAAGGTGAATGAAAACCTTCAGGATAAAATCTTGACTGATGAGGTTAAATTTGAAAAGTCTTTAAAAGAACTTAAAAACAAATTGACTGAAAAGGAAAAAGAAATCAGCTGTTTAAAAGAAGAGCAAAGCATCACCAAAACCCAACTTCAAACTATGGTAGAAAAATACCAAGTTTGTAAAAAGGAGTTGGAATCCACCCAGATTACTTGTGAAAGATGGGTGGAATCCTGCAGAGGATATGAGGTGATGCTTGCTAAACAGATTGAAAGCAATGTGAAATTTGGGGTTGGTTATAGAAAATATGATGATGAACATGTTGCTTTTGAAAAATCTGTCCAAACCACTGATGAAGCTACTGAGCTCATCCCCACAAACAAGAATGGCCAAGAAGTGAAAATCACTGACAAACTTGGTAACAAAATCACACTTACCAGACCAATGGGCTCCTCCACTTTCAAGGAGCTTGAAGATCATCAGTTTAAACCAAGATGGTCTGATGAGTGTGATATTCTTGAAAATTTTAAGCCAATGGACTTTACATCAACTGATGGTGTTAAAGCTCCAAAAGCTAAAGTCATACCTCTCAAGGACATCCCAGCAGTGGTTAAAACCTCTGCTGCAAAGGAGTCTGAAAAGAGAAAGAAGAAAGAAAAAATTGACAACTTGTTTTGTGAATTCTGTGAGAAAAGGAACCATCTAAGAAAAGACTGTTTCCACTTAAAAGCTTATGATTTAAACAGAACAAGTGTCATTGTTTCAGCAGAAAGCTGCATTGTTTGTGGAAAAACTAACCACAAAACTCAAGCATGTGTGTATCTCAAAAACTTTGATGTGAAAAAGAATGAGTACATGGCTAAAACATCCTTGAGTCCATCATCATCATCAACATCTGTCAAATTCACCAAGAAACAACCACTGTTTGTGCCAGTTGAAACAGCTGTGACAAAACAGCTTAACCAAACATCTGTCAAAAGAGATGTTCAGGTTACTGATGCACCCCCTGCCAATCAGTTCAGAAAAGGCAAGGATAAACAGTCTTACCAAAGGATTCCACACGTTTATGAGGCCTACAAAAGGCCCTCTAAACCCAAAGTGAACAAACATCCTTTTGGTTACCAGCAGATGATTGGTCAGGACCCACAACAGTGGTTAGAGAAACACTGTCCTAAAACAGTTCAAACTCCTGACCTAACCACTGTCCATCATTCTGCATCCATCCCAGACACTGTTGAGACCCCATCCAAAGCCTTGTTGGCTTTGGAGACCTTAATGAACTAATCCTTTTACTTCATGTGCAGGGAGCTTCTGCATGCTTTGATAGTCTTTGGTATGTAGATAGTGGAGGCTCCAGGCACATGACAGGATGTAAAGCCCTCCTCAAAGACTTTAAAATCCATGGAGGGGGTGATATATCCTTTGGAAATAATAGTAAAGGAAAAGTTCTGGGGTCGGGTACAGTGGAGTCTGGAAAAGTTAAATTTGAAAATGTCAATCTAATAGACAATCTAAAATTCAACCTTCTGAGTGTGTCCCAAATGAGTGACAAGGGTTTTGGGTCATTCTTCACAAAAGATTGTTGTAGGATTGTTGGACTAGAAATGGTCAAAAAGATTGAAGCAATAATCAAAACTGGTCAAACTAAACTTGTTGCTCAAAGAAGTGGCAATGTTTATGTTGTTGACATGTCAAAAGAGTGTCCCAGAGCTGATGCCTGTCTGTTCTCAGCTGCCTCTAACAAAGAGACAGAACTTTGGCACAGAAGGCTGGGACACACAAATCTTAAGACAATCACAGAAATTTCAAAAAATTGTTTGGTGAGAGGCCTACCACAAAAATTGTTTTCATGTCCTGAACATTGCATTTCCTGTTTAAAAGGAAAACAGCATAAAAGTTCTTACAAGTCCATTGAAGAGTCCAAAACAACCTAGTGTTTGCAAATGCTACACATGGATTTGTTTGGCCCAGTTCAAGTCATGAGCCTCAAAAAGAAAAGATATTGTTTGGTTATTGTTGATGACTTTTCTAGGTTCACATGGACTTTCTTTTTGCACTCAAAAGATGAAACTGTAGGCATTTTGCAAGACTTTGTAATACAGGTTGAAAAGCAATTTGACCTTCCAGTGAAAAGCTTCAGGAGTGACAATGGCACAGAATTCAAAAATAGGGAGTTGGATGCCTTCTGTGTGAAGAAAGGGATTGTAAGGCAGTACAGCATCCCAAGAACACCAGAGAAGAATGGGGTAGTGGAAAGGAAGAACAGAACTCTGATTGAGGCTGCCAGAACCATGCTTGCAGATTCAGGTTTGCCATTAACTTTCTGGGCAGAGGCAGTAAACACTGCTTGCTATGTTCAGAACAGAGTTTTAATAAACCCCAGGCACAAAAAGACTGCCTATGAAATTCTGTATAAAATTAAACCACTGATCTCATACTTCAAAGTGTTTGGCTGCCCATGCTTTATTTTGAACTTAAAAGATTCCATTTCAAAATTTGCAGCCAAAATTGATTGTGGTTATCATCTGGGATACTCAACCACTGCCAAGGCCTACAAAGTGTTCAATACACGGACCAAGGCAGTGGAGGAGACTTTGAATGTAAAGTTCAATGAACTTTCATCAATAAAAATCCCAGCAAACCCTGCAGATCTGTTTGATCTTGAAAAATTCACTTTTGAAAATACTGCTGTCAAGACTAACAGTGCAGGTTCATCAGAGGATACAACACCAGACTATGGGTATGAAATCATCATCCCTCAAAGGTCTGCCACAAAGGGAAAAGCACCAGCTGTTCAAAACAGTTGTCAAAGCTCAACCACTGCTACCTCAACAGTTGTTGACCAAAGTAGCCCATCAACCACTGCTTCCACATTCTCAAACACTGCTGACAAAAGTCCTCAAACAGTGGATAAAAGTCAGCAGTTGTCCACCTCATTACCTCCTATACCACCACCTTTTGAAACCACTGCTGGATCATCAAAGTCCCCAGCAGTGGTTAGCTCAGATGATACACATTTGCAGCCTTCACCAACCAATGCCATCATACCATACCAAGGAGATTTAATCTTCTTGAGATCTCATCCACCTGATCAAATCATTGGCAACATAAATGAAGGGGTGCTCACAAGAAGCCAAACCCAAAACATTTGTCTTTTTGCTGGTTTTCTATCACTCCATCGGCCAGTCAAGTACCAAGAGGCACTGAAAGACAACAGCTGGGTAGAAGCCATGCAAGAGGAGCTCCAACAGTTTAAAAGACAACAAGTATGGGAGCTTGTACCACTGCCAGAAGAGGTTAGTCCCATTGGCACAAAGTGGGTCTTCAAGAACAAAACTGATGAAAGGGGTATTGTTGTCAAGAATAAAGCCAGGCTTGTGGTTCAAGGTTACAGACAGGAAGAGGGGATTGATTATGATGAAACATTTGCCCCTGTTGCAAGATTAGAAGCAATTAGACTGTTCCTGGCCTTTGCTGTCAACCACAATATGAAGGTGTTTCAAATGGATATCAAAAGTGCTTTCCTCTATGGTACAATTCAAGAAGAGGTGTATGTTTGTCAACCTCCAGGTTTTGAGGATCCATTTCATCCAGATCATGTCTACAGGCTGAACAAAGCCTTGTATGGCTTGAAACAAGCACCAAGGGCCTGGTATGAAACTCTTTCCAACTTCCTACTCTCAAATGGTTTCAAAAGAGGTACCATTGATAAAACACTGTTTTTAAAATGGAGAGGGAAGGATTTAATGATTGTCCAGATTTATGTGGATGACATTATTTTTGGAAGCACATGTAACTCAATGTGTGAAGAGTTTAGAGAACTCATGACAGCTGAGTTTGAAATGAGTGCAATGGGTGAGCTGCAATGCTTTCTTGGTCTCCAAGTACAACAAATGCAAAATGGAACTTTCATTCATCAAAGCAAATATGCTAAAGAACTTTTAACCAAATTTGATATGAATGATTGTAAACCATGCAGCACACCCATGGCAACAAATAAGCTGGTCATGTCTGATGAAAAGGATGAGCTGATTGACCAAACACTTTATAGAAGCATGATTGGGTCTTTACTGTACCTAACTGCATCTAGACCAGACATCATGTTTGCAACATGTGTCTGTGCAAGAAGTCAATCAGCTCCCAGAAAATCAAATCTCATTGCTGTAAAAAGGATCTTCAGATACATAAAAGGTGCTCCCACACTTGGTATCTGGTATCCAGCTAATGGGAACATCAAGCTTTCAGGTTTCTCAGACAGTGACTTTGCTGGATGCAACACAACAAGGAAGTCCACATCAGGAGGGTGCCAGTTTCTAGGTGATTGCTTAGTTTCATGGCAAAGCAAAAAGCAAGCAGCTGTTTCAACATCCACTGCTGAAGCTGAATACATTGCTGCTGCAAGCTGTACAGCCCAACTCCTGTGGCTTCAAAATCAGTTACTGGATTTTGGTATCACTGCCTTAAAGACACCACTCATGTTGGACAGTCAGGCAGCAGAAAATATCATCAAAAATCCAGTTTCCCATTCAACCACCAAACATATCGACATCAGACATCACTTTGTGAGGGATTGCTATGAAAAAGGGGTTGTCACGTGGGCAGTACATATTGGTCAGACTTTTTGTAACGGCTGCCACCTCAGCATTCACTTTCTTCCCTATAAAATCCCCCACTCACCATCAAAACAGGGTTTTACTGTCGAATTGAATTCTTAAAAATTCTCTTCTCAAAGCAGTTTTTCATCTCATTTCTTCACAAATTTCTTCGATCAATCATCCTCAAAATGACAAAATCAAAGAAATCTTCAAAACCCTCATCCAAATCATCATCGAAAACAGCCTCTCAAAAGGCAATCTCCACTGACATTCCACATAAACCATCTCACAATCTCCTGGGTCTTCTCACAAAACCAGGAACCACCAAAGTTTTCGATTCCATCATTGATCTCATGACAAAATCAAAGTACAAAACTTTGATCACTGCCGATGCACCAATCTATTTGGCAACCCAAAGGGAGTTCTGGAAAAATGCAACCCTTGAAAAACAAGGAGACACTGCAACCACCATAAACTCTTTGATAAAGGGAAAAGCTGTCCAAATCACGCCACAATCCATTTCAGAGGTCTTTCAACTCGGTGATCAGGAAGGTAAAATTTCTTTCACTAAAAACGAGTTACAAACTGACTTCATTGAGAGAGGGTATGAAGCCACAATGATGAAGAAAATTACCTTAGAAAAAGGTTATTTTCCTTCTGCAACCAGATTCTTATTTCATACCCTCCTACTATGTCTTTCAAATAAAACCACTTCTTTCAATGAAATCCCTTTAAAGATTCAAAATCTGGGATATGCAATTCTTCAAGGAGAAAATTTTAACTATTCTCGGGAAATTTTTAAAGATTTGGTTAATAATGTTGAAACAAAATCATTCTTACTGTTTCC
This sequence comes from Helianthus tuberosus, assembly GCA_030545235.1. Lineage (NCBI taxonomy): Eukaryota > Viridiplantae > Streptophyta > Magnoliopsida > Asterales > Asteraceae > Helianthus > Helianthus tuberosus. The sequence goes on along the minus strand of CM060359.1, from coordinate 144,085,798 downwards.
AAGGTTTTTAAGTTACTATTTTGCAAAGAAATTCAGTAAGGATGATTTAGTTATAATAAACCAAGGTGATTCTACTCAAATAAACAGTTTAACAACTGAAACTTTTTCAAGAATGTTAGCACCTTGCAAAACACAAGCAGAGGTGCCTGAGCAGATTTTAGCAGTTACAACTGCTCCTCAGGTATCTGCTGCTGAGCCCACTGCTCAAGGTGATCAAAGCAGCTGCACAACTGTTTTGAAACCCACACCTACAATCACCAAAAAGCCAACAAAAAGAAAAACTCAAAAACCCCCCAAAACCATCAAAAAGGCATCTCTGGAGGATGAGATACCAGAGCTTCTGCCAGTGACAACACAAAAGTCACAAGAAACCACTGCTGCTACTTCCTCACAGCAGTTGGTACAAATATCTCAACCCATAACCAAAACTCCTCCTGCTTCTTCACAAAAAGAACAGGTTGTACAAATAGGGCCTCCACATCATGATGCTCTGGAAACACTCGTTTCTATCATCCACAGTCCAATGCCCGGGACACATCCTATTTCTACACCAATCCTCACATCCAAAATTCCCTCACCAATAAAACCACTGTTGGATGCAATTGATTTGAACCAGGCATTATCCAGTCCTTCTCAATCACCTATTAATGAGAATATACCTCAACAACTGACTGGGTCTGATGTATCATTCTTTGCTAACCCACCAACACAACCTGAGGAGGTTACACCCCTTGAGTTACAAGTAACTCTTGGTGGTAATCCAAGTGATGCAGCCACTACAACTGTTACACCCACTGGGTTACATTTGGACAGTGGTTACATTCATAAGACTTCCTTGGAGGCAATTCCTTTTATAGCACCTCTGCCAACCACCAGTGGATTTATTTATCCTACTGGAAACATCAAAAGGTTGTCAAGTGTTGAAGGAAGAAGACCCCAGTACCAAGAAAAAGGGGCATCAGTGGTTAATGTTTGGAGTATATTTCCTACATCTACCACTGATAAAACCACTGCTAGTGGGAAATCAGATGATCCCATTAACTTGGGTGATGGTTTAAAGTACCAGAAATTGACGGATCGTATTGCAAAGCTTGATAACTCTGTTGCAGAACTCAAAGATATGCTACAACAGGTGTTACAAGTTCAGAAGGTACAATCAACTGCTGTTCCACCTCAAGCACCTGTTCCACAAAGGGCACCTGCTACAAATGAGCTTTGGAATCTATTTCAATCTTTTCTCCAACAACAAGCACAATTAGCAGATCAACAACATGAAAAACATGTACAACAGTTGAGAAATGCAATGGAGTCAAGGTTCAAGAACACTCAGGCTAATTTAAAGGCTCTCAAAACTCAGATCTTGCACACCACTGGCACTGCTCCTCCAAAAGTCCGCTACATTTATCAACTCCCAGAAGATAATGCCAAAAAGGGGGAGAAAATTAAGGAGTGGAAAAGGAAGGGTATAGAGGATGGTCTCTATCTTGAACAGAAAAATTCAAACATGACCAAAAAGATCCCTTTGCCAGATGGCAGCAAGAAAATTGATGTGACAACACATGCACTAGCAGAAGCAGTTGCAAGTGTAAAAAGGGATAGAGAGGCCAAAAAGAAAGCCAGGGTGGACAGAATGGATCATCCAGATCAGGGTACTTCTGGGTCAAAGGATCATGAAAATCCTGTTGAGGAAAAGAAGAAGCCTACTAGAAAAGTGAGGCAACCCAAATCCATTCCAACCAGACGTTCAAAGTCTGCTCAAAAACCACCATACAAAACAGCTGATGCAACAGGAGTTACAAAAACTACTGCTTGCCAAACAGTTGTTCTATCAACACACACCACTTCAACACACACAACATCCACTGCTTTACCATCATCACCACCAAAAACAACACCTGCTGACATACAGCAGAAGACAGCAGATGTTATAACATCTGTTGTAATGACAACAGTGGTTGAAATACCAGTTGTTTCAACAGCTGTTAGTCAATCACAATCCACTGCCACTACATCTACCACCACTGTTCCATCCAAAACATCATCAGCCTCTCCTCAAACAAAGAGGAGAAGGCTAATTCTCAAAGATGATGACACTTCACCACCACAAACATCTTCAAAATCTTCAGCTCTTGTCACAATACCAAAACCTATTCCTCTCTCTTCAGTTCCAATGTACAAGCCCTTACCTCCTGCAGGTGTTCAATTTCCTCTTGAACTAGCAGCTGTTAGAGATGTAATAAAATCCTTTTACTATGAGGATGACCCTGCCAAAAGGAGTTTGCCATCAATAAAGGGATATCCCTGGCCTAAAAATGTTGATGAATATTTGGAAATCAAGGCCAAGCAAGCAGAGGATATCTCAAAGAAAAACACACAAGGGAAAACTGATAAAGAAATTGCGCAGAGAAGTCAATATTTGCTCACATAAGTCTGATCCCTAGAGCAATTTGCAAAAAATGTTAGTCAACAAATTTCTGAAAGAGCAGCTGAAACTCTGAAGAAAGACTACATTGAAAGCATCATGGCTCACAAAAAGTACAAAGGAGAGAGATACATGTACAAAGAGTGGACTATTCCTGAACTTGAAAATGAAGCAGCAAGAATTCAAGACATGATAAAAAGGAAAGTCACTCACACTCCTCCTAACTGGGCAGAGTTTAGAAAGAATGTACCTGACAAACAGGAAGAGCTGAGGAGAATGAAAGAGGAACTGGTAGCAGCTGATTATGGAAACAAAAGACAAGTTGCTAGATGGAAAGAAGATGTGGTCAGGGATACTTACAAAAAGTTGGAACAATTAAGAAAGAAAGATCCTTCAATTCCTCAAAAGCCTGACTATTCTAAAGCAGAGGTTTCTAAAAAACCACCAAAGCTGCAAGTCAAAAGAACCACTGCTCCAGCTGGTGCTGCCATCTACAAAAGAAGGAGCAAAAACCAGTTTAGCATGGAAACAATTCAAGATCTATTAGCTGGAGATGCCATTGTAAAAGCAGGCACGGAAGTAATGATAAAAGAAGATCTTGAATTGGAACAATCTACAAGTGCTGCTCAGCCAGTCATGAATAGGCCAGCCTCACCAAATACTTCTGCAAATAAACATCTCCCAAGAAACCCACCAGGCTCAAAAATACAAAAGTGGGAAACTGACAAACAGACCTGCGTATTGACTTTGCTCAGGTCTGGTGGAGTAGTGGAGAAAATATCAAGGGAACAAGCTCTTGGCCTGAGTCTTGAAGATTTGCAGGATCTCCTTGATCTTCCACTTAGCAGGGATGATGAAGATACAGATGCCCTAGACTTTGAATTACAATTTAAAGGTCAGATAAGGGAGCTGTTGATGAGGCAATAAAGAATTCAGTTTTGGCATTATCTGTTCCAGGGGGAGATTGTTGGGATTGAACCCTATCAGAGGAACAGATAATTAAAGCCAAAACTGGATCGGAGCAGTGGATCCAGAATAAGCAGACGTTTACAGATAGTTCATGCAAATCTCTCCCCTTGAAAGTGGCTTTGTATCTGCTGACCTCCTATCTGCTGATCTTACCAAGTGCTGATTCACAACTGCTGCCTTGCATCTACTGCCAAATGTTAAAGACTGATGGAAGACCAAAGCTCTGCTGACTCAATCTACTGCCTTTGAGTCAAGTACTGCTGATCCGGACAAGCACTGCTGGGTTCACAGCAGTGGAAGGATGCAGCAGAAGTTTTAGTGTCTTATATGTAATGTAATGTAATAGCAGTAGTTTAGTACATCAGTGTTTATAGATCAGAGGTTAGAGTTTGTTAGGAGGTTAGATGTCACTTTCATGGTGACGTCAGCTAAGATGCTCAGTGGTTTGCAAGTGCCTATAAATAGTTCAGTACTTTGTACTGTTCTATTAGCTCTTTCACCACATCGTCTTCTTTGCACGAACAAACTACTGAGCTCTGGCTAAGGGGGAGTTTGCATTCATTCATCAATCATTGTAATCGTTGTTGAAACAAATTCAATCTTTCGATTCATTGTGTAAAGATGTTTGATTAAAGTATTACTCTCGTTTGATTGTATGCAAAGTTTGCTTTCATTTTAATTCCGCTGCACAACTCTTTCATTCTCATCTTAATTTCAAACGAAAATACAATAAAAAAGAAACTCAGATCCAACACTAACTAGTCCTATGACAAGTGTTGTATGCCTAAACATGTTTAATTATGTTACATAATCAGTTAAGTGACGAAAGTTTAGGTTACATATGATTAATTACCAATTACACATGAAAAGGGTATTTTGGTAATTTACCTAAGGCATATAAACTACCTATCATACAACTACTTAACGAAGCGACCATAAGGTATAACCTCGGAAGGTTATTCCCTATATACTATGGTCACCTAATGTGTTTGGTCGGATCCTAATGATCGACCAAATGGGTCGGGTTCGAAGGTATAAGCGATTTATTAGATCGCTTACCCTTACGACCCTAGACAACGTGATAATCAGTAGGCATAGTCCCAAGGGACTATAACCATCGTGATTACAATCACGTTGCGAAGTTCAAACGAACTTCGCATTGACCATAAGCTGGTCAACGCAGAAAGTCAAACAAAGTTTGACTTTCGGACTCGAAAACGATAAAAGAACGAAAGAATACTTACGAAGGGTCCCCGAATGCTAATCTAGATCAAAATAACTCAGGTATGAAACAATGGTTCCAACTTAGAGTCACTTAGATCAGATTCTAGTGATTTTTGAAGTTAAATGGGTTGGGTATTTATAGGAATACTCGAACCGTTATGATCGTTTGTCGAATATCGTGCCTTAATCGCATCCGTACAAGTGTCGGACCCTTATGGTACCTAAATATGGTCCTTATCAGTTGACAAGGCAAATGAGAATGTGTGGTTGTGGATTAAACAGCTGTAACCTGCTGTTTTAGAAGGTTCTGATGTGCAGACATAAGCTTACGGACCTCAAAGCTGCCAATGTTGAGGTCCGTAATGTAACAACTTTGGCAGATTTACAGTTTTGGTCCCTGCAGCCTCAAAACTTGGTTTTCGATGCGTTTTTGACACGTTTAAGCCCCGTTAACCCCATTTCAAAGCTCTAAAATGAAGTTAAAGTATAGGGAACTTGAAATGTGCTAAAAAATATCTCGGATGTCAGTTCGTTTGGCCGTACGATCGCGATGTTCGCTTAATTACGACGGAATGCCCATAGGCGCGAAAAACGATCCAAATGACGTGACGAATGGATTTTTCTTATGCCGAACACTAAAATAAAATGTTTTAGTGCTTACATAAAATTTTGGATGTCCGGATGTATTCAGAACGTAAGTTATGCGCGAAAATGCAAACTTGTGCACTTTTTGACGCTTTTAGTCCCTGAATGACCCAAAAGTTTATTTTAGCACACCGAACCCCTCAAAGCCTATTTCTAAGCTATGTAAAGGATATTTATGGTGTGTTTAACTTATGGTCATGTTCCGGAATGTCTGTTACAGTTCAAATTGGCATACTTTCGCAGTTTGTCAAATTTAGTCCCTGTAAGCGATTTAACTTGATTTTGCAATACCAAAGCCTTCAAAACTTATTTCTAAGTTATGTAAAGGTTATTTAAGGTATGTTAAGTATATGTCACTATTACAGAGTGTTCGTTGCATTAAACTGGTTATATTTACGCATCAGTGCGCGTATAACCTTCCAGAAAGCGATATAGAGTTTGAAATCGAACAAGAATTGATATGTGTAAATGATACACATATTTTTACAAATCCCAAGTATGAAATACAATATTTCATTGGTTTGGCATTTTTTTGATGGTTGGAGTGACACAGGTGTCACAGTCTCCCCTACTTTAGGAAATTTCGTCCTGAAATTAATTCGTAGGAGTCTATTTGTGACTTTGTGTCAAATAACCACCAGAGATATGTAAGGCATGATCCGGTCATTTCCTTAACGGACATTCTTCAGAACGAAAATGAACAGACGGAGTCATTTTCCTCAACGAGTATTCTTCAGAAGCGGAAATGAAGGAATAAACAAACGGGGATTCATTTCCTCAACGGGCAATCTTCAGAAACGTAAAATGAACTTACGGAGTCATTTTCAATGGGTGCTTCATCAGAAATGGAAATGAAAGGAAGAAACAAACGGATATTCCTTTCCTCAACGGACAAATCTTCAGAAACAAAAATGAACAAACGGAGTCATTTTCAACGGTTGCTTCATCAGAAATGGAAATGAAAAGGAGAAACAAACGGATATTCATTTCCTCAACAGACAAATCTTCAGAAACAAAAAATGAACAAACGGAGTCATTTTCAACGGTTGCTTCATCAGAAATGGAAATGAAAAAAAAGAGAGACAAACGGATATTCATTTCCTCAACGGACAAATCTTCAGAAACAAAAATGAACAAACGGAGTCATTTTCAACGGTTGCTTCATCAGAAATGGAAATGAAAAGGAGAGACAAACGGATATTCATTTCCTCAACGGACAAATCTTCAGAAACAAAAATGAACAAACGGAGTCATTTTCAACGGTTACTTCCTCAGAAATGGAAATGAAAAGGAGAGACAAACGGATATTCATTTCCTCAACGGACAAATCTTCAGAAACAAAAATGAACAAACGGAGTCATTTTCAACGGTTGCTTCCTCAGAAATGGAAATGAATAGAGCTAACTTCTAGGCACATGACAAAGCTCGCTGTGGTTTCTGTGCACTAAATTCCATAATTATGTATGCATCCATAATTACGTAATTCCTTGCACAGTCCGCACAGTTTGTCTTGTAATGTTCATAAGCACATAATCACATAGTTGTTTAACTTGGTTATTAATTTGTTATTAATTTGTTATCGATTGAGAACGGATATGGAAACCTGTCGATGGACTTCAATGTCCTCTGGGATCTATCTGAAGAGATAGGAAGATCTCCCAAAAATTCGATTTTGTTTTCAAAGAAACGTAATAGTCGAATTAAGGAACACAACAATTTTAGGATTTACGGAAATACCCTTAGGTACCCTATTAAGGATTTATAGTGGTACTTTGGGTATTCGTCCAGTGTTGTAACTTGCGCCTTGTACTTCGTTTCCTTAGAATAAACGGGTACTTAGGAATTTCGTGGAAACGCAAGAGATCGTAGAATGGGAAAATTTTGGGGGTAGTTTGTTCTTCAAGGAATGCGGTTCCTTGATTGTCGGTATTGTAGGGGATATGTTGTTTATACATACAATCACATAAATACATTTGCAATGTATATATAATAGATTTATTTATAAACAACGATAACAACTGTTTCTTGGACCTTGACAACTAAAGAAAATAATACATAAGGATTGATTATTCCTAAACAGTGTTGTCTTCCATTCGGTCAGATGCTCATCCCTGTGCTGGATTTGCATTAGCAAGTTTTGGGCAATTTCTTCGGAAATGACCCATATCGCCACAGTTGAAGCAAGAACCTGGTAGAAAACGACCCTGAGCGGGGTTGTTGCCAGCTTGATTTGGTGCAGCTGCAGCTGGGCAGACTCTTGCTGTATGGCCTATAAGTCCACAAGTTTGGCATTTGCGGCACTTTACATTGGCATGATGATGGAGGCTACATTGGTTGCACAAAGGTGCAGTTCCATTGTATGGCTTCCTAGCAGGGGGTTGAGCTGGTTGATTGGGGACGGCTTGATCATTGTAGGTAACCATGGCGAAGTTCTGAGAAGCCTTCCGCTTCTTTGACTTTTTAGGGGATCCAGTCTGTTCATCCATGGTCTTTGATTCCTCGATTGGGTTTGATTCCTCGATCGGTTTCTTGTCACCTTTTCGGAAAAGTTTACCTTTCCTGATCTTTGATTCAGTCAAGGTTGCAGATAGCTCAATGGCCTGTCTAACTGTAGTAGGGTTGCTTCCAGTCACAATGTCTTGTATTGAGTCAGGGAGGCCATTAATGTACTTTTCGATTGCCTTATCCAAAGGCGTGACCATGTTTGGGCATAACAGACTTAACTCCTCATAACGGTCCGTGTAGGCTCGATGCTCACCGCTGTCTTGCTCAAGATTGTCGAATTCCCTTTCCAAGGCCCTGATCTCGTGACGAGGACCGAATTCCTTCATCATAAGGGCTCTAAGTTCAGCCCATGTCTGTGCTAGAGCAACTTCTGCACCACGATCTCTCATAACCCCGTTCCACCACGTAAGGGCTCTCTTCTGGAACACACTCGAAGCAAACTCGACCTTGCGATTGTCAGGACACTGCACGTGGCGGAAAGTATTCTCAATGCTCTCGAACCATTGAAGAAGCCCAGTCGCTCCCTCCGAACCACTAAACTTGAGTGGTTTCGTCGAGTTAAAACTCTTGAAATTGCATGGACCATTGTTGTTGTTGTTGGCTTGATTCCATTGAGCAAAGAGGTTTTGGAATTGAGCAGCCATTTGCTGCGCAATGATTTCTGCCAATTCGGCAATCGCTATCTGGCTTTCGCGTCGATGAGGCATTCTAAAAGAGGAAACATGAAAGGAAACGAGTGAGAGAATTAGACGAAAAGAATGAGATGAAACAAATCTGATGAAAGCAAGGATAGTGGTCATTTGTTTGTTACTACAAAGCAACAAACGACACACAGTGACTAATCAAAGTAAATGGGTCAAAAATAATGTATCGCGAAGACATGCTTGCCTATAAGTGAACACTCATCCCAAGAATTCCCAGGTAAGCACAACTGGTCTCGCGTCTGATGAGATGTATACGAAGTGCTTGCCTAGACAGAAAACCCAGAATACAGGCATTCACCCTTCCAGTTTGCACATGTTCACATTATTTAAAACCCAAAACCTTGACGAGATTTTGAAAACTCAAAGGGGTTCAAAACCATATAACAGAGGGTTCAAAACCTTACAATCAATCATCCTAGAACAGATGATTAGTTTTTAAAGCGGTTTTGAAATTTATGTTCTTGTTGTGGTAGTCGCCTAAGGATAGGTGACGGTATTGTTTTATGACTAAACGCAAGTAAACTCGCGTTAGGGTCCTAAGAAGGTTATAGACTAGGTCAAAGCATTACTAATAACCTAATTCCCTATAACCATTGGCTCTGATACCATCTTTTCTGTCACACCCCGACCACGTATAACATACAAGACGTGGCGGAAATGTCGGGGAGTGTTGCAACAGAATCATTTGTTTCAAATCCATGGCAATTGAAGTTTCGTTTTATTGATTAAAAGTGTTAAAATGTCTTAACAAACAAGGAAATACAACATAATTAACTAGTCTTACATCTTTTATTGTCACTAAAGCCCAAGTCTGCCTATGTGTATCTTGATCATCTTATGCAACAGCTCCTGAAAAACACATGTGAAAATAGGTACGTCAGCATAAAAATGCCTGTGAGATACATATGTTTTGTGAAAATAGGTTTCATGACTTATGTTTGAGAAAATGTTTAGTCATGAACCTTGTAATTTGCTTTGTTTTGTAAATTATTTGAAAAACGATAAGATCCGATGATATGTATAAATAAATGTAAGATTAAATGAATAACCAAGTAAAAATGAGTTGTATAAGATAAGTTATTTGTAAAACAATGTCTTGTGAAAAGTATGATCTTTGTATAAAATGTTATATGTCTCAAACTGAAATGATTTAAATAACGCTACGATATGTAATACCACACAAACCCTTATATATAGGAAGTACCAGCGGCGTATCCACCATGCTTGTATCATATTACACACGCACCGTTACTTAATCACTTAATCAAACCAAACCACCAAGATGTAATGTTTAACAATTGTAGAAATGTTTATGTATGGTCAAATACGGTTCACACGATTCACAGATACAAACGGTTCATAGATACAAACGGTTCACAGATACAAATGGTTCACAGATACAAACGGTTCACAGATACAAACGGTTCACAGATACAAATAGTTATAAACGGTTCAAAATGTAATATAATGTGTTCATATGCTGGATGAGTATATGCAACAAATTGTAATGTAAAACAATATACTAAGTATGCACTAAATGGACATACATAGCATAAAATGTAATGAAATCATGTACTATAATGTACTAACGAACATAGCAGGTATATGATGTGAAAACAGGAAAGCACGAAAGTAACAAGTAGGCACATGTGTTCCTCCCCAAAACAGTTTGGAAAACAGTAAAAGAGAGGTCTATGTACTCACTTGAGATTTCTCAGTAGTCCTTGAGTAACAACCAAACAATGCTAGAGATCACGGATATCAAACGACACCTAATATAGGTAACTATGTTAATAACCGGACCTAAATCGGACGATTGGATAGAATGAGGGTTTGTAAACCAAACGAGTATAGAGACTCGTGTCATATGGTTTAACAAAGCCTACATACTAAATGAAACCTAACCTAATAGCTTACGACCCATTACGACCCGTTTAGGTAGCTTATGCTACTTTAATGCGTCGTTCGCGTGAAACGCGTTCGGACTGTCTAACTAGTCCTATGACAAGTGTTATATGCCTAAACATGTTTAATTATGTTACATAATCAGTTAAGTGACGAAAGTTTAGGTTACATATGATTAATTACCAATTACACATGAAAAGGGTATTTTGGTAATTTACCTAAGGCATATAAACTACCTATCATACAACTACTTAACGAAGCGACCATAAGGTATAACCTCGGAAGGTTATTCCCTATATACTATGGTCACCTAATGTGTTTGGTCGGATCCTAATGATCGACCAAATGGGTCGGGTTCGAAGGTATAAGCGATTTATTAGATCGCTTACCCTTACGACCCTAGACAACGTGGTAATCAGTAGGCATAGTCCCAAGGGACAATAACCATCGTGATTACAATCACGTTGCGAAGTTCAAACGAACTTCGCATTGACCATAAGCTGGTCAATGCAGAAAGTCAAACAAAGTTTGACTTTCGGACTCGAAAACGATAAAAGAACGAAAGAATACTTACGAAGGGTCCTCGAATGCTAATCTAGATCAAAATAACTCAGGTATGAAACAATGGTTCCAACTTAGAGTCACTTAGATCAGATTCTAGTGATTTTTGAAGTTAAATGGGTTGGGTATTTATAGGAATACCCGAACCGTTAAGATCGTTTGTCGAATATCGTGCCTCAATCGCATCCGTACAAGTGTCGGACCCTTATGGTACCTAAATATGGTCCTTATCAGTTGACAAGGCAAATGAGAATGTGTGGTTGTGGATTAAACAGCTGTAACCTGCTGTTTTAGAAGGTTCTGATGTGCAGACATAAGCTTACGGACCTCAAAGCTGCCAATGTTGAGGTCCGTAATGTAACAACTTTGGCAGATTTACAGTTTTGGTCCCTGCAGCCTCAAAACTTGGTTTTCGATGCGTTTTTGACACGTTTAAGCCCCGTTAACCCCATTTCAAAGCTCTAAAATGAAGTTAAAGTATAGGGAACTTGAAATGTGCTCAAAAATATCTCGGATGTCGGTTCGTTTGGCCGTACGATCGCGATGTTCGCTTAATTACGACGGAATGCGCATAGGCGCGAAAAACGATCCAAATGACGTGACGAATGGATTTTTCTTATGCCGAACACTAAAATAAAATGTTTTAGTGCTTACATAAATTTTTGGATGTCTGGATGTATTCAGAACGTAAGTTATGCGCGAAAATGCAAACTTGTGCACTTTTTGACGCTTTTAGTCCCTGAATGACCCAAAAGTTTATTTTAGCACACCGAACCCCTCAAAGCCTATTTCTAAGCTATGTAAAGGATATTTATGGTGTGTTTAACTTATGGTCATGTTCCGGAATGTCTGTTACAGTTCAAATTGGCATACTTTCGCAGTTTGTCAAATTTAGTCCCTGTAAGCGATTTAACTTGATTTTGCAATACCAAAGCCTTCAAAACTTATTTCTAAGTTATGTAAAGGTTATTTAAGGTATGTTAAGTATATGTCACTATTCCGGAGTGTTCGTTGCATTAAACTGGTTGTATTTACGCATCAGTGCGCGTATAACCTTCCAGAAAGCGATATAGAGTTTGAAATCGAACAAGAATTGATATGTGTAAATGATACACATATTTTTACAAATCCCAAGTATGAAATACAATATTTCATTGGTTTGGAATTTGTTTGATGGTTGGAGTGACACAGGTGTCATAATTTTAGATTAAGAGCCTCTATAGAAGATACTTGCATAAAGTCTTAGTAACATACGACTGAGTAGCATTTCTTGCATTATTAACTCAGGTAAATACTTTTAACTTATTTTCCCTTATACGGGCTTGGGATAAGGTAAATTATTACAGCTTGGTCGGGTATGAGATCATTTAGTCGGATAGTGATTTAATAAACATGCATAACCCTTTTTAATCTGTTTTGTTTGATAACATAAACTTTGGGGGTTAACGACCGTGTCCTGGATATCCTCGGCTCATTTAAATTATTAATGGCCACAACCTATGCACGGGGTGTAGGCATACACCCGACAGATGCAAATGCTAAATAATAAATTAACCACAAGTTGGGGATAACTCCTTTGTGGGTTTTATAAGTGGTGAGTCAGTTTATCATGACCGGCTTTCTAACCGGCCCCAAAAGTATATGACAAACATGTAAATCTGTATACAAGATTTTAAATAAAATTATCCCAAGTTATAAAAAAAATTTAGTGCTTCAAGCACTTAAACCAAATTTCATAAATGTTTTCAAATGAGTCGGGTAATTGTATTTACCAGTGAAAACTGACGTATTTTCCAAAGACTATGTGACAGGTACCTCACGAAATAGGGTGGAGCTACTTGTCAATAAATAAGAGGATCTTGCAAATCCCTAGACGCCTAAAATCTGTAGAACTCTGTTTTCTGTATTTGTTTAATGATCCGCCTGTGGATCTCTTTTACAACCGCCTGTATATTCTTTCATTTTGAACTTTGAACAATTTGGGTTGTAATAGTAATTTTACTTCCAAGCCTTCCGCTGTGCTATAATTGTGTTGAATTGTCTATGATGATATCAACTACGTCACGATACTCCCCACCGTGCCCACCGGAATACGTCGAAATATCGGGGTGTGACAGGTTGGTATCAGAGCCAACATTTAGTGAATTAAACACTAGCTTTCTGTGTTTAATCTCAATGAGACATTAGCACATTCCTTAGACTTCTGAGTCTAGGCAAATGACCTAGGATTATTCTTAATCTTTATTTGGTTTATATATGTTGTTTTCTATTTTTGACAGGTTTACTTATAAAATGATGCCGCCACGCGTAAGAGGAGGTAAAGGAAAAGGTCCCATGAGAGGGGGACCATCCAGCCAAGCAGGACCCTCTCACCGCCGTACGCCTTCGGCATCGTTCAGCTCCGATCCTTATGAAGATTGGAGGCATTCTCTCGAGCCAGCGAGGCGATCTGTTTCGCTTAGCACCTCGCCATCCAACCATCATTCTTTCGGGCCACCACAACCAGACGAGCCTCAACATTCGCATCATTCGCAGCATTCGCTGCACTCTCACCATTCCCACCACTCTTCACATCATTCTGCTTCTCACCACTCCTACTCACAAGGTTATTTTGACCCTGATGAATATATCAATTCACCAGCGGGATTCAACCCGTTGGGCCCTAAAGACAACTTCTCACAAGATATGGATTTGGATGAGGATCCTGATCTAGAAATGCCACCTTCTGGGACGCCCACGCATCCCATAGACATCTCAAGCGGTTCTTCCTTTGCGGGATCTCCTTATCAAGGTCCCGATGAATATAAAGATTGGTGGGGGTAATGGAAATTTGCAAACACCCCTTCATACCACAACACCCCACCAGAACCACCATTAGAGGTGCCGCACTTCCAAGCGGTGACACCGCCACCACTACCAGCAGAGGAACCACCTCTGCTACCTCCCGAACCACCAAGGCGGAGGAGAAACGTACGCATGTCCGTGCGTGGGGGACCAAGGCTTAGCTCCCCTTAAGCTTCTTGCAACTACCCTCTGATTCCAGAAGATCCACAAATGGGTGGACCTTCACATGCTGTGCCGGAAATTGATATCACACCGGCCACCTTTGCACCACTGCCACCTCCAATGGGTTTTGAAAACCCAATTCCTACCTACCCAGATCTGACTGGGTATAACCCATTCGAGCCACAAGCTCATACCGGGTACAATTATCAACCTCCTGCTTACGACCCATACGTCAAAGCAGTTAACTATAATGCCCTTTATCCTTCATCGTTTCCACCTGCATACCCAATTGGGTATCCTGTTCAAGGGTATCAATACCCTCCACCTCAGCCACAACCACAACCTCAATCTCCCCCACAACAACAACAACAAGAAGAAATCTTGCAAAGGGTGCCAGAAGTGGAACGTAGGGTGAATAGAGGTGAAAGGAACACCAATAAGTTCTTTAAAGGTCTCATAAAACTTATCAAGGGAAAGAAGCATGACGGTTGAAGACCTTTATTTTATTTTATTTTATTCTATTTTGTATTTGTTATTTAAATTAAGTCCCTACGTGGACATTTCTTTTTAGTATCAGTCCCTGCGAGGACTTGTTTCTTTTTAGTCCATGCGTGGACAATTTATTTCAAAGACCCGTTTAGGGCATATTTTGTAATCCTTAGTACTATTAATGAAGTTTTTCTTTTCTTTTGAAACTCGTACATATGTATTTCATTACGTTAAATAATCATTTAAATTTTAATTGATCTGCTTAGAAATTTCAAAAGATTTTCTTAAAGGTATAACCTAGCCAAAATATTAATGGCTATGATGGTATAAACCTCTTAAGAGAAATAACTCCTTGTTAACATCTAAAACATGTTAACACTCCTGGCAGTGTGGCTTGAGAAACCACACCAGCTTCCAAAGTACTTGGATTCTTCCAAATTCTTACATAGCCTAAATGATTAATGTGAATCATGGCTAACATCATCAAATATGATGTCTATACCAAAACATCCATTAGAGATGTTATTCCTTCTGCCTACGGGCCAATTTATATTGGTTTTTATGACAACGACAGTTATAACCTATAACTCTTTGTCAAAAAGGCGATGAACTATGTTCAACCCTTAAAACCTTCGATCTAGAAAGATCATAATCATAATTCAAAATTGTCCAAGTGACAAGGCCTTTTGGCCATCTAAATGTCCTTCGAGACCAGCCTTTATGCTGTATAAAAATGTCTATATGACTTGACAGCTGTGACGTATGTCCCCTGTCTAATATATGTAAAGGATTATATCCTGATTAAACGCCTTTAATGGTTCATTGTAACTTTGGCAAATTATGATCAAATGATTTCAAATACACTTTCCTCAAAAATATTAAACTTATTGGCCTATACGGTTTATTTTGTACCATGGCTATTCAATCATCAAATACGATGGTTCGATATTGGATAACTAAACAAATTATTATTACTTGAAATACAGCATTCAAATCTGCACCATGGCTAGCTCCGATGAAGCTCACAGTCACCCAGTTGATGGGAATAATAATACAAGATTGAATGTTACTGGCGCTGAACTGCAAGCCATGATAAACACAGCGGTTACTAAAGCTGTGAACGAGGTACTTAAAGAGTCAAGTGATGCTCATTCGAAAACTCATTCTAAGTCCCTCTCGAAATCGCATTCGTCAAGGAAGGATGAATCTGAGCATTCATCCAATCAGAAAAGCGAACCTTACAAACAGATTGTGTTTAATCAGGCTCCCCGGTATAACAAGGGATGTACTTGCAAATATTTTCTCTTGTAAACTAAGAGATTTCACTGGGGAAAAAGAAGCCATTGATTGTATGAAACGGCTTGATGATATGGAGACAATTGTTGATATAAGCGGGTATGCCAAGGAGGATATTGTTAAGTTGGTATCCCAATCTTTTAAGGGCGACACCCTGACATGGTGGAATGCTCTAGTGTAATCCACGGGAAAAATTCCTCTGTATAACCTCACTTGGGTTAAGTTTGTTGAGCTTGTGAAAGATACGTACTGTCCACAGCATGAAGTGGAAAAGGTGGAGACTAATTTCCTGACCTTGGAAATGAAAGATCTGGACTGTGGATCGTATGTTACCAGTTTTAACTCAATGTCCAGACTTGTTCCATACCTGGTCACTCCAGAGTCTTAGCGCATTGCGCGCTTCATTGGTGGTTTAGCCCCTGAAATCAAGGGGAATATCAAGGCTTCAAAGCCTACCACTTATAGGTCGGCTGTAGACCTATCTTTGTCTCTTACTCTTGATGTTATAAGGAGTAAGTCTTGGAGGGCTATGGAGGAAGGGAAGAGAAAGAGAGAGGATGATCAGTCCCACCAGTCAAACAAGAAGAAAAAGGGAAACTCTGGGTTTAACAAAAATTAGTCTGGTAACAAACCCCGGTGCAAGAATTGTGATAAAAGGCACTTCGGGAAATGCATACTAGACCCATAGGCCAAGCCCTGTGGGATCTGTAAGAAGAAAGGTCACAAGTCTTTGGAGTGCCGGAATTTGAAGGATGTAACCTGCTATGGTTGCAACGAAAAAGGGCACATTAAGACAAACTATCCAAAGAACACCAAGAAGCCTGATGAGGCAAAGAAGTTGAATGCTAGGGTATTTCAGATGAACGCCCAGGAGAAGGATGACAAAGTTATAACATGTACCTTCCTCCTAAATGATATTTATGCTAGAGTTTTATTTGATTCAGGTGCAGATAAGTCTTTTGTAGACCTTAAGTTTAGTAAATTGTTAAATCTGCCTATTAAAACTCTAGATATTAAATATGAGGTAGAACTCGCTGATGGTGCCTTAGAAACCGCTTCGTCTCTTCTTGATGGATGCTTTATAACCATTAAGAATCATTCAATTCCGCTATCTCTTTTACCAATGAAATTGGCTGGGTTCGATGTAGTTTTAGGCATGGATTGGTTGTCACGTAACCAAGCCCAAATCGCCTGCCATAAGAAACTAGTCAATATCAAAACCCCATCTGGTGAGACGATCACCATCCACAGAGATACGCACTACGGATTGCCCGATAGTGTATCTATACTTAAGGCATCCAAGTGCTTAAAGAGCGGATGTGTCATCTACATGGCACAGGTGACATTAGATGATCTGAAACCCAAGATAGAAGACATTCCAATCATTTCTGAGTACCCGGATGTCTTTCCTGACGAACTACCTGGATTACCCCCTGAGTGGCAAGCGGAGTTTAGGATCAACATTCTGCCTGGAGCAGCACCGATTGCATGAGCTCCTTACCGCCTAGCACTAACCGAAATGAAAGAGCTGAGAACCCAATTGGATGAACTTCTGGAAAAGGGTTTTATACAACCCAACCTAGCTCATCACCTTGGGGAGCACCTATTCTGTTTGTTAAAAAGAAGGATGGTTCAATGCGTCTATGCTTTGATTACCGCGAGCTAAACAAAGTAACAATCAAGAACCGTTATCCATTGCCTAGGATCGACGATCTATTTGATCAACTACAAGGGGCAAGCTACTTTTCAAAGATTGATCTATGGTCGGGATATCATCAACTCAAAGTTAGAACTGAAGATGTACCTAAAACTGCGTTTAGAACAAGGTATGGCCACTATGAGTTCTTAGTGATGCCTTTCGGGCTCACTAACGCACCTGCAACATTTATGGACCTCATGAATCGAGTTTGCAAGCCGTACCTATATAAGTTTGTCATCGTCTTTATAGATGGCATACTTATCTATTCTTGTAATCAAGCTGTTCACGAGAAACACATTCGGTGCATCCTAGGACTGCTGCAACAGGAGAAGCTTTACGCTAAATTTTCCAAATGCGAATTCTGGCTTCGCGAAGTCCAATTCCTTGGACATGTTGTAAGCAAGCATGGTATCCAAGTGCATCCCGCTAAAATAGAAGCAATCATGAACTGGGAAGCACCTAAGACACGTACTAAGATTCGCAGCTTCTTGGGATTAGCAGGATATTACAAAAGGTTCATCAAGAACTTCTCAAGGATAGCTGCACCTCTAACTACCTTGACCCGCAAGAATGTAAAATTTGATTGGGGTCCTAAACAGAAGGAGTTTTCAAAATCCTCAAGCAGAAGTTGAGTAACGCTCCAGTACAAACCTTGCCAGAATGTATAGACAAGTTTGTTGTCTACTGTGATGCTTCGCACACTGGCATGGGATGTGTGCTTATGCAAAGAGGCAAAGTGATTGCCTACGCATCATGAAAACTGAAAGTGCACGATAAGAATTACACCACCCACGATCTGGAATTGGGTGCCGTTGTATTTGCACTTAAGTTATGGAGACATTATTTATATGGAACTAAATGTGTGATATACTCAGATCACAAAAGTCTCCAACACTTATTTAACCAAAAAGATCTTAATATGAGACAACACCGTTGGATGGAAACTTTAAATGACTACGATTGTGAGTTTCGCTACCATCCTTGCAAAGCGAAGGTAGTCGTTGATGCATTAAGCCGAAAGGAAAGGGTCAAACCTATACGGATTAATGCTAGGAGTATCGAACTTAAGAACAGCTTGAATGAAAGGCTGCTAGCTGCTCAGAAAGAAGTTGTATTGGAAGCTAACCTTCCAGGCGAGAAATTAGGTGCAACTATCGATCAGTTGTCTCCTGGGAATGATGGAATTCTCAGACTAAATGGTAGAATCTGGGTCCCTATCCATGGAGGACTTAGAGATATAATTCTCCAGGAAGCTCATAACTCCAGATACTCAGTTCACCCTGGGGGTGACAAAATGTATCAAGATTTAAAGGCTAACTATTGGTGGATGGGTTTAAAGAAATCCATAGCCACACACGTAGCTAAATGTCTGACGTGCGCTCAGATTAAAGCCGAACATCAAAAACCGTCAGGATTACTACAACAATTAGAACTTCCTACATGAAAATGGGAAATGGTAACCATGGATTTTATCACCAAGTTACCAAAGTCAAGGCATGGAAATGATACAATATGGGTCATAGTTGACAGACTAACTAAGTCAGCTCATTTCTTACCCATCAAGGAGACTCATAGCTCTGATAAGCTAGCTCAGTTATATGTGGCCGAGATTGTGTCTCTCCACGGAGTGCCAGTATCTATTGTATCCGATAGAGATACTAGATACACTTCTCATTTCTGGAAAAGTTTCCAACAATCATTAGGCACTCGTTTGAATTTCAGTACTGCTTACCATCCTCAAACGGATGGGCAAAGTGAGCGTACAATTCAAACATTGGAAGACACGCTTCGCGCATGTGTCATTGATCTAGGTGGTAGTTGGGATGACCACCTTCCCTTAATTGAATTCTCCTACAATAATAGTTATCATGCTAGCATTCATGCTGCGCCTTTCGAGGCTTTATATGGAATAAAATGTAGGACGCCCGTCTGTTGGGCAGAAGTCGGAGAAGTTCAATTATCAGGACCTGAGATAGTCCTTGAAACAATGGACAAGATTTTCCAAATTCGTGGTCGCCTTAAGCTTGCCAGAGACAAGCAGAAAAGCTATGCGGATAAGAGGTGCAAACCTCTAAAGTTTGAAGTAGGAGACAAAGTCCTACTGAAGGTATCACCCTGGAAAGGTGTGATCCGTTTTGGCAAGAAGGGCAAACTAAGCCCAAGGTATATTGAACCATTCGAAATCATCGAATGTGTCGGGAGTGTAGCTTATAAGCTTAACTTGCCTGGGGAGCTTAGTGGAATACACAATGTGTTCCACATCTATAACTTAAAGAAGTGTCTAGCTGATGAATCGCTAGAAATGTCTCATAAAGACGTACAGATAGATGAAAGCCTTAGGTTTGTTGAAAGACCTATATCCATCGAGGAACCACAAGTTAAAAAGCTCTCAAGAAGGCATGTACCGATTGTGAAAGTAAAATGGGATGCCCGTAGAGGCCCTTAGTATACGTGGGAGGTTGAGTCCACTATGCGACAAAAGTTGTAAGGACTTGCAAAAATGTCCCGCAACACTCCGTAAGTGAAAACCCGGATACCTAAAACCCTAATCCTTATGAAAAATCAAGAAATTCAAAATTTATGGGTTTGTCGTGGGCCGCGTAAGCCTCAAGGAAAGCTTACCCGGGGTGCGACAGCTTGGTGGTTCGCCGGATAAGTCTTAGGCCACGTGTCAGACACGTGGCAAGCCTACCCCGTGACACGGCAGCCCTAGCCGTAGCTAGGGTGGCCCTCGCGGGCCGCGTAGGTCCTTCCTCGAGTTTACACGGCCCGCGTAGAAGTCAAATTTTTTCTATAAATTGGACGTTGCATGGCCTGGCTTCTATGTTCGCAAAATCCTTTCAAAACAGAAAATTTCTGCTTATATTCGAGTGTTTAGAGGTCGAAACGCTGCTACAATTATGGGACAATACCTAGATCACTGCTTCGATACAATGTCCGATCGATTGAAACCGATCCGATAGATGTTTAAGTGCAGCCCGAATTCGGGCTATACTTTGTCATTCGTCATGAGGGTTTTGATTTCGTGAGCTTATCATAAATGTTGTATTAAGTTACTAACCTAGTTTCGTGTGCATTGTTATTTAACTAGGTTACCAGGCTTAATCAGTAGGCAAAACTCTGTCCAGTAAACTTGCAATGTGAGTCATTCCTTTTTATCAAACTGTTTTGAAAAACTGCAAATTATTTTCCAGTTATAATTACAGGGATTAAGTCTTTGTAATCTTCAATTACTGCCGGTATGTGGGGTTTCGTATACATTACTTGATAATCTTCACCATTGGACAACGGGTTAGCTAGTGGGTGATATGACCATAGTCACAGATCCGGTCGAGTGACAAATACCGATTTGGGGTAATTGGTTGATATAAACATTGTAATCGCTCTTAATACTGTAGATTATAACAATGTGTCATTTTGTGTAAATTTAATGACTCGCCAGTATTTCTCCGCTGATAAAATCTTTTTAAACATGTTTCAGGTGATTTACTGTGAACTAGGAAAAGTGTCGCATAGCACTACCAGCTTGGATAACGTGGCTCAGTGAATAAATAAATAAACATGTTTTTTTTTGTTAGTGCACATGTCTGTTGACTTCGTCTTGTATCGAGTCATGTAATAGATTAGATAGACCAGGACACGTTGTACGAAAGAAACAGGAAATAGGCTTGAACCAGCCACCTCATGCGAGGTGACCAGTTCGTGCGACCTGGGCCAGTTCATGTGGGACTGTTTGGTGCGACCTGGGCTTTCCTATATATAGTGGGTCTTGGTTCTTCATTTGTAACCTTTGTGATTCCAGTAGCGAAGCTCTGCTGAAGTGTCTCCAGTTCTTGTATATGTGTCAAATCAATACAAACGACATTTAATCTACTTCTAAGTGTATATCAAGCTGAATGAAGATCAAATCAATGAATTCCGCCTCTGATTTGGTCTAGAACTCTTTTGATCGACTCGTTTTGATCGATTCCCCGATCCTACAAGTGGTATCAGAGCTCAGGAGGAAGAGTTCTTACCATTTCAGCTTGTTTTCATGGATAAACTATGATTTATACTCATTTTCTACACTTTTTCTTCAAAATTTCAACGAATTTACAGACAAAATGATCTGAATTTCACATATAACACGTAAAACTGAGTTTTAATCAATCCTTGAATAAATCAGAACTAAAATCAACCTAAAACTTGATAAAATGGACCAGACCACGTGAAAAACTTTAAGTTCGTTCGGGAATAGCTCAGATCGTGTGAAATTGTTGTCTCAGCTCGCGCGATTTGTTTAGTTAGAGAACCAGCTCGCACGGTGTGATAATTCAGCTCGCACGGTTTGATATAATCTCAGGTCGCACAGTTTAAACACTTCAGGTCGCACGAAGTGATCCAGGTCACGTGAGAGTGTCTCAGGTCGTTTGAACTCCAGCTCGTTTGTAACTCCAGCTCGTTTGAAAAGTCTGTGTTTGTGAACTTTTAAAATCGAAACATAGACAACGAATTTTTTAATCCATTTGCTACTGCCCCGGGTACTCCTGTTACCCTTGCTCAGAACGTAAACATGGAAAATGAAACTGGAACGTTACAGAAACCCCTAAAGCTGATGAGCATTGAAGAATATTACAGTTGGCAACAACGGTTCGAGAATTGGGTTCAAGCAAACCATTTAAGGTCTTGGGAGTGTATTGAAACTAAGTACATTCGACCTCGTTCTGACGTGGGAGTTATAAAGATTATTTCTGAATTTTCGGATAAAGAGAGAGACATGTAGAAGGCAGAAAAAATGATGATCAGTTTACTTCAACAAGCTGTGAAAGAAGACATTTTCGTATTACTTCAACATGATGGTAGTGCACGTTCGATTTGGGAAGCACTTCGCACAAAATTCGAAGGAAGTACGAAGATGATCAAAAATAAAAAGTCATTATTAAAGAAAGAATTTGAATTGTTTTCAAATCTGCCGGGTGAAACTACAAAGACTCTCATTGAGAGATATTGTCATCTAGTGCGCTCAATGAATCGGTTGGATATTATTAAAGATCGAGAGGAATGGGTTGAAAAATTAGCCGATGCTTTACCTCAAAATTAATGGGGTACATATCTTATGATTTTGAAGAATACCAGAGAGTATGATAGATTGTCAATTGCTTAATTCATTGAAAAACTTGAAGGACAAGATCTTGAACAACAAAAGATCGCTAGAATGAACAATTCATGTGGTCAACAAGATATCAAGATGTATTTCAAAGGTAATGTTCAAAATGTTGAAGCTAGTCCAAAGATCCAGACTGCTTTCAGTGAAGAAAACTCATCCGGATCACTCAATCAAAGTTCAATCAACAGCAGTGGATTTTCTTCATATCCAAGTGTTAATCCTAATGTTTCAACTTCAAATTTTCAGTCTCAAAGCTCAAACGATGGTAATGGTCATGTGCTACAATGCAACATCGCTTTGCATCTTCAGAACGGTCAGAATTTCTCTGAAGAAGTCGCTAAAGGTCATATGCCATTACTTGTTACCGTGTTAGAATCATATGAGAGTTTGGTTGCGGGAAGAATCGGAAATCCTATGTTAACAAAAGAGGATTACGATCAGATTGATGTTGAGGAAATGGAGCTAATGGATATTAAGTGGTGTTTAGCGAGTGTGTTGAGGAGAGCTGAGAAATTTAAGCAGATTACCGGAAGAGATGACTTACGTGATGCTAATGTTTCTACTTTAGGTTTTGATAAGTCTAAAGTTACTTGTTTTCGGTGCAGGGAAAAAGGACATTTCAAGAGGGAATGTACCAACCGAGAAGCAGGTGGAGCTCAGAATCCTTTCGGGAACAATGAATATTATCGGAAAGCAATATATCATCAGGTAGCTCAACAACCGTCATCATCCCGTACTATGCCGATTGAAGATGGAAAGAAGAAAGCTTGTATTACTATGCCTCCAGATCAAGAAGATGAAAGATTGCCAGAGGGATTTAGCTGGGACAAATATATTCCAACTGGCTCAAAGTTTAGAGCATTTGTTGCACAAATCATTCAAGAGCCAGAGTTGATGAAAGAATGGATGGACGTGTTTGCAAATAATGAGAAAAGTCAAGATGGAGAGTTTGTTTCTTCAGAAGATAGTTCAGAAAAGACACTAGTCTTTGATCAATCATCGATTGATAGCAGTGATGATGATGAAGAAATTAAACAAATAAACATTGGTAAAACTCATCTATCTTCTGAAAGTTTCAAATTTTATTTTGCAGATAAATTGGAGAAGCTAAAGGAGAGACGAGCAGCAAAAGAAAAGAAAAAAAGTAAAATGTGAGAGTGTTGTTCAGATGGAAGAGAAGAATGAACAGAGTGAAGAAGTTAAAGTTTCTGAGAAGATTGTTGAGATTGAAAAGATTGTAGAGGTCACAAAACCTTGTCTGAAATGTTTGCAACCATGCAAACATTGTGAAGAAAAAAATAAGAAGTATAGTGAGCTAGACAAGATGAAAGAAAAATTATTGTTCGATGTTAAGTACGTGAAAGAATCTTATGATGTGTTGAACAGAACAGTAAATCAGTTGGAAAAGACAAACTCAGAAAGGGAAGATGCTTTGACAATGATGAATGCAGTGATGATGTCTAAGCAAAAGGCCATCAATCACTATATTGATGAGTGTGCAAAGTTGAAGCAAGAATTAGAGACTGAAAAGATTGAGAATAAAAGAATCAAACGATTGCTAATGACTTACTCAAGTTCTGATTACTTGATTGATAGAATCTATCCGACAGTTGCAGGTTTTGAAGCTTTTCAAGATAAGAAGTCGGAAGATACGGATACTGGTAAGAAATAAAGTGCAAATTATAACAAGTGCCCGTCTCCGATCTGGGAAGGTTATTCTCCCATAAAACCAAACTCGGAACAATTCAAAAAGGCAATCAATATAAAGTTAAAGTCCAAAACAACTGATGAGTTACCAGATGTGACACTCTAGGTTTTCCCGAGCAAATATCTTGTAATCACATTGTGTGTCTATATGTCATTAAATGAAAGTTATGTTTTATCTTCTTGTTCTATGCGAGTGTGTATATGCAGTATATATATATATGTTTGTAGTGGGCCGAGACCGCGAACCCGACTCGAGACCACTCGGTCTCGAGTAAACAGTTGGGCCGTTTGGGCCGCACCCCTCTTTTAATCCATCCGGAACCCACTTAGGGTGCACCACCTTTTATAAGAATCTAAAACCCTCACACACACTCTCCTTTACACTCTCTCTCATTTCATCCTCATTCTCCCTCTCTCTAGAAAGTCTTAAACCCTAACCATCAAGCACCACCCACTCCTCCTCCTCCTCTTGGATCAAACCGGCGATCAAAGAGTTCTCGGATCTATTTGAGACCAACACTCGGGAGCGTTTTCATCAATCTTTCACATCTGTTTGCACCCGAAATCCTTGGCCGGTTAGTGTTTCTTTGCAAACACATGAATATACATGATAAAAGTGTTGTCTATGTTATAATGTGCATTGTTGTTGTTATTTATTATGAAAGTGTTTGATCGATTTAATGAGTTCTTATTTGTTAATGATACATGCTTGGTTCCAAATGCATAAGATGAACAATGTTCTCTTTTAGTGAAAAGTATGATTGTTGTATGATAATGTCTTGCTAAGATGAGCTTGAATGATAAAAGAATGATAGTTAGGATTGTTTCTGATCATCCGATTATGATTAAGGGTTATAGAACAAATGTTTCATTTGCAAAATGATAGTGTTTTCTTATTTAGGTGTTATAATTCCTGTTCATAAAATGCAAGGTCATGAAGGATGAACATGTGATGAATATGTGTTTGAATATTGATATGAACATTTGAAATCCTATAATTTGATCCGTTTTTGTTAAGATGTAGACAAGAAAACATGTTTGTGTGATTTAATTGGATGGTACACAATTTCATGAAATGGCAATCCCATTGGATAGTACAATCGGACAGGTTCTAGAAGGTTTGGTCATCAGGTGTGCAAGTCGAGACCACCGGTCTCGACTCGAGGCTATCAGACCTTAACTCGAGACTGTAGTGATTGCGACTCGAGATCATGTCCAAGCAAATCAAAACAGACTTCAGGGACTCGAGACCATCAAGGTCTTGAGTCGAGATCTTCTAATTGCGACTCGAGACTGGACTCGAGATCCCTGAGGTTGCGACTCATACCTGCACTACTCGAGACCACCCCACTACAACCCGAGACCATTTGGTTGCGACTCGAGACCTCTCGGTCTCGACTCGAGACCACCTTGTCTCGAGTGGACTACTTGTTTTCATTATTGGGCCGCATCTAATGTTTGGGCTGCATGATTTTCCTGTTACTGTTTATCCGGATTAAGTGTTATTGATTAACTGTTCAAGTATTAGGGCAGGCCCAATACCCTCGTATGTTTTGTATGCTATGTGTTAAATACGTGTACCATATACGTGATTACTTGTGTCCGAGCCTGACCTATACTGGTAACCATTTAGGACGTGGTGACCAACATACTTAACCAAGTAAACTAAACTGCCGAGCAACCCAAGGTGAGTTCACAACTAATAAAGCATGCGTTCCCGGTGGTTGGGAAACGCAAACTTAAACAACGCTATCCCCTCGTAAGGGATACAAACCTACTTCTCTTCCCTTAAATGGGACTTTTAGTTAATTACTGTTTATACTGGATGCAACAAGCAACACTAAACAAAACTCTATCACTCAAGTCCTCACTTCTTAATACCGATTAGTCGCCGGGGTCAGGCGAACGGGTTATTAGTTGATAGCGCTATTTAGGTCTCACCAACCTCACACCGTGCCCGCGTATGGGATCGGGCGTGAACTAATGTACTCTGGCAACCGTCAATGATGATAGAACATTGACAAACGGGGCACTCTACGGAAACGTACGGATGAATAGTATTCGGTATTGTAAAAACAGTTTAGTCGCTTACTTATGGGGTAGCTCCCTATCGCACGTATAAACAGATAAATTAACTGGTGAAACAAGTTTTTGGTAATTAAAACTGGACAACTCGTGGACTCGCCAACATTTTTGTTGATACCCTACTGCATGCTTTGCAGGTACCCAGTGACTCAGGAGCTTGCAGCTTGGGAATGTGTAGTGGTCGTCTAGCCCATTTGTTGGGTTCTAAATAATCTCGAACTATGAACTTTGTTTTGAAACTGTTTGGTTTATGCTTCCGCGGCTTACTTAAAATGTTATTTAAACTTAAACCTTTAAAACTTCGAACTATAATGTTTACTAACTAATGTGGTTGGTGAACATCTTTACTACTGACCAATGCTTAGTATAATTGGTGGCTGGATCCTGGTCAGTCACGCCTCCAAGCGGTGGTATTCCGCACGTGGATTTTGGGGGTGTGACAGATTGGTATCAGAGCCATTGGTTATAGTGAACTTGGTTTTAAAAAGAAAGTCTTTTTGAGAAAAACCAGACTATAACCCGTGACTCATGACGACACTACACTCCAAGGGCAAGACTCAACATATTAGACCTCATAGCTCGGACTTGTGTTTACTTGCTTGTTTACTTTGTGTATTACTCTACTATACATACTAGTGTGCCTAATTAGATAGATGTGCATTCCTCTTATACCTCATTCTCGATACATTACGACATCACACTCATACCGTGTTTTCTGGCTATGAAGACAATGAGTGGACGCGGAAGAGGAAACATTAACATGACTCAGGCTCAGTTCACCAACTTGCTCAACACGGTGGCTGCAGCTTTCGCAGCTCACCCTGGAGGTAAACTCGTTACTTTAGGATGTTTAGATCCTACCCCCACATCGTCTTTTCACCTCTAAGCCCATTCGCTTCACTTCTCACGACAGGTCAGCCTGCGCCTGCGCAGCCACGTGTTTGTACTTTCAAAACCTTCATGGATGGCAAGCCTCTCCCTTTCAACGGCACTGAGGGAGCCATAGGCCTTCTGCACTGGATTGAAAAGGCCGAAGCTGTCTTTGCTGTCTGCGAGTGTCCCCCTGCTAACTGGGTTAAGTTCACGACGGGTACGCTTGAAGGAAACGCGCTTTCATGGTGGAAAGCACAGATCCAGATGCTTGGTCTGGAAACTGCTAATGCTACTGCGTGGGAAGATTTCAAGGACATGATCAAAGAGGAGTATTGTCACAGGGATGACATCCACAAACTCGAAAACGAATACTATGAGCTCAAGATGGTTGGATCAGAGATTGAGACCTACACCAAGCAGTCCAATGACTATGCTGCACTTTGCCCAAACATGTCCCGACCTATGTACCGAAGGATCGAATTGTACATCAAAGGCTGAACGGAAGTTCTAACCTGAGCTCTCATGGTCTCGCATTACCCATTTACAGATATCATTAGTGTATATTCACCTGTAAGACTGAATATAGAAGTCTGGATACGGGAGTATATTCTGAGGTGGGACACGCGAATAGGTTAAGTTCATTAAAACATTAATTCTCGTACCTCGAATCGATTGAACTTTGTGTGAAAATTTAAGTGGATCAGTATACTGACAATCTAAGTGAATCATTTAGAACTTAAAGTGTTTAAAGCTCAACGGTGCTAGTGATTTCTCAAAAAACTGATATGATCCTCTTACACAAACTCACAAAAATATTGTCTGTAAATATTTCTTTACTATTTTTCATTTAAAAAATCCAAAAAGATTGTCAATATGTTTTAGCATAAAATTTTGAAAAATCAAAAAGATTTTATTTCATCTTATTTTCGACAACTAATGTTGAAAAGCTGATTTTCAAAATTCCAAGTGCTAAACATGATGGACAGTGGGTTGGGAGAGTTTGTTTGAAATAAGAAATGATTTTGAAATGATTAAATGGTTCATTAATTTGAAACCAAATTTGAATGTTACGAATACAAGTGGTTAAGTAGAGATCATAAATGAAAGATCATGTTGATTTGAGAATATCTACAAGTAGTTTCTAAAATTGTTAAATTTAATAAAAAAATTAGAAATTTACTTTTGGGTAGAGTTTGTGCTAGTAAAATGCTTTGGAAGAGCTAGGTTCGACTCCTGAGGACTTTCCGCATAAACGTATGCAGATTAGAGCCAGGTTTCTGATCATGTTGCTACGGAGAGCCAGGAGACGTTCCTGAACCTGTGAAGGCTTGTAGATAGTGAATTCCAGACTACGATCCCAGCTTATCGAAAGGGAGAGTCTGAAGACGTAAGAGCCAGATTCAAATCATGGAACAAAGTTCGAGCAAGAAGCTGCTGATGCTGATAAACTTAAGGAATCAAGAGATCTGAGCAAGAAGAGGATAGAGCCAGGTTGAGATTGTGATAGAAGAAGATAGAGATTGATGAGGATGCTTACAGAGAAAGATACTTTGGAGAGAGCGAAAATACTGATCAAGACTGAAGACCCAATACACTAAAGACTCGTCAACATCCAAGGGGGAGTTTGTTAGTGCATATGTCTGTTGACTTCGTCTTGTATCGAGTCATGTAATAGATTAGATAGACCAGGACACGTTGTACGAAAGAAACAGGAAATAGGCTTGAACCAGCCACCTCATGCGAGGTGACCTGTTCGTGCGAAGTGGCCAGGCCGTGTGACCTGGGCCAGTTCGTGTGGGACTGTTGAGTGCTACCTGGGCTTTCCTATATATAATGGGTCGTGGTTCTTCATTTGTAACCTTTGTGATTCCAGTAGCGAAGCTCTGCTGAAGTGTCTCCAGTTCTTGTATCTGTGTCAAATCAATACAAACGACATTTAATCTACTTCTAAGTGTATATCAAGCTGAATGAAGATCAAATCAATGAATTCTGCCTCTGATTTGGTCTAGAACTCTTCTGATCGACTCGTTTGATTGATTCCCCGATCCTACATTTTTTGTGAACAGGGAATTTCCCCGTGAAATTCCTTTATTGTAAATTATGGGATTTATCCCAAAAATGTGAAATAAAATAATTGGGTATTTTCAGTTTAATAGACCCTGTTAAAATTTTCGCTGCCAAATAACACACCAATACCATGGGTTTCTGTCCCGCGGCTTCTGAACCGGGTAAAACCGGGTCGGGCCGTGACAGAAAAAGGTGGTATCAGAGCCACTGATCTAAGACAATTAAGTATTTGGATGCTTAATTTTCCAATTTGCCATTCTGTGATTCTGTGAAAATTTAATTTAATAAATAAAATTTTAACTTAAATTTGTGTGTGTTTCTTCATGTGTGCTAAGAGCATGAATGAACTGTCGGAGGCACTCCGAAACTTTACCATCCATACCACCGATATGGATACAACAGGAACCCAATCAGGATACCAGGCGGATACTGTGGAGCCACTAACATTCCAGGCCCAGCCCCAGGAGAAACCTAAGCCTAAAAAGAGGAGAAGAATCATGGACTGGAAACGTGGATGAAGGAAGAAGCCACCTGCCCAAAAGGTGAAAAAGACAGAGGATCCAAAGGACAAAGGAAAGGGGAAGGAGATAGGGGAAAGCTCCGGTCAGGCCCAGGAGATGCCACCTTGGGAAGAGCTTGATCGAAAACTTGCAAATTGTGACCTCATCAGACCTGCCGATGAAACTCTTTTCTATTACCCTGCCCAATCTGAACTTTCAATTAATTTGGAACCTGCAATACCAAACCCTATTGTCAATTCCCAACTTTTACCCGGAGAATTGGAGGAATGGTGGACAAGCGACTGGCAGTTTCAGAATTTGATGAATAACCCCAATGTCTACTTTCCCCAGTTTGATCCTGAACCTGCTCCATACCCACCTATGAGCACATAAAACTTAGCTGAACTCCACCACTATAGCAAGGAACTCGAGGATGCGGGAAATAGGATTCGGGAAGTGGGGGAGAAAATCACGTGGAAGTACGACGAGAGGGAGCGTCATTTCTGAAGGGCCAGCTGACTGTGGTGAAATTTTTGTATAATAATAATAATAATAATATAAAAACAATATAATAATAATATAATATTGTATAATAATAACTAAAAATAAAACTTTTGTAAAATAGATTGCTTGTGGCGACACATAAATATTATAAAAATATATATATAAATGTCGCAAGGTCGACGATTTTGGCTATACGTGCTGACTTGATTGTGTTATGATTGCTTTATTGTGTTTAATTGTTATCCATTTTGTGCCAATAATTTATATATATTGTTAATTATCAGATGGAACACGCCGTCAATGAACCAGTTAATGAAGTTAATCAATCTGAACAACACAATGAGGATCATTTTCTTAATAGACAGGATATAGAAAATATCGTTGATTAGGGAATAGCCAACGCTATCCCGGCAATCGTCGCTGCTGTTAAAAGCCCTGTTGAACCTTCACAAGCCAACCATAGTAAACGTACTCCCGAAGATAACTTTAGTAACAGTGTAAATGGAGGCGGCAATAATGACAATAATGTGATTCAAGCCCCAATACTTAAGAAAATGAAGGTTGCAACACCTGGTTGCACTTACAAGGAATTTCTTGCCTGTAAGTCGGTCGAATTTGCAGACAATGAAGGGGTGACTACCGCACTGCGTTGGTTAGAAAAAACTGAAGCAGTCGTTAAAATAAGAAAATGTGAAGAGGAAGACCAGTTTATGTATGCATCCCACCTTTTCAAGGAGGAGTGGTTAGAATTGTGGAACACGGTGCTGCGGGCTAAGGGAAGTGACGTGGCTTATGCCATGAGTTGGGAGGAATTCAAGATAGTGGTAGTAAGAAAATTTTGTCCCGAATACGAAAAGGAACAAATGACGAATAAGTTCCTGAGCCACCGGATGGTAGACGTTGACTGCCGTGGGTATACTTCGAAATTTTTCGAGTATGCTAGAATTGTACCAACTCTGGCTTCGCCAGAACCGGTACTTATTTCTCGCTATATTTGGGGTTTAATTAGTGAGATTCATGATATTTTCAAAGCTGCGAGACCTCGCACAATTGACGATGTTGTCGAACTGGCCAACACCTTGACAGACGGACTGGTGCGCACAAGAGAAGAAAACAGGAAAAGGAATTGGCCTAAAAGATTTCCCAAGGATTTCGTGTGAGTAATAATAGTAGTAATTTCAAGAAAAAGGGTACTGGGCAATCTTCCACCCTGCCATTCTGCAGAAATTGTAAAAGGAAACATTTTAGAAAATGTAATGAAAATTGCAATTTCTGCAAGAGACCAGGCCACCGAGAGGAGGAATGTAGGAAGAAATCAGTAATCTGCTACAACTGCAGCGAAATAAGGCACTTCAAGCCCGACTGCCCAAAATTGGTCAAACCAGCTGACAACAAGGCTAAACCCGCAGAGGGAACAAATAAGAAGAATGCAAGAGCCTTCCAGCTGACAACGCAAGAAGCAGATCCGATTCCCGATGTGATAGTTGGTACGTTTCTGGTACACGATGTTTACACAAAAGTATTATTCGACTCTGGTGCAAACCAAAGCTTTATAAATACTTCATTCTGCCAAGCTCTTAACCTACATTTGACCAAACCTAGGCAAGTTTTTATGGAAGAAACGGTAGACGGTAATTCTGTTAAAATAAATAAGGTTTTGCAAGAAGGAAAGATAGAACTTTCGGGCCATAAATTTTCTGCAAACCTGCTGCCTATGAATTTACCTGGATTCAATGTCGTATTAGGAATGGATTGGTTAGTAGCCAACCATGCTCGAATCCTTTGTGATAAGAATTCCATAGAAATTCATACACCCGTAGGAGAAGTAATTATGGTCACAGGAGATAAGCCGCGTAAACAAATGAAGTTCATTTCAGTAATGAAAGTTGCTAGTTGTGAACGAAAACAAGGAATAGTGTATATGATTTCGGTAATCATTAACACTAAAAGTAAGGAACTTAAGGAAATTCCAGTAGTATCAGAATACCCAGATGTATTCCCAGAAGAGCTGCCAGGATTACCACCAAATAGAGAAGTAGAGTTTAGAATTTATCTAATCCCTGGAACTACACCAATAGCTAAGACCCCATATCGGCTAGCACTTGCAAAAATGTTAGAACTGAAAAAGCAGTTAGATGAATTATTAAGCAAAGGATTCATACAACCTAGTTCATCCCCTTGGGGAGCACCAGTGTTGTTTGTGAAAAAGAAAGATGGTTCGATGCGGATGTGTATCGATTATAGGGAATTGAATAAGGTTACAATTAAGAATCGATACCCATTACCTAAGATTGATGATCTTTTTGATCAACTTCAAGGAGCTAGGTATTTCTCTAAGATAGATTTGCGCTCCGGATACCATCAGCTGAAGATACAAGAAGAGGACATACATAAAACTGCTTTCAGGACTAGGTATGGTCACTACGAGTTTATAGTCATTCCGTTTGGGTTAACGAATGCTCTTGCAGCATTCATGGACATAATGAATAGAATCTGTAAACCGTATTTGGATAAATTCGTAATTGTCTTCATCGACGACATACTTATTTACACCAAAAGCCAGGACGAGCATTGTGAGCACCTGCATGCACTTTTAACTTTATTAAGAAAAGAAAAGCTTTACGCCAAATTCTCGAAGTGTGAATTTTGGTTACAGGAGGTGCAATTTTTAGGTCACATGGTGAATCACGAAGGAATTCACGTATATCCTTCTAAGATAGAAGCGATCACCAATTGGAAGGTATCACACCCCGACCACGTAGAACATACAAAACGTGGCGGAAATGTCGGGGAGTGTTGTAACAGAATTAATTGTTTCAAATCCATGGAAATTGAAGTTTCGTTTTATTGATTAAAAGTGTTACAATGTCTTAATAAACAAATAAATACAACATAATTAACTAGTCTTGTATCTTTTATTGTCACTAAAGCCCAAGTCTGCCTATGTATATCTTGATCATCTTATGCAACAGCTCCTGAAAAACACATGTGAAAATAGGTACGTCAGCATAAAAATGCCTGTGAGATACATAGGTTTTGTGAAATTAGGATTCATGACTTATGTTTGAGAAAATGTTTAGTCATGAACCTTGTAATTTGCTTTGTCTTGTAAATCATTTGAAAAACGATAAGATCAGATGATATGTATAAATAAATGTAAGGTTAAATGAATAACCATGTAAAATGTGTTTGTATAAGATAAGTTGTTTATAAATCAATGTCTTGTGAAAAGTATGTTATTTGTATAAAATGTTCTATGTCTCAAACTGAAATGATTCAAATAACGCTACGATATGTAATACCATACAAACACTTATATATAGGAAGTACCAGCGGCGTATCCACCATGTTTGTATCATATTACACACGCATCGTTACTTAATCACTTAATCAAACCAAACTACCAAAGTAAAATGTCCATGTCTAATGTAAATCATATAATATGTATCCAAAATGTAAGCATGTGATGAATAACAAATGTACTAAGTATGCGACAATAGCCATACGTAGCATGTGACCTGTACTAAGTATACAACAATAGACATACGTAGCATGTGACCTGTACTAAGTATGCAATAATAGACATACGTAGCATGTGACCTGTACTACGTATACAACAATAGACCTACGTAGCATGTGACCTGTACTACGTATACAACAATAGACATACGTAGCATGAAATGTAATGTAAAACATGTACTATAAATGTACTATTGAATATAGCAAGAATATGATGTGAAAACAGGAAAGCTTGAAAGTAACAAGTAGGCACATGTGTTCCACCCCAAAACGTTTGGAAAACAGTAAAAGAGGGGTCTATGTACTCACTTGAGATTGCTCAGAGGTCCTTGAGTAACAACCAAACAATGCTAGAGATCGCGGATATCAAACGGCACCTAATATAGGTAACTATGTTAATAAACCGGACCTAAATCGGAAGATCTGATAGAATGAGGGTTTGTAAACCAAACGAGTATAGAGACTCGTGTCATATGGTTTAACAAAGCCTACATACTAAATGAAACTTAACCTAATTGCTTACGACCCATTACGACCCGTTTAGGTAGCTTATGCTACTTTAACGCGTCGTGCGCGTGAAACGCGTTCGGACCGCCTAACTAGTCCTATGACAAGTATTATATGCCTAAACATGTTACATAATCAGTTATGTGACAAAAGTTTAGGTTACATATGCTTAATTACCAATTATACATGAAAAGGGTATTCTGGTAATTTACCTAAGGCATATAAACTACCTATCATACAACTACTTAAACGATGTGACCATAAGGTATAACCTCAGAAGGTTATTCCCTATATACTATGGTCACCTAATGTATTTGGTCGGATCCTAATGATCGAGCAAACTGGGTCGGGTTCGAAGGTATAAGCGATTTATTAGATCGCTTACCCTTACGACCCTAGACAACGTGGTAATCAGTAGGCATAGTCCAAAGGACTATAACCATCGTGATTACAATCACGTTGCGAAGTTCAAACGAACTTCGCATTGACCATAAGCTGGTCAACGCTGAAAGTCAAACAAAGTTTGACTTTCAGACTCGAAAAGCAATAAAAGAAGGAAAAGAACGAAAGAATACTTACGAAGGGTCCCCGAATGCTAATCTAGATCACAATAACTCAGGTATGAAACAACGGTTTCAACTTAGAGTCACTTAGATCAGATTCTAGTGGGTTTAGAGGTTGGATGGCAAGGGGTATTTATAGGAATACCCGAACCGTTAAGATCGTTTCATGGAAACCATGCCTTAATCCAACGCGTACACTTGTCGGAACCTTATGGTGGCTTAAAATGGTTCTTATCCGCTGACTAGACGAAAAAGAATGTGTGGTTGAGAATCGAACAGCTGGAACAGGCTGTTAGAAACACTGAACCTGGTCTGCAAGTTGCCTTACGGACCGTAAGGTCATGGAGGTTGAGGTCCGTAAGCTTATTTTGGCAGAATTACAGTTTTGGTCCCTGCAGTGCAATAAGCCCATTTCTGACACGTTTAAGGCCCGTTAACCCAATTTCAAAGCTCTAAAATGAAGTTAAAGTATGGGGAACTTAAAATGTGCTCAAAAATATCTCGGATTTCGGTTCGTTTGGCCGTACGATCGCGATGTTCGCTTAATTACGACGGAATGCGCATAAGCGCGAAAAACGATCCAAATGACGCGACAAATGGATTTTTCTTATGGCGAACACTAAAATAAAATATTTTAGTGCTTACATAAATTTTTGGATGTCCGGATGTATTCAGAACGTAAGTTATGTGCGAAAATGCAAACTTGTGCACTTTTTGACACTTTTAGTCCCTGAATGACCCAAAAGTTTATTTTAGCACACCGAACACCTCAAAGCCTATTTCTAAGCTATATAAAGGATATTTATGGTATTTTTAACTTATGGTCATGTTCCGGAATGTCTGTTACAGTTCAAATTGGCATACTTTCTCAGTTTGTCAAATTCAGTCCCTGTAAGCGAATAAACTTTGATTTCACCACACCAAACCTTCCAAAACTTATATCTAAGTTATGTAAAGGTTATTTAAAGTATGTTAAGCCTATTTCACTATTCCGGAGTGTTCGTTGCATTAAACTGGTTATATCTACGCATCAGTGCGCGTATAACCTTCTAGAAAGCGATTTAGAGTTTGAAATCGAACAAGAATTGATATGTGTAATCGATACACATATTTTTTTTTACAAATCCCAAGTATGAAATACAATATTCCATTGGTTTGGCATTTGTTTGATGGTTGGAGTGACACAGGTGTCACAGTCTCCCCTACTTTAGGAAATTTCGTCCCGAAATTAATTCGTAGGAGTCTATCTATGGCTTTGTGTGAAGTAACCATCAAAGATAAGCAAGGCATAATCCTGTTATTTCTCTTTAACGGAGTTATTTTCAACAGGCATTCTTCAGAAACGAAAATGAACGAAATGAGTCTTTTTCCACAACCTCTTCAGAACCGAAAATGAACAAAATGAGTCATTTTCCACAACCTCTTTAGAACCGAAAATGAACGAAATGAGTCATTTTCCACCATTTCTTCAGAACCGAAAATGAACGAAAAGAGTCATTTTCCACCATTTCTTCAGAAACGAAAATGAACGAGAAGAGTCATTTTCCACCATTTCTTCAGAACCGAAAATGAACGAAAAGAGTCATTTTCCACCATTTCTTCAGAACCGAAAATGAACGAAAAGAGTCATTTTCCACCATTTCTTCAGAACCGAAAATGCACGAAAAGACTCATTTTCCACCACTTCTTCAGAACCGAAAATGAACGAAAAGAGTCATTTTCCACCATTTCTTCAGAACCGAAAATGAACGAGAAGAGTCATTTTCCACCACTTCTTCAGAACCGAAAATGAACGAAAAGAGTCATTTTCCACCATTTCTTCAGAACCGAAAATGAACGAGAAGAGTCATTTTCCACCACTTCTTCAGAACCGAAAATGAACGAAAAGAGTCATTTTCCAGACACACGACCAAACTAGCTGTGGTTTCCGTGCACTGAATTCCATAATTATGTATGCATCCATAATTACGCAATTCCTTGCATGGTCCGCACAATTTGCTTGTAATGTGAAGGGGAGGAAAATCAAACCTGTGATGAGTGTGACTAGACTACCATAGGGTCCTTTTAATTAGAGCGACAAATGATCCTTTTAATTAGGCCACCAAGGAGTCCTTTCAGCTATCTCATCACATGATAATCCTAACCAGATTTTTGGATCAATCTGTTTAACTAGACCACTCAGGGGTCTAATTATGGAATAGTACAATATAATCCAAGGGTCTTTACTATTACGTAAAAGCCCATTGAGGATTTAATATAGTACCTTTGGATATCCTACTATGAATCCCTTATACGAAGATATGGAAGATTCTACGAGGATTTGGATAACAAAGCTTGAATTACACAAAAATATAAAAGGAAACACATAAGCACATAATCACATAGTTGTTTAACTTGGTTATTAATTTGTTATCTTTGGACGCGGATACTTAAAGCACACCAGGAATCCAATTCGTGGATTTCATTTGGCACTTTAATCATTTCAAGAATCTATCTATGAAGATAGGATAATCTTAAAAGGAATTCGGCTTTGTCCTTATTGAATTGTGATGTACGTATTGAATCATACAAAGAATTCAATTTAGGACTCCGATGAATGATACCCATCCACAAGGATCTAATTATGAGGATAGAAAGATCCTACATGGATTTTTGGAGTTTGTGTAACGGGAAGTGTTCCGACACCTTGCACTAGGCGTGCTTACGTCGATACACAAGGTAGAAAGTTCATGAGGTTGAGGCGCCAGATATGTCAAGCGACATATGAAGCAGAGTTTGAAGGTTGAGCAGCAGCAGGATTTGTAACAGCTTTGCTTTGGATTGCAAGGCGGCACATGTTAACCAAATGTCTCCATCGTCCACCGTGGGTACATTTGAAACAGGGTATTTGGTTCGGATAATGGCAGTGGTATTAATTGCACCAAGGAACAGTTCCCTTTATACAGCTTCATCCCTGAGACAAGTTATGGGAATAGCTAAATCATCGGTCCTCTGGAGTATGACGGCTATTTGCTGGGTAGTTGCAGCACCTGGTTCGGACATTGTTGTTGCGATGACGAAGCATCTTGAAGATAACGAAAGGCATAGGAGGAAACAAGCGAAAGATAGTCAAAAGAGAAAAACAACACATGAAGATTGTGACCATTTGTTTGTTACCAAAGGCAAACAAATGAGATGGTGACTAATCAAAGTAAATGGGTCAATATAATGTATCGCGAAGACATGCTCGCCTATAAGTGAACACTCATCCCAAGAATTCCCAGGTAAGTACAACTGGTCTCGCGTCTGATGAGATGTATACGAAGTGCTTGCCTAGACAGAAAACCCAGAATACAGGCATTCACCCTTCCAGTTTGCACGTGTTCACATTATTAAAAACCCAAAACATTGATGAGATTTTGAAAACTCAAAGGGGTTCAAAACCATATAATAGAGAGTTCAAAACCTTACAATAGAGGGTTCAAAACCTAGTAATCAATCATCCTAGAACAGATGATTAGTTTCCGAAGCGGTTTTGAAATTTATGTTCTTGTTGTGGTCGTCGCCTAAGGATAGGTGACGGTATTGTTTTATGACTAAACGCAAGTAAACTCGCGTTAGGGTCCTAAGAAGGTTATAGACTAGGTTAAAGCATTACTAATAACCTAATTCCCTGTAACCATTGGCTCTGATACCATCTTTTCTGTCACACCCCGACCACGTAGAACATACAAAACGTGGCGGAAATGTCGGGGAGTGTTGTAACAGAATTAATTGTTTCAAATCCATGGCAATTGAAGTTTCGTTTTATTGATTAAAAGTGTTACAATGTCTTAATAAACAAATAAATACAACATAATTAACTAGTCTTGTATCTTTTATTGTCACTAAAGCCCAAGTCTGCCTATGTATATCTTGATCATCTTATGCAACAGCTCCTGAAAAACACATGTGAAAATAGGTACGTCAGCATAAAAATGCCTGTGAGATACATAGGTTTTGTGAAATTAGGATTCATGACTTATGTTTGAGAAAATGTTTAGTCATGAACCTTGTAATTTGCTTTGTCTTGTAAATCATTTGAAAAACGATAAGATCAGATGATATGTATAAATAAATGTAAGGTTAAATGAATAACCATGTAAAATGTGTTTGTATAAGATAAGTTGTTTATAAATCAATGTCTTGTGAAAAGTATGTTATTTGTATAAAATGTTCTATGTCTCAAACTGAAATGATTCAAATAACGCTATGATATGTAATACCATACAAACACTTATATATAGGAAGTACCAGCGGCGTATCCACCATGCTTGTATCATATTACACACGCATCGTTACTTAATCACTTAATCAAACCAAACTACCAAAGTAAAATGTCCATGTCTAATGTAAATCATATAATATGTATCCAAAATGTAAGCATGTGATGAATAACAAATATACTAAGTATGCGACAATAGCCATACATAGCATGTGACCTGTACTAAGTATACAACAATAGACATACGTAGCATGTGACCTGTACTAAGTATGCAACAATAGACATACGTAGCATGTGACCTGTACTACGTATACAACAATAGACCTACGTAGCATGTGACCTGTACTACGTATACAACAATAGACATACGTAGCATGAAATGTAATGTAAAACATGTACTATAAATGTACTATTGAACATAGCAAGTATATGATGTGAAAACAGGAAAGCTTGAAAGTAACAAGAAGGCACGTGTGTTCCACCCCAAAACGTTTGGAAAATAGTAAAAGAGGGGTCTATGTACTCACTTGAGATTGCTCAAAAGTCCTTGAGTAACAACCAAACAATGCTAGAGATCGCGGATATCAATCGGCACCTAATATAGGTAACTATGTTAATAAACCGGACCTAAATCGGAAGATCTGATAGAATGAGGGTTTGTAAACCAAACGAGTATAGAGACTCGTGTCATATGGTTTAACAAAGCCTACATACTAAATGAAACTTAACCTAATTGCTTACGACCCATTACGACCCGTTTAGGTAGCTTATGCTACTTTAACGCGTCGTACGCGTGAAACGCGTTCGGACCGCCTAACTAGTCCTATGACAAGTATTATATGCCTAAACATGTTACATAATCAGTTATGTGACAAAAGTTTAGGTTACATATGCTTAATTACCAATTATACATGAAAAGGGTATTCTGGTAATTTACCTAAGGCATATAAACTACCTATCATACAACTACTTAAACGATGTGACCATAAGGTATAACCTCGGAAGGTTATTCCCTATATACTATGGTCACCTAATGTATTTGGTCGGATCCTAATGATCGACCAAACTGGGTCGGGTTCGAAGGTATAAGCGATTTATTAGATCGTTTACCCTTACGACCCTAGACAACGTGGTAATCAGTAGGCATAGTCCAAAGGACTATAACCATCGTGATTACAATCACGTTGCGAAGTTCAAACGAACTTCGCATTGACCATAAGCTGGTCAACGCTGAAAGTCAAACAAAGTTTGACTTTCGGACTCGAAAAGCAATAAAAGAAGGAAAAGAACGAAAGAATACTTACGAAGGGTCCCCGAATGCTAATCTAGATCACAATAACTCAGGTATGAAACAACGGTTTCAACTTAGAGTCACTTAGATCAGATT
Source organism: Helianthus tuberosus (assembly GCA_030545235.1). Lineage (NCBI taxonomy): Eukaryota > Viridiplantae > Streptophyta > Magnoliopsida > Asterales > Asteraceae > Helianthus > Helianthus tuberosus. The sequence goes on along the minus strand of CM060359.1, from coordinate 144,045,272 downwards.
CTAGTGGGTTTAGAGGTTGGATGGCAAGGGGTATTTATAGGAATACCCGAACCGTTAAGATCGTTTCATGGAAACCGTGCCTTAATCCAACCCGTACACTTGTCGAAACCTTATGGTGGCTTAAAATGGTTCTTATCCGCTGACTAGACGAAAAAGAATGTGTGGTTGAGAATCGAACAGCTGGAACATGCTGTTAGAAACACTGAACCTGGTCTGCAAGTTGCCTTACGGACCGTAAGGTCATGGAGGTTGAGGTCCGTAAGCTTATTTTGGCAGAATTACAGTTTTGGTCCCTGCAGTGCAATAAGCCCATTTCTGACACGTTTAAGGCCCGTTAACCCCATTTCAAAGCTCTAAAATGAAGTTAAAGTATAGGGAACTTAAAATGTGCTCAAAAATATCTCGGATGTCAGTTCGTTTGGCCGTACGATCGCGATGTTCGCTTAATTACGACGGAATACGCATAAGCGCGAAAAACGATCCAAATGACGCGACGAATGGATTTTTCTTATGTCGAACACTAAAATAAAATATTTTAGTGCTTACATAAATTTTTGGATGTCCGGATGTATTCAGAATGTAAGTTATGTGCGAAAATGCAAACTTGTGCACTTTTTGACACTTTTAGTCCCTGAATGACCCAAAAGTTTATTTTAGCACACCGAACACCTCAAAGCCTATTTCTAAGCTATATAAAGGATATTTATGGTATGTTTAACTTATGGTCATGTTCCGGAATGTCTGTTACAGTTCAAATTGGCATACTTTCACAGTTTGTCAAATTCAGACCCTGTAAGCGAATAAACTTTGATTTCACCACACCAAACCTTCCAAAACTTATATCTAAGTTATGTAAAGGTTATTTAAGGTATGTTAAGCCTATTTCACTATTCCGGAGTGTTCGTTGCATTAAACTGGTTATATCTACGCATCAGTGCGCGTATAACCTTCCAGAAAGCGATTTAGAGTTTGAAATCGAACAAGAATTGATATGTGTAAACGATACACATATTTCTTTTACAAATCCCAAGTATGAAATACAATATTCCATTGGTTTGGAATTTGTTTGAAGGTTGGAGTGACACAGGTGTCACAGTCTCCCCTACTTTAGGAAATTTCGTCCCGAAATTAATTCGTAGGAGTCTATCTATGGCTTTGTGTGAAGTAACCATCAAAGATAAGCAAGGCATAATCCTGTTATTTCTTTTTAACGGAATTATTTTCAATAGGCATTCTTAAGAAACGAAAATGAACGAAATGAGTCTTTTTCCACAACCTCTTCAGAACCGAAAATGAACAAAATGAGTCATTTTCCACAACCTCTTTAGAACCGAAAATGAACGAAATGAGTCATTTTCCACCATTTCTTCATAACCGAAAATGAACGAAAAGAGTCATTTTCCACCATTTCTTCAGAACCGAAAATGAACGAGAAGAGTCATTTTCCACCATTTCTTCAGAACCGAAAATGAACGAAAAGAGTCATTTTCCACCATTTCTTCAGAACCGAAAATGAACGAGAAGAGTCATTTTCCACCACTTCTTCAGAACCGAAAATGAACGAAAAGAGTCATTTTCCACCATTTCTTCAGAACCGAAAATGAACGAGAAGAGTCATTTTCCACCACTTCTTCAGAACCGAAAATGAACGAAAAGAGTCATTTTCCAGACACACGACCAAACTAGCTGTGGTTTCCGTGCACTGAATTCCATAATTATGTATGCATCCATAATTACGCAATTCCTTGCATGGTCCGCACAATTTACTTGTAATGTGAAGGGGAGGAAAATCAAACCTGTGATGAGTGTGACTAGACTACCATAGGGTCCTTTTAATTAGAGCGACAAATGATCCTTTTAATTAGGCCACCAAGGAGTCCTTTCAGCTATCTCATCACATGATAATCCTAACCATATTTTTGGATCAATCTGTTTAACTAGACCACTCAGGGGTCTAATTATGGAATAGTACAATATAATCCAAGGGTCTTTACTATTACGTAAAAGCCCATTGAGGATTTAATATAGTACCTTTGGATATCCTACAATGAATCCCTTATACGAAGATATGAAAGATTCTACGAGGATTTGGATAACAAAGCTTGAATTACACAAAAATATAAAAGGAAACACATAAGCACATAATCACATAGTTGTTTAACTTGGTTATTAATTTGTTATCTTTGGACGCGGATACTTAAAGCACACCAGGAATCCAATTCGTGGATTTCATTTGGCACTTTAATCATTTCAAGAATCTATCTATGAAGATAGGATAATCTTAAAAGGAATTCGGCTTTGTCCTTATTGAATTGTGATGTACGTATTGAATCATACAAAGAATTCAATTAAGGACTCCGATGAATGATACCCATCCACAAGGATCTAATTATGAGGATAGAAAGATCCTACATGGATTTTTGGAGTTTGTGTAACGGGAAGTGTTCCGACACCTTGCACTAGGCGTGCTTACGTCGATACACAAGGTAGAAAGTTCATGACGTTGAGGCACCAGATATGTCAAGCGACATATGAAGCAGAGTTTGAAGGTTGAGCAGCAGCAGGATTTGTAACAGCTTTGCTTTGGATTGCAAGGCGGCACATGTTAACCAAATGTCTCCATCGTCCACCGTGGGTACATTTGAAACAGGGTATTTGGTTCGGATAATGGCAGTGGTATTAATTGCACCAAGGAACAGTTCCCTTTATACAGCTTCATCCCTGAGACAAGTCATGGGAATAGCTAAATCATCGGTCCTCTGGAGTATGACGCCTATTTGCTGGGTAGTTGCAGCACCTGGTTCGGACATTGTTGTTGCGATGACGAAGCATCTTGAAGATAACGAAAGGCATAGGAGGAAACAAGCGAAAGATAGTCAAAAGAGAAAAACAACACATGAAGATTGTGACCATTTGTTTGTTACCAAAGGCAAACAAATGAGATGGTGACTAATCAAAGTAAATGGGTCAATATAATGTATCGCGAAGACATGCTCGCCTATAATTGAACACTCATCCCAAGAATTCCCAGGTAAGCACAACTGGTCTCGTGTCTGATGAGATGTATACGAAGTGCTTGCCTAGACAGAAAACCCAGAATACAGGCATTCACCCTTCCAGTTTGCACGTGTTCACATTATTAAAAACCCAAAACCTTGACGAGATTTTGAAAACTCAAAGGAGTTCAAAACCATATAATAGAGAGTTCAAAACCTTACAATAGAGGGTTCAAAACCTAGTAATCAATCATCCTAGAACAGATGATTAGTTTTCGAAGCGGTTTTGAAATTTATGTTCTTGTTGTGGTCGTCGCCTAAGGATAGGTGACTGTATTGTTTTATGACTAAACGCAAGTAAACTCGCGTTAGGGTCCTAAGAAGGTTATAGACTAGGTTAAAGCATTACTAATAACCTAATTCCCTATAACCATTGGCTCTGATACCATCTTTTCTGTCACACCCGACCACGTAGAACATACAAAACGTGGCGGAAATGTCGGGGAGTGTTGTAACAGAATTAATTGTTTCAAATCCATGGCAATTGAAGTTTCGTTTTATTGATTAAAAGTGTTACAATGTCTTAATAAACAAATAAATACAACATAATTAACTAGTCTTGTATCTTTTATTGTCACTAAAGCCCAAGTCTGCCTATGTATATCTTGATCATCTTATGCAACAGCTCCTGAAAAACACATGTGAAAATAGGTACGTCAGCATAAAAATGCCTGTGAGATACATAGGTTTTGTGAAATTAGGATTCATGACTTATGTTTGAGAAAATGTTTAGTCATGAACCTTGTAATTTGCTTTGTCTTGTAAATCATTTGAAAAACGATAAGATCAGATGATATGTATAAATAAATGTAAGGTTAAATGAATAACCATGTAAAATGTGTTTGTATAAGATAAGTTGTTTATAAATCAATGTCTTGTGAAAAGTATGTTATTTGTATAAAATGTTCTATGTCTCAAACTGAAATGATTCAAATAACGCTACGATATGTAATACCATACAAACACTTATATATAGGAAGTACCAGCGGCGTATCCACCATGCTTGTATCATATTACACACGCATCGTTACTTAATCACTTAATCAAACCAAACTACCAAAGTAAAATGTCCATGTCTAATGTAAATCATATAATATGTATCCAAAATGTAAGCATGTGATGAATAACAAATGTACTAAGTATGCGACAATAGCCATACGTAGCATGTGACCTGTACTAAGTATACAACAATAGACATACGTAGCATGTGACCTGTACTAAGTATGCAACAATAGACATACGTAGCATGTGACCTGTACTACGTATACAACAATAGACCTACGTAGCATGTGACCTGTACTACGTATACAACAATAGACATACGTAGCATGAAATGTAATGTAAAACATGTACCATAAATGTACTATTGAACATAGCAAGTATATGATGTGAAAACAGGAAAGCTTGAAAGTAACAAGTAGGCACATGTGTTCCACCCCAAAACGTTTGTAAAACAGTAAAATAGGGGTCTATGTACTCACTTGAGATTGCTCAGAAGTCCTTGAGTAACAACCAAACAATGCTAGAGATCGCGGATATCAAACGGCACCTAATATAGGTAACTATGTTAATAAACCGGACCTAAATCGGAAGATCTGATAGAATGAGGGTTTGTAAACCAAACGAGTATAGAGACTCGTGTCATATGGTTTAACAAAGCCTACATACTAAATGAAACTTAACCTAATTGCTTACGACCCATTACGACCCGTTTAGGTAGCTTATGCTACTTTAACGCGTCGTGCGCGTGAAACGCGTTCGGACCGCCTAACTAGTCCTATGACAAGTATTATATGCCTAAACATGTTACATAATCAGTTATGTGACAAAATTTTAGGTTACATATGCTTAATTACCAATTATACATGAAAAGGGTATTCTGGTAATTTACCTAAGGCATATAAACTACCTATCATACAACTACTTAAACGATGTGACCATAAGGTATAACCTCGGAAGGTTATTCCCTATATACTATGGTCACCTAATGTATTTGGTCGGATCCTAATGATCGACCAAACTGGGTCGGTTTCGAAGGTATAAGCGATTTATTAGATCGCTTACCCTTACGACCCTAGACAACGTGGTAATCAGTAGGCATAGTCCAAAGGACTATAACCATCGTGATTACAATCACGTTGCGAAGTTCAAACGAAATTCGCATTGACCATAAGCTGGTCAACGCTGAAAGTCAAACAAAGTTTGACTTTCGGACTCGAAAAGCAATAAAAGAAGGAAAAGAACGAAAGAATACTTACGAAGGGTCCCCGAATGCTAATCTAGATCACAATAACTCAGGTATGAAACAACGGTTTCAACTTAGAGTCACTTAGATCAGATTCTAGTGGGTTTAGAGGTTGGATGGCAAGGGGTATTTATAGGAATACCCGAACCGTTAAGATCGTTTCGTGGAAACCGTGCCTTAATCCAACCCGTACACTTGTCGGAACCTTATGGTGGCTTAAAATGGTTCTTATCCGCTGACTAGACGAAAAAGAATGTGTGGTTGAGAATTGAACAGCTGGAACAGGCTGTTAGAAACACTGAACCTGGTCTGCAAGTTGCCTTACGGACCGTAAGGTCATGGAGGTTGAGGTCCGTAAGCTTATTTTGGCAGAATTACAGTTTTGGTCCCTGCAGTGCAATAAGCCCATTTCTGACACGTTTAAGGCCCGTTAACCCCATTTCAAAGCTCTAAAATGAAGTTAAAGTATAGGGAACTTAAAATGTGCTCAAAAATATCTCGGATGTCGGTTCGTTTGGCCGTAGGATCGCGATGTTCGCTTAATTACGACGGAATGCGCATAAGCGCGAAAAACGATCCAAATGACGCGACGAATGGATTTTTCTTATGGCGAACACTAAAATAAAATATATTAGTGCTTACATAAATTTTTGGATGTCCGGATGTATTCAGAACTTAAGTTATGTGCGAAAATGCAAACTTGTGCACTTTTTGACACTTTTAGTCCCTGAATGACCCAAAAGTTTATTTTAGCACACCGAACACCTCAAAGCCTATTTCTAAGCTATATAAAGGATATTTATGGTATGTTTAACTTATGGTCATGTTCCGGAATGTCTGTTACAGTTCAAATTGGCATACTTTCGCAGTTTGTCAAATTCAGTCCCTGTAAGCGAATAAACTTTGATTTCACCACACCAAACCTTCCAAAACTTATATCTAAGTTATGTAAAGGTTATTTAAGGTATGTTAAGCCTATTTCACTATTCCGGAGTGTTCGTTGCATTAAACTGGTTATATCTACGCATCAGTGCGCGTATAACCTTCCAGAAAGCGATTTAGAGTTTGAAATCGAACAAGAATTAATATGTGTAAACGATACACATATTTTTTTTACAAATCCCAAGTATGAAATACAATATTCCATTGGTTTGGCATTTGTTTGATGGTTGGAGTGACACAGGTGTCACAGAAGGTCCCACAATCAGCTACCGAAGTTAGAAGTTTTCTAGGATTAGCTGGATACTATAGGCGCTTCATTAAAGACTTTTCCAAGATAGTTGTGCCATTAACTAAGCTAACCTGTAAAACAGTTAAGTTTGAATGGGTACCCAAGCAAGAAGAGGCCTTTAGGATTTTAAAGTAAAGATTAACATACGCCCCAATTCTGGCCTTACCAGACAGAACAGAAAATTTTGAAGTATTCTGCGACACTTCTAAGCTAGGGTTAGGATGTGTGTTGATGCAACGCAAAAAGGTAATTGCATATGCATCAAGGCAGTTGAAAAAGCACGAGGAAAATTATACAACTCACGACTTAGAATTAGGAGCAATAATTTTTGCCCATAAAATTTGGAGACATTATCTGTATGGAAGTAAGTTTACAGTCTATACAGATCATAAAAGTTTAAGGTACATATTTGGGCAAAAAGAATTAAATATGAGGCAAAGAAGATGGATGGAAATTCTAAGTGACTACGACTGTGATATTCAATATCACGAAGGAAAGGAAAATGTTGTAGCAGATGCCCTAAGTCGTAAGTATCATGAAAAGCAAAGAGGAGTTTGTGCTCTTAGCTTAAATCTACAGTTAGATTTAATGGAACAATTGAAGAATGTTCAGGAAACAGCAATCAAGGACGATGCTGAAGGAATGAAAGGACGAATAAAGGAACTAGAACAAGGGACTGATGAAATTTGGAGATTCCATAAGAAAATGATTTGGGTACCTAAGCAAGGAGATTTAAGAGATAAGATTTTAGAAGAAGCCCAAAAATCTAGGTATACAATGCACCCCGTTAATAAAAAGATGTACCAAGATTTAAGAAATAATTTATGGTGGATAGGAATGAAGAAGGACATAGATAGATATGTTTCTAAGTGTCTAACTTGTTCACAAGTTAAGGCAGAACACCAGAAACCTTCAGGGTTACTCCAACAGTTAGAAATGCCCGTGTGGAAATGGGAACTAATAACAATGGACTTTGTTACTAAGTTACCCAAGACCAGAAAAGGTAACGATGCAATCTGGGTGATTGTAGATCGATTAACCAAATCAGCTCATTTCCTGCCGATGAAGGAAACCCTTAGCATGGAGAGATTGGCTAAGTTATACGTAGATGAAGTAGTATCACTACATGGAGTTCCACTCTCCATTGTGTCAGATAGGGATAGTCGTTTCACTTCGCATTTCTGGACAAGTTTCCAAGAAGCAATGGGGACGAAATAAAATTTAAGTACTGCCTACCATCCCCAAACAGATGGACAGAGTGAAAGGATGATCCAAACCCTGGAAGACAGGCTCAGAGCATGTGTAATAGATTTTGGTGGAAACTGGGATAACCACCTACCTTTAATCGAATTCTCCTATAACAATAGTTATCATGCAAGCATCGAGGCTGCCCCATTTGAAGCACTGTACGGACGAAAGTGCCGAACTCAAGTATGTTGGGCAGAAATAGGAGAAAGCCAATTATCAGGTCCTGAAATCGTACAAGAAACCACCGATAAAGTCACTCAAATTAAGGAAAGGCTGAAAACGGCTATAGATCGCTAGAAGAGTTATGCAGACAATCGACGCAAGCCGTTGGAATTTCAAGTTGGGGACAAAGTACTTTTGAAAGTTTCTCCTTGGAAAGGAGTAGTACGATTCGGTAAGAAAGGGAGGCTAAGTCCACGATACATAGGACCCTTTATGATTAACCAAAGAATAGGACCAGTTGCCTATCGCTTACAACTACCAGAAGAACTAGCCGGGATATATGATGTGTTTCATGTATCCAATCTCAAGAAATGTTTAGCTGATGAATCCCTGGTAGTACCTCTTCAAGACATAGAGGTAAATTAAAAGATAAAATTTGTTGAGAAACCCCTTCAAATTGAACACAGAAAGGTCAAGTTCCTCAAGCACAAAACATTGGTGTTAGTCAAAGTAAAGTGGGACTCAAAAAGAAGACCTGAGTACACATGGGAACTGGAATCAGAAATGAAGTGGAAGTATCCTTACCTGTTTCAATAAATCTCGAGGACGAGATTTTAAATAAGGTGGGGAGGATGTAAGGACCTGCAAAAATGTCCCACAACAATCCATAAGTGAAAACCCGGACCCCTAAAACCCTAATCCTTATGAAAAATCAAGAAATTCAAAATTTATGGGTCTGTCGCGGGCCGCGTAAGCCTCATGGAAAGCTTACGCGGGGCGCGACAGCTTGGTGGTTCGTCGGATATATCTTAGGCGACATGTCAGACACGTGGCAAGCCTACCCCGTGACACGGCAGCCCTAGCCGTAGCTAGGGTGGCCCTCGCGGGCCACGTAGGTCCTTCCTCGAGTTTACGCGGACCGTGTAGAAGTCAAATTTTTGCTATAAATTGGACGTTGCATGGCCTGTCTTCTCTGTTCGCAAAATCCTTTCAAAACAGCAAATTTCTACTTATATTCGAGTGTTTAGAGGTCGAAACGCTGCTGCGATTACGGGGTAATAACTCGATCACTACTACGATACAATGTCCGATCGATTGAAACCGATCCGATGGATGTTTAAGTACTGCCCGAATTCGGGCTATACTTTGTCATTCGTCGTGAGGGTTTTGATTTCGTGAGCTTATCGTAAATGTTGTATTAAGTTACTAACCAAGTTTCGTGTGCATTTATATTTAACTAGGTTACCAGGCTTAATCAGTAGGCAAAAATCTGTCCAGTAAACTTGCAATGTGAGTCATTCCTTTTTATCAAACTGTTTTGAAAAACTGCAAATTATTTTCCAGTTATAATTACAGGGATTAAGTTTTTGTAATCTTCAATTACTGCCGGTATGTGGGGTTTTGTATACATTACTTGATAATCTTCACCATTGGACAACGGGTTAGCCAATGGGTGATATGACCATAGTCATAGATCCGGTCGAGTGACAAATACCGATTTAGGTTAATTGGTTGATATAAACATTGTAATCGCTCTTAATACTGTAGATTATAATAATGTGTCATTTTGTGTAAATTGAATGACTCGCCAGTATTTCCCCACTGATAAAATCTTTTTAAACATGTTTCAGGTGATTTACTGTGAACCAGAAAAAGTGCCGCGTAGCACTACCAGCTTGGATAAAGTGGCTCAGTGAATAAATAAATAAACATGTTTTTTTTTGTAAACAGGGAATTTCCCCGTGAAATTCCTTTATTGTAAATTATGGGGTTTATCCCAAAAATATGAAATAAAATAATTGGGTATTTTCAGTTTAATAGATCCTGTTAAAATTTCTGCTGCCAAATAACACACCAATACCACAGGTTTCTATCCCGCGGCTTCTGAACCGGGTAAAACTGGGTCGGGGCCGTAACAAAAGTACCCTCACTTATTTCAGTAAATCTCGAGGTCAAGGTTTCTTTTAAGGGGGTGAGGATGTAACACCTCGTAAAATCGTGTCCAATTATGTAAAGACACGTGTCCAAAACCCTAAACGTGTAAAAGTTTGAGTTAGAAGGACTAAACTTGACAAACAGTGAAAAGATGTATGCGAAGGGACTAAAAGTGTCAACATGCTTAACTTATGCCTCTGATTAACCTTACACGATGTTCGTATTCTCAAACGAGTAAATTATTGGACATACGAAGTTGTTTGTGAAAGAAATTGAAAGTTACAAGAAAAAGGGGTTAAACGTGTCAAGATGTTAATTCTTACCTCTGAGTGACCTTTTAACGAACCCGAGGCATCGTAATGTTCGATTATACTCCCGAAAATATGTGAGAATAAATACACAAGGTTTCGGTATCGTTATGTGAAAATTGTGAGAGATTTCAAGAAAAAGGGTTAAAAGCGTCAACAAGTGAAACTATTGTCTTCGGGTGACCTTTAACTGAACAAAAGCCTAACGGTGTTTATTTAAACCCTCAAGATCCCTAAAAAACTAACTTTAGGGGCCAAGAATGCCAAAAATGAAAAATATATAAAGTTATAAAGGACTAGGGACTGAAACTGCCAAGTGAGAAACTTGTTTTACCTGTTCGAAGGAGAGTCGCGACCCGCCTAAACTTCCCCTTATCTCTTTCGCGGCCCGCAAGAGACTGTCCAGTAACAAAAATATGGAAAACTACATGTTTCAGACTTGCACCCCACACAAACCGAATTGCATGCCTTAAACTCGAAACCAAGGGTCATTTAATGGTATTTACTGACACTAGGACACTTGGAATAATCTGGGAATGATTAAAAACACCTGGATTGATCCTAGAACTTCATGAATTAGTATAAATAGGTGCCTTGATGCTTCACTTGAACTTGCACCATTCAAAATCATCTCTTCTCTCTCTCTCTCTCTATCTCTCTCTCTGAGGTTCCTGATCAAAAGGAAGCTCCTTCTACTTTAATCTTCGATCAATGACCCTTTGTAAGTGTCCTTAGCCACTCTAGTACAGTTTTTATGCGTTTAAAGACCGAAAGTCAAAGTTGCTGCAAAACGGCTTTGACCTTGGATTTAGACCTAAACGTTCCAGCCATTGTTCGAGGCGAATATGGCTACGTGACTGTAATTAGGTAGGTGTTAATCCCTCAAAAGGGCACCTCCTAATTACCACGTTTACTTAGTTAATTGTCGGGTCAAAGTAATTAAATAAAAAGTCAAACTAATCAGACTTTTAAATAAAAATATAATCTGATAATGTAGAAGTTATTAAACATGTTTTATCACTTTAATAACTTGGTAAGTATTATTAGAACATGTCTAAACATGTTCAACCCGACAATTCTAAGTTTAAGCTCGGTTCGCAACCGAAAGTCGCAAAAGCTTGACTTTTTCTTTGACTTTTATTTCTGACCCGAAATAGCTCATTTCATTTATACATTAAGGTTCCATTGTGACCATATGATATTGAATATAACCCTCTGAGGTTATATTACATGGTTACTTAGTAATCTGAATTATATGCACGTTTCCGATATTATGCTTAATATTGACTAGTATGCCCTTTGGTCTAAAAATGAGGTTTTTAATATAAATAAGCATGCAAACGGATTAGGTACTGATTAGTAAGCCTATTTAAAATATTTTGACACTTACATTCTGGTCATAAACTGATGTTATGCAAATGATCGAAAATCATGCTTTATGAAGACTAAAATGCCCTTGGTACATAAAACAAGCTTTAAACATAATTTTGGGATAAAACTCTTTACCTACTGTTGTGATATCATTTTTAGAAATTATTGGGATGTTGGTTCAGATTTTATACTGACCTTAACCTTGGGTTCTTGCATAAAGTCTATAAATGGCGATAATACCCTTTTCACAAATAAAATGAGTTTTACATATAATTAATATGCAAAACCTTTAGCTACTGATGTGTTATGAAAAATAAAATATTTTGACCATTCAAAGCTGGTCAAAATCTCAGAATCGCTTAACCTTTGGAATTATCGTCAAATATCATCGATTTTTACGCTAATTAGGTGCATAGTATATTTAGCACCCAAGACTTGTTAGCTACTGATTTTATAAATGATTTTAAATATTTTTACAGTAGGTATAAGTCTTGAACTCGGAATCCTAATTAAATCTCTATAAGCATATGTGAAATGACCAAAATGCACTTTCGGGGCATAGTTTGGCCATAAATGGTAAACAACACATATGTATGATATCCAACTGATATAACATCATAAATGAAATATTTTACAGAATGTTTTTGACCAGAAATTCATTTTATCTTTAAACCCTTTTTATAAATCTTAAAATGACCAAAATGCCCTTAGAAGGCCTAACTCGGTTTTAAAACCTTTATGGGCATACATGTTGATATCCTACTGACGTCATAACATATTTTAAGCATAATAACATATGGAACTTGTATATGACTCATTCGGTTACCCCTTTATGCTTATACGCGTTCGGTTCAGTTTATGTAACTAGTTTGCATGAATTAACCGAAACGGGTCTAACCTTGTCACCTGTAGGTCCATTTTTCTCAGAGGATCTATTACGAAACCTAATCCTGTTTATCACAAACACGGTCACGAGTGCGGAATCCACGTGACGGTGCAAACCAAACAAAGTAATGCAAGCAACACAACAGATAACCAATGATTCACTTTAGATTAAAAGGACGAGAACAACATCAAACATATACACACAATGCTTGAACGATAAACTCTCAGTAGTCTCTCTATGCTCTCATACCTTAACTATTAAACACACCAAGCTATATATACTGTCCTCAGACGAACCTTGATTAACGAAGCTTCATGTGTGACGAAGATAGAACCTTCGTCACACACAAACAATGACAAACAATGACGAAGATTGAAGGTTCGCCAAGCATGGGTTCGACGAAGATTGACTCTTCGTCAAACACTAAACATGGACAAAATATATGACTAAGTTAACAGAAGATATAAGATAAGACTAACTATATGTAAACACTATGCACACAAGCATGTGTTTAATATACATTACAAATACAGAGACAAACATCATACCAAGTAGGATAGGAGGATATCCGATTAGGTAGACTTGACGGAACTTACAGACTTGATAACAAAAGACTAAATAACATACAACGTAAACAAGACAAAGTTACAGACACATAAATGCACCAACAAACTCCCCCTTGTCTGTTACTTGGTCTTCGATCTTTGAGTCTTCAGTGTTGTGCCGACCAGGTGCTTCTGGCGTGTATCCCTTGATAAAAACAGAATTTAAAAATGCGGTAAACTAACGAGAAGCAATAATAAGCATAAAGACACTGTACAGAAGCAAACTATTTTGCGAGTTTCAAGGTAAGAGAATCATTACCAGCTTACGGTCTTTGTCAAAACGGTTTATGATTTCTGTTTAAAGCTTTAGATAAGTATCATACCACAATTATCGGTATTGTTATCCACATACGCTCAACTTATCAGTTGTAATCATAATTAGGAGATATGATTTACAGTAGAATTATACTTACTTGTCGGTGTTCATCCACTCACGACACATTCCCGTATCAAGGTATGCACGAGAGTTCATCTTACCGGTGAGTATACCGCTTATCATCCGTTTAACCGTATAAAAGATGTGAGAAACTCACTTATTTTTTATTGAAAACAAGCCCTATGTGATAGAATAACTTATTGATGAGGAACTTGATTTTCAGATGCATGAAGGCACAGGAGCAAGTCCGTGAACAGGTCAGTACAAACGTACAGCAAAGAGACGAACTTGACTCCCGCAAAGAATCTGTGATATATTATCACTTATTTTGTTTGGACATGTGATTGTTGATCACTTATTGAGGTCGTATGCAATATGTACACGTATGCATAGTATCATGGAAGATCTAGACTTCGTCTCCATTATATTTCGGTAAAAGATAGAACCATGATACCCGGATGATAAGACAGCATAAAGACCGCATATCTCAGAATCTCGGCAATCTCTCAAACGAAATTTTGGTACTAAGACCATATGCCAATGAATGGTTCCCACCTGACTTGAAGTCTGTTAGGTTTATATCGTCCTGCACATTTTAGTCTGATTGTGAGCCTACCGATACATCGTTAGTAGAGCTACTTATCATTTTTCAATTTTCTTTTTTTTTTCTTTTTTTTTTACCATATTCACATACCACACCAGTGTATATCATCACTTTCCCTTCTTTTATCCAAGAAACTCATTTTTTATTTTCTATTGTTTTTGAATTTTTCAAAATTTTCAAACTAAAGAACATAAAGTAAAGACATATTTTTGGATTTTTGAAATTTTCACATGTTTTTGTATTTTCTTGAAATTTCTCCCCCTAAAATGCGAAGAGATAAATAATCTGAAAAGCTTTTTGTATTTTTGAGTTTTTAAAGAAAATATTTACGAAAACCGATCTGCCGAAAGAAGTTTTACTCTTGTTTCACCTTAATGCCATTAACTAACAAAAGATAGTCAAAACGAGATTTGTCAAAAGCTTTTGTAAAAAGGTCTGCACGTTGTTCATCGGTGTGGACCTTACCAACATCGATAAGTCTTTTGTCAAAACAATCACGTATGAAGTGATACTTAATTTCGATGTGTTTGGTCTTGGAGTGTTGCATAGGATTACTAGTAATCTGTAAAGCAGCATTATTATCAACAAAAATAGAAGTAGACAGGAATTCAAAACCGTAGTCACGCATTTGTTGTTGAATCCACAGAACTTGAGAGCAACAGCTTGAGGCAACAATGTATTCAGCCTCACAAGTTGATGTAGCTACACAAGTTTGCTTTTTGCATTGCCATGTGACCAGGCGATTTCCTAAGAACTGACAACCAGCAGTTGTTGATTTGCCATCGATTTTACAGCCACCAAAATCAGAATCACTGAATGCAACCAAGTCAAAGCTATCATCCCTAGGGTACCAGAGACCGGTGTCCGGGCAACCCTTCAAATAGCGAAAAATCCTTTTAACAGTAGCCATATGAGATGCCTTCGGGTTAGCTAGATATCTTGCGAGTAGGCACGTTGGATACATTATATCAGGCCTCGAGGCAGTGAGATACATTAAAGATCCGATCATTGCACGATAATTAGAAGAGTTGACACTTTCACCCTTCAAGTCTGGAGTAATCATGTGATTAGTCAGAAGTGGGGTACCAATGGCCGTCGCTTCTGACATCTTGAACCGGCTCAAGATGTCACCAACATACTTAGTCTGATGGATGAATATCCCTGACTTAGTTTGTTGAACTTGTAGACCCAAAAAGAAATTCATCTCCCCAATTGCCCTCATTTCGAATTTATCTTGCATAACACGCTCGAATTGCCTGCACAAAGCATCGTTAGTTGAACCAAAAATGATATTATCATTGTATACCTGTACCAGCAGAAGATCTCTATCTGTTTCCTTGATAAAACGAGTACAGTCAATAAGACCTCGTCGAAAGCCATTTTCCAGCTGATAAGTAGATAAGGTTGCGTACCAAGCTCTCGGTGCTTGATGTAAACCATAGAGAGCTTTGTTGAGCAACCAAACCTGATCGGGATGGATAGGATCTTCAAAACCAGGAGGTTGTTCGACATACACCTCTTCTTCAACAATACCATGAAGGAATGCGCTTTTGACGTCCATCTGATAGACTTTGAATCCTTTGAAAGAAGCATAAGCTAAAAAGATCCGAATAGCCTCCAGACGTGCAAAAGGTGCATAAACCTCGTTGTAATCAATTCCTTCAATTTGTCGAAAGCCTTGAACAACTAATCTCGCCTTGTTGCGAATGACCACTCCACGATCATCCTTTTTACATTTGTATACCCAATGAGTACCGATTTTCTTGTAATCGTTGGGTTTTTCAACAAGTCTCCAGACACCAAGTTTCTGGAATTTCTGAACTTCTTCTTGCATCGCTTCCACCCAAGAATTTTCCTTTAAAGCTTCTATCCAAGATTTTGGTTCTTCTTGTGAAACATAACACGCGAAGGACCAATCATTTTGTTATCCCGATTCTCTGATAGCTGAATACAAACCAAGATTCTGGTTGTTTCTCAGCTGATTACGCGTCTGCACTCCAGTTTGGACATCTCCTATAATGTTCTACTACGGGTGAGTATCATGAATTCTCGTTTCAGGAACATCAGGAACACGAGTATCAATACCCAAATTGTTAAGATTAAGATCAACAACCAAATCCACGCCTGGAAAAGACGTAGATGTGGAAGCATTTCCTTCAGCAACGTCTTCATTCTGCACATGAGAAGTTGCTTCAGAAGTACATTGAACAGGAACAGCTAGAGCCGAAGAGCCTTCAGTCGTATCATTTACATCATCTTCCGATGACACATTGTAATCAGCGGCACCTTCAACTTCCTCATTTTGAGCAATATTGTTAACCAAAGTAGAAGCTTGAGGGTTAACAACAATTGGTCAAACCAAAGATGAGTCAACTGCATTATCACTTTCTAACAACATTTGAGCAGCTGCAGATTCTTCATCAAAGGTTGGCAGATTAAAGGAGTCGAATAGTCCATCATAATCAAACACCCAAGGATCACCCGGAGCTCTTACAGAATTAGTGTTAGTGCATACATCTGTTGACTTCATCTTGTATCGAGTTTTGCATTGCATACAGCACGAAGATCGAGGAAACAAGTGTATGAGCTGATTTCGCTTGAAGAGAACATGGAAGGTTCAAGCGAAATAGCTGATTTCGCTTGAACAGGTAATTTAGCTTCAATATGTTATTTCGCTTGAGAGTGTTTCGCTTGAGCATGTTCAAGCGAAACCTCATGTCTATAAATAGGTCTCAAGCGAATTCATTTGTAACAGTTCTTGATTTGGATACCGAAGTGCTGCCGGTTTATCCTGTGATTGTAATCGTTGTTAAATCAACCAGAAGTGTGTTTAAAGTGATGTACAAGCTGTTTCTAAGCCAGTTTCTTGTTTTCCGCACCTGAAACTGATCAAAACTTCTCTGAACGACTCGTTTGGGTCATCTACACGATCCTACAAGTGGTATCTGAGCTCAGGAGGAGGAGTTCTGCAGATTACAGCTTGATTTCATCTCGATTTCTTACATCTACATCTTCTTTTATTAATTGGACAATTTTTCACGGTTAAAAAGGCCTGAATTTTTCACAATAGAAGCGAAATAGTGCGTTAACAAATCCTCGAGAATATCAGCTTAAAATTCGAACTAAATCTGATAAAAATGGACTAAAAATCAGGTTCCGCTTGAACGAACCATTAGTTTTCGCTTGAAAAATTGTTGCCATTTCAAGCGAAATTTCAGATTTCGTTTGAACTACTTGTGGTTTCGCTTGAAAAGGTCTTTTATCTGATTTCGATTGAAAGTAAAAATCTGATTTTGCTTCAAACTGTGTTTTCGCTTGAATTGACATTTTAGTTGAAAATCTTGATTTCGCTTGAAGTGTTGTTTGCAGGTTATTTCGCTTGAAAGAGATCTCGCTTGAAACTGTATTTCGCTTGAAAGTGACTGTGATTGAGAAAAAGTTTACAGAATTATGAGTGAAGAGTTCTACAACGCGTTTGCCACATCCCCGACTACTCCAGCTTCCATTGCTCAGAACATGAATTTGGAAAACGAAACTTTACAAAAGCCCCCAAAGCTAATGAGCATTGAGGAGTATTACGGATGGAAAGACAGATTTGAAAACTGGGTTCAAGCTAATCATTTAAGATCTTGGGAGTGTATTCTGAAGAAGTATGTTCTACCACGTACAGATCTATAAGTTATCAAAGAACTTTCGGAATTCAGTGACAAAGAACGTGACATGTACAAAGCTGAAAAGATGATGATTAGTCTACTTCAGCAAGCCATCAAAGAAGACATCTTTATATTGCTTCAACATGATAAAACTTCAAAATCAATTTGGGATGCTCTTAAAGTCAAGTTTGAGGGTAGTGAGAATATGATTAAGAGTAAAAAGGCACTTCTTAAGAAAGAATTTGATTTATTCACCAGTCTGCCCGGGGAAGATACAAAGAAGCTAATTGAAAGATATTGCCACCTAGTGCGATCCATGTCGATGCTAAGCATAACCAAAGATCGTGAAGAATGGGTCGACAAGTTAGCTGACGCTTTACCGCAAAAAGAGTGGGGTACTTACTTGATGATCTTGAAAAACACTGGAGTATATGATGATTTGACAATTTCTCAGTTTATTGAGAAGATTGAGGGTCAAGATCTGGAACAGCAAAAGATTGCGAGGATGAATAATCTGAGTGGTCAACAAGATGTGAAAATGTACTACAAAGGAAGTGTTCCAGAAACTGAAAGAAGTCCAAAGATTCAAACTGCTTTTAGTGCTAGAGACTCATCTGAAAATGTTGATCAAAGTTCAAACAAAAGCAGTGGATTTTCTTCATATCCAAGTGTTAATCCAAAAGATACAACATCAAGCTTTCATTCTCAAAGCACAAAAACTGGAAATGGTTATGTGATACAATGCAATATTGCTTTGAATCTTCAAGATGGTCAAAGTTTCTCTGAAGAAGCTGCGAAAGATCACATGGCATTACTTAGTTCTGTGCTACTATCCTATGAAGGTTTTGTTGCAGGGCGAATCGGGAATCCTATGTTAACAAAGGAGGATTACGATCAAATAGATGCTGAAGAGATGGAGCTCATGGACATCAAATGGTGTCTAGCTAGTGTGCTAAGAAGAGCAGAGAAGTTCAAATTGATTACTGGGAGAAATGATTTTCTTGATGCACATGTTTCTACTTTAGGTTTTGATAAATCTAAAGTTACTTGTTTTCGATGCAGGGAGAAAGGTCATTTTAAGAGGGAATGCAAGAATAGGGAAGCAAATGAAGCAAAGAATCCATTCGGAAAAGATGATTACTACCGGAAAGCCATATATCAACAAGTTGGTCAACAACAACAACAAGAACCACAAGTGGCTCATGGTAGAAAAGTGGTAGAGGATTCAAAGAGAGCATGTTTGGTGAATCAAGAAGATTTTAGCTGGAACAAATACATTTCATCCGATAGCAAAGCATGCTTAATCAATCAAGATGATGAAAGGTTACCAGAAGGTTTTAGCTGGGATATGTTTGTGGATGAAAAAGGAGAGTTTAAAGCTTTCATTGCTAAGATTGTGAAAGAACCCGATATGTTTACTGAATGGATGAAATCTATTGGTGTTAGTGTGAAGAATGAAGAAGAAAAGTCCGTTTCATCAGATGAAAGCTCACAAAGTTCAGATGAGAATTCAGAAAGAGAAATTGTTTTTGATCAAACACCATCTGATTCTGGTTCTTCGGATGATAATTCTGACAAATCAGTAGAGTTTGATCAGTCACCAACTGATGACAGTAGTGATGATGAGGAAGAAAAACATATTAATATTGAAAAATCTCATCTTTCTCCTGAAAGTTTTCATTTTTATTTTGCAGATCGCTTGGAGATGTTGAAGGAGAAACGAGCAGCAAAAGAACAAAAGCAAATGAAGTCTGAAAGTGAAAAGGATGAGATAGTTCAAAAGGAGGAAGTTAAAATTGTTGCTGAAGAGGTTGTTGAAACAGAAAAGGTAACTGAAGCTGAAAAAGTGGTTGAGGTGGTGAAAACAATTGAAGTAGAAAAAAATGTGGAAATCATCAAGCCTTGCTCAAAGTGTTTAGAACCTTGCAAGGAATGTGTAGCAAAAGACGAGAAGCTAGCTGAGTTTGATAAGATGAAAGAGCAATTATTGTTCAATCTTAACTACGTGAAGGAATCCTATGATGTTTTGAACAGAACAGTAATTGGTCTTCAAAAGACAAATTCTGAAAGAGAAGACGCTTTAACGATGATGAATGCTACGATGATGACGAAGCAGAAAGCTATTAATTTCTACATCGAAGAAAGTGCAAAGTGGAAGCAAGAATTGGAAATCGAGAAAATTGTGAATGAGAGGATCAGACGATTATTACAAAGTTATTCCAGTTCTGATTATCTTATTGATCGAATTTTTCCAACTATTGCAGGTTTCGAAGCATTTCAGGATGAAAAGCAAAGGAAGAAAGATACTGGTAAGAAACCGACTGTTAGTTATAACAAGTGTCCGCCCCCTATCTGGGAAGGTTATTCTCCTAGAAAACCAAATGAGGAGCAAGTCGAAAAAGCAGTCAATATAAAGTTAAAAACCGATACAACTGATGAATGACCAGAAAACATTGACGTTACTTTCACATCGTCTGACACTGATCATGAGTCTGAGTTAATCAAAAAGGTGGTCGATCAGGTGTTGGATACTGATGAGGAGTCCGAGTCAAATTCTGAGTCTGGAGGTTCAAGTTCGTCAGTCAATAGTCCAAAATCGTCGGTTAAACGGGTTTACAGTAAAGAGTTTTTGTTATCAAAATCAAATTTGGAAGATGAAACATTTGAAGTTGCATACACTTTAAATGATTCTGACAAATTATATTCTGACAAAGAGTTTCCAATAAGAGTGTTAGATTTGAAATGATTAAAAAGGTTTTCAAAATGACAGAAATAAATATTTCTGAAATAAAAGATTTAAATCTTACTGGAAAACCTAAAAAATACACTTCAAGAGTTCAACAGCGTTTAAACAAGAAAAAGGGTTAGAATTCTGGTTCTGGTTTTCAAAAGAAACCAAACCATAATGGTAATTTCAAAAAGAAAGGTTTAGGTTTTATTCCATCTGAAAATTATAAAAATGAGAAAAATTCTAAAACACAAACAGAATTTGTTTCAGGAGGAAGTGCTGAAGAAGAACAGAAGAAACCTTTCTGGAGACAATCAAACCAGGAGTTTCTTGCTGAAAAGAAGAGAACAGGAACCGGAGTTTTTCACAGAAGGGATACTCGAACCAGTTTCAAGTGCAATGAAACTGGTCACATTCGTTATAATTGTCCGACGAATACTAAGACAAAACAGGGAGTATCTGAAAAACTTAAAGAAAAAGTTGATGATATTGAACCACCAACTGAGAAATTTAAACTTTTTGAAAATTCAACTTATGAAGTTGGTGATTGTTCAAAGAAAAACTTTTACAAAAAGAGTTCAAAAGACAACCAAATATGGGTTGTTAAGAAGGTTGATGAGAAAGTCGGCGATGAATCTGATTCCACAAAATCAGTGGAGCCACAAGTTGAGATTAAAGAAGTAAAATCTGTGACTTCAATGGATGATGTTAAAATTCCATCATTGAAGAATGAAAATGTTAAACAAAAGGTTGGTAATGTGGAGATCTCGAATCAATTTTATTCTGAGAAGAATGAATTTGATATTGAGAAAACTTTTAATGGAAATGTAAAGAAAATTTTTGGGAAAATGATTGATGAGAAAGTAAAAGGGGTTAAAGATTTTTATGCGACAAAGAAAGCAACTTATAACCCTACTGAACAAGAGTTAAAAACACCCAAGGTTGGTAAGACTTGGGTGGAAGTTCTTTTTCCTTGAAAATCTGGACTTGCCAGAGATCCCAAGTTTGTAATCATGGATCAGGAATCGGCATCATTCTTATTAAAATAGAATTTGTGAAAGATTTTAAAAATTGTTTAAATTTTACAGGATGAGAACTTGCCGGAGCTTCCAGGTTGGTAAGTGTGAAGCAGGAATCGGCATCTTTATTGGTATAATGGTTTGTGTGGATGTTTTATTCCTACAATGGGTACAGGTGATATTACAATTGGTACAGTAGTTTAAATGGTTTGATTTTATAAGTGATTTGTCAAGGTCATTAGTTTGAACTTGATAGAATCATCATACAAGTGGTTGAATGAACAAGATGATGAACCCTAACCTACAAATTGTAAAAACAAACTCATTTTCCGGAAAAATCATTTTGTTTAAAACAAACTTAAGTGTTTTGAAATCTAAATGAGAAAATAGTTTGTTGTGAGGGGGAGTTCTGATTGTTTATGCCAAGTGGATGGAGAATTGAAGCGATTTGATATCAGTTGTCAAGTTATTGTACAGTTTGTTTTCAAATTTCCTGAAATGTGTTTACATTTTAGGGGGAGTAAAAATTTCAGAAAATCCAAAAACATTTGAAAATTTGAAAATGC
Organism: Helianthus tuberosus; assembly: GCA_030545235.1. NCBI lineage: Eukaryota > Viridiplantae > Streptophyta > Magnoliopsida > Asterales > Asteraceae > Helianthus > Helianthus tuberosus. Next base: position 144,023,279 of record CM060359.1, on the reverse strand, counting down.
AAAAACATGATAAAATTCAAAATGAGTTTTGTTGTCAAAAAGAGGAAATGATAGTACATCAGTGGACTGTCACAGCATGCTAAAGAAATGGAAAGATAAAATGTGATAAACGGTCTCACTAAAGATGTGACGATAGGCTCAGCTAGACTAGTAGATTTGCGACAACGATACAAACTTAAATGAAAAAGCCTAGTTCTAGTGGGAAACATGGTCAAAAGCATAGTACTTAGTTTTATCCTTCTTGATTGTGTGCCTACTCAGTAATCGCTGATTGTCGAAAGACAGAAAACTGGTTAAGTATGTGAACTTTCACAACTTTGCTGAAAAATCGTTGTGAATGTGCATTTTATTTTGCAAAGATTTAAACTTGTTTTATTTCTTTATTTTGTTTAAGCATTGGACATCCTCTGCGTATACGTGAGTATCGAACTGGATGTTAGTGCCTAAACGTTCTGCGTTATTTTCTTTGGTGTTTCGTTTAAGCTTTGGATCACCTCTGCGTATACGGGAGTATCGACCTGGTGGTTAAAGCCTAAACAACTTCAACTTGTTTTTATTTTCTTATTTTGTTTAAACATTGAACTTTCTCTGCATATCGAAAGATCGACATGATTGTTAATGTTTAAACATTCTGCGTTATTTTCGCACAAATCACAGTTGATAAAAGTTTAAAGGCATTACTTGAGTCAGTGTATTGCATGATGAGGGGATATGTTGAGATCGTGGGGTCCATAAGAATTTAGTGCAAATTAATATACCTTAACGTATCGGTAAGCATTTCAAAAGTTTTTAGATTGAGTTTAAGAGGACAACTATATCGTCAATCTACGTGAATCGTTTAGAACTTAAAATGTCAAAAGCTTAACGATGCTTGTGATTGGTCTTATGAACTGATATGATCCTCTTACACAAACTCACAAAAATATTGTCTATAAATATTTCATTACTGCATTTTATTTCTGTTATATCAAAAATCCAAAAGATTTTCAGAGTATTTTAGCATAAATTTTTTGAAAAATACAAAAAGATTTTCGACAACTGGTGTTGGAGAGCTGATTTTCAAAATTCCAAGTGCTAAACATGATGATATTTGTGTGAAGGGGAGTTTATGATTAAAAAAAATATGTTTTGATCAAATCTACAAGTGAGTTCATCAAGATTATGGTTAAACTTGAAGAGGAGTTTGAATACCTAAAGTTGAAATGCTTAAATGTGTGAGTTTTATTTTGAGGTAGAGAATGTGCAGGGTTGAGTAAGAGTTGGATGTGAGCCAGGTTAATCGATCCTGAGAAGCTTGTGTTTAAAGAGCCAGGTTCCGATACCTGAGGACTCTGTGGTCTAAGTATGAGCCAGGCAACGATCCTGAACATGAGAGAAACAGATTACGATCCTGAAGCTGATGATGCTGATGAACTTAAGGAATGCCAGCACATCGTAAGGGGGAGTCTGAAGACATTCGAGAGAAGATTAGAAAGTGTATTGCCCAGAGACTGATCAAGATTGAAGACGTAAAAACTCGACACTTACGACTCGTCAACATCTGAAGGGGAGTCTGTTAGTGCATACATCTGTTGACTTCATCTTGTATCGATTTTTGCATTGCATATGGCACGAAGATCGAGGAAACAAGTGTATGAGCTGATTTCGCTTGAAGAGAACATGGAAGGTTCAAGCGAAATAGCTGATTTCGCTTGAACAGGTAATTCAGCTTCAATATGTTATTTCGCTTGAGAGTGTTTCGCTTGAACATGTTCAAGCGAAACCTCATGTCTATAAATAGGTCTCAAGCGGATTCATTTGTAACAGTTCTTGATTTGGATACCGAAGTGCTGCCGATTTATCCTGTGATTGTAATCGTTGTTAAATCAATCAGAAGTGTGTTTAAAGTGAAGTACAAGCTGTTTCTAAGTCAGTTTCTTGTTTTCCGCACCTGAAACTGATCAAAACTTCTCTGAACGACTCGTTTGGGTCATCTACACGATCCTACAATTAGTATACCTTTGAACCCTTACTTCACTCCATAACTCAATCTTTTTGGTTGACAAATTCCACAAACAAAAATTCGGAGTAGCATATCTAAGGAAGAAACCCTCGATAGCCTTGGCGCCAAATTTTCCGTGCGGGTCAATCATAGTGCATGGACCTCCAAAAGGTTCTAAGTAAGAAACGTCCGGTTTCCTTTTGTGCAATAGTTCGAAACAAGTTTTGTCATGCCTTTTGACCATAAGAACTCTGTTTAATGTATAGCATGCAGTAGCCACAGCCTCCCCGCAGAACTTAACAGGAAGCTCCGACTCTACCAACATTGTTCTCGCAGTCTCTATTATCATCTGATTCTTCCTCTCCACGACACCATTTTGTTGAGGAGTGTAACGAGAGCTGTACTCATGAAGAATACCCTTTGAAGTACAGAACTCATCCATTATGCGGTTTTTGAACTCATTTCCATTGTCGCTTCGGATCCTCTTTACTTGCACCGTGTATAGATTTTCTAGTAAAGTAAGAAGATTCTTGAGGATTTCAGGAGTTTCACTCTTGTGTGCCATAAACGATACCCAAAAAAATCAGGAATAGTCATCAGTAACTACCAGACAATAAGCATCCCCAAAGTTTGTCTTGTGTTTCATAGGTCCAAAGAGGTCCATATGAAGACGTTCAAGAGGCATGCTGACAGTGTTGACTTTCTTGATCGGGTGGGATTTATTCGTTTGCTTTCCCTTCTGACACGAAACACAGACATCTTGTAGATGGAAATTTTTCACAGGCACACCATTCACAAGATTGTTTTTCACCAAATGGTTCATTTTTCTTAAATGAATGTGCCCCATTCGTCTGTGCCAAGATATTGACTCTTTTTCTGTGGCTTTTGAGACAAAACAAGTGACTTGTGCAGAAGTTGTAATCGCCTGGCTCATATCAAGAATATAAAGATCATTAATCCTTGGAGCCTTTAAGAGAATCCATTCTTTTGGAATTTTAAACCCAGGCTTCAGCACATAATAAATGGCATCATCAAAATGCACGGTGAACTTCTTATCGCACATTTGCGAAACACTCAGAAGATTGTGATCAATTTGTCGAACATAATTGATCTTATCGAAACACACAACACCATTGGAGATCATTTCTTCTCCAGTGATGTATCCGCCCTTGTCTCCAGCAAACGCGACATAACCTCCTCTAATGTTTTTCACATCATACAGAAGTCGTAAGTTGCTAGTCATGTGCCTAGATGTTCCACTATCAACAATCCAATGGCTATTAATAGTTCCTCCTAGAACACCCTGCAAAATGCATTTAAGGATCAGTTGGAGTTGGGGACCCAAGCCTTTGTGGTCGTGGGTCTTCCCTGAGAATCAAGAAATGTAATTTCAATTTCTTGATGGTTCTGAAATTGTAAGCCTCCCTCTGAAACCTCACCTGTCTTAGTTTTCCAAGTTTTCCATTTACCAGATTGTGTAATATTAACAGTTTTTTAAATTTCTAGTTTTAATGGTTGAGATGAACTTGGTTCGCGTTTAGCAGATTTTACATCTGGTTTCAAAGCCCTTTCGAGCATCTTTATATTTTTGCGTCGTTGTTTCGTTTCCTGTTCTTTAATAGTTCGTTTATCTTGTTTTGGGAAAACTGAACAACGTTGAGGGTGATCCTTTTCAGGAGGGGCTCTCTCAACAAATTTTTCTTTGGGTGAGTTTGTACAATTTTTGATGATATGTCCAGACTCCCCACATTTGAAACAGGATCTCCTTTCAACAAACTTAGGAGATCCATCTTGACGACTCGATGTCAAACTTGTAGAATCAGAGGTACTTGTGCCTTCATCACACCTGTTTGTGTGTTGGGTGTAATTATTTTGATTATTACGTTTTAAAATTCTAACCTTTTGAACAAAATCGGTGTTTGATTTATTTTCAAAAGTTTCCACCTTGTCAGTTCCCATAGATGCTACGAATTTGACATCATTGTCCTTCTTTTTGAAACGAGCTCCATTTGGTTCTACCTTTGGTTGTGAGACCTTAGGTTTTGAAGCTCGTTGTTCCTTCTGTTTACCTTTAAAAGGGATAGGTTGTTGCTTTGTCGGGAATCGTTGGTTTCCAAATTGTTTCCTAATTTCAGCTTTTGGAATAGGATCCCTGAGTTACAGAAACTCTCGGGATCGCTTTTCCCAAAAACTTACAGGTAGTATCTTCAAACACTTTATCAATCAGAGATTGATTGACGTTTTTAGTTGGAAAATCTTTGTTTGAATATATTTTACTATCCCCGACCAAAGTATAGGACATGTTATCACTTTTAACAGCAGACACTGTCTCAGTGATAGGATCCATCTCTTGCTTGACAGTAGAGTGCACAGCAGGAGTAGGAGGATCACACAGAATGTGATTCTCAATAGGAATGTCTACTCCTTTCTTATCATCAACAGATGTATCCTGATCACTCACATCTAATTCATCATCTGACGATTCATAGTTCTCAACAGTTGGAGCAATTTGTTCCGTAGATGTTCAATTTTCTTTGTTTCAGATGAGCCCTCTGAGGAACTATCCGATTTAAACCCTAATCCTGTAGTTACTTCCTTATAATCAAGAGGTACACTTGGTTCAAACCGCGTCATTTCCTCCTCATCGGGCATCTTGGTATAGTTGTGTCTCAAAGGAGGTGGACACGACTTATACCCAACGCCTTTCATGTAGGATCGATATTCGACCTGAATGAGTCAATCAGAGTCAAATCAAAGTCACTAGAAAGGCGGAAACACTCTAGTAACTGAGAATCAGTGAAAGAATGGAGTAGAAACAGAGATGTATACTTAAAACTGGTTTTTCATTGATTTTCAACGATAATACACGGTGAGAAATTGACAGCACTTCGTTACAGCTTTCTCCAATTCGTACCAAATGAAAAACCCAAGACCCATATTAATAGGGCCACCATTTTGCACGGAACCAACATGTTCCATTCCGCACGAAATGGCAAACTCCATTTCGTGCGAAATGGTTTTCAACACAAAATAACATTACATTTACACTTTACACCCCTATACAAGCTACTTTAACACGACCTTGACTGCTGACGTAGGCTATAGACATCGTGCACCAACAAACTCTCCCTTGGATATTACCAGAGTCTTCAGTCAGGTTGTCTTTAGCTCTTTCTTCAGAGAGACTTAAATTTTTCTTCTCTTTGCTTAGGCTTCTTCAGTAACAACTTCCTAAGCTTTTCATTCTCTTCGACCGCTCGCTTTTCTTCTTCAGCCATCCTTTGCACAACAGTTTATCTTAACATCTTATCTTTTCCTTCACGTGTTTTCCTTTCTTTCTCAGCTTTCAGGGCTTCTTCTTTCTCAATCTTTCTCCACTTAGTCGACCATGCATTCTTAGAGTTAATTCATTTCTGAAAGCAGATAGTTACAACTTTCTGAAACTGCATTGCCTGATCTTTGTCTTCAGCTTTGAACCTAATCTTGTTAATAAACAAACATTCTATATCTTTCACTGAGCAATTTACTAACCACAATGGATCATACACATAGATATGTCTAACTTCATTTTCCACTCTGTATGTGATCACAGCTTCAGTTGACAAGCAGCTGTATACCCAACACAAAAACCCTTTATGGAAATCTTGCTCCATCTTTGGTAATGGAATGTTCTTTATCACTCTAGGCTTTTTTATCTGCAAGATTGTAGGCTTTTTCAGGTTGTTCACATCACACGTTGACTTGTAGGATCGTTGAATCGACCAAAACGAGTCGTTTAGAAGAGTTCTCGGATCAAATCAGAAGTGGAATTCAATGATTTGATCTTCATTCAGCTTGTATTACACTTGGAATCACTTTACTTGTGTCTTGTATTGATTTCACAACGTTTACAAGGCTGGAGACACCTCGGCAGAGCTTCGCTACCGGAATCACACACCTTCAAATGAAAGACTCAAGTCTGCTATTTATAGGAGTTCCATTTCGCATGGAATGGACATGTTCATTTCGTGCGAAATGGCAAGTGTCATTTCGTGCGAAATGGCAAGTGTCATTTCGTGCGAAATGGCAAGTCCATTTCGTGCAAAATGGTTACATCCGACGTATTTCTTAGTTTTCTCGTTCTACGTGACTTGATCTATCATTCTATTTACAAGACTCGATACAAGACGAAGTCAACAGACATATGCACCAACAGACTCCCCCTTGGATGTTGACGAAGTCTTCGGTACGAGTCTTCAGCATGTCGACTCTTCAGTCTTCAAACTCTTTCCAAAAAATTTGACACTGAAGCATCCTAAAAACTCTCTCTTCTCTTCTTATCTTCAGAATCTCACCCTGACTATTCCTGGATCGCAACCTGGCTCTCCAAAAACTTTATTAGGTCTTTTGATTCGTTAAGCTTTTCAGCATCTGCAGCTTTTCTTTCTCGAACACTGTTCCAGGATCTAATTCTGGCTCTAACATCATCAGACTCCCCCCTTTCGACAAGCTGGGATCGCAGTCTGGAATTTGCTATTGCCTTAAAATCGAATCCTGGCTCACATCTGCACAAATCTCTACCAATTGTAAGATAAACAATTTAGACATTAATAAGCTCTGCTGCATCACTTGTATTTGTAACATTCAAATTTCTTTATCATTTTAATCACAACACTTCTAACTCACTTGTTGTTCATCATGTTTAGCACTCGGAATTTTGAAAATCAGCTCTCCAACAACAGTTGTCAAAAATATTTTTGTATTTTCAAAAAATTATTCTAAAACACAATCATTTTGGATTTTTGTTTTTAATGAAAAGCAATAAAGAAATATTTAGAGACACTATTTTTGTGAGTTTATGTAAGAGAATCATATCAGTTTTTGAGACCAATCACTAGCACCGTTGAGCTTTAAACACTTTAAGTTTTAAACGATTCACATAGATTGACTATATTGTTGTCCTCTTAAACTCAATCAAAAAACTTTCGAAATGCTTACCGATACGTTAAGATATATTAATTTTGTACTAAATTCTTATGGACCCCACGATCTCAGCATATCCCCTCATCATGCAATACATTGACTCAAGTAATGCCTTTAAACTTTCATCAACTGTGATATGTGCGAAAACAACACAGAATGTTTAAACATTAACAATCAGGTCGATCTTTCGATATCCAGAGAAAGTCCAATGTTTAAACAAAATAAGAAATAAAAACAAGTTGAATATGTTTAGATCTTAACCACCAGTTCGATATTCACATATACGCAGAGGTGATCCAAGATTTAAACGAAACACCAAGAAAAATAAAGCAGAACGTTCAAGCACTAACAACCAGTTCGATACTCACGTATACGCAGAGGATGACCAATGCTTAAACAAAATAAAGAAATCAAACAAGTTTAAATCTTTGCAAAATGAAATGCACAATCACAGTGACTTTTTCAGCAAGTTGTGAAAGTTCACAAACTGACCGGTTTTTATGCTCTTTTAGCATTCAGCGATTACTGAGTAGGTACACAGTCACGAAGGATAAAACTAAGTACTATCCTTCCAACCGCGTTTCCCACTAGAACTAGACTTTTTCATTTAAGTTTGTATCGTAATCGCAAATCTACTAGTCTAGCTGAGCCTATCGTCACATCTTTAGTGAGACCGTTTATCACATTTTTAACTTTCCATTTCTTTAGCGTACTGTGACGGTCTAACTGATGTACTATCATTTCCTCTTTTTCACAACAAAACTCATTTTTTATTTTTCGATGTTTTTTACCTTTTAGATTTTATCATGTGTTTGTATTTTTCAAATTTTCAAAAATTCAAAATTTTCTTACTCCCCCTAAAATCAAAATATGTTTCAATTTTGATTTTCTGGGAAAATTTAAGAATGAAAGAAATAAACTGTACAAATAACATGACAACATGATTTGAATTGCTTCAATTCGCCATCCATTTGGCTTAAACAATCAGAACTCCCCCTGACAACAAACTATTTTCCCATTATGATTTCAAAACACTTAAGTTTGTTTTAGTCAAAATGGTTTTTCCGTAAATTAGTTTTGTTGATTTCACATGTAAAATCGGGGATTAATTCATCACATTGTTTTTCTTTTCACCACTTTGAATGAAAGTTAAATCAAGTTCAACTTAATAACCTTGATTAACCACTTGTAGGTTCTCATCAACAATACCACTTGTAAATCGAAATACGACAATTTTGAATTTTGAGAAAGATGCTGATTCATGCTCCACGATTACCAACTTGGGAGCTCCGGCAAGTCAGGTTTTTCATTTAAAGAGATTCACCCAAGTCTGACGACCCTTGGGTGATTCCAAATTTGCAGCCCGCAATGATGGAAAATTAACATCATCCATTGACGGAACTGACTTTTCATTTTTTAGCTCAGCTTGTGGCTCCTCTGACTTTGATGAATCAGATTCATTGCCCGAACGTGGCTCCTTTGACTTTGACAAGTCTAATTCATCGCCAAAACGTGGCTCTTTTGCTTCCGAAGAAACAAATTCATTACCAAAAGATGGCTCTTTTGTTTTCGCAGAAACAAATTCATCGCCATCCTTTATTGGAACCTAATCCTTACAAGATTTAGGTTTTCCAAATTTATCAACCTGTGACATAAATGATCTTTCACAGTTTCTTTTATACTCAAAAACTTTGATAAAGATTTTATCCGAAAAATTAACTTTCTTTGATTTTTTATCAGTTTGATTAGTCAATTTTTCTTTCTTTATCCTCTCTTTTGTCCTCAGATTTGTATCTGATGAATTCGTTTTACTTTTTGTTGAGTAAATCGATTCATCAGACCTTTTTTCTGAATCAACAGTTGTACCCGAGGACAAAATCTTTTCAAGATACTCCCTCGCTTTCTTTCTTTTCTTTCTCAGTCTATCTTTCTGGCCTTGTGATAATTTCACTTTCTGTTCTTTCACTTTCTTTTCTTTGGGCTTTTCTTTAATTTTGACTGAGTTGTTCACCATTTTATGAAATTCAGCCCTCGATCTTCTCTTTGATCTTATTGGGCAATCTCTAGCAATATGACCTCTGATTTGACATTCATAGCATATTCTTGTCTCAAATCTCTGACTTTGGCAGTTAACAGCAATGTGTCCTTGAAAACCACATTTGTAACACACTCTGTTATTGTACCATTCACCATTTTCAAACCACGCACTCAAATCATAACACTGATTTGATTTGTAGTACTCATCATTTCTCTGTTTCTTATCATTGTAATGATTTGTCTTTGAAGAATCTTCATTCCATCTTCTCCTGGAAACTTGATTTGACTTTTGTGCACTGTGGTCAGACCTGCACCACTTATTACCAACTTTTTGTGAGTTTTGATTTTCAACCTTTTGTGGTTTTTTATAATGATTGGATGATTGAACTGATGAACTTCTATTGTTGTTTTGAAAATTTTTCGAATTTTTAATATTTTGTTTTTGTTCCACATTCTTCTTAACAGGTTTTTGCATTGAGCATTCACCTATTTCAGTAGAATGTAAAACAGTTTCTTGAAATTTTTCTTTTAATTTCAAAAATATTTTATTTTTATCATTTTCATCATCAGATTTATCATCACAATCCTCAATTATGACCTTGTCACAATTTGTGACATTGTCACTTATTGGAATTTCATTGATTGGTTTTGGACATAATTGATCTAGTATCTCTGATGAGGTCACAAAACCTTTCAATTTCTTTTCTAAATCATTGATTTTATTGTTAGCAATCTCAACTTCGTTTTCAAGTTGAGTGATTTTCTAAAGATGAGAATTTATTGCCTTTTCATTTTCAACATTATTCTTATCCAAAACAGATTTTTCATTTTCTAAAACTTTTATTTAACTTTGAAATTCTGTTTCTTTTTCTTTTAAATTTTTGTTTTCCAATTTTACCCAAAACAAATCTTCATTTTCTAAAATTTTTATTTTCTTTTGAAGATCTTTTTCATTTTCTTTTAAAATTTTGTTTTCCAATGTCAAACTTTCCACATCTTTTAGAAGTTTGACATTGTCTGATCTAGATTTTTCACATTTTGAGCACACTGATTCAGATCTCAAAGTTCCATTTTCCTCGGATTCTTCATTCTTTGGAATTGACTCTGTCTTTGTCATGAATGTACCTGCAGAAAAAATTTTAACGAAATCAAGAGGATTCAGATTTTTATCTATATAGCAACCCCTCTTAATATCATATTTCATAACATTTTTTGCTGCAAGACATATCTTGACTCTTCTGCTTATTTCAAAAATTACATCCAAACTTATTTTGTATAGATTATTTTCTATTTCTTTTATCATTTTTTTCTTTTTCTGATCAATTTCACAACTGTGTTTTTTCAGCTCTCTTATAAATTCTTTTGGATAAAACTTTGAAAATCTAGAATCCTTTTTCAAGATAATCAAAAATTCATTCCAATCTACAGGTAACGCATCTGCAAATTTTGATATCGTTTCAGCATTTGACAACCTTATGTCGTATCTTTTTAAACTGTCAAGTAATTTATCATACCGGTCTTCCAAACCATTCATCGTTTCATCTTTCATACACAAAAAACATTCAAATCTTTTAACCCAAACCTTCACTTTCACATCTTTTCCCCAATTATCCCAATATCTATCAATCCAATTATTTAAACTTTCAAGGTTATCGTTTTCCTTTTCGTCAAACATTTTAACCACAATTCAAACAATCTGATGTGATGTTTACCCAACCCATGCAAATTGATTCAAACTTTCAAACGAACTGATCAATTTTCAAACAATCTAGAACAAGTTCAATCCGTGTGACTGGATATTTGTACCTCGTAAATCACCGTTTGTTTTAGTGAATCTATTAACAATTGATTTGACCGACCAACTTGATATTAATCAAATTCTGATTGGACCGTTAAACATATGCAAACTGAGACAATTATTGAGTGTTGGCCCAAGAATCACATGTATTGACAAACTATTTAATGGCCGACACCTTTATCTTTCAACACAATTTGATTGGGCCGATTGTATATGGATCTGAATATGATTGGGCCAAGATAATTATTTAGTCAAAGCTCATGATCATTCCACTAATACTTAACTGATTGGGCCAACAAATCTGGGCTGACAACAACACATGCAAACTGATAGAACACATGCACATGCAATTGATTTACTGATTTTAAAAGTGGCCGACAACTTCAAGTGTATTATAACTTCGAGCAATGTGATCACATGCAATTCTTTGAGTTTATGGCCGACAATTTTAAATCTCAATTCAATCTTATTGGGCCGATATTCTAATGAATCTGTTAACAATGCACCTTAATTGGATTCAATTGGACCGCTAATATGAATTCAAGTGGGCTGATAAGTTTCACGCTAATATGTTCAATTCGTGCGAAATGAACAGACTTTCAAATGAAATGAGTCAAATAAATCCAATTCGTGGGAAATGAGGTCCTGTTTCACACGAAATGGGCTTTTCGTACGAAATCAAAGTAAATTTCAAGCGAAATGAGGCAATTTCCTTCAATTCATGCGAAATGAAACAATGTTTCACACGAAATGGAAGTTCATTACGTATGAAATGAATGATGATGTCACCCTATCGGTTGGTTTTTACCAAAATTGATCAAGTTCTGGTCCGATTTTAAGTCTGATTCTTTCAAGGGTTTGTTAAAACAGTGTTTCGCACGTTATGTGAGGAAATCAAGCCATTTTATCCATAAAATCTTGTTTAATTTTGAAAAATGTGTAAAAGAAGGTGTAGAAATCAGAAATTTTGGTGAAAACAAGCTGAATTGTTAAGAACTCTTCTTCCTGAGCTCTGATACCACTTGTAGGATCGTTTGTACGACCAAACGAGTCGTTCAGAAGAGTTCTCGGATCAAATCAGAGGCATAATTCAGTGATTTGATCTTCTTTCAGCTTGTATTACACTTGGAATCACTTTACTTGTCTCTTGTATTGATTTGACAAAGATATACAGGCTAGAGACACTCTGGCAGAGCTTCGCTACCAGAATCCAAAAGTTCAAATGAAAGACTCAAGTCTGCTATTTATAGGAGTTCCATTTCGCATGGAATGGACATGTTCATTTCGTGCGAAATGGCATTTTGTGCGAAATGGTTACATCCCACATATTTCTCAGTTTTCTCGTTCTACGTGACTTGATCTATCATTCTAGTTACAAGACTCGATACAAGACGAAGTCAACAGACATATGCACCAACATTTCACGTTTCCTTTCAGTTGTTGAACTTCAATGATGTGATCAAGCACATATCGGGAGTTAGAATAACTATCCAATTTGAGCTTGATCGCTTCATACTCACATTTAGCTGCGGCCAACTCTTTCTTTGTTTCTTCAATGATATCAATATAGTTATTAATACCAATTTGTTTGTTAAGAACAGTTTTAGACAATTCGGAAACACTTTTCTTTAAAGTTTCAATGACTGATTTGAAATCCTTTTCATTGCGAGCCAAGGCCATGTTTGCCTCTTTGCATTTTGAAAATTCAATTACTAAACTCTGGTTGTGACCATGAACCATTTCAGATTCAAGTTTCAATTTAGAGCATTCATTTTTAAGATCTGCACAATTACTACATATGCTAGGAGTAGGAGTATCAGAATTTACCTGACTCGAAGAGGCTGCGACATTAACCATAAAGGCAGTCTGATAAGAGAAAGATCCGTCTTCAGAAAAGAACTTTTACATCTCTTTCGATGCAACATCGGCCTTCTTGATCAGAACAGATTTCTGACACTTTAACTCCTCAGCCTTCATCAACAAACTATCAATATCAGAATCACTTCCCTCCTTTACATCCGATTCTGAACAATAATCTCCAATGTTCTAGCTTTCCACATCTGAACTGCCAGTATAACCCGAGCTATCATCGCTTTCTGAGAATTCTTCCTTATGCACATGCTTGATGTGATTGATGATCTTAGCATAGCATGCGGTTCCTCCTTGGTCGCCACCTCCAAACTGTACGGACCAATCACAACTTTCATCAGCTTGAACAACTAATGCACGGTTGGTGTTAGAAGGACCCGATTGGTTTGCGTTGGTGGTGTTAGTCTGGTTATTGACAGCTACTATCCTTCTTTCCTGGTTAGCTTGATTCTGGTTGGAAGTGCACTCACGCTTGAAGTGACCCTTTTCTCCGCAGTTAAAACAGGTGACAGCATCTTTGTCAAACCCGTACTTTGTATCCCTTTTGCTTTCCAAAGTAGTCTTCACAGTTCTGCTCATGTATTCTTTAGCTCGTCTAACCGCGCTTGCAAAAGCCCACTTGATATCCATTAACTCCATTTCATCCCTATCAATCAGTTCATAATCTTCATTGGTCAGATTTATGTTTCCAATCTGACCTGCAACCAACCCACAATAAGCATTGACCATTGTGCTAAGAAGTTCCATGTGTTCCTTGGCAACTTCTACATTGACTTTGGGAAGGTTTGAAGTATCAAGTCTGGTTGTATTGGGATTTTGCGGTTGAGTGAAATTGTTACCATAGAATGCTTGTTGAGGTTGAGGTCAAGGGGTAACAACTTGTGGTTTCGGGAACCAAGCGCTAGGGTCAAATTGAGGTTGAGATTGAGGATGAGTAACTTGAGGTTGAGGTTGAGGAAACCAGGCACTCGAATCAAATTGTGGTTGAGGTGAGAGGGTAACAGCTTGTGGTTTATGGAACCAGGAACTAGGATCAAATTGAGGTTTAGATTGAGGTTGCTCTGGTACAAATCCAAAGGGATTTACATTAGTCACTTGAGGAAACGGACTTGAATTTGACATGAACGCCGTTTGAACTTTTGGTTGCTGACTTGAGCTTGCAACAGGGTTAATCCCTCCAAAGTACATTTCTAGATTCTGAGGGATTGAGATTCGTTTCGCCTTCCGGATTTCTTCTTCATTTTTTATTTTCCAGCTTTTGAACAAATTCATAGATACTGATAGTATCTAATACACCTGTATGCTTTAATAGCTCAATAAAGGGGCTCCACTTCAGTGGTAGAGTGTGAGACCTGTGTCACTGCAACCACCAAACAAATACCAAATTAATGAAATATCATGTTTCATTCTTGGGATTTGTAAAAATATGTGTATCGTTTGCACATATCAATTCTTGTTCGATTTCGAGCTTTAAATCGCTTTCTGGAAGGTTATACGCGATCTGATGCGTAAATATAACCAGTTTAAATCAACAAACACTCCGTAACAGTGACATAGGCTTTACATACCTTAAATAACCTTTACATAACTTAGAAATAGGTTTTGGAGGGTTTGGTGTGGCGAAATCAAGTTTATTCGATCGCAGGGACTATTTGCGTCAAACTGCAAAAGTATACCGAATCGAATGATAACGAACATTTCAGAACTTGATCATAAGTTAAGTATGCCCTAAATATCCTTCACATAGCTTAGAAATATGCTTTTAGGTGTTTTGTGCGCAAATTTTAAACTTTTTGATCAATAGGGACTAAAAGTGTCAAAAAGTGCATAAGTTTGCATTTTCGCGCATATCTTACGTTCTGAATATATCCGGACATCCAAAAATTTATGTAATCATTAAAATATTTTATTTTAGCGATTGGCATGATAAAATTAAACTCGTCGCGTAATTTGGATCGTTTTCGCGTCCGTTCGAGTTTCCGTCGTAATTACCCGAACAACGCAACCGTACGACCAAACGAACCAACATCCGAGATGTTTTTGAGCATGTTTCATGTTCCCTATATTTTAACTTCATTATAGATCCTTGAAATGGGGTTAATGGGGCTTAAACGTGCCAAAAATGCATCAAAAACCAAGTTTAAGGCTTACAGGGACCATTTTTGACAATCTGTCAAAGTTAGCTAGGAGGGCGCGTAAGCCAAAGGCTATTCTTACGCAGCCCACGAGAGCCCATCAGACAGAAACAATGAATCTAGTCCAAACAGCTGAATTCGATGGTTTTGTTGCTTGTTTGTCTATACCTTGGGCTAGATTTGATGGTTTTTAGTGTGCCCCTTGCATTCTAATACCTTTGGCCCAAGTGTAAGGTCAAGATCGAAACACGTTATGCGAGAAACGATCCTAACGGTTTACCGAATCCTATATAAACCCATGCCCTTCATTCATTTCTTCACACCTTGATCTGAATAACTCTAAGTTGAAGTTCTAAAACTTCATACCTGAGTGTTTTGGATCAAGATCTTCCTAGCTTGGACCCTTTGTAAGCTTCTTTCTTTCTTTTATGCGTTTTTAAGCGTGAAAGTCAAACAGTGTTTGACTTTCTGCTTTGATCAGTCAATGGTCAACACGAAGTTCGTTTGAACTTCGCAACGTGAACGTAATCATGATGGTCATAGTCCTATGTGACTACACCTACTGATTACCACGTTATTTAGGCATAGTGACGAGTCATAGTTTCGGTCAAAATGCGTATTCTTGTGTATTTTGCAACCAAACTACTCTTGGGTATCAAGACTCTTTGTTTTGACACCAAACTTGTTTTCTAACTTCGTTAAAGCATGTTTAACTCGTCACTCTTAGATTAGTGCTTATATAGGGTCGTAAGATAAGCGGTCTAAACAATCGCTTAGACTTTCGAACCCGACCCGTTTGGTCGATCATTAGGATCCGACCAAGCATTTATTGTGGCCATAGTTGTATAGGGAATAACCTTTCCAGGTTATACCTAATGGTCACTTCGTTTAAGTAGCTGTATGATAGGTAGTTTATATGCCTTAGGTAAATGACCAAAATGCCATTTTTACGCGTAAATTCATTTTAAGCATATGTAACCTATATTTTTACAGCTAAACTGGTTAGGCAACATTATTACACATGTTAAGGTATATAATACTTGTCATAGGACCAATTAGGCGGTCCGAGCGCGTTTTACGCGAATGACCCGTTAAAGTAGCGTAAGCTACCTAAACGAGTCGTAATGGGTCATAAGCACTTAGGTTAGGTTTCGTTTTAGTATGTAGGCTTTGTTAAACCATGTCATATGAGTTCCAATACTCATTTGGTTTAGGAAACCTCATACTATCCGATCTTCTGATTTAGGTCCGTTTATTAACATAGTTACCTATATTAGGTGCCGTTTGATTTTCGTGATCCCTCTAGCTTTGCTTGGTTGTTAGTCAAGACTCCTAAGCATCCTCAAGTGAGTACATAGTCCCCTCTTTTACTGTTTTTCAAACGTTTTGGGGGTGAAACACATGTGCCTACTTGTTACTTTCATGTTTTTCATGATTTTATAATATATACTTGCTATGTTCATTAGTACGCTTATAGTACTTGATTTCATTATGTTTTGCTATGTATGTTCACTTAACATTCTAGCACATTGTTTTACGTTTTGAATCGTTGTAATTGTTTGATTTATGTGATCCATCTGTAACCGTTTGATTTATGTAAACCGTTTGTAACTGTTTGATTTATGTGATCCGTATGTAACCTTTTGATTTATGTGAACCGTTCGTAACTATTTGATTTATGTGATCCGTTTGTAACTGTTTGATTTATTTGAATCGTGTGAAACTGTTTGAACCGTTGGGTTAGGGAAGTGATTAGGTAACGGGGCGGGTGTAATGTTTTAAAAGCATGGTGGATACGTCGCTGGTACATCCTATATATAAGTGCTTTTAACACATTATATATCGTTACGTTATCTAGATCACTTGGGCAAGGTTATCAAAACGAAGTTATATTACAGGGTTTTTCTAATAATATAATCCATACAGGTTTTATTAACGAGTTTTTACGAGATGTTTTACAATTTGATTTAATAAAATAAATGTTTTGGGTTAAGAATCATGGCTACGAGATTTTATAAAGTATAACCAACTTGATTTTAGTTGGTTAATTATGTCGCCATACTATACTTTTCAAAACAAGGTTTTTAATTAAGTATTGCAACATGTAAACTAGCCATGGATCAGATACTCACATAAAACCTATGTACTCACCGGCATTTTTATGCTGACGTATTTTAACATGTGTTTCAGGTACCATAGTTGGTGATATTTGATAATGATATTGATGCATGCTTACATAGGAACAGACGAGGCCTTAGTGACTTAATAACAATGAAAGTCTATTTGTTCATGTTTTGTTTCTGATTTTCAATGTAATGTAAAACATTTAATTCAATAAAATAGAACTTCAATCCATGTGTTATGAAACAATGATTCTGTTACAACACTCCCCGACATTTCCGCCATGATTTGTTGTTTTTCGTGGTCGGGGTGTGACAAAAAAGTTGCTATCAGTGCTCATGGTTATAGGGAATTAGGTTATTAGTAATGCTTTGACCTAGTCTATTACCTTCCTAGGACCCTAACACGAGTTTACTTGCGTTTAGTCATAAAACAATACCGTCACTTATGCTTAGGTGACAACCACAACAAGAACAGAAATTTCGAATCTACTTTGAAAATTAGTCATCTGTTCTAGGATGATTTATTATAAGGTTTTGAACCTTCAAAGTTTTCAAGATCCCGTCAAAGTTTGGGTCTTATAATGTGAACACATGCAATATGGAAGGGTGGACGCCTGTACTCTGAGTTTTCTGTCTAAGGCTAGAGTGTTCGTACAAATCCACATAATCGGACCAGTCATTCTTACCTGGGAACTCTTGGAGTGAGTGTCCACTTATAGGCTAAAGCATGTCTTCGCGATACATTAATATGACCCGCTTACTTTGATTAGTCACCGTCTCATTTGTTTGCCTTAGGTAACAAACAAATGGTCACAATTTTTATGCATTCTCATTCTGTTTTGATTATCCGATAACATCTCGCTTGCTACCTCCCATGCCTTTCATTATCTTCAAGATGCCTCTTCATCGCAACAATGTCCGAACCAGGTGCTGCAATTACCCAGCAAATAGGTGTCGTACTCCAGAGGACCGTTAATTTAGCTATCACCATGACTCGCCTCAGGGATGAAGCCGTGCAAGAGAACCGCTTTTTGGTGTAGTCAATGTAACCGTCATCATCCGAATCAAATACCCTGTTTCAAATGTACCCACGGTGGACGATGGGGACATTTGGTTAAAATGTGCCGCTTTGCTATCCCAAGCAAAGCTGTTGCAAATCCTGTTGCTGCTCAACCTCCAAATTCTGTTTCATATGTCGCCTTGGCATATCTTGCGCCTCAACCTCATGAACTTTCTACCTTGTGTATTGACGTAAGTACGCCTAGTGCAAGGTGTCGAAACACCTCTCGTTACACAAATTACAAAATCCATGTAGGATCTTTCTATCCTCATAATTAAGATCCTTGTGGATGGATATCGTTCATCGGAGCCCTTAATTGAATTCTTTGTATGATTCAATACGTACATTACGATTCAATAAGGACAAAGCCGAATTCCTATTATGATCTTCGTATCTTCATGGTTAGATTCTTGAAGATGTTTAAAGTGCCAAATGAAATCCACGGATTAGATTCCTGGTGTGCTTAAAATACCGTGTCCAAAGATAACAAATTAATGGTCAAGATAAATAATTATGTGATTATGTGCTTATGTGATTCTCTTTTATGTTTTTGTGTGATCCGAATTTTTGTTATCCAAATCCTCGTAGAATCTTCCATATCTTCGTGTAAGGAATTCATAGTAGGATATCCAAAGGTACTACCTTAAATCCTTAATTGGCTTCTACGTAATAGTTAAGACCCTTGGATTATAAAGTACTATTCCCTAATTAGACCCCTTGAGTGGTCTAGTTAAACAGATTGATCCAAAAATCTGGTTAGGAATATCATGTGATGATATAGCTGAAAAGACTCCTTGGTGGTCTAATTAAAGAGATCATTTGTCGATCTAATTTAACGGACCCTATGGTAGTCTAGTCACACTCAACACAGGATTGATTTTTTCTCCCCCTACACATTATGAAATGCACTGTGCGGACTGTGCAAGGAAGTACGTAATTATGGATGCATACATAATTATGGAATTTAGTGCACAGAAACCACAGCAAGTTTGGTCATGTATCTAGAGTTGACTCAATTCATTTCCATTTCTGATAAAGCACCCGTTGAAAATGACTCCGTCCGCTCATTTTCGTTTCTGAAGAAAGTCCGTTGTGGGAAATGAATATCCTCTTCCTTCATTTCCATTTCTGATGAAGCACCCGTAGAAAATGACTCCGTCCGTTCATTTTCGTTTCTGAAGAAAGTCCGTTGTGGGAAATGAATATCATGTTCCTTCATTTCCATTTCTGATGAAGCACTCATAGAAAATGACTCCGTCCATTCATTTTCATTTCTGAAGAAAGTCCGTTGTGGGAAATGAATATCCTGTTCCTTCATTTCCAATTCTGACGAAGCACCTGCTGAGAATGACTCTGTCTGTTCATTTTCGTTTCTGAAGAATGTCCGTTGAAGGAAATGAATATCCTTTTGTTTATTCATTCATTTTCCATATCTGAAGAATACCTGTTGAAAATGACACCGTCTGTTCATTTTCGTTTCTGAAGAATGTCCGTTGAGGGAAATGAATATCCTTTTGTTTATTCATTCATTTTCCATTTCTGAAGAATACATGTTGAAAATGACACCGTCTGTTCATTTTCGTTTTTGAAGAATGTCCGTTGGGGGAAATGAATATCCTTTTGTTTATTAATTCATTTTCCATTTCTGAAGAATACCTGTTGGAAATGACACCGTCTGTTCATTTTCGTTTCTGAAGAATGACCCTTAAGGGAAATGAATATCCTTTTGTTTATTCCTTCATTTCCCATTTCTGAAGAATGCCTGTTGAAAATGACTCCATCTGTTCATTTTCTTTCTGAAGAATGTCCATTGAGGGAAATGACAAGATTATGCCTTGAATATCTTTGATGGGTTATTCTACGCAATAGATAAACACCCTAGATTCCATGAAAGACAATTATTTAACACAGCGTCACAGACAGACTCCTACGAATAAATTTCGGGACGAAATTTCCTAAAGTAGGGGAGACTGTGACACCTGTGTCACTGCGACCATCAAACAAATACCAAATTAATGAAATATCATGTTTCATACTTGGGATTTGTAAAAATATGTGTATCGTTTTCACATATCAATTCTTGTTCGATTTCGAGCTTTAAATCGCTTTCTAGAAGGTTATACGTGATCTGATGCGTAAATATAACCAGTTTAATGCAACAAACACTCGGGAACAGTGACATAGGCTTAACATACCTTAAATAACCTTTAGATAACTTAGAAATAAGTTTTGGAGGGTTTGGTGTGGCGAAATCAAGTTTATTCGATCGCAGGGACTATTTGTGTCAAACTGCAAAAGTATACCGAATCGAATGATAATGAACATTCCGGAACTTGATCATAAGTTAAATATGCCCTAAATATTCTTCACATAGCTTAGAAATAGGCTTTGAGGTGTTTTATGCGCAAAAATAAACTTTTTGATCAAAATGGACTAAAAGTGTCAAAAAGTGCATAAGTTTGCATTTTCGCGCATATCTTACGTTCTGAATATATCCGGACATCCAAAAATATATGTAATCATTAAAATATTTTATTTTAGTGATTGGCATGATAAAATTTCATTCGTTGTGTAATTTGGATCGTTTTCGCGTCCGTTCGAGTTTTCATCGTAATTTTCCGAACAACGCAACCGTACGACCAAACGAACAGACATCCGAGATGTTTTTGAGCATGTTTCATGTTCCCTATACTTTAACTTCATTATAGAGCCTTGAAATGGGGTTAACGGAGCTTAAACGTGCCA
Source organism: Helianthus tuberosus (assembly GCA_030545235.1). Classification (NCBI taxonomy): domain Eukaryota; kingdom Viridiplantae; phylum Streptophyta; class Magnoliopsida; order Asterales; family Asteraceae; genus Helianthus; species Helianthus tuberosus. The sequence goes on along the minus strand of CM060359.1, from coordinate 144,002,569 downwards.
AAAATGCAAAAAAAAACCAAGTTTTAGGCTTGCAGGTACAATTTTTGACAATCTGTCAAAGTTAGCTAGGACGGGCGCCTAAGCCAAAGGCTATTCTTACGCAGCCTGCGAGAGCCCATCAGATAGAAACAATGAATATGGTCCAAACAGCTGAATTCGATGGTTTTGTTGCTTGTTTCTTTATACCTTGGGCTAGATTTGATGGTTTTTAGTGTGCCCCTTGTATTCTAATACCTTGGGCCCAAGTGTAAGGTCAAGATCGAAACACGTTATGCGAGAAATGATCCTAACAGTTTACCGAATCCTATATAAACCCATGCCCTTCATTCATTTCTGCACATCTTGATCTGAATAACTCTAAGTTGAAGTTCTAAAACTTCATACCTGAGTGTTTTAGATCAAGATCTTCCTAGCTTGGACCCTTTGTAAGCTTCTTTCGTTCTTTTATGCATTTTTAAGCGTGAAAGTCAAACAGTGTTTGACTTTCTGCTTTGACCAGTCAATGGTCAACACGAAGTTCGTTTGAACTTCGTAATGTGAATGTAATCACGATGGTCATAGTCCTTTGTGACTATACCTACTGATTACCACGTTATTTAGGCGTAGTGACGAGTCGTAGTTTCAGTCAAAATGCGTATTCTTGCGTATTTTGCAACCAAACTACTCTTGGGTATCAAGACCCTTTGTTTTGATCCCAAACTTGTTTTCTAACTTCGTTAATCATGTTTTAACATGTTTAACTCGTCACTCTTAGGTTAGTGCTTATATAGGGTCGTAAGATAAGCGGTCTAAACAACCGCTTAGACTTTCAAACCCGACCCGTTTGGTCGATCATTAGGACCCAACCAAGCATTTATTGTGGCCATAGTTGTATAGGGAATAACCTTCCAAGGTTATACCTTATGGTCACTTCTTTTAAGTAGTTGTATGATAGGTAGTTTATATGCCTTAGGTAAATGACCAAAATGCCCTTTTTACGCGTAAATTCATTTTAAGCATATGTAACCTAAATTTTTACATCTAAACTGATTAGGCAACATTATTAGACATGTTAAGGCATATAATACTTGTCATAGGACTAATTAGGCGGTCCGAGCGAGTTTTACGTGAACGACCCGTTAAAGTAGCGTGAGCTACCTAAACGAGTCGTAATGGGTCGTAAGCACTTAGGTTAGGTTTCGTTTTAGTATGTAGGCTTTGTTAAACCATGTCATATGAGTTCCAATACTCATTGGTTTACGAAACCTCATACTATCTGATCTTCCGATTTAGGTCCGTTTATTAAAATAGTTACCTATATTAGGTGCCGTTTGATTTCCGTGATCTCTCTAGCTTTGCTTGGTTGTTAGTCAAGACTCCTAAGCATCCTCAAGTGAGTACATAGTCCCCTCTTTTACTATTTTTCAAATGTTTTGGGGTGAAACACATGTGCCTACTTGTTACTTTCATGTTTTTCATGATTTTATAATATATACTTGCTATGTTTATTAGTACGCTTATAGTACCTAATTTCATTATGTTTTGCTATGTATGTTCACTTAACATGCTAGCACATTGTTTTACGTTTTTGAACCGTTGTAACTGTTCGATTGTTGCTACCCATTTCACTTTCACTCATTAGCAAATTTTGAATACTTTGATTTTGATTTGCTACGCATGCCCACTGACTTGCAAAAATTTTTTGTTGTTGTGGCATCATATTCTTGATCCACTTCACTGCAGAGGTCGGATCTTGAGCAATACTTGAGCTACTGCTCCAATCCCAGGGGCTAGTACTCATGATTGATGTATGTATGAGTGTACTTGATCAGACACTTGAAAAGAATTGGTTAAGGTACTTTTGCAAAGCTTCTGTTAACAAATGACAGTTAAAACGACGAAGTATAAAATGACGAAGTATGGACGAAGCTTCTGTGAATCCTTGTGATGAAGTATCAGTGACGAAGAATGAAAGATGAAGTTTAATTCTTCGGCTAACACATCTTTTGACGAAGAATGGAGAGTGTTTGAATCTTCGTCTGAAACAATTTTTGACGAACCTTTGATTGTTCGTCTAAGGGAAACTTCGTTGACAGAGGATAAGATATTTTTGCAAAAGCAATCAATTCTTAAAGACAAGTAGGTGACGATTTTTCAAAGCTAAACAAGTTGATGTGACAGGAGTTGATTGATCAAACCATCATTACATGTACCAATTTGTCAAACAAATATATTTTAATCATAAACAAGTTATCCAAACACAAATCTAGATCAAATCTCAGGAATGTTATGAATATCTCTAAGAACACTTTGAAGAACACTTTGAATATCAAGAAAAAATTTGAATATTCTGTAATACGAAATTTGCTTAAACTATAAAGAAAAAAAAACCATTTTTATCATGTAGACATGCAATGTAGCAAGGTTTCTGATAAAACTTATAGCAAAAGATGAAGATTTTCACTGATTTTAAGACTTTTTCAGAAAATATAATTTTTCAAGAACAACAATCTGAAAAAAAACAGTTAAAATAACTTGTTTTAAAAACACAACAATGTTTGGTTTTAAACAAGGATAAGAGCCATAGCTCTGATACCACTTGTAGATCCGTTTTTCTCAGAGGATCTCTTACGAAACCTAATCCTGTTTATCACAAACACGGTCACGAGTGCGGAATCCATGTGACGGTGCAAACCAAACAAAGTAATGAAAGCAACACAACAGATAACCAAAGATTCAATTTAGATTAAATGGATGAGAACAACATCAAACATATACACACAATGCTTGAACGATAAACTCTCAGTAGTCTCTCTATGCTCTCATACCTTAACTGTTAAACACAACAAGCTATATATACTATCCTCAGACGAACCTTGATTGACGAAGCTTCATGTGTGACGAAGTTAGAACCTTCGTCACACACAAACAATGACAAACAATGACGAAGATTGAAGGTTCGCCAAGCATGGGTTCGACGAAGATTGACTCTTCATCAAACACTAAACATGGACAGAATATATAACTAAGTTAACAGAAGTTATAAGATAAGACTAACTATATGTAAACACTATGCACACAAGCATGTGTTTAACATACATTACAAATACAGAGACAAACATCATACCAAGTAGGATAGGAGGATATCCGACTAGGTAGACTTGACGGAACTTACAAACTCGATAAAAAAAGACTAAATAACATACAACGTAAACAAGACAAAGTTCCAGACACATAAATGCACCAACATCACCTAAACTTCAAAATCCAGAATGTATTTAGTTTATATATATATTATACAAGTCTTCAAACTTATGACACCTGTGTCACTACGACCATCATACAAATGAAAATCCAATGAAATCTTGTGTTTCATACTTGGGATTGGTATAAATATGTGTATCATTTGCACATATCAATTCTTGTTCAATTTCGAGCTTTAAATCGCTTTCTGGAAAGTTATACGCGAACTGATACGTAAACGTAATCAGTTTAACGTAACAAACGCTCCAAATTAGTGACATAGGCTTAACATACCTTAAATAACCTTTACATAACTTAGAAATAAGTTTTGTAAGGTTTAGTGTTTCGAAAACAAGTTTATTCGATCGCAGGGACTATTTGCGTCAGACTACGAAACTTTGCCGATTTGTATAGTAACGAACATTTCGGAACTTGATCATAAGTCAAACATACCCTAAATAACCTTTACATAGCTTAGAAATAGGCTTTGAGGGGTTCGGTATGCGAAAACAAACTTTTTGATCAATAGGGACTAAAAGCGTAAAAAAGTGCATAAGTTTGCATCTTCGCGCATATCTTACGTTCTGAACATAACCGGACATCCAAAAATTTTGTAATCATTAAAATATTTTATTTTAGTGATTGGAATGCTAAAACTTCATTCATTTCGCAATTTGGATCGTTTTCGCGTCCGTTACGATGTCCGTCGTAATTAACCGAACAACGTAACCGTACAGCCAAACGAACCAACATCCTTGACATTTCTGAGCATATTTCAAGTTACCTATATTTTAACATCCTTATGGAGCTTGAAAATGGGTTTGACGGGTGTTAGAAGTGCCAAAACGCATCAAAAATCAAGTTTGGAGTCACAGGGGCCTGTTCGGCCAATTATTGAAACTTTCTGCCAGCAAACAATAGCATACGGACCATATGGGGTCCTTTACGGTGTGTAAGCCCTTCCTGGAATAGCAGAAACCATTTTCTTTAAAACCCAACTGTTCCTTTGTTTTGTACACGGTTTCCTTCAAACCATATGCAGGTTTTGGACTCCCCCTAGTTAACTAAAACAATGGGTAACACATGGAGGGCCAGGATTAAAGCTCAACAACCGAGAAACAATCCTAATGGTTTTGAGAAATCTATAAATACCCACCATTTCTTCACTTCATTCCTCACCTTTGATATGAAAATTTCTCTAAGTTGAAGCCTTAGCTTCATACCTAAGTATTTTAGATCAAATCTTCATTGCTTGGACCCTTTGTAAGTTTCTTTCATGCTTATTTATGCTTTTCAAACATGAAAGTCAAACAGTGTTTGACTTTCTGCTTTGACCACGAATTGGTCAACAAAAAGTTCATATGAACTTTGCAACGTGAGCGTAATCACGATGGTTATAGTCCCTTGTGACTATACCTACTGATTACCACGTTGATTAGGCGTAGTGACGAGTCATGTCACATCCCGACTACGTAAAACAACAAAACGTGGCGGAATCGTCGGGGAGTGTTGTAACAGAATCATTGTTTCATAACGCATGGACAATTGAAATTTCGTTTTATTAATTAAATGAGTTACAATGTCTTAACAAACAAAGAAGTATAACAAAATTAACTAGTCTTGCATCTTTTAATGTCACTAAGGCCCAAGTCCTCCTAAGTGTATCTTGATCAATCCTATGCATCATTTCCTGAAACACATGTGAAAATAGGTACGTCAGCATAAAAATGACTGTGAGATACATAGGTTTTGTGAAAATAGGATTCATGACTTATAAGTTTAGAAAAAGTTGTTTAACAAAAGTCAGTCATGATCCTTGTAGAATGTTTTGTTTTATAAATATTTTGAAAAGCGATGAATAAGTAGATGATATGTAAAAGAGTAAGGTGAGGTTAAATGAATAACCAAGTAAAACAAATGAGTTTGTATAAAATAAGTTGTTTGTAAAACAATGTCTTGTGAAAAATATGTTATTTGTATAAAATGTTATATGTCTATATTGAAATGATTCAAATAACGCTACGATATGTAATACCATACAAGCACTTATATATAGGAAGTACCAGCGGCGTATCCACCATGCTTGTATCATATTACACACGCCTCGTTACTTAAATCACTTTACCCAAACAAACCACCAATGTAAATTGCCCATGTCTAAACCATTTGTCAAATGTCTTTGTGTAAATCATGTCAAAATGTTTATGTCAGAATGTAGTGCATGAAATATGTATATCAATATCAAAATGTCTATGTCAAATGTCAATTATGAAATGTGTAAACAAAATGTCATATATGGCTAGTGAAATATATATATATGAATATATATATCCACTGAGCCATAGGTATAAATGCACAAAACAATGTATTGAAGTAAAACGTGGTTTAAATCAAAGTTATGTTTTGTGGAAATGCATGCTATACTGAATACAAACATTTATGCGGTGTTGTGAAAATGCATACATCCAAGCCTTGAGACTGTGGTGATAGACCTTTAAACAAATTAAAGGTTCATCTGAGTTATGTATTCGAATTCGGTCATTCCTTCCATCCAAACATACCTAGGATGTCAGGAACAGGAGTTGTCAATTCCTATGGTACCACTACCTACTAACGAGCGGCGTGATCAATGTTAATGAATGTATATTGTCCCATTTAAACAAACCAAATGTCATACCAAAATGTACGCATGTGATGAATAACAAATGTACTAAGTATGCAACAAATGAACATACATAGCAGGTGATGTAAAACAATTGTACTAAGTATGATGAACATACATAGCATGTGAGATAAAACAAATGTACTAAGTATGATGAACATACATAGCATGAAAAGGTAATGTAAAACAATGTACTAAGTATGTACTAAATGAACATACATAGCATAAAGTGTCATGTAAAACGATGTACTAAGTATGCACACAATGGACATACAATTGCAAAAACATAATGAAATCATGTACTAATAATGTACTAAAGAACATAGCAAGTATATGATATGAAAACATGAAAAGCACGAAAGTAACAAGTAGGCACATGTGTTTCACCCCAAAACAGTTTGAAAACAGTAAAAGAGGGGTCTATGTACTCACTTGAGGGTGCTTAGAAGTCTTGAACAACAACCAAGCAAAGCTTAAGGGATCACAAAAGTCAAACGGCACCCTATATAGATAACTACATAAATAACCGGACCTAAATCGGGAGATTGGATAGTATGTGGTTTTGTAAACCAAATGAGTATTGGAACTCATATGATATGGTTTAACAAAGCCTACATACTAAATTGAAACCTAACCTAAGTGCTTAAGACCCATTACGACCCGATTAGGTAGCCTATGCTACTTTAATGTGTCGTTCGCGTAAAACGCGTTCGGACCGCCTAACTAGTCCTATGACAAGTATTATATGCCTTAACATGTCTAATAATGTTACCTAATCAGTTTAGATGTCAAAATTTAGGTTACATATGCTTAAAATGAATTTATGCGTAAAAAAGGGTATTTTGGTAATTTTCCTAAGGCATATAAACTACTCATCATACAACTACTTAAACGATGTGACCATAAGGTATAACCTCGGAAGGTTATTCCCTATATAACTATGGTCACCTAATATATTTGGTCGGATCCTAATGATCGACCAAATGGGTCGGGTTCGAAAGTATAAGCGATTGATTAGATCGCTTACCTTTACGACCCTAGACAAGCACAAATCTAAAAGTGACGAGCTAAACATGCTAGAACATGTTTAGTTAAGTTAGAAAACAGGTTTGGTATCAAAACAAACGGTTTTGATACCCTAGAGTAGTTTGGTTACAAAATACGCGAGAACACGTATTTTGGCCGAAACTACGACTCGTCACTTTGCCTAGATAACGTGGTAATCAGTAGGTATAGTCACTAAGGACTAAAACCATCGTGATTACGCTCACGTTATGAAGTTCAAACGAATTTCACATGGTCAATGCAGAAAGTCAAACGCAGTTTGACTTTAGCGATAAAACACATAAAAGAAAGAAAGAGGACTTACAAAAGGTCCAAGAAAGGAGGTTTTGATCTAATAATTCCCAGGTATGAAGGTTTACCCTTCAACTTAGGGAAAAATCTGATCAAGGTGTGAGTTGGGGTTGAAATGGGATGGGGTATATATAGTGTTCGGAGAGCCGTTAAGATCGTTTCTCGAAGATTGAGCTTTGATCTCATCCGTACAAGTGGGCACATGGTATTTGGATACCATGGGCACTTAAAAACCATCAAAAATGACCCATAGATTGATCAAAACCAGGTGCAAGGGGTGTGGAACAGCTGTTAAGAGCTGGAAATCAGTTTTGTAGAACTGGGTAACTCACACAGCCCGCGTAAGCCAAGCACAAGAACTCACGCGGCCCGCCTGGGCTTTGTTTCCAGAATTGTCAGAAATGGCCCCTGCACTTCAGAAACTTGGATTTGATGCATTTTTGGCACGTTTAAGCCCTGTTAACCACATTACAAGGCTCCAAAATGAAGTTAAAGTATAGGGAACCCAAAACATGCTCAAAAATATCTCGTATGTCGGTTCGTTTGGTCGTACGGTTGCGTTGTTCGGTTAATTACGACGGAAGTCGTAACGAACGCAAAAACGATCCAAATTAAGCGACAAATGGATTTTTGGCATAACAAACACTAAAATAAAATATTTTAATGCTTACATAAATTTTTGGATGTCCGGATGTATTCAGAACGCAAGTTATGCGCGAAAATGCAAACTTGTGCACTTTTTGACGCTTTTAGTCCCTGATTGAGCATAAAGTTTATTTTTGCACACCGAACCCCTCAAAGCCTATTTCTAAGCTATGTAAATGATATTTAGGGTGTGTTTAACTTATGGCCATGTTCCGGAATGTTCGTTACAGTACGAATTGACATACTTTCGCAGTTTGTCGAATGTAGTCCCTGTAAGCGAATAAACTTGATTTCGGCATACCAAACCTTCCAAAACTTATTTCTAAGTTATGTAAAGGTTATTTAAGGTATGTTAAGCCTATTTCACTATTCCGTAGTGTTTGTTGCATTAAACTGGTTATATTTACGCATCAGTGCGCGTATAACCTTCCAGAAAGCGATTTAGAGCCTGAAATCGAACAAGAATTGATATGTGCAAATGATACACATTTTTATACAAATCCCAAGTGTGAAATAAAATATTTCATTGATTTGGTAGTTGTTTGATGGTTGAAGTAACACAGGTGTCATAGTCTCCCCTACTTCAGGAAATTTCGTCCCGAAATTTATCTAGAGGAAACTTGTGAGAGCTTGAAACATGAAGTTGAAAATATCAAAAAACACTGGTTAGAGTCCTGAACTTCTAGTAACTTTAAATAACATCACGTTTGCAATGTAAGAGGGACACTTATATACAAGTATATAAAGCGTTATTGGTGCGTCCACCGTACCTCTATTACATTGTTCACGTTTCGTTATTGTTGTCACTATCAGTTCTTACACATGACAAATCTTACTGGGTTCCTGTGCACTGAATTTCATAATTATGTACGCGTCCATAATTATGTAATTCCTTGCATAGTCCGCACAGTGCATTTTTTTGATGTGTAGGGAAAAAAAACCAAACGAACAGACTTGTGATGAGCATGACTAGACCACCATAGGGTCCTTTTTATTAAATCGATAAATGATTTAAATAGACTACCAAGGAGTCTTTTCAGCTATATCACCACATTTCATTCTTAACCAGATTCTGAATCAATCTTTTTGACTAGACCACTAAAAGGGTCTCTTATGAATCATGGAGTGGTACTCTATAATCCAAGGGTCTTAACTATCATGTAGAAGCCCAATAAGGATTTAAGGTAGTACCTTTTTTAGTATCCTTCTACGAATCCCTCATATGAAGATATGAAAGATTCTACGAGGATTTGGATAACGAATATCCAGAGTATACAAAAACACAAAAAAATGCATAAAAGAAAACAAAAAATGCATAAACACATAGTCACATAACCACAAAATTGTTTAACTTGATTTATTATTTTGTTAATTTGTTCTGCTAACTGTGCATATGTATTCAAAGCACATCAGGTATCCAATCAGTGGATTTTGATTGGTGCTTTAAATATTTCCAAGAATCTAACTATAAAGATAGAAAGATTTAAAAAGAAAATTCGATTTCGATCATAAGGAACCGAAATGTTCGAATTAAGGTACACAAGGAATCCAATTAAGGACTCTGATTTGAATGATAATCATCCACAAGGGTCTAAATGTGAAGATAAAAAGATCCCATATGGATTTTAGAAATTGAAGATGTTTTGAAACCTTGCACTGGATGTGCTTAAGTCAAAACATGAAGTAAAGATGTTTATGAAGTTGGGATGCTAAATATGCCAAGGCGACATATGAAGCGGAATTTGAAGGTTAATTCAATGTATGGGGAAAATGTTTTTGAAAACTATGCATGGTTTTTTTTTTTTTTTTTTTTTTTTTTTTTTTTAATGTGTTCAATGTTTTCGAAACCTTATATATAATACTTTTGAAATCATAAAGTAGGTGTATTAGGTAAGTATAAAAAAAATCATGCGTGATAAATTTTGAAATTATGTATAAGGTTTTTGAAAATATGAATAGTGTTTTTCGAAATCATGCACTTGATAAGAAAATATACTGTGTTAATATTGTTTTCAGACTATATGAGACATTTTGAAATCATGAAGGTTGTTTTTGAAAATATAGACAATGCTTTTGAACTCATGCATTTGATATGTTAAGTAAGTATACTAGATTAAAAAATGTTTTCGAACTATATATAAAATATTTTTGAAATCATGAAGGTTGTTTTGAAAACTTATGTTATGCACGTTGAACAATCAGAACGTAATGGGTATGGGATTTGAAAAAAAAAATACCCTTAGTTATCTAACCAAGGATTCAAAGGCACAGATGTGCGAAAAGCACGATTACTTATAATGTCACTTCATTTCATGTACTTCGTTTCTTAGAATGAAACGAGTACTTAGAATTTTCTAAGGGAATCGTGAGTAAACACAAGAATGGGAAATATTCACAAGAGTAGTTTGTAAGGAACATAGTTCCTTAATGTAGGTATTATAGGGAAATGCCATACACACATGTAACTACACTTGTATATCAGAATTTGCGAACAATAATTTATTTATAAACAAAACTGATTGTTTCATAATACAAGAAAATGAAAGAAACAAAGGCATAAGACAGCAATATCTTTTGCTCGGCCAAATGCTCATCCAAGGGTTAGATTTGCATTGACAATCTTCGGGCATTTGTTCCTGAAATGGCTCGTCTCGCCACAGTTGTAGCACGATCCACGTGGAAAACGAGCTTGGATAGGGTTGGCTTGCGGTTGACCTGGACCACCTTGGCTTGGGTTGATTCGACAAGTACTTGCCAGGTGACTAATTCGTCCACATGATAGACACACACGACACTGCAAGTGAGCATGGTGATGCCCGTTACATTTGTTGCATAACGGTGCCGTTCCCTTGTATCGCTTCTTAGCTGGTGGTGCTGCCACCTAGCTAGGTCCGGTCTGACTTGGTGTAACGACTGGAGAATTCTTTGAAGCTTTACGTTTCTTCGGTTTTGGTGATGGCTTGGCTTCTGTTTCCTTTGATGGCTCCTGCGTGGCTTCCTTCTGGAGTCGATACATGACAGTAGCTAATTCGACAGTCTTCAGGACTACTTCGCCTATTCGCTGGGCAAATTAGGCTGTTTGCTCGGACATTTGACCGTTGCCGAGAGGAAGATACATTCTAGAAGAAAATGAACGACACAGGAAGAAACAATTGAAAGGTTATCGGATAAACAATACAGGATGGCAATGCATAAGAATTTGCGATCATTTGTTTGTTACCTAAGGCAAACAAATGAGACGATGACAAATCAAAGTAAACGGATCATATTAATGTATCACTGAAGACATGCTCGCCTATAAGTGAACACTCACCCCAAGAGTTCCCAGGTAAGAGTGACTGGTCCGATACTGTGGATTTGTACGAACACTCTAGCCTTCGACAGAAAACTCAGGGTACAGGCATTCACTCTTCCAGTTTGCACATGTTCACATTATAAGACCCAAACTTTGACGAGATTTTGAAAATTCAAAGGGGTTCAAAACCATATAACAAAGGGTTCAAAACCTTACAATAGAGGGTTCAAAACCTAGTAATCCATCATCCTAGAACAGATGATTAGTTTTTCAAGCGGTTTTGAAATTTATGTTCTTGTTGAGGTCGTCGCCTAAGGATAGGTGACGGTATTGTTTTATGACTAAACGCAAGTAAACTCGCGTTAGGGTCCTAGGAAGGTTATAGACTAGGTCAAAGCATTACTAATTACCAAATTCCCTATAACCATGGGCTCTGATACCAACTTTTCTGTCACACCCCGACCACATAAAACAACAAAACGTGGCGGAATCGTCGGGGAGTGTTGTAACAGAATCATTGTTTCATAACACATGGACAATTGAACTTTCGTTTTATTAATTAAATGAGTTACAATGTCTTAACAAACAAAGAAGTATAACAAAATTAACTAGTCTTGCATCTTTTAATGTCACTAAGGCCCAAGTCCTCCTAAGTGTATCTTGATCAATCCTATGCATCATTTCATGAAACACATGTGAAAATAGGTACGTCAGCATAAAAATGCATGTGAGATACATAGGTTTTGTGAAAATAGGATTCATGACTTATAAGTTTAGAAAAAGTTGTTTAACAAAAGTCAGTCATGATCCTTGTAGAATGTTTTGTTTTATAAATCTTTTGAAAAGCGATGAATGAGTAGATGATATGTAAAAGAGTAAGGTGAGGTTAAATGAATAACCAAGTAAAAAAAATGAGTTTGTATAAAATAAGTTGTTTGTAAAACAATGTCTTGTGAAAAATATGTTATTTGTGTAAAATGTTATATGTCTATATTGAAATGATTCAAATAACGCTACGATATGTAATACCATACAAGCACTTATATATGGGAAGTACCAACGGCGTATCCACCATGCTTGTATCATATTACACACGCCTCGTTACTTAAATCACTTTACCCAAACAAACCACCAATGTAAATTGCCCATGTCTAAACCATTTGTCAAATGTCTTTGTGTAAATCATGTCAAAGTGTTTATGTCAGAATGTAGTGCATGAAATATGTATATCAATATCAAAATGTCTATGTCAAATGCCAATTATGAAATGTGTAAACAAAATGTCAAGTATGGCAAGTGAAATATATATATATATATATATATATGAATATATATATCCACTGAGCCATAGGTATAAATGCACAAAACAATGTATTGAAGTAAAACGTGGTTTAAATCAAAGTTATGTTTTGAGGAAATGCATGCTATACTGAATAAAAACATTTATGCGGTGTTGTGAAAATGTATACATCCAAGCCTTGAGACTGTGGTGATAGACCTTTAAACAAATTAAAGGTTCATCTGAGTTATGTATTCGAATTCTGTCATTCCTTCCATCCAAACATACCTAGGATGTCAGGAACGGGAGTTGTCAATTCCTATGGTACCACTACCTACTAACGAGCGGCGTGATCAATGTTAATGAATGTATATTGTCCCATTTAAACAAACCAAATGTCATACCAAAATGTAAGCATGTGATGAATAACAAATGTACTAAGTATGCAACAAATGAACATACATAGCATGTGATGTAAAACAATTGTACTAAGTATGATGAACATACATAGCATGAAAAGGTAATGTAAAACAATGTACTAAGTATGTGCTAAATGAACATACATAGCATTAAATGTCATGTAAAACGGTGTACTAAGTATGCACACAATGGACATACATAGCAAAAACATAATGAACTCATGTACTTATAATGTACTAAAGCACATAGCAAGTATATGATATGAAAACATGAAAAGCACGAACGTAACAAGTAGGCACACGTGTTTCACCCCAAAACAGTTTGAAAATCGTAAAAGGGGGGTCTATGTACTCACTTGAGGGTGCTTAGAAGTCTTGAACAACAACCAAGCAAAGCATGAGGGATCACGGAAGTCAAACGGCACCCTATATAGATAACTACATAAATAACCGGACCTAAATCGGGAGATTGGATAGTATGAGGTTTTGTAAACCAAATGAGTATTGGAACTCATATGATATGGTTTAACAAAGCCTACATACTAAATTGAAACCTAACCTAAGTGCTTAAGACCCATTACGACCCGTTTAGGTAGCTTATGCTACTTTAATGTGTCGTTCACGTAAAACGCGTTCGGACCGCCTAACTAGTCCTATGACAAGTATTATATGCCTTAACATGTCAAATAATGTTACCTAATCAGTTTAGATGTCAAAATTTAGGTTACATATGCTTAAAATGAATTTATGCGTAAAAAAGGGTATTTTGGTAATTTTCCTAAGGCATATAAACTACTCATCATACAACTACTTAAACGATGTGACCATAAGGTATAACCTCGGAAGTTTATTCCCTATATAACTATGGTCACCTAATGTATTTGGTCGGATCCTAATGATCGACCATATGGGTCGGGTTCGAAAGTATAAGCGATTGATTAGATCGCTTACCTTTACGACCCTAGACAAGCACAAATCTAAAAGTGACGAGCTAAACATGCTAGAACATGTTTAGTTAAGTAGAAAACAGGTTTGGTATCAAAACAAACGGTTTTGATACCCTAGAGTAGTTTGGTTACAAAATACGTGAGAACACGTATTTTGGCCGAAACTACGACTCGTCACTTTGCCTAGATAACGTGGTAATCAGTAGGTATAGTCACTAGGGACTATAACCATCGTGATTACGCTCACGTTATGAAGTTCAAACGAACTTCGCATTGACCATAAACTGGTCAATGCAGAAAGTCAAACGCAGTTTGACTTTAGTCAATGCAGAAAGTCAAACGCAGTTTGACTTTAACGCTAAAACGCATAAAAGAAAGAAAGAGGACTTACAAAAAGGTCCAAGAAAGGAGGTTTTGATCTAATAATTCCCAGGTATGAAGGTTTACCCTTCAACTTAGGGAAAAATCTGATCAAGGTGTGAGTTGGGGTTGAAATGGGATGGGGTATATATAGTGTTCGGAGAGCCGTTAAGATTGTTTCTCGAAGATTGAGCTTTGATCTCATCCGTACAAGTGGGCACATGGTATTTGGATACCATGGGCACTTAAAAACCATCAAAAATGACCCATAGATTGATCAAAACCAGGTGCAAGGGGTGTGGAACAGCTGTTAACAGCTGGAAATCAGTTTTTCAGAACTGGGTAACTCACACGGCCTGCGTAAGCCAAGCACAAGAACTCACACGGCCCGCCTGGGCTATGTTTCCAGAATTCTCAGAAATGGCCCCTGCACTTCAGAAACTTGGATTTGATGCATTTTTGGCACGTTTAAGCCACGTTAACCTCATTTCAAGGCTCCAAAATGAATTTAAAGTATAGGGAACCCAAAACATGCTCAAAAATATCTCGGATTTCGGTTCGTTTGGTCGTACGGTTGCGTTGTTCGGTTAATTACGACGGAAGTCGTAACGAACGCAAAAACGATCCAAATTAAGCGACGAATGGATTTTTGGCATACCAAACACTAAAATAAAATATTTTAATGCTTACATAAATTTTTGGATGTCCGGATGTATTCAGAACGTAAGTTATGCGCGAAAATGCAAACTTGTGCACTTTTTGACGCTTTTAGTCCCTGAATGAGCATAAAGTTTATTTCAGCACACCGAACCCCTCAAAGCCTATTTCTAAGCTATGTAAATGATATTTAGGGTGTGTTTAACTTATGTCCATGTTCCGGAATGTCCGTTACAGTACGAATTGACATACTTTCGCAGTTTGTCGAATTTAGTCCCTGTAAGCGAATAAACTTGATTTCGGCATACCAAACCTTCCAAAACTTATTTCTAAGTTATATAAAGGTTATTTAAGGTATGTTAAGCCTATGTCACTATTCCGGAGTGTTTGTTGCATTAAAATGGTTATATTTACGCATCAGTGCGCGTATAACCTTCCAGAAAGCGATATAGAGCCCGAAATCGAACAAGAATTGATACGTGCAAATGATACACATTTTTATACAAATCCCAAGTATGAAATAAAATATTTCATTTATTTGGTAGTTGTTTGATGGTTGAAGTAACACAGGTGTCACAAGTCATAGTTTCGGTCAAAATGCGTGTTTAGGCGTATTTTGCAACCAAACTATTCTTGGGTATCAAAACCCTTTGTTTTGATATCATAACCTATTTTCTAACTTAGTTAAACATGTTTCAACATGTTTAACTCGTCACTTTTAGTCTAGTGCTTGTATAGGGTCGTAAAGTCAAGCGGTCTAAACCACCGCTTAGACTTTCGAACCCGACCCGTTTGGTCGATCATTAGGATCCGACCAAGCATATATTGTCACCATATTTGTATAGGGAATAACCTTCTGAGGTTATACCTTATGGTCACTTAGTTTAATTAGTTGTATGATAGGTAGTTTATATGCCTTAGGAAAATGACCAAAATGCCCTTTTTCATGCATAATTTGTATTTAAGCATATGTAACTTAACTTTTGTCACTTAAACCGATTATGCAACATATATAAACATGTTAGGGCATATAATACTTGTCATAGGACTAGTTAGGCGACTCGAACGCGCATTCGCGCGAACGACGCGTTAAAGTAGCGTAAGCTACCTTAATGGGTCGTAACGGGTCGTAAGCACTTAGGATAGGTTCCGTTATAGAATGTAGGTTTTGTTAAACCATATCACATGAGTTCCAATACTTATTTGGTTTACAAGACCTCATTCTACCCGATCTTCTGATTTAGGTACCGATTGCTTAACTAGCGATCCGATTACTAGGTACCACTTGATTCCTTGATTTCCGTGCTTTCTTAGGACACTTAATCGAGTATACTTACAATCTCCAGTGAGTACATAGACCCCTCTTTTACTGTTTTCAAATGTTTTGGGGTGAAACATATGTGCCTATTCAATATTTTCATGATTTCAACTATATGATTACACATGCATAGTACTTATCTTTTGACGAATTAAACTATTATCCATTGCTTAAACACTGATTTTCAAAGTATGTTAGACTATTTGTTGGTTCATATTGTTTCTTATACATTCATTAACAATGATCAAGCCTAATGGTAGTACGATATAGCGCTATAGGACTAGACACCCCATTCTTGTTGTATGGAATCTCAGAAACCAAATTTTAACCAAATAGAATTTGCCTTTGTGGTATTTCTATAGTCTCTAAAGTGTAGTTTGATAAACTAAGGTTTGAATGTATTGCTAAAATCGCGATTTATGGTATATTTCAATATACTACCAACGTGATGTTGTTTGCTAAAGCATAATTTGATATGCTATTGTTTACTAAAATATAGTTTGATATATTACCAAACCACGACTTAGGTATGTTCCGACATACTACCAACGTAATATTCTTTACTAAAGTATAATTTGATATACTACCGACTCTGTTATTTCACAAACTAAAGTATATTTTAATATACTACCAAAGCATAGTTGATATGCTATTTTCAAACTAAAACATAAGTTGATATGTTATTTATAAAAGCAAAGTATAATGTATTATACTACCGATGTTTTTCATTCTTAAACCGAAGTATACCTATGATATACTACCGAATCTATTATTTCCAAAACTAAAGTATATTTTAATATACTATCTATTTATCTATTTCAAAGCTAAAGTATATTTAGATATACTACTCATCCACTTATCTCAAAACCAAATTATATTTTTGTATATACTATAAACATCTTACCAAAACGAGGCATTTGAGAAACAAAACTTTTACAAGGATTCATGGTTGAAAACATAAAACATTATTCTTGTATTATCCAAAGCCATGAATCTTATACAAAAATCCTATGTTACTCACAGGCATTTTTATGCTGACGTACCTATTTTCACATATGTTTCAGGTGCTGCTATGTGATGATTATTGATGCATGCTACACATAGGATGGACTCGTGCCTTAGCGACTTTAAAACTTGAGAGACAATTACTTGTATTTATCTGATTAGTAATAAAAAAATGAGTTCAATAATTCAATAAAACGAAACTATTTAAACCATGGTTGTGGAACAATGATTCTGTTACGACACTCCCCGACGTTTCCGCCACGATTTGTTGTCTTACGTGGTCGGGGTGTGACAGAAAATTTGGTATCAGAGCCAATGGTTATAGGGAATTAGGTTATTAGTAATGCTTTGACCTAGACTATAACCTTCCTAGGACCCTACCACAAGTTATCCTGTGTTTAGTCTTAAAACAATACCGTCGCCTATCTTTAGGTGATAACCAAAACAAGAACACCGATTTCAAATCCGTTTGAAAACCAATCATCTCTTCTTAGATGATTTATTGTAAGGTTTTGAACCTTCAAATTTTTCAAAATCTCGTCAAAGTTTGGGTCTAAATAATGTGAACACGTGCAATCTGGAAGGGTGGATGCCTGTACCCCGAGTTTTATGTCTAAGGCTGGAGTGTTCGTACAAATCCGCAGTATCAGACCAGTCATTCTTACCTGGTAACTCTTGGGGTGAGTGTCCACTTATAGGCTAAAGCATGTCTTCGCGATCAATATTATGATCCATTTACTTTGGTTAGTCACTGTGTGTCATTTGTTTGTTTCGTGACACAACCAAATGACCACCATCCATGCGTTTTGTCGATAATCGTAACATTCTATTCTTACCCAATGTCATCTCACTTGTTTTCTCTCATGTTTCTTCTTTTAGAATGCCTCCTCGACGTGACAATCAGATACCTAATGCCGAACTGGCAGCTATCATTACGCAGCGAATGGCAGCTGCACTCCCAAACATCATTGCTTAAGTAAACCAAGCATACAACAATAGCAATGCTCCGTGTAACTTCAAAACGTTCAATTCAGCTAAGCCACTCACATTTACTGGGTCTGAAGGGGCCACTAGGCTCCTACAATGGTTTGAGAGTCTTGAAAGCATATTTCGTCATGTACAATTCCCAAACGAGCGAAAGGTTGAGTTTGCATCGAGCGTATTCCAGAAAAGAGCATTTACATGGTGGAATGGTGTAATGAGGGATAGGGGTGCCGACGTAGCATTGGCACAAACTTGGGAAGAGCTTCGAGCTGTAATGATGAAGGAGTTCTGTCCTCGTCATGAACTCAGGGCGTTGGAAAGGGAATTCGACGATCTAAAGCAAGACAGCGGTGAACATCGAGCCTACACTGACCGTTATGAGGAACTGAGCCTGTTATGTCCCACCATGGTTACGTCTTTGGATAAGGCGATCGAAAAGTACATTGATGGTCTTCCTGGCCTAGTTCTGGATATCGTTACTGGTAGCAACCATACTACCGTCAGACAGGCCATTGAACTATCTGCTACCCTGACTGAATCCCAGATCAGGAAAGGTAAGCTTTTCCGAAAGGGCAACCCGAAATCATCTGATGAGTCTACATAGGAAAAACCAAAGGATAAACAGACTGAGTCCTCCAAAAAGTCAAAGAAGCATAAGGCTTCACAAAACTTTGTTGTAGTTGCTCAGAACAATCAGGTTGCACCAAACCAGCCAGCACAACCTCGTACAAGGAAAAACTATGTTGGTACCACACCCTTATGCAACAAATACAACCGTCATCATCTGGAACAAGCATAGTGCCACAAATGTACCCACTGTGGGTGATTGGGACACTTCGTCAATACCTGTCGATATGCTATCCAAAACCAAGCTACTACACATCCTGCTGCTGTTCAAGCACCATTTCCACCCGAATCATGCTATAACTATGGTGATCTTACTCACTACCGAAACAATTGTCCAAGACTTTTTAACACAAATCCAGCGTGTGGACGAGTGTTTAACATAAACGAGGCAAACGAAAACGACAATGCAGCAGTGAACAATTAGACTTTTGTATTTTCTTGTTTGTTATCTTTTGACGTTTGAAACAATTTAGCTGTTATATAAATAAAATTTTTTGTTCCAATTTTATTTTTCGAAACTGATACGATTGTGTGACATACCCCTACGATGCCGGCGCCAAGGAACTGTGTTCCCTACAAAACAAACTACTCGTGTGACTCTTTCATTTTATGATCACTTGTGATCTCCCCGAAAATCCTAAGTACTTGTTTCTTTTAAGAAACGAAGTACAAGGTACAAGGTACAAGTTACAAATTCTCAAGCAGATACTTGAAGTACCATTTCAAATCCTTGATTTGATATCTAAAGGTACTATCGTGAGTCTTTAATTGGATTCCTTACTTGTTCTAATACGAATGTTACGATACGAAAAAGATAAAACCAAATCCTTATAAGGTCTTCCTACCTCATAGCTAGATTCTTGGGGATTCTTAAAGTACCAATTAAAGTCCGTAATTGGATTTCTTGTGTAGTTTAAAAGCATTAATTCGAATTAACGAACGAGCCAATAACCAAATTAACGAATACGCGATTATGTGATTATATGTTTATGTGTAATTCTAAAGCTCGCTATATAAGTCCTGGTAGAATCTTCCGTATCTTCATATGTTAGATTCTCAAAAAGATACTCAAAGTACTATCTTAAATTCCTTAAGGGGCTTTTCTATGCAAATAGTAAGTTTCTTGAATTCCAAAGTGCTATTTCAAAACGATTATTTGGTTCAGAGTTACAAAGATCCCTTAAGTGGTCTATTTAAAGAGATCGTACGACGGTCTAGTTAAGGAGATCATGTGTTGATCTAGTTAAAAAGATCGTTCGTTGATCTAGTTAAAAAGATCCTTTGGTG
Organism: Helianthus tuberosus; assembly: GCA_030545235.1. Taxonomy (NCBI): domain Eukaryota; kingdom Viridiplantae; phylum Streptophyta; class Magnoliopsida; order Asterales; family Asteraceae; genus Helianthus; species Helianthus tuberosus. Next base: position 143,982,506 of record CM060359.1, on the reverse strand, counting down.
ATCTAGTCAAGTCATTTCATGTTTGTCCGATTGATTTTTCCCCTACGCATTATGAAATGAACTGTGCGGACTGTGCAAGGAATTATGTAATTATGGATGCATACATAATTATGGAATTCAGTGCACTGAAACCATGACAAGTTTTGTCATGTGTTAAGACCTATAGTGATAAGAATAACGAAACGGGAACAATGTAAAAGGGCATGGTGGATACGCCGCTGGTACTTCCTATATATAAGTGTTCCTTATTACATTGCGAATGTAGCGTTATTTAAGTTACTAGAAGTCCTGGACCTTGACCAATGTTATTCTACCATACACACTCCGACTCCGATTTCGAGCACACACAAGTTTCCTATAATAGTCTTTTTAGGAAACATTCTCTTATCAGTTGTTCGAAGCTCCGTGTTTTTGTTACAACAAGGACATCACCTTGACAGTTTACAAATTCTCTAAGAATCCAAATGTGACCTAGATTTTTACCTAGGAAACGGGGGATTCATTCGAAAGCGAAACAATCACAGTTGTCTTCATAGGTTTCCTCTAAAATTAAATTTCGGGAAGAAATTTCCTAAAGTATGGGAGACTGTGACACCTGTGTCACTACGACCATCATATAAATGAAAATCCAATGAAATCTTGTGTTTCATACTTGGGATTTGTATAAATATGTATATCATTTGCACATATCAATTCTTGTTCAATTTCGAGCTTTAAATCGCTTTCTGGAAAGTTATACGCGAACTGATACTTAAACGTAATCAGTTTAATGCAACAAACACTTTGGAATAGTGAAATAGGCTTAACATACCTTAAATAACCTTTACATAACTTAGAAATAAGTTTTGAAAGGTATGGTGTGTCGAAAACAAGTTTATTCGATCGCAGGGACTATTTGTGTCAAACTGCGAAACTATGCCGATTTGTATAGTAACGAACATTTCAGAACTTGATCATAAGTCAAACATACCCTAAATATCCTTTACATAGCTTAGAAATAGGCTTTGAGGGGTTCGGTATGCAAAAACAAACTTTTTGATCAATAGGGACTAAAAGCGTCAAAAAGTGCATAAGTTTGCATCTTCGCGCATATCTTACGTTCTGAACATATCCGGACATCCCAAAATTTTTGTAATCATTAAAATATTTTATTTTAGTGATTGGATTGCTAAAACTTCAATCGTTTCGCAATTTGGATCGTTTTCGCGTCCGTTACGATGTCCGTCGTAATTAACCGAACAAGGTAACCGTACAGCCAAACGAACCGACATCCGTGACATTTCTGAGCATATTTCAAGTTCCCTATGTTTTAACATCCTTATGGATCTTGAAAATGGGTTTGACGGGTGTTAGAAGTGCCAAAACGCATCAAAAATCAAGTTTAAAGTCACAGGGGACTGTTCTGCCAATTATTGAAACTTTCTGTCAGCAAACAATAGCATTCGGACCGTATGGGGTCCTTTACGGTCCGTAAGCCCTTCCCAAAATAGCAGAAACCATTTTCTTTAAAACCCAGCTGTTCCTTTGTTTTGTACATGGTTTCCTTCAAACCATATGCTGGTTTTGGACTCCCCAAGTTTACTAAAACAATGGGTAACACATGGAGGGCCAAGATTAAAGCTCAATAACGGAGAAACGATCCTAACAGTTTCGAGAAATCTATAAATACCCGCCATTTCTTCACTTCATTCCTCACCTTTGATATGAAAATTTCTCTAAGTTGAAGCCTTAGCTTCATACCTGAGTATTTTAGATCAAATCTTCATTGCTTGGACCCTTTGTAGGTTTCTTTCATGCTTATTTATGCTTTTCAAGCATGAAAATCAAACAGTGTTTGAGTTTCTGCTTTGACCACGAATTGGTCAACACAAAGTTCATATGAACTTTGCAACGTGAGCGTAATCACGATGGTTATAGTCCCTTGTGACTATACCTACTGATTACCACGTTGATTAGGCGTAGTGACGAGTCATAGTTTCGGTCAAAATGCGTATTTATGCGTATTTTGCAACCAAACTATTCTTGGGTATCAAAACCCCTTGTTTTGATATCAAAACCTGTTTTCTAACTTAGTTCAACATGTTTAACTCGTCACTTTTAGTCTAGTGCTTGTATAGGGTCGTAAAGTCAAGCAATCTAAACCAACGCTTAGACTTTCGAACCCGACCCGTTTGGTCGATCATTAGGATCCGCCCAAGCATATATTGTGACCATAGTTATATAGGGAATAACCTTCCGAGGTTATACCTTATGGTCACTTAGTTTAATTAGTTGTATGATAGGTAGTTTATATGCCTTAGGAAAATGACCAAAATGCCCTTTTTCATGCATAATTTGTATTTAAGCATATGTAACTTAACTTTTGTCACTTAATCCAATTATGCAACATATATAAACATGTTAGGGCATATAATACTTGTCATAGGACTAGTTAGGCGACTCGATTTTCTAAGTTTGTTAGACTATATGTTGGTTCATATTGTTTCTTATACATTCACTAACAATGATCAAGCCTAATGGTAGTACGATATAGCGCTATAGGACTAGACACCCCATTCTTGTTGTATGGAATGTCAGAAACCAAATTTTAACCAAATAGAATTTGCCTTTGTGGTATTTCTATAGTCTCTAAAGTGTAGTTTGATGCACTAAGGTTTGAATGTATTGCTAAAATCGCGATTTATGGTATATTTCGATATACTACCAACGTGATGTTGTTTGCTAAAGCATAATTTGATATGCTATTGTTTACTAAAATATAGTTTGATATATTACCAAACCACGATTTAGGTATGTTCCGACATACTACCAACGTGATATTGTTTACTAAAGTATAATTTGATATACTACCGACTCTGTTATTTCACAAACTAAAGTATACTTTAATATACTACCAAAGCATAGTTGATATGCTATTTTCAAACTAAAACATAAGTTGATATGTTATTTAAAAAACCAAAGTATAATTTATTATACTACCGATGTTTTTCATTCTTAAACTGGAGTATACCTGTTATATACTACCGAATCTATTATTTCCAAAACTATAGTATATTTTAATATACTATCTATTTATCTATTTCAAAACTAAAGTATATTTTAATATACTATCTATTTATCTTTTTCAAAACTAAAGTATATTTAGATATACCACTCATCCACTTATATCAAAACCAAAGTATATTTTTGTATATACTATAAACATCTTACCAAAACGACGCATTTTAGAAACAAAACTTTTACAAGGATTCATGGCTATTTTGAAAACATAAAACATTATTCTTGTATTTGTGGCATCTGTGCATTTTAATCCTTGTGCTATTCTGAAAAACTTTGTATTTAATGAAATATGGTGTTATAATTTCAATATTTTTTAATTATTTGTGGCATTAGTACGTTTTCAATCATTGTTCAATTCCGAACTCTCAAACCTACTCTGGAAGTGAAATCATAAACCGTTACGGAAACATAATCAGTTTAACGCGACGTACACTTCGGAAGAATAACATAAGCCAAACATACCCTAAATACCCTTTACATCACTTAGAAATAAGATTCGAAGGATTCGGTATGGCAAAAACATGTTTCTTCGAACTTTAGAACTAATTGCGACAAAACTGCGAAACAACGTTGGTGACCGCCCGGATAATATTTAAATCCTAAAAATATTCTGTTATGATTAAAATTTTATTTTTATCATGTTCGTGCTGAAAAATAAATTAAAACGCTTAAAAACGTTATTTTTCAAGTTTAAGCGCCTACCGCGTGTTACTGCGCAACACAGTGCTTATACTGTAAAATGTGGACAACGCAGCCAGTCTCGGCAACTGAAATTTATTTCAGTAATATTTTGGTGAGTTTATTTTTATAGAATAATAAAAATAATTTAGAACGCCATAAATCGGGTTTTAAACGCTAGCTAAAATACCCGGTATCCAGTTAAATACCTATCTTTATCTATTTTTACCATTAAATTCTACATTTACCCCCCCCCCCCCCTTTTGATATTCACGGTCACATGGGGGTGACCCCACCACAATCTTGCCAAGATCTCTCAAAATCTTAATTGATATTACTTGGATACACTTGGAGATTTTGTGATCTTGGAGATTTGTTTTAGATCATGGCCTATATATACACCACAATCTACACTCCAATCAACAAATCTTCCTCTCTCTCTCCCTCATCCAAACCGTAAACACCACCACCACTCCCATCTTCAATTCTTCAACTTTGTTCTTCAAGTTCCAAGCTAGTTTCAAGTTGGTGTGAAGATCCAAAGGAGTTTCCTAGGTGATTTCAAATGATTTCAAGCTCCATCTCATCAAAAACTCACTTGAATCTTGAAGGTATAAAATTTATGTTTAAATCATACATTTGATTCTTGGTTGTTCTTGATAATTTGAAGTTTCTCTTGAATTTTGGAATTTTTCACAAACTTGAAATCTAAAAAAGAAATGGGTCTTCATACAAAATAAAAATGGTGGTATATATGTAGGTATATATAACCGTATATATATATATATATATATATATATATATACATATATATATATATATATAAGTGTATGAGCTTTGAGTTTGATTCTTGATAAATACTTGTTTAGGATGTTTGCTTGCATGAACAAGACTATGTGCAAATATGTTAGAGATATAAAGGAGTAATTGAATCATGAGTTATAATTTGAAATAATGTTGGTATTTTGACATGTAAATGGCCAAAAATTTATTAGACATATTTGAGAAATTTTAAGTTGTTGCTTGTTCTTTAATGATAGTTAAAATGCAAGTGTTTGACGATTTGTGTATGATATGATGAATGTTCAATTAAATCAATAAATAAACATGAATAAATCACATGTTTGATGCATCTAAACTCATATGAAATGATGATGATATGATAGTGTGCTTTAGACACTTGTACATAAGAATACATGTTGATTTAAAGCTCAAGAAATGATAAAAAATGATTGTATGACAAACATGTTTTAGAATAGGTTATAAACACTAAAAATAACATTATTTGGTATATTATAATGGCATGAAACTTTGTCATAGGTTTGATAGCTTTGCATGTTGTACATATAGCTTAGAAGGTGGTAAAATATGTGAAATTTGCATGATTATTGTGCTTTATGTGAGACCTGCACTATCATGAGTATAACTACTATTTTATTCAGTAAATAACATGGGTTATTTTAAAATATCAAGTCGTTATGATTTGGGATGGTTAGGGTAACGTTTGATGCAAAACTATGCGGTAAAACGGTTAAAAATCGGCTTTTCGGAGGATTTTTATAAAACTGTTTTAGATCAGTAAGTAAACTGATATTTTTAATATAAAAATAAGTATTTTAACTTATATTAAGTTTACTTGGTGTTTGGTTAGTCATACGTGACCTCCGGCGCCCAAAAACGTTACCGAATCGCTAAAATACGTGTTTTTCAATATACACTAGAATGGGTTGTACATGGGTAAACTTTATGTGTTACAATGTGTTATGTGTTTTATAATATGTGTATGATGACATGTTTATAGTTGACAAGATTATGTGTATTACAATATTTATTTTTTGTCACAATAAGTATATATATTACGACGCGCAAATCGTAGGTATATTACTTATAACATAACGAGGGTCACCAATAAAATCATTCAAGTCGCAAAGTTTTTAAAATATATATGAACTCATATATATATATATAAATACACCAATATAATAAAAAATAATAACTTTTCAAGAAAATCTCAAAGTTATGTGAAAATTCTAAGTATCGGAGAAACTTATGTATTTTTGTGTGTTTTTGGATTATTAAATCATTCTTATTTAATTCAGGACGAATAAACTATTTGAGGGATTGTGTTAACATATAAAAAAACACCCAAAGGTGAGTACATAGTTCCCCTATTTTACGTTTTCAAATATTTTGGGGTGAAGCATATGTGCATAACTTTACTTTTCATTTTCATTACATTATACATGTTTTATTACATATTACATATAATTACATTATTTCAAAGACATTTTTATGGTACATTGACTTAGTATACCTAACATTTGGTTTCAAAGACATTTTATTGGCATATTGACTTAGTATGCCTATTACATGGTTTTACAAAGACATTTTCATGACATGCTTACATTGAAAAAGACATTTGGTATGACGAAGTAGTACATTCATTAACATTGATCACGCCGCTCGGTAGTATGTAATAGCGCTATAGGACTTGACAAATCCCGTTCCCGCTTTCTAGGAATTTCGTTAGGGGAATGACAGAATCCGAATACATTTTTTTTATAAACCTTGATCCTGATATGGGTTTATCCGACAGTCTCAAGGCTTGAGTGTATACGATAAACAAACCACATAAATGTTTATATCAATAAAAGCAATGGTTTTCAAAACATAACTTTTGTTTTAAACTTTGGTTTATTCAAAGACTTTGTTTTGTACATGACATTTGATTACATAAGGCATTTGTTATGCCCGACATTATGCATTTGGCTTGAGTAAATACTATTTATTCGCCATACAAGACATGGTTTATACTGGACATTTGTTATACACGACATTATGCATTTGGCTTGAGTAAATACTATTTATTCGCCATACAAGACATGGTTTATACTGGACATTTGACATTGGTTATGCATGACATATTTTATACATATTACTTTCATTTGGTTATTTACTTAACCATACATCATTCTTTTATATCATTTGATTTTCTTATGATTTTATAAAAGAAGACATTTTTATAAGGTTTATGACTACTTTTCGTTAAACATTTCTTTTAAACTTTAAAGTCATGAATCTTCAAAACTAAACCTATGTTACTCACAGGCATTTTTATGCTGACATATTTACTTTCACATATGTTTCAGGAGTGAATGTTTGATGTGAGCGAGCTACACTTAGGGCAACTTGGGCCTTAGCAATCTAAAATCAAGAAGTTATCATCTTTTATGTTGTGTGTTTTGTTCGAACTAAGACAATGTAATAATTTAATCTTGTAAAACATAACTTTAATTATCATGTGTTTTGAAACAATAATTCTGCCACAGCACTCCCCGACGTTTCCGCCGCGGTTTGTTGTTTTACGCGGTCGGGGTGTGACAGAAGAGTTGGTATCAGAGCTCATGGTTATAGGGAATTAGGTTATTAGTAAAATTTTGACCTAGACTATAACCTTTCTAGGACCCTAACACAAGTTACCTTATGTTTAGATCTTAAAACAATACTATCACCTATCCTTAGGTGATTACCAAAACAAGTACACAAATCTCAATTCCATTTGAAAATCAATCATCTATCCTTAGATGATTTGTTTTTAGGATTTACGCCTTTAAAGTTTTCAAATCTCGCCAAAGTTTGGGTCTTAATAATGTGAACACGTGCAATCTGGAAGGGTGGGTGCCTGTACCCTGAGTTTTCTGTCTAATGCTAGAGTGTTCGTACAAATCCACATAATCGGACCAGTCACTCTTACCTGGGAACTCTTGGGGTGAGTGTCCACTTATAGGCTAAAGCATGTCTTCATTATGCATTATGTAGACCTATTTACTTTGATTAGTCACTGTGTTGTTTGTTTGTTTTAAGTAATGAACAAATGACCACCTTCCCTTGTGTTGTCGATTTTTTTCAATACTCCTCTTTGATTGTCTTATGTCAATCTCACACATTTTCTTTGTGTTCCTTTTCTTTTAGATGCCTCCTCGACGTGATCAAACTCAAGACGCCGCAATGGCAGCCTTGATCACTCAGCAAATCGCTGCTGTACTCCCGAACCTAGTAACTCAGTTAAACCAAGCAAACAACAATAACAACGCACCAGTTCCGTGCAACTTTAAGACATTCAATTCGGCTAAACCGCTTCAGTTTTCTGGGTCAGAAGGGGCAACTGGGCTCCTACAGTGGTTCGAGAGTCTCGAGAGTACGTTTCGTCACGTTCGATGCCCGAATGAGCGAAAGGTTGAGTTCGCGTCAAGTGTGTTTCAGAAAAGGGCGCTTACATGGTGGAATGGTGTGATGAGAGACAGGGGTGCTGATGTGGCAATGGCTCAAACATGGGAAGAGCTTCGCGCACTTATGATGAAGGAGTTTTATCCTCGTCGTGAACAAAGGGCACTGGAAAACGAATTCCACGATCTCAAGCAAGACAGTGGAGAGCACCGTGCCTACATGGACCGATACGAAGAACTGAGCCTGCTGTGTCCCACCATGTTCATGCCTTTGGACAAGGCAATTGAGAAGTACATAGATGGTCTTCTTGATCCCGTTCAGGATATTGTCACCAGCAGCAACCCTACCACGGTTAGACAAGCCATTGAGCTAGCTGCGACCTTGACTGAGTCTCAAGTCAAGAAGGGTAAACTCCACCGCAAGGGTGACAAGAAACCATCTGACAAGACAGACAAGAAGAAGGGAAAGAAAGCCGAGTCTTCAAAGAAATCTAGGAAGTGTCAGGCTTCCAAGAACTTTGCCGTTGTTGCACAGACCAATCAAGCTGCTCCTACCCAGCCAGCACAACCACCTGCCAAGAAACAGTATGTTGGTACTGCACCTCTTTGTAACAAGTGCAACTGTCATCATCAACCACATCTTCAGTGTCGTCTTTGCAACAACTGTGGAAGATATGGCCATTTGGCTAACACATGTCGCTATCCTCCTGCTCCGAATCAAGCGGCACAAAACCCTACCCAATAGCCAGCAAATCCTGGACGACCTCCTTTTCAGCATGGGTTTTGCTACAATTGTGGAGATCTGACTCACTACAGGAACAAGTGCCCGAAGTTGGCTAATGCGAACCCGGCTCGTGGACGAGCATACAACATCAGTGCCAATGAAGCGTGTGCCGACAATGAGGTGGTGAACGGTATGTTCTATGTTAACAACCAACTTGCTTTTATTTTTTTTGAATTCGGGTGCCGACAAGAGTTTTGTATCCCTAGCTTTTGAACCTTTGCTTGCAAAGCCTAGAACAAAACTAGGAAAACCCTTGACATTAGAGTTAGCCAGTGGTGAATTCTTTGTACTTGATTCGGTCATTCGAAAATTGCCAGTTGAACCTCAACGATCATCTCTTTCCCATTGACCTCACACCAATTCAACTTGGGAGTTTCGACGTTATAGTAGGGATGGATTGGTTGACCAAATACCGTGCATAAGTGGTTTGTTTTGACAAGATTGTTCGTGTACCTCTTTCGTCTAGTGAACTCTTAGAAGTTCGAGGAGAAAAACCCGCTAGTAGCCTTAAACTAATGTCTAGCACCCAAGCTCATAGATATCTACGAAAGAATTATGTGGCTTTCTTGGCACGTGTCGTAGAGGAGAAAGATAAGGGTAAAACTGCTCAAGACATCCCCGTCGTTCGGGATTATCCTGAGGTTTTTCCTGAAGACTTACCTGGTTTACCCCCAGCACATCAAATCGAGTTCCGTATTGACCTTGTACCTGGTGCTAACCCGATTGCTAAATCTCCAAACCATCTTGTACCATCCGAGATGCAAGAGTTATCGAAGCAGCTGCAGGAATTGTCAGACAAATGATTTATTCGTCCGAGCTTTTACCATTGGGGCGCGCCTGTCCTATTTGTAAAGAAGAAGGATGGATCATTCCGAATGTGTATCGATTACCGTGAGCTTAACAAACTCACCATCAAAAATCGATATCCCCTACCTCGCATTGATGATCTCTTTGATCAGCTTCAGGGTGCTACCTGCTTTTCGAAGATTGATCTACGTTCTGGGTATCATCAGCTTCGCGTATCCGAAGAAGATATCCCAAGACTGCTTTCCGCACACGATACGGCCACTATGAGTTTACTGTTATGCCTTTCGGTTTAACAAATGCTCCTGCCATCTTCATGGACTTAATGAATAGGGTTTGTAAGCCTTATTTAGATAAGTTCATCATCGTCTTCATTGATGACATCTTGATTTATTCCAAGACACGAGCTGACCACGAACAACATCTCCGTCTAACAATGGAACTCCTAAAGAAGGAACAACTTTCCGCTAAATTCTCCAAGTGTGAATTTTGGCTTAGGGAAGTTCAATTTTTGGGACATATTATTAACGAACAAGGTATACATGTAGATCTGGCCAAAATCAGTGCGATTAAGGATTGGGATACACCAACTACTCCTACCGAGGTTCGTTCATTTCTAGGTCTCACAGGTTATTACCGCAGCTTTCTTGCAAACTTCTCCAAGATTGTGGTTCCTCTCACAGCCTTAACTCAAAAGAATAAACCTTTTGAGTGGGGACCCAAACAAGAGGAAGCTTTTCAGACCTTGAAACATAAACTCTGCGATGCTCCTGTGTTGTCTTTACCTGAGGGAAACAACAACTTCGTCGTATATTATGACGCATCGAATCTAGGCCTTGGTTGTGTTCTCATGCAAAGGAACAAAGTCATAGCCTACGCGTCAGATAATTGAAAATCCATGAGAAAAACTACACAACTCATGATCTTGAGTTAGGCGCTGTGGTTTTCGCTCTCAAGATTTGGAGACACTACCTTTACGGAACAAAATGTGTGGTTTTCACAGACCACAAAAGTCTCCAACACATCTTCAACCAGAAAGAACTAAACATGAGGCAACGACGTTGGGTAGAACTTCTAAACGACTACGACTGCGAGATTCGCTACCATCCTGGAAAAGAGAATGTCGTAGCCGATGCGTTAAGTCTAAAAGAAATAGTCAAGCTTCATTGTGTTCGAGTTTGATCTGATATTCAAACCCGCATCTTTCAAGCTCAACATACTTTTGTTACACAAGGCTTGATGGGTAAAGAATTACAATGTCACATTAAACCTGAGCTTGAATTGAGAGACTTTGGGATATTCTATTTCATGGGCCGTTTGTGGGTCCCAAGTATAGACAATCTCCGCACCTTATTGATGGATGAAGCTCATAAGTCTCGTTATTCTATTCATCCTGGTGCAGACAAAATGTATAAGGATATTCGAACCCAGTTTTGGTGGCCGGGAATGAAGAAAGACATTGCCTTATACGTATCAAAATGCCTTACTTGTCTGAAGGTTTAGGCAGAGCATCAACATCCCTCTGGATTATTGGAACAACCAGAGATACCGGTTTGGAAATGGGAAAACATTTCCATGGATCTCATTACCAAACTACCGCGCACTAATAGAGGTCATGATGCCATTTGGGTAGTAGTTGATCATTTGACAAAATCTGCTCACTTCTTTCCAATCCGTGAGGATCTCTCTGCTGACAAGCTTGCCAAGATCTATGTAGATGAGATTGTATCCCGACATGGTATTCCTTTGAACATCATATCAGACCGAGATGTTTGATTCTCATCTCACTTTTGGAGAACCATGCAATCTGCTATGGGAACCCAACTCAATTTGAGCACAGCTTTTCATCCTCAAACGGATGGACAATCTGAAAGAACAATCCAGACATTGGAGGATATGCTTAGAGCTTGTGTGATCGATTTTAGTGGTAGTTGGGATTCGCATCTTCCATTGATCGAATTCTCCTAGAATAATAGTTATCACTCCAGCATCAACATGGCTCCCTTCGAAGCTTTATACGGTTGAAAATGTCGTTCGCCGGTCTGCTGGAATGAGATTGGTGAAGCTTAGCTCACTGGACCTGAACTCATTCTAGAGACTACAGACAAAGTCAAGAAAATTCGCGACAGCCTCTTAACAGCTAGAAGCCGTCAAAAGACTTACGCGGATAGACGATGCAAGCCTTAGGAATTCCAAGTCGGTGATCTCGTCCTACTCAAGGTATCTCCTTGGAAAGGTGTAATCAGATTTGGGAAGAAAGGAAAACTTACACCATGATATGTTGGACCATTCAAGATCGTTGAAAGAATCGGAAAAGTAACCTACAGACTTGAGCTGCCTCCTGAACTTGGAAATGTTCATCCAGCTAGAAGCCGTCAAAAGACTTACGCGGATAGACGATGCAAGCCTTAGGAATTCCAAGTCGGTGATCTCGTCCTACTCAAGGTATCTCCTTGGAAAGGTGTAATCAGATTTGGGAAGAAAGGAAAACTTACACCACGATATGTTGGACCATTCAAGATCGTTGAAAGAATCGGAAAAGTAACCTACAGACTTGAGCTGCCTCCTGAACTTGGAAATGTTCATCCAACTTTCCACGTGTCCAATCTAAAAAATTGTTTGGCTGATGAAAACCTCCACATCCCCCTTGATGAAATTCGTGTCGATAACACGATGCACTTCGTCGAGAAACCTGTGGAAATATTGGACCGTGAAGTCAAGAAGCTCAAGCGCAAGCGCATACGGATAGTCAAAGTTCACTGGGAATCCAAACATGGCCCAGAGTTTACTTGGGAATGAGAGGATCAAATGAAGGCGAAATATCCACACCTTTTCCCATAAGTTTCCTCTAATTAAATTTCGGGACGAAATTTCCAAAAGTAGGGGAGACTGTGACATCTGTGCATTTTAATCCTTGTGCTGTTCTGAACAACTTTGTATTTAATGAAATATGGTGTTATAATTTCAATATTGTTTAATTATTTGTGACATTAGTACGTTTTCAATCATTGTTCAATTCCGAACTCTCAAACCTGCTCTGGAAGTGAAATCATAAACCGTTACGTAAACGTAATCAGTTTAATGCGACGTACACTCCGGAACAATAACATAAGCCAAACATACCCTAAATACCCTTTACATAACTTAGAAATAAGATTCGAAGGATTCGGTATGGCAAAAACATGTTTATTCGAACTTTAGAACTAATTGCGACAAAACTGCGAAACGAACGTTGGTGGCCGCCCGGATAATATTTAAATCCTAAAAATATTATGTTATTATTAAAATTTTATTTTTATCATGTTCGTGTTGAAAAATAAATTAAAACGCTTAAAAACGTTATTTTTCAAGTTTAAGCGCGTATCGCGTGTTACTGCGCAACACAGTGATTATACAGCAAAACGCGGACAACGCAGCCAGTCTCGGCAACTGAAATTTATTTCAGTAATATTTTGATGAGTTTATTTTTATATAATAATAAAAATAATTTAGAACGCCATAAACCGGGATTTAAACGCTAGCTAAAATACCCGGTATCTAGTTAAATACCTATCTTTATCTATTTTTACCATCAAATTCTACATTTACCCCCCCCCCCCCTTTTGATATTCACGGTCACATGGGGGTGACCCCACCACAATCTTGCCAACATCTCTCAAAATCCTAATTGATATTACTTGGATACACTTGGAGATTTTGTGATCTTAGAGATTTGTTTTAGATCATGGCCTATATATACACCACAATCTACACTCCACTCAACAAATCTTCCTCTCTCTCTCTCCCTCACCCAAACCGTAAACACCACCAGCACTCCCATCTTCAATTCTTCAACTTTGTTCTTCAAGATTAAACCCCATTTCAAGCTAGTTTCAAGTTGGTGTGAAGATCCAAAGGAGTTTCCAAGGTGATTTCAAATGATTTCAAGCTCCATCTCATCAAAAACTCACTTGAATCTTGAAGGTATAAAATTTATGTTTAAATCATACATTTGATTCTTGGTTGTTCTTGATGATTTGAAGTTTCTCATGAATCTTGGAATTTTTCATAAACTTGAAATCTAAAAAGAAATGGGTCTTGATACAAAATAAAAATGATGGTATATATGTATGTATATATAACCGTATATAATATATATATATATATATATATATATATAAGTGTATGAGATTTGAGTTTGATTCTTGATAAATACTTGTTTAGGATGTTTGCTTGCATGAACAAGATTATGTGCAAATATGTTAGAGATATAAAGGAGTAATTGAATCATGAGTTATAATTTGAAATAATGTTGGTATTTTGACATGTAAATGGCCAAAAATTTATTAGACATATTTGAGAAATTTTAAGTTGTTGCTTGTTCTTGAATGATAGTTAAAATGCAAGTGTTTGATGATTTGTGTATGATATGATGAATGTTTAATTAAATCAGTAAATAAACATGAATAAATCACATGTTTGATGCATCTAAACTCATATGAAATGATGATGATATGATAGTGTGCTTTAGACACTTGTACATAAGAATACATGTTGATTTAAAGCTCAAGAAATGATAAAAAATGATTGTATGACAAAAATGTTTTAGAACATGTTATAAACACTAAAAATAACATTATTTGGTATATTATAATGGCATGAAACTTTGTCATAGGTTTGATAGCTTTGCATGTTGTACATATAGCTTAGAAGGTGGTAAAATATGTGAAATTTGCATGATTATTGTGCTTTATGTGAGACCTGCACTATCATGAGTATAACTACTATTTTATTCAGTAAATAACATGGGTTATGTTAAAATATCAAGTCGTTACGATTTGGGATGGTTAGGGTAACGTTTGATGCAAAACTATGCGGTCAAACGGTTAAAAAATGGCTTTTCGGAGGATTTTTATAAAACTGTTTTAGATCAGTAATTAAACTAATATTTTTAATATAAAAATAAGTATTTTAACTTATATTAAGTTTACTTGGTGTTTGGTTAGTCATACGTGACCTCCGGCGCGCAAAAACGTTACCGAATCGCTAAAATACGTGTTTTTCAATATACACTAGAATGGGTTGTACATGGGTAAACATTATGTGTTACAATGTGTTATGTGTTTTATAATATTTGTATGATGACATGTTTATAGTTGACAAGATTATGTGTATTACGATATTTATTTTATGTCACAATAAGTATATATATTACGACGCGCAAATCGTAGGTATGTTGCTTATAACATAACGAGGGTCATCAATAAAATCGTTCAAGTTGCAAAGTTTTTAAAATATATATGAACTCATATATATATATATATATATAAATACACCAATATAATAAAAAATAATAACTTTTCGAGAAAATCTCAAAGTTATGTGAAAATTCTAAGTATCGCAGAAACTTATGTATTTTTGTGGGTTTTTTTATTATTAAATCGTTTTTATTTAATTTAGGACGAATAAACAATTTGAGGGATTGTGCTAGCATATAAAAACGCACCCAAAGGTGAGTACATAGTTCCCCTATTTTACGTTTTCAAATGTTTTGGGGTGAAGCATATGTGCATAACTTTACTTTTCATTTTCATGAAATTATACGTGTTTTATTACATATTACATATAATTACATTATTTCAAAGACATTTTTATGGTATATTGACTTAGTATACTTAATATTTGGTTTCAAAGACATTTTATTGGCATACTGACTTAGTATGCCTATTACATGGTTTTACAAAGACATTTTCATGACATGCTTACATTGAAAAAGACATTTGGTATGACGAAGTAGTACATTTATTAACATTGATCACGCCGCTCGGTGGTATGTAATAGCGCTATAGGACTTGACAAATCCCGTTCCCGCTTTCTAGGAATTTCGTTAGGGGAATGACAGAATCCGAATACATTTTTTTTATAAACCTTGATCCTGATAAGGGTTTATCCGACAGTCTCAAGGCTTGAGTGTATACGATAAACAAACCACAAAAAATGTTTATATCAATAAAAGCAATGGTTTTCAAAACATAACTTTTTTTTTAAACTTTGGTTTATTCAAAGACTTTATTTTGTACATGACATTTGATTACATAAGACATTTGTTATACCTGACATATGCATTTGGCTTGAGTAAATACTATTTATTTGCCATACAAGACATGGTTTATACTGGACATTTGACATTTGACATTGGTTATACATGACGTTTTTTATACATATTACTTTAATTTGGTTATTTACTTAACCATACATCATTCTTTTATATCATTTGATTTTCTTATGATTTTATAAAAGAAGACATTTTATAAGGTTCATGACTACTTTTCGTTAAACATTTCTTTTAAACTTTAAAGTCATGAATCTTCAACACTAAACCTATGTTACTCACAGGCATTTTTATGCTGACGTATTTACTTTCACATATGTTTCAGGAGCGAATGTTTGATGTGAGCGAGCTACACTTAGGGCAACTTGGGCCTTAGCAATCTAAAATCAAGAAGTTATCATCGTTTATGTTGTGTGTTTTGTTCGAACTAAGACAATGTAATAATTTAAGCTTTTAAAACTTAACTTTAATTATCATGTGTTTTGAAACAATAATTCTGCCACAACACTCCCCGACGTTTCCACCGCGGTTTGTTGTTTTACGCGGTCGGGGTGTGACAGTATTATCCAAAGCCATGAATCTTATACACAAATCCTATGTTACTCACATGCATTTTTATGCTGACGTACCTATTTTCACATTTGTTTCAGGTGCTGCTATGTGATGATTATTGATACATGCTACACATAGGATGGACTCGTGCCTTAGCGAATTTAAAACTTGAGAGACAATTACTTGCATTTATTTGATTTGTAATAAAACAATGAGTTCAATAATTCAATAAAACGAAACTATTTAAACCATGGTTGTTTAACAATGATTCTGTTACGACACTCCCCGACGTTTTCACCACGATTTGTTGTCTTACGTGGTCGGGGTATGACAAAACTTGTCGGGTCTAAATTACATTCCATTCCGGTCTTCGCTTAATCTAGTGTTTCATACCGTAAAAGATCCTTAAAACTAACCGGTCTAAGTCCTTGACTTAAATAAGACCCGTTAGTATCCTAATAGGTTAATAAAACCTTCATTTCAGATTCAGTAGCCTCAGTAGAAGATACTTTCATAAAGTCTTAGTAAGATACGACTGAGTAGCATTTCTTGCATTATTAACTCAGGTAAATACTTTTAACTTATTTTCGCTTATACGGGCTTGGGATACTGTAAATTATTACCACTTGGTCGGGTATGAGATCATTTAGTCGGATTGTGATTTAATAAATCTGCATAACCCGTTTTAATCTGTTTTGTTTGATAACATAAACTTTGGGGGTTAACGACCGTGTCCTGGATATCCTCGGCTCATTTAAATTATTAATGGCCATGACCTATGCACGGGGTGTAGGCATACACCCGATAGATGCAAATGCTAAATAATAAATTACCCACAAGTTGGGGATAACTCCTTTGTGGGTTTTATAAGTGGTGAGTCAGTTAATCATGAACGGCTTTCTAACTGGCCCCAAAAGTATGACAAACATGTAAATCTTTATACAAGATTTTAAATAAAATTGTCCCAAGTTATAAAAAAATATTTAGTACTTCAAGCACTTAAACCAAATTTCATAAATGTTTTCAAATGAGTCGGTTAATTGTATTTTCCAGTGAAAACTGACATATGTTCCAAAGACTAAGTGATAGGTACCTCACAAAATAGGCTGCAGCTACTTGGCATTAAATATGAGGATCTTGCAAATCCCTAGATGCCTAAAGTCTGTAGAACTCTGTTTTCTGTATTTGTTTAATGGTCCGCATATGGATCTCTTTTACAACCGCCTGTATATTCTTTCATTTTGAACTTTGAACAATTTGGGTTGTAATAGTAATTTAACTTCCAAGCCCTTCCACTGTGCTATAATTGTGTTTAATTGTCTATGATGATATCAACTACGTCACGATACTCCCCACCGGGCCCACCGGAATACGTGGAAATATCGGAGTGTGATAATAAGTATATGCCTACTTATTACTTGCTTAATGTATTACGTGATAGTATATTTGGTGATGCATTATACTACTTACTTGGTTCTATTCTAAGTGATGCTTAGAAGATTATGTATCGTAGTTAGACATCTTTTTATCTCATTTCACTCAATCTTTCTGACGTCATTCTCATACTGTGTTTTCTGGATATGAAGACAATGAGAGGACGTGGAAGAGGTAACGTTTACATGACTCAGGATCAGTTGACGAACCTGATAAACACCATTTTGCGGCTTTGGCAGCCCATCCTGTCACACCCTGACTTTTGCGGAAGCGTGATTATTGGTATGACTTCTTAATACCATTGCATACGATCATAACAACATTATATGATAAAACCAGTAGATGCACATCCGATAATTTAAAGTTTAAAAGTAGTACAACATAATTGTTTGAAATGTCGTTATCAAATTCAAGTTACAAACCATAACATATTTTTAAGAAGTTCAAAAAGACTCGACAAAATATTTTAAAACAAACCCGAGTTTAGGACCACGTATCTCGTCCAGGATTAAGATACGACTCCTAAGCCCTAATAACTTGGATGACATCTTTATTCACAACGCAGCTTAAAAACTCCAACGCCCGCCAGATCCATTTACTAATTTCTTGAAATACATGTAGTTTGAAAAATCAACATAAAGTTGAGCGAGTTCATGTAAAAGTAAGTAAGTATAATCCTTTGTAATATGTCTGTATGTATGAAAATCCCTTGTATGTAGCAATTAAGGAAAAAGAGATCACCATTGGGTTGCAAAGCCAATGATATGTGTGAAGTGATGCAGGAAGACTCAAACCTAGCGGATTTATGCGTCAGGCACTCAGTCACCACCTGGCCCATTCAGCGGACTCAGGAGTGAGGGCTCGCTACACCCAAATAGATCTATCACCAAAGTTCCCTCGGTCCTACAATGAGGATTAATGGCCTCAAGTTCCAGCCTACCCACTCACATGATCTAAGTAGTAAACCCTCCTTAAGCTAACCATACCAGGTATAAAAGTATCCGCAATTACTGTAACATGTATTCCACCCCCGAAGTATAAAATCTGAAAACAGTTAAGAGAAAAGGGGGACATGAACTCACAGTATTGCGTCTTCGTACTCGTAACCCAAATCTCCACGGCAAACACGACTACCTACAATGGTCTAATGTTTATTAGACGAACGGGTCGTGCCTTGTCATAGTATGTATGTTTTTGAGTTACGATTCTGGTATTATTCCAAGTTATAATAATTGTATTTAGTTTTGGAATGATTGCTTATGCAGTGTTTCTGTATTAATACTTCTCAAGCATTTTAACTTCGTATTTCCTTCCCAAGGGTGGGGGTATCTCATACATGTATTTTCGTACTTGTGTTTGTATATCTCGCCAAGTGTTGGCGTCGTATTTCGGTGTATTGTTCCAAATTAAATAGATGTTAATATATTCCCAACATGTAATTCCAAAACCATATATTTCAAGTCTCACATAAATATATACAAATAAACCTTATTTTGCTTAATCATGTATCGTTCCAGAAAATATATATTTTTCTCAAAAATTATATATCTTCTAAATATACTAGGAAAATATATTTTATCTCCCACTTGGAAAATATATTCAACTCATTTGTCCAAAAATAACGTATTTCCAAAATATATGTATTTTTCCCAAAAATAACATATTTTTATTTCTACAGTTTCCAAAATAATATTTTACCAAAATATACGTATACGTTATAATTCCGAAAAATATACTTTTAAGTCCCACTTGAAAAATATATTTTAAATCACAAGTCCAAAATATTTTAATTCCAAAATATACATATTTTTCCCAAAAAATATTATATTTTACTTTATATATTTTCCAAAGTAATAATTTATCAAAATATACACGTAAGAGTATTTTCTAAAATATACATAAGTTACGTTTTAAGGTTCGCGTTGTAATAAGAATACCGGTGTAACTTAAATATTTATTTGTGAGAGCGTTGGTAATATTTTAGAGTCGCCACTTCATAATATCTTCAAGTTATATTATTTTTACCCTAAAAATAATATATCTAGTTCACAAAATAATCACATAATCGCACAAGCGTTTTATTATGAAGTATATATATTCTAAATATATATTTAACAAGTTTTATTTATGAAAATCCACCTCCGACACTTGGTAATTTTTGGAATAAAAATCTTGGCGAAGTTTATTTTGAAAACCAAGTTAAAAATATATTTGTAACCATTTGTTATAAAAATATTTCTAAGTGTTACATTTCTAGAAAAAATTCGCCAGAGTTTCCTCTGTAACTGGAGGTGTCCACGCTTACTAGCGTATCATTTTCTTTTCGAAATTCAATCAAACAATTTACCAATCAACAACATGCAATCTTTAAACATCAAACTTGACAAACATAAGCCTTAATCATAAACTCATGAACTTGAAGGTGTGTAAAAATATGTAGTAACTTTCTAACATATTTAGTAGATCTTGTTAAAAATAAAATTAATTTCTCAAAAACTTTATTTTTAAAGAACTTGAAGTTTCACAACTTCTTGCCATAATTTGCAAAAATGTTTCTTTTTGTTAAACTTTCTTGTTACACAAGTGCTTATACCCTTGTTTACCTTCTAAAAATATATTTAGTTCATGTAAGACCCGGGTTTTAAACAAGACTTGCATCTTTCACTTGGTTTTTCCGAAAAACCACTTGTAGATCTTTAGATCTACATGTTTAGAAGCATATTTTGCAAGAAAAATTATATTTACCCAAGTTCATGTTTCATGGATGGAAAGTTTCATCATCTTTCATAACTTTAACATTAACATCTTGCTAGTTCATGCTCTTGAACATGATCTAGCATGTCTAGATGATGATCCATCCAACTTTTACTAGCAAACAACATCAAATATCATACTACACAAGATCAACATGATTTACACACATATTCTTTCTTTATCCACCTTATTCTTCTTATGTTCAAGACTTTATGTTATGTTCTTTAGAGTTTTTAATTTTTAACCATTAAATCACCTATTAACCACCATAAACAAGATCAAGATGATGTTTAGAAGCACTTACTACTAGCACAAGGCTAGGGAAGAAACAAGACGTAAATGTGGTGGATAAAAGAAATCTAGAGAGGTTCTTGCACTTTTGAAATCACCGGGCTTGTTTATGAAGCTCCTTGCACCTTTGAGTATGTAAGAAATGGTTGAACAAGATTTGGAAGTGGTGGTGGTGTGGTGTAGAGGGGGCGGCCATGAGGTGGTGGTTATGGAGAGGAGATGAGTTGTTGGTTGAATGTTGAATGAGAGAGAATGGATGTCTAGCATACTTATTTATAATCCAACTTCACTAATGTCCATTGTGTAGTATGTTGTTTAGATATCCAACATGTTAAATAAAATAATCAAGAAAAGGAAGTGGGTCACCCCCCTTGGGTGACCGTCAACTAGAGAGGGGGGGGGATGGTTGGGTTGGTGATGATATGGTTAAGGCTTAGTTGAAATCAAATGGTATTTAGTTGGGGTATTTGTGTGTTTATTACTATAAAGGGTGTTAGGGTGTTCGGGGACCCTAACTATCACAGAAAAGCGAAAACTATGTCTTTGGCAATATTTTTATGTTCCGGGTATAGTCCGGTTGTTCGGTTGGATACTGATCCGTTAAAGTGCTAAATAAGTATTTAAAGTACCCGACACAATAAATTACCAACACTTGGAATGTGTCTAAGATTATTTTACCAAGTTTTTGCACTTTACTAGCTTTGTTAAAAGCTGAATTTTTGTATGTAGTGCAGAATTTTGTAATTAAAGTATGTTTTAGGCACTTCCCGGCACTATAATTATCACCTAGTGACGCAGTTTAATGATCCTCACCTCCCTACACTCCCTACCAATGTAGTACTTTATCCCCGGCTCATACTGGGCCTCAAAATAGTGTCTGTCTAGGTGCTGGCAATGTCAGCATGTTTACTGGGTTATCCGTTTAGTGTGCTAACTGTGCTTTTGTGCATCAAGGTTGTCACTAATGTTTGTGTGTAAATAATAGAGTGACAGTATAAAATGTGATGCACGAGTATGTATGTATAAGAAATCAAGAAACAGTTTAACCACAATTGTAAGCAAGAACAGTAATTAAGCATTTATTAAATATTAATTAATTCGTACGGATACCTGGATTTGTGAGGGTTGTCACATTCTCTCCCCATTAAGAAAATTCCGTCCTCGAAATTTGTACTACCTTAACCCCTTATGGTTTCGTCGCACGTGTATGTACATGAATAATATCAGGGTAGATAATCATCAAACCGAATCCAACCTTACTCACATTTGGCGAGTCCAAGAATATATAACAACCTGAATCCTAGGGTTAAAAGGTGTGTGCTTTTAGCATTGGATGTCAAAGGTACAAGACGCATTTGACGTATAGTCTAGTGTAATCCAGCTAGCAGGGGTTCCACAAAAAGAGGAGGTTTGACTAAGAAGATCCTCAAACGATCGATCGTAATATGCAAACGAGTTTTCATGAACCCTAGCATCCGTTTTATGAATTCAAAATCAACTACTCAAACATACTAGTGAAATGATATGTCAACCCTCGAATAATTGAATGGTGTGGTTTAGTGTGTTGACATTTTCGAATTGCGAGAGTACGGCGAATGAAATACAAGTGAATCTGGTGTATCATTGTCTTGATTCGTAGTTGCATCAGAAATGTTTAAATGACAAGCCAAACGAAAGTATATGCAGTTTTGTGTGAAACGGTTGACCTTGATTAGCACAAGTTACAAGTTTGTAATGACACCACAAGGTGTCGTACTGACATAATTCAAGTCTAATGGTGACTGAACAAGTTCACCGTGTTGGAAATCAAATGAACATGTACCGAAACAAGCTTGAAAATTTGATTTACACAATGTTACAAAGTCTTTATTGAATACGAAACATCAAAGAGTCACTGTTTTTGATCGAAGGATGAAAAAGTATTAAGTACCGTAAGGCAGTTGATTGTTAACGAAAGAATCGTTAGGATGTACATTGTGCTTATGAAATGAATATATGTACCATTGCCTTAACACACAATTGTGTTGATACTGCTTTGATTGTGAACATAAAAATGGATTGTTAACAGATATGGTTCCTAAGTAAAAACTCTTACGAGTTTGGACCTGGGTTCCCAAAGGTCCTAAATATATGTTTTCTAAATCCTCCAGATTTCGTATCCCGTGTAGACTGGTTTGTGCATTGTGTAGGAAGCACTATTTTTGTGTACGTCTAAGAACAAGTCGTTGTCCCACAATTTTTCCCCGGTATACTTTCTTACTGAATTTACCGCCTAAGACACTCGATCGTCGATCAGTCGTGTAATGGTAGTCGGACCCTCACAGTTAGTCAAATAAGTAATTCGTCAATCCTTAGCAAGAGCCACCGACTCTGGTTGGCTAGCTCGTTCGACTCCCGATCATTTGAAAGTCATCGTCCTTTCTTTTGACGAGCAGAACTGAGGTTATCCAAAATAGAAGTTTTGGTCTGTTATCTTCCTTCTCTATCTACTACTGAAACTACACTGTCAATCCTTGCATTCTCGAAGGTGTAAGTCGCTGGAGTGCATTTACTACAGACGCGGCGCCTGGAATCAAATCGATGCGAAATTCGACTTGTCGTTGAGGAGATAAGCCTGGCAAACTTTTGAGGAAGACCTTAGGATATTTCCTTATCATAGGAATATCTTCGTGCTTTTGATTCTTCGGCTCCTCCTGTTCCCGACATGAGCCAAGAAAACAACACATCCTTTACGCAACATCCTTCGTGCCTTCAAGCAATTTGCAATTTGCAAAGGCGTATCCCGCTTCATGAGTCAAGATCGCTTCTTCGTTCGCCATCGCGGTGCGGATATCATTCTCCTATTGATCATTCGTCAGCCATTCCCTCCAACTACCTTGTTGAAGTCTCCCAATTCACTGGCAGTAGATCAAGCGTAAACTTACGCTTTCCGGGTTCTATCCGGCCTATTCCAATCACTTCGTTGGCTTCCACTAGCTTCCCGATAGCTAGTACTAACGTGTGCGGATTACCTAATTTACTTGTTACTAAGCCAAGTATACTCTCAAACTCTAGAGATGCGAAGCTAAAATTTGCAACAGTATCTAGTAGCACAGATGCATAATGTTGAGTAATATGGGACGTACCAATATCCAAACTTGGTTTCTTGGCGCGCTCCCCTAACTCTGCTACTGAGCTTTTATCCTTGTGCCCGGTTCTTCTTAGGGCAGTATTTTCTGAAATGCTTCTTGCTCCCACAGTTAAGACAAACTTCAGCACATTTTTGTTTGTCACTTGTCCTGCCTTCGTCGTTGTCGTTGTTTCCTCCGTGATTCTTCCTATCAACTTGGTCTTTATTTCCACGTTCAATACCTTGCCTGCAAGTTTCCTTGGGATGTCCCCTCTTACCACAGTTATCATATTTTCCATATTTACATCGCCCGACGTGATAACGTAGACAATTGTCACATTTAGGTACGATACACATGTAGTCTTTTCCCTTCTTGGCCTTCTTCTCGTTACCCTCCCGAGTAACCACCATGAAATTTTTGAGCTTTCTTTTGTTATCCCCAGATGACTCTACAGGTGTCTCCCTTTTCTCCTCCGTAGTGGAAAATTCTCCTCGTCTAAATGCTTCTTCCGTGAGCGCCACGCTTATGTCGATCGCCTCGGTGATCGTTGAAGGTTTAGATGTTGTTACCAGGCTTAGGATTTGAGGTGCCAATCCCCCTATGAAACGTTCAATTCTCTTAAACTCTTGTCCTACTAGGAGTGTATCAACTTGTGATAAATCGTTAAACCTCTGCACATACTCAGCTATCTTTGGTCCTTTCATTTTCAAGTTCCACAGTTCAGTTTCCAACTTCGGGACTTCTGCCCTCGAGCAATATCTCTTACGCATCAGATTTTCAGTTCATCCCACGTCATAGCGTACGCAGCGGTCTCGCCCATTGCCTGAACTTGAAGGTTCCACCATGACAGAGCCCCATCCGCCAATAGTCCAGCTATATACGTGACCTGATGTTCGGGGTCACATTTGCTCAATCGTAAAACAGAATCCGTCTTCTCAACCCAGCGCATGAAGGCTAAGGCACCCCCAGTGCCATCGAACTCTCGAGGTATGTGGTCCAAGAACTGCTTGTAGGTGCAGCCCTTGCTGTGTTCGGAGTGAAGGGACTCGAGTTATGCGATGACTTGCGAGATGCGTTCTGGTAGTCGTGTCGTCGATGTGGGCGAAGGGTTGTTGGTATCGACGTTCCCTCGCATCGACATCTTCTGAAAAGAAGATTGGTTAGGTCAGGTCTTATTCGCTTAGTGAGTGCATTTAGTTGTTTAGAGATCATATGCACATACACATATTTGGTTGTCATACCAACCAATCAAGCAACAGTATAACCAAGTAATTTGGTAATCATGTTTAATGAGAGCATATCAAGTAAGCACGTAGTATTATAATTATAGCACACACACACACACAGATCAATGACGTGCTTAGCGAAGACCTAGCGACTGAGTTTTCATTGGTTATTGGCCACAAAATGTTGTCGCATGTTTGATGATTGGCTCTCATTATTCTCCGACCGAAATTGCATCGTCTTATAAAGTGTATCATATCAAAAGGGACACAGGGTCACCCTACCCTTGCCCAACAAGTTTATCAGCATATCAAAATTACGTAGTCAGACGTGGTCTTCCAAAAGTCTTCACAATTTCGGCTCATCATTAGTGTCTTTACCGAATTGTAATGCAATCCGCATAGTCCAGAAACCAACTATACTGGTGACTGAGGTGGAGGGGGAAAGAAAAGTACACTGTTATCCTGCGTGAAATCCTCCTCGAGCTTGTATATACGTCGAAGCAATTAGCTGATCTGCCGCTTGGCAGTAAAGAAACGAGCATCAAATCCTGGGAACGGTGTAATAGCAAAGGTCAAGAGTGCAAAAGGAACCTTGATGTATGTGGCGGATCAAAGTATGCTGGTAAAAGACAGGGTGGACGAGATGGTGTCTTACATAAACTTTTCAGACAATATGCTGTCTTGTGATGTAGACACTTAAATCATGTTTTCGGTTATGTAATGTTTTGTATTTGAAGTTTCCATTTGTGGTGTCAGCTCAAGCTCCAACATTCTGTGACTCATATCCTCAAACTGTAGTTGATGTTATAGGAATAACTCATCTCGTGTGTGGCCTCCATTACGTGAGGGATGGTAAGGGTTTAAATTTTTGCATAGTGTATTATGGGAACCATCAAATCGGCTCGTCCAGCGATGTAAAGGTGAAAGTAGTAAACGGTGCGGCCTGTAAGGCCGTAGAAAATGCTGCTGTAGCAAAAGGATCGTTACGTGGGTACTGACCTGGAGTACCTTTTCCGGGGTGCAGGTATGTCTTGAAAGAAAGCGATAGGCGCGTTGGCGCAATGGACGTCGGTCTTCATAGGGGAAAGGAGCAACATCAGCGGTTATGGGTGTAAAAACAAACGTCTCAACTAATAGGAAGATCTTTAGGTGCAGGTACTGGGTCGGGTATAAGGGATGCATTGTCTGGTAAGTCAAAGAAACAGGGTCATGATCAAGTAAAGGTGCAGGTTCAGCCGGTGCAACATCAAGCTGACCCAAAAGGTGTAGAAGCTAGCTTAGGAGCAGTCTCTAAGTCGTTTAACGGTGTGGTGCCATGAGCAGATGATAGTGTAGCAGTCATGTCGTTGTTGTCTGCGTCAGTAGTAGAAAGCTGTAATCCGGCTGTCTGTAAGGCTGCAGATGTCACAGACTCAAAGGAGTCTGGAATTGAATGCGTGCTAGAATACGAAGATAGCTTGTTAACAGGGGTCTCAAAAGTGAAATTTGTAACGACGTTTTCGTTAACTTTCCATCATCGTGGGCGTTATTAGAAGGACCATCAATATCACATCGATATCGTTATCAATTATTCGTCGAGTATCCAACCTTCGGAAGGAATGTCCACAAGAGGCGCACTGTCGAGGATTTGAGCCATGGTGTGCTTACCAATGGGATGACCAGAAATGAAGTGGTCATGGGCCGAAACATGATTGACAGAGGGATCTTCGTCATGGAAGCCATCAAAAAGGGTAATTCATTGCCTAAGTCTGGCAGCGCGGATGGTTGGAAGTCGCCCTCGTCCTTGGTCAGCATGTCAGGGTCACTCTCAGTGTCTGACGTAAACATCTCTGGCGTAGATGCAGTCTCATCATTTGTGACAACGGCCGTAGGGTTGTCAATGTCTGATGACTCGCCTTCTAAATATTGTGACGTGTGTGCCGGTTCATAATAGTCATAGCATGTATACCCATAGTAATTATTATCAAAATATTCATCATATATGCATGTATTTTAATAATCAGCAATTAAGCGTGTAAGTAATAACAATGTAAGCATGTAATCATTCTAGTCTTCCCCAGACTATCCTACCCAGTCTCTCAGGCTAAACTCCCTAGTCTCTCAGACTAACTCCCTGGTCTCTAAGACCATCCTCCTTGTCTCTAAGACTAAATCCCTGGTCTCTAAGACCAAATTCCTCCCAGTCTCTAAGACTAAATCCCTGGTCTCTAAGACCAAATTCATCCCAGTCTCTAAGACTAAATCCTCCCTCAGCCTCTAAGACTGATCCTCCCTCAGTCTCTCAGACTGATCCTCCCTCAGTCTCCAAGACTGATCCTCCCTCAGTCTCCAAGACTGATCCTCCTTCAGTCTCTAAGACTGAAATATATAAATTTGGAAGAGTGTATTTGTGCCTTTTTATTTGTAAAAATGTTTATTCCCTGGATCTAGACGCTTTTGTGTATGCAATGAAAAACATGTTGTGAAAACATTTTCGTGAGAGCCCTAATGATCGTAGTCTAGACTCAAGAAAGAATCCTAGTTCGCTACGACCGAAGCTCTGATACCAAGTTGTCACACCCTGACTTTTGCGGAAGCGTGATTATTGGTGTGACTTCTTAATACCATTGCATACGATCCTAACAACATTATATGATAAAACCAGTAGATGCACATCCGATAATTTAAAGTTTAAAAGTAGTACAACATAATTGTTTGAAATGTCGTTATCAAATTCAAATTACAAACCATAACATATTTTTAAGAAGTTCAAAAAGACTCGACAAAAGATTTTAAAACAAACCCGAGTTTAGGATCACGTATCTCGTCCAGGATTAAGATACGACTCCTTAGCCCTAATAACTTGGATGAAATCTTTATTCACAACGCAGCTTAAAAACTCCAACGCCCGCCAGATCCATTTACTAATTTCCTGAAATACATGTAGTTTGAAAAATCAACATAAAGTTGAGCGAGTTCATGTAAAAGTAAGTAAGTATAATCCTTTGTAATATGTCTGTATGTATGAAAATCCCTTGTATGTAGCAATTAAGGAAAAAGAGATCACCATTGGGTTGCAAAGCCAATGATATGTGTGAAGTGATGCAGGAAGACTCAAACCTAGCGGATTTATGCGTCAGGCACTCAGTCACCACCTGGCCCATTCAGCGGACTCAGGAGTGAGGGCTCGCTACACCCAAATAGATCTATCACCAAAGTTCCCTCGGTCCTACAATGAGGATTAATGGCCTCAAGTTCCAGCCTACCCACTCACATGATCTAAGTAGTAAACCCTCCTTAAGCTAACCATACCAGGTATAAAAGTATCCGCAATTACTGTAACATGTATTCCACCCCCGAAGTATAAAATCTGAAAACAGTTAAGAGAAAAGGGGGACATGAACTCACAGTATTGCGTCTTCGTACTCGTAACCCAAATCTCCACGGCAAACACGACTACCTACAATGGTCTAATGTTTATTAGACGAACGGGTCGTGCCTTGTCATAGTATGTATGTTTTTGAGTTACGATTCTGGTATTATTCCAAGTTATAATAATTGTATTTAGTTTTGGAATGATTGCTTATGCAGTGTTTCTGTATTAATACTTCTCAAGCATTTTAACTTCGTATTTCCTTCCCAAGGGTGGGGGTATCTCATACATGTATTTTCGTACTTGTGTTTGTATATCTCGCCAAGTGTTGGCGTCGTATTTCGGTGTATTGTTCCAAATTAAATAGATGTTAATATATTCCCAACATGTAATTCCAAAACCATATATTTCAAGTCTCACTTAAATATATACAAATAAACCTTATTTTGCTTAATCATGTATCGTTCCAGAAAATAAATATTTTTCTCAAAAATCATATATCTTCTAAATATACTAGGAAAATATATTTTATCTCCCACTTGGAAAATATATTGAACTCATTTGTCCAAAAATAACGTATTTCCAAAATATACGTATTTTTCCCAAAAATAACATATTTTTATTTCTACAGTTTCCAAAATAATATTTTACCAAAATATACGTATACGTTATAATTCCGAAAAATATACTTTTAAGTCTCACTTGAAAAATATATTTTAAATCACAAGTCCAAAATATTTTAATTCCAAAATATACATATTTTTCCCAAAAAATATTATATTTTACTTTATATATTTTCCAAAGTAATAATTTATCAAAATATACACGTAAGAGTATTTTCCGAAATATACATAAGTTACGTTTTAAGGTTCGCGTTGTAATAACAATACCGGTGTAACTTAAATATTTATTTGTGAGAGCGTTGGTAATATTTTAGAATCGTAACTTCATAATATCTTCAAGTTATATTATTTTTACCCTAAAAATAATATATCTAGTTCACAAAATAATCACATAATCACACAAGCGTTTTATTATGAAGTATATATATTCTAAATATATATTTAACAAGTTTTATTTACGAAAATCCACCTCCGACACTTGGTAATTTTTGGAATAAAAATCATATCGAAGTTTATTTTGAAAACCAAGTTAAAAACATATTTGTAACCATTTGTTATAAAAATATTTCTAAGTGTTACATTTCTAGAAAAATTTCGCCAGAGTGTCCTTTGTAACTGGAGGTGTCCACGCTTACTAGCGTATCATTTTCTTTTCAAAATTCAATCAAACAATTTACCAATCAACAACATGCAATCTTTAAACATTAAACTTGACAAACATAAGCCTTAATCATAAACTCATGAACTTGAAGGTGTGTAAAAATATGTTGTAACTTTCTAACATATTTAGTAGATCTTGTTAGAAATAAAATTAATTTCTCAAAAACTTTATTTTTAAAGAACTTGAAGTTTCACAACTTCTTGCCATAATTTACAAAAATGTTTCTTTGTTAAACTCTCTTGTTACATAAGTGCTTATACCCTTGTTTACCTTCTAAAAATATATTTAGTTCATGTAAGACCCGGGTTTTAAACAAGACTTGCATCTTTCACTTGGTTTTTCCGAAAAACCACTTGTAGATCTTTAGATCTACATGTTTAGAAGCTTATTTTGCAAGAAAAAATATATTTACCCAAGTTCATGTTTCATGCTCTTGAACATGATCTAGCATGTCTAGATGATGATCCATCCAACTTTTACTAGCAAACAACATCAAATATCATACTACACAAGATCAACATGATTTACACACATATTCTTTCTTTATCCACCTTATTCTTCTTATGTTCAAGACTTTATGTTATGTTCTTTAGAGTTTTTAATTTTTAACCATTAAATCACCTATTAACCACCATAAACAAGATCAATATGATGTTTAGAAGCACTTACTACTAGCACAAGGCTAGGGAAGAAACAAGACGTTAATGTGGTGGATAAAAGAAATCTAGAGAGGTTCTTGCACTTTCGAAATCACCGGGCTTGTTTATGAAGCTCCTTGCACCTTTGAGTATGTAAGAAATGGTTGAACAAGATTTGGAAGTGGTGGTGGTGTGGTGTAGAGGGAGCGGGCGTGAGGTGGTGGTTATGGAGAGGAGATGGGTTGTTGGTTGAATGTTGAATGAGAGAGAATGGATGTCTAGCATACTTATTTATAATCCAACTTCACTAATGTCCATTGTGTAGTATGTTGTTTAGATATCCAACATGTTAAATAAAATAATCAAGAAAAGGAAGTGGGTTACCCCCCTTGGGTGACCGTCAACTAGAGAGGGGGGGGGTATGGTTGGGTTGGTGATGATATGGTTAAGACTTAGTTGAAATCAAATGGTATTTAGTTGGGGTATTTGTGTGTTTATTACTATAAAGGGTGTTAGGGTGTTCGGGGACCCTAACTAACTCAGAAAAGCGAAAACTATGTCTTTGGCAATATTTTTATGTTCCGGGTATAGTCCGGTTGTTCGGTTGGATACTGATCCGTTAAAGTGCTAAATAAGTATTTAAAGTACCCTTTTATGTTGTTTTTAGTGACACAATAAATTACCAACACTTGGAATGTGTCTAAGATTATTTTACCAAGTTTTTGCACTTTACTAGCTTTGTTAAAAGCTGAATTTTTGTATGTGGTGCAGAATTTTGCAATTAAAGTATGTTTTAGGCACTTCATGGCACTATAATTATCACCTAGTGACGCAGTTTAATGATCCTCACCTCCCTACACTCCCTACCAATGTAGTACTTTATTCCCGGCTCATACTGGGCCTCAAAATAGTGTATGTCTAGGTGCTGGCAATGTCAGCATGTTTACTGGGTTATCCGTTTAGTGTGCTAACTGTGCTTTTGTGCATCAAGGTTGTCACTAATGTTTGTGTGTAAATAATAGAGTGACAGTATAAAATGTGATGCATGAGTATGTATGTATCAGAAATCAAGAAACAGTTTAACCACAATAGTAAGCAAGCACAGTAATTAAGCATTAATTAAATATTAATTAATTCGTACGGATACCTGGATTTGTGAGGGTTGTCACACATCCGGGAGGTAAACTAGTCGTTCTAAGATGTTTAGATCCTACTCTTGTATCGTCTTAATTATTCTTAAATCTGTTCGCTTCGTGTTGCGTGACAGGACAACCTACACCTCCTCAACCACGAGTTTGTACTTTCTAAACTTTCATGGATTGCAAACCTTTCCCTTTCAATGGCACTGAAGGAGCCATAGGCCTTCTACACTGGATCGATAAGGTCGAATCTGTATTAGGTATGTGCGAATGTCCTGCTGCTAATTGGGTGAAGTTTGCCGCTGGCACTTTGGAGGGAAACGCGCTTTCTTGGTGGAAGGCGCAAGTTTAGATGCTCGCATTGGCGGAAGCCAGTGCTACTCCTTGGTACGACTTCAAAAATCTGATCAAGGATGATACTGTCACAGGGATGACATCCACAAGCTGGAGAATGAGTACTACGAGTTGAAAATGATTGAATCGGAAATCGAGACGTACACCAAGTGATCCAACGACTATGCTGCTCTGTGTCCCAACATGTCTCAACTTGCTTACAGGAGGATTGAGCTCTATCTCAGGGGCTTGGTCCCCGAGATTCAAAGTTTGGTGACTTGAGCCAATCTCGCCACAATTCAGCAGGTTATTCGCCTGGCGCACCGACTCATGGACCAAGTTGTTGAACAAGGATAGTTACCCAAAAGGATTAGCGCTACTACTGATGCTTCTGGTGACAACAAGCGCAAGTGGGATAACAACAAGAGTCCCAACTCCACACAGCCCCAAACCCAACAAAGAAAGATCGATGGAAACAAGAGTCCTACACAGCAAGCTGGTGGTTACCAAGGAGACCGACCCAAGTGTAACCAATGCAATATGCACCACTACGGGCCGTGTGGGAAGAACTGATGTTAACGGTGCAATAAGGTGGGGCATGCCACTAAGGATTGTAGGAGTCCACACCCAGTGAAGCAAAACCAGAAGTCCCAGCAGCAGTAGCGGGGTAATGTTAAAAGGTGTTTTCAGTGAGGGGATGAAGGAAACTTTAAGAAGAATTGCCCGCGATTGAACTAGAACCTCAACAACAACAAACAGGGCAGTGATGTCAAGTGAAAAGGGCATGAACTCATTACAAATAGTCTAATAGAGGTGAGATCTCTTTTCTAAAGGTAAGTTGTTCTCCACACTCTCCTCAAAATTTCCCCTTATTTCTGATCATGATCAAGACTGATACTTATTCTCATACGGAAGATGGGTCATAAGGAGGAACCTTGCATGTGGTGAGCTTAATGTTGTTCTCTGTTTTTATGGTCACTTTTCTGGAGCTAAGTGGCGATTCTCGAAGACAGCCAACCGTGGAAATCCATCCAAACCTAGTGGGCGTGGATTCGCTTCTTTACGACCCACTGTGTACTGTGATAATGTCTATGCTGTTTATATTTATAAGAATCCGATTCACCATCATTGTACAAATCATGTTGAGATTGATATTCACTTTATCCGAGAGATAAAGTTTGTATTGATTATATTCTAGTATTGCATGTTCCATCTTCATCTCTTCAGCAATTATATATTGGATTGATTAAAAAACACAACTAAGGGGCTGTTTGGCTAAGCTTATTTTAGTGACTTACTTACTTATTTACTTTTTGAAAAGTTAAAAGGTGTTTGGGTTAGCTTATTATGTGAGAGGAATAAGTAAATAAGTCATTCCATTATGACTTATTTGCTTTTCAAATAAGCAAATAAGTAAATAAGTCATTCCAATAAGCTTAGCCAAACAGCCCCTAACTAAGCATCTTCAACTAACCATCCTATTGCATATACGCGTTAATTAGTCAGCATCCGCATATAGTCTGAAATCAAACGTGTTCACACCCACATATATATTGAACACACCATCCGAGAAAAAACTTAATCCCACAAACACCGACATATAAAGAATATGTCCCTTGGAAATGCCGTCACACACACTGGATAAATATTAAACGGTGCACGCACGATGTGACGGAGAACACCAACACTAGTAATGGTAATGGTCGTTAAAAAGTCGTAGGGTTGGTTTAAAAGTCAACAATATGTCTGAATAGTCTTAATAAAATCATAAAATTATTCTCCTTATATGTTAAGATATTCTAAACATAAACATACATTGATGGTTGTCTGGGAAGACCTAAAATTTAACAAATTTCGAGCTGTATGTAAGTTATAAAGGATTAGAACAACATTGTTTAAATAGAATAACATAGTCTAGTATTAGATATTATAAAAAAAAATAGTAATGGGAAAAAACCACTACTACAGACTCATACGTAACGTAAAGTAATGCAAAGAAAGGAAAACTCAAATACTTAATTCCCCTTAAACTTGCTATTCAAAAGGAAGACTCATAATAATTTCTGCATGACCCAATCAAAACTAAAACAAACAAATATTTTTATGACTTATTTAAAGATAAGAGCATCTTCAATAAGGTGTATTTAAATGTTTTTAAAAAGAGAGAAAAGTGAGGTGGATGAGAGAGAGTGTGAGGTGGAGGAGAGAAGGTGAGGTGATTTATGTACTGAAAAACATGTATTTAAGGAGAGAGAAAAGTGTTTTGAGAGGGTGGGAGGAGAGAGGAGAGGGGAGAGACAATGCTATAGGTATGGTGAGGCTCATCCCCAAGGGGATTGGCCGCCACGTCACCCACCACATCACCGGTAATGAGGATGAGCCTAAAGGGGATAGACTAAGAGGGTAGAGGATAGGGCCCCACACTATTTATAAAAAAAATTAAAAAATATAAACTGATTTGATTTTAGAGGGAAAGAGAGAGGGAGGAGAGAGAAAGAAGAGACAGGAGAGAGAAACAGGCCCGTCGCAGGCGTCCTTGGGCCGACGGAGAGGACGGGCATGAGGGGAGCGGTGTGGGGGTGCGGCGCCGGCGCTCGCCGGGGCAGGGCCGACCCCCATACCGGGTAGTCTTAGGTGATGGGAGTGTGGCAAAAGAGAGAATGTTTATGATTGGTGGGGCAATAGCACCTTTGCATTATACAAACATTAAAAAAACACCCCTATTTAACGGTTAGCTCCACGACCGGTGGACCCAGCGGCGGAACTAGCCCAAAAATTTGGAGGTATCCCAATTTTTTTATTTTTAAGACCAGTGGTATCCTTTGTATAACGGAGATGAAGTTGAGGGGTAATTTTACCCTACGAAAACGGAGTTAAGGAGTATTTTTACATTACGTAGACGGAGTTGAGGGGTAGCCCGTGCTACTCCTACCAACCTTCTAAGTCCGCCCCTGGGTGGACCCATCAAGATTAACCCAAACAATTTACGCTTGGGTTTTTAAATATTTTTTTTTTTGTAGGGCATTAACTTGATTGACGGCAAAACAGCAAGACTAAAAGTCTTTTTCAACAAAGTTGATTGTGATTTTTAAATATTTCTTTAGGGCCCGTTATAATAATGATTTTCTTTAAAGTGGTAAACTTTATATTCTTTAATACGGGATTAGTTTAAAAGTCAACAATATATCTGAATAGTCTTAAGAAAATCATAAAATTATTCTCCTTATATTTTTAGATATTCTAAACACAAACATACATTGATGGTTGTCTGGGAACACCTAAAAGTTAACAAATTTCGAGCTGTATGTAAGTTATAATGGATTAGAACAACATTGTTTGAATTAGCATAACATAGTCTAGTATTAGATATTATAAAAAAAAATAATGGAAAAAAACACATTTTTTGGACACTTTAAATAGCCACTACTACAGACTCATACTTAACGTAACGTAAAGTAATGCAAAGAAAGGAAAACTCAAATACCTATTCAAAAGGAAGACCCAACCCATGGCATTATAGCCTAGTGGTATCTTGAGGGTGGGATAAGGCTTATGATCATTAGGTCATGGGTTCGATTCCCACAAAGGGGGTTTTTCCCAAATTTATTGGTTTTCCTCCTGAATTGGTGTATAGGCATTATTGCCTAGTGGAGATGGATATGATCGGGTGGTTCTGCTGGTGGCACGATGATACTCCAGTGGTCCGTCAGTGATCCAAATTTGCCGTTCAAAAAAAAAAAAAAAAGGAAGACCCATAATTTCCGCTTGACCCAATCAAAACTTAAACAAACAAATATTTTTATGAGTTATTTAAACATAACGGTTACCTCCACGACCGGTCGACCCATCAAGATTAACGCAACAATTAATGCTTGGGTTTTTAAATATTCTTTTGTGTGCCAAGTGGGGCTACCTAACTTGATAGAGGCTCTTGTCTCTTAGTAGAGGTCTTGGGTTCAATCCCAAACAAGGATGATTTATTTGTAAATATAGGAGTTTGGGAGTGTAAATTAGCCATTCAGAAAAAAAATTCTTTTGTATGACCACAAAACACCAAGACTAAGTCTTTTTCAACAAAGTAAGTTGATTGTGATTTTTTAAATCTTTCTTTAAGACCCTTAATAATTTGATCTTTTTTAAAGTGGCAAACTTTATATTCATTAATAAGGAATTAAACATCCACGAAGCTTCTTTCACATAGTGTTAAGCTGAGGATGAGGATACGAGATAGAACGCATGACCTGCCTCTTAAATGCATGAAATGGGGGTCAAAGCGTCGCACGTGGCCAAAGCGCGGTGCTTAGGGTTCAAAACGTGACACTTTCTCCGACACCATACAGAATATAAAATCCCATCAACTCTCATCACCCTTTGTCTGCAAATCGCACCCTAAACGCCCCGATTTGGCCAAAGGGGGGCGCTTCAACATACAAAACAGGAACATCGTACACCATCACATCACGGGTTATCTGAAAGCAGGCCAAAACGTCCCGCTTTGGCCAAAGCGGGGCGCTTTGGGAGGTGTGGAAATAAGGTTTGTGATGTGTGAATATCAAGGTTCATTTCCGTGACATGTTAAGACAATCTGATAAGGAATTAATTTTATCATCAAATAAAAAAAAGCTCCCAAACACAACTCTTGAGTAAATTATATATTGGATTGATTAAAGAATATAAGTAACTGAGCATCTTCAACTAACCATCCTATTGCATATACGCGTTAATTAGTCAGCATCCGCATATAGTCTGAAAATGAAACGTGTACACAACCACATATATATTAAACACAACATCCGAGAAAAACCTTAATCCCACAAACACCGACAGATAAAGAATATGTCCCTCAGAAATGCCGTCACACACACTAGAAAAACTCAAATACCTAATTCCCCTAAAACCTACTATTCAAAAGAAAGACCCATAATAATTTCTGCATGACCCAATCAAAACTTAAACAAACAAATGTTTTTATGTCTTATTTAAACATAACAGTTAGCTCCACGACCGGTCGACCCATAAAGATTAACCCAAACAATTTACGCTTGGGTTTTTAAATATTTTTTTTTGTAGGCCATTAACTTGATTGACGACAAAACACCAAGACTAAAGTCTTTCAACAAAGTAAGTTGATTGTGATTTTTAAATATTTCTTTAAGGCCCTTTATAATATGATTTTCTTTAGTGGAATTATTAAAATATATAAATCGTTCACATAGAATGAAAAGTGTTAAGCTGACGATAAAAAGGAGCTTTTTTGAAAGATAAAGGGCTGCTGCGGTGTATTTTACCTAACTCAAGGGACTGGGATGAAACTTGTGTGTGATCTAGATATGAGAAGGGGTGATGCTCCTTCTTCATTCTCTTTCGCCAACTTTCCTAAAACTCTGTATAAATTGTTTGTTGTTCTTTCAGAGTTGTGTATTCTTAATCGGTTGTAACGTGTAGTTTTAAGTTTATGATCAAAACAAGTAGCTACCTAGATTGAAGGCTTGTTACAGATAAGATCAGCACTAGCATGAGAATATTGTTATTGTTTTCTCTTCTGCTTCTTCATGTAGCTGCTATGATTTATGCTCAAGAAGGTACATTTCATTTCTTTTCAGGGAGGCAAGTCATGTTGACCAAACATTTTCCTTATCACACTATGGTTTAGCCCGCGCTTTTTAAAGACTGAACGCTATTTTGAAATCTTTTTTTTTATGTTTTAGTATATTTTCCCTTTTTTTCTTCATCAAATACACAAATGCGGTTCTCAACTTATAGCCTTTTGTTACCATGCAGGCTTCATCAGCCTAGACTGTGGAAGTTCGCCAGGGACAAACTACACAGAAGACGGCGTAAATTACGTTTCAGACGCCGCCTTCATAGAAAGTGGGGTGAGGAATGATACCATCTTTTCCAAAAACTATTTCCCACGTACGTACCGCAGTCATCGAAGCTTTCCTGAAAATAAACGGAACTGTTACACTTTCAGACCCCAGAAAGGGAAGAACAACAGGTATTACATAAGGGCCACGTTCCTTTATGGCGATAATGGTCGAGCCCCGATATTTGATCTTTATATTGGAGCAGATTATTGGACTACACCTTCTCGATTAAAACCAACCAAACCTGTCTACTATGATATGATATACCTTCTCTCATCGGATCACATAAATATTTGCCTCGTTAACACAGGCTATGGACCCCCTTACATTACAACATTAGAACTAAGACCTTGGGATGCCACCATGTATGAGTACCAAACACGATCATTATCCGGCTACCCTGGTCACTTGAATTTTGGTGCAAATGAATTCATCCGGTCAGCATTTTAATTTTCTGAAAGTTACTTTCATAAGTTACAATAACTGTTGCGTTATTATTAATATATCTTTTTCTCTGAATCAGGTATGATGATGACAAGTATGATAGACTGTGGGAACCAATATCTTTGGATGGCTGTAAAGCAGTCCAGACTTCTGATACAGTTTCTTTAGGGCCTAATAATGTGGAACAAGTGCCATCAAAGGTCATGAGCACTGCCATTACACCAACAAACTCTACAGGAACCATAGTCTTTTCGATCAATCCTAATAAAGCCAAGGAAGAGTATATTTTCTACATTTACCTTGCTGAAGTTGAAAAACTAGAAACCAATCAGAACAGAGAGGTCAACATTTATATTAATGGCAAACTGAATGGACCATTTCCGGTGTCAACTAGCATGATAACAATCCGGAGTGAAATTTTTTCCGGTTCATCAAACTATACGCTTATAGTAAATAAAACCTTAAATTCAACCCTCCCTCCTATCTTAAATGCATTAGAGGTTTTTCATCTGCATCAGCTCACGCAAAACCATACAGATGATAAAGATGGTATATATATTTTGTCTTATTCTAGTATTGTATATTGTGGTCTTTCAATTTTCTCACCCTTCGTTGTTAAATATTTGAGCTGCCGCAATCTGGAGTACAAAGTCAACTTATGGGTTAACAAACTTACACTGGCAAGGAGATCCATGTCTTCCACAAGAATACGTTTGGGCTGGTCTTAACTGCAGCTATAATGGTCATGGGGCAGCTAACATCATATCCCTGTATGTATCCAATTTCACAACCACCACTACTATATCATAAACTCTTCTTTCACGATTTGATTATAAATGCAAAGTATTGTTTAAAGTGTTTGTTGGCAGTATACTAATATATAATAATTGCTCTACAGCTCTAGTCACACTTCATGTTATCTGGGCTATTATAAACTAACTGCATATCAAAAAAAAAAAAAAAAGGAAAAAATGTTATTTCGAATCGGGGGTCTATGTGGGAGCAGCCTCTCTATCTCATGGGATAGAGTAATATTTGGCCTCGTCCCACACCCTTCCCAGACCCTACAAATAGTTTTTTCTATGAGTGAGATTTTTTATTGGGCACGTTCTTTTGTAATTTAGAGCCACTAGACATTTACTTGATGTAGGAACCTGTCTTCTAGGGGATTGAGTGGAGAAATAGCTGATGCCTTGGCTAATCTCACTATAATAGAATCATTGTAAGTTCTTTCATATGTTTTCTTAGTCTTTTACATATTAAACTCATGTTGTACAATCTGATTTTTTTTTTCTGTGTTTCTTTTTCAGGGACCTGTCCTACAATAATTTGACAGGAAATGTGCCGGAGTTTCTTGCTCAACTAGACAGCTTGAAGATTCTGTAAGTCACCTGGTTATTGGTATAGGATCGAAATTAAGCTTTTACAAGATGCATAATAATCTTGTGTGGTCTTCCTTGTAGCAACTTACTAGGAAACAACTTCACAAAACCACTTCCGGCACGACTTCTCGCAAAACAGAAGAAAGGGACACTATTGCTGAGGTTTGATACTGGTTTTAGAAAGGAAATAAAAATTAAATCACCACACACCTAACTTGTTCTAACATATTTTACTTACATAATCAGTATTGAAGGTATTGATGAAGATAAAAGTTCTTGTCAAGAGGGGTCATGTGGAAACAATAAGCATAAAACAGCACGTTTTCCATATACAGAGAAAACAACAGTTTACATATTCTGAGGTGGTGCGTATTACTAACAACTTCCAGAATGTAATTGGAAGAGGAGGATTTGGAAGTGTGTTCGGTGGATTCTATGAGGATAAACAAGTTGCTGTGAAGATGCTTTCTGTAGAATCAGAACAAGGTGACATGGAATTTCAAAATGAGGTAATTTCAAAATGGTTATTTTACTAAATGAGAAGGCCAATTAGAGATGGCAAATCTCCCAAGAAATAAGATAAGAACAAGATAACTTTCGCAACAGTTTTTCTTATTATCATTTAATAAAAAATTGAAGGCCCTTAAAAGGCTTACACAACAACTGAAAACTACTAGGATATGAGTGAGAATAACTAACAACTAAATAATGAACCGACAATGAGATCACTAAACACATGACCTGGGCTTTAACTTACAACCAGCCCAACATAAACATAACTACATTTAATAACCCAATTGTTCAACTTTGACCCAGTAACTAAAATACTAATGCAGGCATAAACAACATCAAAAGGATTATTTTCAACAAATTCTTTCGCTGTTGGAAATTAGAATGCATTGCAGCGGAGGATTGAATAACATTCGAATCGGTTTGCATGATGTATGAATAATGAATGCAAAAACAGAGTGTGAATGGAAGGATCGGAAGAAACAACTTAATGGACAATTCTGAATAATAACGAAATTGTCTTGATACCGGAATAAGTTTGCCGGTAAATACATATATATACATATTTTAGTAGCGGTTTAATAACTGCAGTTGAACGATGGCGGGAATAACCGTTTTATGAAACGGTGCCATGGTTTCATCAAACCGTTTCAACTATGTTCGCACCTAATCAAATTACATACAATATAACATAATACATAACGATAATAAACTACGAGATAATTAAGTTTAATATCTAATACACTCCCCTAAACTTAATTAGGACTGGTGGATCTCTGGCACTTTGATTAGCTTCATCCACTGCTTTCGCTGCTTGTTTGAAATCGAACCGACGCCTCTTCTGCATTTTCTTCATTCTGTGCCAGTCGTTTCCTGCAAACAAAGCATAATGTTGGATTGTCTCTTCTTCTTCTTGAGCATTGCCTTTGGTTTTACTCCTTTCTCGGTTGTTAGTAGAGAGGCCTTCATCACTTCTTATCATCTCCTTTTCCATAACATTTTCTTGGACAGTTTTGAACTTGTAGTAATACACCAGACCATCCAGATACACTGCAAACATAATTCTCATTAATTCCCCATCATTATAATCATAACCCATATCTTTAGCCACCACCACCCTGAGGTTGTTGGTCGTCACATTCTTATACCCTCCATCACGTTTCACTACCATGTATAAACCAAGCAAATCTATCTTTCTATTATCAGCCGAGTAGGGTGGAATTGGTCTAGTAGATATTCCCAGTTTGATCTTTATAAATTGTAGGTCCCTAGAGGAGGATCTAGTAACCTAATCCTTGTGATACGAACAAACCCGGTTGTGCGGAAACCAACCGGATATGCAAACCGAGAAGAGAACACAAGATACACAGAAGACCAGAACAATATTCAACGTTTAGATCTCAAATATATTAAAACCAGGAAGTTTTGTTACAAGATTATGATACAGAAAGCTCACAAACTCACTGTGTCTCTCAGTTATCACTTCTGTGTTCTCTCTTGTGTTCGGTGTGTGCCATCTCACTTCTGTTTGCAAACAAGCCCTTTTATAGTAACCTTATCCAGAGATGACGAAGTACCAGCTGGGCCCAGAAGTGAAGCCCACAAAGAACCATCACTCACGAATAACTCAGGTTCTTCGTCCAATGTATTCTTCGCCTGGGATCAGTTCTTCGTTGATGCCATATGTTAACTACGAAGAATGGTTCTTCGCAGGCATGATCTTTCGTCCAGCATTGGTTCTTCATAGAAGAGTATTCTTCGCCAGTGGGTGTTCTTCGTTGCAGGGTTCTTCGGCCATGCAGTTCACGAACCAGTAGGTTATTCGTTGACTTCATGGAGGAACCATAACCAACAGTAGCAACAGATCAGCAGCATATTGAACATGTAGACAGAAACAAACAGCCTCAAACAGCATCCATTCCGAAGCTTGATGAAGGATATTGTGCCTCAGAATTTACTTCGTAACGATGTCGAACTGAGCCGAGCCGCATCCACAAATATGTATCAACATAAACCATTCTAACATCTCCTCAAACTTGATCTCTAATTCATGCTTATACTTAAACACAAATTCCCCGTCTTCTAACATATCTAACAATGATTTACAGTTAGTGAAATCATGAAATTCCATTGCGTGAATGATCATGACATTCCAATCTGGTTCAAGTGATGATAAGTGCAGGTTTTCGAAATATGAATTGAGATAATTTGCCTTGTATTCTTTATTTGTGGAACTATGACTAATTACCTTTTGTTATCTTTCATTCTTATTTCTTCTTCCTTCGTTAATCCGGTGACTTCATTCATAGTGTTAGAAACAGGGACACTAAACATCGGATATATTTTACACCTTTCCCAGTTTATCTTAACCGTATATCCTTGTAACACTAACTGATACATACTTAAGACATTATGATCTAATTCAGGAGTATAAAATACAGTTTGAATACGTAATTACTCAATCCCAGACTTAACTTCTACAGCCCCTACACCCCTGATGAATAAAAAGTTATCTTCCCCAGTTTTAGTTTCTACCCAAACCATATGTTTAATTCATTTGAAAACGTTCAGATTTCTGACATAGTGATGTTTAAATACTGTACTTACATACCATATATCACCTCATAATCCGCATTCAGTACCGATGACAATCAATTCCAGTGGAAAATCATCTTCTGCCTTTCGTCGCTGAATTCCGGTGTTAATGGCTTTTGGATTAATTGAGTCGCTTCATCATTTTCCTTTACTTGGCATGAAATGATCCGATGCCCCGGTTCATGACAGTAGTAACAACGTTTGTAGACTGACTCCTTCCTTTGCTTTTCAATCTTCTCATCGGTGTAGTGTTCACAAGGCATTATCGTTGATGTAGATTGCATAACACCGTCTTTCTTAACTGTGGCTCTGATACCACTTTGTTGAAAATTAGAATGCACAGTGGACGATTGAATAACATTCGAATCGGTTTACATGATGTATGAATAATGAATGCAAAAACAATGAAAGGATCGAAAGAAACAACTTAATGGATAATTCTGAATAATAATGAAATTGGCTAGATACCGGAATAAGCTTGCCGGTACATACATATATATATATATATATATATATATATATGTTAGTGGCGGTTGAATAACGGCAGTTGAACGATGGCGGGAATAACCGTTTTATGAAACGGTGTCATGGTTTCATTCGCAACAAGACAGACTTGTTCAAACTTATATGTTAAGAAGATAAGTCATAACATGGAAGATTAAGAAATATTTGTCTACAGGTCAAGCTTCTGATGCTAGTTCGTCATACAAACATAATTTCACTCGTTGGCTACTGCAATGAGGACAAGCACAAGGCAATTATATATGAATTCATGGCTAATGGGAACTTAGAAAAGCATCTATATGGTAATTGGCTGTTAGTTTAGTACACATTTACCGGTTTAGAAGCATCACTTGTCAAGATTCTAATGTACTTGTCTTCAGCTGATTGCTTCACATTTCGTTTGATTGATCAGATGGACGTCCAAATTTTTCGAGCTTGGAAAAAAGGTTACAAATTGGATATGATGTAGCAAAAGGTTAGTAATTAATCAGGTTTCTTCATACTAGAGTTTGCTAATTGGGTCTCTTAAGCATAATTGCTGCTTTAACATGCATGAATCTATATCATAGGCCTAGCATACCTGCATCACGGTTGCACGCCACCAATAGTCCATAGAGATGTCAAGTCTTCAAACATATTGTTGAATGGAGATTTCCAGGCAAAATTGTCAGATTTTGGGCTGTCCAGAGCTTTTCCTACTGCAGATGCCAGCCATGTATCAACCGTAAAGGTTGTGGGCACTGAGGGGTACATTGATCCTGAGTGAGTTTTTCTCATCAACATTATTCATGAATAATAGGCTTTCCTAACATTTTTTCCTGTGTGTATGTTGAGGTTCATTCCGTTGTAATTCACTCATATAATTGTACTTACTCTAAATTGAGAAAGTTGGTAATAAGAGCTTACAACTTGTAGTTGAAATGTAAAATGCAGGCATTTCCCAAATTTCAAGTTGAGGGAGAAAATGGATGTGTATAGCTTCGGGGTGGTACTACTCGAGTTGATTACAGGACGAAAAGCAATATTAGATGGTAATCATATAGCTAATTGGGTTAAGTCACCAATTGAAAGCGGAAATTTCGAAACTATTATTGATTCCAGATTGGAGGGGGGTTTTGACATCAATATAGTCAGGAAGGTAGTAGAAACTGCAATGGCCTGTGTTTCCCCCTCATCCAACAAAAGGCCAACCATGGACGACGTGGTGATGGATCTCAGTCATTGTTTGCAAGCAAAAGAGCTAATACAAGAAGATTAGTATCCGGAAACTTAGATAGCGAAAGCGATCTACGCTAGTGAAGTCTTGAAGCGGTTGTGTCAAATGCTCTGTAAAATTGATTTTTTTTTTCAAGTTCAAGATATTGTGGTTTGGTTTTCTCATTCAAAATTAATTATAAATCATTTTCTTAATCCATTTGAGTTTTTTTTTTCTCAATTGAAAAAGAGTTTTCTATTAATCATTCATTCCCCTTACATAGTTTGAACTCCTTTGT
Source organism: Helianthus tuberosus (assembly GCA_030545235.1). NCBI lineage: Eukaryota > Viridiplantae > Streptophyta > Magnoliopsida > Asterales > Asteraceae > Helianthus > Helianthus tuberosus. The sequence goes on along the minus strand of CM060359.1, from coordinate 143,937,955 downwards.
GAAATGCCCTGGTTATTGTAATCTAGACAAACATATGTTCATCAAACACATAAATCAATCCAATCTTCAAACACAAACCTGAAGATTAAGAAGGATCAGATGGAGATTGAGAAGGTTTGATCCAGTGGCGGATCCAAGAACATTATTTCAGTGGGTTCATTTTCATAGATTCTCATTATTTTTTTTTCAAATCATACAAAGTTCTCACTAGTTTTTTCGAAACCGAGTGTGTTCATATGAACCCACAAAACAGTGCTAGATTGGCCACTGGTTTGATCCTTTTGTTTGTTATAAAAGTACAAAGCAGCATTCCACCAAGAGGAAAAGCTAAAGCAATCCCAATTTTCAAAATCATTTTACATCATTAGCACAAAACAGAGTATCAACCCCTTATTTATTGTCTTCGCTTGCACCTACCATAGGTGGTTCCCTTAACACGGATCGTGACAAGATTGACTGATCGACATATTAGTTCATGTTAATTATCTAATAAATGGACTATTATTTGTATAATATATATCATTTTAATCATATGTTGTATTTTATAGGTTTTAATATAAACTTATCAAAATGGATATTATTTGTAGTAAATTAAAACAAATGCATGAGCAAAAGTGTCAACAACAAAATCAAATGAGTTTATATATTGTTGTTATTGTTATCAACTGAAATCGATGATTGGTTGAAGTTATTAGAGTAAATTGTTATTTTAGTCCCTGAGGTTTGGTCCAAATTGTCATTTTAATCCAAATAGTCTTTTTTTCTCCTCTGGGTTCCTGACTTTTTCATTTGATCACATTGCCTAACTCAGTCTAAAAATCTGGTTATAATCAGGGGTATTTTTAGCATAACTGTTGTGTGGTGATAACCAGGGGTAGTTTACAACATAATTTATAAACCTCATAATAATTTAATGCCATAAATACCCCTCATTATAACCTGGTTTTAGACTAAGTTAGGCAATGTGATCAAAATTGCAAGAAAAAGGAAAAGTCAGGGACCCAGAGGAGAAAAAATAACTATTTGGACTAAAATAGCAATTTAAACAAAAACCTAGGGACTAAAATGGCAATTTACTCAAGTTATTACTAATAAACAAAAATAAGATATGAAGGTGATGCAGGTGACGTAGCTACAAAATGAAAAATAGAAACCAGACTTAATGAATTAAAACCACACGAGGAAAATGTAAAACAATTAAATAGGTTAAGTTATAGTTTTAGTTAATTGGTTTACCTCAATTTTGACAGCCCATGGTGGAAGATAGGAATTAGAAGTTGGACTTGGACTTGGGCCTTTATGCCACATGCAAAGTCAGTGAGCAGAATGAAAAAGCGATACATGACACTCGAAGGCTTTGATAGAGGGTTCGTATATTTATTGGGTTTCCTCCTGATCGGGTGGTTCCGCTGGTGGCACGTTGATACTCCAGTAGTTCGTCAGTAATCCAAATTTATCGTTCAGAAAAAAAGAGGGTTCGTATATAGGGGGCACGCACAACAATTGTCGAAGAAAGTTGCAGCCACCTTTAGCTGCTGTACAAATTAATCCAGACAGAACCTAGAGGCGGGTTGGGTGAATAAAGAGGGTTGACTTGACACTAATAAATTGGGTAATTAAGCCGTATGGTGGTTTGATGACAAAAACCGTCTTTGATTGACATGTTACTGATTTTCCAACACTATGTCTATGTGGTGTGCAAATAATTAACTAGCTTTATGTAAACCTAGAACCTTAAACTTAGAGGAAGTTACGTTTTCTCATATTCTGTTTTCAAATCACCTACAGTTTTCATTGGTTTAGTTAACTAATCAAATTCAAAATTAAGTTTTAAATTTAGTTTTAGAATAAATAATCGAACGAAACATACAACATTGACCACATGATCACGATACCCAACTTAATCTAGCTATCTAATTTAATTAGTTTTTTTGATGACCTTAACGACAGTCATCATTGACTAACGAATTAAGAGTGTGGAATCCTCTTAATTCAATGAACGCAGAAAACAAGTAGAACAACTTACAATATCATTTTAAACATGTCTCCTATTAGTTATCCAACTTGCGTTTACAATTAATCAAAGACTCATGAACACGCCAAAACGCACTTTGTCTGCGTTTTTTCCTAACTCACGATTTCTCTCTCTCTCTCTAGCTGTCTAGCCTAAAACCCTACACTAAACTATAACTACAACATTTATTCCCAGACCAATTCACAATAAACCAAAATTTTGCATTAGTAACAAATAATCAAAGACCCATGGACCATACTGATGAAGTGGAATTTGATCTTCTAGAACAGCTAGCATTTTTTAGCCTTAGAACAAACAAATTTTATAACAAAACTGATAGAAGATTTCCAGGGTTAGAGGGAAGGGGTAAGTTTGAGAAGGATAAGTCGAGAGTTGAGTGATACAAGTGTCATAGACTAGGTCATTTTGCTAGGGAATGTAAGGGTTCTACACAGAACCCCACACCATTTGTGACATACTCTAGCCAAATGACTCTTTCTGAGTCAACGGCTGGACAATAGCAACCATATTCTTCGAATGCATATCAAAACTCTTCACAAGATGTTCTTGGTCCATCTACACAATACACAACACATTTGGCACAGGGTCCAACATAAATGGTATATTAACATGTCAATGAACCAACACAACAAACACAAATTATATCCTGGGCAATTGTGCCAGCAATTTAGCAAACTGCTGGATACCTTGTACCGTGAATTACTCAACAAAGCTTTTGCACTGAAAACTTTGTAGATTTAAGTAGTTTGTCAGATAATTTGAATGATGAACACGTTGGAATGATTTCTATGGACAGGTTAACAAAAATTTTGCATTACTTGCTATAAAAACACTTAGTGAGATTTTTGACCAAAGCACTAATGAAACTGTTGGTCTTAGCATTATACCACATGTCAATCTAACAAGTGCTGGTCTATCACAGACTGTTAAAATATCTCCAAATATATTAAAATATCTTTGTTCTAAAAAGTTCATCAAAGCATTTGGAGATATCAAAATAGTGAATATCATGCTTCTTGAAAATTCTGAGAACTCCGAGAAACTTCTAGTACAAGCCATTAGTTCTCACAAATAGATTTTGGAAGGGAAAGACTAAATCATTTCAAAACATGAAGCAACTATTAACACTACAGAATCTGACTCACTTCTTTCAAAATATCAAACGTGTCAAAAGAAACTTGAATCTACCAATGTAAATTGTCAAAAAAAAGGTAGAGTCACGCAAGGGATTTGAGATTCTATTGAATCTACAATCTAAGACTAACATCAAATTTGGATTGGGATATGATCACACACAGGATTCAAGTTGTTGCACCTCTAAAATTCAAATTGGGACAAAGTATATCTTATCAAAAAGGGGTGTGAACAAAAAACTTGATTCTTCAGAAAAATTCTCAGACAAACATGATTCTAAATGATCTGATGAAACATGTGTTCATAAAGCATTTAAACTAATAGTTTTTGTGACCTCAGAATGGAGTACAACACCATTTGCTACCCTTCCAGCGGTCTCACCCAAAACCACTAACCACAGTCAATATCTTAAAGTAAAATTAAAATCTGGTTAGGGTAAATGTACGAAAGGCACTTTGTTCTGCACTATTTGTGAAAAAAAAAATCAATCACAATACAGAAGAGCGAAATATGGTTATTGCCTATAACCAAAACAAGAGGATGAATCTGGAAAACTTTCAAGTAAGGCCAATTTTCTATCCATACAGTGATTCAAGATATTGTGAATCAACAGGATCCTTTGAGGTATTTTGTACTGTTGAAACATAATTCACTAAAGCTTTAAGTCACAAAAAATTCACAAGACCTGTTCAAGTGACAAATGCACCCCTTTGCCGACATTTGGCCTAAACTGTCACACCCTGACTTTTGCGGAAGCGTGATTATGGTGTAACTTTCTTAATACCATTGCATTCAATCATAACAACAAGTAGATGATAAAAACCATAGACGGTCATCCATTAACTAAGTTTAAAAACATCACAACATCATTGTTTGAAACATAGACTCCAAAGTTAAGTTTTACAAACAATATGAATTGTTTAGAGTTCCCTAAGGACTCATCAAAAGACTTTAAATAAAATCATGTTTTGGTAGTTGTGTCTCGTCCAGGAGTAAGACACACTAACCAAACCCTAAGACAATGAATGACATCCTTTATTCTTAACGCAACTTGAAACATCCAACGCCCGCCAGATCCAGTTTTAATTCCCTGAAATACATGTATTTTGAAAACATCAATAAAAGTTGAGCGAGTTCATGTGTTTGTTTGTGTGTATGAATAAACCTTTGATATCATTGTATGTATGTATGTTTTGTAAATCCTGGTATGAAAGCAACACAAGGAAACAGATCGATTAATGGTTTGCAAGGCCATTAACATACGTGTAACGGGGTAGGAAGGCTCAAACCTAGCAAATTTGTATCGGGCCTCCGGCTGTAAGGCATGGTCACCTCATGGGCCACCCTGGTCCACATGGGCGTGGGCTCGCTACACCCAAATAGATCTATCACTCATACCCCTCGGTCCTAACACGAGGATTAATGGTCTTAAGAGTGCGCCTATCCATTCACATGATCTATTGTACTTTCCAAAGCTAACCATACCAATTGTAATTTTTTTTGGAATCATTTTGTAACATGTGCTTCACCCCGTAAGTTATAAAACAAAACAGTTTAAAGAAAAGGGGGACATGAACTCACCGTCTTGCGTCTTCAATTACCGTAACTCAAGCTCCTTCGGGTAAACACGACTACCTACAACGTACTAATGTCTATTAGACGAACGGGCCATGCCTTGATTTAATATTATTGTCTCTGAGTTACGTTTCGTTGTATCTTTGAAATTATTCCAAGTTATATAACTATTTGTTAAAATAATTAATATTTTAATTTAAATTATATTTATTAAATTTTGGAATAATTGTTAAACAACTATTTTAACTTAATACTTCCCAAGTATTTATACTTGCATTTCCTTCCCAAGGATGGGGGTGTCTTTCACTTGTATATTTTTGCCATGTATTAGGGTCGTATTTCGGGGTGTATTTATACGTATCAGAATACGTATCTTTATTCTATTCAAGTATTCTTGTACTTAATTTTCATATTAGTTTTTCCGGAATATTATCTTTAATAAAAGTCCACCAATATATATTTCCAAAATATATATTTTAGTATTATTTAGAAAAATTATTTATAATTTTTCTTTTGGCAAAAATATTTGTATTTTCTCATAAGTTTCAAAAATAATATATTTTCATGTGTAACTTGGAAATTATATATATAAACTCATTTAATATATTCCGTTTTTGTTCGAGAAAATATATATTTCTTTCAAAAATAATATAACTTCTAATACTTCCAAGAAAATACATATTTTTATTCACCCAAAAATAATATATTTTCTTCTTGTTAAAAATATGATATAAGTTTATAATACTTGTAAAATCATATTTTTGTCTATTGGTGTCCAAAATATTATTTACCAAAATATACTCTGTGAATAATTTCCCGAATATTTTGTAAGTCTTATTCCATAGTTTGGTTTTCACCAATATTTTGTGTACCACTTGTATATTTATTCCTTGGAATTTTGGTAATATTTTGGATTGTAATCCTTGGTATTTTGATGTGTTATATTACTTCAAATCCTAAAATAATATAACTAATACACAAAATATACAAATAATCACACACATAGTGTCTTCTAAATATATATTTCCTAAATACATATTTAGTCACTTTTATTTATAAAAACCAACCTCCAATATTAATATTTTTCTAACAAAAAATTATGGAAAAGTTTATGTAACAATTTATTGTTGAAAATACACTTGTAAATACTTGTTTAGAAATATTTTTCTACGTGTTTAAATTTTTAAAAATTTTTGCCATAGTTTCCCCTAAAAATGAAGGTTTCCATGCTTTCAAGCATATCATTTTCTTTTGTAAAAATCATCACAATCAACCCACAAACAATATTAAACAACCTTTACTTACCAATTTTGCTAAAATCATGCATAATCTACTACTTCATGAACTTGAATATTTGTAAAAATGTGTAGGATCTTACTAGTGTTCTTAGTAAGCCATGATAACCTTTAAAGTTTGATTAGTTCTTTAAAAACTTCATTTTTAAAGAATATGGACCTTTACAACTTGTGATCATCACTTCTAAAAATGTTTCTTTATGAAATCTTCTTGTTACACAAGTGTTTCTACACTTGTTTAATCACCAAAAATAAGGTTTGTTTATGTAAGAACCAAGATTTAATTAAAACTTATATTTTTAACTTGGTTTCTTTGAAAAACCATTCATAAATCTTTAGATCTATATGATTAACAACTTACTTTGATCATTATTTTTCAAGAAAACATCATGTTCTTTCAAGTTCCTTATCTTTGTGTGGATGATCTATCATCCTTCAACATTTCTACTTTCTCATCTTGCTAGATTATGTTTTTAATCATGATCTAGCAAGATCATATGATGATCTATATCATATATATGAACAAACAACAATCATCAAGCAAATCAACATATAAACAACTTAGTTTCTTCATTAATCATGCTTAAGTTCAAGATTACTTCTTATGTATCTTAGTGTTCTTCAAGATTATGAGTATAATTCTTCTTTTAACCACTTAAAATAGAAGTAAACTAGCAAGATCAAGACTCTTACCACTAGCACAAGGCTAGGGATGATCAAGTGAAGTTATGAGATGGATAAAAGCAAATGAGAGAGGTCTTTGATCTTTCGAAAGCCCCAAGCTTCTTTGTATGATCTCTAACACCTTTGTATATATGTAGAATGTATGAAGAAGATTGAATGACGGTGGATGTGTGTGGGGTGATTTTCGGCCGAGAGCTCCTAGGAAGGAAGAAGGATATGTGTGTTTTTCAAGTGTGTGTAAGAATGAGCTTAAGTCTTTAAGGGTTATTTATAAATCCATGTCCATAGTTTATCTCTTGTGTAACATGTTTAGGAAAGTATATACATATCCATTTTAATATTGAAATAAAATCTTGAGGTAAGGAGCAAGGTATGGGCCGATTACTAGGTGGGGGGGGGGTATCTAGAGTAGGTTTAATCATATAGTTAGTTTAGGGTATAAATTCAAGTATGTAGTTAGCTACTTAGTTACTTGATATTTTATAGGGTGTTATTATGTTCGGGGACCATAACTAGCTTGGTAATGTTAAAACAGTGTTCCTAGTGAAAATTTGGTGTTTCGGGTAGTGTACGGTTGTTCGGTTGGTTACTGGTTCGTTAAAGTGCTAAACTACTCAGTTTAGTGTGTTTTATGTACCCTTTTATGACACTTTTGATTCCCGACACTTAGGAAAGTATTCAGGACTATTTTACCATATTTCTGCATAATATTAGTGTGTTTAAATGCTTATTATTGCTGTATTTTGCTGAATTCAGCACTCTACGTGAGTTTTAGGCACTTTCCGGCACTTAAACTATCACTTACAATGGCAGTTTTGTGATCCTTACTTTCCTACACACTATACTAGTGTGGTACTTAGTTTCTGGCTCATTCTGTGTCTTAATGCACTGTCTGTCTATGTGCTGAGTTCTGTCAGCATTTTCCGGTCTTATCAGATAACTGTGCTAACTGTGTCTAGTGCATTATTTGAGTCAATAAGCTATTATGCAATAATGATATGACATCAAGAAATTTGTGACGCACATGTTTGTATATGGCAATAACCAGAAAGCAGTTAATTGTAATTCAGCATAGTCATTAAACACTAATCTTGGTTAATTAATTGTACGGATACCTGAATTTTTGACAGTTGTCACATTCTCCCCCTGTTAATAAAATTTCGTCCCGAAATTTTAAGCTTTACTACTAGCTGCAGGGGTGTTAGGGAATAAGTGCGGATATTTAGCTTTCATACGGTCCTCATGCTCCCAAGTAAACTCTGGGCCGTGACGCACGTTCCATCTAACCTTGACAAGCTTAACACTACTCCTCCGAGTCTTGTTAACTTTCCAATCAGTAACCTCAACAGGTTCTTCTGTAAGTGGAGTGTGTCGTCAATCTGAACTTCATCGGCAGGTATGATCACTGCTTCTTGAGTTGGACTCTTCTTCAGATTATATACATGGAATGTATCATGAACACCATTAAGTTCTGCTGGTAGTTCCAACTTGTAAGCTACAGGAACAATCCTTTCTAGGATTTTGAATGGTCCGATAAATCATGGGTCTTACTTACCATGCTTCCCAAAGCGTGCTACACCTTTCCAAGGTGAGACTTTTAACAAAACCATATCTCCCACTTCGAATTCCAAAGGCTTCCTCCTTTGGTCCGCATAGTTCTTTTGTCGATTACGAGCCGCCTTAATGCGCTCTTGGATCTGTATGATCTTATCTGTCATCTCTTGGACCAATTCGGGACCAACCAGTTGTCTATCACATGCATCTGCCCAGCATAACGGTGATCGACACTTTCGTCCGTAGAGAGCTTCAAACGGTGCAGCTTGAATGCTTGTATGATAGCTGTTGTTATAGGAGAACTCAACCAAAGGCAGGTAAGTGTCCCAACTGCCACCCAAGTCCATTACGCAAGCTCGTAACATATCTTCAAACATCTGAATCGTTCTCTCACTTTGGCCGTCCGTCTGTGGATGAAATGCGATGCTCAAATTTAACTGTGAACCAAACGCTTCTTGGAAGGATTGCCAAATCCTTGACACAAATCTCCCATCTCTATCAGATATAATTGAGATAGGCACTCCATGACGTGCAACTATCTCCCTTAGGTACAGCTCAGCTAGCTTACCTGTGTTATCCTTTTCCCTGATCGGCAAAAAGTGCGCAGACTTTGTCAGACGATCTACGATTACCAAAATCTTATCATGACCTCTGGGTGTCTTGGGCAATTTCATTATAAAGTCCATCGAGATCTGCTCCCACTTCCACATGGGTATCTCAGGTTACTGCAGAAGACCTGAAGGCTTCTGATACTCGGCCTTCACATTGGCACAAGTCAAGCATTTTCCAACATAAGTTGCAACATCACCTTTCAATCTCGGCCACCAGTGGAAATCTTTCAAATCTTGGTACATCTTATCTGATCCTGGGTGGATCGAGTACCTTGATTTATGAGCTTCATCAAAGATCACATCTCTAAGACCACCAAAGAGGGGAACCCAAATTCGTCCCATGAAACACAAGGTTCCTTCCTCATTGGGTACCAACTTCTTCTCCATCCCACGAAGATATTCATCTTTCAATTTTTCCTTCTTGAGAGCTTCTCTTTGTGCAGCACGAATGCGCAATGAGAGGTCTGTTTGAATGATCATCTCCAAATCCCTAACCATTATGGGCTTAATCCTCTCTTTTCGACTCAAGGCGTCTTCCACCACATTCACCTTTCATGGGTGATATTTGATTTCGCAATCATAGTCGTTTAACAACTCAACCCATCGCCGCAGTCTCATATTAAGCTCTTTCTGATCAAATATGTGCTGAAGGCTATTGTGATCTGTAAAGATCGTGTATCGGGTGCTATACAAATAATGTCGCTAGATCTTCAAAGAAAAAACCATTGTGCCTAACTCCAAGTCATGCGTGGCGTAGTTCTTCTCATGACCTTTTAATTGGCGCGAAGCATAAGCGATAACCTTCTGTCACTGCATCAGCACACAGCCCAATCCCTGACGCGAGGCGTCACAGTATACCACGAAGTCGTCGGTGCCTTCGGGTAGGGATAGAATAGGTGCATCGCAAAGCTTGTTCTTCAGCATCTGAAAAGCTTCTTCTTGTTTATCTCCCCACTCATACTTCTTGTCCTTTTGAGTAAGAGAGGTCAGCGGCTGAGTGATTTTTGAAAAATCCTCAATGAATCGGCGATAATACCCTTCTAGACCTAGAAACTATCAGATCTCGGTCGGCGTCTTTGGAGTTTCCCAATTCTTAATCTCCTCGATCTTGGTGGGATCCACGTGGATTCCGTTTTCATTCACTACATGACCGAGGAATTGTACCTCACGCAACCAGAACTCGCACTTCGAGAACTTTGCGTACAGTTTCTCCTTTTTGAGCAACTCTAAATTGACTCTAAGGTGTTGCTCGTGCTCTTCCTTCGTCCTTGAATAGATCAAAATATCATCGATAAATAACACTCACGAATTTATCGAGATATGGCTTGCAAACTTGGTTCATCAGATCCATAAATACTGCCGGCGCGTTTGTCAGACCAAACGACATTACTAGAAACTCATAATGTCCATAACGAGTTCTAAAGGCAGTCTTTGGTATACTCTCTTCTTGTATCCTTAGCTGGTGATAACCTGATCGAAGATCGATCTTGGAGTAGTAACTCGAACCTTGGAGTTGATCAAAGAGATCATCAATTCTCGGCTAGGGATACCGATTCTTGATGGTCAACTTGTTCAACCCTCGGTAGTCAATGCACATATGGAAACTACCGTCCTTCTTCTTGAGAGATAGGACTAGAGCTCCCCAAGGCGAGAAGCTTGGTCTAATAAATCCCTTGTCCATAAGCTCTTGAAGTTGCGTCGACAACTCTTGCATCTCGGAAGGCGCAAGTCGATAAGGTGCCTTAGCTATAGGCGCGGCGCCTGGAAGTAAATCAATATGGAATTCGACTTGTCGTTGAGGAGGCAATCCTGGAAAGTCTTCGGGGAAGACTTCAGGATAGTCTCTTACCACTGGGATACCTTCCAGCTTCGCCTCTTCAGCTTCCTTATCAACAATGTGAGCCAAAAAGGCAACACATCCTTTCTGTAAAAACTTTTGGGCCTTCAAACAACTGACAATTCTTAGAGGCGTATCATGCTTCTCTCCGTGCACTACAATCATCTCTCCGTTCACCATAGGGATTCGGATGACCTTCTCATGACATACGATCTCATCTTGGTTACTCGATAACCAATCTATTCCAACTACCACGTCAAAGCTTCCCAACTCGACCGGCAGAAGATCAAGCGTAAACTCATGCTCTCCGGGCTCTATTACACAGCCTCTAATCACTTCGTTTGCCTCTGTTGTGGGCAATTGATTGTTCATTCGAGGAGGCATCTTCTATAAAGAAGATTGTATAGGTCATATCTTACTCATATAATAAGTATATAGTATATATATATATGTAGTAGCAATTATTGTAGCAAGCAATCAGGTAACCAACACAATTATAATGCAAGCATGTACTTTAACAACGTATTTAATGAGAACATTACGATTTAGTTTTCCATTATTCATCGACCACGCATATTGTTACATGTTTGACAAAGTATCATATCAAAACGGATCACAGGGTTACACTACCATTGTCTAAAATGTCTATCAGTCTACAACAATCATACAGTGAAAAAGTGGTCTCCAAAAGGCTTCACTAGCTAGGCTCAATAGCGGTGCTCTCATCAAAAGCAAGCTACCTACATAAATCCAAACACCGGCTATGCTGATGGTGGTGGAGGAGGAGCTGGAGGAACAAAAAGTAAACTGCGCACATGCGCTAGCTCCTACTCAAGATCATAAACATGACGCAACAGATAACTAATCTGCTGCTCAACGGTAAGAAATCAAGTACCAAACTCAGGAAATGGAGTGAGCGGTGCAGGAGGATGCGAAAATAGGGATGGTGATGAACGAGGAACAAATGCAGGCTGACACGGACATGGCAAATGTCGCGGTATCATCTCAAGCTCTAAAATCCCGCGACTCATGATTTCATACTGGAGCTGCAATGATAAGAGTAACTCATCCTGTGTATAACCAGTAAAATGTGAGGGATGGTAGGGATGAGAAATCGGCATGGTGTAAGGTGGGAACCATCTCAGTGGCTCATCTAGTGGTGAAGAAGTAAAATGAGCAGAAGGTGCAGACTGAGGCATGTGAGGGAAAGCTGCTGATACATGAGGGTTATGGTCAGACTGCTGGCTAGAAGTGCCTTCCCCTGGACGGGGTACGGGTATATCCTGTAAGAAAACAATAGGCAGGTCGACACGGTACACATCTGACTCTACTGGGTGAAAAGGAACAACATCAACAGGTGTGGGTGCAAATGGGGGAGTGACTGACTCAATAACAGGAGGGTCAGCGAGTGCAGGTACTGGATCTGGTATGAGAGGTACAATGTCAGGTATGCCAAATGGTACAGGATCATGATCAGGCAAAGGCTCAGGTGCAGGTATCGGCTCAGGATCAGCGGGTGCATCAACAGGCTAATCAACAGTGATAAAATCCAGCTTAAGTCCAGGCTCAATGTTATGTGGAGGAATCGGTGCAGCTGACATAGTTGTATCATCGTCAGTATCAGTGGTTTGTCGTCGCAAACCAACTGCTTGTAAGGCGGAAGAAGTCACAGATGCAAAGGAATATGAGACAGAGTGTAAGCTAGAATCAGAAGAAATCTCGATAACGGGAATCCCCAGAAGTGGAACATCAACGACGTCCTCATCGAGCTCCCCATCGCTATGAGCATCATCAGGGGGACCATCGACAAACAAAACAAAATCATCATCAAAAGGATCATCAAATGGCCAATCCTCATGAGGAATGACCATGAGGGGAACGGGAGCGAGGATCGGTGCCATGACATGCTCACCATCGGGGTGACCGATGATAAGATGATCATGCACAGGAATGGGAATAAAAAACGGATCCTCGTCCGGGATACCATAAGCAATCGGTAAATCATCTCCGAAATCAGGCAGTGCAAAGGGCTGAAAGTCGTCGTCATCGTCGGACATCATCTCCGGGTCACTCTCGGTATCGGAAGTAAAGATCTCTAGCACAGGGACGATCTCATCGTCAGAAACTACAACCATGGGGTCATCGGTATCGGACAATCCACTCTCGGATGATGACATACTGTTTGTAACAAACATTCACAGCATATGCACATATATCAACTATTAAGCATGTAATCAATGACAAGGTAGTCATGCAATCATGTTTACTTCCTAGTCTCCCAGACTAAATCACCCAGTCTCCCAGACTAAACCTCCTAGGCTCCCAGACTGAACTACCCAGTCTCTCAAACTGAACCACCCAGTCTCCCAGACTGAACTACCTAGTCTCTCAGACTAAACCACCCAGTCTCCCAGACTGTACCACCCAGTCTCTCAGATTAAACCTCCTAGTCTCCCAGACTGAACTACCTAGTCTCTCAGACTAAACCACCCAGTCTCCCAGACTGAACTACCTAGTCTCTTAGACTAAACCACCCAGTCTCCCAGACTGTACCATAAACATAAACCTTGAAATGTGTTTCGTGTCTTTTTGTTTGTAAAAATGTTTGTTTTCCTGGAACTGGGCATTTTGTGTATGCAATGAAACATGTCGTAAAATATATTTTCATGAGAGCCCTAATGATTGTAGTCTAGACTCGAGAAGGAATCCTAGTTCGCTACAACCTGGCTCTGATACCAAGCTGTCACACCCTGACTTTTGCGGAAGCGTGATTATGGTGTGACTTTCTTAATACCATTGATTCAATCATAACAACAGCTAGATGATAAAAACCATAGATGGTCATCCATTAACTAAGTTTAAAAACATCACAACATCATTGTTTGAAACATAGACTCCAAAGTTAAGTTTTACAAACCATATGAATTGTTTAGAGTCCCCTAAGGACTCATCAAAAGACTTTAAATAAAATCAGGCTTTGGTAGTTGTGTCTCGTCCAGGAGTAAGACATACTAACCAAACCCTAAGACAACGAATGACGTCCTTTATTCTTAACGCAACTTGAAACATCCAACGCCCGCCAGATGCACTTTTAATTCCCTGAAATACATGTATATTGAAAACATCAACAAAAGTTGAGCGAGTTCATGTGTTTGTTTGTGTGTATGAATAAACCTTTGATATCATTGTATCTATGTATGTTTTGTAAATCCCGGTATGAAAGCAACACAAGGAAATAGATCGATTAATGGTTTGAAAGGCCATTAACATGCGTGTAACGGCGTAGGAAGGCTCAAACCTAGCAGATTTATACCGGGCCTCTGGCTGTAAGGCATAGTCACCTCATGGGCCACCCTGGTCCTCATGGGCGTGGGCTCGCTACACCCAAATAGATCTATCACTCATACCCCTCGGTCCTAACACGAGGATTAATGGTCTTAAGAGTGCGCCTACCCATTCACATGATCTACTGTACTTTCCAAAGCTAACCATACCAATTGTATTTTTTTTTTGTAATCATTTTGTAACATGTACTTCACCCCCGAAGTTATAAAAAAAACAGTTTAAAGAAAAGGGGGACATGAACTCACAGTCTTGCGTCTTCAATTACCGTAACTCAAGCTCCTTCGGGTAAACACGACTACCTACAACGTACTAATGTCTATTAGACGAACGGGCCGTGCCTTGATTTAATATTATTGTCTTTGAGTTACGTTTCGTTGTATCTTTGATATTATTCCAATTTATATAACTATTTGTTAAAATAATTAATATTTTAACTTAAACTATATTTATTAAATTTTGAAATAATTGTTAAAACAATTATTTTAACTTAATACTTTCCAAGTATTTATACTTACATTTCCTTCCCAAGGACAGGGGTGTCTTTCACTTGTATATTTTTGCCATGTATTAGGGTCGTATTTCAGGGTGTATTTACACGTATGAGAATACGTATCTTTATTGTATTTAAGTATGTTTGTACTTAATTTTCATGTTAGTTTTTCCAGAATATTATCTTTAATAAAAGTCCACCAATATATATTTCCAAAATATATATTGTAGTAAATATTATTTAGAAAAATTATTTATAATTTTTCTTTCGGCAAAAATATTTTATTTACTCATAAGTTTCAAAAATAATATATTTTCATGTGTAACTTGGAAAATAAATATATAAACTCATTTTTCTCCAAAAAATGATATATTCGGTTTTTGTTCGAGAAAATATATATTTCTTTCAAAAATAATATATCTTACAAGACTTCCAAGAAAATACATATTTTTATTCACCCAAAAATAATATATTTTATTCTTGTTAAAAATATGATATAATTTGTAATACTTGTAACATCATATTTTTGTCTATTGGTGTCCAAAATATTATTTACCAAAATATACTCTTTGAATAATTTCCGGAATATTTTGTAAGTCTTATTCCATAGTTCGGTTTTCACCAATATTTTGTGTACCACTTGTATATTTATTCCTTGGAATTTTGGTAATATTTTGGATTGTAATCCTTGGTATTTTGATGTGTTATATTATTTCAAATCCTAAAATAATATAACTAATACACAAAATATACAAATAATCACACACATGGTGTCTTCTAAATATATATTTCCTAAATACATATTTAGTCACTTTTATTTATAAAAACCAACCTCCAATATTTATAATTTTGTAACAAAAAATTATGGCAAAGTTTATGTAACAATTTATTGTTGAAAATACACTTGTAAATACTTGTTTAGAAATATTTTTCTAAGTGTTTAAATTTTTAGAAACTTTTGCCGTAGTTTCCCCTAAAAATGGAGGTTTCCATGCTTTAAGCATATCATTTTCTTTTGTAAAAATCATCACAATCAACCCACAAACGATATTAAACAACTTTTACTTACCAATTTTGCTAAAATCATGCATAATCTACTACTTCATGAGCTTGAATATTTGTAAAAATTTGTAGGATCTTACTAGTGTTCTTAGTAAGCCTTAATACACTTTAAAGTGTGATTAGTTCTTTAAAAGCTTCATTTTTAAAGAATATGGACCTTTACAACTTGTGATCATCACTTCTAAAAATGTTTCTTTATGAAATATTCTTGTTACACAAGTGTTTCTACACTTGTTTAACCACCAAAAATAAGGTTTTTTTTATGTAAGAACCAAGATTTAATTAAAACTTATATTTTTAACTTGGTTTCTTTGAAAAACCATTCATAAATCTTTAGATCTATATGATTAACAACTTACTTTGATCATTATTTTTCAAGAAAACATCATGTTCTTTCAAGTTCCTGATCTTTGTGTGGATGATCTATTATCCTTCAACATTTCTACTTTCTCATCTTGCTAGATTATGTTTTTAATCATGATCTAGCAAGATCATATGATGATCTACATCATATATATGAAAAACAACAATCATCAAGCAAATCAACACATAAACAACTTAGTTTCTTCATTAATCATGCTTATGTTCAAGATTACTTCTTATGTATCTTAGTGTTCTTCAAGATTATGAGTATAATTCTTCTTTTAACCACTTAAAATAGAAGTAAACTAGCAAGATCAAGACTCTTACCACTAGCACAAGGCTAGGGATGATCAGGTGAAGTTATGAGATGGATAAAGCAAATGAGAGAGGTCTTTGATCTTCCGAAAGCTCCTAGCTTCTTTGTATGATCTTTAACACCTTTGTATGTATGTAGAATGTATGAAGAAGATTGAACGATGGTGGATGTGTGTGGGGTGATGATCGGCCGAGAGCTCCAAGGAAGGAAGAAGGATATGTGTGTTTTTCAAGTGTGTGTAAGAATGAGCTTAAGTCTTAAGGGTTATTTATAAATCCATGTCCATAGTTTATCTCTTGTGTAACATGTTTAGGAAAGTATACACATATCCATTTTAATATTGAAATAAAATGTTGAGGTAAGGAGCAAGGTATGGGCCAATTACTAGGTGGGGGGGGGGGGTATGTAGAGTAGGTTTAATCATATAGTTAGTTTAGGGTAAAAATTCAAGTATGTAGTTAGCTACTTAGTTACTTGATATTTTATAGGGTGTTATGATCTTCGGGGACCATAACTAGCTTGGTAATGTTAAAACAGTGTTCCTAGTGAAAATTTGGTGTTTCGTGTAGTGTCCGGTTGTTCGGTTGGTTACTGGTTCGTTAAAGTGCTAAACTACGCGGTTTAGTGTGCTTTATGTACCCTTTTGTGACACTTTTGATTCCGGACACTTAGGAAAGCATTCAGGAGCATTTTACCATATTTCTGCATCATATTAGTGTGTTTAAATGCTGATTATTGTTGAATTTTGCTGAATTGGGCACTCTATGTGAGTTTTAGGCACTTTCCGACACTTAAACTCTCACTTAGAAAGGCAGTTTTGTGATCCTTACTTTCCTATACACTATACTAGTGTGGTACTTAGTTTCTGGCTCATTTTGTGTCTTAATGCACTGTCTGTCTATGTGATGAGTTCTGTTAGCATTTTCCTGTCTTATCAGATAACTGTGCTAACTGTGTCTAGTGCATCATTTGAGTCAATAAGCTATTATGCAATAATGATATGACATCAAGCAATATGTGATGCACATGTTTGTATATGGCAATAACCAGAAAGCAGTTAATTGTAATTCAGCACAGTCATTAAGCACTAATCATGGTTAATTAATTGTACGGATACCTGAATTTTTGAAAGTTGTCACATAAACACGGAGTTTTCAACACTATTCCTCATTAGGACAAGGTAAGGAAGTCTGATCAAAGTACTGAAATAAAGGCACTGACAGAGAACCAAAAATAACTGAGGACGATGGTACAAAAATTATGAATAAATCCTGCTAGAGGTCAGACTGATATTTCAAGTTCAGATGGATGCAAATTGTCAAAGTTAAAAATCTGGGTTCCAAAAGAACTTCACTAAAAGGTTTTCTAAAAAAAAAATTGTTGGTCCTTATATAAAGAATAATAAAATAAAATAAAAATATATGGAAGAAATTAAAAACAAAAACTCTCTTAGAAACTGTTGTTTTTCTTAATGTTGTACACAACTATTGGGTCACACCATCAGTTTCCTATAACCGTTACAAAACCCCTATAATACTCATTTCAGAAGTTTGGGTTTCTTCACTCTTTTCAAAATCGCTTTGTGATCATTCGTTTGTACAAGTTTCAAATTTCATCCCTAGTGCTCGCAAAATCTTGTGAATCAAACATGACTGGTCTTGCGTTTTGCCCAACTCACAATCTTTTTCCCTTCTTAACCCTCAATATAACAAATACATTACCCTTATTAAGAAATCCCCATTCTATAATGCATTCACTATCAACACCACATGTAACATTCCTTCAAATCGGACCTTCGAGAAAAAAAATAAAAAACTATCATTTATTATTGTTAATAATGCCATGTATTTGGATTTTTTTATCATTGACATTTCACCTACAAACCCATATATGTATATATGTATTTATGTGTAAAGTTCAAATGAGAAGAAATTTTTGTAAGAATAAAAAAGAAGAAATTTCAACCAATAAGAATGCTTCATTTTACTTCATTTAATTTTTGTATTTAATATTAGTGTAAGGGTATATTGGTAAACTTAGATGGATCGTTAATTGGTAGTCTTCCTTTTTATAACTCATTACATTAAATTTGTAACTTATTTAAAAAAAACATATTTTTCAAAAAAATAAATATATAATTTAAAATGCAGCATAAATTACAAGGTGTGTAGGATGAATTACAAGCTGTGTAGGATATATTTCAATATGTGTGTGATAAATTTCAAAATGTGTAGGATAAATTTTGACGTATGTAAGCAAAAAATTAAGTGTGGAGGATGATAGTGTTTATTACTAATTAATTAGTCAAAGATAATAATAAATGAGTTGAGAGAAAAATTATTTAATGTTTTACATTTGTACCATTTGTTATTTTTCTTCTTAATTTAATTCTCTTCTCATATATATATATATATATATATATATATATACATACATACATATAGTGTGAGGTTCATTGGGGAACACTAAAAAAGTGGGGAACAGTGGGGAACCGACTCAAACGAACTCCGATTGGATTCATTCCAGCGGCGTTGGAACCGTCTCGTCGAACCCTAACTAGGATCTCTTAACCCTAAACCCTAAATATATTAGGGTTTGGCTTTTAGGGTTTAGCTTTAGGGTTTAGCCTTAGGGTTTAGAGTTTAGCTTTAGGGTTTAGGGTTTAGCTATAGGGTTTAGCTTTAGGTTTAGCCTTTAGGGTTTAGCTTTTAGGGTTTAGCTTTTAGGGTTTATAGTTTAGATTTTACGGTTTAGCTTATGTTTTAGCCTTATTTTTTAGCTTTAGGTTTTAGAGTTTAGGAGTTAGGATTTAGGGTTTAGGGTTAAGAGATCTTAGTTAGGGTTCGACGAGCCGGTTCCAACGCCGCTGGAATGAGTCTAATCAGAGTTCGTTTGAGCCGGTTCCCCGCTGTTCTCCACTTTTTTAGTGTTTCCCAATGAACCTTCATCTCTCTCTCTCTCTCTCTCTCTATATATATATATATATATATATGGTGGGATTCTAGAGTGAACACCAATGTATTTACGAACTGAGTGAACAAATCTTGGCCATTGATTTACACACGTGGATGGCTAGGATTTCATCATTAAATCGTAAAATACACTAGTGTATTTCATCATCAAATCCTATCATTTGATCTACACACATGTATGACCAGGATTAGTTTGCTCAGTTCGCAAACTACACTAGTGTTCACTCTTTAACCTAATCCTATATATATATAATCACGCTAAAATGAGAACCACCTCGAGTTGTAAGAACATTGAGAACTACACCGTACGGGGCGAGGTGGACCAAATTTTTTTTTCACAAACGTAGATGCGTGTATTATAAACACATTTGTAAAAAAAATTCAAAAAAAAAATGTTTTTGAGCACCACAAGTGTGTGTTTACGGGTACCGTAAATTTTCCGGTAGGATTTACGGTACCCGTAAACACAAACTTGTGGTGCTCAAAACTACACACATGACATTTTTTTTTCGAATTTTTTTTTTACAAATGTGTTTATAATACATTCATCTACGTTTATGAAAAAAAAAATTGGTCCACCTCGCCCCGTATGGTGTAGTTCTCACGGTTCTTACAACTCGAGGTGGTTCTCATTTTAGCGGTCCCCTATATATATATAAATAAATATATATATATATATATATATATATATATATATATATATATATATATATATATATATATATGGGAGGTTTCATTGCGGGATACTAAAAAAGTGAGGAACCAGAGAACACTCTAAAAAATTATACTTAACATGTTAAAAATTATTATTTTCTAAATTTTTTTCGATGCTTTTTCTTATAAATACATGTAGAAACATTTTTAATAAAAAAAATCAAAAACTAAAAATATAAAAAATGTTTAAAAATACGGATAATATATATATCTTATAAAGTTAAATTAACATGTTAAAAAACAATTTTTTTAAATTTCTTCTCAGTGCTTTTCCTTCTAAAAATGGGTAGAAACTATTTGAAATAAAAAAATTGTAAAAAATTTATTTTTACCCTTTTTTAACTATTTTTTAATATTTTTAGTTTTTGATTTTTTTTATTAAAACTGTTTCGACAAGTATTTATAAAGAGATGTGCTGGGAAAAAAAATTTAAAAATTGATTTTTAACATGTTGAGTTAAATTTTTAAAAAATGATCCCCGATTTCCCACTTTTTTAGTGTTCCACATTGAACCTCACAATATATATATATATATAAATATAGAGAGGTCAGTTAACGTACAATAAGGCTTATTGTACGATACGTACGCGATCATCCCAGCCGTACGATCTGGTGCGAATTCAATCTTCTACATGCGATTTTGTCCATCTACACACCCTATGCCATTTTTCATATTACCCCATGCTAGCCATTTCTTCACATGCAATATTCAATCTTCCATATGCGATTTTGTCCATCTACACATCCCATGCCATTTTTCACATTACCCCATACTAGCCATTTTTTCACATGATGCAATATTCAATCTTCCACATGCGATTTTGTCCATCTACACACCCCATGCCATTTTTCACATTACCCCATGCTAGCCATTTTTTTCACATGCGATTGCATTTTCATGGGATTTCAAACATTCGATTTGATTGAATTTTCAAGCCATGCGATTTCATTTTCCTTTTTATAACATGCAATGATTGAATTCGCACCAGATCATTCGGCTGGGATGATCGCGTACGTATCGTACGATAAGCCCTATTGTACGTTACACTTTTTCTGTATATATATGTATATACATATATATGTATATACATATATATGTATATACATATATATGTATATACATATATATATATATATATAGGAAGGTTAACGTACATTACGACTTAACGTACATCACGTACGACAGGTAATTACGTACGTTCGTTTTAAAATCACGCACGTTATAACTCAAAAATCCAAAATCACGCATGTAGAAACACAATAATCACGCATATTGAAAACGTTAATCATGCATGTTATAGAACAAATCACGCGCGTTGTCGTACGTGAAGTACGTTAAGCCGTAATATACGATATACTTGTTCTCTATCTCTCTCTCTCTATATATATATATATATATATAGGATGAGGATCATTAAAGAACACTAACTATTGCGTGAACAAAAAGAACAACTCTAAAACACTAAATTTTTGGATTTAAGTTTCATATTTTTTTAAATTTTATGTTTCTCACATTCATATGTGTATTATATGGATGAGGATCATTACAGAACACTAATTATTGCGAGAACAAAAAGAACAACTCTAAAACACTAAATTTTAGGCTTTAAGTTTCATAATTTTTTAAATTTTATGTTTCTTACATTCATATGTGTATTATGTATACATAAAAAACCATATTTTTTTACCTACACGTAACTTACATACATATTGGTAATTTAACCAACACATAACCTAAATATGTGTAGGTTATACAAAAATTGAAAATTTTCCATATTTTGTTTGAATTCTAGTGTAAGAAACAATAAATTTTACATTTGCAACATTTTCATTTACTTTTTAGGTTTTTAGGATTGAAAAAATAGGTGATTCATTGTGTTCTGCGTGTTCTTGCAATATTTTGTGTTCTGCATAGAACCTTCCCCTGATATATATATATATATATATATATATAGAAACGGGATCAGGAGAAAACGATCAAAAGTGTGAGAACGGTGAGAACGCTTCCTAGCCCAACACGTGTCACGCCGCTTAGAAAAGGGCGGATGGGCTTTTTTGTCCTTTCATCTTCTGCTTTTCCAGTTCCGCTTTTCCCAATATTGTTATAATTTTTGTGGTTTAAGATTTTTGGCGTTAACCAAATTCAATATTTAGTGGCGTTTAATGGTTTCATTGTATTAACATTTTGGCGTTTATTCAAATCGTATGCCATTGGAACCCCAGGAGGCCAGGAAATCTATCTGAATGGCGTTTTCCAAGGCGTTTTAAACAAGATGCCCCATTGTTCTATTATTTTTCATAAACATTTTGGCGTTTGTGTTATCTTGGCGTTTTATTATTGTTAGCTTATATTTCAACCACATGAAAAAAAAATACAAGCGAAGAAAATAAATTAAAAATCCTAATCGGATCTCTCTTCCCAATCTTCACTGTCATCTGTCTCTCTCTTCTTTAATAGTACTAGAACTGTCACCAAATATATGGCGTTTTATGTAAAACTTAACACACCCATTGGTTAGATTATTTTGCCCGCTCGTCTGTTGAACTGGCTTTTTTGTGAATGTTTGGGGACATAGATCTATGACGTGTGAGTGGGTTTTTCGCTTTTTCTTTATCTTGATCTTCATCTTTATAATCAACCCACTCTTCAGTGTCATTGATCTCTTCGTCATCCAAACTTTCTTCAAGAACAAAAAATACAAAATGCAATAGGACTGGCATCTGTATCTTGAATTTTTGTCCATCTCATGCAGCAAAATCTTTCTGAGTTACTCCCTTCTGATAACATTTCATTCAGTGAAACTTCAGGAAGAACAATTATGAATATCCAAGAAAGCATATTAGCAATCTTTGATTTTTTTTATTTTTTGTTGTTTTTTCAGTGAGTGGTATTTAGTAGTTTTGGTGTTTGTTTTTTTTTTTGTTTGATCAAATGGAAGTTGTCGAGTCCTATCATTTTATAGGATGTCTTTTTGGCGCCTATGTTAGGCGGTGCATAATTATAATAAAGTATTCGTCTTTTCAGTTACTACTTGTAATTATTTTTTTTATAAGCTTTATCTCTGAAGTCTGTAACACGTCCCATCTTTCAAGTTTGACGTTTTAGATTCTAATATAATAAATTTTTCCTATCTTCAGTTTTACTGATTTGTATTTTCTGTTTCTAGTTACATTTTCAAGTTTGCTTTTTATTTTTTATTTTTTATTTTTTGGTTTTTTATAATACTTTTTCAAAGTAATTTTATTATAGTTTGGGAATTTGGCGTTTAAACAAGCATTTTGGCTGTTTTAGCATTTTTATTATATAAGGCGTTTTTATTATATAACAATCAACGGAAAAGGAAAATAAAAAAAGAATACATAAACAATTGATCTTCCAAATCTTCACTGTCACCTGTCTCTTTCTTCTTTTTTGAATCATGTTAACTGGCTGGTTTAACTTTCGTATGGTTCAATTTGTTTTTTGGTTTTTCAAGTAGTTTTCCGTGTGGCTGTTTGGAAGCACACAGTCTGACATCATCATCTTTTTCTTGAAAATTTGTCCATCTCATGCAGCAAAATGTTATTGAGTTTGGACCCTTCAGCCAACAATCTTGAATTTCCCAATGAACGATGTTTGATTTTTTAACTTTTTTGGCGTTTTACCGATAAAAGGAACGCCAAGAAATAAGAGCACCTTAAACCTCAAAATTTGATCATGCTAAAATCAATAATGTTTTGCTGTATGAGATGGACAACATTGTTAATCCTCGGTTAAGAAAGATATCTGACAATGTTGTCCACCCCATACAGCTAAACTTTATTGACAACAAAGCTCAATAATGTTTTTGTTTGTTTTGGCGTTATAAATTGGATGGAAGTTGAGGATTAGTCAATAACATTTTACTAAATGAAATGGACAACATCCTCACTTAAGGATTTTGTCCATTTCATTGAGCGAAATCTTACAGACAACCAAACTAAATTTCAAAAAATCATTTTGGGTTAGAAGGTATTTGATGTTTAGGTTTTTTGGCGTTTCTAACGCGAATGGGATACATGAAATATGGCGTTTGGGTTTTTGTGTGTGTTTTTAATTGAAGGTCTGAGATGTCGTATATATAGGATTTTTTTGAAGGTTTTTTTAGGCGGGATTTTACTCTAATTAAGTTTGGCGTTTTATATATAATGGTGTTTTTACTGGTAATGGTCTGTGATTTTTGTTTCTTGTGTTTTATTTCACGAGATGGCGTTTTGTGTGGAGAAGTCAGAAGACCCTTTTACCCTTAATGAAGCGCGTCCACGTAATAAAATTGATGTTATTTACGAAAACGCCACCGCGCCAATCTAGTCCATAGATTGTTTTGATCGGACGATCGATAAGCGTTCTCACCGTTCTCACACCTTTCACCGTTTTCTCTAAATACCGAGCCTATATATATATATATACTGGAGAATGATTCGTTAGGAACCACCCTTTATTGCGATTTGCGAGAACCGCGAGAACCAAGTGGGAACCAACCAAAAAATACCTAAAAAATCATAAAACACTCAAAAAAAAATTTAATATTTTTTCTAAAAATTCGCTATATTTCGTCACCCAAAACAATCGAGTAACAATTATCCATGCACATGTGCATATGTATCATTTCTTTGACAAATTCCGTAATACATTACTAATATCAGACAATTGCACTTTCATTTATACTACCATTCATAATACACTACTTTTTACATTAACAATAATAGAAATGCATATGTGCATCTATATGTTTGAACTTGTTATAACATTAACAACACTAGAAATCATGTTCATCTATATTATGAACATGTTATATCGTGTTTTGGTACACCACTTTGAATACACTTTCCCTTTCATCTATCATACCATCCATAATACACTACCATTACCTCTTACCATCCGTAATACAATACCATTACATCCTACAATCCATAATACAATACCATTACCAATATTTCTTTTTATTACATGTACATCAACACCCTTTATACCATCCAAACAACATATTACATCATTAAGTGACAAATATAATCAAATCATCAACCACTAGTTATAACTAACCAAAAAACATGTATATGGGTCTACTTCATCCTTAAATCACAACGTTTTGTAACAAAACACGCTATATCATGTTATACATAATGATGTACATGTGCATTTTTAATATTGATAATGTAAAAAGCAGGGTATTGTGGATGGTAATGTAAATGAAAGTGCATTTGTCAACTACCGGTAATATTTTACGGAATTTGTCCAAGAAATGAAACATGTGCACATGTGCATCCATAATTGTTTTTTTTGAAAAAAACTCTTTTTATAACGAAATATAGCGATTTTTTTTAATATTTAAAAAATTTGGTGTTTTTTAGATTTTTTTAAGGTATTTTTTTGTGTTCACGTTGGTTCTTGCAATAAAGGTGGTTCTCGAGGGAACCCTACCCTATATATATATGTATACATATATATATATATATATATATATATATATATATATATATATATATATATATATATATATATATATATATATATACAGGGATTGCGTAAAATGCGAACCAAGTTGAGTTGTGAAAACCGTAAGAACCAATATAAGCCATTGATCTAATGGGTTTTGATGGTTGAGATTAAAAAACAAAAAAACAGTGTGATGATTCTACTTTCATTAACGATGTTTTGGTATTTATTGGCCTAAGGGCTCTTTGGTAATTTACTTTGGGAGAAGTTTCACCTCATCATTAATCTTCCCTGCATGAATCAGATGTCAAATCTCACTTCCTTCCTCAAACTCCCTTCCATCCCCCAGAGAATTCCAGGTCATCTTCACCAAAAACTCATTTGTTGCCTCATCAACCGAGACAGTAATCGGAGGGGACAGAGCAACCCTTGGTCACAATTCTTTGTCATGTACATCCCGTATTACCTCCGATAAGCAAGAAACGTAATCAGAGCAACCATTTTCCGCGACAACTGAAATGACATAATCGGATCACCATTTTCTGAGACTCCCCTGTACTAAGTTAACCCGAAGAAAAAGGTTAAGTGTTATTATTGTTATCGTTATCGTTACTGTTGTGTCTGTAATTCCTACTGGGTGTTAATGTTGAAAACAAGGGTGGTTGATGTGGTTGAGTATAAAGCTCTAGGGTTTGACGTGATGAGTTGTAGAATGGATTACCATTTCATGTTTTGTTGGAGTGATTGGCCGTTTATGCCTACCTTCGATATTAATAACATATTGTTTGGTGTTTTCTTTAATGAACAGGAAACATGGCTCCAACAACCCACGGGTCTAGCCGCGGTAAACAGAAGATCAATGAGACACCAAGTTTGATATATCTCAGTTCAGGTAAGAACATGGATCCCTTAACTTCTGCTTTGGTTATTTGGTATGTTGAAGGTAATAATGCTTTCACACGGCTTGTAGAGAATGAAGGTCGACGGACAAGAAAGAGATGTAACAAAATGGATGGCCATCGTCTACTAGACTCCATATATGATAGCCACATTCCAAAGCGAGTTATTGCCACATGGATGAATATATATATGTGGGTATGGCCGTATGTATTTAAATATATGTATATGAGATTGAGTTTTGACTTTTGATAGATTCTTGTTTGACATGATTCTTGTAAAGTGAAATGCATGTTTGATCAATGGAATGTTCTAAAAAGGGTCTTGTGATTTGAAATGGATATGTTAAAAAGTAAAATTTTAGGAATTTTATACATGTATGTATATATGTCGTGTGTATATATATATATATATATATATATATATGTATATATGTATGCATGCATGTATGAAAGTTTTGTCACATGTTCATAAATGTAAGAATGTTTGTATTTATGTATGTATGATTAGATGATAATGAATGGAGCATGTTGTGATTTTTAAGAGAGTAAACTGCCATTTTGGTCCCTGTAGTTTGGGCACTTTTGCCATTTTAGTCCAAATCTCAAACTTATTACATCTGGGTCCCTGTGGTTTGCATTTTGTTGCCATTTTAGTCCAAAACTCAAAATCTCTGAATTTTGACTGTTTTAATGACCCTTTTTTGTCCTTATCTGAAGGGGTAGTTTGGGCATTTAATTTTCATTAATGTAATTCAATTATTAAAAAAACCACATAATATAAAAACCCTAAACTAAAGCAGCCGCCGTCCTCTTGTCTATCTCCTCCCCTGTTCGCTCCTCCATCTTCTAAACCTAAAAAACAAACAGCCGACAGACAGATCTTCTTTCATTCTACGATTTAGCAGGGAAGGTAAGGTTCGATCAGCAGGTAAGCTTTGATTCAACAACTTCGATTAGCCACCATTTCTTCTCTATCACGATTGAATTCTCTATCACCAGCAATTTAATATCATCCATTAATTTTTTAGGACCATCCGTGCAATTAAATAAGCTTAGCCAAACAGCCCCTAACTATAATAATAATAATAATAACTGTTATCTTTGAAAGATGAAGGGTTGTTGATTTATGAAGAAAATCATGGGCTTCAAAGAACGGATATTGAAAGAGGAGGGCAACCACCCTTAAAAACCTTCTCCTCTGAAAAAGCCTCATTTCGTCTAAGTCAAATTAATATTGGACAATAATCTGTGTTTTCTTGGCTCAGATCTGCAAATATGAAAGTGGGTCGGACACCGCCATGGCTGCATCACAACCCGTGTTGCCCCGCCAAGATATACGGGCCCACTTTCACACAATGTCCGCTAACTTATTATTCTTATGTTCGGAATAATATACTATATGCAGAACAAAATCTTCATCACCGGGGTACAGATAGATATATACATACAGAGAGAGAGAGAGAGAAAGAAAGAAAGAGAAGAAAGGGCTAATTTGGTCATTTTCTCACAACATGTTTGTTGTTCTGGATGTTGATGAAGGGCTTTTGATAAAGGGTGAATAATGGGGAACGAATAAGTCATGGGCTCAACATCAGAATATGATGATGATGATGATGCAAGAAAGAAAGGTGGACCTACCGTCCCTTTTCGCCGAAGCCTCCTTCCTTCCGAGCATTGTGAAAAATTAGCATTGTGGACGGCGACTGCTTTAGTTTAGGGTTTTTTCGATGGGGATGATTTTAGCTCAAGGGGTTTTTATATTATGTGTTTTTTTTAATAGTTGAATTACATTAATGAAAATTAAATGTCCAAACTACCCCTTCAGATAAGGACAAAAAAAAGTCATTAAAACAGTCAAAATTCATAGATTTTGAGTTTTGGACTAAAATGGCAACAAAATGCAAACCACAGGCACCCAGATGTAATAAGTTTGAGATTTGGACTAAAATGGCAAAAGTGCCCAAACCACAGGGACCAAAATGGCAGTTTACTCTTTATAAGAACATGAAGTAAATGTGTTTTTAGATGCATTTAAGATCATGTATAATGATGATGATGTGATACGGGTGCATTAGATGCACATACTTGGACATGCATGATGATTATTGGTTATGAAATGATGATTTAAATAAGATTTGATAAAAATAATTTTTAATCAGATTCTAAACACTAAAAATGTAAATATTTGAAGTGTTTGATGGTATATAACTTTGTCATAATTATTACTAGCTTTGCATGTTTTACTTGGTGCATTAGAAGTTGTAAAATACGTGAAATCGCATGATTTATGTGACTTACAGAAAAACTGCACTAATCTGATTATAACCACTATTTTAATCAGTAAATAACATGTATTGTGTTAAAATATCAAGTCATTCCGAGTTGGGATGGTTATAGTAACGTTTAACGTAAAACTATGCGTTAAAATGGTCAAAAATCGGCTTTTCGAACTATTTTTATGAAACTGATTTAGATCAGTAATTAAACTGATATTTTTGGTTTAAAAATTATTATTTTAACTAATTTTAAGTTTACTTGGTGTTTGGTTGGTCATACGTGACTTCCGACGCCCGAAAACGTTACCGAATCGCTAAAATACGCATTTTTCAATGTACACTAGTATGGGTTGTTTTTTAGTGAACCTTATGTGATAAAATGTGCTATGTGATTTAAACATGTGAATGTGAAAATATGTTAAGATTTGACATGATAATGAGAAATTTAGATTATGCATGTATACATGTGCGTTTTATGCGGTAGAAACAGTAAAATCGCGTTAAACGTGTAACTTGTTTGTCGAGCATAAAATTTGATACATATAAAATATTATATGTATAATTGCCTTAAAAATGACAAAATAGATAAGTTAACGAGATTACGCGTGTTACGATATTAATTTATGTGTACCTTTGTGTATATATATTACGACGCGCAAATCGTAGATATATATTACGTATAAACATGTGTGTTAACGGTTATACATGATAACGGTCACCAATAAAATCGTTCAAGTAGCAAAATTTTAAATATATATATACATATATATCTATATATATACATATATATATATGTTTGTATATATATATATATGTATATATATATCTATGTATATATATATATATATACTAGTCACTTACCCGCGCGATGCGGCGGGAAACATATCACTTAGGTTAGTGAGCTTAGGGCTATCTTAGGGCAGTTCGGTTTTAAGCCATAACCAAAACCAAATTCGCGATGCAAAGGAAAACAAATCGAACTGCGCCAAGCCAACAAAAGCACAACCATAAGCTCAAAACTATTCAAACCAATCCGGCTATAATTTCTGATCTATATTTGACATTCAAAGCGTCGACTTGAGGGTGTTCAAGAACGTCAACATAAGTTGCAACAAATATGTAACTTGGTAAACTCGTTTAATAGCATAAACACGTATGATTCAGGCATAAATTTAAATGCATATACATGGTACTATGAATTATGAATACACATACTAACACACATGCATCATGGCTCAACTTTATTAATTTTATGTGTTAGAAAAGGTAACGCATGTTAGTTGAATTGGTTGAATTCGGATTAAAATTGGTATACTACGGTTTTGTTTTGTGCAAATAGGTCCTAGTGTGGCGACAATTTACACTTAATAGCCGACCTCCAGTTTCATTATCATCATCAACAGCTCTCCCAACTCCCAATATCTCTCCCAACTCCCAAGATCAGCATCATCATCTTCATCGAACAGATCAACAGATCATCTTCTTCGTCTTCATCGAACATCTTCATCATCTAACATCTTCATCATCGAACAGATCAGGTTCATCTTCATCCTCATATTGATTTTTGGTTTGATTCGATGATTTGAAAGTGTTTATATTGTGAAAAAACAGATTGTTGATTCTGGGTTTGATTTTGGGTTCCATTCGATGATTTTGGGTTCCATTCGATGATTTAGGGTTGATTTTGAAAAACAGAGGGTTGATTTTGGGTTCCATTCGTTTGATTTTGGGTTCCATTCGATGATTTTGGGTTTGATTTTGGGTTCCATTAGATGATTTTGGGTTGATTTTGATAAAACAGAGGGTTGAATTTGGGTTCCATTCGATGATTTTGGGTTCCATTCGATGATTTTTGGTTTGATTTTGGGTTCCATTCGATTATTTTGGGTTGATTTTGAAAAAACAGAGGGTTGATTTTGGTATCCATTCGATGATTTTGGGTTGATTTTGAAAAAACAGAGGTTTGATTTTTAAAAAACAGAGGGTTGATGTATCAACTGAGTATATTGTTCAAAATGCATCAAAACAGATGTTTTCAATGTGTTTTGGTTTTGATTCTTGTGGGTTTAGGGTATCAAAAAAGAGGTTTTCAATGTGTTTTGGTTTTGATTCTTGTGTGTTCATCATATTGATTTTTGGTTTGATTCCATGATTTGGGTTCCTCATATTAAGAACTGATCGGATATGTGGTTTTCAATGTGTTTTGGTTTTGATTCTTGTGTGTTCATCATATTGATTTTTGATTTAGATTTCATAAGAAAAAAGCAAAAAATGAATTTAGGGGCTCGGGTTGATATTTCACTCATGCCAAAAGACGGTCTTACCCCTGGTTGTTTGAGAACTGTTTAAAAAGAACTGATCGGATCAGTTTCGGATTGATGTGTTCCTCATTGATTTTTGGTTTGATTCGATGAAAAAATAGATGGTTTGGATGTGTTCCTCATTTTGATTTATGGTTTGATTCGATGAAAAAACAGAGGGTTTCATCATGTTATTTGGGTATTTGGGTTCTTAATGTTTGTTTTGCTTGTGTAAAAACATAGGGTTCTTGATAGGATCCCGATCCAGGTTTATACCAGAAGGAAAGGGCGGGTCAAGGATCCAAATGTGAATCAGTTCAATACCATTTTCGGTTACTGGGTTGACCCACTGGGTCAGCACAGGATGGGAGTTATGGAGCAGTTTAAGGCAGTTTACAAGCTGAGTTTTCTGGTTCTTGTTTTTGTTATCAGTTTCATTTGTATCTGGAGACTTAGCCCCTCTCGAAACGGGCCAGTTTGTTTAATTCAATAAAGTTGCCCGCTTAATTTTGTTGTTTCTATCAGTTCTTCATGTTTGTTTTGGTTTGAAAATATACATTTTGGCGACACATGTCAGTTTTCAGTTTTCGTGTATGAATGCTACAAGTATAAGTGAAAGTAAGATTCTTTCCATTGCGCATCAAAGAATGAAATCAAACCACGCCAAAACTCTAAGAAGATGATGACTACTCAATACAAAAATAACTTTCTTTTTTTCTTAATATAATTTGTGTTCATAAATACAACAAATTGAAGTACACATATCAACATGGTCAAAGCTTCTGAAATCATACATAATGACTTTCAAAACAAAACTGGTACACTTTAGCGATCGAAATGTTGTTGCCATTAAATTCTTTCTCGTTTCTACTCATCCAAAGTCTCCAAATCGTAGCGATCAGACACTTCTAAAGTACTCCAGCATTCACATTGTCTTAATAGAAGACGATGAATATCTATTACAATGTCTCGAAGAAGCCTCTAAGTTTCAGTTTCCCAATGCACTTAGAAGGTTATTTGCGAGATAGCCTCTACGTCTTCTATTACAACCTAACTCAGGCATATAATTGAGAGATGAATACAGCTACAAACCGGGTTAAGCCATGGCTGCAAACACACGGTGTTTTAAGCACAAGAAACACATATGTAACCTCACAGGCTCAGCTTATGCATCATAGCCTCAACACTTTCAGTTCAGACATATTATGCATCATAACCTCACAGGCTCAGCTTATGCATCATAGCCTCAACACTTTCAGTTCAGACATATTATGCATCAAAACCTGCTCATTTGCTTATCAAAACATCTGGAAGACTCAGACATGTAATTGAGAGATGAACACAACTACGGTTAAAGCCATGGCTGCAACACACGGTTGCAGAGTGAGAACTATGCAACATGGATATTGCCCCTCCAAGATGCTACTTGGATCTTCTATGTACCCTTGAAATACAATCATCATCACAGTCTATTGTGTTATGTAACCTCGCTTTAAAGCATGATGTACAAGAGTAATTTGCCACTAAACTTAAACAACCTTTAAAGCATGATGTATAAGTGTTTTAAACACATATGTAACTTCACAGGCTCAGCTTATGCATCATAGCCTCAACACTTTCAGTTCAGACAGATTAACAACACAAGCTCAGCTTTTGCATCATAGTACATCATGCTTACAGTTCAGACAGATTAAGCACAAAAGCTCAGCTTTTGCAATTTAAAGTAACAATTGATTTAAAGTAATGAATCAGGTTAATACTCTAAACAGCTTTGCACTTGAATCAATTTATAACTCTTTTTAATAAACTTTTTGAATTTAAAGTAAAAATTGATTTAGTAATTTTTTATGACCAAAAAATTGAACGGTAACCTGTCAGAAAGACTTTTGAAACCTTTTTCAGAAACCTAACTCCTGATTTTACAATTGAACAGTTTAACAGTTGACAATCTATCAAAGACTTTTCACAAAAAGTCTTCAAACAGTTGACAACCTTTCAGAATCCAAAATATTTTACTGCCATCCTTTTTGAATTCTTTTACTGACGATGACTGTTCAAATACAATTGTAAAAGCAAACACAGTTCGGATTTGTCAGAAAGGAAGCATGCTTGGAAGTCTATAAATTCAACTACATTCATCACAATTCATCACAACTCTACAAGCACTCAACTTAAAGCATATAGTAACATAAGCATGTAAATCAGCTACAAACATACCAGATCTGTAACAAACATAAAGGCTAAAATCATTTTAAGCACATTATCTATCTATCTATATCTATATCTAAACTCTATAATC
Organism: Helianthus tuberosus; assembly: GCA_030545235.1. Lineage (NCBI taxonomy): Eukaryota > Viridiplantae > Streptophyta > Magnoliopsida > Asterales > Asteraceae > Helianthus > Helianthus tuberosus. Next base: position 143,904,739 of record CM060359.1, on the reverse strand, counting down.
TATATCTATACTTCTATCTATATCTATACTTCTATATCTTTACTACTTTAATTAATAAGCATACTATCTATACGACTTTATAAAGCATATAGGAAGGGCAGAAATGGTCATTTGCCACTTTACAACCATTTGAAGCCCATTGTACAGCCTTTAAAGCATGAAGGTGTTGAAAAATCAATTCAACACGCGCGGACCAGCTCATACAAACTAACCGGATGCATTTGACCCGTTTTACCAAAATGGATCCAATATATACTTTCTTTCAAAACATCTGGAAGACTCAGACATGTAATTGAGAGATGAACACAACTACGGTTAAAGCCATGGCTGCAACACACGGTTGCAGAGTGAGAACTATGCAACCTGGATATTGCCCCGCCAAGATGCTACTCGGATCTTCTATGTACCCTCAAAATACAATCATCATCACGGTCTATTGTGTTATGTAAGCTCGCTTTAAAGCATGATGTACAAGAGTAATTTGCCACTAAACTTAAACAACCTTTAAAGCATGATGTACAAGTGTTTTAAACACATATGTAACCTCACAGGCTCAGCTTATGCATCACAGCCTCAAACACTTTCAGGTCAGACAGATTAAGAACACAAGCTCAGCTTTTGCATCACAGCCTCAAACACTTTCAGTTCAGACAGATTAAGAAAACAAGCTCAGCTTTTGCATCACAGCCTCAAACACTTTCAGTTCAGACAGATTAAGAACACAAGGTCAGCTTTTGCATCACAGCCTCAAACACTTTCAGTTCAGACATATTAAGAACACAAGCTCAGCTTTTGCATCATAGACTCAACACTTTCAGTTCAGACAGATTAAGAACACAAGCTCAGCTTTTGCATCACAGCCTCAAACACTTTCAGTTCGGACAGATAAAGAATACAAGCTCAGCTTTTGCATCACAGCCTCAAACACTTTAAATTCAAAAAGTTTACTAAAAAGAGTTATAATTTGATGCAAGTGCAAAGCTGTTTAGAGTTTTAACCTGATTCATTACTTTAAAACAATTGTTACTTTCAGTTCACACATATTAAGAACACAAGCTCAGCTTTTGCATCACAGCCTCAAACACTTTCAGTTCAGAAAGATTAAGAACACAAGCTCAGCTTGTGCATCACAGCCTCAAACACTTTCAGTTCAGACAGATTAAGAACACAAAATCCGGAGTACTCAACTCCTTTACCACCCTTTGGCAACTGTAAAAGCAAAACTGAATCTTATCAGTAACATTAGATCTATAACAAACATAATCACCTACAAACATAATCAGCTACAAACATACCAGATCTGTAACAAACATAATCCGTAACATAAGCATGTAAATCAGCTACAAACATAACAAATTTGTAACAAACATAATCAGCTACAAACATACCAGTTAGTTTATATGAGCATGGGGGCGGATGTGAATGAAATGAAATTAGGGTTTAGATTTAGTGAAAGAAAGTATATATTGCATCCATTTGAATAAAACGGGTCAAATGCATCCGGTTAGTTTATATGAGCTGGTCCGCGTGTTGTTGGATTTTTCAACACCTTGGTGCTTTAAAGGTTGTACAATGGGCTTCAAAAAAACCTAAAGTAAAGAACACATACCACATCTGGTTATCCAGTAGTAAACAAACAAACATTTCGCAGAATAAAAAAGCTACGGCTCAAACAATACCTTGCAAGATAAACACAATAATCAATAATCAACTTCAAATTAAAAATACAAACTTTTTTAAAGAAAAAAAAAACTAAACTACAGAACACATACCACATCTGGTTATTCCAGTGCACCCTAACACGAACAACTCAACGGGCAGATCTGAAATATTACACAGATCCGATTCAAATTCCAGATGATACTTGCAAGATAAACACAATAATCAACTTCAAATAAAAAATACAAACTTCTTTAAAGAAAAAAAAACCCTATATTCTGTTAAACATTTATTCATGGATCTGGGCCTTGCGAGACAGATTTGACCAGGTAAGTTTTTGAGTGTATAACAGATTTAGTAGGCAAGTATTAATGTTTTAGTAGGCAAGTATTATAACAGATCTGCAAACAAAACCAAGTATTATAATAGATCTGCTAGAAAAAAGTAACAGATCTGAATATATTTCACAGATCCAGTAGAAACAACATACCGAGAAGTTGAACCCAGTAGATCTGATGTCGGAATCGCCGGAGAAAGAAACCCTAAAATTTCACAGATCTAAGTCAAACAACACACAAAAAATACCGATAAGGTTAAAAAGACGGTACCTGAGAAGTGAAATCGTCGGTGAAATCCATCGATCTAGTGAAATTCACAGATCTAAGTCAAATAACAAGCAAAAAAATGCCGATAAGGTTAAAAAGACGGTACCTGAGAAGTGAAATCATCGGTGAAATCCGTCGATCTAGTGAAATCGCCGGAGAAATCCGTGCCATGAGACGTATGCAGAGCGTCAGGTGAGAGAGAGAGAAGAAGAATGGGGGCGGATGTGAATGAAATGAATCTAGGGTTTAGATTGAGTGAAAGATAGTTTATATTGGATCCATTTGATAAAAACGGGTCAAAGAGATCCGGTTATGATCCATAAAGGTGCTCCGCGTGTTGAATGGATTTTTCAACACCTTCATGCTTTAAAGGTTGTACAATGGCCTTCAAATGGTTGTAAAGTGGCAAATGACCATTTATGTCCTTCCTATATGCTTTATAAAGTAGTATATATATATATATATATATATATATTAGCGTGCCAACATAATCAAAAACCATAACTTTTCGAGAAAATCTCAAAGTTGTGTGACAGTTCTAAGAAACGGAGAAACTTAGGAATTTTATGATATATTGATTTAAAAATCGTTCCTACATATAATAGGACGTGTAGAAATCAATCTGTGAGATTGCGCTATTCAAAATACGCACCCAAAGGTGAGTGTCACTAAACCCCCTCTTTTTACTGTTCTGTATATGTTTTGGGGGAAGAACACGCCTAAAAGGATTTAATAATTTTTTGGAATTAAAACATTACCTTTTGATATAAATTGTATATATTTTCGTTGAAAATATATGGAATTTCGATAAATATACGTTTCGAGATAAAACATTTTTGATAATTATATGTTTGGAGGAGAAACTGGGATTGTACGGTGTTTCAGAGGAAAAACGACCATGTTATTGGGAAGGGTTTGCTTGGTTCAAGGGATTTCTGTAAATTTCGTACCACCATTCATATGAAATTTTTCATATTAGTAGGATATATATATTATACGTGAGGCAGGCATCATAGATGGTCTTGATGTGCGTAAAGTGTGATAGGTATTTAAGTATATTTTAAGCCCTTTTTACACGTTAGTCAAGTTTTAAATTTATAAAACACGATATTTACTAACACCAAACACACATATGGGCAAGTGCACCCATCGTGAGCGTAGTATAGTGTTGGTAAGTTACCGAGGTCGTCCAAGGACACAAGAGCTTTTAGTACCGGTTTATCCTCAACGTCTAATCAAATCAAAAGTTGGAAAAAGAGTTTAAGCTAGAAAAAATAAAAACTAACTAAAATGCTGAAAAATAAAATAAAAGTAAAAACAGATAGACAAGATGAATCACTTGGCTCCGACTCGTGTTTAGTGTAACCTTTGATTATTTCCGCACTTATGCACTTTTTAAGAGATTATCTTAGTTATTGTAGTAGGCCCCTCTTTTGAAGGTGACGTTACCCTCAACCCAGTAGTTTGAGTCAGCAAGGATACAATCCTAAAGGGTCGGATTATTGAAAGATAATTAAGTAAGTTATTAATGCATATTATGGTAGGCCCCTCTTTTGAAGGTGACGTTACCCTCGGCTAAGTAGTCTGAGTCAGCAGGGATACAGTCCTAAATAGCCGGGTTAAAGTATTAATAGTAGCTTACATATGAGAGGATCAAAGAGTTTGGACCCCCGCCATCCAATACCGGTGGGTATTGAAGGAGGTCCTACTAAATTTGACCCAGGTCCTTGCAGGATCTATACACTGAACAAGGTAAGACTCTTACCAAACCGTTCCCTTAACCCCCGACCAGGTAGCCAACATATCTCCATATAGACCGTGGAGATATGAATGGTGAAAATCTTTTATTTTATATAGACAGTAAAATAATGCCAAGACACCACGGACAAACGATAAGGAAGAATCACCTTCAACGTAAGAAACTAGTTATTAAAGTCATTAATACATAACCAAGTAAAAAGTGCGAAAAGATTAAAAATAAAAAGTATTACACTAGACACTTGTCTTCACCAAGTGATGTAAGAGACTTAGGCAAACATGGCCTTTGATTGTCAAGAACTCTTATGATTAATCTTGGATCTCGAGACGACTCACACACTCTATGATGGACAATGGATGATGGTGTTGTGATGGTGGTGGGTGGTGGGTGAAGTGTGAGAGAGGTTGTGTGCCAAGGGATGGTTTGCAAATGAGCTAAGCACCCCTATTTATAGCCTGAACAGCAGCTCGGGCACGGCCCCGTGTCCATTGGGCACGGCCCCGTGTCCATCCTTTTCTCTTCCTTCATTAATTGCAGTTTGTCTGTATTAGTTGACCACGCCCCCATGTCCGCTGGGCACGCCCCCATGTGCAGAAGCATATCTGTACTATCAACTTTTGCCTGGATTCTGCGAATCTTATAGTTGACCACGGCCCCGTGTCCGCTGAGCACGGCCCCTTGGTGGGCGATAGAAGCTTCTATAGCTTTGTCTTTTCTGCTGGCACTTGGGCACGTCCCCGTGTTCACTGAGCACGGGGAGTGTTCAGCCTTCTGTTCTCTTGTTTTGCTTGGGAAGATGCTGTTGGGGAGGCTGGGCATGCCACGTTTGTTCCTTTTCTTGTATTTATGTTAGATTTAGCTGCTTTTTTGCTTCTTTTATTAATTTGAGCTCATTTAATCCTGAAAATACAAAAGGAAGATAAAAACACACTTTTTCCAACATTAGTACTAAAAAGGGGTTAGTTTTATGCCACAATTGATGTAATTTATATGTTTCATTTTCTGCACATCAGTCTCGATATGGACCATGCGCCAATGAAGTCGTTTAATCATTTATGTATTGCACGCGAGGAATGGTTGGTAGTTCTATCGGGTTGACAACCCCGTCGTCCGGTCGCCCTTTGTCAAGTCCAGCGACGAATTGATATTCTGTTTGTAGTCTAGCCTTGATTATCCCTACATTGTAAATATATAGTTTGTAATGTCTAGCTAACTTACGAGTCCGAATATTTGACGCTATATATCTAATATACAAAACTTGGGAAAATGCCCAATTGTCGAGGTTTCAGCTGAAAAACCTACGACGGATGACCCATGGATTTTATTAAGGAAATAAATGGACTTTCTAAAATTATATGGATGTTTTATAATAAACACATAATTAGAAAGCTTTTCCTTAGGATCAAATTGTTTAAATCTGAATATGTGAACTCACCTTCCTTTGTGTTGACACTTAATTTTAAACGTGTTCTACAGGTACTAAAGTCCGGCTTCGGGAATCATGGCGTATCTTGTGGTTGTTGATGCATGTTTTGTCACTTAAATATGTTGGACTAACTTTTAAACTTTCTGGGACAAATGTAATAAGATCCGTGAGGATCAAAGACAACTTAATTATGTCATGGTTATGTCATGTTTTGGAACGCTAAGTTTAAAATCTATGTTTTAACTAAGTTATTATGTCCAACAATATAATGCATCAAACATCAAGATAGAAATGGGCACCAACTTCTGTCACCACTACGTTTTATATTCCACTGCGACGTTTTTGGGGTGTGACAAAAGTTGGTATCAGAGCCAATGGTTGTTAGCGAACTAGATGTTTTCAAGGAAAACTCTAGACTTCAACCGAATAATTTTGAGATTTAAGTCCAAAATTCTCGAAGCCAAAACTTTTAAATAAACATAGAAACTTTTATCATGTATGAAAACCATTACGTGTTTATGTGCATACATGATTTTCTATTTATTTGGGCCTTAGGTGTTACTATTTATTTTAATCACACACTTACTTGTACGGTTATATGTGTGTCACAGATGTCGCACGAACACGAGGCCATCGAGATCCACGACTCAGGTAGCGAGCCAGATTTCAAGACTTCACCCAGATCCATTCTACCCGAGATACCTATCACAACCCTACAGATGGTTGGTATTGCTGAGTTTGCTTCATCTTTCCACGTCGACCCTGCTGCCTTTGCCAGCACGGTAGACCTCAGATACGCTTTCACTAGAAATGGGTGGATTGATCACAATGATGATGCCCCTCTCTCGATTCATGAGACGGGACAATCAGCAGGCATAGTACTAATTATCGATGACGTAATTAGAGGTGTCCCTGCTATCGGAGGATCTCTTAGTATCGCACTAGTGGTGGACGCCACTATTGTCACGGCTCAACCATTAGAGCCATAAGTCATTCCACCCGCTACTGTGATCGAGCCTATCGCTGAGATCCCTCCACCTATTTTATCTGAGTCATCTTTACCTGTCATTGAGTCACGCGTACCTACTACGCCTCTATTAATGTATTATCGTCGTAGGAAGAGGACTAGGCTTGCTGGGGAAATCGCATCTACGTCACACACTGAGAGCGCATCTGCTTCCAAGGAGTAGAAAGGGGTTTGGGTAGACCGATGTTGCCTCTGTGACCGATAGTTTGCTACTCTGCACGGAGACCTAGAATCAACCAAGGGTAAAATGAAGGACCTCGAGGGGCAGATAGATTGGTATGATGAGTTGAAGGATTTATATAACAGTGCGATGGACCAGATGCATTCGAGGATAGTGTATCTGGAGGAGCTGGTTAGGAAGATGTTAGATTTCTTGGGTTTGAAGCATTAGATGCTTGTAGTCGTTGTTGTTTGTTTTTGGTTGTTATGTTAGACACCTTTTGATACTCTTGTTTGGGGGCCTGTGTGCCAGTTATATTTTTGGGATATTATGTGGAAATTACGTGTGAACTTGATATGGGTGTTGACGTCGACATGCCAAGGGTAGTCGGTATGTACTAAAAACAAGTTTGTTAATTTCTATGATAATATCAGAAGAATTACTTTTTGTTTAAAAGTTGTTCACATTAATATATGGATATTATACATGCGCAATGTTTGGTCCACTAACATTTAATGATTGAATTATATTTTTGGTTATCGTCTTATGTGATTATTATTGTTGTAATAATAGAAATGACGAAATGCCACCAAAAGCAATACAGGGTACTGGACTACCTACCACACTAGAAGAGTTAGCACAACTCATAGTCCAACACGTTAATACAGCCATGGAACAGCATAATGCTAACCAAAATGATGGCCAGGGACGTGGATGTGGTGCTCACGGGCATGGTTTTGGTGGGACACAGATTGGAAACCCTCCAGGTAAAATAATGATCGGAAAGTTTTAGTAGTTCATGTGTTATGACATCATCGGAACGTATTCCTGATTTTCATTAACCGTATGAACAGTACATAGATGTATACACAAAACAATCCAGGGTTGTAGCCCAAGATCATTTGCTGGTGCCCTATGCAATGACGTGACAACGATATGTGTAATATCGGGCTGTCAGAACGAGTCCATTATTCAAATAGTTCAGCGTTCTGAACCTAGAACTGGAAATTCAAAGAAGCGCAAGCCTGAGAGCTCAAAGAAGAATCTCGAAGGGGAAAGTGAGAAGAAACGCCGTTTGGAGAAAGCGTGTGTAGCTAACCCTAGAGAGTCAGGAAAGGATAATGTCAGAGTAGGCAGAACTGGTCCTGAGAAGAAGACTCACGGTGATGAACAAGAGAAGTGCGCCAGATGTGGCCGAACTGGACATGTGACTCGCAAGTGCTATGCTAGGAGTATATCGGAGGGAGTTGTACTTAAGGGATGCTTCGAGTGTGGTGAGCAAGGACACTACAAAAGAGACTGCCCGAAACTGCAGGGTCAGAATGCCAAGGGCAAAGCTTTCGAGATGAGTGCTGGGAAGGCACGTGACGATCCTGCTATTGTTACTGGTATGTTATTGATCAATAACCAATCTATGTTCGTACTTTTAATACCAAATTTGACTTGAGTTTTGTCTTAAAAAACTTTGAACCATTTTTGTGTTCTCCAACAAGTAAGCTAGGTAAAAAGTACTCGATAAAACTAGTAGTTGGTAAGTTGATAGAGACTAGCGAGGTCGTTTGCGGTTGTAGTATTTAGTTGGATGATCATAGTTTTAGTGTCGATTTATTTCCAATGGAGCTGGGGAGCTTTGATGTAGTTGTGGGAATGGATTGGCTATCCAAGAAAGAAGATGGGACTATTTGCTCGGAGAAGCAAGTGAGGATACCTCGTTCTGATGGTGGTGACGCGGAAGTTATTCATAGAGACCGAACGAGTTGAGTTTTGAGAGCCGTCAGTGTTATGAAGATGTTCAAGCTGTTACGAAAAGGCTATCCTGTGTTCTTAGTTAACGTGGTGGATATGAAGGCCGAATGTAGGAAGATCGAAGAGATTTCGGTTGTTCAGAATTATCCAGAAGTTTTCCTAAAGACTCACCTAGATTACCCCCCCCCCTTGCGAGACAGATCGAATTCCGAATCGATCTGGTACCCGGTGCTGTACCAATTGCAAAATCTCCTTATAGATTAGCACCGTCTGAAATGAAAGAAATGTCAAAAAACTTCAAGAGCTACTAGACAAAGGTTTCATTCGACCAAGCTTTTCGTTTTTGGGTGCAGCTGTTTTGTTGTGAGGAAGAAGGATGGATCCTTCAGGATGTGTATTGACTACAGAAAGCTGAACAAGTTGACTATCAAGAATCGGTACCCTTTACCGAGGATTGACGATTTATTCGAGCAACTACAGGGATGCAGCTACTACTCGAAGATTGACCTGCGATTAGGATATCATCAGTTGAAGGTTCCTGACGAAGATATTCCGAAGACTACATTTCGAACACGATATGGCCATTACGAGTTTTTAGTCATGCCTTTTGACTTAACTAATACACCAGCTGTGTTCATGGATCTCATTAACAGGGTATGCAAACCCTAATAGGATAAATTCGTGATAGTATTCATCGAAGATATACTTGCCTATTGTCACACCCCCAAAATCCACCTGCGGAGTACCACCGCTTGGAGGCGTGACTGACCAGGATCCAGCCACCAATTATACTGAGCAATGATTAATAGTAAAAATATTCACCAACCACAGTAGTTAGAAAACATCACAGTTTAAAGATTTAAAGGTTTAAGTTCGAATAGTAGTTTAAGTAAGCAGCGGAAGCACAAACCAAACAGTTTCAAAACAAGGTTCATAGTTCAGGATTATTTAAAACCCAACACATGGGCTAGACGACCACTACACATTCCCAAGCTGCAAGCTCCTGAGTCACTGGGTACCTGCAAAGCATGCAGTAGGGTATCAACAAAAATGTTGGCGGGTCCACGAGTTGTCCAGTTTTAATTACCAAAAACTTGTTTCACTAGTTAATTTATCCGTTTATACATGCGATGGGGAGCTACCCCATAAGTAAGCGACTAAACTGTTTTTTACAATACCGAATACTATTCATCCGTACATTTCCGTAGAGTGCCCCGTTTGTCAATGTTCTATCCTCATTGACGGTTGCCAGAGTACATTAGTTCAGGCCCGATCCCATACGCGGGCACGGTGTGAGGTTGGTGAGACCTAAATAGCGCTATCAACTAATAAACCGTTCGCCTGACCACGGCGACTAATCGGTATTAAGAAGTGAGGACTTGAGTGATAGAGTTTCGTTTAGTGTTGCTTGTTGCATCCAGTATAAACAGTAATTAACTAAAAGTCCCATTTAAGGGGAGAGAAGTAGGTTTGTATCCCTTACGAGGGGATATCGTTGTTTAATGTTTCCGTTTCCCAACCACCGGGAACGCATGCTTTATTAGTTGTGAACTCACCTTGGGTTGCTCGGTAGACAGTTTACTTGGTCAAGTATGCCGGTCACCACGTCCTAATATGGTTACCAGTATAGGTCAGGTTAGGTACAGAGAAATCACGTATATTCTACACGTATCTAACACATAGCGTACTTAACACACAAGGTTATTGGGCCTGCTCTAATAATGGTACAGTCAAACAGTAGCAATTAACACGTAGTCCAGTCAATCAGCAATCATACATGAACAGTCAATACACTTTGGCCCAATAACGGAGACCAGTAGCCCACTCGAGACAAGGTGGTCTTGAGTCGAGACCGAGAGGTCTCGAGTCGCAACCAAGTGGTCTCGGGTTGTAGTGGGGTGGTCTCGAGTCATGCAAGTTCGAGTCGCAACCTCAGATGTCTCGGGTTCAGTCTCGAGTCGAGATCATGAGATCTCGAGTTGAGACCTTGCTGATTGCGAGTCTTGAAGCTTATCTCAAGTTGTTTCCTGGTGGTCTCGAGTCCCATCGCTTTGGTCTCGAGTTAAGGTTCGATGGTCTCGAGTCGAGATCGAGTTAAGGTCTCGAGTTGTTTCTAGAACACCAGCCAAGACATGTACTAACCAATAGGATTTCATGTGCATGATTTTATGTACTATCCAATAGAATTTTACTAACATGTTTTCTTGTCTAAATCCTAATCAAAACAGATCAAACAAAGCATATTTCAAATATTCAACAACATTTAATACTCCTTCATAGTTCATCCAGTTCATCATTAGGGTCTTTATCATTTTGCAAACATGAATATTCAACAAATCCATCCTAGCATATACTCAAGTCAGTTTCTCCATCGACCCCTAAATCTAGCAAAAATCAATGTAGAAGCATGCTTGCATAAGCTTTATCATCAACATTCATCCATTTTTCATATTATCTAACACACATCTTTAGTACATATGTACATATCAATATTCTAACCTTTCTAACCATATAAGAATGTACGTATCAAACATGGACATGTGCACCACTAATCAAACAAACACCTTTATTATATTCAAACAATAGTCATAATGCATGTTATCATCAAACCAAGAGATGGGGTGCTAACCGAAACTATTTGAGTGTGTGAGGCGATGAAGGGAGTCCCCAAGTGATGATCACGAGCTGATCCTAGGGTCTTGATCTTTCGGTTGAGTCCAAGAGAAGAGGAAGGTGCTTGGTTTAGGGTTTATCTAGTGAGAGAAAGTGGGGGGGAGAGAGAGAGGGAGGGAGAAGATGGAATGTTTTTAGGGGTTTGAGCTAATGATGATGGTTGCCAAATAGAGGAGTGTTGGCTGATGTGGGGATTTTTATACCCGTCTCGAGTGGGTGTACCCTAAGGGCTTCGGGTGGGCTCGAGGAGGGGTGCGGCCCAAAGGCCAAAATATTCACTCGAGACCGAGTGGTCTCGAGTCGGGTCCTAGTGGTCTCGGCTGACCAATATTCACATATATATATATATATCCATACATTTACACATGACATAACACAAGGACCACATAGCACACCAAAAGATTTACAGATTTTCATTTAATAAAATACGTACACATAATGTTATTACAAAAAGGTGGCTCGGAAAAACCTAGAGTGTCACATTATCCCCAAGTTTTAAGAACTTTCGTCCCGAAAGTTAAGGCAGCCACTGTCAAGCTGGAGAGAAAGTTTCAACGGGGTGTCACATCATCCCCCCGTTAGTTTGGAATTTCGTCCCGAAATTCGGTTGTAGCTTCAGTGCTGGGAGTTTCATTTGGGAACAACTGGGGATACTTGCGCTTCATCTGGTCTTCCCGCTCCCAGGTAAACTCTGGGCCACGGCGCGAGTTCCAACGAACTCGTACGAGTGGTATCTGGCTACGTTTGAGGGTTTTGATCTCACGATCCGTGATCTCAATCGGTTCCTCAGTAAAGTGTAGCTGTTCGTCAATAGTGAGTTCCTTGAAAGGGATGATGAGTGTTTCATCTGACAGACACTTCTTCAGATTAGACACGTGGAAGACGTTGTGCACAGCACTCAGTTCTTCAGGCAGATTCAATCTGTAAGCGACCTTACCGATCTTTTCGGTAATTTCGAATGGTCCGACATATCGCGGATTGAGCTTGCCCCGTTTTCCAAAACGAACCACACCCTTCCAGGGTGAGACTTTGAGTAGTGCCCGGTCGCCAACCTGGAACTCTAGCGGTTTCCTATCCTTATCAGCATAGCTCTTCTGACGGTCACGAGCTGCCGCCATGCGTTGCCTAATCTGGGCAATCTTTTCTGTAGTGTCTACCACAAGTTCTGGGCCTGTGATCTAGCTGTCAACGACCTCCGCCCAGCAGAGAGGCGACCGGCATTTACGACCGTACAATGCCTCAAAGGGTGCTGCCTGAATGCTGGTGTGGTAGCTGTTGTTGTAGGAGAATTCCACTAACGGTAGGTGCTTCTCCCAATTCTTGCCAAAATCGATCACACATGCCCTAAGCATGTCTTCGAGGGTTTGGATGGTGCGTTCAGACTGCCCATCCGTTTGCGGATGATAAGCGGTGCTCATGTCTAAACGTGAGCCAAAAGATTTGTGCATAGCTTGCCACAATTCAGAAGTAAAACGCGCGTCTCGATCGGAAATAATAGAGGTTGGCACTCCGTGCTTCGAAACCACTTCCTTTAAGTATACCTCTGCTAAGGTAGAGAACTTGTCTGTTTCTTTAATAGCCAAAAAGTGGGCAGATTTAGTTAATCGATCCACTATCACCCAAATGGTGTCATTTCCGCGTTGAGACCTAGGCAAGCCGGTAACAAAATCCATGGAAATTTGCTCCCATTTCCACTGTGGGATCTTTGGTTGTTGGAGTAGGCCCGATGGTTTCTGATACTCAGCCTTGACTCTTGCACAAGTCAAACATTTTCTGACATAGGTTGCTATGTGGGCTTTCATGCTAGGCCACCAGTATGTATTCTTTAAGTCGTGATACATCTTATCCGAACCAGGATGTACTGAGTAACGGGACTTGTGGGCTTCATCCATTACAAGCTCGCGCAAATTCCCATAAAGTGGGACCCATAAACGCTCGTTTACGTAGTAAGCACCATCTTCTTTTTGTTCTAGCCGTTTCCTTGATCCTCGCAGGGACTCAGCCCTGACGTTCTCGGCTTTCAATGCTTCAGCCTGAGCGCTTCGGATTTGCTTAGGGAGGTTCGAGTGGATGGTGACCTGTAAGGCACGAACGCGCTTAGGTTTGGTCTCCTTTCTGCTGAGGGCATCGGCTACCACATTAGCCTTGCCTGGATGATATTTAATTGCACACTCGTAGTCATTTAGGAGTTCGACCCATCGGCGTTGCCGCATAATCAACTCCTTTTGTTCCATTATGTGCTGGAGACTCTTGTGATCAGTGTAAATCGTGCACTTGGTACCGTACAAGTAGTGTCTCTAAATCTTGAGCGCGAAAACCACAGCCCCGAATTCTAAGTCATGTGTCGTGTAGTTCCGTTCGTGGACCTTGAGCTGTCGCGAAGCGTAGGCAATAAGCTTCTCGCGTTGCATCAACACGCAGCCAAGTCCTTGAATGGAAGCGTCACAGTAAACAACGAAGTCGTTGGTACCTTCAGGTAAGGAGAGAATAGGGGCACTACAGAGGTTCTTCTTTAGTTCCTGGAAGGCAGATTCCTGAGCATCGCTCCATTTGTAAGCAACACCCTTCTGAGTGAGGGTCGTAAGTGGTTGAGCGATCTTAGAAAACCCCTTGATAAATCTTCGATAGTATCCTGCCAATCCCAAGAATTGGCGAACTTCGGTCGGAGTCTTAGGTACAGGCCAATTCTTAATGGATTCAATCTTGGCGGGGTCAACATGAATCCCGTCCTGATTGACTATGTGCCCAAGGAAATGGACTTCTCTAAGCCAGAAATCACATTTTGAGAATTTGGCGTACAGTTGCTCATTGCGAAGGAGTTCGAGAATAAGACGCAGGTGTTGTTCATGCTCCTCTTGATTCTTCGAGTAGATAAGGATGTCGTCAATAAACACAATTACGAACTTGTCGAGGTAGGGTTTGCACACTCGGTTCATGAGATCCATGAAGATCGTAGGTGCGTTGGTCATTCTGAAAGGCATAACAAGGAATTCGTAGTGACCATAGCGGGTTCTGGAAGCAGTCTTAGAGATGTCCTCATCGTGGACTCTCAGCTGGTGATAACCCGATCGCAGATCGATCTTGGAATAATAGCTCAACCCTTGCAGCTGGTCGAACAGGTCATCGATACGGGGAAGTGGTTAACGATTCTTGATGGTAACCTTGTTCAGTTCGCGGTAATCAATGCACATTCGGAACGTGCCATCCTTCTTTTTGACAAAGAGCACTAGGGCTCCCCAGGGTGATGAGCTAGGACGGATAAAACCTTTGTCCAAAAGCTCTTGTAGTTGAGTAGAAAGTTCCTTGAGTTCTGCGGGAGCTAGTCGATAAGGTGCACGAGCTATAGGTGCTGCTCCGGGAGCTAGTTCGATTTGAAATTCGACCTGACGGTGAGGAGGGAGTCCAGGTAGTTCTTCCGGAAATACCTCAGGATAGTCGCGTATAACAGGAAAATCTTCAATCCTGTTTTCCTTTTTCTGCGTGTCGGCAACAAGTGCTAAGATAGAGGTGTGCCCCTTTCGTAGACACTTCTGGGCCTTTAAGAACGAAATGATGCCTGTGACTTCTCCGCTTTTGTCGCCTTGGATGATAAGGGGTTTGCCAGGAGGACGGGGAATACGGACAGCTTTCTCTTGGCAGAGGATCTCAGCTCGATGATTGGACAACCAATCCATACCAATGACGACATCGAAGCTTCCGAGAATGATGGGGAAGAGATCGATACGGAAGGTCTGACCAGACAATTCTAGTTTGCAGTTACGAATAACTTGTGAGGCCTCGAGGTTTCTACCATTAGCTATTTCAATGATGTGCTTAGAGCTTAACGGCGAAAGAGTGGACTTAAGTTTCTTACTAACACGTAGGGATACATAACTAGTATCTGCTCCGGAATCAAATAGTACGGAAACATAACGATCATTTAGTAGGAACTTACCCGCTACAACGTTGGGGTCATTCCTCGCTTCTCCAGCTCCAATCACAAAAGCCCTTCCTCTTGCACCATTCCCAGCATTGTTGTTATTGTTCCCAGCACCCTGATTGTTGTTGTTCTGATTCAGTTCAGGGCAGTCCCTTCGCATGTGCCCCGTTGCTCCACACTTGAAGCATCCACGGTTGTTTCCTTGCTGTTGCTGTTGTTGTGGCTGATGCTGATTCTGCCTAGCTGGGAGCTGACTCCTGCAGTCTTTGGTTTCATGCCCCATCTTGTTGCATCACTGACACTGACTTTTAACACACGGCCCACTGTGGTGTCGGTTACATTTTTTACACTTGGGGTGGTTTCCTCGATAGCCACCCGGTTGCTGAGGGCCCTTGTTGCTTTCAGTCTTCCTTTGTTGAACTGGGGCCTGAGTGGGGTTAGCATCCTTTCCCTGACTTCCATCCCACTTTCGTTTGTTATCGCTAGAGGTTCCAGCAGTAGCACTGATCCTCTTGGGCAACTTGCCCTCCTCCACTGCCTGATTGGTGAGTTTGTGAGCAAGACGAACCACGGGCTGTATGGTATTGAGGTTGGCTGAGGTCACATGGCTCCGGATTTCTGGGACCAAGCCTTTGATGTACAATTCGATCCTTCGATACATAAGTCGGGACATGTTTGGGCAAAGTGCAGCATAGTCGTTGGACTGCTTGGTGTAGGTCTCAATCTCTGATCCAACCATCTTGAGCTCATAGTACTCGTTCTCGAGTATGTGGATGTCATCCCTGTGACAGTACTCCTCTTTGATCATGTCCTTGAAATCTTCCCACGCAGTAGCATTAGCAGTTTCCAGACCAAGCATCTGAATCTGTGCTTTCCACCATGAAAGCGCATTTCCTTCAAGCGTACCAGTCGCGAACTTTACCCAGTTAGCAGGGGGACACTCGCAGACAGCAAAGACAGCTTCGGCCTTTTCAATCCAATGCAGAAGGCCTATGGCACCTTCAGTGCCGTTGAAGGGGAGAGGCTTGCCATCCATGAAGGTTTTGAAAGTACAAACACGTGGTTGAGCAGGCGCTTGCTGACCTGTTGTGAGAAGTGAAGCGAATAGGTTTAGAGGTGAAAGACGATGTGGGGGTAGGATCTAAACATTCTAAAGTAACGGGTTTACCTCCAGGGTGAGCTGCGAAGGCTGCAGCCACCGTGTTGAGCAAGTTAGTGAACTGAGCCTGAGTCATGTTAACGTTTCCTCTTCGGCGTCTACTCATTGTCTTCATAGCCAGAAAACACAGTATGAGTGTGATGTCGTAACGTAGCGAGAAAGAGGTAAAAGAAGGATGTGTATCTATCTAATTAGGCACACTAGCATGTATAGTAGAGCAGTTAACATAAGATGAACAAGCAAGTAAACACAAGTCCGAGCTATGAGGTCTAATATGTTGAGTCTTGCCCCTGGAGTGTAGTGTCGTCACGAGTCACGGGTTATAGTCTGGTTTTTCTCAAAAAGACTTTCTTTTTAAAACCAAGTTCACTATAACCAATGGCTCTGATACCAATCTGTCACACCCCCAAAATCCACCTGCGGAGTACCACTGCTTGGAGGCGTGACTGACCAGGATCCAGCCACCAATTATACTGAGCAATGATTAATAGTAAAAATATGCACCAACCACAGTAGTTAGAAAACATCACAGTTTAAAGATTTAAAGGTTTAAGTTTGAAAAGTAGTTTAAGTAAGCAGCGGAAGCATAAACTAAACAGTTTCAAAACAAGGTTCACAGTTCAGGATTATTTAAAACCCAACACATGGGCTAGACGACCACTACACATTCCCAAGCTGCAAGCTCCTGAGTCACTGGGTACCTGCAAAGCATGCAGTAGGGTATCAACAAAAATGTTGGCGAGTCCACGAGTTGTCCAGTTTTAATTACCAAAAACTTGTTTCACTAGTTAATTTATCCGTTTATACATGCGATGGGGAGCTACCCCATAAGTAAGCGACTAAACTGTTTTTACAATACCGAATACTATTCATCCGTACGTTTCTGTAAAGTGCCCCGTTTGTCAATTTTCTATCATCATTGACGGTTGCCAGAGTACATTAGTTCACGCCCGATCCCATACGCGGGCACGGTGTGAGGTTGGTGAGACCTAAATAGCGCTATCAACTAATAACCCGTTCGCCTGACCCTGGCGACTAATCGGTATTAAGAAGTGAGGACTTGAGTGATAGAGTTTCGTTTTGTGTTGCTTGTTGCATCTAGTATAAACAGTAATTAACTAAAAGTCCCATTTAAGGGGTGAGAAGTAGGTTTGTATCCCTTACGAGGGGATATCGTTGTTTAATGTTTCCGTTTCCCAACCACCGGGAACGCATGCTTTATTAGTTGTGAACTCACCTTGGGTTGCTCGGTAGACAGTTTACTTGGTCAAGTATGCCGGTCACCACGTCCTAATATGGTTACCAGTATAGGTCAGGTTGGGTACAGAGAAATCACGTATATTCTACACGTATCTAACACATAGCATACTTAACACACAAGGTTATTAGGCCTGCTCTAATAATGGTACAGTCAAACAGTAGCAATTAACACGTAGTCCAGTCAATCAGCAATCATACATGAACAGTCCATACACTTTGGCCCAATAACGGAGACCAGTATCCCACTCGAGACAAGGTGGTCTTGAGTCGAGACCGAGAGGTCTCGAGTCGCAACCAAGTGGTCTCGGGTTGTAGTGGGGTGGTCTCGAGTCATGCAAGTTCGAGTCGCAACCTCAGATGTCTCGGGTTCAGTCTCGAGTCGAGATCATGAGATCTCGAGTCGAGACCTTGCTGATTGCGAGTCTTGAAGCTTGTCTCAAGTTGTTTCCTGGTGGTCTCGAGTCCAATCGCTTTGGTCTCGAGTTATGGTTCGATGGTCTCGAGTCGAGATCGAGTTAAGGTCTCGAGTTGTTTCTAGAACACCAGCCAAGACATGTACTAACCAATAGGATTTCATGTGCATGATTTTATGTACTATCCAATAGAATTTTACTAACATGTTTTCTTGTCTAAATCCTAATCAAAACAGATCAAACAAAGCATATTTCAAATATTCAACAACATTTAATACTCCTTCATAGTTCATCCAGTTCATCATTAGGGTCTTTAT
Source organism: Helianthus tuberosus (assembly GCA_030545235.1). Taxonomy (NCBI): domain Eukaryota; kingdom Viridiplantae; phylum Streptophyta; class Magnoliopsida; order Asterales; family Asteraceae; genus Helianthus; species Helianthus tuberosus. The sequence continues at coordinate 143,886,616 of CM060359.1, read as the reverse complement.
CATTTTGCAAACATGAATATTCAACAAATCCATCCTAGCATATACTCAAGTCAGTTTCTCCATCGACCCCTAAATCTAGCAAAAATCAATGTAAAAGCATGCTTGCATAAGCTTTATCATCAACATTCATCCATTTTTCATATTATCTAACACACATCTTTAGTACATATGTACATATCAATATTCTAACCTTTCTAACCATATAAGAATGTACGTATCAAACATGGACATGTGCACCACTAATCAAACAAACACCTTTATTATATTCAAACAATAGTCATAATGCATGTTATCACCAAACCAAGAGATGGGGTACTAACCGAAAATATTTGAGTGTGTGAGGCGATGAAGGGAGTCCCCAAGTGATGATCACGAGCTGATCCGAGGGTCTTGATCTTTCGGTTGAGTCCAAGAGAAGAGGAAGGTGCTTGGTTTAGGGTTTGTCTAGTGAGAGAAAGTGGGGGAGAGAGAGAGAGGGAGGGAGAAGATGGAATGTTTTTAGGGGTTTGAGCTAATGATGATGGTTGCCAAATAGAGGAGTGTTGGCTGATGTGGGGATTTTTATAACCGTCTCGAGTGGGTGTACCCTAAGGGCTTCGGGTGGGCTCGAGGAGGGGTGCGGCCCAACGTCCAAACTATTCACTCGAGACCGAGTGGTCTCGAGTCGGGTCCTAGTGGTCTCGGCTCTCCAATATTCACACATATATATATATATATATATATATATATATATATATCCATACATTTACACATGACATAACACAAGGACCACATAGCACACCAAAAGATTTACAGATTTTCATTTAATAAAATACGTACACATAATGTTATTACAAAAAGGTGGCTCGGAAAAACCTAGAGTGTCACATTATCCCCAAGTTTTAAGAACTTTCGTCCCGAAAGTTAAGGCAGCCACTGTCAAGCTGGAGAGAACGTTTCAACGGGGTGTCACACCTATTCTCAAACCAAAGAGAATCATGAGTAACATCTGAAGTTGATTTTGGAGCTGTTGAGGGAAGAGAAGTTGCATGCCCAGTTCTGTAAATGTGAGTTCTGGATTCGAGAAGTTCATTTACTCGAACACGTCATAAATGAGGAAGGTATATCTCTGGATCCATCTAAGATCAAAGCGTTCAAGAATTGGGAAGCGCCAAAGACCCCGCCGGAAGTACGGCAATTCATAGGACTTGCTGGGTACTACTGGAGATTCATTGAGAATTTCTCTAGATTAGCGCAGCCTTCGACACTAATGACCCAGAAGGAAAAAAGGGAATTGATTGGACAGAAAAGCAGGAGGAAGCTTTTCAAACATTGGAGGGAATGTTGAGAGCGTGTGCGATTGATTTCGATGGAAGATAGGATACTCACATGCCATTGGCAGAGTTTTCTTATAATAATAGTTATCACGCTAGTATTAAGGCCGCTCCGTTTGAAACCTTGTATGGATGAAAGTGTCGATCACCACTTTGTTGGGCTGATGTAGCAAAAGGCAACTAACCAGACCCGAGCATATCCAGGAATCTAGCCACAGGGTTTAGCTAAATCGAGGGAAGGTTAAAAGTCGCCATCGATCGACAGAAGAATTACATGGACAATAGAAGGAAACTATTGCAGTTTCAGGTCGAAGATTGTGTTTTGTTGAAGGTGATATCTTGGAAAGGTGCTATTAGGTTTAGCAGAGAACAAAAATCTGAGCCATATTGATTAGGTCCTTTCGAGAGCCCATCTTGAGTTGGATCAGTTGCTTATAGGCTCAAGCTACCATAGGGATTGAGTGGAATACATGATGTGTTTCATGTGTCCAATCTGAAAAAGTGTATAATGGATAATACACTGATTATATTCTTTGTTGAGGTTTATTTAGGCGATAAATGGAAGTTTATCGAAGTACCTATAGGAGTTGTATGGTTGGTTAGAAGAGTTACGTTGATAACTAGAAAAACAATTACAGGTTCCTAACGGTATATGCGATCTGATGATTGTGCAATCCGTGGAGAGAAGATATTTGAAATAAATGCAAGAAGGGAAGGAAAATGAGCTCATGGAATTAGATACTTTCAAGAGCCCATCTTGAGTTGGATTAATCGTATGAAGACTCAGACTACCTCAGAATAAAGGACAATGTATATGCGAATATACGTATGTCAAACCTGAAATGGCGGAACGTTGACTTAACCCTTTCTGATTATGTACTCGTAAACGATGAACCTTGGAAAAGGTAGAGAGCATTGAGACGCGAAACTAGGAAATGAGATTATATAATATGGGTCTTGAGACGATTAAAATGCAAAACAAACGTCGGTGACCACCCGATCAGTGTTAAAATCCTAAAAATAGTTTGTTATGATTAGAATAGTAATTTTAATCATATTCGTGAGAAAAAATAAATTAAAATGCTAAGAAACTCTATTTTTCGAGTTTGAGCGCGTACCACGCGATACTGCGCGTATTAGACAAAATACTGTCAACGCAGCCAGACAAGGCAAATGGTAATTATTTCAGTAATAATTTTGCAGGATTATTTTTATAGAATGATAAAACTAATTTAAAACGCACTAAAACGGGAAATAAACGCTAGATAAAATACCCGGTATCCAGTAAAATACCAGTTTTTACCCAATATTATATATATGTGTATATATATATATATATGTGTGTGTGTATGTAAATGTATATATGTGAGAGAGATAAGGTAGGTGGCGGCCCCATGGGGTGCCCACCTTTTTGTTTTCATCTTTCATTTTGACAAGTGTTGGCCTTGGGGGAATACACATTGATTATGGTTTCTCTTATACTCCATCTATGCATATACCAAGACCAAACAACACCATTTCACACTCTCTCTCTACCTCACAGCCGAACACCCCTATAACCCTACACTTTCAAAAATTTCAAACAATTTCTTAAAGATTTGAAGGCATTTCAAAGTGTTTTCAAGCTAGTATGAAGGTTTAGAGGTGATTCCAAGAAGACCTAAGCAAGAACAAGACTTTATATCATCATTTTTGTAAAACCCACTAAGAATCTTGAAGGTATAACATTTCATCTTTCAAATCCTATTCATGATTCATGGTGATGAAAACGATAGTGGAAGTTTCTCTTGTTCTTGAATCTAAACATAAACTTGAAACTAAAAATAAATGGGTTTTGAACAAAAATGAAATATATATATATATATATATATATATAGGGGAAGGTTCAAATGAAAACCACTAGTTAACGCGAAAACTCGAAAACTAACTAAAAAAAGCCTAAAAAACACACAAAAATATTTTTTTTTTTTTTTTTTTTGCAAAACCAAATTTCGCAGGTTTTTTTATATAAAAAAAAATTTCAAAAAAAAAAAAAAAAAAAATTTTTGTGTAGTGCACATGTGTATCTGTACTACACATGTGTATTATTACACATGTGCACTACACAAAAAATTTTTTTTTTTTTTTTTTTTTTGAAAATTTTTTTTTATATATAAAAACCAGCGATTTTTATTAAAAAAATTGAAAAAGAAAAAAAAAATTTGTGTGTTTTTTAGGCTTTTTTTAGTTAGTTTTCGAGTTTTCGTGTTAAAAGTGGTTTTCATTTGAACCATCCCCAATATATATATAGGATGAGGTTCATTACAGAACACTAACTATTGCGAGAACAAAAAGAACAACTCTAAAACACTAAATATTGGTATTTAAGTTTCATGTTTTTTAAATTTTATGTTTCTTACATTCATATGTGTATTATATATACATAAAAAAACCATATTTTTTTTACCTACACGTAGCTTACATACATGTTGGTAATTTAACCAACACATAACCTACATATGTGTAGGTTATACAAAAAATGAAAATTTTCCATATTTTGTTTTGAATTCTAGTGTAAGAAACAATAAATCTTACATTTGCAACATTTTCATTTACTTTTTAGGTTTTTAGGATTGAAAAAATAGGTGATTTATTGTGTTCTGCGTGTTCTCGCAATATTTTGTGTTCAGCATAGAACCTTCCCCTATATATATATATATATGAGATTGAGTTTTGACTTTTGATAGATTCTTGTAAAGTAAAATGCATGTGTGATCAAAGGAATGTTCTAAAAAGGGTCTTGTGATTTGAAATGGATATGGTAAAAAGTAAAATTTTGGGAAGTTTATATATGTATGTATATATGTCGTGTGTGTGTGTATATATATATATATATATATATATGTATGTATGCATGCATGCATGCATGCATGTAAGTTTTGTCACATGTTCATAAATATAAGAATGTTTGTATTTATGTATGTATGATTAGATGATAATGAATGGAACATGTTGTGATTTATAATAGAATGAAGTAAATGTGTTCTTAGATGCATTTAAGATCATGTATAATGATGATGGTGTGATATGGGTGCATTAGATGCACATACTTGGACATGCATGATGATTAGTGGTCATGAAATAATGATTTAAATAATATTTGTTAAAAAAATTTTTAATCTGATTCTAAACACTAAAAATGTAAATATTTGAAGTGTTTGATGGTATATAACTTTGTCATAATGATTACTAGCTTTGCATGTTGTACTTGGTGCATTAGAAGTTGTAAAATACGTGAAATCGCATAATTTATGTGACTTACACAAAAACTAAACTAATCTGATTATAACCACTATTTTAATCATTAAATAACATGTATTGTGTTAAAATATCATGTCATTCCGAGTTGGGATGATTATTGTAACGTTCAACACAAAACTATGCGTTAAAACAGTAAAAAATCGGCTTTTCGAACTATTTTTATGAAACTAATTTAGATCAGTAAGTAAACTGGTATTTTTGGTTTAAAAATGAGTATTTTAACTAATTTTAAGTTTACTTGGTGTTTGGTTGGTCATACGTGACTTCCGACGCCCGAAAACGTTATCGAATCGCTAAAATACGCATTTTTCAATATACACTAGTATGGGTTGTTTTTGAGTAAACCCTCGTGTGATAAAATGTGTTATGTGATTTAAACATGTGAATGTTAAAATATGCTAAGAATTGACATGAATATTTTATATATACTTTCCTTAAAAATGTTTGATACATATAAATGTGTTTGTCGAGCATGAAATAGATAAGTTAACGAGATTACGCGTGTTACGATATTAATATATGTGTACGTTTACGAATATATATATATATATATATATATATATATATATTACGACGCTCAAATCATAGATATATTACGTATAAACGGGTGTGTTAACGGTTTTACATGATAACGGTCACCAATAAAATCGTTCAAGTTGCAGAATCTTATATATATATATATATATATATATATATATATATATATTAACGTGCCAACATAATAAAAACGATAACTTTTCAAGAAAATCTCAAAGTTATGTGACAATTCTAAGAAACGGAGAAACTTAGGAATTTTATGATATATTGGTTTTAAAATCGTTCCTACATATAATAGGACGTGTAGAAATGAATCTGTGGGATTGCGCTATTTAAAATACGCACCCAAATGTAATAAGATCCGTGAGGATCAAAGACAACTTAATTATGTCATGGTTATGTCGTGTTTTGGAACGCTAAGTTTAAAATCTATGTTTTAACTAAGTTGCTATTATGTCCAACAATATAATGCATCAAACATCAAGATAGAAATGGGCACCAACTTCCGTCACCGCTACGTTTTATATTCCGCTGCGACGTTTTTGGGGTGTGACATGGTAGATGTGAAGTGATTCTTCCATTTTTTGTATGAATTGATCTCTTGATAAAATTGAAGATTTCTGTTCCATAATCAAATTTGAACCTAGTTATGAGTCCATACATGATTGACAGAATAGCTTGAGTCACTTGATCAGCTCCTCCTATCTTTGATGTGAGACATTTGTTCAACACTTCCATCATCACTTGCCAGAATGCTGGTATTTCATTTCTTCTGACTCCTCCAATTTGGCAAACCTTCTTATTTTTGTATCCAAGCTCAATAAGAAAGCTTATCAAATCTTCTCTTCTTGGTGCTTCAATGTAGTTGTCAAAAATCGAAAGTTCAAGCCATTCTCTTACTCTTGTAGGAGTTAATGTCACTAAGACATTTCCCCAAACATGAGCAGAGAATTGATTCTCTCCATCTTCACTGAAAGTGTGAATAAATTGTTGCAATAATCTTTTTGTTACTTTTCTTTAGTTAATGCTCTTGAGATTGGACATCTTAAGAGAAATTCTATCAGAAGTTGACATCTTTCATCGTATTCGGAATGCTCTGTATTCATCAGCAAGTTATTCTCTTTCATTGGCGAAAATTCTCCATCTTCAATGAATGGTACATCATGTTGAACGATTGGAATGTTGAGATTTACTTTTGTCGTTGCTTAATTTTGTGAGTTAGGGTTTGAGGTATAGGAATTTTGGCTTTTGAAAAAAACAGAGGGTTTTGAGGTTTAAGGTTTTTGTGAGGAAGAAGGTGAGTAATTTGTGAATTTCTAAATGCTGTTTTGGAGACGTCCTCATCCCGGACTCTCAGCTGGTGATATCCTGACCTTAAGTCTATTTTGGAGTAGTAACTCGACCCTTGCAGCTGATCGAATAAATCATCTATGCGAGGAAGAGGATAACGATTCTTGATCGTCACCTTGTTGAGTTCACGGTAGTCTATACACATCCTGAACGTACCGTCTTTCTTCTTTACGAATAACACTGGAGCTCCCCAAGGCGAAGAGCTAGGACGTATGAAACCCTTTTCCAAGAGTTCTTGTAACTGCTTTGACAGTTCTTCCAATTCAGTTGGAGCTAAACGATAAGGTGCTCGAGCTATAGGTGCTGCTCCAGGAGCTAGCTCGATCTGGAACTCGACCTGGCGATGAGGCGGTAACCCAGGTAATTCCTCAGGGAACACTTGAGGAAAGTCACGTACTACAGGAATATCTTCAAGCTTTTTCTCTTTCTTCGACGTATCAGTAACGAGTGCTAAAACGGCTGTGTGACCCTTACGTAAACATTTCTGCGCCTTCAAGAAAGAAATGATGAACTTGTCAAGATAGGGTTTGCACACTCTGTTCATAAGATCCATGAAGACCGCAGGCGCGTTCGTTAGCCCGAATGGCATGACCAAAAACTCGTAGTGACCGTAGCGAGTTCTAAATGCTGTCACACCCCCAAAATCCACACGCGGAGTATCACCGCTTGGAGGCGTGACTGACCAGGATCAAGCCACCAATCATATTGAACATATAAGTAATACCAAAAATCATTCATCAATACGAAAGGTGTTTTCAAAACCAAACATCAACAAGTGTATAGCGGAAGCATAAGTATGTAAACCCAAATGTAAATCGTAAATTCAAACGTTTAAATAATTAACATGGCATCATCGATCCATGTCCCACAACGACCTGCTCCTCCCTGTGCAAGCTCCATATGTACCTAAGGTCCTGCAAGGCATGCAAGAGAGAGTCAACAACTAGTTGAGCGAGTTCACAGTTAATAGTTCAGTAATAGTATAGTGTGAGTAGTAGTATGTTCGTTCGTTACAATATATCGTATTAGTTCCCATCGCGGCCATCCAGGCAGGTGTGCGAAGACATTGGGGAATGTTTTTCCCAAGTATTCTAGACTAGGTTTATTTGTATCGTGGCCTCTCCTAGGCAGGTGTGCGAAGATTTGTAAATTTAGTTCGCGGCCATTCTATGGCAGGTGTGCGAAGTCAGTCATAATATCGCGGCCAATCCTTGGCAGGTGTGCGAAGATCGTTCAATAAGTGTTACTAGTCTAGCAGTGGGTTCTATCATCTATGTATGTACAGTAAATCATCAAATCCCCATTCCCACCCAGGGAACCCCATGCCTTGGCTTGTGTGAACTCACCTTGGTTTGCTCGGTATGCTAAGTATGTGCTCAAGTAAATCAATCACGTCCTAGAGTATGCACGTATTGAATAATCAGTTTGTGTTCAAGTTATTCACGTATGAACAGGTAGCACGTAAACAAAATCATACTAGTCATGTTTGACATTTAACAGCAGTTAGATATTCCAGTTAACACTTAACAGAATTAACTCAAGTTACTGTGCAGATTACATATTCGGCGAAACACAAAATTGGCGAAACATACATGCCAGCGAAACACATACATCGACGAAACACATTCTGTTTCGTCGAGTCCTGTTTGGCGAAACAAGATTTCAATTTCGTCGATTGCCCTTGGCGAAACACTTTATGTTTCGCCGAGAGTTCTGTTTCGTCAAACAGATCTGTTACGTCATATCAGTTACGAAATCAAACAGAAAACCCTAGTTGCCGTCATCATCTAAACAGCAATCATGCAGAAATCATCTAACGTATCATCATCATCCAAATCATTGATACAATACAGAAATCATTCAGCACAGAAGCATCGTAACATCATCATAGCATAATCATCGGATCACTTTAACGTCTAGCATGAACCCTAGCTTACGTATACAACATCACCACATCAATCCCTATACTAATGTAATCAGAATCAGGCCATATAAACAACATTCAGAACCGAGCATTCGATTGTATCAAGTTTCGCATATCATTTATATATCCTATTACATCATATCATACACATCAAAATCTATATCATCACCATCATACACTCGTCACAGCAGTAACACACATCACTCATATGCACCAGTAAGAATCTATATAATACAGAAACATAGAATCGACTAACAACACACACTAACCGATTCGAGATGAAGGAACAAGGATTCGAGAGCTAGGGATGATGGTGAACGATGGTTGTTGCCGTCGCACAGAAGGGAGAGTGTTCTAGGGTTTTTCTGATTGCTTAGGGTGTGAAACTGAACCCGTGTCACGTAAATATTCGCGAAATAACATTCTGGGCCGTACTGGGCTTTTGGCGAAACTGGGCTCGGCGAAACAGCTTTTTTCGTCGAGATGAGTTTGACGAAACAGCCTTGTTTCGTCGAGTATGTTCATGGCGAAACACACTTGTGTTTCGTCGAGCAGTTTCATGTGTTAAATCAGTTTATGTGATTTCTAACTAATACACTATAATAACAACACAAAAATCAAGAAAACACAATGCATTTATCATAACACAACTATATAGTCAAAGTCAACGTGCATTTAATGCGAATAAAGAATGTCGGAAATTTGAGTTGTCACATGCTAAGTTTGGGTTTTATAGTGAGGGATTAGCAGAAATGAGTGGACATGGAACGTGGCTTGTAATAGTGGTTAAAAGATCACTAATTACCTTTATTACCGTTAGATCGTGTGATGTGAAATGTGGTTCAGAAATTAACCGTTGGATCATGTGTATCAAGGTATTTAATGAGAATTAATCGTGTAATCGTGGTTATGCCTTCCTAACTTGTAATTTCTTCAGTCATTCCATTTGTTTGGAACTTAATTTTGATTGGAGAACTCTACCGGTCACATGACACCTTTCCATTCTCGTGGGACCCATTTTTTATATATGGTCCAATCAGTTGCTTTTGTATATTATTCCCCGTTTTTCAAAGTCAAAATTCAATTCTTGTGATATCATCAGAAATAGAACTCAAATTCTGATGAACATTTGTATTTCTTCTTATATTGAATTCTGTTGACTTGTTAACAGAAGTCAACAGATTCTAATATAATTCAACAGAATTCCTTAATTGAATTTCCCCCTTGATTTGTGAACTTCTTTCAATAGATTTAGAAGTTTTTCTTCTAATTGAGTAAAAGATATTCCAGTGCATCCTTTTTTTTAGATGAGAGGGAATGAGCAAAGGTTAGTAGACCAACTTACATATGATTTTCTGGTAGCATCCAAGTTTCTTGTTCTTTCTTCAAGGAATCTTTTTGGAAAAGTTTAAAAGAGATGATCAAGTGTGTTGATGTTTTTCTAAAACTTTTCACTCTATTTTTGTCTTCATTTTATCATTTTTATTCCTTTTGAAGTTCAACAGTTCAGAAAAAATTATCAGAATTTTGAAGTTATATCACCAGATTTTACCAGATCTTAACCCTATGTTATCAGAAACTTAAAGTTTGTGACAATTTTTTGTTTTTGATGATCATATGTTGTTTTTGTGGTATTTAACTTCTTTTTATCATATGACTTTACCCAATTTTTGATTTTACTTCCCCTGAATCAATGAACTAGAAAACAAAACAACTTTAAAAACATGATATATTAACATATAAAAAAACATAACAACAAACAACAAAAAAAAAACTTAAACTAAAATGACCTAATCAAGGTCCATCCCTTCTCCATAGATGATCTCCAAGAACAAACATAGGGCAGTCACCAGGCCAGAGTTCTAGTCAGTAGGTATGAGCATGTTAAGCTTCATATTTGGTTGAAGCCTCATCTCATCCCTGGGGAACCTTGAAGGAACACCTCCAAAGTCCAGTTGACTTGTGATTACCCTCATCAGCAAACGAGGATATACCAAGAATGGTTTGCCAGACCATAGGTTGCTTGCAAGATCTTTCATTATGTAATGAGAGAAATAAGGGATGTCCTCTACAAGTGAATGTACATGCTCCATCAATCTATAGGAGACTTCATGATGGTTGATAATTTTCTTTTAGAAGCATGCCCCCATTTGTGTAACCAGATACTGCCATGGCTTGGTAAAGCCATTTTTGGTGATCGACTCTAGTGGGTTTGTAGGATTGTATCCCATTTGCGCCAGAGTTTCATCTCTTTGAGCTTTTGTAAAAAGAACAACATCACTCTCATCATCAAGTTCTAAAACTCTTCTGATGATGTCTTCAGTTACCACTATCCTTCGGTTAAGCACCACACTTCCGATGGAAATCAGACCTCTACCCTCATGCAACAACAATATTGCATTTTCCAGAACATTTGAAGAATGTCTGGGTAGACCATGATGTGAGGGCATATCTCAAATGACTCCCCATAATCAAGTTCAGGATGATTTGACATCCCTCCCACCGAGGACCCTCAAAGTTGGTCCTTATTCTGGGATTATGATATGGGTGGTGAGGAAATGGGAATCGATCAGCATTGATGGTTGTCATTTTTGTTTGAGAGATGTGGAGAAGAAGAAGGAGTTTTCTCTAGGGTTATTTTAGTTGATAGTGACTGACTAAGCTCAAGGTGGTGATCATTTATCGTAAAATTGAAGTTTGCCATAAATGATATCTACCAACTTTAGATTTTTTATCCCTTTTTCTTTGTTATTCAATTTTTTGTCAGCTAGCAAAAAGAACAAATGAGATAAAATCTCATGCATTAATGGTTTGGGCAACCATTTTCTGATAATTTATCATGATTATATGCCTATATGTCACTTCTATCTCCTTAATATTGATGAAATGTAATGAATGAAGGAGAGAGAGTTTAACCACCATTAACAAGTTCCCAGAAGCTTTTATGTCCATGACGTTATCAACCCTATACTAAAGAGATTAAATTTGATTACCCTAGTCTAAAGAGATAAAACTTTTCAATATAAACTAATAAAAAAATAAAAGGAAAAATTGAAAAATTAAAAGAATATACAAAATCAATGAGAAATGATGATTACAAATGGACTTTTGTGCATGCATGTGAAAAGATAAAGAAAATATGATAACTTATGTATTATCAGAAATTCTGTTGAAAATATGATAACTTATGTATTATCAGAAATTCGGTTGATTTAGTCAACTTCTGGTAATTTACCAGATTTTCTGGGATTTGAACTTTCTGATAACTTATCAGAATTTTCACTAGAAATCTGATCATCCATATGTGTATCAGATTTTTCTTTAATTTGTGACTCAGTTCCCTTTAGTTCAATTTCCATGTTGACCAACCCAAATTTACTAATCAGAAAGTTGTGTCTATTTTCATCTAATGGTTTAGTGAAAATATCAGCAAATAGTTTTTCTGTTGGGACAAAATACATTTCTATATTACCTTTTTCAACATGATCTTTTATGAAATGATATCTGACATCTGTGTGTTTGGTTCTAGAGTGATGCACAGGATTTGAGGTTATTGCAATGGCACTCATAGAATCACACAAAATAGGAAGTTTTGTCAGATTCACTCCATAATCTTTTAGTTGAGTTTGCATCTACAGAACTTGTGAACAACAGCTTGCTGCTGCTACATATTCTGACTCTGCTGTGGATGTGGCAAAACAATTTTGCTTTTTGCTTGCCCAACAGAAAAATTTTTCTCCCAACATTTGACAGGCACCAGATGTGCTTTTTCTGTCAAGTTTGCATCCTGCATGGTCTGCATCTGTGTATGCAATTAGTTCTAAATTTATGTTTTCAGGATACCATAGGCCAAGATTTGAAGTTCCTTTTTGTTAGGAAAATTTATTTGTAAGTATTAAAGAAAATAAGATTCAACTGGATCTATGAAGAAGATAATAGTCCTGAAGATCACAACTAGAAGAAGAAGATCAGATAGGACAACTGAAATGAACAGCATCTACTTCAAAGAATCACAAGTTGATCAAGAGCTGAAGAAGATTATCAGAGAAGGTCATTTCTGATGGATCTGATGATATTTCTGATGAAATATCATCAGTTTCTGACGATTCTGGTCATCAAATTTTCTGATGATTTGTTCACCAGAATTGCTGATGAAGTGGTTTATCAGAAATTCTGATGAATACCCCACTTGTCTAAAAATCAGCTCTATCCTGCCATAATAACCGAAACAACTTGACATTATTGGATATCATGATTGATGTGTTGTAAAAAAACACACTTTTATTCTATGTATTTTGTATAATTTAGTAATTTATTAGAGTCATTTTTGTTAGTGTTATCGTATATTTTATTATTTTATATTGTTACAGGTCCCGGTGTGAAAAAGAAATCGAAAAGAACTAAAGCGATAATAAACGAAGAATCGGAAGTTGGGACTAAAATTGGCATAAGATGAAAGATTGTTTAAAAATAATCCATTAAAGTCAAAGGACTATTATTTTCAAAGGAGAAAATTGCTAGATTCGTCCCTGAGGTTTTACAACTTTTGCTAGATCAGTCCAAAATGAACTTTTGTTGCTAAAATAGTCACTGGCTATGTTTTCTTTTGCTAAAACAGTCCAAAAACCCAACGTCGTTGAATGCTTTCGTTAATGTAAGGGTAAAAGTGACATTCTCTTTCTTTTATTTTATCTTTCTAATGAACCGTCTCCCACACAAACACAAACACAAACTTTATGAAGCCACTGAATCATCCCCTGTCCCAGAACCCTAATCAGTCGTCTCCCACACAGGAACATGAATGATAATTGGAGCTGCTGGTGTGTTCGAGACCATGAGTGTCCTTTTAATCCAACTGTCGAGTATGGTATGTTTATTCCCAGTGTTTGATTAAACCCTAAGCCACTGATTTGTATAATATTCTAATCTTCTTTGTGATTTGTTGATTTCAGTTAATCACCCAGATTGTTTTAGTCTAAAGTTTCATCATGGTGGAAGTTTTACTGATTTTCCAGACATTAAGTATGAGGGTGGTTTTGTATCTTACATTGACAAGGTGAACTCTGATTTGTTTTCGGTTATGATTATGAATGATATGCTTGTTTCTTTGGGGTATTCAGATGAAGATATTGTAACTTACCATTTCAAAGTACCTGAAGAAGAAAGTTTGGACTTAGGGTTGAGGCCATTGGGTAATGATTCAGATGTTCTTAATTTGATTAAGTATGCTGAATTAACTAAAGTAATTGAAGTGTATGTTGAACACCTAGAGACTTACCCTAGGATTGTTAGCCAAGATCAAGGTCAGGTAACACAAGAGCCAACATTGGCAGACTTGAGTGATGACAGTGATGGGTGCAGAGGTAGTGATGAATTTGATGAGTGTGGTGATGAATCTGATGAGGGTAGTGATGATTCTGCTGAGGGTAGTGATGATTCTGATGAGGGTAGTGATCCAGATTACATTGTTGATGAAAATAACATAGTTGAAGAAGTTATTGTAGATGACATGGAATTATTTAGAGCTGTTGTTGAGCATGAGTCTGTTGAAGACGAGCAAGTTCCAACTGTAGATGTAGAAAATGAAGTCGATGAGGATTTTCAAGGACAACTAGAACCTGATGATGACACCCCACTGCAACGAGTGATTAGGGATGTTAGGAAGAAGAAAAATAAATGTCAGTATTCATTAGATTCTCCATTTTATGTAGGGCAGACTTTCTATGACAAAGAAGAGCTTATTGATTTGATCAAAGCACATGCTGTGCATACAAGGAGGCAACTACACATACAAAAAAATGACTTGTCAAGATGTCGTGTGGTTTGTATGGGTGGGAATCTTAACATTGATGCTTGTCTAGATAAAGGTAAAGGGGGTGGGAATCTTACACATGGTGGGCCCAGTGTTAGTGAGGGTAATTTGGGAAAAAGGCATAAAAGGATGAAGAAGGTAGGTGTAAACATTAATTCTCTTCCAAAAACCAAAAAAAAATATCCTGAACCCATTTGTCACTGGCCACTGCATATTTCTAGGAAGAACAACAAAGGAGGTTGGAGTGTCAAGACGTACAAAAAAGAGCATGAATGCTTGCAGACCAGGGATGTTAATCTGTGTACTGTAGGTTGGTTATCCAAGCAGATTGAACAAACCATTAGAACAAATCCAACTATACCATTAAGATCTCTTCAAGAAGAATTGGTTAAGAAGTACCAAATTGAGTTGACTGTAAACCAGATTTTTAGAGCCAAGACTATGGCAACTCAGAAGATCCAAGGAGACTTTGAAGCTCAGTATAAGATCCTAAGAGATTACTGTGAAGAGTTGCTTAGAGTTGATCCTGAATCAACTGTGAAGGTGGCTGTGGAACAAGAGTTTAACCCAACTAGTGAAACATGGCAATTCAAGAGGATATATATTTGTCTAGGTGCACTCAAGAGGGGATTTAAAGCTGGTATAAGGGACTTGCTGGGAGTGGATGGTTGCTTCTTAAAGGGTCGTTTTCCTGGTCAGATATTAACAGCAGTTGCTCCGGATGGTAACAGTGGCATCTACCCAGTTGCATATGCACTAGTAGAGGCTGAGAATAAGGATTCGTGGACGTGGTTCTTTCAGATGTTGGGTGTAGATTTGGGGCTTACGGCATCTAGCAATTTCACCTTTATTAGTGATAGGCAAAAGGTATTTTGTTTTGTTTTAAATTGGTAGTAATTTGAATATGTTTTGTTTTATTGGTTTTCAACTCCATTTTTATTGGATAACCTGGTAATAAATCCTCAAATATGCTTCATGGGCTGGGCTGAAAAAGGTCGACAGATTGGGCTTATGTCTATGACTTTATGGGTTGAAAAATGTCCAGGTTAACAGAGATAATTGAATTGATGCTTCATGGGCTGGGCTGAAAAAAGTCGACAGATTCGTTTTAAATTGGTGGGCTGAAAAATGTCCAGGTTAACAGAGATAATTTAATTGACTTTATGGGCTTATGTCTACCCTAAACAATTTGCTAAATCTTTCTATATTGCTGTTCAAAAATAAATAGAGAAAATTGCTAGATTCGTTTTAAATTGGTAGTAATTTGAATATGTTTGTGTGTTAGGGTTTAATTCATGCTATAGCCCAAGTTTTCCCAGCTGCAGAGCACAGGCACTGCTTGTAACACCTGTGCCTCCACGGCCATCAAACAAATACCGAACCAATGAAATATTATATTTCATACTTGGGATTTGTAAAAATATGTGTATCATTTGCACATATCAACTCTTGTTCGATTCCAAACTCTAAATCACTTTCTGGAAGGTTATACGCGCACCGATGCGTAGATATAACCAGTTTAATGCAACAAACACTCCGGAATAGTGAAATAGGCTTAACATACCTTAAATAACCTTTACATAACTTAGAAATAAGTTTTGAAGGCTTGGGTATGGCAAAAATCAAGTTAAATCGCTTACAGGGACTAAAGTTGACAAACTGCGAAAGTATGCCAATTTGAACTGTAACAGACATTCCGAAACATGACCATAGGTTAAACATACCATAAATATCCCTTACATAGCTTAGAAATAGGCTTTGAGGGGTTAGGTGTGCTAAAATAAACTTTTGTGTCATTTAGGGACTAAAAGCGTCAAAAAGTGCCCAAGTTTGCACTTTCGCGCATAACTTACGTTCTGAATACATCCGGACATCCAAAAATTTATGTAAGCACTAAAATATTTTATTTTAGTGTTCGCCTTAAGAAAAATCCATTCGTCGCGTCATTTGGATCGTTTTTCGCGCTTATGCGCATTCCGTCGTAATTAAGCGAACATCGCGATCGTACGGCCAAACGAACCGACATCCGAGATATTTTTGAGCATATTTTAAGTCCCCTATACTTTAACTTCATTTTAGAGCTTTGAAATGGGATTAACGGGCCTTAAACGTGTCGAAAATGACCTTATTGCATAACAGGGACTAAAATGGTAATTCTGCCAAACTTGTATGGCTACGATGCGTAGCACTTTTTGCCCTACGATGCGTAGGGGTTCTCCTGAACAGATCAGACTTAACAATCAGCATTTTCCAGCTGTTGCAACCTCACCCACACATTTACCACTTGCCTAATCTGTTGATAAACATCATTTTTAGCCACCATGAGTTTCTGACACTTGTACGGCTTGGATTAAGGCACGATATTCAACAAACGATCTTAACGGTTACCCGAAAACTATAAATACCCCACCCCCCATGCTTCATAATCACTAGAAATTTGATTTGAGAAACTCTAAGTTGAAACATTTGTTTCATACCTGAGATTTTTGGATCGAGTTTAGCATTCGGGGACCCTTCGTAAGTATTCTTTCGTTCTTTTCCTTATTTTATTGCTTTTCGAGTCAGAAAGTCAAACTTTGTTTGACTTTCAGCGTTGACCAGTAATGGTCAATGCGAAGTTCGTTTGAACTTCGCAACGTGATTGTAATCACGATGGTTATAGTCCTTTGGGACTATGCCTACTGATTACCACGTTGTCTAGGGTCGTAGGGTAAGCGATCTAATAAATCGCTTATACCTCGAACCCGACCCAGTTTGGTCGATCATTAGGATCCGACCAAATACATTAGGTGACCATAGTAGGTAGGGAATAACCTTCTGAGGTTATACCTTATGGTCACATCGTTTAAGTAGTTGTATGATAGGTAGTTTATATGCCTTAGGTAAATTACTAGAATACCCTTTTCATGTATAATTGGTAATTAAGCATATGTAACCTAAACTTTTGTCACATAACTGATTATGTAACATGTTTAGGCATATAACACTTGTCATAGGACTAGTTAGGCGGTCCGAACGCGTTTCACGCGAACGACGCGTTAAAGTAGCATAAGCTACCTAAACGGGTCGTAATGGGTCACAAACACTTAGGTTAGGTTTCATTTAGTATGTAGGCTTTGTTAAACCATGTGACACGAGTCTCTATACTCGTTTGGTTTACGAACCCTCATTCTATCAGATCTTCCGATTTAGGTCCGGATTATTAACATAGTTACCTATATTAGGTGCCGTTTGATTTCCGTGATCTCTAGCATTGCTTGGTGGTTATCTTAGGACTTCTGAGCAATCTCATGTGAGTACATAGACCCCTCTTTTACTGTTTTCCAAACATTTTGGGGTGGAACACATGTGCCTACTTGTTACTTTCGTGCTTTCCTGTTTTCACATCATATACCTGCTATGTTCGTTAGTACATTATAGTACATGATTTCATTACATTTTATGCTATGTATGTCCATTTAGTGCATACTTAGTACATTGATTTACATGACTTTTTCTACTTTGTATGTTAACTTAGCATACTTAGTACATTATTTTACATTGCATCTCTGTTGCATATGTTCCAGTAACATATGGACACATTGTTTTACAGCTCTACCTTGTATGTTTACTCTAGCATACTAGGTACATTATCTTCATAAAACATGCTTACATTTTGATATGACATTTGGTTTGTTTAACGGGTCTATATTACATTCATTAACATTTGCTACGCCGCTCGGTAGTAGGTAGTGGTACCATAGGACTTGACAAATCCCATTCCTGAAATCTCGGGTTTGTTTGGACGTAAGGAATGACCGAATCCGAAAACATATTCTTTTGATAACTCACTTTTACATAGTTATCCGGCTGTCTCAAGGCTTGAATGTATGCGTTTAACATACCGCATAAGTGTTTGTATCAGTAAAGCATGCATTATTCTACAAAACATAACTTTGATTTAAACCAAGTTTTACTTCAATACTTTGTTTTGTACATTTTTACTTATGGTTTAAGTAGTCTTAATTTTACTTACCATACATATCATTTTGGTTATACATTACTTGACTACTTTTGGATTATAAACATTTGACATGGTTTATACAAGGACTTTTGACTATTGTTTTGAACATAGACTTATTACATTGTTGGTTTGGTTTGAGTAAGTGATTAATTAACGAGGCGTGTGTAATATGATACAAGCATGGTGGATACGCCGCTGGTACTTCCTATATATAAGTGTTTGTATGGTATTACATATCGTAGCGTTATTTGAATCATTTAAATTTGAGACATATAACATTTTATACCAATAACATACTTTTCACAAGACATTGTTTTACAAAACAACTTAACTTATACAAACTCATTTTACATGGTTATTCATCTGACCATGCATTATTCTCTTATTTATACGTATCATCTGAACTTATTGTTTTTCAAATGATTTATAAATACAAAGCAAATTACAAGGTTCATGACTAAACATTTTCTTAAACAGAAGTCATGAATCTTATTTTCACAAAACCTATGTACTCGCCGGCATTTTTATGCTGACGTACCTATTTTCACATGTGTTTCAGGAAATGAAGCATAGGATTGATCAAGATACACTTAGGCGGACATGGGCCTTAGTGACAATAAAAGATGCAAGACTAGTTATTTATGTTATGTTTCTTTGATTGTCAAGATATTGTAACTCGTGTATTCAATAAAACAGTATTTCAATTTCCATGTGTTATGAAACACTGATTCTGTTACAACACTCCCCGATGTTTCCGCCATGTTTTGTTGTTTTACGTGGTCGGGGTGTGACACTGCTTGAGACACATCCATGACAACATGAAAGCAACCTGGAGGGGTGACTTATACAAAAGCTTGTTGTATGGAGTAGCTAGTGCATCCACAACACAAGCATATGAGAAGGCCATGCAGAAAGTGTTAACTGAGATTAAGGATTTGCATGATTGGATGCTGAAAAATGAACCAAAACACTGGTGCAGGGCATTTTTCTCGGGTAATTAATTTAATACAGTTGTTTAAGTAAAATTATATATATTAAGCTTTTTAATGGCTTCATAATGAACTGCAGGAAGAGCTAAATGTGATATGATCCTGAATAATCATTGTGAAGTTTTTAATAAACAACTTTTGAATGGACGAGACAAACCAATTATCACCTGTTTGGAGCAGATTAGAGAGTATCTGATGAAGAGGATTGTTATTGTCCATAGAATGATTGCATCAAGTAAAGGCCCACTAACACCCAATGCAACCACCAAGTTTGAGGAAATCAAAAGAGATGCAGTTGATTGCACTGTTATATGGTGTGGACCATCCAGGTATCAAGTGTCTGGGCCACATATCATAGAACAAAGGATTGTAAATATGGAAGAAAGAACTTGCAGTTGCCGAAGATGGGACTTAACTGCCATGCCATGTAGGCATGCAGTTGCTTGCATTTGGAACATGAGGATGAATGGATGCGGTGATGGAATACCAGAAAGGTATGTTGATAGATGCTATTGGGTTGACACATGGAAGGCTGTGTATATGAATACAATAGAACCCATAAATGGCAGGGACATGTGGCCAGTTTCTAGATGCCCAACCACATTAGTTGCACCAAATTATCACAAACAAGCTGGGAGGCCGAAGAAGAAAAGAAAGAAGTCTGCTGTCGAGCTTGAGGAATTGAAGAAAAATGTTGAAACGGGTCAAAAATTGCCAAGGAAGGCAAACTCATTAAGTTGTGGATTGTGTGGTGCAAAGGGACATAACAGAAGAAGATGTAAAAATGGTGGAGCAACAGGTGGTGATGGAAGTGTTGAAGGTGCTTAGAAGTCTTTGGTAATAGAATAGGCTGTTTGTTTTTGTTTGGTTGACTTTTTTGTCAGATGCACAACTGGTACTTGTTTTTTGTATGCTCCATTTATTTGGATGACATTGTCACTTATTTTGGTATAAATGTATGGTCAGTTTGATTAACATGTGCAGCAATAACACTCATTAACAACAATATTTGATAATCCAAGTAACCAATGTTTTAAAAACTAGCCGGTTATACCAGTATTACCGATGCCGGATGCAAATCCGGTACGAAACACCCCGGTAAATATGTGAAACGGCATAAGATTCGTACCGGCGGTAAAATCCGGTATTACCGGTTTAAACCGTTAAACCGGTACCGACACATGGTTAATTTTTTACATACAACTACAAAACTGGCCGGAGCTTGTGCGTGTCGTCGTTACATTGCTGGACGGAGAAGATACTCCGGTGACGAAGAAGATGCTCAGTGTCTGATGGTGGTCGTCAACGGTGGCTGCCGGAGAAGATGCTCTGGAGATGAAGACGATGTTGGGTTATTGGGTTTGTTTACGGGTCACGGGTCTGCACGTTATCGGGTCGCCGGTTCACGGATACGGGTTCGCGCAGGTTGCGGGTCAATAGTGCAAATGAATCAGGGGTAGAAGAGTCAAAGTTTACTTGGTTGCATGGATATTCTTGTGTCATGTTTGCATGCATGCTGAATGTTGCATGGGTTGGAAGAAATGGTCAAGTTCTGCAAGTGGGTTTGGTGGATGTGAACGTTGGAAAGGAGAAGTGAACGTTGAGGGATAGGAAGTTGGATAGTGGGTTTGCTTTAGGAGAAAGTGGGGTTTGTTTTGTTTGTTACCTTTGGAACTTGTAGGCTATAAAGCCATGTCTTGTGTTTAATAGAAAATAACCCATCTTCATTCTAAACACCTTCTGTAACTCTTCTTCATTCATATTTGTGAGTGTGTTGTGATAGTGTTTGAGTTGAGGGACTTGAACACAGCCCTTGGATCATGTTTTCATCAAGGGTCAACTAGTTATCATAGGTTTTTTTGTTTATTATTTTTGAGTTAAATTTTGTAATTTATGGAATTATAGAGTTAACTAGTTAACCCGGTTGAACCACCCGGTATAACCCGGTTCAACCGGTTGAACCATTTTTTAGCCTAACCCGGTATGATTAAAATACCGGTTTTTAAAACATTGCAAGTAACAATCAAGATTCATTAACTACTCCAATTGCATATAATAGAATAAAATGATAATCCAAGTAACAATCAACATCATTTTAAGCCTTCTGTTATTTAATTTCAACTTTCTTGCATCATCTTCCAGCATCATAATCTTGTTATGCAACACTCTTGAATTTTCTTCATGCTGATTAACATTGTTCAGCAGCCCTTGGATCACCACATCAGTGTTATGTGAAATTGATCGCTCTGCCCAACAAACAAAGCCGCATCCACGTCCGTTTGCCTGTGATTATCAGAATCACCTCAGATTTAACATAACGATACCAATTTTCTCTTAACAAAATTACACATGCTTACCCGTTTATCGCAGCAGTAGAATCGTCTCCCAGGGTTCGATTGAGTCAACGATGTTCGAATTACAGTTGGAGCCCCGCATTTGCATACCACCATGTCGAGCTTGAAGGATTTGGGAATTAGGGTTTATGGGGTTAAAAGGGGGGTATCGCAGGTGATGAAGATAGATGTGTGCTGTTTATATTGAGTTTTAAAGAAAATATAATAAATGGAAAAATATTTAAAACGAAAATGACAATTTTGCCCCCCTGTTAAATGCTATACTTGACAACGTTGGGTTTTTGGACTGTTTTAGCAAAAGAAAACATAGCCAGTGACTATTTTAGCAACAAAAGTTCATTTTGGACTGATCTAGCAAAAGTTGTAAAACCTCAGGGACGAATCTAGCAATTTTCTCTTTTCAAAGTGATGAAACTCAATTAATTCCATCAATCATTTACACATCACGACAAAAGAAGAAAGGAAATTGTGATTTCATGTGCATGAACATTAAAATAAAAGTGCCATATCCTATTTATTATATTTGTGGAGGGTGACATTGATCAGAGAAGAGAGGGATATAATTATTATTTGCAAAGGCAGCTATATAATATTGTTAGATATCAGAAAAGGAACGCAATTAATTGGAGGTCATAAAGGCACGAAATATCAGCCGCATATTACCTATTTCGTTGGGGTAGGCCAGGAAGCATGTAATTGATTGGAGTTAGAAAGTTTATTAAAGTCCACAAGAAATAAAGGAGGCGTAGATTTTGGGTTTGTGCAATATGAAAGAAATAAATGAAAAGGAGGACTTGGCATTAAATGAAAAGGAGGTGGATTGCTTTATAAAGAAATTTTCGTAGAGGAAGAGAAATACTTGGAAAGAAACAACAGCAGTCAGGGGACGCTTGAAGAAAAAGAAAAAGTAAGCAGGCTGCTTGTTCTTGGCGCAAGAGAAAAAGATAATACCCTTTTCACAAATTAAATGAGTTTTACATTTAATTAACATGCAAAACCTTTTGCTACTGATGTGTTATGAAAAATAAAATATTTTGACCATTCAAAGCTAGTCAAAATCTCAGAACTTTGGAATTATCGTCAAATATCGATTTTTACGTTAATTAGGTGCATAGTATGGTTTAAAACCATATTTAGCACCCCAAGGCTTGTTAGCTACTGATTTTATAAATGATTTTAAATATTTTTACAGTAGGTATAAGTCTTGAACTCAGGATCCCAATTAAATCCCTAAAAACATATGTGAAATGACCAAAATGCCCTTTCGGGGCATAGTTTGGCCATAAATAGTAAACCACACAAATGTATGATATCCTACTGATAAAACATCGTAAATTAAATATTTTGACAGAATGTTTTTTACTAGAACTTTAGTTTATCTTTAAACCTTTTTTATAAATCTTAAAATGACCAAAATGCCCTTATAGGGCCTAATTCGGTTTTAAAACCTTTATGGGCATACATGTTGATATCCTACTGATGTCATAACATATTTTAAGCATAATAACATATGGAACTTGTATATGACTCATATATGTTACCCGTTTATGCTTATAAGTGTTCGGTTCGGTTTATGTAACTAGTTTGCATGAATTAACCGAAACGGGTCTAACCTTGTCACTTAAACTTCAAAATCCAGAATGTATTTAGTTTACCCATGTTATACAAGTCTTCAAACTTGTTTGGTCTAAATTACATTCCATTCCGGTCTCCGCTTAATCTAGCGTTTCGTACCATAAAGCATCCTTAAAACTAACCGGTCTAAGTCCTTGACTTAAATAAGACCCGTTAGTATCCTAATAGGTTAATAAAACTTTCATTTCAGATTAAATAGCCTCAGTAGAAGATACTTGCATAAAGTCGTAGTAACATACGGTTGAGTAGCATTTCTTGCATTATTAACTCAGGTAAATACTTTTAACTTATTTTCCCTTATACTGGCTTGAGATACTGTAAATTATTACCGCTTGGTCGGATATGAGATCATTTAGTCGGATTGTGATTTAATAAATCTGCATAACCCCTTTTAATCTGTTTTGTTTGATAACATAAACTTTAGGGGTTAACGACCGTGTCCTGGATATCCTCGGCTCATTTAAATTATTATTGGCCACGACCTATGCACGGGGTGTAGTCTACACCCGGCAGATGCAAATGCTAAATAATAAATTACCCACAAGTTGAGGATAACTCCTTTGTGGGTTTTATAAGTGGTGAGTCAGTTAATCATGACCGACTTTCTGACCGGCCCCAAAAGTATGACAAACATGTAAATCTGTATACAAGATTTTAAATAAAATTGTCCCAAGTTATAAAAAAAATTTAGTGCTTCAACCTCTAAACCAAATTTCATAAATGTTTTCAAATGAGTCGGTTAATTGTATTTACAAGTGAAAACTGACATATGTTCCAAAGACTAAGTGACAGGTACCTCACGAAATAGGCTGGAGCTACTTGGCATTAAATAAGAGGATCTTGCAAATCCCTAGATGACTAAAGTCTGTAGAACTCTGGTTTCTATATTTGTTTAATGGTCCGCTTGTGGGTTTCTTTTACAACCGCCTGTATATTCTTTCACTTTGAACTTTGAACAATTTGGGTTGCTGTCACACCCCGGCCGAGTAAAACAACAAACCGCGACAGAAACGTCGGGGAGTGGAGTGGCAGAATTATTGTTTCACAACCATGGTATTTAAAGTTTTGTTTTATTTATTAACAAAATGGTTACATTGTCTTAAAACGAAGAAAACAAAGAGTACATAACATAGTTTAAACTAGTCTTGCATCTTTTATTGTCACTAAGGCCTAAGTCCGCCTAAGTGTATCTTGAACAACCCTATGCATCGGCTCCTGAAAACACATGTGAAAATAGGTACGTCAGCATAAAAATGCCTGTGAGATACATAGGTTTATTGATTTTGGATTCATAACTTGTAGTTAATAGAAGTGTTTAACAAAAGTTAGTTATGAATCTTAGGAAAACGTTTTCTTTTATAAATCATACGAAAAGCGATAAGTAAATCATATGATATATAAAAGAGTACTGCTTGGTTAAATAAATAACCAAGTAATAATGAATTTGTATGAGTAATGTCGTTTGTAAACAAAGTCTTGTGAAAATAGGTTATTTGTGTAGAATGTAACATGTTCTTGTCGAAATGATTTAAATAACGCCACGATATGTAACCCCATAAAAGCACTTATATATAGGAAGTACCAGCGGCGTATCCACCATGCTTTTATCATATTACACGTCGCGTCGTTATGTAAATCACTTATCAAATAAACCACCATAATGTATCTTGTTTAAACTAAAGTCAAAATGTTTATGTGTATGCAATGTCTAATGTCAAATGGAAATCATGTCTTGTATAATCAAATGTTATGTACGACAACTAAAAATAACTACTCAAACCATGTGTGTAATGTTTATGCATAATCAAATGAAATGTATGGTGAATAGCAGAATTACTCAACCCCATAGGTAAAATGTACAAAACAATGTATTTGATATAAATCATAGTTTAAGTCAAATGTCATGTTTTGCAAAATCCATGCTTTACTGATACAAACACTTATGTGGTTATGTTAAAACCCATACATTCAAGCCTTGCGACTGTGGAGACAAACCCTTAAACAAATTAAAGGTTTATCAAAAATTATGTATATCGGATTCAATCATCCCTTACTTCCAAACAAACCTAGGAAGCCAGGAACGGGATTTGTCAGATCCTATGGTACCACTACATACTGCCGAGCGGCGTGATTAATGTTAATGAACGTATTTTTGTCCCGTTAAACAAACCAAATGTCATACCAAATGTAAGCATGTTATGTGTAAACAATGTACTAAGTATGCTAAATACTCTTTGAATAACAACCAAGTAAAGCTAGAAAGATCACGGAATCAATCGGCACCTAATATAGGTAACTATGTTAATAAACCGGACCTAAATCGGAAGATTGGATAAAATGAGGTTTCGTAAACCAAATGAGTATAGGAACTCATGTAATATGGTTTAACAAAGCCTACATTCTAAATCGGAACCTATCCTAAGTGCTTACGACCCGTTACGACCTGTTTAGGTAGCTTATGCTACTTTAACGCGTCGTTCGCGTAAAACGCGTTTGGACCGCCTAACTAGTCCTATGACTACTAATATATGCCTTAACATGTCTAATAATATAGCCTAATCAGTTTAGATGTCAAAATTTAGGTTACATATTCTTAAAATGAAATTATGCGCAAAAAGGACATTTTGGTCATTTTCCTAAGGCATATAAACTACCTATCATACAACTAACTAAACGTAGTGACCATAAGGTATAACCTCAGAAGGTTATTCCCTATACAACTGTGGTCACAAAATGTGTTTGGTCGGATCCTAATGATCGACCAAACGGGTTGGGTTCGAAAGTCTAAGCAGTTGTTTAGACCGCTTATATTATGACCTATATAAGCACTAAACTAAAAGTGACGAGTTAAACATGTTAAAACATGTTTAACTAAGTTTGAAAACAAGTTTGATATCAAAACAAAGTGTTTTGATACCCAAAAATATCTTCGTTTCTAAATACGCGTAAACACGTATTTTGACCGAAACTTTGACTCGTCACTACGCCTAATTAACATGGTAATTAGTAGGTATAGTCACAAGGGACTATAACCATCGTGATTACGCTCACGTTGCAAAGTTCAAACGAACTTTGTGTTGACCAAAGACTGGTCAAAGCAGAAGTCAAACACGGTTTGACCTTCATGCTTAATAATGCATAAAAGCATGAAAGAAGCTTACAAGAGGTCCAAAGCTTGAAGATAGAAGAAGAAAACTTGAAGATTAGGACCTTCAACCAAAAGTGATAGTCCTAATTGTTAAGAAATGAGAGGAAAACTGATTTGAGCAAGTTGGAATGAATTTGGGGTGGGTATTTATAGATTTCAGACAACCATTAGGATCGTTCCTCGATTATTGAGCTTCAATCTAAACCATCCAGGTGCTACCCATTGTTTTATAATACTAGGGGTGTCTAAAACCAGCTCATTGTTTGATTAAACCATGTACAAAACCCAGAAACCAGCTGCTGATTAAAGAAAATGGTTTCTACTAATCTGATGATGCTTTACGGAGTGTAAAGGAACCCATACGGTCCGTATGGTGCTTGTTGTTGGCAGCAACTTTTGCAAATTGGCAGAACAGGCCCCTGTGACTCCAAACTTGATTTTTGATGCGTTTTGGCACTTCTAACACCCGTTAAGCCCATTTTAAGCTCCATAAGGATGTTAAAACATAGGGAACTTGAAATATGCTCAGAAATGTCACGGATGTCAGTTCGTTTGGCTGTATGGTTACGTTGTTCGGTTAATTACGACGGAAATCGTAACGAACGTGAAAACGATCCAAATTGCGAAACGAATGAATTTTTAGCATTCCGAACACTAAAATAAAATATTTTAATGATTACAAAAGTTTTTGGATGTCCGGATATGTTCAGAACGTAAGATATGCGCGTAAATGCAAACTTATGCACTTTTTGACGCTTTTAGTCCCTGATTGACCAATAAGTTTATTTTAGCATACCGAACCCCTCAAAGCTTATTTCTAAGCTTTGTAAAGGATATTTAGGGTATGTTTAACTTATGATCAAGTTCCAGAATGTTCGTTACTATACAAATCGGCATACTCTCGTATCGTCTTAATTATTCTTAAATATGTTCGCTTCGTGTTGCGTGACAGGACAACCTGCACCTCTTCAACCACGAGTTTGTACACAAACCTCTCCCTTTCAATGGCACTGAAGAAGCCATAGGCCTTCTACACTGGATCGATAAGGTCGAATCTGTATTAGCTATGTGCGAATGTCCTGCTGCTAACTGGGTGAATGTTGCCACTGGCACTTTAGAGGGAAACGCGCTTTCTTGGTGGAAGGCGCAAGTTCAGATGCTCGCATTGGCGGAAGCCAATGCTACTACTTGGAACGACTTCAAAATCTAATCAAGGATGAATACTGTCACAATGATGATATCCACAAGCTGGAGAATGAGTACTACGAGTTGAAAATGGTTGGATTGGAAATCGAGGCGTACACCAAGCGATCCAACGACTATGCTGCTCTGTGTCCCAACATGTCTCAACTTGCTTACCAGAGGATTGAGCTCTATCTCAGGGGCTTGGACCCCGAGATTCAAAGTTTGGTGACTTCAGCCAATCTCGCCACAATTCAGCAGGTTATTCGCCTGGCGCACCGACTCATGGACCGAGCTGTTGAACAAGGATCGTTACCCAAAAGGATTAGCGCTACTACTGATGTTTCTGGTGACAACAAGCACAAGTGGGATAACAATAAGAGTCCCAACTCCACACAGCCCCAAACCTAGCAAAGAAAGATCGATGGAAACAAGAGTCCTACACAGCAAGCTGGTGGTTACCATGGAGACCGACCTAAGTGTAACCAATGCAATATGCATCACTACGGGCCGTGTGGGAAGAACCGATATTAACGGTGCAATAAGTTGGGGCATGCAACTAAGGATTGTAGGAGTCCATACTCAGTGAAGCAGAACCAGAAGTCCCAGCAGCAACGGGGTAATGTTAAAGGGTGTTTTCAGTGTTGGGACGAAGAGAACTTTAAGAAGAATTGCCCGCAATTGAACTAGAACCTAAACAACAACAACAACCAGGGCAGTGATGTCAAGTGAAAAAGGGCATGAACTCATTACAAATAGTCTAATAGATGTGAGATCTCTTTTCCAAAGCTAAGTTGTTCTCCACACTCTCCCCAAAATTTCCCCTTATTTCTGATCATGATCAAGACTGATACTTATTCTCATACCGAAGATGGGTCATAGGGAGGAACCTTGCATGTGGTGAGCTTAATGCTGTTCTCTGTTTTTTTATGTCTCTTTTCTGGAGCTAAGTTGCGATTCTCGAAGACAACCAACCGTGGAAACCCATCCAAACCTAGTGGGCGTGGAGTCGCTTCTACACAGCCCACTGTGTACTGTGATAATGTCTATGCTGTTTATCTTTATAAGAATCCGATTCACCATCATTGTACAAATCATGTTGAGATTGATATTCACTTTATCCGAGAGAGAAAGTTTGTATTGATTATATTCTAGTATTGCATGTTCCATCTTCATCTCCATATGCGTATATGGTTTACCAAAGGTCTCCCTCGCCAACTTTTTCAGAGTTCTCTGCCCATTTTGAGTGTCTACCTTGCTTCCACAATTATAGGGATCATTGTCGTATATTTTACCATAAACCCACTTTCTAGAGTTTTAGGGAATTGTTGGTTTTGAGAATATTGTTTGGTCGAGAGTTGTGGGGTTGAGTCGTTGAGAGTGTGAAAATATGATTGAATTGTGCTATTATTTATACTCGATCTTTAAACTTTAAAAAAAAATCTCCAACGGTGGTCGAAAAGGCTCAATAGCCGTTGCACAACGGTAAAAAACGACATGAAGATGTAGGTAAGATATCTTGTGGGAGTTTTTAGCGGTAACGAACACCCCTTGGCGGTGTTCCCGATCTCGCTCTTGTTGCCACTCCATTATGGGTATAATAGTAAAATTGGCCAATATCACGTGCTATTTATCATTTCCTGATAAATACATATGCTCCTGGTTGCAATTAGTTTATCAATCTATAAACTGAAATGAGCGATAGGTTTAAGTTATTATTATTCATATAATATTGGAAGTTAGTCGAACTAATCAGAAATCAAAGCCTTATAATTAGCTGTTTGCCATGTGCAGTACGTAGTACCCAAACAAAATCTGACAGTTCGGTGACATGTTAAGACAAACTGATAAGGAAATAATTTCATCATCAAATAAAAAAAAAAACGCTTGCAAACACAACTCTTCAGTAATTATATATTGGATTGATTAAAAAACACAACTAACTGAGCATCTTCAACTAACCATCCTATTGCATATACGCGTTAATTAGTCAGCATCCACGTATAGTCTGAAATCAAACGTGTTCACACCCACATATATATTGAACACAACATCCGAGAAAAAACTTAATCCCACAAACACCGACAGATAAAGAATATGTCCCTTGGAAATGCCGTCACACACACTGGATAAATATTAAACGGTGCACGCACGATGTGACGGAGAACACCAACACTAGTAATGGTAATGGTCGTTAAAAAGTCGTGGGGTTGGTTTAAAAGTCAACAATAAGTCTGAATAGTCTTAATAAAATCATAAAATTATTCTCCTTATATGTTAAGATATTCTAAACACATACATTGATGGTTGTCTGGGAAGACCTAAAATTTAACAAATTTCGAGCTGTATGTAAGTTATAAAGGATTAGAACAACATTGTTTAAATAGAATAACATAGTCTAGTATTAGATATTATAAAAAAAAAAAATAGTAATGGGAAAAAACCACTACTACAGACTCATACGTAACGTAAAGTAATGCAAAGAAAGGAAAACTCAAATACTTAATTCCCCTTAAACCTGCTATTCAAAAGGAAGGCCCATAATAATTTCTGCATGACCCAATCAAAACTTAAACAAACAAATGTTTTTATGACTTATTTAAAGATAAGAGCATCCACAATAAGGGATATTTTGGTGTTTTTAGGGAGAGAGAAAGTGATGTGGAGGAGAGAGGGTGTGAAGATGTTTGTGAGGAAAAATGAGAAAAAATGGATGGGTGTGATTTATGTGAGTGTAGAGAGGAGAGAGGAGAGAGAAGAAATGTGTTTCTGAGAGGGGCAAGTGAGAGAAATGCTCTCATTGGTTGGGCAGTTGCCACATTAGCACCAAAAAATACCACCTAAAAACATCTCTATTGGTGATGCTCTAAGAGCATCTTCGATAAGGTGTATTTGAATGTTTTTAAAAAGAGAGAAAGGTGAGGTGGATGAGAGAGAGTGTGAGGTGGAGGAGAGAAGGTGTGGTGATGTATATAGTGAAAAACATGTAGTTAAGGAGAGAGAAAAGTGTTGTGAGAAGGTGGGAGGAGAGAGGAGAGACAATGTTGTAGGTATGGTGAGGCTCATCCCCAAGGGGATTGGCCGCCACGTCACCCGCCACATCACCGGTAATGAGGACGAGCCTAAAGGGGGTGGAGGATGGGGCCCCACACTATTTATAAAAAAATTAAAAAATATAAACTGATTTGATTTTAGAGAGAAAGGGAGAGAGAGAGGAGAGAGAAAGAAGAGACAGGAGAGAGAAACAGGCCCGTCGCAGGCGTCCTAGGGCCGACGGAGAGGACGGGACGGGCATGAGGGGAGCGGTGTGGGGGTGCGGCGCCGGCGCTCGCCGGGGCAGGGCCGGCCCCCATACCGAGTAGTCTTAGGTGATGGGAGTGTGGCAAAAGAGAGAATGTTTATGATTGGTGAGGCAATGGCACCTTTGCATTATACAAACATTAAAAAAAACACCCCTATTTAACGGTTAGCTCCACGACCGGTGACCCAATGGCGGAACTAGCCCAAAAATTTAGGGGTATCCCAATTTTTTTATTTTTAAGACCAGTGGTATCCTTTGTATAACGGAGATGAAGTTGAGGGGTAATTTTACCCTACGGAAACGGAGTTAAGGGGTATTTTTACATTACGTAGACGGGGTTGAGGGGTAGCCGTGCTACCCCTACCAACCTTCTAAGTCCGCCCCTGGGTGGACCCATCAAGATTAACCCAAACAATTTACGTTTGCGCTGCAAAGGAGGCACATTTCGGTTCAGGATGATTTGTGTGTATTGTGCGAGGATGGCATAGAGTCTATAGACCATATTCTCACGGGTTGTGCTATAGCGGCTGGGGTGTGGCATGGTGTCTCTTTATGGTGTCGTGTTCCTACGATGGTCGCTTTTTCGGTGAAAGATATTGTTCAGGCCTTCGAGCATTATGGTATTAGTGGAGAAAAGAAGATCGTATTACAAGGCATCATTATCATCACGAGTTGGAGGTTATGGAAAGCTAGAAACGAGCAAATGTTTTCTAATAAGGAGGTTAACGTGACGGACATTATTTCCGACGTCAAAGCTTTGGGCTTTCTTTGGTACAAACACAGGGCGCGTCGGGGTGTTTTAGATTGGGAGAAATGGTGTAATTGCGATGTAATGTAAATGTACTCGTTTTCGGGCCTTTATTCCTTCTTGGAATAAGGTTCCTTTGTGTTTATTGAAAGTTATCCTTCAAAAAAAAAAATTTACGTTTGGGTTTTTAAATATATTTTTTTTTTGTAGGCCATTAACTTGATTGACGGCAAAACAGCAAGACTAAAAGTCTTTTTCAACAAAGTAAGTTGATTGTGATTTTTAAATATTTCTTTAGGGCCCGTTATAATATGATTTTCTTTAAAGTGGCAAACTTTATATTCTTTAATACGGGATTGGTTTAAAAGTCAACAATATGTCTGAATAGTCTTAAGAAAATCATAAAATTATTCTCCTTATATTTTTAGATATTCTAAACACAAACATACATTGATGGTTGTCTGGGAGCACCTAAAAGTTAACAAATTTCGAGCTGTATGTAAGTTATAAAAAAAAAAAATACATTGATGGTTGTCTGGGAACATACATTGATTAGAACAACATTGTTTGAATTAGAATAACATAGTCTAGTATTAGATATTATAAAAAAAATAATGGGAAAAAACACATTTTTTGGACACTTTAAATAGCCACTACTACAGACTCATACTTAACGTAACGTAAAGTAATGCAAAGAAAGGAAAACTCAAATACCTATTCAAAAGGAAGACCCATAATTTCTGCTTGACCCAATCAAAACTTAAACAAACAAATATTTTTATGAGTTATTTAAACATAACGGTTACCTCCACGACCGGTCGACCCATCAAGATTAACGCAACAATTAATGCTTGGGTTTTTAAATATTCTTTTGTGTGCCAAGTGGGGCTACCTAACTTGATAGAGGCTCTTGTCTCTTAGTGAAGGTCTTGGGTTCAATCCCAAGCAAGGATGATTTATTTGTAAATATAGGAGTTTGGGAGTGTAAATTGGCCATTAAAAAAAAAACTCTTTTGTATGACCACAAAACACCAAGACTAAGTCTTTTTCAACAAAGTAAGTTGATTGTGATTTTTTAAATCTTTCTTTAAGACCCTTAATAATTTGATCTTTTTTAAAGTGGCAAACTTTATATTCATTAATAAGGAATTAAACATCCACGAAGCTTCTTTCACATCCAATGAAAAGTGTTAAGCTGAGGATGAGGATACGAGATAGAACGCATGGCATGCCTCTTAAATGCATGAAATGGGGGTCAAAGCGTCGCACGTGGCCAAAGCGCGGTGCTTAGGTTCAAAACGTGACACTTTCTCCGACACCATACAGAATATAAAATCCCATCAACTCTCATCACCCTTTGTCTGCAAATCGCACCCTAAACGCCCCACTTTGGCCAAAGGGGGGCGCTTCAACATACAAAACAGGAACATCGTACACCATCACATCACGGGTTATCTGAAAGCAGGCCAAAACGTCCCGCTTTGGCCAAAGCGGGGCGCTTTGGGAGGTGTGGAAATAAGGTTTGTGATGTGTGAATATCAAGGTTGATTTCCGTGACATGTTAAGACAATCTGATAAGGAATTAATTTTATCAACAAATAAAAAAAAGCTCCCAAACACAACTCTTGAGTAAATTATATATTGGATTGATTAAAGAATATAAGTAACTGAGCATCTTCAACTAACCATCCTATTGCATATACGCGTTAATTAGTCAGCATCCGCATATAGTCTGAAAATGAAACGTGTACACAACCACATATATACTAAACACAACATCCGAGAAAAACCTTAATCCCACAAACACCGACAGATAAAGAATATGTCCCTTGGAAATGCCGTCACACACACTAGAAGGCTCATTCTATTTACAACAACCACCCCCCCCCCCCCCCCCCCCTCCCTTTACTAATTACACCCCCTCTATAAAAACATCACATCCATCAATCACTTGCTTTTGTTTTTAGTCTTTTTTGTCTTTTTGTTGTCTTTTTTTTATTCTTTTATTTAATTAGAGTAAACTGCCATTTTGGTCCCTGTGGTTTGGCCAGTTTTGCCACTTTAGTCCAAATCTCAAACTTATTACATCTGGGGCCCTGTGGTTTGCATTTTGTTGCCATTTTGGTCCAAAACTCAAATTTGACCAGATTCTCCTACTTAAACCCTTCTATTTTGTCTTTACTCTCAGGGGCATTTTGGGTATTTTAAAAATTATTATATTTAATTGTATATATTTAATACCTAAAACAATTATATATAATATATACACCCAAACATACAGATTCCAAAAAAAAATACAGAACTCTCTCTCTCTCTCATCTTTCTCACTCTGCTCTCTCTCTCTCTGTCTCAACTACCACCACCACCACCACCACCACCCCCACCACCACCGTATCATCACCACCACCAACTCTGCTCTCTCTCTGAACTACCCCCACCACCGTATCATCACCACCACCGTACCTACCACCACCACCACCACCGTCTCTCTCTTTTTCTCTCTCTCTCCTCCTGCCGCCACAAACCACCACCCCCACCACCGCATCATCCCCACCACCACCATCTCTCTGCATCATCCCCACGAAATCAGGTTAGATCTCTCTCTAAACACACTCACCACCACCACCACCACAACCACCACTAGCACCACCACAATCCCCATCTTCCACCGTAAACCAATCAAACCCACTAGCCTCATCGTTCGGTGCAAACATCGTCAATCCAATCAAAGCTCCAGAAGGGGGTAAAACAGAGATCAGAAGGGGGTTTACCTTGGTTAATTGCTTGAATAGCGTCATTAAAGGATATAGGGTTTTGTAGGTCCGGCTAGGGGAGGATCTAGTCGCCTAATCCTTGTGTACAAACCAACTCGGTTGTGCGGAATCCAACCGAGATAGCAAACCGAGATAGAACACGTAAATAATCAACACACAAGACTCAACGATTAACACCACTTGTATTAATGCGTATGAAAGGTCCGATTACAAGCACAAGGTTTACAAATCTGTTCTGTAAACTCTCTCTAGTGTGTGTGTGTGTTCTGTTTTCCCTATCTGTCTGTCCTCTCTAACTCTCGAAGTGAACACAACACACGGGTATTTATACCCAACACAACAGGTCTGGTCGAAGGATCAGACAGACTGATCGAAAGATCATCTGTCGACCAGAAACTCATCGAAAGATCTGCATATACCTCGAAGGATGATATCCTTCGAGGTCCATCTTTCGAAGGCTTATGTTTCGAGCTCCTCATCGAAGGATATAGGCAATCCTTAGATGGTACATCCTTCGACTCAAACACATTACAACCAAAGTGTTGACTGTTTGGCCAAGTCAAACCAGGAGGATGGTTGACTTGGTCAAACTTACAAGACTAACAAAGACATCGTTTTGTATACAGACAAAGTACAGACAAAGTACAGACACAAGTGCACCAACAAACTCCCCCTTGGCTGTAGCTTTGTCTCTATCTTAGCTTTGTCTCGATCTTCGTTCTTGTAGGTCCTTTGTGTCTTCAAGTCTTTAACATCTTTTCAAGTCTTCAATCTCGGAGGATCTTTAAAGTCTTCACGTCTTGAAAGCAGAAAGTGTACCAACAAACTCCCCGTTTCATGTAGGAAGTGTGTTGACAAACTCCCCCTTAACATAAGCTCCCCCTTGAGTTATGCTAGTAAAATACTTGTTCTTTATGAAGTGAGATCCTTGTGGTGTTGATGATGGTCAGCGGCAACTCGATCATCTTTATCACTTGAGCGCCTTCACGTCGTGTCTTCATTCCGAAGCTTGTCATCGACCATGTTCTCCTTGCCTTTAGAATCTGCACATGCAAGAAATCTAAACGCGTAATGAGAACAACTGCTTGGAATATAGTAAACATAAACAAACGACACACGTGTGACCATTGCTTAAACAAACACCGTCCGACAGTTTGAAAGTCTAATAAATTTTATCAATTTCAATTTTAACTTTCAAAACTCTGCAAATTTCGACCGTTTATGAAGATTTAGTCATTTTCGGTTTTCGTTCAGATTTCAGGTAACGAAGACTCGAGCTCCAACATCGTACGATCGAAAATAAAATAGAAATAATATCTTTTTGGCTTTTATAAAGTTTATATTAAAACACACCTAAAATCTTTTTGGTATTTTGAATATTTCAAATGTAAAGACTGAAAGCAGTAAATAAATATATACAAAGATGCAGAAACTGAAAGCATTAAATAAATATTTACAGACATTCTTTTTGCGAGTTTCGAGGGTAAGAGAATCATATCAGTGTACGGTCATGCCAAAACGCTCTTGTTGTTCTTTTAGTTAACATTAAGATAAGCATCCTATAACAATTATCGGTATTGTTGTCCACTTAAGCTCAACTTATCAGATGTAATCATGGCGAGGGGATACGTTAAGGTATGATTTGTACTTACCGACCGGTGTTCATCCACATCACGACACATTCCCGTATCAAGGTATGCACGAGGGTTCATCTTACCGGTGAGTATACCGATTATCATCTGTTTGACCGTATATGATGTGAGATTCTCACTTATTTGAATTGAAAACAAGCCCTATGTGATAGAATCACTTATTTATGAGGAACTTGATTTTCGAATGCATGAGGGCACAGGAGCAAGTCCGTAAACAGGTCAGTACTTTCGTACAGCAGAGAGACGAACTTGACTCCCGGAAAGAATTTGTGATATATTATCACTTATTTATTTTTTTTTGGACATGTGATTGCTGATCACTTATTGAGGTCGAATGCAATATGTACACGTATGTATGGTATCATGGAACATCTAGACTTGCGTCCCCGTTATTTTTCGGTAAAAGATACAACCATGATACCCAGATGATAAGTAGCATAAAGACCGAATATCTCAGAACCTCGGCAATCTCTCAAACGAAATTTCGGTACTAAGACCATATGCCAATGAATGGTTCCCACCCAGTCTTCAGTCGATTTAAGTTTATATCACCCTGCACACTTTAACATGATTGTGAGCCTACCGATACATCTTATATAGAGCTGCTTATCGTTTTTCATTTTGCATTTCAGTTTAAAAGAGGTTTGGAAAGACCACTGATGTACTATCATTTTCTCTTTTGCTCGCCAGGAAACTCAATTTTGTTTTTCTATTGTTTTTGTGTTTTTGAAATTTTTCGATGTTTTTGGATTTTCAAATTTTTGGATTTACTCCCCCTAAAATCAATAAACTAAGACAAATTTAAAACACAAAGGTATTTACAAAAATGATTTTCCGATGTTGGTTTTACTCTTGCTTGACCTTAATGCCGTTTACCAATAATAAATAGTCAAATCTTGATTTGTCAAATGCTTTGGTAAAAAGGTCGGCACGTTGGTCATCGGTGTGGACGTAAGCAACATCGATTAGCCTTTTCTCAAAGCAATCACGTATGAAGTGATACTTAATTTCGATGTGCTTAGTCTTTGAATGCTGCACAGGATTTCTAGTGATCTGTAAGGCAGCAGAATTATCAACGTAAATAGGAGTAGTTAGGAATTCAAAACCGTAGTCGCGCATTTGTTGTTGGATCCACAGGACTTGGGAGCAACAACTTGAGGCAGCAATGTATTCAGCTTCGCATGTTGATGTAGCGACGCACGTCTGCTTCTTGCACTGCCATGTGACTAGGCGATTTCCCAAAAACTGACATCCAGCCGTTGTGGATTTTCCGTCGATTTTGCATCCGCCAAAATCAGAATCACTGAATGCGATCAAGTCAAAGTTATTATCCCTAGGGTACCATAGACCGGTGTCAGGGTAACCCTTCAAATAACGAAAAATCCTTTTTACAGCTGCAAGATGTGAGGCCTTCGGGTTCACTTGATATCTGGCAAGCAGGCACGTTGGGTACATTATATCTGGTCTTGATGCAGTGAGGTACATAAGAGATCCGATCATCGCGCGGTAGAGTGAGGGGTTAACAGCTTCACCCTTCAAGTCTGGATTAATTCCGTGATTTTGCGGTAATGGGGTACCGATGGGCGTTGTATCAGACATCTGGAACCGGCTCAAGATGTCAGCAACATATTTAGTCTGATGGATGAATATCCCAGACTCAGTTTGTTGCACTTGTAGGCCCAAAAAGAAGTTCATTTCCCCCATAGCACTCATCTCGAATTTATCCTGCATAATGCGCTCGAAATTCCTACACAAAACATCATTAGTAGAACCAAATATAATATCATCAACGTATACCTGAACCAGTAGAAGATCTCCATCTTGTTCTTTGATGAAGAGAGTACAATCGATAAGACCTCTGCGAAAACCATTCTCCAGCAGATAATTAGATAAGGTTGCGTACC
Organism: Helianthus tuberosus; assembly: GCA_030545235.1. Taxonomy (NCBI): domain Eukaryota; kingdom Viridiplantae; phylum Streptophyta; class Magnoliopsida; order Asterales; family Asteraceae; genus Helianthus; species Helianthus tuberosus. Next base: position 143,848,690 of record CM060359.1, on the reverse strand, counting down.
AAGCTCGCGGTGCTTGATGTAGACCATAGAGAGCTTTGTTGAGCAACCAAACCCGATCGGGATGGATAGGATCTTCAAAACCTGGAGGTTGTTCGACGTACACCTCTTCTTCCACCACACCATGTAAGAATGCACTCTTCACGTCCATCTGGTATACCTTGAAACCTTTGAATGAGGCATAAGCTAGAAAGATCCGAATTGCTTCTAGACGTGCAACAGGTGCATACACTTCGTTGTAGTCGATCCCTTCAATCTGACGAAAACCTTGAACGACTAGCCTTGCTTTGTTTCGAATAACGATTCCACGGTCATCCTTTTTGCATTTAAACACCCAACGGGTACCAATCTTCTTGTAACCAGCAGGTTTCTCTACGAGTTTCCAGACACCAAGCTTCTGGAATTGTTGCAGTTCTTCCTGCATCGCTTCAACCCAAGAGTTATCTTTCAAAGCATCTTTCCAAGTTCTTGGCTCTTCCTGTGAGACATAACACGCGAAAGACCAATCATTTTGTTGACCGGATTCTCGGATAGTTGCATACAAGCCTGCATTGTTATTGTTTCGCAACATGTTTCTCGTTTGAACGCCACTTTGTACATTTCCGATGATGTTTTGTTGAGGATGGGTATTGTGAATCCTAGTTTCTGGATTATCTGGTACAGGAACGTTAATACCCAGGTTGTTGAGATTGAGATCAACAACCAATTCAATACCCGGAATTGACGAAGAGGATGATGCAGTAGCTTCAGCTGTTCTAGGGACATCCACGGGAGGTGTACCTTCTGAAGTACCATGTACTGCTGTTGTTGGACCTTGATCTGCATCGAGAAATTCGTCATCCTCTGAAGATTCGTTCAATTCGGTAGCATCGTGAAAATCCTCATTGTCGAGAGCATTATTGTTCACTGAAGATGGTTCTTGATTGACAATAATGGGACGAACCAACGGTGAATCTGTTGCATTGTCACTCTCGAAAAACATCCTTGCCGCAGCATTTTCTTCAATGGCTTCAACATTGATCGAATTGAAAAAGTCATCGTACTCAAACATCCAAGGCTGACCAGGATTTCGAACTGGCAAAGTGTGCCTTTGTACTCTGACTTCAGACCATTCCTCGACCCTTTTAGTCTCTAGATTCCAGACTCTTAAGTTCGGGGTGGAATACCCAAGAAAGTATCCCTCAATTGCTCTTGCCCCAAACTTTCCATTCGGATCGATAATAGTGCATGGAGCTCCAAACGGTTCAAGATATGACAAATCTGGTTTCCGTTTGTTAAGAAGCTCAAAGCAGGTCTTGTTGTGCCTTTTGACTGTAAGGACTCGGTTCAACGTGTAGCATGCAGAGGACACAGCTTCAGTCCAGAAGGGAATCGGCAACTGTGACTCTACCAACATAGTCCTAGCAGTCTCGATCAATGTGCGGTTTTTACGTTCAGCGACGCCATTCTGTTGAGGAGTATAAGCTGCACTAAATTCGTGAAGAATTCCTTTTGAAGTGCAAAACTCCGCCATGGCATGATTTTTGAATTCAGTACCGTTGTCGCTGCGTATCCGCCTAACCTTCAAGTTATAAAGATTCTCAATCTGAATGATCAAGTTTTTGATAATACCGAAGGTTTCACTCTTGTGTGCCATGAACGCCACCCAAGAAAATCTTGAATAATCATCAGTTATCACGAGGCAATATTGATCATTCCTAATACTTTTGTGCTTGACAGGACCGAACAAATCCATGTGCAAACGTTCAAGAGGAACAGCCACCGTGTTGACTTTCTTTGTAGGGTGTCGCTTCTTCGTTTGTTTTCCTTTCTGGCACGAAACACAGACGTCTTGAAGATGGAAATTTTTGAGAGGAACACCATTCACCAATTCATTTGACACCAAATGATTCATTTTGCGTAAGTGAATGTGACCCATTCGTCTGTGCCAAGAGATTGTGTCTTTTTCTGTGGCTTTGGAAACAAAACAAGTTGCTTGTGCAGACGTTGTGATAGCTTGGCTCATATCAAGGACATACAGATCATTTATCCTTGGAGCCGACAAGAGAATCCATTCTTTTGGAATTTTGAAGCCGGGTTTCAGCACATAACATCCATTTGCATCAAAGTGTACTGAGAACTGCTTATCACAAATTTGAGAAACACTAAGAAGATTGTGATCAAGTTGTTGCACAAAGTTGATCTTATCAAAGCTAACAATCCCGTTGGAAATCATTCCTTCACCCGTAATATATCCGCCCTTATCTCCAGCAAAAGCAACATAACCTCCTCTAATAGATTTGACGTCGTAGAGAAGCTTCATGTCGCCTGTCATGTGCCTGGATGCCCCACTATCAACAATCCAATGACTACTGATAGTTCCTCCTGGAACACCCTGCACATGAACTCAATTGATTAGTTGGAGATGGGGACCCAAGCCATTGTGGTCTTGGGTCTTCCATTTTCATCAACAACAATAACTTCTATTCTTTGATGATTTGAAAATTGTGATGGTCCCCCTGAATTTGTAACCGATTTTGGTTTCCAGGTCTGTTTTGGTTTACTAGTTTGATTGTTTGTAAGTTTAACTTCTTGATTGTTTGAAGTTTTTGAACTTTCTGGTTTAACTGGAACAGATTGTTTTTGAACCACATCAATTTTAATCGCCTTTTCAATTTTCTTGACCTGTTGGCGTTTCTGTTTCTTTTCCCTTTCTCTTATGAGTCGGGGATCTTGTTTTACAGAAACAGATCGCCTTTGGTGATTATGTTCACGGGGATCATCATCCTTTGCTTTCAACTTATGAAGATACGGGCAATTTCGAATGATATGCCCAATTGTACCACATTCAAAACATGATCTTCGTTCAACAAACCCCGAAGTATCATGTGATCGTCTTGTCGATGATGAACTTTGTGACCCCGAGGTACTAGGTTTTGAACTGTTTGATTCATTTCTTTTCATCACAGTTGCTTTCTTGACAAAATCTAAGTTAGATTGATTTTCAAACTTTTCCATTTTGTCCGTTCCCTTTGATTTCACAAAGTTCACATTCTTTTTCTTCTTTTGATTCGGCTTCCTTTGATCTTGAGTCGTTGATTTTCCTTTGGGTTTGGTATGATTTTGCTGTTTTTGCACAGTTGGTAATTTCTTATTGCCAAATTGTTTTCGAATTTCGGCCTTTGGAATAGGAGGACACTGTGTGACTGTAACATGTGGTCCTGTCTTAGCGGGTTTTGCAGGAGGATCACACAAAATATGATTCTCAAGAGGTATGTCCTCATCCTTAATCACCGCATCAGACTTTGCTGAAACAGTATCATCAGATTCATCATCAGAAGAATCAGCATCCTCAACAACAACTGGAGGATCCTGATTCTGTTCAGCAGTTACAAATGTATCTGCTGACACATCTGAATCTGACGATACTTCTTTCTTGTATCCGAGTCCTGCTACAAATTCATTAACATCCAAAGGAACCGATGGTTCAAAGTGAGTTCTATATTCCTCATCAGGCATGGCATCATAATTGTTTCTCACGGGTGGTGGACATTTCTTGTAACCTATGCATGTGACATCCCGTTTCTCTTTCTGAACATCAATGATGTGATCCAACACGTAGCTAGAGCTCAAATAACTGTCTAACTTGAGTCGGATCGCCTCACTTTCAGTTTTAACACAAGCCATTTCCTTTTGCATTACTTCCAGACGAGTTATATACAAATTAATGTCAGTTTGTTTTCTGGAAACCATTTTAGTTAACTCGGTTTTATCTTTCTTTAACTTTTCAATTACCGACTTAAACTCCTTTTCATGGTTTTCATAAAACATATTGGCTTCTGTGCACTTGGAAAGATCAACGGTCAATTTCTGATTGTGAATAAATGTCACATCATATTTCTCTTGCAAAGCCTTGTGTTCGCTTTGCAATTCACACCACTTATCATTCACTAAAACATGTTTGTCTTGCAAGTCAAACAAACTAGCTTGTAAAGCATCATGTTTGCCTTGCAACTCAGACATGCTTGTCTCTAAATTAGCACATTTAACACGCAAACTATCACAGTTATCACAGCTAACAGAAGTGGGTTCATCGACACATACCTGACTTGATGAACTGTCGACATTAGCCATAAAGGCTGAATGGAGAGAAGACGAAGAATAAGCAGCTTGATCCACCAAAATAGATCTTCTTTGAATTCCTGCTGCTGCTACTTCTTCCAATAGCTCATCAACGTCTGCATTAACTGATGCAGTTGATGTGTCATCTTCCTGATCATTCCCTGAACTCGAGGACTCTTCATCTGAACTTCCACTATAACCGGAGCTGTCTTCATCTTCAGAAGATTCATCACCATTGGTGGAAGATTCTCCACCACTGGCGTGATTAAGATCCTTGACAACTTCAGCAAAACAAGCTGTTCCATCTGGAGCATCATTTCCCAACTGGATTGACCAATCACAACCTTCGTCTACTTGAACCACAAGTGCCTGGTTGGCATTAGATGGTCCTGCTTGACTTTGGTTGTTGACAGGAACCAATGTACGAACATTGTTCCTGTTCTGGTTCTGCTGGTTGCCTTGACCTCTGAAGGGATTCTGGTTCCCATGTTGAGATGGCCTCGTACATTCACGCTTGAAATGACCACGTTCACCACAGTTGAAACACTTAACAGCCTGTTTATCAAACCCATACTTGGTGTCTTTCTTGCTTTCCAAGCTGGTTCTGCCGGTTCGTTCCATGAAATCCTTTGCTCGCCTAACAGCACTGGCAAAGGCCCACTTGATATCCATCATCTCCATCTCCTCTTTATCAATCTGCTGATAGTCTTCTTGTGTCAGATTAATGTTGCCAATCTGACCTTCCACTAATCCACAGTATGCGCTCACCAAAGTGTTTAGCAGCTCCATGTGTTCCTTTGCTACTTCCACACTGACTTTAGAAAAGCTTGAGGTGTCGAGCCGTACTGTATTTGGCTTTGATTGTTGACCAGCAGATGATGTGCTTCCATAACACGCTTGCTGTTGAGGAGGAAGTGGATTCCCATACATGTCTGTTGGTCCAGTAGATTGAGGAGGAAGTGGATTCCCATACATATCTGTTTGTCCGGTAGATCGAACAGGTAATGGATTTCCGAACATATGAGTTGGTCTGAGAGATCGTTGGCTTTGCTGTTGAGGAACTGGTTCAAGCGGATTACCATACATGTCTGTTTTTGGAGGCACCGGAACTTGGATAGTATTGCCATACATGTCTGTGCTAGTCACAAAGGCTGTTTGAATTGGAGCGTGTGAAGACGGTTTTGTAGAAGTACTAGAAGTTCCAAAATACATTTCAGGATTTTGAGGCACGGGAACTCTTTTTGCTTTCAGAGTTTCTTCCTGATTCTTGTTTTCCAGGATTTGAACAAAGTCATTGAAGCTTGTTGTAGCTAAAGTGCCATTGTACTTCATGATCTCCAAGAAGGTATTCCATTGAGGTGGCAACGCATCTGCAAACTTTTTCACAATCTCTGTTGCAGTTGTAACAACCTCAAAATTTGACAATTCAGTCAGCAGATGATTAAATCTACTCGTCAAGTCTCCTAAAGACTCATTCTCCATACATGTAAAGCCATCAAACTCTTTCTTTAGCAATTCTTTTCTCAATTGGCGTGTCGCTTCATTTCCTACGCCTCTTGTCTTCAATGCGTCCCACAACCTCTTCGTTGTCTTGTAACTGACGAATTGATGATAAATATCTTTACTTAGCGCCTGAGTAAGAATGGCGTATGCCTTCTTTTCCAAATCATAAACCTTCTTCTGATCTTCTGTAAGATCTGCAAACGTAGCAGCAGATGATGCAGCAACCTCTATTGTTTGATCAAAATCTGTGATGAACCGCAACCACAACTCTGTATTCTGACCAAGAACGTATGTATGAAATCTATCAATCCATCCTGGATATTCATATAAATGCATCAACTTTGGAGGCCTATTCAAACTTCCGGTTTCGCTCTCGCTTAAGAGAATGCTTTGAATACTTGGAGTTTGATTTGATACGAATGCCCATTGACCGGTAGAAGTTGCATTAGAAGATACCGGTGCGGGAGACGGAGTACCAAAATACATGTCTGTATTTACCGGAGTATTCCATCTTGGATTCATGTTTGATCAGTCGAAGGATACCTGTCGAAAGACTTGAAAAACACAAACTGTTAAACACAAACAGACTAATGATCGAAAGATCAACACCTGTTCGAAGGATCAACAGTGTTCGAAAGATCACTGTTGAATTTCGAACAATGTTTTCGAAAGATTCTCCAAACGAAGGATCCTTATCTTTCGAAAAAGAACTGTAGACCGAAAGATGAACACAGTTGAGTGCGAACAATGACTTCGAAAGACTCCCCAATCGAAGGATCCTTGTCTTTCGAGAAAGAGCGGTAGACCGAAAGATGTATGTTTCGAAAATATTCCTTGGACCGAAAGATAAGTCTCACACTTCGAAGGATGCTCGAAGGATGACTATCTGTCGAACCTCCTTTGGTCGAAAGATGATCTTTCGACTTCGAAGGATATCCTTCGATCTTACTGACACGGTTGACAAATGTGACAGGTTGGTGAAAAGTTGACGGGTTGGTGAGAACTTTCGGCAGAAAGTATGTTCAGACCATATCTTTCAGGTCTGAACATGCAGGTTTTCACCAACCGGGTAATGTCCAATATTTTAATCGAAATACAACTTCCAACACACAAACACTTGGTAATTCAAAATTTTTAAGATCAAATGTGTAAAATTATGATGAACACTTAGAATATCGGTTGAAGATATGAAGAACAAACCCAGAAATATGAAATTTCCAGCAAACCGACAACTATCCAAAACCCGTTTTTGCTTGAAACTTCACTAAAAACCCATTTTTAACCTGTGATAATGAAAAGTGACAAGGTTTTTATAAGAACAAACAACAAAAACAGCAAGATTTCCAGAAAATATGAACTTTAAACACCCTGAAAACACCCGAAAACACTCGGTTTTAACAAGGAGAAGAGCCAAGGCTCTGATACCACTTGTAGGTCCGGCTAGGGGAGGATCTAGTCGCCTAATCCTTGTGTACAAACCAACTCGGTTGTGCGGAATCCAACCATGATAGCAAACCGAGATAGAACACGTAAATAATCAACACACAAGACTCAACGATTAACACCACTTGTATTAATGCGTATGAAAGGTCCGATTACAAGCACAAGGTTTACAAATCTGTTCTGTAAACTCTCTCTAGTGTGTGTGTGTGTTCTGTTTTCCCTATCTGTCTGTCCTCTCTAACTCTCGAACTGAACACAACACACGGGTATTTATACCCAACACAACAGGTCTGGTCGAAGGATCAGACAGACTGATCGAAAGATCATCTGTCGACCAGAAACTCATCGAAAGATCTGCTTATACCTCGAAGGATGATATCCTTCGAGGTCCATCTTTCGAAGGCTTATGTTTCGAGCTCCTCATCGAAGGATATAGGCAATCCTTCGATGGTACATCCTTCGACTCAAACACATTACAACCAAAGTGTTGACTGTTTGGCCAAGTCAAACCGGGAGGATGGTTGACTTGGTCAAACTTACAAGACTAACAAAGACATCGTTTTGTATACAGACAAAGTACAGACAAAGTACAGACACAAGTGCACCAACAGGTTTTCTGTAGTACCTGCGGCTTCAGAGGTGTACTCACCAGGGGGGTACTCACCTGCGGCTTCAGAGGTAAAACAGAGATCAGATGGGGGTTTACATTGATGGTGAGATTGGCTTGAACCAGGTCATTCACGTTCAGATTTGCAAGGGGGGTACGTCCCTTATCATTCTTGGAGGGTTTGTGCACACCCTTGTTGCTAACGTTCAACGATCCAGACAGATTAAGTGCTCCATTATGATCTTTAGGGTTTTTATGCACTAGAAAGAGAGAGAGAGAAACAGGAGAGAGAGAGAAAGATTTGGGTCAACTGATAGATTTGGGTTTTTATAGAGAGATGTGTTTTTTAGGTTATTTTTTTTTTCTTATAATAACTTATAAATAGATAAAGATTTAATTAATATTTAGTTAGAAAAAGGCCAAAATGCCCCTGAGGAAAAGGACAAAAACCAGGGTTTTTTTTTGAAATCTGACCTGATTTGAGTTTTGGACTAAAATGGCAACAAAATGCAAACCACAGGGCCCCAGATGTAATAAGTTTGAGATTTGGACTAAAGTGGCAAAACTGGCCAAACCACAAGGACCAAAATGGCAGTTTACTCATTTAATTATTAGTTATTTAGTATTTGTTTATTATTTAATTAGTTATTATTATTATTATTATTATTAGTAGTAGTAGTAGTAGTAGTAGTAGTAGTAGTAGTAGTAGTAGTAGTAGTAGTAGTAGTAGTAGTAGTAGTAATGATATATTATTTATTATTAGTTTTTACAGTTATAATTTATCAAATTATATTTATAGCTGTAACAAAAACTATATAAAAATAAGTACTTTTTTACAAAATTACTATCATTTAATAATTTACATACCGAGGTTTAATCTATACACCCCCAAATGTAGCAGGTTGTGCTATCCAAGAATTATACATATTTTGACGTGATTCAAATATATTCTCTCAGCCAGCTGCATCATTTTCTCTCATTAATTTCCATAGGTTGTTTGTGTTGGCAATTGGATACTCTCCTTGCAATTCTACCGTTATAAAATGGTTACCATTCACGTGTGCAATTGTAATTATTATTTTTTCTGGGAACTCGTGAGGGCCTCTCCAAAACGAAAAACAAGTAGAACTATTTCTTTTTTCTTGAGATAAAAAATGAACGATCACATTAAACTTGTTCGCAATCAAGAATCCTGCCTCTGGCATAATCATCCAATGTTTTTCAGGTGCAACCCCCGATCCTGACCAAGCCAAGGACGTGAACACATCTTTGAATGAGCCTAAGAAAGCCTTAGTGTACTTATTTCTAAACTCGAGTAGCTCTTCCATCAGTGATCTCCGGATAAATAACCATTCATCTTCACCGTACCCGAGAGCAGAAGCTGTCACCCGAAACCCACAATTTCCATCACCTAACACGTTATGTATGCGTGTAACATAGGCATGGAAGATTTTTGGAATTAGATGAATATAGTTGTGTATCACCTGTGATGCTTGATCTTGGTTCAACCCCATGAAGTCATAGCCTGGCGCACTTGTAGAGTTGGCGAAAGAACTTTGTCCGACAATATCTTGGTTCAACCCCATGATATTTCTAGAGTTGATTTTAAACAGTTTAATGCCCAAAGATATTTCTCCTCTGTTTCTTTACGCATAACTGCAAAAGCTATGGAGATTGTCTTGTTGGTAGAAGTTACACCAACAATTTCAAGAAAAGGCAATTTATACTTGTTCGTAGACATCCATAAGCAACACATGTGGAAAATCAATGAAGTACTTGTATGATATTTTAGGAACAAAGAATAAGTCTTCCAACTTGTTTGAAACTCTATTGGTAGAAATTTCAAAAGTATACCCTTTATCATTTAAAAGAGACATTAGCACCTCCATCAAAGATTTCCCTTGAGTGTAATCATGATCTTGGGAGTTCACAAATGAACTATGCCTTGCAGGTTCTTGAGTGTAATCCTGCTCTTGATAGTTCGTAAATGAACTGTGCCTTACAGGCTCTTGAGTGTAATCATGATCTTGGGAGTTCCCAAACGGACTGTGCCTTGGAGGCTTCTCAAACGTGGATATAATAATAATAATAATAATAATAATAATAATAATAATAGGATTATAGTAATAATACATACCTTGATGATGGATTGACATTGACTGAAGTTGCTTGTAATTTTGGAGGAATGATGTCCACGTTTGAGATTCAACGAGTGCATTCCACATTATATTGAAGATATTCCAATCATCATCCGTGGTGAAAAATGATTTGCAGTTTCTAAATATACTTTGAGAAATGTGCCACCTACAAAGTAATCGGGTAGCATTCGGAAAAACTTTCTCGCATGCATTCATCAGAGCTAACTCCCTGTCCGTAACTATAACACGTGGTTGCATGCTCTCATCTAGAGTTGATTTTAAACAGTTTAATGCCCAAAGATATTTCTCCTCTGTTTCTTTACGCATAACTGCAAAAGCTATGGAGATTGTCTTGTTGGTAGAAGTTACACCAACAATTTCAAGAAAAGGCAATTTATACTTGTTCGTATTGTATGTGACATCCATAAGCAACACATGTGGAAAATCAAGGAAGTACTTGTATGATATTTTAGGAACAAAGAATAAGTCTTCCAACTTGTTTGAAACTCTATTGGTAGAAATTTCAAAAGTATACCCTTTATCATTTAAAAGAGACATTAGCACCTCCATCAAAGATTTCCCTTGAGTGTAATCATGATCTTGGGAGTTCACAAATGAACTATGCCTTGCAGGTTCTTGAGTGTAATCCTGCTCTTGATAGTTCGTAAATGAACTGTGCCTTATAGGCTCTTGAGTGTAATCATGATCTTAGGAGTTCCCAAACGGACTGTGCCTCGGAGGCTTCTCAAACGTGGATATAATAATAATAATAATAATAATAATAATAATAATAATAATAATAATAATAATAATAATAATAATAATAATACTAATAGGATTATAGTAATAGTACATACCTGGATGATGGATTAACATTGATTGAAGTTGCTTGTAATTTTGGAGGAATGATGTCCACGTTTGAGATTCAACGAGTGCATTCCACATTATATTGAAGATATTCCAATCATCATCCATGGTGAAAAATGATTTGCAGTTTCTAAATATACTTTGAGAAATGTGCCACCTACAAAGTAATCGGGTAGCATTCGGAAAAACTTTCTCGCATGCATTCATCAGAGCTAACTCCCTGTCCGTAACTATAACACGTGGTTGCATGCTCTCATCTAGAGTTGATTTTAAACAGTTTAATGCCCAAAGATATTTCTCCTCTGTTTCTTTACGCATAACTGCAAAAGCTATGGAGATTGTCTTGTTGGTAGAAGTTACACCAACAATTTCAAGAAAAGGCAATTTATACTTGTTCGTATTGTATGTGACATCCATAAGCAACACATGTGGAAAATCAAGGAAGTACTTGTATGATATTTTAGGAACAAAGAATAAGTCTTCCAACTTGTTTGAAACTCTATTGGTAGAAATTTCAAAAGTATACCCTTTATCATTTAAAAGAGACATTAGTACCTCCATCAAAGATTTCCCTTTATGATCCGTTGCTCGAATTTTATCACGTGCATTATATATGTTTTTAATTGTAGAGACATTATTTTCATCACGCTCCTTCATAACACCTAAAATATCTTTTGGGAACACACCCTTTCCCGTCAACTCTGCCACCAATTGGTGTTCATTAGGTGTCAATCGTTTGAGGATTGGGTGTCCCTCCATATATTCTCCGGGTGGATGATTATGTTCACCAGGTTTTACTTTTAACGTCCAAGAGCCATTCTCTTTTGAAAATTTCCCGACCATTTCAAACGGGCAATTTGTCTTTCTAGTGCCGGTCTCTCTACTTGAATCTTTAACTGATTTATACACACCACCACGATCACACATAAGTACAACTTTAGACATGTAGCTATTTTTAGCTTTCGATCTTTTAGTCACAATAGCGTAACCAAGACTACGTCCGGTGTTTCTAACCCATTCCGTCAACTCTTCACGAGACTTGAACACCTAAAAGTGAAATAATATTAGTTACAAAATATTAGGTGAACAAGCTTGAGTAGTTACAAAATATATATTATCCAAACAAACTCATTTAAACTAAAACAAGACCCTTAACCTAGCTAGATTATATAACTTAGTTGAAACTTGAAACTTGAAACATGGGAATTAAAAACTATACCTGATCTGTTGAAAATCCAGACATCTCTTTAACTTTTCTGAATGCTATGATGAAGCATAAATAGATCACTCTTTGAACAAGTAAATTTATGCAGCTCTTTGAATAGCTTTCTCAAGAAAACACCGATAGTATGAGAATTACTTGCAGCAATAATATCACCTAAAGAAAACAAATTATGAAGTGAATGCACCAATAATATCACCTAAAGAAAATAAATTACTTGCAGCACCAATAATATGAGCCATCATCTTCATTATTATATTATGCACCAATAATATGTTGCAGCACCAATAATATGAGCCATATCCTTTTTACCTAAAAAGGTAAAAAAAATAAAAAGAGCTCTTTGAATTACACTTGCTACACGAACATAGATAAAAAAAAAAAATTGTGGGACATGAAACCTTGGACACGAAACATAGATAAAAAAAAATTGTGGGACATGAAACATGGTACACGAAACATAGATAAAAAAAATTACACTTGGATACTCCCATTGGCCAGTCCCAATAATATGAGCCATCTCCGTTATATAAGCTTAATAATAATAATAATAATAATAATAATAATAATAATAATAATAATAATAATAATAATAATAATAATTCATTACTAATAGTAAATAATAATAATAATAACAAAAAGACAAAAAAAAACAATAAAATATAATAAAAAAAGACAACAAAAAGACAAAAAAGACTAAAAAAAAGCAAATGATTGATGGATGTGATGTTTTTATAGGGGGGGTGTAATTAGTAAATAGGGGGGGTGTAAATAGTATCACCCCACTAGAAAAACTCAAATACCTTTTTTTTTTTTGAAAGGTGAATGATGCGTGTGAAGTGTTACTTATTTTAGGTGTATATTTTAAGCCCTTTTTAATACTTATTTTAGCCAAGTTTTAAATTTATAAAACACGATATTTTACTAACACTAAACACACATATGGGCAAGTGCACCCATCGTGAGCGTAGTATAGCGTTGTTAAGATACCGAGGTCGTCCAAGAACACAAGAGCTTTTAATACCGGTTTATCCTCAACGTCTAATCAAAATAAAAAGTTTAGAAAAAAAGTTTTAAGCTAAGAAAAATAAAAACTAACTAAAATGCTGAAAATAGAAATAAAATAAAAACAGATAGACAAGATGAATCACTTGGTTCCGACTCGTATCTAGTATAACCTTTGATTATTTCCGCACTTTTGCACATAATTAAGAGATTATCTTAGTTATTGTAGTAGGCCCCTCTTTTGAAGGTGACGTTACCCTCACCCCAGTAGTTTGAGTCAGCAAGGATACAATCCTAAAAGGGTGGATTATTGGAAGATAATGAATTAAGTTATTAATGCAGTATTGTGGTAGGCCCCGCTTTTGGCGGTGACGTTACCCTCGGCTAAGTAGTCTGAGTCAGCAGGGATACAGTCCTAAATAGCCGGGTTATAGTATTAATAGTAGTTAACTTATGAGGGGATCAAAGAGTTTGGACCCCCGCCATCCAATACCGTGAAGCATTGAAGGAGGTCCTACTAAATTTGACCAAGGTCCATTGCAGGACCTCTAAACGCTGAACAATGGCAAGACCTTTACCAAACCGTTCCCTTAACCCCCGACCAGGTAGCCAACATACCTCCATATAGACCGTGGAGATATGAATGGTGAAAATCTTTTATTTTATATAGACAGTAAAATAATGCCAAGACACCACGGACAAACGATAAGGAAAGATCACCTTCAACATAAGTAACTAGTTATTAAAGTCATTAATACAAAACCAAATAAAAAGTGCAAAAGATTAGAAATAAAAAGTATTATACTAGACACTTTGTCTTCACCAAGTGATGTAAGAGACTTAGGCAAACATGGCCTTGATTGTCAAGAACTCTTACGATCAATCTTGGATCCCGAGACGACTCACACACTCTACGATGGACAATGGATGATGGTGGTGGATGATGGTGTTATGGTGGTGGTGGGTGGTGAATGAAGTGTGAGAGAGGTGGTGTGCCAAGGGATGAGTTGCAATGAAACCAAGCACTCCTATTTATAGGCTGAACAGAAGCCTGGGCATGGCCCCGTGTCCGCTGGGCACGGCCCCGTGCCCGTCTGACACTCTCTCTTCATTAATTGTAATTCGCAATTACAATTAATGCGCCTGCAGTACTTTCGGCACGCCCCCGTGTCCGCTGGGCACTGCCCCGTGGTGGGCAATAGAAGCTTCTATAGGTTTGTCTTTTCTGCTGCTTCTTGGGCACGGCCCGTGTTCGCTGGACACGCCCCGTGTTCGCTGGACACGCCTCGTGTTGAGCTGAGCACACCCCGTGCTCAGCTGGGCACAGCCCCATGCTCAGCTTTTCTTCTTGTTTTTGCTTTGTGAGATGCTGTCGAGGACTCGGGCATGCCACGTCTTGTTCCTTTTCTTGTATTTATGTTAGATTTTGATGTCTTTTTGCTTCTTTTGTTAATTTGAGCTCATTTAATCCTGAAAATACAAAAGGAAGACAAAAGCACACTTTTTCCAACATTAGTACTAAAAAAGGGTTAGTTTTATGCCTCATTTGATGAAATTTATATGTTACATTTTGAACACATCAGTGAACTTCATTAACAGAGAACCGACCCAAACTGGGCCGGCACAAAACACAAAAACGTTACATATTTACAGCTTTACACCAATTCTCCCAAGAACAGAACCTCTGTTTCGACCTAGACGAATACCACAAAAAACCTAACACCTTGATATCGTTAATAATCTTATCAATTCTAGCAGGGATAGACTCGAAAACAAGGGCATTCCTAGCCTTCCAAATGCACCAACACCCAATCAAGATCAAGCCTTGAACGATATCTTTCTTGCTAGACGGAACACAGCGATCATTATGAAACTCAAGAAGATCCCGGAAAGAAAAAATAAAGAAGCTGGGTAAGTTACACCACTTCAGAACCTGCTGCCAAACAGAAGAGGCAATCGCACAGCTAGTGAAAAGGTGCTCAGCACATTCAACTCCGAAGTCGCAAAAAGAACACAGATCATTATCAATGCTGATATTCCTGGACCGAAGGGCGGCTCTCGATGGAATCCTTTCCTGTTCACAACGCCAAGCAATGATATTAACCTTTATGGGAACCCACTTACACCATTCCATAACGTAGAAGTTACTCGGAGAAAGCCCAGACTCGATGAAGCGCCGAACGCTCTTGACAGAAAAATCACCAGATTTTCCACCAATCCAAGACCACCTATCGTCCGCTGACGTGATGCCGACATTTGATAAAAGAGCACAGAGCTGGGAAAACTCGGGAAGAAAAGGAGCCGGCACTTCAGATTTCCAATTCCACAGCAGGCTCCGATCAGAACCGGAACCCCGAACACGATCGAGAACCGAGCATTTTTTATTGACTTCAAGCTTAAAAAGGTCCGGGAATTTACACTTGAGTGGCTCATTAATAATCCAGGGGTCAAGCCAGAACGCGATGCTATCCCCTTTACCAACCACCCCCTTGAAACAATTTCTAATGGGGGTGTCGTCAACCACCGTCTTTGTGATAACCTTAATAATATTACTCCAGACTCCATTAAGGGATTTTTTGAAGTGAAAGCATTCCCACCCAACACGACTTAAGTGCAAAGACTCCATAATCTTCCGCCACAGGCTGGATTTTTCGGTCTTAAAACACCAACCCCATTTGGTTAATAGGGCCACGTTAATATCAAGTAAATTACTGAGACCTAAACCACCCTTGGACTTTGGCAACAAAACCCGCTCCCATGCTACCCAATGCATTTTAGACACGTCGGGAGAGCCACCCCACAAAAACCTCCTTATAAACTTTTCTAGATCACTGATAACTTTTTTCGGAACTTTATAAATAGAAAAATAATACAACGGTAAGCTTTCGAGAACCGATTTGATTAAAGTAACACGACCTCCGATAGAGAGAAGACGGGATTTCCAAACCGCGAGTCTATTTTGAAACACATCATAAACGGGCAGCCAATTATTAATGCGATTCATGTTTGCTCCCACTAAAACACCAAGATAAATAAACGGAGGGGAATCCGGTATACAGCCGACCACAGAGGCGACACTTTTAACTTCATTCCAACTCACACCGATGCCATAGAGATTAGACTTATTTATGTTGATTTTGAGCCCGGAGCTAATATGAAAACAACAGAGAATTCTGAGAAAATTTCCGATCTCCACTAAAGACCACTCACCGAAAAGAATAGCGTCATCTGCAAAAAGGAGGTGGGTAATGACCGGCCCGTTGCACGGAGTAGAGATACCTTTGAAAAAACCTGCTTCCTTAGCTTTGGAGATCATACAAGAGAGGGCCTCCATTACCGTTAGAAAAAGGAAAGGAGAAAGGGGGTCTCCCTGTCTCAATCCCTTCCCATAACAGAACTGGAAAGTGGGCGAACCATTCACAAGAACGGAGGACCTAGCCGAATGTAAGATACCTTGAATCCAGAGTCGCCATTTATTAGGAAAACCCATTTGAAGAAGAATGCAATCCACAAACTTCCAGTTAACATTGTCGAATGCTTTTTCGAAATCAATCTTGAAAAACGCTGCCTTTTGCTTTTTTTTCTTGATCCAATTCAAAACTTCATTAACGACTAAAGGCCCATCTAGAATAAATTTCCCTTTTTGAAAAGCCGACTGTGAATCAGAAATAACGCTACTAATCACCTTTTGCATTCTGATAGAAATCACCTTTGAGACGACTTTGCTGATAACACCAACCAAATTTATGGGCCTAAAGTTTGAAAGATGAACCGGGTCCTTAACCTTAGGAATCAACGTGATGAAAGACGAGGAAATATCCCGACTCAGAAACCCAACATCGTGGAAATGATTAAAAATGTTCAAGAAGTCGTCCTCAAATAAAGGCCAGAAATGTTTAATAAACTTGAAGTTAAGCCCATCCGGGCCGGGAGCACGATCACTACCACAATCGAAGACAACCTCTTTGATTTCAGATTTCGAGAAAGGCTGAGTAAGAAAAGCCTTATCCTCTTCGTTAATCTACTTTAGGTTATCGAGGCATGGGGACGGCCGATTGTGAACATCTTCCAAGAATTTGTCGCGAAAGAAGGAGAACACATGTTTTTTGACCATAGAAGGTTTATTAACCCAAACACCATTCAACTCAAAACCATGAATTCTATTAGAAGCTTTTCTATTATTGATAACCGAGTGAAAAAACTTGGAATTTTCATCCCCATCGAGAGCCCATTTCACTCTAGACCGTTGTTTAAGATCTTCTATTTTTCTCACTTCGACATCTTTGATAGTTTTCTTTGCTTCGCACCAGATCCACTCATCTTCTTCACAAAAGTCACTTGATTCCATTTTCAGTTCCAGCTGCTCAAGATCAGAAATCGCAGAAGAGAGCTGTTCGGATTCATTTTGAAGGAAATCATCTCTCCATTTTTTCAAAAACATACGAATCCGACAAAATTTTTTAGTAAGAGCAGAGTCAGGAGGACCAGGGCAGCTAAAACCATCGACCGCCGCATACACCGCCTCTTCAAAACCCCTTCTACCAAACCAGGAATTGAAAACACGGAAAGGCCGGGCTCCATAATTAGAATCCACTGCTGAAAGAGAAATAGGGCAGTGGTCGGAGTAGAGGCCCGAATGGGCTTGAACACAAGCGTCTGGCCCCCTAGAGAAAAAATCGTTACTCACGAGAAAACGATCAATTTTGCTTAGCTTCTTTCCGTTGTCGTGGACACAGGTGAATTGCCTCCCATGCATGGGGTATTCCAGCAGTCCGTGATCGTAAATAAAATCGTTAAAAAATCTGGCACAAGACGGTTTGAACTTGGAGTTTTTTCTTTCAAGGTGAGATCTTACTGCATTAAAATCACCGCACAAAACCCACAACCCGGAGTGTTCAGCTAAAACCTCCGATAATTCGCCCCACAACCTCCTTTTATCAGCCGATCCCTGAGGAGCGTAAACGTTGATAAGGTTAATCGGTGCTCCGCTCCCGACAAGAGAGCCCGAAATATGGAGAAAAAACCTGGATTTAACAACACTATCAACCTTCAAGACCTGGGGGTCCCACATCCAGACCAGACCCCCCGAGAGGCCAATAGACCCGACAAAGGCCGATTCAAAAGAATCCGAGCCCCAAAAATTTGCTAAAGAAGAACCCGGCTCCGATTCCAGTTTGGTTTCTTGTAGAGCAATAGCCATAATATGGTGCTTTTGTCTTAAATCCCTGACCCAATTTTCTTTGTGCTTCCCCCCAATGCCCCTAATATTCAAGGATAATATATTCATTTGAAAACACCATTGTTACCTTCGTTCCTGATGATCTCCCTGACCAGGTCACCATGATGTTCCAATTGCACACCGATAGCAGCTCCAATATTTACTGTGGCATTAACCTCTGTGTCGTTCGAGCTATCGGTAGCATCCTCAGCATCGATCGAAACACCCGTTTGAACTCTCTTCTCCCTACTGAGATGGTAAGCCGCACCAGAATCGGCACCAGAATCCGCACCAGAAACGGGGGAATGAAAACTAACATTTAGATCTAGCCTGCTCGAGGCGACCGGATTTTGATAAACGGACCCAACATTTTTCTGAGTGGAAACATCCACATCTTGTGGTTTGAAAATCCCCGTGTTAAGAAATCTGTTGAGGTCAAAGGGATCCGAATCCTCTAGATCTCCCCTTTGTCTTTTTTTGGGCCTATCAGCAGAATGGGGGCTGCCATTCATCCTGTTTGGGCCACCTCTTCTGGGCCTAAGTTTTCCTTTCTTAGATTTGGGCCTGGAAGAAGTTCCTGAAGACGTAAAAGACAAAACTTGGTTATGCTGCATGGTCCGGTCATTAGGTTTAGAGGGGCCCGCTCCAACATTATCTAAATTTTGGTTAAGATCCCTAGGAATATTAGAGGTGACATCCTCAACCTCATCATTTACATTCCTGACAAAATTGTCCGACTTTTCATTTACCGCATTAACTTCAAACTCGTGCAACTTTTCATTCTCCAAGTGATTAGATTCCCCATGCAGAGAAGATGAAGCGCTAACCCCGTCCCCAACTCCGGCAACAGATCCGGGAGAGTTCTCCGGCCATTCGTCTTCGAACATACAATCCGGCACCCAATCGTCCAATTCTTCCATGATCCAAACCTTAAATTTTTTGTTCTTCCACTTTAGAGTGACCGAACCAGAGATACGGGCACCATCATCTACCAAGATACCCACACAGTTGGTCGATAAATCCCAGTCCAACGGAGACAACTGAGACCCCTTAATGACTTTTCCGAAAAGAGCTGCTACGTCGTCAAAAACTTTGTTTTCAGCTAGGTGCAAAGGGACACCGTGAAATTTGATCCAAGCGATTCTCTCGTAAGCCATGGACTGGCCAGACCAAACATCTAAAGTCTCGAACCAATTTTTCCAAATATCAACGTTTAGAAATAAAATCCGAAGCATCGATATCATCTTCGAAAGCAATCAGCAGATATAAACCACCCAGATAGTAGAGTTTAGAGCTTTTGACGCCCGCAACCACGAGGTTATTCTTGATACTTAAAAGAGACTCAAAATCTTTGAACCGGCCGAGTACCGCTCTCCCTTGAAGATCAAAAAATGCACTAGTCTCGCCGTGGACCGATATCTCTCTTTCTGGTTCCACCACGGCTTCGACCTGTCTCAGATCATCACCCGAGTTGTTCAACAGGGCCGAGCAATATGAACGGCCAGGCTTAGAAAAGGCATTGTGCCTAATATGGTTGGCATCTTCAACACCCTTCTGTAATATCGGTTGACCAGCATTAGGAGGAAAACAGCGATCCTCATCCAAACCATTCTCCTTAGCGAATCTGGCTTTATTGATCTTGAGTTTGCACCCCCCAAGATTAAGACCCTGCATCCTCTTTTCCAAATCTTTCCAATCGATCACTCCCTTAAAACTTACAAACCCAAACTTTTGACCCTCCTTACTCCTCTTCCTTGCAATGTAAGATCCCGCTATATCTCCGTAGTTGCTAAGGATATATGCCAAATCCCAGGGTCTACACCCATCTGGAATGTTTGCCACGTAGTACTTCGTAACACCTGCTGCCATGAGGACAGAGACCAAAGAAAAAGAAGAGAGACGAACGACCAACGCGCTGCCAAACCGAAGCCGCGAATGGACAAAACACGGAACCAAGTTAGGGTGAGAGGTTATATCAATGGATGCTAACAGAGAGCATGACGATTAAACCTTGCACACTAATCCAATCCCATGATCATCGTCGAGCAAACTAGGGTTCCGGCGGGTCAGAGAGAAAAAAGTGAATAGATAAAATTGTATACTGTTCATTTAGAAAAACTCAAATACCTAATTCCCCTAAAAAAATATTTAAAAACCCAAGCATAAATTGTTTGGGTTAATCTTTATGGGTCGACCGGTCGTGGAGCTAACTGTTATGTTTAAATAAGTCATAAAAACATTTGTTTGTTTAAGTTTTGATTGGGTCATGCAGAAATTATTATGGGTCTTCCTTTTGAATAGTAGGTTTTAGGGGAACTCAAATACCTAATTCCTAAAACTCTGTATAAATTGTTTGTTGTTCTTTCAGAGTTGTGTATTCTTAATCGGTTGTAACGTGTAGTTTTAAGTTTATGATCAAAACAAGTAGCTAGCTAGATTGAAGGCTTGTTACAGATAAGATCAGCACTAGCATGAGAATATTGTTATTGTTTTCTCTTCTGCTTCTTCATGTAGCTGCTATGATTTATGCTCAAGAAGGTACATTTCATTTCTTTTCAGGGAGGCAAGTCATGTTGACCAAACATTTTCCTTATCACACTATGGTTTAGACCGCGCTTTTTAAAGACTGAACGCTATTTTGAAATCTTTTTTTTATGTTTTAGTATATTTTCCCTTTTTTTCTTCATCAAATACACAAATGCGGTTCTCAACTTATAGCCTTTTGTTACCATGCAGGCTTCATCAGCCTAGATTGTGGAAGTTCGCCTGGGACAAACTACACAGAAGACGGCGTAAATTACGTTTCAGACGCCGCCTTCATAGAAAGTGGGGTGAGGAATGATACCATCTATCCCAAAGACTATTTCCCACGTACGTACCGCAGTCATAGAAGCTTTCCTGAAAATAAACGGAACTGTTACACTTTCAGACCCCAGAAAGGGAAGAACAACAGGTATTACATAAGGGCCACGTTCCTTTATGGCGATAATGGTCAAGCCCCGATATTTGATCTTTATATTGGAGCAGATTATTGGAGTACACCTTTTCAATTAGAACCAACCAAACCTGTCTACTATGATATGATATACCTTCTCTCAGCGGATCACATAAATATTTGCCTCGTTAACACAGGCAATGGAGCCCCTTACATTACAACATTAGAACTAAGACCTTGGGATGCCACCATGTATGAGTACCAAACACGATCATTATCCGGCTACCCTGGTCACTTGAATTTTGGTGCAAATGAATTCATCCGGTCAGCATTTTAATTTTTAATTTTAAAGTTAATTTCATAAGTTACAATAACTGTTGCGTTATTATTAATATATCTTTTTCTCTGAATCAGGTATGATGATGACAAGTATGATAGACTGTGGAAACCAATATCTTTGGATGGCTGTAAAGCAGTGCAGACTTCTGATACAGTGTCTTTAGGGCCTAATAATGTGGAACAAGTGCCATCAAAGGTCATGAGCACTGCCATTACACCAACAAACTCTACAGGAACCATAGTCTTTTCGTTCAATTCTAATAGCGCCAAGGAAGAGTATATTTTCTACATTTACCTTGCTGAAGTTGAAAAACTAGAAACCAATCAGAACAGAGAGGTCAACATTTATATTAATGGCAAACTGAATGGACCATTTCCGGTGTCAACTAGCATGATAACAATCCGGAGTGAAATTTTTTCCGGTTCATCAAACTATACGCTTATAGTAAATAAAACCTTAAATTCAACCCTCCCTCCTATCTTAAATGCATTAGAGGGTTTTTATCTGCGTCAGCTCACGCAAAACCATACAGATGATAAAGATGGTATATATATTTTGTCTTATTCTAGTATTATATATTGTGGTCTTTCAATTTTCTCACCCTTCGTTGTTAAATATTTGAGCTGCCGCAATCTGGAGTACAAAGTCAACTTATGGGTTAACAAACTTACACTGGCAAGGAGATCCATGTCTTCCACAAGAATACGTTTGGGCTGGTCTTAACTGCAGCTATAATGGTCATGGGGCAGCTAACATCATATCCCTGTATGTATCCAATTTCACAACCACCACTACTATATCATAAACTCTTCTTTTACGATTTGATTATAAATGCAAAGTCACACTTCATGTTATCTGGGCTATTATACACTGACTGCATATCAAAAAAAAAAAAAAAAAGGAAAAAATGTTATTTCGAATTGGGGGTCTGTCTATGTGGGAGCAGCCTCTCTATCTCATGGGATAGAGTAATATTTGCCCTCGTCCCACACCCTTCCCAGACCCTAGAAATAGTTTTTTCTATGAGTGAGATTTTTTATTGGGCACGTTCGTTTGTAATTTAGAGCCACTAGACATTTACTTGATGTAGGAACCTGTCTTCTAGGGGATTGAGTGGAGAAATAGCTGATGCCTTGGCTAATCTCACTATAATAGAATCATTGTAAGTTTTTCATATATTTTCTTAGTCTTTTACATCTTAAACTCATGTTGTACAATCTGATTTTTTTTTCTGTGTTTCTTTTTCAGGGACCTGTCCTACAATAATTTGACAGGAAATGTGCCGGAGTTTCTTGCTCAATTAGACAGCTTGAAGATTCTGTAAGTCACCTGGTTATTGGTATAGGATCGAAATCAAGCTTTTACAAGATGCATAATAATCTTGTGTGGTCTTCCTTGTAGCAACTTACTAGGAAACAACTTCACAAAACCACTTCCTGCACAACTTCTCGCAAAACAGAAGAAAGGGACACTATTGCTGAGGTTTGATACTGGTTTTAGAAAGGAAATAAAAATTAAATCAACACACACCTAACTTGTTCTAACATATTTTACTTACATAATCAGTATTGAAGGTATTGATGAAGATAAAAGTTCTTGTCAAGAGGGGTCATGTGGAAACAATAAGCATAAAACAGCACGTTTTCCATATGCAACCATAGCAATTGCTTCAGCCTTCGTGGTATTGTTCTCAGTTGTCATCTTATGGGTAGTTAAACGACAGCGAAAAAAAGGTTACAGTATTCTTAACATTGTAATCATATATCATATAATAGATTTATATCTTCATGTCTAAATGGAAAAATACTTATTAAATTTTGAATAAACGAATGCAGCTTTGATAAAAAAGGATGACAGTTCTATACAGAGAAAACAACAGTTTACATATTCTGAGGTGGTGCGTATTACTAACAACTTCCAGAATGTAATTGGAAGAGGAGGATTTGGAAGTGTGTTCGGTGGATTCTATGAGGATAAACAAGTTGCTGTGAAGATGCTTTCTGTAGAATCAGAACAAGGTGACATGGAATTTCAAAATGAGGTAATTTCAAAATGGTTATTTTACTAAATGAGAAGGCCAATTAGAGATGGCAAATCTCCCAAGAAATAAGATAAGAACAAGATAACTTTCGCAACAGTTTTTCTTATTATCATTTAATAAAAAATTGAAGGCCCTTAAAAGGCTTACACAACAACTGAAAACTACTAGGATATGAGTGAGAATAACTAACAACTAAATAATGAACCGACAATGAGATCACTAAACACATGACCTGGGCTTTAACTTACAACCAGCCCAACATAAACATAACTACATTTAATAACCCAATTGTTCAACTTTGACCCAGTAACTAAAATACTAATGCAGGCATAAACAACATCAAAAGGATTATTTTCAACAAATTCTTTCGCTGTTGGAAATTAGAATGCATTGCAGCGGAGGATTGAATAACATTCGAATCGGTTTGCATGATGTATGAATAATGAATGCAAAAACAGAGTGTGAATGGAAGGATCGGAAGAAACAACTTAATGGACAATTCTGAATAATAACGAAATTGTCTTGATACCGGAATAAGTTTGCCGGTAAATACATATATATACATATTTTAGTAGCGGTTTAATAACTGCAGTTGAACGATGGCGGGAATAACCGTTTTATGAAACGGTGCCATGGTTTCATCAAACCGTTTCAACTATGTTCGCACCTAATCAAATTACATACAATATAACATAATACATAACGATAATAAACTACGAGATAATTAAGTTTAATATCTAATACACTCCCCTAAACTTAATTAGGTCTGGTGGATCTCTGGCACTTTGATTAGCTTCATCCACTGCTTTCGCTGCTTGTTTGAAATCGAACCGACGCCTCTTCTGCATTTTCTTCATTCTGTGCCAGTCGTTTCCTGCAAACAAAGCATAATGTTGGATTGTCTCTTCTTCTTCTTGAGCATTGCCTTTGGTTTTACTCCTTTCTCGGTTGTTAGTAGAGAGGCCTTCATCACTTCTTATCATCTCCTTTTCCATAACATTTTCTTGGACAGTTTTGAACTTGTAGTAATACACCAGACCATCCAGATACACTGCAAACATAATTCTCATTAATTCCCCATCATTATAATCATAACCCATATCTTTAGCCACCACCACCCTGAGGTTGTTGGTCGTCACATTCTTATACCCTCCATCACGTTTCACTACCATGTATAAACCAAGCAAATCTATCTTTCTATTATCAGCCGAGTAGGGTGGAATTGGTCTAGTAGATATTCCCAGTTTGATCTTTATAAATTGTAGGTCCCTAGAAGAGGATCTAGTAACCTAATCCTTGTGATACGAACAAACCCGGTTGTGCGGAAACCAACCGGATATGCAAACCGAGAAGAGAACACAAGATACACAGAAGACCAGAACAATATTCAACGTTTAGATCTCAAATATATTAAAACCAGGAAGTTTTGTTACAAGATTATGATACAGAAAGCTCACAAACTCACTGTGTCTCTCAGTTATCACTTCTGTGTTCTCTCTTGTGTTCGGTGTGTGCCATCTCACTTCTGTTTGCAAACAAGCCCTTTTATAGTAACCTTATCCAGAGATGACGAAGTACCAGCTGGGCCCAGAAGTGAAGCCCACAAAGAACCATCACTCACGAATAACTCAGGTTCTTCGTCCAATGTATTCTTCGCCTGGGATCAGTTCTTCGTTGATGCCATATGTTAACTACGAAGAATGGTTCTTCGCAGGCATGATCTTTCGTCCAGCATTGGTTCTTCATAGAAGAGTATTCTTCGCCAGTGGGTGTTCTTCGTTGCAGGGTTCTTCGGCCATGCAGTTCACGAACCAGTAGGTTATTCGTTGACTTCATGCAGGAACCATAACCAACAGTAGCAACAGATCAGCAGCATATTGAACATGTAGACAGAAACAAACAGCCACAAACAGCATCCATTCCGAAGCTTGATGGAGGATATTGTGCCTCAGAATTTACTTCGTAACGATGTCGAACTGAGCCGAGCCGCATCCACAAATATGTATCAACATAAACCATTCTAACATCTCCTCAAACTTGATCTCTAATTCATGCTTATACTTAAACACAAATTCCCCGTCTTCTAACATATCTAACAGTGATTTACAGTTAGTGAAATCATGAAATTCCATTGCGTGAATGATCATGACATTCCAATCTGGTTCAAGTGATGATAAGTGCAGGTTTTCGAAATATGAATTGAGATAATTTGCCTTGTATTCTTTATTTGTGGAACTATGACTAATTACCTTTTGTTATCTTTCATTCTTATTTCTTCTTCCTTCGTTAATCCGGTGACTTCATTCATAGCGTTAGAAACAGGGACACTAAACATCGGATATATTTTACACCTTTCCCAGTTTATCTTAACCGTATATCCTTGTAACACTAACTGATACATACTTAAGACATTATGATCTAATTCGGGAGTATAAAATACAGTTTGAATACGTAATTACTCAATCCCAGACTTAACTTCTACAGCCCCTACACCCCTGATGAATAAAAAGTTATCTTCCCCAGTTTTAGTTTCTACCCAAACCATATGTTTAATTCATTTGAAAACGTTCAGATTTCCGACATAGTGATGTTTAAATACTGTACTTACATACCATATATCACCTCATAATCCGCATTCAGTACCGATGACAATCAATTCCAGTGGAAAATCATCTTCTGCCTTTCGTCGCTGAATTCCGGTGTTAATGGCTTTTGGATTAATTGAGTCGCTTCATCATTTTCCTTTACTTGGCATGAAATGATCCGATGCCCCGGTTCATGACAGTAGTAACAACGTTTGTAGACTGACTCCTTCCTTTGCTTTTCAATCTTCTCATCGGTGTAGTGTTCACAAGGCATTATCGTTGATGTAGATTGCATAACACCGTCTTTCTTAACCGTGGCTCTGATACCACTTTGTTGAAAATTAGAATGCACAGTGGACGATTGAATAACATTCGAATCGGTTTACATGATGTATGAATAATGAATGCAAAACAATGAAAGGATCGAAAGAAACAACTTAATGGATAATTCTGAATAATAATGAAATTGGCTAGATACCGGAATAAGTTTGCCGGTAAATACATATATATATATATATATATGTTAGTGGCGGTTGAATAACGGCAGTTGAACGATGGCGGGAATAACCGTTTTATGAAACGGTGTCATGGTTTCATTCGCAACAAGCCAGACTTGTTCAAACTTATATGTTAAGAAGATAAGTCATAACATGGAAGATTAAGAAATATTTGTCTATAGGTCAAGCTTCTGATGCTAGTTCGTCATACAAACATAATTTCACTCGTTGGCTACTGTAATGAGGACAAGCACAAGGCAATTATATATGAATTCATGGCTAATGGGAACTTAGAAAAGCATCTATATGGTAATTGGCTGTTAGTTTAGTACACATTTACCGGTTTAGAAGCATCACTTGTCAAGATTCTAATGTACTTGTCTTCAGCTGATTGCTTCACATTTCATTTGATTGATCAGATGGACGTCCAAATTTTTCGAGCTTGGAAAAAAGGTTACAAATTGGATATGATGTAGCAAAAGGTTAGTAATTAATCAGGTTTCTTCATACTAGAGTTTGCTAATTGGGTCTCTTAAGCATAATTGCTGCTTTAACATGCATGAATCTATATCATAGGCCTAGCATACCTGCATCACGGTTGCACGCCACCAATAGTCCATAGAGATGTCAAGTCTTCAAACATATTGTTGAATGGAGATTTCCAGGCAAAATTGTCAGATTTTGGGCTGTCCAGAGCTTTTCCTACTGCAGATGCCAGCCATGTATCAACCGTAAAGGTTGTGGGCACTGAGGGGTACATTGATCCTGAGTGAGTTTTTCTCATCAACATTATTCATGAATAATAGGCTTTCCTAACGTTTTTTCCTGTGTGTATGTTGAGGTTCATTCCGTTGTAATTCACTCATATAATTGTACTTACTCTAAATTGAGAAAGTTGGTAATAAGAGCTTACAACTTGTAGTTGAAATGTAAAATGCAGGCATTTCCCAAATTTCAAGTTGAGGGAGAAAATGGATGTGTATAGCTTCGGGGTGGTACTACTCGAGTTGATTACAGGACGAAAAGCAATATTAGATGGTAATCATATAGCTAATTGGGTTAAGTCACCAATTGAAAGCGGAAATTTCGAAACTATTATTGATTCCAGATTGGAGGGGGGTTTTGACATCAATATAGTCAGGAAGGTAGTAGAAACTGCAATGGCCTGTGTTTCCCCCTCATCCAACAAAAGGCCAACCATGGACAACGTGGTGATGGATCTCAGTCATTGTTTGCAAGCAAAAGAGCTAATACAAGCAGATTAGTATCCGGAAACTTAGATAGCGAAAGCGATCTACGCTAGCGAAGTCTTGAAGCGGTTGTGTCAAATGCTCTGTAAAATTGATTTTTTTTTTCAAGTTCAAGATATTGTGGTTTGGTTTTCTCATTCAAAATTAATTATAAATCATTTTCTTGATCCATTTGAGTTTTTTTTTTCTCAATTGAAAAAGAGTTTTCTATTAATCATTCATTCCCCTTACATAGTTTGAACTCCTTTGTGAAATGCCCTGGTTATTGTAATCTAGACAAACATATGTTCATCAAACACATAAATCAATCCAATCTTCAAACACAAACCTGAAGATTAAGAAGGATAAGATGGAGATTGAGAAGGTTTGATCCAGTGGCGGATCCAAGAACTTTATTTCAGTGGGTTCATTTTCATAGATTCTCATTATTTTTTTTTCAAATCATACAAAGTTCTCACTAGTTTTTTCGAAACCGAGTGTGTTCATATGAACCCACAAAACAGTGCTAGATTGGCCACTGGTTTGATCCTTTTGTTTGTTATAAAAGTACAAAGCAGCATTCCACCAAGAGGAAAAGCTAAAGCAATCCCAATTTTCAAAATCATTTTACATCATTAGCACAAAACAGAGTATCAACCCCTTATTTATTGTCTTCGCTTGCACCTACCATAGGTGGTTCCCTTAACACGGATCGTGACAAGATTGACTGATCGACATATTAGTTCATGTTAATTATCTAATAAATGGACTATTATTTGTATAATATATATCATTTTAATCATATGTTGTATTTTATAGGTTTTAATATAAACTTATCAAAATGGATATTATTTGTAGTAAATTAAAACAAATGCATGAGCAAAAGTGTCAACAACAAAATCAAATGAGTTTATATATTGTTGTTATTGTTATCAACTGAAATCGATGATTGGTTGAAGTTATTAGAGTAAATTGTTATTTTAGTCCCTGAGGTTTGGTCCAAATTGTCATTTTAATCCAAATAGTCTTTTTTTCTCCTCTGGGTTCCTGACTTTTTCATTTGATCACATTGCCTAACTCAGTCTAAAAATCTGGTTATAATCAGGGGTATTTTTAGCATAACTGTTGTGTGGTGATAACCAGGGGTAGTTTACAACATAATTTATAAACCTCATAATAATTTAATGCCATAAATACCCCTCATTATAACCTGGTTTTAGACTAAGTTAGGCAATGTGATCAAAATTGCAAGAAAAAAGAAAAGTCAGGGACCCAGAGGAGAAAAAATAACTATTTGGACTAAAATAGCAATTTAAACAAAAACCTAGGGACTAAAATGGCAATTTACTCAAGTTATTACTAATAAACAAAAATAAGATATGAAGGTGATGCAGGTGACGTAGCTACAAAATGAAAAATAGAAACCAGACTTAATGAATTAAAACCACACGAGGAAAATGTAAAACAATTAAATGGGTTAAGTTATAGTTTTAGTTAATTGGTTTACCTCAATTTTGACAGCCCATGGTGGAAGATAGGAATTAGAAGTTGGACTTGGACTTGGGCCTTAATGCCACATGCAAAGTCAGTGAGCAGAATGAAAAAGCGATACACGACACTCAAAGGCTTTGATAGAGGGTTCGTATATTTATTGGGTTTCCTCCTGATCGGGTGGTTCTGCTGGTGGCACGTTGATACTCCAGTAGTTCGTCAGTAATCCAAATTTATCGTTCAGAAAAAAAGAGGGTTCGTATATAGGGGGCACGCACAACAATTGTCGAAGAAAGTTGCAGCCACTTTTAGCTGCTGTACAAATTAATCCAGACAGAACCTAGAGGCGGGTTGGGTGAATAAAGAGGGTTGACTTGACACTAATAAATTGGGTAATTGAGCCGTATGGTGGTTTGATGACAAAAACCGTCTTTGATTGACATGTTAACTGATTTTCCAACACTATGTCTATGTGGTGTGCAAATAATTAACTAGCTTTATGTAAACCTAGAACCTTAAACTTAGAGGAAGTTACGTTTTCTCATATTCTGTTTTCAAATCACCTACAGTTTTCTTGGTTTAGTTAACTAATCAAATTCAAAATTAAGTTTTAAATTTAGTTTTAGAATAAATAATCGAACGAAACATACAACATTGACCACATGATCACGATACCCAACTTAATCTAGCTATCTAATTTAATTAGTTTTTTTGATGACCTTAACGACAGTCATCATTGACTAACGAATTAAGAATGTGGAATCCTCTTAATTCAATGAACGCAGAAAACAAGTAGAACAACTTACAATATCATTTTAAACATGTCTCCTATTAGTTATCCAACTTGCGTTTACAATTAATCAAAGACTCATGAACATGCCAAAACGCACTTTGTCTGCGTTTTTTCCTAACTCACGATTTCTCTCTCTCTCTCTCTCTCTAGCTGTCTAGCCTAAAACCCTACACTAAACTATAACTACAACATTTATTCCCAGACCAATTCACAATAAACCAAAATTTTGCATTAGTAACAAATAATCAAAGACCCATGGACCATACTGATGAAGTGGAATTTGATCTTCTAGAACAGCTAGCATTTTTTAGCCTTAGAACAAACAAATTTTATAACAAAACTGATAGAAGATTTCCAGGGTTAGAGGGAAGGGGTAAGTTTGAGAAGGATAAGTCGAGAGTTGAGTGATACAAGTGTCATAGACTAGGTCATTTTGCTAGGGAATGTAAGGGTTCTACACAGAACCCCACACCATTTGTGACATACCCTAGCCAAATGACTCTTTCTGAGTCAACGGCTGGACAATAGCAACCATATTCTTCGAATGCATATCAAAACTCTTCACAAGATGTTCTTGGTCCATCTACACAATACACAACACATTTGGCACAGGGTCCAACATAAATGGTATATTAACATGTCAATGAACCAACACAACAAACACAAATTATATCCTGGGCAATTGTGCCAGCAATTTAGCAAACTGCTGGATACCTTGTACCGTGAATTACTCAACAAAGCTTTTGCACTGAAAACTTTGTAGATTTAAGTAGTTTGTCAGAT
This sequence comes from Helianthus tuberosus, assembly GCA_030545235.1. Taxonomy (NCBI): domain Eukaryota; kingdom Viridiplantae; phylum Streptophyta; class Magnoliopsida; order Asterales; family Asteraceae; genus Helianthus; species Helianthus tuberosus. Next base: position 143,817,895 of record CM060359.1, on the reverse strand, counting down.
AATTTGAATGATGAACACGTTGGAATGATTTCTATGGACAGGTTAACAAAAATTTTGCATTACTTGCTATAAAAACACTTAGTGAGATTTTTGACCAAAGCACTAATGAAACTGTTGGTCTTAGCATTATACCACATGTCAATCTAACAAGTGCTGGTCTATCACAGACTGTTAAAATATCTCCAAATATATTAAAATATCTTTGTTCTAAAAAGTTCATCAAAGCATTTGGAGATATCAAAATAGTGAATATCATGCTTCTTGAAAATTCTGAGAACTCCGAGAAACTTCTAGTACAAGCCATTAGTTCTCACAAATAGATTTTGGAAGGGAAAGACTAAATCATTTCAAAACATGAAGCAACTATTAACACTACAGAATCTGACTCACTTCTTTCAAAATATCAAACGTGTCAAAAGAAACTTGAATCTACCAATGTAAATTGTCAAAAAAAAGGTAGAGTCACGCAAGGGATTTGAGATTCTATTGAATCTACAATCTAAGACTAACATCAAATTTGGATTGGGATATGATCACACACAGGATTCAAGTTGTTGCACCTCTAAAATTCAAATTGGGACAAAGTATATCTTATCAAAAGGGGGTGTGAACAAAAAACTTGATTCTTCAGAAAAATTCTCAGACAAACATGATTCTAAATGATCTGATGAAACATGTGTTCATAAAGCATTTAAACTAATAGTTTTTGTGACCTCAGAATGGAGTACAACACCATTTGCTACCCTTCCAGCGGTCTCACCCAAAACCACTAACCACAGTCAATATCTTAAAGTAAAATTAAAATCTGGTTAGGGTAAATGTACGAAAGGCACTTTGTTCTGCACTATTTGTGAAAAAAAAAATCAATCACAATACAGAAGAGCGAAATATGGTTATTGCCTATAACCAAAACAAGAGGATGAATCTGGAAAACTTTCAAGTAAGGCCAATTTTCTATCCATACAGTGATTCAAGATATTGTGAATCAACAGGATCCTTTGAGGTATTTTGTACTGTTGAAACATAATTCACTAAAGCTTTAAGTCACAAAAAATTCACAAGACCTGTTTAAGTGACAAATGCACCCCTTTGCCGACATTTGGCCTAAACTGTCACACCCTGACTTTTGCGGAAGCGTGATTATGGTGTAACTTTCTTAATACCATTGCATTCAATCATAACAACAAGTAGATGATAAAAACCATAGACGGTCATCCATTAACTAAGTTTAAAAACATCACAACATCATTGTTTGAAACATAGACTCCAAAGTTAAGTTTTACAAACAATATGAATTGTTTAGAGTTCCCTAAGGACTCATCAAAAGACTTTAAATAAAATCATGTTTTGGTAGTTGTGTCTCGTCCAGGAGTAAGACACACTAACCAAACCCTAAGACAATGAATGACATCCTTTATTCTTAACGCAACTTGAAACATCCAACGCCCGCCAGATCCAGTTTTAATTCCCTGAAATACATGTATTTTGAAAACATCAATAAAAGTTGAGCGAGTTCATGTGTTTGTTTGTGTGTATGAATAAACCTTTGATATCATTGTATGTATGTATGTTTTGTAAATCCTGGTATGAAAGCAACACAAGGAAACAGATCGATTAATGGTTTGCAAGGCCATTAACATACGTGTAACGGGGTAGGAAGGCTCAAACCTAGCAAATTTGTATCGGGCCTCCGGCTGTAAGGCATGGTCACCTCATGGGCCACCCTGGTCCACATGGGCGTGGGCTCGCTACACCCAAATAGATCTATCACTCATACCCCTCGGTCCTAACACGAGGATTAATGGTCTCAAGAGTGCGCCTATCCATTCACATGATCTATTGTACTTTCCAAAGCTAACCATACCAATTGTAATTTTTTTTGGAATCATTTTGTAACATGTGCTTCACCCCGTAAGTTATAAAACAAAACAGTTTAAAGAAAAGGGGGACATGAACTCACCGTCTTGCGTCTTCAATTACCGTAACTCAAGCTCCTTCGGGTAAACACGACTACCTACAACGTACTAATGTCTATTAGACGAACGGGCCATGCCTTGATTTAATATTATTGTCTCTGAGTTACGTTTCGTTGTATCTTTGATATTATTCCAAGTTATATAACTATTTGTTAAAATAATTAATATTTTAATTTAAATTATATTTATTAAATTTTGGAATAATTGTTAAACAACTATTTTAACTTAATACTTCCCAAGTATTTATACTTGCATTTCCTTCCCAAGGATGGGGGTGTCTTTCACTTGTATATTTTTGCCATGTATTAGGGTCGTATTTCGGGGTGTATTTATACGTATGAGAATACGTATCTTTATTCTATTCAAGTATTCTTGTACTTAATTTTCATATTAGTTTTTCCGGAATATTATCTTTAATAAAAGTCCACCAATATATATTTCCAAAATATATATTTTAGTATTATTTAGAAAAATTATTTATAATTTTTCTTTTGGCAAAAATATTTGTATTTTCTCATAAGTTTCAAAAATAATATATTTTCATGTGTAACTTGGAAAATATATATATAAACTCATTTGATATATTCCGTTTTTGTTCGAGAAAATATATATTTCTTTCAAAAATAATATATCTTCTAATACTTCCAAGAAAATACATATTTTTATTCACCCAAAAATAATATATTTTCTTCTTGTTAAAAATATGATATAAGTTTATAATACTTGTAAAATCATATTTTTGTCTATTGGTGTCCAAAATATTATTTACCAAAATATACTCTGTGAATAATTTCCCGAATATTTTGTAAGTCTTATTCCATAGTTTGGTTTTCACCAATATTTTGTGTACCACTTGTATATTTATTCCTTGGAATTTTGGTAATATTTTGGATTGTAATCCTTGGTATTTTTGATGTGTTATATTATTTCAAATCCTAAAATAATATAACTAATACACAAAATATACAAATAATCACACACATAGTGTCTTCTAAATATATATTTCCTAAATACATATTTAGTCACTTTTATTTATAAAAACCAACCTCCAATATTTATATTTTTCTAACAAAAAATTATGGAAAAGTTTATGTAACAATTTATTGTTGAAAATACACTTGTAAATACTTGTTTAGAAATATTTTTCTACGTGTTTAAATTTTTAAAATTTTTTTGCCATAGTTTCTCCTAAAAATGAAGGTTTCCATGCTTTCAAGCATATCATTTTCTTTTGTAAAAATTATCACAATCAACCCACAAACAATATTAAACAACCTTTACTTACCAATTTTGCTAAAATCATGCATAATCTACTACTTCATGAACTTGAATATTTGTAAAAATGTGTAGGATCTTACTAGTGTTCTTAGTAAGCCATGATAACCTTTAAAGTTTGATTAGTTCTTTAAAAACTTCATTTTTAAAGAATATGGACCTTTACAACTTGTGATCATCACTTCTAAAAATGTTTCTTTATGAAATCTTCTTGTTACACAAGTGTTTCTACACTTGTTTAACCACCAAAAATAAGGTTTGTTTATGTAAGAACCAAGATTTAATTAAAACTTATATTTTTAACTTGGTTTCTTTGAAAAACCATTCATAAATCTTTAGATCTATATGATTAACAACTTACTTTGATCATTATTTTTCAAGAAAACATCATGTTCTTTCAAGTTCCTTATCTTTGTGTGGATGATCTATCATCCTTCAACATTTCTACTTTCTCATCTTGCTAGATTATGTTTTTAATCATGATCTAGCAAGATCATATATATAAACAAACAACAATCATCAAGCAAATCAACACATAAACAACTTAGTTTCTTCATTAATCATGCTTAAGTTCAAGATTACTTCTTATGTATCTTAGTGTTCTTCAAGATTATGAGTATAATTCTTCTTTTAACCACTTAAAATAGAAGTAAACTAGCAAGATCAAGACTCTTACCACTAGCACAAGGCTAGGGATGATCAAGTGAAGTTATGAGATGGATAAAAGCAAATGAGAGAGGTCTTTGATCTTTCGAAAGCCCCAAGCTTCTTTGTATGATCTCTAACACCTTTGTATGTATGTAGAATGTATGAAGAAGATTGAATGATGGTGGATGTGTGTGGGGTGATTTTCGGCCGAGAGCTCCTAGGAAGGAAGAAGGATATGTGTGTTTTTCAAGTGTGTGTAAGAATGAGCTTAAGTCTTTAAGGGTTATTTATAAATCCATGTCCATAGTTTATCTCTTGTGTAACATGTTTAGGAAAGTATATACATATCCATTTTAATATTGAAATAAAATCTTGAGGTAAGGAGCAAGGTATGGGCCGATTACTAGGTGGGGGGGGGGGGGGGGTATGTAGAGTAGGTTTAATCATATAGTTAGTTTAGGGTATAAATTCAAGTATGTAGTTAGCTACTTAGTTACTTGATATTTTATAGGGTGTTATTATGTTCGGGGACCATAACTAGCTTGGTAATGTTAAAACAGTGTTCCTAGTGAAAATTTGGTGTTTCGGGTAGTGTACGGTTGTTCGGTTGGTTACTGGTTCGTTAAAGTGCTAAACTACTCAGTTTAGTGTGCTTTATGTACCCTTTTATGACACTTTTGATTCCTGACACTTAGGAAAGTATTCAGGACTATTTTACCATATTTCTGCATAATATTAGTGTGTTTAAATGCTTATTATTGCTGAATTTTGCTGAATTCAGCACTCTACGTGAGTTTTAGGCACTTTCTGGCACTTAAACTATCACTTACAATGGCAGTTTTGTGATCCTTACTTTCCTACACACTATACTAGTGTGGTACTTAGTTTCTGGCTCATTCTGTGTCTTAATGCACTGTCTGTCTATGTGCTGAGTTCTGTCAGCATTTTCCTGTCTTATCAGATAACTGTGCTAACTGTGTCTAGTGCATTATTTGAGTCAATAAGCTATTATGCAATAATGATATGACATCAAGAAATTTGTGATGCACATGTTTGTATATGGCAATAACCAGAAAGCAGTTAATTGTAATTCAGCACAGTCATTAAACACTAATCATGGTTAATTAATTGTACGGATACCTGAATTTTTGACAGTTGTCACATTCTCCCCCTGTTAATAAAATTTCGTCCCGAAATTTTAAGCTTTACTACTAGCTGCAGGGGTGTTAGGGAATAAGTGCGGATATTTAGCTTTCATACGGTCCTCATGCTCCCAAGTAAACTCTGGGCCGTGACGCACGTTCCATCTAACCTTGACAAACTTAACACTACTCCTCCGAGTCTTGTTAACTTTCCAATCAGTAACCTCAACAGGTTCTTCTGTAAGTGGAGTGTGTCGTCAATCTGAACTTCATCGGCAGGTATGATCACTGCTTCTTGAGTTGGACTCTTCTTCAGATTATATACATGGAATGTATCATGAACACCATTAAGTTCTGCTGGTAGTTCCAACTTGTAAGCTACAGGAACAATCCTTTCCAGGATTTTGAATGGTCCGATAAATCATGGGTCTTACTTACCATGCTTCCCAAAGCGTGCCACACCTTTCCAAGGTGAGACTTTTAACAAAACCATATCTCCCACTTCGAATTCCAAAGGCTTCCTCCTTTGGTCCACATAGTTCTTTTGTCGATTACGAGCCGCCTTAATGCGCTCTCGGATCTGTATGATCTTATCTGTCATCTCTTGGACCAATTCGGGACCAACCAGTTGTCTATCACCTGCATCTGCCCAGCATAACGGTGATCGACACTTTCGTCCGTAGAGAGCTTCAAACGGTGCAGCTTGAATGCTTGTATGATAGCTGTTGTTATAGGAGAACTCAACCAAAGGCAGGTAAGTGTCCCAATTGCCACCCAAGTCCATTACGCAAGCTCGTAACATATCTTCAAGCATCTGAATCGTTCTCTCACTTTGGCCGTCCGTCTGTGGATGAAATGCGGGGCTCAAATTTAACTGTGAACCAAACGCTTCTTGGAAGGATTGCCAAATCCTTGACACAAATATCCCATCTCTATCAGATATAATTGAGATAGGCACTCCATGACGCGCAACTATCTCCCCTAGGTACAGCTCAGCTAGCTTACCTGTGTTATCCTTTTCCCTGATCGGCAAAAAGTGCGCAGACTTTGTCAGACGATCTACGATTACCAAAATCTTATCATGACCTCTGGGTGTCTTGGGCAATTTCATTATAAAGTCCATCGAGATCTGCTCCCACTTCTACATGGGTATCTCAGGTTGCTGCAGAAGACCTGAAGACTTCTGATACTCGGCCTTCACATTGGCACAAGTCAAGCATTTTCCAACATAAGTTGCAACATCACCTTTCAATCTCGGCCACCAGTAGAAATCTTTCAAATCTTGGTACATCTTATCTGATCCTGGGTGGATCGAGTACCTTGATTTATGAGCTTCATCAGAGATCACATCTCTAAGACCACCAAAGAGGGGAACCCAAATTCATCCCATGAAACACAAGGTTCCTTCCTCATTGGGTACCAACTTCTTCTCCATCCCATGAAGATATTCATCTTTCAATTTTTCCTTCTTGAGAGCTTCTCTTTGTGCAGCACGAATGCGCAACGAGAGGTCTGTTTGAATGATCATCTCCAAAGCCCTAACCATTATGGGCTTAATCCTCTCTTTTCGACTCAAGGCGTCTTCCACCACATTCGCCTTTCATGGGTGATATTTGATTTCGCAATCATAGTCGTTTAACAACTCAACCCATCGCCGCTGTCTCATATTAAGCTCTTTCTGATCAAATATGTGCTGAAGGCTATTGTGATCTGTAAAGATCGTGTATCGGGTGCTATACAAATAATGTCGCTAGATCTTCAAAGAAAAAACCACTGTGCCTAACTCCAAGTCGTGCGTGGCGTAGTTCTTCTCATGACCTTTTAACTGGCGCGAAGCATAAGCGATAACCTTCTGTCGCTGCATCAGCACACAGCCCAATCCCTGACGCGAGGCGTCACAGTATACCACGAAGTCGTCGGTGCCTTCGGGTAGGGATAGAATAGGTGCATCACAAAGCTTGTTATTCAGCATCTGAAAAGCTTCTTCTTGTTTATCTCCCCACTCATACTTCTTGTCCTTTTGAGTAAGAGAGGTCAGCGGCTGAGTGATTTTTGAAAAATCCTCAATGAATCGGCGATAATACCCTTCTAGACCTAGAAACTATCAGATCTCGGTCGGCGTCTTTGGAGTTTCCCAATTCTTAATCTCCTCGATCTTGGTGGGATCCACGTGGATTCCGTTTTCATTCACTACATGACCGAGGAATTGTACCTCACGCAACCAGAACTCGCACTTCGAGAACTTTGCGTACAGTTTCTCCTTTTTGAGCAACTCTAAATTGACTCTAAGGTGTTGCTCGTGCTCTTCCTTCGTCCTTGAATAGATCAAAATATCATCGATAAATAACACTCACGAATTTATCGAGATATGGCTTGCAAACTTGGTTCATCAGATCCATAAATACTGCCGGCGCGTTTGTCAGACCAAACGACATTACTAGAAACTCATAATATCCATAACGAGTTCTAAAGGCAGTCTTTGGTATACTCTCTTCTTGTATCCTTAGCTGGTGATAACCTGATCGAAGATCGATCTTGGAGTAGTAACTCGAACCTTGGAGTTGATCAAAGAGATCATCAATTCTGGGCAAGGGATACCGATTCTTGATGGTCAACTTGTTCAACCCTCGGTAGTCGATGCACATATGGAAACTACCGTCCTTCTTCTTGAGAGATAGGACTAGAGCTCCCCAAGGCGAGAAGCTTGGTCTAATAAATCCCTTGTCCATAAGCTCTTGAAGTTGCGTCGACAACTCTTGCATCTCGGAAGGCACAAGTCGATAAGGTGCCTTAGCTATAGGCGCGGCGCCTGGAAGTAAATCAATATGGAATTCGACTTGTCGTTGAGGAGGCAATCCTGGAAAGTCTTCGAGGAAGACTTCAGGATAGTCTCTTACCACTGGGATACCTTCCAGCTTCGCCTCTTCAGCTTCCTTATCAACAATGTGAGCCAAAAAGGCAACACATCCTTTCTGTAAAAACTTTTGGGCCTTCAAACAACTGACAATTCTTAGAGGCGTATCATGCTTCTCTCCGTGCACTACAATCATCTCTCCATTCACCATAGGGATTCGGATGACCTTCTCATGACATACGATCTCATCTTGGTTACTCGATAACCAAGCTATTCCAACTACCACGTCAAAGCTTCCCAACTCGACCGGCAGAAGATCAAGCGTAAACTCATGCTCTCCGGGCTCTATTACACAGCCTCTAATCACTTCGTTTGCCTCTGTTGTGGGCAATTGATTGTTCATTCGAGGAGGCATCTTCTATAAAGAAGATTGTATAGGTCATATCTTACTCATATAATAAGTATATAGTATATGTATATATATATATATATATGTAGCAGCAATTATTGTAGCAAGCAATCAGGTAACCAACACAATTATAATGCAAGCATGTACTTTAACAACGTATTTAATGAGAACATTACGATTTAGTTTTCCATTATTCATCGACCACGCATATTGTTACATGTTTGACAAAGTATCATATCAAAACGGATCACAGGGTTACACTTCCATTGTCTAAAATGTCTATCAGTCTACAACAGTCATACAGTGAAAAAGTGGTCTCCAAAAGGCTTCACTAGCTAGGCTCAATAGCGGTGCTCTCATCAAAAGCAAGCTACCTACATAAATCCAAACACCGGCTATGCTGATGGTGGTGGAGGAGGAGCTGGAGGAACAAAAAGTAAACTGCGCACATGCGCTAGCTCCTACTCAAGATCATAAACATGACGCAACAGATAACTAATCTGCTGCTCAACGGTAAGAAATCAAGTACCAAACTCAGGAAATGGAGTGAGCGGTGCAGGAGGATGCGAAAATGGGGATGGTGATGAACGAGGAACAAATGCAGGCTGACACGGACATGGCAAATGTCGCGGTATCATCTCAAGCTCTAAAATCCTGCGACTCATGATTTCATACTGGAGCTGCAATGATAAGAGTAACTCATCCTGTGTATAACCAGTAAAATGTGAGGGATGGTAGGGATCAGAAATCGGCATGGTGTAAGGTGGGAACCATCTCAGTGGCTCATCTAGTGGTGAAGAAGTAAAATGAGCAGAAGGTGCAGACTGAGGCATGTGAGGGAAAGCTGCTGATACATGAGGGTCATGGCCAGGCTGTTGGCTAGAAGTGCCTTCCCCTGGACGGGTATGGGTATATCCTGTAAGAAAACAATAGGCAGGTCGACACGGTACACATCTGACTCTACTGGGTGAAAAGGAACAACATCAACAGGTGTGGGTGCAAATGGGGGAGTGACTGACTCAATAACAGGAGGGTCAGCGGGTGCAGGAACTGGATCTGGTATGAGAGGTACAATGTCAGGTATGCCAAATGGTACAGGATCATGATCAGGCAAAGGCTCAGGTGCAGGTATCGGCTCAGGATCAGCGGGTGCATCAACAGGCTGATCAACAGTGATAAAATCCAGCTTAAGTCCAGGCTCAATGTTATGTGGAGGAATCGGTGCAGCTGACATAGTTATATCATCGTCAGTATCAGTGGTTTGTCGTCGCAAACCAACTGCTTATAAAGCGGAAGAAGTCACAGATGCAAAGGAATATGAGACAGAGTGTAAGCTAGAATCAGAAGAAATCTCGATAACGGGAATCCCCAGAAGTGGAACATCAACGACGTCCTCATCGAGCTCCCCATCACTATGAGCATCATCAGGGGGACCATCGACAAACAAAACAAAATCATCATCAAAAGGATCATCGAATGGCCAATCCTCAGGAGGAATGACCATGAGGGGAACGGGAGCGAGGATCGGTGCCATGACATGCTCACCATCGGGGTGACCGATGATAAGATGATCATGCACAGGAATGGGAATAAAAAACGGATCCTCGTCCGGGATACCATCAGCAATCGGTAAATCATCTCCGAAATCAGGCAGTGCAAAGGGCTGAAAGTCATCGTCATCGTCGGACATCATCTCCGGGTCACTCTCGGTATCGGAAGTAAAGATCTCTAGCACAGGGACGATCTCATCGTCAGAAACTACAACCATGGGGTCATCGGTATCGGACAATCCACTCTCGGATGATGACATACTGTTTGTAACAAACATTCACAGCATATGCACATATATCAACTATTAAGCATGTAATCAATGACAAGGTAGTCATGCAATCATGTTTACTTCCTAGTCTCCCAGACTAAACCACCCAGTCTCCCAGACTAAACCTCCTAGGCTCCTAGACTGAACTACCCAGTCTCTCAAACTGAACCACCCAGTCTCCCAGACTGAACTACCTAGTCTCTCAGACTAAACCACCAAGTCTCCCATACTGTACCACCCAGTCTCTCAGATTAAACCTCCTAGTCTCCCAGACTGAACTACCTAGTCTCTCAGACTAAACCACCCAGTCTCCCAGACTGAACTACCTAGTCTCTTAGACTAAACCACCCAGTCTCCCAGACTGTACCATAAACATAAACCTTGAAATGTGTTTCGTGTCTTTTTGTTTGTAAAAATGTTTGTTTTCCTGGAACTGGGCATTTTGTGTATGCAATGAAACATGTCGTAAAAATATTTTCATGAGAGCCCTAATGATTGTAGTCTAGACTCGAGAAGGAATCCTAGTTCGCTACAACCTGGCTCTGATACCAAGCTGTCACACCCTGACTTTTGCGGAAGCGTGATTATGGTGTGACTTTCTTAATACCATTGATTCAATCATAACAACAGCTAGATGATAAAAACCATAGATGGTCATCCATTAACTAAGTTTAAAAACATCACAACATCATTGTTTGAAACATAGACTCCAAAGTTAAGTTTTACAAACCATATGAATTGTTTAGAGTCCCCTAAGGACTCATCAAAAGACTTTAAATAAAATCAGGCTTTGGTAGTTGTGTCTCGTCCAGGAGTAAGACATACTAACCAAACCCTAAGACAACGAATGACGTCCTTTATTCTTAACGCAACTTGAAACATCCAACGCCCGCCAGATGCACTTTTAATTCCCTGAAATACATGTATTTTGAAAACATCAACAAAAGTTGAGCGAGTTCATGTGTTTGTTTGTGTGTATGAATAAACCTTTGATATCATTGTATCAATGTATGTTTTGTAAATCCCGGTATGAAAGCAACACAAGGAAATAGATCGATTAATGGTTTGAAAGGCCATTAACATGCGTGTAACGGCGTAGGAAGGCTCAAACCTAGCAGATTTATACCGGGCCTCCGGCTGTAAGGCATAGTCACCTCATGGGCCACCCTGGTCCTCATGGGCGTGGGCTCGCTACACCCAAATAGATCTATCACTCATACCCCTCGGTCCTAACACGAGGATTAATGGTCTTAAGAGTGCGCCTACCCATTCACATGATCTACTGTACTTTCCAAAGCTAACCATACCAATTGTAATTTTTTTTTTGTAATCATTTTGTAACATGTACTTCACCCCCGAAGTTATAAAAAAAACAGTTTAAAGAAAAGGGGGACATGAACTCACAGTCTTGCGTCTTCAATTACCGTAACTCAAGCTCCTTCGGGTAAACACGACTACCTACAACGTACTAATGTCTATTAGACGAACGGGCCGTGCCTTGATTTAATATTATTGTCTTTGAGTTACGTTTCGTTGTATCTTTGATATTATTCCAATTTATATAACTATTTGTTAAAATAATTAATATTTTAACTTAAACTATATTTATTAAATTTTGAAATAATTGTTAAAACAATTATTTTAACTTAATACTTTCCAAGTATTTATACTTACATTTCCTTCCCAAGGATAGGGGTGTCTTTCACTTGTATATTTTTGCCATGTATTAGGGTCGTATTTCAGGGTGTATTTACACGTATGAGAATACATATCTTTATTGTATTTAAGTATTCTTGTACTTAATTTTCATGTTAGTTTTTCCAGAATATTATCTTTAATAAAAGTCCACCAATATATATTTCCAAAATATATATTGTAGTAAATATTATTTAGAAAAATTATTTATAATTTTTCTTTCGGCAAAAATATTTGTATTTTCTCATAAGTTTCAAAAATAATATATTTTCATGTGTAACTTGGATAATAAATATATAAACTCATTTTTCTCCAAAAAATGATATATTCGGTTTTTGTTCGAGAAAATATATATTTCTTTCAAAAATAATATATCTTACAAGACTTCCAAGAAAATACATATTTTTATTCACCCAAAAATAATATATTTTATTCTTGTTAAAAATATGATATAATTTGTAATACTTGTAACATCATATTTTTGTCTATTGGTGTCCAAAATATTATTTACCAAAATATACTCTATGAATAATTTCCGGAATATTTTGTAAGTCTTATTCCATAGTTCGGTTTTCACCAATATTTTGTGTACCACTTGTATATTTATTCCTTGGAATTTTGGTAATATTTTGGATTGTAATCCTAGGTATTTTGATGTGTTATATTATTTCAAATCCTAAAATAATATAACTAATACACAAAATATACAAATAATCACACACATTGTGTCTTCTAAATATATATTTCCTAAATACATATTTAGTCACTTTTATTTATAAAAACCAACCTCCAATATTTATAATTTTGTAACAAAAAATTATGGCAAAGTTTATGTAACAATTTATTGTTGAAAATACACTTGTAAATACTTGTTTAGAAATATTTTTCTAAGTGTTTAAATTTTTAGAAACTTTTGCCGTAGTTTCCCCTAAAAATGAAGGTTTCCATGCTTTAAGCATATCATTTTCTTTTGTAAAAATCATCACAATCAACCCACAAACGATATTAAACAACTTTTACTTACCAATTTTGCTAAAATCATGCATAATCTACTACTTCATGAGCTTGAATATTTGTAAAAATTTGTAGGATCTTACTAGTGTTCTTAGTAAGCCTTAATACACTTTAAAGTGTGATTAGTTCTTTAAAAACTTCATTTTTAAAGAATATGGACCTTTACAACTTGTGATCATCACTTCTAAAAATGTTTCTTTATGAAATATTCTTGTTACACAAGTGTTTCTACACTTGTTTAACCACCAAAAATAAGGTTTTTTTTATGTAAGAACCAAGATTTAATTAAAACTTATATTTTTAACTTGGTTTCTTTGAAAAACCATTCATAAATCTTTAGATCTATATGATTAACAACTTACTTTGATCATTATTTTTCAAGAAAACATCATGTTCTTTCAAGTTCCTGATCTTTGTGTGGATGATCTATTATCCTTCAACATTTCTACTTTCTCATCTTGCTAGATTATGTTTTTAATCATGATCTAGCAAGATCATATAATGATCTACATCATATATATGAAAAACAACAATCATCAAGCAAATCAACACATAAACAACTTAGTTTCTTCATTAATCATGCTTATGTTCAAGATTACTTCTTATGTATCTTAGTGTTCTTCAAGATTATGAGTATAATTCTTCTTTTAACCACTTAAAATAGAAGTAAACTAGCAAGATCAAGACTCTTACCACTAGCATAAGGCTAGGGATGATCAAGTGAAGTTATGAGATGGATAAAAGCAAATGAGAGAGGTCTTTGATCTTCCGAAAGCTCCTAGCTTCTTTGTATGATCTTTAATACCTTTGTATGTATGTAGAATGTATGAAGAAGATTGAACGATGGTGGATGTGTGTGGGGTGATGATCGGCCGAGAGCTCCAAGGAAGGAAGAAGGATATGTGTGTTTTTCAAGTGTGTGTAAGAATGAGCTTAAGTCTTAAGGGTTATTTATAAATCCTTGTCCATAGTTTATCTCTTGTGTAACATGTTTAGGAAAGTATACACATATCCATTTTAATATTGAAATAAAATGTTGAGGTAAGGAGCAAGGTATGGGCCAATTACTAGGTGGGGGGGGGGGGGGTATGTAGAGTAGGTTTAATCATATAGTTAGTTTAGGGTAAAAATTCAAGTATGTAGTTAGCTACTTAGTTACTTGATATTTTATAGGGTGTTATGATCTTCGGGGACCATAACTAGCTTGGTAATGTTAAAACAGTGTTCCTAGTGAAAATTTGGTGTTTCGTTTAGTGTCCGGTTGTTCAGTTGGTTACTGGTTCGTTAAAGTGCTAAACTACGCGGTTTAGTGTGCTTTATGTACCCTTTTGTGACACTTTTGATTCCGGACACTTAGGAAAGCATTCAGGACCATTTTACCATATTTCTGCATCATATTAGTGTGTTTAAATGCTGATTATTGTTGAATTTTGCTGAATTGAGCACTCTATGTGAGTTTTAGGCACTTTCCGACACTTAAACTCTCACTTAGAAAGGCAGTTTTGTGATCCTTACTTTCCTACACACTATACTAGTGTGGTACTTAGTTTCTGGCTCATTTTGTGTCTTAATGCACTGTCTGTCTATGTGATGAGTTCTGTTAGCATTTTCCTGTCTTATCAGATAACTGTGCTAACTGTGTCTAGTGCATCATTTGAGTCAATAAGCTATTATGCAATAATGATATGACATCAAGCAATATGTGATGCACATGTTTGTATATGGCAATAACCAGAAAGCAGTTAATTGAAATTCAACACAGTCATTAAGCACTAATCATGGTTAATTAATTGTACGGATACCTGAATTTTTGACAGTTGTCACATAAACACGGAGTTTTCAACAGTATTCCTCATTAGGACAAGGTAAGGAGGTCTGATCATAGTACTGAAATAAAGGCACTGACAGAGAACCAAAAATAACTGAGGACGATGGTACAAAAATTGTGAATAAATCCTGCTAGAGGTCAGACTGATATTTCAAGTTCAGATGGATGCAAATTGTCAAAGTTAAAAATCTGGGTTCCAAAAGAACTTCACTAAAAGGTTTTCTAAAAAAAAATTGTTGGTCCTTATATAAAGAATAATAAAATAAAATAAAAATATATGGAAGAAATTAAAAACAAAAACTCTCTTAGAAACTGTTGTTTTTCTTAATGTTGTACACAACTATTGGGTCACACCATCAGTTTCCTATAACCGTTACAAAACCCCTATAATACTCATTTCAGAAGTTTGGGTTTCTTCACTCTTTTCAAAATCGCTTTGTGATCATTCGTTTGTACAAGTTTCAAATTTCATCCCTAGTGCTCTCAAAATCTTGTGAATCAAACATGACTGGTCTTGCGTTTTGCCCAACTCATAATCTTTTTCCCTTCTTAACCCTCAATATAACAAATACATTACCCTTATTGAGAAATCCCCATTCTATAATGCATTCACTATCAACACCACATGTAACATTCCTTCAAATCGGACCTTCGAGAAAAAAAATAAAAAACTATCATTTATTATTGTTAACAATGCCATGTATTTGGATTTTTTTTATCATTGACATTTCACCTACAAACCCATATATGTATATATGTATATATGTGTAAAGTTCAAATGAGAAGAAATTTTTGTAAGAATAAAAAAGAAGAAATTTCAACCAATAAGAATGCTTCATTTTACTTCATTTAATTTTTGTATTTAATATTAGTGTAAGGGTATATTGGTAAACTTAGATGGATCGTTAATTGGTAGTCTTCCTTTTTATAACTCACTACATTAAATTTGTAACTTATTTAAAAAAAAAACATATTTTTCAAAAAAATAAATATATAATTTAAAATGCAGCATAAATTACAAGGTGTGTAGGATGAATTACAAGCTGTGTAGGATATATTTCAATATGTGTGTGATAAATTTCAAAACGTGTAGGATAAATTTTGACGTATGTAAGCAAAAAATTAAGTGTGGAGGATGATAGTGTTTATTACTAATTAATTAGTCAAAGATAATAATAAATGAGTTGAGAGAAAAATTATTTAATGTTTTACATTTGTACCATTTGTTCTTTTTCTTCTTAATTTAATTCTCTTCTCATATATATATATATATATATATATATATATATATATATATATATATACATACATACATACATATAGTGTGAGGTTCATTGGGGAACAGTGGGGAACCGACTCAAACGAACTCCGATTGGATTCATTCCAGCGGCGTTGGAACCGTCTCGTCGAACCCTAACTAGGATCTCTTAACCCTAAACCCTAAATATATTAGGGTTTGGCTTTTAGTGTTTAGCTTTAGGGTTTAGCCTTAGGGTTTAGAGTTTAGCTTTAGGGTTTAGGGTTTAGCTTTAGGGTTTAGCTATAGGGTTTAGCCTTTAGGGTTTAGCTTTTAGGGTTTATAGTTTAGATTTTACGGTTTAGCTTATGTTTTAGCCTTATTTTTTAGCTTTAGGTTTTAGAGTTTAGGAGTTAGGATTTAGGGTTTAGGGTTAAGAGATCTTAGTTAGGGTGGTTCGACGAGCCGGTTCCAACGCCGCTGGAATGAGTCTAATCAGAGTTCGTTTGAGCCGGTTCCCCGCTGTTCTCCACTTTTTTAGTGTTTCCCAATGAACCTTCCTCTCTCTCTCTCTCTCTATATATATATATATATATATGGTGGGATTCTAGAGTGAACACCAATGTATTTACGAACTGAGTGAACAAATCTTGGCCATTGATTTACACACGTGGATGGCTAGGATTTCATCATTAAATCGTAAAATACACTATTGTATTTCATCATCAAATCCTATCATTTGATCTACACACATGTATGACCAGGATTAGTTTGCTCAGTTCGCAAACTACACTAGTGTTCACTCTTTAACCTAATCCTATATATATATATAATCACGCTAAAATGAGAACCACCCCGAGTTGTAAGAACATTGAGAACTACACCGTACGGGGCGAGGTGGACCAAATTTTTTTTTTCACAAACGTAGATGCGTGTATTATAAACACATTTGTAAAAAAAATTCAAAAAAAAAAAAAGTTTTTGAGCACCACAAGTGTGTGTTTACGGGTACCGTAAATTTTCCGGTAGGATTTACGGTACCCGTAAACACAAACTTGTGGTGCTCAAAACTACACACATGACATTTTTTTTTCGAATTTTTTTTTTTACAAATGTGTTTATAATACATTCATCTACGTTTATGAAAAAAAAAATTGGTCCACCTCGCCCCGTACGGTGTAGTTCTCACGGTTCTTACAACTCGAGGTGGTTCTCATTTTAGCGGTCCCCTATATATATATAAATATATATATATATATATATATATGGGAGGTTTCATTGCGGGATACTAAAAAAGTGAGGAACCAGAGAACACTCTAAAAAATTATACTTAACATGTTAAAAATTATTATTTTCTAAATTTTTTTCGATGCTTTTTCTTATAAATACATGTAGAAACATTTTTAATAAAAAAAAATAAAAAACTAAAAATAAAAAAAATGTTTAAAAAAACGGATAATATATATATATATATATATATATATATATATATATATATATATATATATATATATATATCTTATAAAGTTAAATTAACATGTTAAAAATCAATTTTTTTAAATTTCTTCTCAGTGCTTTTCCTTCTAAAAATGGGTAGAAACTATTTGAAATAAAAAAATTGTAAAAAAATTATTTTTACCCTTTTTTAACTATTTTTTAATATTTTTAGTTTTTGATTTTTTTTATTAAAACTGTTTCTACAAGTATTTATAAAGAGATGTGCTGGGAAAAAAATTTTAAAAATTGATTTTTAACATGTTGAGTTAAATTTTTAAAAGGTGATCCCCGATTTCCCACTTTTTTAGTGTTCCCCATTGAACCTCACACTATATATATATATAGAGGTCAGTTAACGTACAATAAGGCTTATTGTACGATACGTACGCGATCATCCCAGCCGTACGATCTGGTGCGAATTCAATCTTCTACATGCGATTTTGTCCATCTACACACCCTATGCCATTTTTCACATTACCCCATGCTAGCCATTTCTTCACATGCAATATTCAATCTTCCATATGCGATTTTGTCCATCTACACATCCCATGCCATTTTTCACATTACCCCATGCTAGCCATTTTTTCACATGATGCAATATTCAATCTTCCACATGCGATTTTGTCCATCTACACACCCCATGCCATTTTTCACATTACCCCATGCTAGCCATTTTTTTCACATGCGATTACATTTTCATGGGATTTCAAACATGCGATTTGATTGCATTTTCAAGCCATGCGATTTCATTTTCCTTTTTATAACATGCAAAGATTGAATTCGCACCAGATCATTCGGCTGGGATGATCGCGTACGTATCGTACGATAAGCCCTATTGTACGTTACACTTTTTCTGTATATATATATATATATATAGGGGGAGGTTCATTTGAGAAGAAAATTAAATTAAGAAGAAAAAGAATAAAGGGTACAATTGTAAAACATTAAATAGTTTTTCTCTCATCTCATTTATTATTATTTTTGACTAATTAATTAGTCATAAAGAGTATCATCCTACACACTAAAATTTTTGCCTAGACACATCAAAATTTATCCTACACATACTGAAATTTATCCTACACAACTCGTAATTCATCCTACACACCTCATAATTTATCATACACTTTAAATTAATTTTTTTCTTCTTTGAAAAAATATATATATTTTTTAAATTAAGTTACAAATTTAATTTAGTTAGCTATTAAAAAGGAAGACTAACAATTAATGATCTATCTAATTTTACCAATATACCCTTACACCCATATTAAATACAAAAATTAAATGAAGTAAAATGAAACATTATTATTGGTTGAAGTTTGTTCTTTTTTATTCTTACAAAAAAATTCTTCTCATTTGAACCCTCCACTATATATATATATATAGGAAGGTTAACGTACATTACGACTTAACGTACATCACGTACGACAGGTAATTAAGTACGTTCATTTTAAAATCACGCACGTTATAACTCAAAAATCCAAAATCACGCATGTAGAAACACAATAATCACGCATATTGAAAACGTTAATCATGCATGTTATAGAACAAATCACGCAGGTTGTCGTACGTGAAGTACGTTAAGCCGTAATATACGATATACTTGTTCTCTCTCTCTCTCTCTATATATATATATATATATATATATCTATACTACTTTATAAAGCATATAGGAAGGATAGAAATGGTCATTTGCCACTTTACAAGTCTTTAAAGCCCATTGTACAACCTGTTAAGCACAAAGGTGTTGAAAACTTCTTTTCAACACAAGCAGAACCTATTGGGCGGGATATCTAATTTGTGGGCGGCCAATCCTTTTTGTTCAAAATTTGAATCCCTGCTCATCCCCACTTCCCATACATCTGTCTTTTCAATATCAAATCTCAAAATCTGGCAACCATTCTCTCTCAAGAAACCCTGCAAACTTATCACAGCCCAAATCCATGTCGGTACCAAGAAGACCACGCTAAGATGTGCAATTCCTCTTCAGATTACAGTTTGTTTCTCTTCAGGTCTGCGATTCGTCTTCAGATCTGTGTTTGTTTCTTCTTCAAATCTACGATTCCTCTTCAGATCTGGGCAGTTAGCCAGCTCCGCACCTACTTTATATAGAATAATACCCTTAATGTTCCTGTTGTATAATGTGCAAGGCTTTAGCTTTGTTTGCAGCAAGAACAACTTCAGCGGTGTAAGATTTCACCGGATCAATTCTGATTTTGCTCTCATCAGCGGCTGTAAATGGTGGTTTTTTTGTTAAGCTAGCGATTCCGACCACTTGACAAACTTTAAGGTATGAATATTCAAGATCTGATTCAAGTTAACTGATTTCATATGGTTTTATAAGGGTCTTTTGCTAAATCTTTCTACAGGAAGAACCATAGAGAGAGAAGGGAAGGAGAATCTCTAGAGAAGGTATAACATGTTAAACTCTAAAATGATTCAAATGTGCGACAGGACTTAGTTGAACAAAAACCCTAATCGAGTTGATTCTTGATCGTTTGGTATTGAATTAAAAAGGGTATTCAAGAATTAGGGTTCTCGAGTTGATGATTGTGTAGTTTTATCAAAATCAAGATTAGGGTTTGGTATAGTTTTTGTTGTTATGTAATTGGGAATGTTGAATTTTGGTTAATTTTGATGAAATTGTGAAATGGGGTTAAGTGTTTATAGATAGATCTAAGTTGGGATTGAAGTAAGAGTGATGGCAGAATCAGCAGCAGCCAAAGTGAAATCAATCTTCATATATCCAATAAAATCCTGCAGGGGTATCTCTGTCTCAGAAGCACCCCTCTTTTCCACTGGCAATTCATCCAGTCTCCCCTTAAATTACTTTATACATCCAATTACTTTATACATCCAATTTCATGTAGTTCCAGTCTCCAATTATATGCAACTTTCAATTTCTTTGCAGTCTCTTCTTTATGAGGTATTTCTTGTGCTACAAATACCAACAATTTAACATCTTTGCCCTTAAAAACATATGTTATTTGGTGCATACGATCAATCCTGAACACCCCATCCTGACAATATCATTAACTAAAGTTAAAACATGCACCAAATAACATATGTTTTTAAGGGCAAAGATGTTAAATTGTTGGTATTTGTAGCACAAGAAATACCTCATAAAGAAGAGACTGCAAAGAAATTGAAAGTTGCATATAATTAGAGACTGGAACTACATGAAATTGGATGTATAAAGTAATTGGATGTATAAAGTAATTTAAGGGGAGACTGGATGAATTGCCAGTGGAAAAGAGGGGTGCTTCTGAGACAGAGATACCCCTGCAGGATTTTATTGGATATATGAAGATTGATTTCACTTTGGCTGCTGCTGATTCTGCCATCACTCTTACTTCAATCCCAACTTAGATCTATCTATAAACACTTAACCCCATTTCACAATTTCATCAAAATTAACCAAAATTCAACATTCCCAATTACATAACAACAAAAACTATACCAAACCCTAATCTTGATTTTGATAAAACTACACAATCATCAACTCGAGAACCCTAATTCTTGAATACCCTTTTTAATTCAATACCAAACGATCAAGAATCAACTCGATTAGGGTTTTTGTTCAACTAAGTCCTGTCGCACATTTGAATCATTTTAGAGTTTAACATGTTATACCTTCTCTAGAGATTCTCCTTCCCTTCTCTCTCTATGGTTCTTCCTGTAGAAAGATTTAGCAAAAGACCCTTATAAAACCATATGAAATCAGTTAACTTGAATCAGATCTTGAATATTCATACCTTAAAGTTTGTCAAGTGGTCGGAATCGCTAGCTTAACAAAAAAACCACCATTTACAGCCGCTGATGAGAGCAAAATCAGAATTGATCCGGTGAAATCTTACACCGCTGAAGTTGTTCTTGCTGCAAACAAAGCTAAAGCCTTGCACATTATACAACAGGAACATTAAGGGTATTATTCTATATAAAGTAGGTGCGGAGCTGGCTAACTGCCCAGATCTGAAGAGGAATCGTAGATTTGAAGAAGAAACAAACACAGATCTGAAGACGAATCGCAGACCTGAAGAGAAACAAACTGTAATCTGAAGAGGAATTGCACATCTTAGCGTGGTCTTCTTGGTACCGACATGGATTTGGGCTGTGATAAGTTTGCAGGGTTTCTTGAGAGAGAATGGTTGCCAGATTTTGAGATTTGATATTGAAAAGACAGATGTATGGGAAGTGGGGATGAGCAGGGATTCAAATTTTGAACAAAAAGGATTGGCCGCCCACAAATTAGATATCCCGCCCAATAGGTTCTGCTTGTGTTGAAAAGAAGTTTTCAACACCTTTGTGCTTAACAGGTTGTACAATGGGCTTTAAAGACTTGTAAAGTGGCAAATGACCATTTCTATCCTTCCTATATGCTTTATAAAGTAGTATAGATATATGTATATATATATATATATATATATATACTAGTCACTTACCCGCGCGATGCGGCGGGAAACATATCACTTAGGTTAGTGAGCTTAGGGCTATCTTAGGGCAGTTCGGTTTTAAGCCATAACCAAAACCAAATTCGCGATGCAAAGGAAAACAAATCGAACTGCGCCAAGCCAACAAAAGCACAACCATAAGCTCAAAACTATTCAAACCAATCCGGCTATAATTTCTGATCTATATTTGACATTCAAAGCGTCGACTTGAGGGTGTTCAAGAACGTCAACATAAGTTGCAACAAATATGTAACTTGGTAAACTCGTTTAATAGCATAAACACGTATGATTCAGGCATAAATTTAAATGCATATACATGGTACTATGAATTATGAATACACATACTAACACACAGGCATCATGGCTCAACTTTATTAATTTTATGTGTTAGAAAAGGTAACGCATGTTAGTTGAATTGGTTGAATTCGGATTAAAATTGGTATGCTACGGTTTTGTTTTGTGCAAACAGGTCCCATTGTGGCGACAATTTACACTTAATAGCCGACCTCCAATTTCATTATCATCATCATCAACAGCTCTCCCAACTCCCAATATCTCTCCCAACTCCCAAGATCAGCATCATCATCTTCATCGAACAGATCAACAGATCATCTTCTTCGTCTTCATCGAACATCTTCATCATCTAACATCTTCATCATCGAACAGATCAGGTTCATCTTCATCCTCATATTGATTTTTGGTTTGATTCGATGATTTGAATGTGTTTATATTGTGAAAAAACAGATTGTTGATTCTGGGTTCCATTCGATGATTTTGGGTTCCATTCGATGATTTAGGGTTGATTTTGAAAAACAGAGGGTTGATTTTGGGTTCCATTCGTTTGATTTTGGGTTCCATTCGATGATTTTGGGTTTGATTTTGGGTTCCATTAGATGATTTTGGGTTGATTTCGATAAAACAGAGGGTTGAATTTGGGTTCCATTCGATGATTTTGGGTTCCATTCGATGATTTTTGGTTTGATTTTGGGTTCCATTTGATTATTTTGGGTTGATTTTGAAAAAACAGAGGGTTGATTTTGGTATCCATTCGATGATTTTGGGTTGATTTTGAAAAAACAGAGGTTTGATTTTGAAAAAACAGAGGGTTGATGTATCAACTGAGTATATTGTTCAAAATGCATCAAAACGGATGTTTTCAATGTGTTTTGGTTTTGATTCTTGTGGGTTTAGGGTATCAAAAAAGAGGTTTTCAATGTGTTTTGGTTTTGATTCTTGTGTGTTCATCATATTGATTTTTGGTTTGATTCCATGATTTGGGTTCCTTATATTAAGAACTGATCGGATATGTGGTTTTCAATGTGTTTTGGTTTTGATTCTTGTGTGTTCATCATATTGATTTTTGATTTAGATTTCATAAGAAAAAAGCAAAAAATGAATTTAGGGGCTCGGGTTGATATTTCACTCATGCCAAAAGACGGTCTTACCCCTGGTTGTTTGAGAACTGTTTAAAAAGAACTGATCGGATCAGTTTCGGATTGATGTGTTCCTCATTGATTTTTGGTTTGATTCGATGAAAAAATAGATGGTTTGGATGTGTTCCTCATTTTGATTTATGGTTTGATTCGATGAAAAAACAGAGGGTTTCATCATGTTATTTGGGTATTTGGGTTCTTAATGTTTGTTTTGCTTGTGTAAAAATAGAGGGTTCTTGATAGGATCCCGATCCAGGTTTATACCAGAAGGAAAGGGCGGGTCAAGGATCCAGATGTGAATCAGTTCAATACCATTTTCGGTTACTGGGTTGACCCACTGGGTCAGCACAGGATGGGAGTTATGGAGCAGTTTAAGGCAGTTTACAAGCTGAGTTTTCTGGTTCTTGTTTTTGTTATCAGTTTCATTTGTATCTGGAGACTTAGCCCCTCTCGAAACGGGCCAGTTTGTTTAATTCAATAAAGTTGCCCGCTTAATTTTGTTGTTTCTATCAGTTCTTCATGTTTGTTTTGGTTTGAAAATATACATTTTGGCGACACCTGTCAGTTTTCAGTTTTCGTGTATGAATGCTACAAGTATAAGTGAAAGTAAGATTCTTTCCATTGCGCATCAAAGAATGAAATCAAACCACGCCAAAACTCTAAGAAGGTGATGACTACTCAATACAAAAATAACTTTCTTTTTTTCTTAATATAATTTGTGTTCATAAATACAACAAATTGAAGTACACATATCAACATGGTCAAAGCTTCTGAAATCATACATAATGACTTTCAAAACAAAACTGGTACACTTTAGCGATCGGAATGTTGTTGCCATTAAATTCTTTCTCGTTTCTACTCGTCCAAAGTCTCCAAATCGTAGCGATCAGACACTTCTAAAGTACTCCAGCATTCACATTGTCTTAATAGAAGACGATGAATATCTATCACAATGTCTCGAAGAAGCCTCTAAGTTTCAGTTTCCCAATGCACTTAGAAGGTTATTTGCGAGATAGCCTCTACGTCTTCTATTACAACCTAACTCAAGCATATAATTGAGAGATGAATACAGCTACAAACTGGGTTAAGCCATGGCTGCAAACACACGGTGTTTTAAGCACAAGAAACACATATGTAACCTCACAGGCTCAGCTTATGCATCATAGCCTCAACACTTTCAGTTCAGACATATTATGCATCATAACCTCACAGGCTCAGCTTATGCATCATAGCCTCAACACTTTCAGTTCAGACATATTATGCATCATAACCTGCTCATTTGCTTATCAAAACATCTGGAAAACTCAGACATGTAATTGAGAGATGAACACAACTACGGTTAAAGCCATGGCTGCAACACACGGTTGCAGAGTGAGAACTATGCAACATGGATATTGCCCCTCCAAGATGCTACTTGGATCTTCTATGTACCCTCGAAATACAATCATCATCATAGTCTATTATGTTATGTAACCTCGCTTTAAAGCATGATGTACAAGAGTAATTTGCCACTAAACTTAAACAACCTTTAAAGCATGATGTATAAGTGTTTTAAACACATATGTAACTTCACAGGCTCAGCTTATGCATCATAGCCTCAACACTTTCAGTTCAGACAGATTAACAACACAAGCTCAGCTTTTGCATCATAGTACATCATGCTTACAGTTCAGACAGATTAAGCACAAAGCTCAGCTTTTGCAATTTAAACTTGAATCAATTTATAACTCTTTTTAATAAACTTTTTGAATTTAAAGTAAAAATTGATTTAGTAATTTTTTATGACCAAAAAATTGAACGGTAACCTGTCAGAAAGACTTTCGAAACCTTTTTCAGAAACCTAACTCCTGATTTTACAGTTGAACAGTTTAACAGTTGACAATCTATCAAAGACTTTTCATAAAAAGTCTTCAAACAGTTGACAACCTTTCAGAATCCAAAATATTTTACTGCCATCCTTTTTGAATTCTTTTACTGACGATGACTGTTCAAATACAATTGTAAAAGCAAACACAGTTCGGATTTGTCAGAAAGGAAGCATGCTTGGAAGTCTATAAATTCAACTACATTCATCACAACTCTACAAGCACTCAACTTAAAGCATATAGTAACATAAGCATGTAAATCAGCTACAAACATACCAGATCTGTAACAAACATAAAGGCTAAAATCATTTTAAGCACATTATCTATCTATCTATCTATCTATATCTATATCTAAACTCTATAATCTATATCTATACTTCTATCTATATCTATACTTCTATATCTTTACTACTTTAATTAATAAGCATACTGTCTATACGACTTTATAAAGCATATAGGAAGGGCCGAAATGGTCATTTGCCACTTTACAACCATTTGAAGCCCATTGTACAACCTTTAAAGCATGAAGGTGTTGAAAAATCAATTCAACACGCGCGGACCAGCTCATACAAACTAACCGGATGCATTTGACCCGTTTTACCAAAATGGATCCAATATATACTTTCTTTCAAAACATCTGGAAGACTCAGACATGTAATTGAGAAATGAACACAACTACGGTTAAAGCCATGGCTGCAACACACGGTTGCAGAGTGAGAACTATGCAACCTGGATATTGCCCCGCCAAGATGCTACTCGGATCTTCTATGTACCCTCAAAATACAATCATCATCACGGTCTATTGTGTTATGTAACCTCGCTTTAAAGCATGATGTACAAGAGTAATTTGCCACTAAACTTAAACAACCTTTAAAGCATGATGTACAAGTGTTTTAAACACATATGTAACCTCACAGGCTCAGCTTATGCATCACAGCCTCAAACACTTTCAGTTCAGACAGATTAAGAACTCAAGCTCAGCTTTTGCATCACAGCCTCAAACACTTTCAGTTCAGACAGATTAAGAAAACAAGCTCAGCTTTGCATCACAGCCTCAAACACTTTCAGTTTAGACAGATTAAGAACACAAGGTCAGCTTTTGCATCACAGCCTCAAACACTTTCAGTTCAGACAGATTAAGAACACAAGCTCAGCTTTTGCATCATAGACTCAACACTTTCAGTTCAGACAGATTAAGAACACAAGCTCAGCTTTTGCATCACAGCCTCAAACACTTTCAGTTCGGACAGATTAAGAATACAAGCTCAGCTTTTGCATCACAGCCTCAAACACTTTAAATTCAAAAAGTTTACTAAAAAGAGTTATAATTTGATGCAAGTGCAAAGCTGTTTAGAGTTTTAACCCGATTCATTACTTTAAAACAATTGTTACTTTCAGTTCACACATATTAAGAACACAAGCTCAGCTTTTGCATCACAGCCTCAAACACTTTCAGTTCAGACAGATTAAGAACACAAGCTCAGCTTTTGCATCACAGCCTCAAACACTTTCAGTTCAGACAGATTAAGAACACAAGCTCAGCTTGTGCATCACAGCCTCAAACACTTTCAGTTCAGACAGATTAAGAACACAAAATCCGGAGTACTCAACTCCTTTACCACCCTTCGGCAACTGTAAAAGCAAAACTGAATCTTATCAGTAACATTAGATCTATAACAAACATAATCAGCTACAAACATAATCAGCTACAAACATACCAGATCTGTAACAAACATAATCAGTAACATAAGCATGTAAATCAGCTACAAACATAACAAATTTGTAACAAACATAATCAGCTACAAACATACCAGTTAGTTTATATGAGCATGGGGGCGGATGTGAATGAAATGAAATTAGGGTTTAGATTTAGTGAAAGAAAGTATATATTGCATCCATTTGAATAAAACGGGTCAAATGCATCCGGTTAGTTTATATGAGCTGGTCCGCGTGTTGTTGGATTTTTCAACACCTTGGTGCTTTAAAGGTTGTACAATGGGCTTCAAAAAAACGTAAAGTAAAGAACACATACCACATCTGGTTATCCAGTAGTAAACAAACAAACATTTCGCAGAATAAAAAAGCTACGGCTCAAACAATACCTTGCAAGATAAACACAATAATCAATAATCAACTTCAACTTAAAAATACAAACTTTTTTAAAGAAAAAAAAAACTAAACTACAGAACACATACCACATCTGGTTATTCCGGTGCACCCTAACACGAACAACTCAACGGGCAGATCTGAAATATTACACAGATCCGATTCAAATTCCAGATGATACTTGCAAGATAAACACAATAATCAACTTCAAATAAAAAATACAAACTTCTTTAAAGAAAAAAAAACCCTATATTCTGTTAAACATTTATTCATGGATCTGGGCCTTGCGAGACAGATTTGACCAGGTAAGTTTTTGAGTGTATAACAGATTTAGTAGGCGAGTATTAATGTTTTAGTAGGCAAGTATTATAACAGATCTGCAAACAAAACCAAGTATTATAACAGATCTGCTAGAAAAAAGTAACAGATCTGAATATATTTCACAGATCCAGTAGAAACAACATACCGAGAAGTTGAACCCAGTAGATCTGATGTCGGAATCGCCGGAGAAAGAAACCCTAAAATTTCACAGATCTAAGTCAAACAACACACAAAAAATACCGATAAGGTTAAAAAGACGGTACCTGAGAAGTGAAATCGTCGGTGAAATCCATCGATCTAGTGAAATTCACAGATCTAAGTCAAATAACAAGCAAAAAAATGCCGATTAGGTTAAAAAGACGGTACCTGAGAAGTGAAATCATCGGTGAAATCCGTCGATCTAGTGAAATTGCCAGAGAAATCCGTGCCGTGAGACGTATGCAGAGCGTCAGGTGAGAGAGAGAAGAAGAAGAATGGGGGCGGATGTGAATGAAATGAATCTAGGGTTTAGATTGAGTGAAAGATAGTTTATATTGGATCCATTTGATAAAAACGGGTCAAAGAGATCCGGTTATGATCCATAAAGGTGCTCCGCGTGTTGAATGGATTTTTCAACACCTTCATGCTTTAAAGGTTGTACAATGGCCTTCAAATGGTTGTAAAGTGGCAAATGACCATTTTTGTCCTTCCTATATGCTTTATAAAGTAGTATATATATATATATATTAGCGTGCCAACTTAATCAAAAACCATAACTTTTCGAGAAAATCTCAAAGTTGTGTGACAGTTCTAAGAAACGGAGAAACTTAGGAATTTTATGATATATTGATTTAAAAATCGTTCCTACATATAATAGGACGTGTAGAAATCAATCTGTGAGATTGCGCTATTCAAAATACGCACCCAAAGGTGAGTGTCACTAAACCCCCTCTTTTTACTGTTCTGTATATGTTTTGGGGGAAGAACACGCCTAAAAGGATTTAATAATTTTTTGGAATTAAAACATTACCTTTTGATATAAATTATATATATTTTCGTTGAAAATATATGGAATTTCGATAAATATACGTTTCGAGATAAAACATTTTTGATAATTATATGTTTGGAGGAGAAACTGGGATTGTACGGTGTTTCAGAGGAAAAACGACCATGTTATTGGGAAGGGTTTGCTTGGTTCAAGGGATTTCTGTAAATTTCGTACCACCATTCATATGAAATTTTTCATATTAGTAGGATATATATATTATACGTGAGGCAGGCATCATAGATGGTCTTGATGTGCGTAAAGTGTGATAGGTATTTAAGTATATTTTAAGCCCTTTTTACACGTTAGTCAAGTTTTAAATTTATAAAACACGATATTTACTAACACCAAACACACATATGGGCAAGTGCACCCATCGTGAGCGTAGTATAGTGTTGGTAAGTTACCGAGGTCGTCCAAGGACACAAGAGCTTTTAGTACCGGTTTATCCTCAACGTCTAATCAAATCAAAAGTTGGAAAAAGAGTTTAAGCTAGAAAAAATAAAAACTAACTAAAATGCTGAAAAATAAAATAAAAGTAAAAACAGATAGACAAGATGAATCACTTGGCTCCGACTCGTGTTTAGTGTAACCTTTGATTATTTCCGCACTTATGCACTTTTTAAGAGATTATCTTAGTTATTGTAGTAGGCCCCTCTTTTGAAGGTGACGTTACCCTCAACCCAGTAGTTTGAGTCAGCAAGGATACAATCCTAAAGGGTCGGATTATTGAAAGATAATTAAGTAAGTTATTAATGCATATTATGGTAGGCCCCTCTTTTGAAGGTGACGTTACCCTCGGCTAAGTAGTCTGAGTCAGCAGGGATACAGTCCTAAATAGCCGGGTTAAAGTATTAATAGTAGCTTACATATGAGGGGATCAAAGAGTTTGGACCCTCGCCATCCAATACCGGTGGGTATTGAAGGAGGTCCTACTAAATTTGACCCAGGTCCTTGCAGGATCTATACACTGAACAAGGTAAGACTCTTACCAAACCGTTCCCTTAACCCCCGACCAGGTAGCCAACATATCTCCATATAGACCGTGGAGATATGAATGGTGAAAATCTTTTATTTTATATAGACAGTAAAATAATGCCAAGACACCACGGACAAACGATAAGGAAGAATCACCTTCAACGTAAGAAACTAGTTATTAAAGTCATTAATACATAACCAAGTAAAAAGTGCGAAAAGATTAAAAATAAAAAGTATTACACTAGACACTTGTCTTCACCAAGTGATGTAAGAGACTTAGGCAAACATGGCCTTTGATTGTCAAGAACTCTTATGATTAATCTTGGATCTCGAGACGACTCACACACTCTATGATGGACAATGGATGATGGTGTTGTGATGGTGGTGGGTGGTGGGTGAAGTGTGAGAGAGGTTGTGTGCCAAGGGATGGTTTGCAAATGAGCCAAGCACCTCTATTTATAGCCTGAACAGCAGCTCGGGCACGGCCCCGTGTCCATTGGGCACGGCCCCGTGTCCATCCTTTTCTCTTCCTTCATTAATTGCAGTTTGTCTGTATTAGTTGACCACGCCCCCGTGTCCGCTGGGCACGCCCCCGTGTGCAGAAGCATATCTGTACTATCAAGATTTTCCTGGATTCTGCGAATCTTATAGTTGACCACGGCCCCGTGTCCGCTGAGCACGACCCCTTGGTGGGCGATAGAAGCTTCTATAGCTTTGTCTTTTCTGCTGGCACTTGGGCACGTCCCCGTGTTCACTGAGCACGGGGCGTGTTCAGCCTTCTGTTCTCTTGTTTTGCTTGGGAAGATGCTGTTGGGGAGGCTGGGCATGCCACGTTTGTTCCTTTTCTTGTATTTATGTTAGATTTAGCTGCCTTTTTGCTTCTTTTATTAATTTGAGCTCATTTAATCCTGAAAATACAAAAGGAAGAAAAAAACACACTTTTTCCAACATTAGTACTAAAAAAGGGTTAGTTTTATGCCACAATTGATGTAATTTATATGTTTCATTTTCTGCACATCAGTCTCGATATGGACCATGCGCCAATGAAGTCGTTTAATCATTTATGTATTGCACGCGAGGAATTGTTGGTAGTTCTATCGGGTTGACAACCCCGTCGTCCGGTCGCCCTTTGTCAAGTCAAGCGAAGAATTGATATTCTGTTTGTAGTCTAGCCTTGATTATCCCTACATTGTAAATATATAGTTTGTAATGTTTAGCTAACTTACGAGTCCGAATATTTGACGCTATAAATCTAATATACAAAACTTGGGAAAATGCCCAATTGTCGAGGTTTCAGCTGAAAAACCTACGACGGATGACCCATGGATTTTATTAAGGAAATAAATGGACTTTCTAAAATTATATGGATGTTTTATAATAAACACATAATTAGAAAGCTTTTCCTTAGGATCAAATTGTTTAAATCTGAATATGTGAACTCACCTTCCTTTGTGTTGACACTTAATTTTAAACGTGTTCTACAGGTACTTAAGTCTGGCTTTGGGAATCATGGCGTATCTTGTGGTTGTTGATGCATGTTTTGTCACTTAAATATGTTGGACTAACTTTTAAACTTTCTGGGACAAATGTAATAAGATCCGTGAGGATCAAAGACAACTTAATTATGTCATGGTTATGTCATGTTTTGGAACGCTAAGTTTAAAATCTATGTTTTAACTAAGCTATTATGTCCAACAATATAATGCATCAAACATCAAGATAGAAATGGGCACCAACTTCTGTCACCACTACGTTTTATATTCCACTGCGACGTTTTTGGGGTGTGACAAAAGTTGGTATCAGAGCCAATTGTTGTTAGTGAACTAGATGTTTTCGAGGAAAACACTAGACTTCAACCAAAGAATTTTGAGATTTAAGTTCAAAATTCTCGAAGCCAAAACTTTTAAATAAACATAGAAACTTTTATCATGTATGAAAACCATTACGTGTTTATGTGCATACGTGATTTTCTATTTATTTGGGCCTTAGGTGTTACTATTTATTTTAATCACACACTTACTTGTACGGTTATATGTGTGTCACAGATGTCGCACGAACACGAGGCCATCGAGATCCACGACTCAGGTAGCGAGCCAGATTTCAAGACTTCACCCAGATCCATTCTACCCGAGATACCTATCACAACCCTACAGATGGTTGGTATTGCTGAGTTTGCTTCATCTTTCCACGTCGACCCTGCTGCCTTTGCCAGCACGGTAGACCCCAGATACGCTTTCACTAGAAATGGGTGGATTGATCACAATGATGATGCCCCTCTCTCGATTCATGAGACGGGACAATCAGCAGGCATAGTACTAATTATCGATGACGTAATTAGAGGTGTCCCTGCTATCGGAGGATCTCTTAGTATCGCACTAGTGGTGGACGCCACTATTGTCACGGCTCAACCATTAGAGCCATAAGTCATTCCACCCGCTACTGTGATCGAGCCTATCGCTGAGATCCCTCCACCTATTTTATCTGAGTCATCTTTACCTGTCATTGAGTCACGCGTACCTACTATGCCTCTATTAATGTATTATCGTCGTAGGAAGAGGACTAGGCTTGCTGGGGAAATCGCATCTACGTCACACACTGAGAGCGCATCTGCTTCCAAGGAGTAGAAAGGGGTTTGGGTAGACCGATGTTGCCTCTGTGACCGATAGTTTGCTGCTCTGCACGGAGACCTAGAATCAACCAAGGGTAAAATGAAGGACCTCGAGGGGCAGATAGATTGGTATGATGAGTTGAAGGATTTATATAATAGTGCGATGGACCAGATGCATTCGAGGATAGTGGATCTGGAGGAGCTGGTTAGGAAGATGTTAGATTTCTTGGGTTTGAAGCGTTAGATGCTTGTAGTCGTTGTTGTTTGTTTTTGGTTGTTATGTTAGACACCTTTTGATACTCTTGTTTGGGGGCCTGTGTGCCAGTTATATTTTTGGGATATTATGTGGAAATTACGTGTGAACTTGATATGGGTGTTGACGTCGACATGCCAAGGGTAGTCGGTATGTACTAAAAACAAGTTTGTTAATTTCTATGATAATATCAGAAGAATTACTTTTTGTTTAAAAGTTGTTCACATTAATATATGGATATTATACATGCGCAATGTTTGGTCCACTAACATTTAATGATTGAATTATATTTTTGGTTATCGTCTTATGTGATTATTATTGTTGTAATAATAGAAATGACGAAATGCCACCAAAAGCAATACAGGGTACTGGACTACCTACCACACTAGAAGAGTTAGCACAACTCATAGTCCAACACGTTAATACAGCCATGGAACAGCATAATGCTAACCAAAATGATGGCCAGGGACGTGGATGTGGTGCTCACGGGCATGGTTTTGGTGGGACACAGATTGGAAACCCTCCAGGTAAAATAATGATCGGAAAGTTTTAGTAGTTCATGTGTTATGACATCATCGGAACGTATTCCTGATTTTCATTAACCGTATGAACAGTACATAGATGTATACACAAAACAATCCAGGGTTGTAGCCCAAGATCATTTGCTGGTGCCCTATGCAATGACGTGACAACGATATGTGTAATATCGGGCTGTCAGAACGAGTCCATTATTCAAATAGTTCAGCGTTCTGAACCTAGAACTGGAAATTCAAAGAAGCGCAAGCCTGAGAGCTCAAAGAAGAATCTCGAAGGGGAAAGTGAGAAGAAACGCAGTTTGGAGAAAGCGTGTGTAGCTAACCCTAGAGAGTCAGGAAAGGATAATGTCAGAGTAGGCAGAACTGGTCCTGAGAAGAAGACTCACGGTGATGAACAAGAGAAGTGCGCCAGATGTGGCCGAACTGGACATGTGACTCGCAAGTGCTATGCTAGGAGTATATCGGAGGGAGTTGTACTTAAGGGATGCTTCGAGTGTGGTGAGCAAGGACACTACAAAAGAGACTGCCTGAAACTGCAGGGTCAGAATGCCAAGGGCAAAGCTTTCGAGATGAGTGCTGGGAAGGCGCGTGACGATCCTGCTATTGTTACTGGTATGTTATTGATCAATAACCAATCTATGTTCGCACTTTTAATACCAAATTTGACTTGAGTTTTGTCTTAAAAAACTTTGAACCATTTTTATGTTCTCCAACAAGTAAGCTAGGTAAAAAGTACTCGATAAAACTAGTAGTTGGTAAGTTGATAGAGACTAGCGAGGTCGTTTGCGGTTGTAGTATTTAGTTGGATGATCATAGGTTTAGTGTCGATTTATTTCCAATGGAGCTGGGGAGCTTTGATGTAGTTGTGGGAATGGATTGGCTATCCAAGAAAGAAGATGGGACTATTTGCTCGGAGAAGCAAGTGAGGATACCTCGTTCTGATGGTGGTGAAGCGGAAGTTATTCATAGAGACCGAACGAGTTGAGTTTTGAGAGCCGTCAGTGTTATGAAGATGTTCAAGCTGTTACGAAAAGGCTATCCTGTGTTCTTAGTTAACGTGGTGGATATGAAGGCCGAATGTAGGAAGATCGAAGAGATTTCGGTTGTTCAGAATTATCCAGAAGTTTTCCTAAAGACTTACCTGGATTACCCCCCCCCCTGCGAGACAGATCAAATTCCGAATCGATCTGGTACCCGGTGCTGTACCAATTGCAAAATCTCCTTATAGATTAGCACCGTCTGAAATGAAAGAAATGTCAAAAAACTTCAAGAGCTACTAGACAAAGGTTTCATTCGACCAAGCTTTTCGTTTTTGGGTGCACCTGTTTTGTTGTGAGGAAGAAGGATGGATCCTTCAGGATGTGTATTGATTACAGAAAGCTGAACAAGTTGACTATCAAGAATCGGTACCCTTTACCGAGGATTGACGATTTATTCGAGCAACTACAGGGATGCAGCTACTACTCGAAGATTGACCTGCGATTAGGATATCATCAGTTGAAGGTTCCTGACGAAGATATTCCGAAGACTACATTTCAAACACGATATGGCCATTACGAGTTTTTAGTCATGCCTTTTGACTTAACTAATACACCAGCTGTGTTCATGGATCTCATTAACAGGGTATGCAAACCCTAATAGGATAAATTCGTGATAGTATTCATCGAAGATATACTTGCCTATTGTCACACCCCCAAAATCCACCTGCGGAGTACCACCGCTTGGAGGCGTGACTGACCAGGATCCAGCCACCAATTATACTGAGCAATGATTAATAGTAAAAATATTCACCAACCACAGTAGTTAGAAAACAGCACAGTTTAAAGATTTAAAGGTTTAAGTTCGAATAGTAGTTTAAGTAAGCAGCGGAAGCACAAACCAAACAGTTTCAAAACAAGGTTCATAGTTCAGGATTATTTAAAACCCAACACATGGGCTAGACGACCACTACACATTCCCAAGCTGCAAGCTCCCGAGTCACTGGGTACCTGCAAAGCATGCAGTAGGGTATCAACAAAAATGTTGGCGAGTCCACGAGTTGTCCAGTTTTAATTACCAAAAACTTGTTTCACTAGTTAATTTATCCGTTTATATATGCGATGGGGAGCTACCCCATAAGTAAGCGACTAAACTGTTTTTACAATACCGAATACTATTCATCCGTACATTTCCGTAGAGTGCCCCGTTTGTCAATGTTCTATCCTCATTGACGGTTGCCAGAGTACATTAGTTCAGGCCCGATCCCATACGCGGGCACGGTGTGAGGTTGGTGAGACCTAAATAGCGCTATCAACTAATAAACCGTTCGCCTGACCACGGCGACTAATCGGTATTAAGAAGTGAGGACTTGAGTGATAGAGTTTCGTTTAGTGTTGCGTGTTTCATCCAGTATAAACAGTAATTAACTAAAAGTCCCATTTAAGGGGAGAGAAGTAGGTTTGTATCCCTTACGAGGGGATATCGTTGTTTAATGTTTCCGTTTCCCAACCACCGGGAACGCATGCTTTATTAGTTGTGAACTCACCTTGGGTTGCTCGGTAGACAGTTTACTTGGTCAAGTATGCCGGTCACCACGTCCTAATATGGTTACCAGTATAGGTCAGGTTAGGTACAGAGAAATCACGTATACTCTACACGTATCTAACACATAGCGTACTTAACACACAAGGTTATTGGGCATGCTCTAATAATGGTACAGTCAAACAGTAGCAATTAACACGTAGTCCAGTCAATCAGCAATCATACATGAACAATCAATACACTTTGGCCCAATAACGGAGACCAGTAGCCCACTCAAGACAAGGTGGTCTTGAGTCGAGACCGAGAGGTCTCGAGTCGTAACCAAGTGGTCTCGGGTTGTAGTGGGGTGGTCTCGAGTCATGCAAGTTCGAGTCGCAACCTCAGATGTCTCGGGTTCAGTCTCGAGTCGAGATCATGAGATCTCGAGTCGAGACCTTGCTGATTGCGAGTCTTGAAGCTTATCTCAAGTTGTTTCCTGGTGGTCTCGAGTCCAATCGCTTTGGTCTCCAGTTAAGGTTCGATGGTCTCGAGTCGAGATCGAGTTAAGGTCTCGAGTTGTTTCTAGAACACCAGCCAAGACATGTACTAACCAATAGGATTTCATGTGCATGATTTTATGTACTATCCAATAGAATTTTACTAACATGTTTTCTTGTCTAAATCCTAATCAAAACAGATCAAACAAAGCATATTTCAAATATTCAACAACATTTAATACTCCTTCATAGTTCATCCAGTTCATCATTAGGGTCTTTATCATTTTGCAAACATGAATATTCAACAAATCCATCCTAGCATATACTCAAGTCAGTTTCTCCATCGACCCCTAAATCTAGCAAAAATCAATGTAGAAGCATGCTTGCATAAGCTTTATCATCAACATTCATCCATTTTTCATATTATCTAACACACATCTTTAGTACATATGTACATATCAATATTCTAACCTTTCTAACCATATAAGAATGTACGTATCAAACATGGACATGTGCACCACTAATCAAACAAACACCTTTATTATATTCAAACAATAGTCATAATGCATGTTATCATCAAACCAATAGATGGGGTACTAACCGAAACTATTTGAGTGTGTGAGGCGATGAAGGGAGTCCCCAAGTGATGATCACGAGCTGATCCTAGGGTCTTGATCTTTCGGTTGAGTCCAAGAGAAGAGGAAGGTGCTTGGTTTAGGGTTTATCTAGTGAGAGAAAGTGGGGGAGAGAGAGAGAGAGAGGGAGGGAGAAGATGGAATGTTTTTAGGGGTTTGAGCTAATGATGATGGTTGCCAAATAGAGGAGTGTTGGCTGATGTGGGGATTTTTATACCCGTCTCGAGTGGGTGTACCCTAAGGGCTTCGGGTGGGCTCGATGAGGGGTGCGGCCCAACGGCCAAACTATTCACTCGAGACCGAGTGGTCTCGAGTCGGGTCCTTGTGGTCTCGGCTGACCAATATTCACACATATATATATATATATATATATATATATATATATATCCATACATTTACACATGACATAACACAAGGACCACATAGCACACCAAAAGATTTACAGATTTTCATTTAATAAAATACGTACACATAATGTTATTACAAAAAGGTGGCTCGGAAAAACCTAGAGTGTCACATTATCCCCAAGTTTTAAGAACTTTCGTCCCGAAAGTTAAGGCAGCCACTGTCAAGCTGGAGAGAACGTTTCAACGGGGTGTCACATCATCCCCCCGTTAGTTTGGAATTTCGTCCCGAAATTCGGTTGTAGCTTCAGTGCTGGGAGTTTCATTTGGGAACAACTGGGGATACTTGCGCTTCATATGGTCTTCCCGCTCCCAGGTAAACTCCGGGCCACGGCGCGAGTTCCAACGAACTCGTACGAGAGGTATCTGGCTACGTTTGAGGGTTTTGATCTCACGAACCGTGATCTCAATCGGTTCCTTAGTAAAGTGTAGCTGTTCGTCAATAGTGAGTTCCTTGAAAGGGATGATGAGTGTTTCATCTGACAGACACTTCTTCAGATTAGACACGTGGAAGACGTTGTGCACAGCACTCAGTTCTTCAGGCAGATTCAATCTGTAAGCGACCTTACCGATCTTTTCGGTAATTTCGAATGGTCTGACATATCGCGGATTAAGCTTGCCCCGTTTTCCAAAACGAACCACACCCTTCCAGGGTGAGACTTTGAGTAGTGCCCGGTCGCCAACCTGGAACTCTAGCGGTTTCCTATCCTTATCAGCATAGCTCTTCTGACGGTCACGAGCTGCCGCCATGCGTTGCCTAATCTGGGCAATCTTTTCTGTAGTGTCTACCACAAGTTCTGGGCCTGTGATCTGGCTGTCAACGACCTCCGCCCAGCAGAGAGGCGACCGGCATTTACGACCGTACAATGCCTCAAAGGGTGCTGCCTGAATGCTGGTGTGGTAGCTGTTGTTGTAGGAGAATTCCACTAACGGTATGGATGATAAGCGGGTTTGGATGGTGCATTCAGACTGCCCATCCGTTTGTGGATGATAAGCGGTGCTCATGTCTAAACGTGAGCCAAAAGATTTGTGCATAGCTTGCCACAATTCAGAAGTAAAACGCGCGTCTCGATCGGAAATAATAGAGGTTGGCACTCCGTGCTTCGAAACCACTTCCTTTAAGTATACCTCTTCTAAGGTAGAGAACTTGTCTGTTTCTTTAATAGCCAAAAAGTGGGCAGATTTAGTTAATCGATCCACTATCACCCAAATGGTGTCATTTCCGCGTTGAGACCTAGGCAAGCCGGTAACAAAATCCATGGAAATTTGCTCCCATTTCCACTGTGGGATCTTTGGTTGTTGGAGTAGGCCCGATGGTTTCTGATACTCAGCCTTGACTCTTGCACAAGTCAAACATTTTCTGACATAGGTTGCTATGTGGGCTTTCATGCTAGGCCACCAGTATGTAGTCTTTAAGTCGTGATACATCTTATCCGAACCAGGATGTACTAAGTAACGGGACTTGTGGGCTTCATCCATTACAAGCTCGCGCAAATTCCCATAAAGTGGGACCCATAAACGCTCGTTTACGTAGTAAGCACCATCTTCTTTTTGTTCTAGCTGTTTCCTTGATCCTCGCAGGGACTCAGCCCTGACGTTCTCGGCTTTCAATGCTTCAGCCTGAGCGCTTCGGATTTGCTTAGGGAGGTTCGAGTGGATGGTGAGCTGTAAGGCACGAACGCGCTTAGGTTTGGTCTCCTTTCTGCTGAGGGCATCGGCTACCACATTAGCCTTGCCTGGATGATATCTAATTGCACACTCGTAGTCATTTAGGAGTTCGACCCATCGGCGTTGCCGCATAATCAACTCCTTTTGTTCCATTATGTGCTGGAGACTCTTGTGATCAGTGTAAATCGTGCACTTGGTACCGTACAAGTAGTGTCTCTAAATCTTGAGCGCGAAAACCACAGCCCCGAATTCTAAGTCATGTGTCGTGTAGTTCCGTTCGTGGACCTTGAGCTGTCGCGAAGCATAGGCAATAACCTTCTCGCGTTGCATCAACACGCAGCCAAGTCCTTGAATGGAAGCGTCACAGTAAACAACGAAGTCGTCGGTACCTTCAGGTAAGGAGAGAATAGGGGCACTACAGAGGTTCTTCTTTAGTTCCTGGAAGGCAGATTCCTGAGCATCGCTCCATTTGTAAGCAACACCCTTCTGAGTGAGGGTCGTAACTGGTTGAGCGATCTTAGAAAACCCCTTGATAAATCTTCGATAGTATCCTGCCAATCCCAAGAATTGGCGAACTTTGGTCGGAGTCTTAGGTACAGGCCAATTCTTAATGGATTCAATCTTGGCGGGGTCGACATGAATCCCGTCCTGATTGACTATGTGCCCAAGGAAATGGACTTCTCTAAGCCAGAAATCACATTTTGAGAATTTGGCGTACAGTTGCTCATTGCGAAGGAGTTCGACAATAAGACGCAGGTGTTGTTCATGCTCCTCTTGATTCTTCGAGTAGATAAGGATGTCGTCAATAAACACAATTACGAACTTGTCGAGGTAGGGTTTGCACACTCGGTTCATTAGATCCATGAAGATCGCAGGTGCGTTGGTCATTCTGAAAGGCATAACAAGGAATTCGTAGTGACCATAGCGGGTTCTGGAAGCAGTCTTAGAGATGTCCTCATCGCGGACTCTCAGCTGGTGATAACCCGATCGCAGATCGATCTTGGAATAATAGCTCGACCCTTGCAGCTGGTCGAACAGGTCATCGATACGGGGAAGTGGATAACGATTCTTGATGGTAACCTTGTTCAGTTCGCGGTAATCAATGCACATTCGGAACGTGCCATCCTTCTTTTTGACAAAGAGCACTAGGGCTCCCCAGGGTGATGAGCTAGGACGGATAAAACCTTTGTCCAAAAGCTCTTGTAGTTGAGTAGAAATTTCCTTGAGTTCTGCGGGAGCTAGTCGATAAGGTGCACGAGCTATAGGTGCTGCTCCGGGAGCTAGTTCGATTTGAAATTCGACCTGACGGTGAGGAGGGAGTCCAGGTAGTTCTTCCGGAAATACCTCAGGATAGTCGCGTACAACAGGAAAATCTTCAATCCTGTTTTCCTTTTTCTGCGTGTCGGCAACAAGTGCTAAGATAGAGGTGTGCCCCTTTCGTAGACACTTCTGGGCCTTTAAGAATGAAATGATGCCTGTGACTTCTCCGCTTTTGTCGCCTTGGATGATAAGGGGTTTGCCAGGAGGACGGGGAATACGGACAGCTTTCTCTTGGCAGAGGATCTCAGCTCGATGCTTGGACAACCAATCCATACCAATGACGACGTCGAAGCTTCCGAGAATGATGGGGAAGAGATCGATACGGAAGGTCTGACCAGACAATTCTAGTTTGCAGTTACGAATAACTTGTGAGGCCTCGAGGTTTCTACCATTAGCTATTTCAACGATGTGCTTAGAGCTTAACGGCGAAAGAGTGGACTTAAGTTTCTTACTAACACGTAGGGATACATAACTAGTATCTGCTCCGGAATCAAATAGTACGGAAACATAACGATCATTTAGTAGGAACTTACCCGCTACAACGTTGGGGTCATTCCTCGCTTCTCCAGCTCCAATCACAAAAGCCCTTCCTCTTGCACCATTCCCAGCATTGTTGTTATTGTTCCCAGCACCCTGATTGTTGTTGTTCTGATTCAGTTCAGGGCAGTCCCTTCGCATGTGCCCCGTTGCTCCACACTTGAAGTATCCACGGTTGTTTCCTTGCTGTTGCTGTTGCTGTGGCTGATGCTGATTCTTCCTAGCTGGGAGCTGACTCCTGCAGTCTTTGGCTTCATGCCCCATCTTGTTGCATCGCTGACACTGACTTTTAACACACGGCCCACTGTGGTGTCGGTTACATTTTTTACACTTGGGGTGGTTTCCTCGATAGCCACCCGGTTGCTGAGGGCCCTTGTTGCTTTCAGTCTTCCTTTGTTGAACTGGGGCCTGAGTGGGGTTAGCATCCTTTCCCTGACTTCCATCCCACTTTCGTTTGTTATCGCTAGAGGTTCCAGCAGTAGCACTGATCCTCTTGGGCAACTTGCCCTCCTCCACTGCCTGATTGGTGAGTTTGTGAGCAAGACGAACCACGGGCTGTATGGTATTGAGGTCGGCTGAGGTCACATGGCTTCGGATTTCTGGGACCAAGCCTTTGATGTACAATTCGATCCTTCGATACATAGGTCGGGACATGTTTGGGCAAAGTGCAGCATAGTCGTTGGACTGCTTGGTGTAGGTCTCAATCTCTGATCCAACCATCTTGAGCTCATAGTACTCGTTCTCGAGTTTGTGGATGTCATCCCTGTGACAGTACTCCTCTTTGATCATGTCCTTGAAATCTTCCCACGCAGTAGCATTAGCAGTTTCCAGACCAAGCATCTGAATCTGTGCTTTCCACCATGAAAGCGCATTTCCTTCAAGCGTACCAGTCGCGAACTTTACCCAGTTAGCAGGGGGACACTCGCAGACAGCAAGGACAGCTTCGGCCTTTTCAATCCAATGCAGAAGGCCTATGGCACCTTCAGTGTCGTTGAAGGGGAGAGGCTTGCCATCCATGAAGGTTTTGAAAGTACAAACACGTGGTTGAGCAGGCGCTTGTTGACCTATTGTGAGAAGTGAAGCGAATAGGTTTAGAGGTGAAAGACGATGTGGGGGTCGGATCTAAACATCCTAAAGTAACGGGTTTACCTCCAGGGTGAGCTGCGAAGGCTGCAGCCACCGTGTTGAGCAAGTTAGTGAACTGATCCTGAGTCATGTTAACGTTTCCTCTTCGGCGTCCACTCATTGACTTCATAGCCAGAAAACACAGTATGAGTGTGATGTCGTAACGTAGCGAGAAAGAGGTAAAAGAAGGATGTGTATCTATCTAATTAGGCACACTAGCATGTATAGTAGAGCAGTTAACATAAGATGAACAATCAAGTAAACACAAGTCCGAGCTATGAGGTCTAATACGTTGAGTCTTGCCCCTGGAGTGTAGTGTCGTCACGAGTCACAGGTTATAGTCTGGTTTTTCTCAAAAAGACTTTCTTTTTAAAACCAAGTTCACTATAACCAATGGCTCTGATACCAATCTGTCACACCCCCAAAATCCACCTGCGGAGTACCACCGCTTGGAGGCGTGACTGACCAGGATCCAGCCACTAATTATACTGAGCAATGATTAATAGTAAAAATATGCACCAACCACAGTAGTTAGAAAACATCACAGTTTAAAGATTTAAAGGTTTAAGTTTGAATAGTAATTTAAGTAAGCAGCGGAGGCATAAACCAAACAGTTTCAAAACAAGGTTCATAGTTCAGGATTATTTAAAACCCAACACATGGGCTAGACGACCACTACACATTCCCAAGCTGCAAGCTCCTGAGTCACTGGGTACCTGCAAAGCATGCAGTAGGGTATCAACAAAAATGTTGGCGAGTCCACGACTTGTCCAGTTTTAATTACCAAAAACTTGTTTCACCAGTTAATTTATCCGTTTATACATGCGATGGGGAGCTACCCCATAAGTAAGCGACTAAACAGTTTTTACAATACCGAATACTATTCATCCGTACGTTTCCGTAAAGTGCCCTGTTTGTCAATGTTCTATCATCGTTGACGGTTGCCAGAGTACATTAGTTCACGCCCGATCCCATACGCGGGCACGGTGTGAGGTTGGTGAGACCTAAATAGCGCTATCAACTAATAACCCGTTCGCCTGACCCCGACGACTAATCGGTATTAAGAAGTGAGGACTTGAGTGATAGAGTTTCGTTTAGTGTTGCTTGTTGCATCTAGTATAAACAGTAATTAACTAAAAGTCCCATTTAAGGGGAGAGAAGTAGGTTTGTATCCCTTACGAGGGGATATCGTTGTTTAATGTTTCTGTTTCCCAACCACCGGGAACGCATGCTTTATTAGTTGTGAACTCACCTTGGGTTGCTCGGTAGACAGTTTACTTGGTCAAGTATGCCGGTCACCACGTCCTAATATGGTTACCAGTATAGGTCAGGTTGGGTACAGAGAAATCACGTATATTCTACACGTATCTAACACATAGCATACTTAACACACAAGGTTATTGGGCCTGCTCTAATAATGGTACAGTCAAACAGTAGCAATTAACACGTAGTCCAGTCAATCAGCAATCATACATGAACAGTCCATACACTTTGGCCCAATAACGGAGACCAGTAGCCCACTCGAGAAAAGGTGGTCTTGAGTCGAGACCGAGAGGTCTCGAGTCGCAACCAAGTGGTCTCGGGTTGTAGTGGGGTGGTCTCGAGTCATGCAAGTTCGAGTCGCAACCTCAGATGTCTCGGGTTCAGTCTCGAGTCGAGATCATGAGATCTCGAGTCGAGACCTTGCTGATTGCGAGTCTTGAAGCTTATCTCAAGTTGTTTCCTGGTGGTCTCGAGTCCAATCGCTTTGGTCTCGAGTTAAGGTTCGATGGTCTCGAGTCGAGATCGAGTTAAGGTCTCGAGTTGTTTCTAGAACACCAGCCAAGACATGTACTAACCAATAGGATTTCATGTGCATGATTTTATGTACTATCCAATAGAATTTTACTAACATGTTTTCTTGTCTAAATCCTAATCAAAACAGATCAAACAAAGCATATTTCAAATATTCAACAACATTTAATACTCCTTCATAGTTCATCCAGTTCATCATTAGGGTCTTTATCATTTTGCAAACATGAATATTCAACAAATCCATCCTAGCATATACTCAAGTCAGTTTCTCCATCGACCCC
Organism: Helianthus tuberosus; assembly: GCA_030545235.1. Lineage (NCBI taxonomy): Eukaryota > Viridiplantae > Streptophyta > Magnoliopsida > Asterales > Asteraceae > Helianthus > Helianthus tuberosus. The sequence goes on along the minus strand of CM060359.1, from coordinate 143,774,169 downwards.
TAAATCTAGCAAAAATCAATGTAAAAGCATGCTTGCATAAGCTTTATCATCAACATCCATCCATTTTTCATATTATCTAACACACATCTTTAGTACATATGTACATATCAATATTCTAACCTTTCTAACCATATAAGAATGTACGTATCAAACATGGACATGTGCACCACTAATCAAACAAACACCTTTATTATATTCAAACAATAGTCATAATGCATGTTATCACCAAACCAAGAGATGGGGTACTAACCGAAAATATTTGAGTGTGTGAGGCGATGAAGGGAGTCCCCAAGTGATGATCACGAGCTGATCCGAGGGTCTTGATCTTTCGGTTGAGTCCAAGAGAAGAGGAAGGTGCTTGGTTTAGGGTTTGTCTAGTGAGAGAAAGTGGGGGAGAGAGAGAGAGGGAGGGAGAAGATGGAATGTTTTTAGGGGTTTGAGCTAAAGATGATGGTTGCCAAATAGAGGAGTGTTGGCTGATGTGGGGATTTTTATACCGGTCTCGAGTGGGTGTACCCTAAGGGCTTCGGGTGGGCTCGAGGAGGGGTGCGGCCCAACGTCCAAACTATTCACTCGAGACCGAGTGGTCTCGAGTCGGGTCCTAGTGGTCTCGGCTCACCAATATTCACACACACACACATATATATATATATATATATCCATACATTTACACATGACATAACACAAGGACCACATAGCACACCAAAAGATTTACAGATTTTCATTTAATAAAATACGTACACATAATGTTATTACAAAAAGGTGGCTCGGAAAAACCTAGAGTGTCACATTATCCCCAAGTTTTAAGAACTTTCGTCCCGAAAGTTAAGGCAGCCACTGTCAAGCTGGAGAGAACGTTTCAACGGGGTGTCACACCTATTCTCAAACCAAAGAGAATCATGAGTAACATCTGAAGTTGATTTTGGAGCTGTTGAGGGAAGAGAAGTTGCATGCCCAGTTCTGTAAATGTGAGTTCTGGATTCGAGAAGTTCATTTACTCGAACACGTCATAAATGAGGAAGGTATATATCTGGATCCATCTAAGATCAAAGCGTTCAAGAATTGGGAAGCGCCAAAGACCCCGCCGGAAGTACGACAATTCATAGGACTTGCTGGGTACTACTGGAGATTCATTGAGAATTTCTCTAGATTAGCGCAGCCTTCGACACTAATGACCCAGAAGGAAAAAAGGGAATTGATTGGACAGAAAAGCAGGAGGAAGCTTTTCAAACATTGGAGGGAATGTTGAGAGCGTGTGCGATTGATTTCGATGGAAGATATGATACTCACATGCCATTGGCAGAGTTTTCTTATAATAATAGTTATCACGCTAGTATTAAGGCTGCTCCGTTTGAAACCTTGTATGGATGAAAGTGTCGATCACCACTTTGTTGGGCTGATGTAGCAAAAGGCAACTAACCAGACCCGAGCATATCCAGGAATCTAGCCACAGGGTTTAGCTAAATCGAGGGAAGGTTAAAAGTCGCCATCGATCGACAGAAGAATTACATGGACAATAGAAGGAAACTATTGCAGTTTCAGGTCGAAGATTGTGTTTTGTTGAAGGTGATATCTTGGAAAGGTGCTATTAGGTTTAGCAGAGAACGAAAATCTGAGCCACATTGATTAGGTCCTTTCGAGAGCCTATCTTGAGTTGGATCAGTTGCTTATAGGCTCAAGCTACCATAGGGATTGAGTGGAATACATGATGTGTTTCATGTGTCCAATCTGAAAAAGTGTATAATGGATAATACACTGATTATATTCTTTGTTGAGGTTTATTTAGGCGATAAACGGAAGTTTATCGAAGTACCTATAGGAGTTGTATGGTTGGTTAGAAGAGTTACGTTGATAACTAGAAAAGCAATTACAGGTTCCTAACGGTATATGCGATCTGATGATTGTGCAATCCGTGGAGAGAAGATATTTGAAATAAATGCAAGAAGGGAAGGAAAACGAGCTCATGGAATTAGATACTTTCAAGAGCCCATCTTGAGTTGGATTAATCGTATGAAGACTCAGACTACCTCAGAATAAAGGACAATGTATATGCGAATATACGTATGTCAAACCTGAAATGGCGGAACGTTGACTTAACCCTTTCTGATTATGTACTCGTAAACGATGAACCTTGGAAAAGATAGAGAGCATTGAGACGCGAAACTAGGAAATGAGATTATATAATATGGGTCTACGAGGATTCTTCGTAAGAATCAAAGTTTCTCACAGAAACTACAAGACCATATTCAATAAGACTATTCTTTCTATTTCCACCAACTGCGAAATAAAACTTGTAGAGTAAAATTTCAGGGACGAAATTTCCTAAACGGGGGGAGACTGTGACACCCAGCTTTTCAGGAAATACCGTACAATTGTAACACGTGTTGTGAATAGATAAGAAGGTTGTATTTGATTGATTATGATGTTTATATATGATATTTGATGAGTTGGTAAATCCAAACATTGGTAAAGATAAGATAAACGTTTATCGCTTCACGATTAAAATGCAAAACAAACGTCGGTGACCACCCGATCAGTGTTAAAATCCTAAAAATAGTTTGTTATGATTAGAATAGTAATTTTAATCATATTCGTGAGAAAAAATAAATTAAAATGCTAAGAAACTCTATTTTTCGAGTTTGAGCGCGTACCACACGATACTGCGCGTATTAGACAAAATACTATCAACGCAGCCAGACAAGGCAAATGGTAATTATTTCAGTAATAATTTTGCAGGATTATTTTTATAGAATGATAAAACTAATTTAAAACGCACTAAAACGGGAAATAAATACCCGGTATCCAGTAAAATACCAGTTTTTACCCAATATTATATATATGTGTATATATATATATGTGTGTGTGTGTATGTAAATGTATATATGTGAGAGAGATAAGGTAGGTGGTTGCCCCATGGGGTGCCCACCTTTTTGTTTTCATCTTTCATTTTGACAAGTGTTGGCCTTGGGGGAATACACATTGATTATGGTTTCTCTTATACTCCATCTATGCATATACCAAGACCAAACAACACCATTTCACACTCTCTCTCTACCTCACAGCCGAACACCCCTATAACCATACACTTTCAAAAATTTCAAACCATTTCTTAAAGATTTGAAGGCATTTCAAAGTGTTTTCAAGCTAGTATGAAGGTTTAGAGGTGATTCCAAGAAGACCTAAGCAAGAACAAGACTTCATATCATCATTTTTGTAAAACCCACTAAGAATCTTGAAGGTATAACATTTCATCTTTCAAATCCTATTCATGATTCATGGTGATGAAAACGATAGTGGAAGTTTCTCTTGTTCTTGAATCTAAACATAAACTTGAAACTAAAAATAAATGGGTTTTGAACAAAAATGAAATATATATATATATATATATATATATATATATATGTATATATATATATATATAGGATGAGGATCATTACAGAACACTAACTATTGCGAGAACAAAAAGAACAACTCTAAAACACTAAATTTTGGTATTTAAGTTTCATGTTTTTTAAATTTTATGTTTCTTACATTCATATGTGTATTATATATACATAAAAAAACCATATTTTTTTTACCTACACGTAGCTTACATACATGTTGGTAATTTAACCAACACATAACCTACATATGTGTAGGTTATACAGAAAATGAAAATTTTCCATATTTTGTTTTGAATTCTAGTGTAAGAAACAATAAATCTTACATTTGCAACATTTTCATTTACTTTTTAGGTTTTTAGGATTGAAAAAATAGGTGATTTATTGTGTTCTGCGTGTTCTCGCAATATTTTGTGTTCTGCATAGAACCTTCCCCTATATATATATATATATATATATATATATATATATATATATATATATATATATGTGATTGAGTTTTGACTTTTGATAGATTCTTGTAAAGTAAAATGCATGTGTGATCAAAGGAATGTTCTAAAAAGGGTCTTGTGATTTGAAATGGATATGGTAAAAAGTAAAATTTTGGGAAGTTTATATATGTATGTATATATGTCATGTGTATATATATATATATATATATATATATATATATGTATGTATGTATGCATGCATGCATGTAAGTTTTGTCACATGTTCATAAATATAAGAATGTTTGTATTTATGTATGTATGATTAGATGATAATGAATGGAACATGTTGTGATTTATAATAGAATGAAGTAAATGTGTTCTTAGATGCATTTAAGATCATGTATAATGATGATGGTGTGATATGGGTGCATTAGATGCACATACTTAGACATGCATGATGATTAGTGGTCATGAAATAATGATTTAAATAATATTTGATAAAAATAAATTTTAATCTGATTCTAAACACTAAAAATGTAAATATTTGAAGTGTTTGATGGTATATAACTTTGTCATAATGATTACTAGCTTTGCATGTTGTACTTGGTGCATTAGAAGTTGTAAAATACGTGAAATCGCATGATTTATGTGACTTACACAAAAACTAAACTAATCTGATTATAACCACTATTTTAATCATTAAATAACATGTATTGTGTTAAAATATCATGTCATTCCGAGTTGGGATGATTATTGTAACGTTCAACACAAAACTATGCGTTAAAACAGTCAAAAATCGGCTTTTCGAACTATTTTTATGAAACTAATTTAGATCAGTAAGTAAACTGGTATTTTTGGTTTAAAAATGAGTATTTTAACTAATTTTAAGTTTACTTGGTGTTTGGTTGGTCATACGTGACTTCTGACGCCCGAAAACGTTATCGAATCGCTAAAATACGCATTTTTCAATATACACTAGTATGGGTTGTTTTTGAGTAAACCCTCGTGTGATAAAATGTGTTATATGATTTAAACATGTGAATGTTAAAATATGCTAAGAATTGACATGAATATTTTATATATACTTTCCTTAAAAATGTTTGATACATATAAATGTGTTTGTCGAGCATGAAATAGATAAGTTAACGAGATTACGCGTGTTACGATATTAATATATGTGTACGTTTACGCATATATATATATATATATATTACGACGCTCAAATCATAGATATATTCCGTATAAACGGGTGTGTTAACGGTTTTACATGATAACGGTCACCAATAAAATCGTTCAAGTTGCAGAGTCTTATATTTATATATATATATATATATATATATATATATTAACGTGCCAACATAATAAAAACGATAACTTTTCGAGAAAATCTCAAAGTTATGTGACAATTCTAAGAAACGGAGAAACTTAGGAATTTTATGATATATTGGTTTAAAAATCGTTCCTACATATAATAGGACGTGTAGAAATGAATCTGTGGGATTGCGCTATTTAAAATACGCACCCAAATGTAATAAGATCCGTGAGGATCAAAGACAACTTAATTATGTCATGGTTATGTCGTGTTTTGGAACGCTAAGTTTAAAATCTATGTTTTAACTAAGTTGCTATTATGTCCAACAATATAATGCATCAAACATCAAGATAGAAATGGGCACCAACTTCCGTCACCGCTACGTTTTATATTCCGCTGCGACGTTTTTGGGGTGTGACATGGTAGATGTGAAGTGATTCTTCCATTTTTTGTATGAATTGATCTCTTGATAAAATTGAAGATTTCTGTTCCATAATCAAATTTGAACCTAGTTATGAGTCCATACATGATTGACAGAATAGCTTAAGTCACTTGATCAGCTCCTCCTATCTTTGATGTGAGACATTTGTTCAACACTTCCATCATCACTTGCCAGAATGCTGGTATTTCATTTCTTCTGACTCCTCCAATTTGGCAAACCTTCTTATTTTTGTATCCAAGCTCAATAAGAAAGCTTATCAAATCTTCTCTTCTTGGTGCTTCAATGTAGTTGTCAAAAATCGAAAGTTCAAGCCATTCTCTTACTCTTGTAGGAGTTAATGTCACTAAGACATTTCCCCAAACATGAGCAGAGAATTGATTCTCTCCATCTTCACTGAAAGTGTGAATAAATTGTTGCAATAATCTTTTTGTTACTTTTCTTTAGTTAATGCTCTTGAGATTGGACATCTTAAGAGAAATTCTATCAGAAGTTGACATCTTTCATCGTATTCGGAATGCTCTGTATTCATCAGCAAGTTATTCTCTTTCATTGGCGAAAATTCTCCATCTTCAATGAATGGTACATCATGTTGAACGATTGGAATGTTGAGATTTACTTTTGTCGTTGCTTAATTTTGTGATTTAGGGTTTGAGGTATAGGAATTTTGGCTTTTGAAAAAAACAGAGGGTTTTGAGGTTTAAGGTTTTTGTGAGGAAGAAGGTGAGTAATTTGTGAATTTCTGCTAAGTTTGGGTTTTATAGTGAGGGATTAGCAGAAATGAGTGGACATGGAACGTGGCTTGTAATAGTGGTTAAAAGATCACTAATTACCTTTATTACCGTTAGATCGTGTGATGTGAAATGTGGTTCAGAAATTAACCGTTGGATCATGTGTATCAAGGTATTTAATGAGAATTAATCGTGTAATCGTGGTTATGCCTTCCTAACTTGTAATTTCTTCAGTCATTCCATTTGTTTGGAACTTAATTTTGATTGGAGAACTCTACCGGTCACATGACACCTTTCCATTCTCGTGGGACCCATTTTTTATATATGGTCCAATCAGCTGCTTTTGTATATTATTCCCCGTTTTTCAAAGTCAAAATTCAATTCTTGTGATATCATCAGAAATAGAACTCAAATTCTGATGAACATTTGTATTTCTTCTTATATTGAATTCTGTTGACTTGTTAACAGAAGTCAGCAGATTCTAATATAATTCAACAGAATTCCTTAATTGAATTTCCCCCTTGATTTGTGAACTTCTTTCAATAGATTTAGAAGTTTTTCTTCTAATTGAGTAAAAGATATTCCAGTGCATTGTTAGTGCATTATCTGTCTATCGCCTCCGTCAATCTAGTCCGTAGTAGAAAACTGAGGAAAACGAGAGTTACATTGTTATATTTTAGATTTAGTTAGTAAAAATGCAAGGTGGCATAACTGTAATTAATGGGAAACCTCATTAAATGCCTTGGCCTATAAATAGATCTCTAGGGCTTCTAGTTTAGAACTTTTGCCATTTTCACATCTTGGAGAGCTAGAGGCTAGAGAGAGAAAGCTAGAGAGAGAAAGTTTATTGTTCGTGATTCAGGTGCTGTACGTTATCAGATTTGTTAATAGAATCACGTTTAGATTACGTCATGTGTGTTTAGGTCGCGTTCGTGTACGGATTCCGCACGTTTCACGTTCGTTTTGCAATCGTTTCGGAGTCAAAACCGGTCCTACAAGTGGTATCAGAGCAGGAGCTCGATTGCACTGATCTTTCACACGATTTCGCACAGGATTTCATCAGAATCAGATCCGATTTCATCTTCTTCTTCATCTTTTTCATATTTCTTACAGTTTTTTCTATTTTTCATCGAATTGAACAGGTTTTCATGGTCCGTTTCAGCTGATTTTTGGATATGTTGTGCGCCTATACCTGATCTAAAACCCTACCAAGTTTCAGATCGAAACTCCAAACCGTTTAGGAGAAATCGAGATTTTTTCGTTCGAATTTGCGTCAAAGTTGCAGGTCTGTTCGTATGAACATTTCTGGTCCGCTCCAACGTACAAGTTTTGCTGGTTCGCTCGTCTGGTTCGCTTGAACGATTAGTCTGGTCCGCTCATTCGACAATATCTGGTCCGCTCATGTGACAATACCTGGTCCGCTCATTGTGTCAAAATTGAGATCCGCTTATCTGGACATAGTCTGGTTCGCTCATTTGTCCAATCCAAGATAGTTTCGCTTATCTGACAACATACTGATTTCACGTGAAACATTATTGTTAGGGGTCATTTTCTTAACATATGTATCCTGACCAATATCCTGCCTTTGTTTGGTTATTTGTAGTCAGGATGCTGGAAGAGGATATTGCTGACATCTTGGGCGATATCCTGAAGCTTATTGAATTAACCACGTGCAGGTTAAGGGCAGAAGCTTGCTAACGGTCACAAGGACTTCTTCTCCTCAAGACTCGGACGAATTTGTTGAGAAAGAGACGTTGAGCCCGAAAGACCAGGTCTGCAACGTTCCAAGAAGGAATATTCGGTGAATCCCGCGAGTTTAGGGTAGTTAGTTATATTATCTTTACTATAAATAGATGAGGTCGGATCAACTTAGAACACATCATTTCACACTTACACTCTCGAACACAATCACATTCTAGCTAGTTGCAAACACCACACTTGTATTTCATTTTCATTGTAACACTTAGTCGATCCGTACCACATCCTGCACTGTATCCTGATTTTTGAAGCAATTGAAGAACTAGGCAGCTGCGATTGTCAGCTCCCGAGGTTTTATGCCGGCGATCTAGATTGATCAAGGGCTTTCCTCGTACATCTCGTGTCACTTCCTTTACTTTTTGCTCATTAATTGCTCATTGTTTGATCATCGATACAGCTCAATATCCCGAGCCGTATCCTTAAACTGTTTTTGCAAGTAATTTAATTAACACATTTTTTGACATTTACTTCTAGCACACTACCTCACTTAACTAATTTGATCACTTAATTACTTCGGTAATTTTTTACCAAAACAATTTGGCGCCCACCGTGGGGCAAGTGGTGCTCTCTTTACTAAAATTTTTTGTCAAATCGCTACTCGGTTTTTTATTTTCAAAACTTTTTGCTGCATTGTCCACAATGGCCTCACGATCAAACATGAGTTCCTCTACTATGTCTGCTATGACTTCTGCTACTACCGGTTCGGTGCTTCCACCACCTCCTCCAAGGATGCCAGCCTCTACACAATCTCAAGATGTTATCCCTACTCGGAGTGTCCAGGGATCTGCTCCCGTTTTAGCTTCTAATGATGAAATTTTAACTTTATTTGGAAGTGTGCAGGAACAAATGAGGCAGCAACAGGAAACAAACCAAATGCTCTTAAGGGAAATACAACTCCTGAAGTCTGGCTCGAGCAGATCTGCTGAGGACAATGTCACTCCATTACACCCCAGAGCGTTGAACTTTAGTTCAGCTGTGTATACCGAGGATAACAGGGGGAATATCGTTCCCAGTCTTCCTCAGAATCATACTCCTGAAATACCCTCCTCGGTCAGGATGTCAACCATGAGGAGCTCAGGATATGCTTCGGGATATGGGCAAAACCCTCCAACGGGTAACGTGTCAAATAATAATAATACTCATGCTACTAACAATAATGGATCTTTGCAGGATACAGGTGTAACATCAGCACTTACTAGGGAACTTCAAAAGTTGAAGGACATGATATCTAGTGTACCTGGGGTGGTCCAGCCGATCCCGGAAGTATCCCAAGATAGCCACAAGATATCTCGTTTTGCATACCCTATATGTGATGCTGAGATCCCGAAGAGATTCCAAACTCCCAACATGAAGCTTTATGACGGGACTACGGATCCTGAGGAGCATATTGCCCAGTATAGGGAAAGAATGGAGATTAACCCTATCCCTCTGGAGCTCAAGGAAGCGTGCTTGTGCAAGGGATTTGGTTCTACTCTAACAGGATCAGCCTTGAAATGGCTGTTGAACGTTCCTCCTCACTCAATTACTTCATTTGCTCATTTGGTTAACTTATTTAACAGTCAATTTTCTTGTAGTCGGAGTTTTGAGAAACTAACCAGTGATCTTTACAGGATAACTCAAGGGCCTCAAGAATCTTTGAGGGATTATGTGAACAAATTTAGTCGAGAATCCTTGGATATCCCACATCTTGATGTTGCAACAGCTGTGCAAGCTTTTAAGATGGGATTACAAAAGGATTCTCAGTTTTATCAGGATCTTGTAATGAATCCCTGCAGGAATCTCGATGAAGCTCGTAACAGGGCCTTGAGATATATCTGTCTGGAAGATGACAAGAAGATGCAAGAAAGGATGAACTCATCCAACACTTATGAATCGACTAACAGGAAGTCAGAATCCTCATTTAAGTCATATCGGCCTAAGCCATATGGTAGAAATGAAAACAAGAGAGTGAACGCTGTCGAAGATGAGGATCCTGAAGAGTATCCTGAGTTGTCTGAATATTGCTTTTCTGTTAATATTCCTGAATTGATGTATGCTATGCAGGGTTTAGGAGACAAGGCTAGATGGCCTCGAAAGAATCAACAAAAGGCTGACTGGAAAGATAAATCGAAATGGTGTGCTTTCCACGAAGACTTCGGACATATGACTGAGGATTGCATTGCTTTAAGGAAAGAAATAAGCTATCTTCTAAGCAAGGGATATCTGAAAGATCTCTTAGGAAAGAAGAAGAATAAGGGTCAGGATACTGAGAAGGATCCTGAGCGAGCTGCATCACCTCCCGCGGATGCCAAGATAATCAACTTCATTTCCGGGGGATCCGACATTTGTGGAACTTCGTATTCGGCAGCAAAGAGACACGCAAAGGAAGCCAAAGCCGAAAGGGGAGACAAACCTGTCAGGATGGCTACACTCACAACTGACAAAGTGATCACATTTGATGCTGATGACAGGGATACTGTCCAGGATCCTCACCATGATGCTCTGGTAATAACGTTATATGTGGCTAACCATTTTGTACGCAGGATATTGGTTGATAATGGCAGCTCCGTCAACATAATCCAGCTAGAGACACTTAAAAGAATGAATGTGTCTCCTATGGATATAACTTCGAAGTCCACTGTACTTGTTGGATTCAGCGGAGAAGCCAGAAACACAGTGGGAGAGATAAAGTTGCCAGTGTACGTTGAAGGTGTCAACTCGATACAACGTTTCTGTGTGATGGACTCTCTATCCTGCTATAACATCATACTAGGAAGACCATGGATTCACGATATGAAGGCCGTGCCATCAACATATCACCAATGCATCAAGATACCTACCCCTTGGGGAGTTGTTAAAGTTGATAGTGATCAGCAGGAGGCGAAAGAATGCTACTCATCCTCGATGAAATCCTCAACCAAACCTAGTGCAGCATAGCAATTAAAGACGCGGGCCCAGGATATCATGGAGGATCCGGAGCAGGATGTGAAGAAAATTGTCCTGGATCAGGATAATCCTGATATTTCGGTGCTCGTGGGAACCAATATCCCTCAGGATATTGAAGAGCAATTAATTAATTTTTTAAGATGCAGGATGTCAACGTTTGCGTGGAAACATGAGGATATGACTGGCATATCCAAAGATGTCATTACTCACAAGCTTGGAATTGATAAGTCGTTCAAGCCTGTGCAACAAAAAAGAAGGAAGTTTGCTCCTGAGCGGAACACGATTATCCAGGAGGAAGTTGAGAGATTATTAAAGTCAAGAATGATCAGAGAGGTTAAGTTCCCAAGGTGGCTTGCAAACGTGGTTGTAGTACAGAAGAAGAATGGGAAATGGAGAGTTTGTGTAGACTACACAGACTTGAACAAAGCTTGTCCTAAAGACCCATTTCCTCTCCCCCATATTGATGCAATGGTAGATGCTACTGCTGGGCATGAAATGCTGACTTTCATGGACGCATCCTCAGGATTTCAACAGATACAAATGGAGCCTTCTGACCAGGAGGATACCGCCTTCATGACGCCAACAGGTATTTATTGTTATACAGCTATGCCTTTTGGTTTGAAAAACGCAGGTGCAACATACCAAAGATTGGTAAACATGATGTTCAAAGACAAACTGGGGGACACCATGGAAGTATACATTGACGATATGGTAGTAAAGTCAAAGAAAGCTCAGGATCACCTCCAGGATATTAAAGGAGCATTTGATATCCTGGATCAGTATAATATGAAGCTGAATCCTGCTAAGTGCCATTTCGGAGTGGGGGCAGGAAAGTTTCTTGGGTATATGGTGACGAAAAGGGGGATAGAGGCAAGCCCGGAGCAGATTAAAGCTATCCTAGATATAAAATCACCCTCGAATATGAAGGATGTATAAAGATTAACAGGCCGGGTAGCAGCTCTAAACAGATTTATCTCAAGATCCTCGGAGAAATGCAAAGACTTCTATGATATCCTAAAGAAGAACAAAAGATTCGAATGGGGGGAAAAGCATGAAGCAGCCCTACAAGATTTGAAACGGTATCTCTCAACCGCACCTCTATTGATGAAGCCGGAAAATGGTGAACCACTATCCCTATACCTTGCTGTATCAGGGAATGCTGTAAGTGCCGTTCTTATAAAAGACCATGAAGGTCAGCAGTACCCTGTTTATTATGTTAGTAAAAGTTTGTTAGATGCTGAAACTAGGTATTCTCATTTAGAAAAATTAATACTAGCATTAATTATGGCATCAACGAAACTTAGGCATTATTTTGAGACTCATAGGATCCATGTTAAAACAAATTATCCTATCAAGAATGTGCTTAGGAAACCAGAGATGTCAGGCAGGATGGCTAAGTGGTCAGTAAAATTGACTGCTTATGATTTAGTATATGAACCTAGGAATGCCATAAAGTCTCAGTCTTTAGCTGACTTTGTGGCTGATTTTAGTAGTGACATTCAGGATGAGGTAGACCTAGAGGTTCAACAGTTAGCAGAATCCTCAGGATACTGGACATTATATACTGATGGTGCATCTAATATAAGAGGAGTAGGATTGGGAATACTACTAAAATCGCCACAGGGGGACATATTACCCCAGGCTATTAGGTGTGAATTTCCTGCTACCAATAATGAGGCAGAATATGAAGCTTTAATTGCAGGATTAGAATTGGCTAAGAGTATGAGTATCAAAAATTTGCAAGTATATGTTGACTCTCTGTTAATTACTAACCATTTTAATGGATCATATGCAGTTAAGGAAGAGAAATTAATCGAATATCTTGATATTCTCAAAAAATTAGCAGGATATTTCGATGTTTTTATACTTAAACAGGTACCAAGGGAAGATAATGCTGAAGCAGACGCCTTAGCAAATCTGGGATCGTCGGTCAGGATACCTGAAGGGACACAAATACCAATAGTACATGTCTTATATCCTGCAACGAATCCTCGGGATAAAGAAGTAGCTGGTATTCAGGATCCTGGGGCGGAATATCCTGAAGAGGATCCTAGAACCTGGACGGCCCCAATCATGAAATATCTCAAAGAAGGACACATTCCTGGAGATGAAAATCCTAAGGCATTTAGGATGAAGGTATCACGATTCACTATTATAGATAATATTTTGTACAAGAAATCTCTTGCAGGACCATATTTAAGGTGCTTGGAGGATCATGAAGCCAAAGAAGTACTTCAAGATATACATGAAGGAGACTGTGGTAATCACACTGGGGGCAGATCATTATTCTCGAAAGTATTGAGGACAGGATACTTTTGGCCAACAATGAGAAAGGATGCTGCAGAATATGCTCGAAGATGTGATGCATGTCAAAGGCATAGTAACATACTACATCAACCAGCTGAACCACTATATCCTGTAGTTTCCCCTTGGCCATTCATGAAGTGGGGGATGGATATAGTAGGAAAGTTACCAAAAGCTCCGGGAGGAAAAGTCTTTATGCTAGCAATGACGGATTACTTCTCTAAGTGGGTTGAAGCTGAAGCATTTGTTCAAGTAAGAGACCAAGAAGTAGTATCCTTCATCAAGAGGAATATCCTGACCAGATTCGGAGTACCAGCTGAGATAATCTGTGACAACGGCTCTCAGTTCATAAGTAAGAGGACTACTGACTTTTGCAAGAGTTGGGGAATCAAAATGATCACATCAACTCCGGTACATCCTCAAGCAAATGGACAAGCAGAATCCTCGAACAAGATAATAGTCAATAACTTAAAGAAGAGACTTGGAGCCAAAAAAGGAAGATGGGCGGAAGAGTTACCCTTTGTTTTGTGGGCTGATAGGACAACGGTGAAGAATGCAACTGGCCAAACCCCATTTTCGTTGGTGTTTGGAGCAGAGGCAGTGATTCCAACGGAGATGACAATACCTACTGCAAGATCTATCTTAAGTGATCCTGAGAAGAATCCTGAAGCCTTGAGTCAGGATTTAGACACTATAGATGAAAAGAGAGATGCGGCAAGGCTAAGGATGGCAGCATATCAACAGAGAATATCCAGGGCATATAACAAGAATATTAGAACCAGAAGATTTAAGGTTGGAGATTGGGTATTAAGAAAGGCCTTCCAAAATACTACTAATCCTGCCGATGGCAAGTTAGCTCCAAAATGGGAAGGACCGTATGAAGTTGAATCAGAAGCAGGGAAAGGAGCGTATAGACTCAAGAATATGGAGGGAGATATGCTACTGAGATCTTGGAATGCTATACACCTTAAGCTCTATTTTAAGTGAGTCTAGAATTTAATTTCTAATTCGAGATGGTATGAATTCTTGCTTCTTTTAAATGTGTTTGGTGTAATTTGTTCTTTATAACCTGATACTGACTTAAGCATCGGAGGGGTGTTAGCCAAGCTAACACCCACCTTAGTTTACATTTGTTTTGCAAGATATGTTTCAGGATATAGCTCCAGGATATGCACTCGGGATAACTCAGAAGATTAGAGGATTGGCCCCCTCTCTCACGTTTAAGGGATACTGATCCCTTCACAGGTTTAAAGGTATTCACCTTTCTTCCGAATTGGGTTTAAACACCCCGCCTGGAGCGCAAGTTATTCAGGGATAGTTCAAGGTGGCGGGACCAGTCCATGTAAAAGTGGCTGACAATTTCGTTACCATTAGCTATATCCTGAATCCTAACGGTATATGAGGATTGATCACCCTCTCTCACGAAAGGGTATTTTCATACTCTCTAAGGTTTAAAGGTTTTCACCTTTCTAAGTCTTGGAGTTTATACACTCCCGCCTGTAGCGCATGAAAAATTGGGATTTTCCCCAGGATACAAAGGATTTATCTCCAGTACATCCTTGGGTTATACCCTCGGAACGAGAAAAATTGCTTATGCCATGGAAACTGACATTAAGTAGATTTCTAAGATACTTGAAGACATTATATACAGGGGACATTCCCACCAAGGCGGTGGTGTAAAGCTAAAAGGATGAAGTTTGCAACTAATGCACTAAGTACCTTGCACAGGAGACATCTTCATTGGAAGAGTTGCAATGGGATTGAAGTTTGGTAATAGGTTTATATCCTATGTCTGGTATGATCTTTCCTTTGCAAGTCTCATTTAAATTTTTAATAACATCATGTTAAATATCTTGACACATATCCTCAAAGTCCTTTTTAGGATATTTGGCTGGGATGTTTGAAACTAGTATTGGTTTGGAATTTTGATCATCATCAAAACTTGGTTTTGAAGAGATAAACTATTTTTTACTTTTTAAAGAAATTTTTACAAAATTAAAAAGACGTATGGAAGATCTATTTGATAAAAGGCTTTTGCAGTATGTTGCTGAGCATACTAATCAGGATATTTTGTGTAATAACAGTATGAAATTTTTACAAAGCTAAAACTTACACTAAATAATGCAAAGTAACAAAAGATAAGTCAAAAGATAGTTATATTATTAACAAGTCAAAAGTTGTGCTTTTGGTAAGGCCCACCCGCCAAAAGCACAATTAGTTGTTACCATAATTTTGTAACGGTTGCAGGATTTGTCTCAAAACAGGACCCGTTCACCTACAACCGTTACTGTGTTCAAAACAAGTTATACTAACTGATGACCAAGGGCTTCGTCCTAAAACCTAGGACCCATCCACCTTTGGTCATCACATTGTTCTAGTGCAGGAAAAGTAAATTGTTCAAGGACAGGAAAAGTAAATTGTTTATGCAACCACAACCATGAAATTAAAAAATGGGCTCCGGCCTTGGCAAGTATATCCATCATCGCCCACTCTGCTGCCTAAGGGGCAGCACCTGCTTGAACAGCAACCTCCTTGCCAGCATTCGCCTCAGCATCACCCTCAGGATTCTTCTCAGCACCATCATCAGCATTGGCCACCTCCTTTGTTGCCTTGGAAGGCTCTTCATCAGTGTGTTTTGCAGGATGAGCAACGGGATGACCTCCGAGGCCCTGTAGTTTCTCCTCCCAAGCCTTTACATTCCAGGAAGGGCATTCAAAGCCCAGGTCCATGGCTTCATAAGCCATCCTTATTCTGGCTTGGAGAAGAGAGACGACCACCGAAGTTTTTAGGCTATCCCGGTATGAGCTCATATTCTGCTGATATTGGAGAAGGGCAGCATCCAGCTTGGCTTGAGCATCCTCATTAGCTTTGTGAAGAGCGGCTTGATGTTCCTGAGTCATTGCCTTGTATTTGTCTTCATAGTGCTGGGATTTGGCAGCTGCAATGGTTCCTTGATCAGCTATGGTGGCTTGAGCTTTCTCCAGCTGAATCTGCAACATCTTGTTAAGACCGCTAGCATCTTCGTATAAATGCATGAGGCGATCCAGGCCCTTTAGATAAAAATACAGGTATTAATGTAAATAATAAGCAGGATAAAGACTAACATACTTGTACAGGATATCGGAAAGAAAATTCTACCTGTTTGAGAAATGAGATGGCGTCATTGAACCCATGATTCTCAAGAGAGAATGTTTCAGAAACAGCTGGGGAGTCAGTCTCCTTTCTCTTCCGAGAACTGGATGCCCTGGTCCTGGATGCCGGAGGGCCTTTGGGAGCAGAAACAGCTTTCGAGGAGGTAGGCTTTGGTGTAGCAGATGACTTTGGCTTGGATTCTTGTTTGGCGGGTTCAAGGCTGGAATAGCAATCCAGTTCATCGAGTTCGAAAGCATCAAGGTTGACAACTGGTGCTACATAAGGGGAGATACTCTCAAAACTCATCATATTTTTGAAAATAATTAACATATGAAAATGTGCTTACCAGACATTTCTG
Organism: Helianthus tuberosus; assembly: GCA_030545235.1. Taxonomy (NCBI): domain Eukaryota; kingdom Viridiplantae; phylum Streptophyta; class Magnoliopsida; order Asterales; family Asteraceae; genus Helianthus; species Helianthus tuberosus. The sequence goes on along the minus strand of CM060359.1, from coordinate 143,757,399 downwards.
AATGTGATTTTTGATGAGGATCTGTGAGAGACAGGGAAAAACTTCTTTCGCTGGCAGGAAGACGGTAGATTTCCTTGATCTTGGATTCGGATTCCGCGCTAGGAGGCACTAAATCTCTGAAATTCACTGCATAAAAACATCAGAATATAAGTCCGGGATACAGTTTGAGAATATGATTGGGGATATTCCTAAAACCCTAAATCCTACCCTTGGTTAACCATTTAACCGGTAGATCGAAACCCTTATCAATGGAGTCTCTTTTGACGAAAAAGAATTTTCGTCGCCATCGATCCTCGTTCTTGGTGGCTTTAAGGACCAAAGGACTCTTGATGGAGAATAGAAGATAACGGTGGTTGCCGTGGGATCTTAATCGGTATGCTACGGGAAGGTCCTCAACAAGAAGGTTGGGGTAATGACGAGACTTGATTTGATCCAACACAATCAAGATTCGCCAGACCATTGGCATAACTTGGGCATAACTAAGGCCGGTGAGGTCGAAAAAACTGGAGATAAAGGGTGAAAATGGATACCGGAGTCCAAGGGAGAAAGGATAAGCGAAAAAACAAACCCACTCGTCGGATGATGCATCCGATCGGGCTTCCTTGTCAAACGGGCGAAAGACCGTTCCGGCGGGAAAGGCACCGGAGTCTTGGAGAGCAGCAATGTCAGCATTATTGAAACAGCGAATCTCCTTTGCTGGATCAGTGATAAGGTTTTGACTTATCAGGGTTGAGGCAGACCGGACTGAGCGGGATTTCGTTCGTGGTGCCATTGAGCAGATCATGAAAAATTAAAGAGAGAAAATTAGAAGAGAAGTTACCTGATGCTTGCTTGAAGATAAGGATGACCGAGACAAGGAGTCCCCTGGTTAATATAGGATGAGTATAAGGGGGTAAAAAGTAAATAATGTCTTGGAAATAGCACTGCTGTCATTTCAAGAGTCTACTCATATTAATTGCCTTAAATTATGAAGTAAAGTTTTGAAATATATCCGTTGGATTGGTATCCCAACTGATATATTTGGGGACAATTGTTAGGGGTCATTTTCTTAACATATGTATCCTGACCAATATCCTGCCTTTGTTTGGTTATTTGTAGTCAGGATGCTGGAAGAGGATATTGCTGACATCTTGGGCGATATCCTGAAGCTTATTGAATTAACCACGTGCAGGTTAAGGGCAGAAGCTTGCTAACGGTCACAAGGACTTCTTCTCCTCAAGACTCGGACGAATTTGTTGAGAAAGAGACGTTGAGCCCGAAAGACCAGGTCTGCAACGTTCCAAGAAGGAATATTCGGTGAATCCCGCGAGTTTAGGGTAGTTAGTTATATTATCTTTACTATAAATAGATGAGGTCGGATCAACTTAGAACACATCATTTCACACTTACACTCTCGAACACAATCACATTCTAGCTAGTTGCAAACACCACACTTGTATTTCATTTTCATTGTAACACTTAGTCGATCCGTACCACATCCTGCACTGTATCCTGATTTTTGAAGCAATTGAAGAACTAGGCAGCTGCGATTGTCAGCTCCCGAGGTTTTATGCCGGCGATCTAGATTGATCAAGGGCTTTCCTCGTACATCTCGTGTCACTTCCTTTACTTTTTGCTCATTAATTGCTCATTGTTTGATCATCGATACAGCTCAATATCCCGAGCCGTATCCTTAAACTGTTTTTGCAAGTAATTTAATTAACACATTTTTTGACATTTACTTCTAGCACACTACCTCACTTAACTAATTTGATCACTTAATTACTTCGGTAATTTTTGACCAAAACAATTATATACTTTGACTGAATATATTTGAACAGTCCAATAGAAATAAAATCAATTAAAAGTGAACATTAAATGAGATGTCGGCCACACTCAATTGATAAGAATCATTTTAAATTGAAAGTTGTTTCAAGTTGTGAGGCATCTGATAAAAGGCATAAAAAACGAATATATCAGTTCACGTGATTATCGACTGTTGTGTCTGCCACACTTACATTTAAGGTCCAATCGAAAGATAGTGAAATATTAAACATTGATGTGTGCGTGATAATTGTCGGACAAGTGAAATTGGCGGCCAAATCATGTTGTTGGGTTAGTGGGTGCGGCCTTATCAAATTCAATCACAATCAGAATTAGATATACGTTCATGTTGTCGGCTCAATGAATTAAAAACAACAATTAATCGGTGTTATAAATTTGTTTGGCACTTGTATAAAAGGTTTGGTTGTGTTGGTTCAAGCCCAATTACGGCCCAAGTTCAAAGCATAATTTAGGACTTTGAAACTGGTTTTAAAATTTGTGTCAGCTCATGTGAACAATAGTCAACGGTCAAAGCAAATTGTCGGTTCATGCGCATGTGAAGAAAGATATTTTTGTCAGTTCTCTTAAAGTCTTCTACATCGGCACTTGTGAAGATTGTTGGATTATTTTTGTTGTCAGAAATTGTTTGGTCAAAGTCTACAGGTCACACGGTTTGGAGTTCAGTCAGTTGGTCATTCGGTCCGCACAGTTGATTGTTCAGTCTGCACAGAAAATCATCAGTTCGAGTACCAGTTTCTTTCAGATAATTGATAAAAATTTAAAACTGATTGTGTGTTTGTTTGTTGTTGATTCAGGTTTACATCATGGCTGATAACAAAGAAGAAAATGATGTTGCTGAGGTTAAAGAGAAAACTCGAGAAGAGATCTTGAGTGAGAAGACATACAGAGAAAGAAACGTTGTCACACCCCGACCACGTAGAACATACTAAACGTGGCGGAAATGTCGGGGAGTGTTGTAACAGAATTAATTGTCTCAAATCCATGGCAAATGAAGTTTTGTTTTATTGATTAAAGGTGTTACAATGTCTTAACAAACAGAGAAATACAACATAATTAACTAGTCTTGCATCTTTTATTGTCACTAAAGCCCAAGTCTGCCTATGTATATCTTGATCATCTTATGCAACAGCTCCTGAAAAACACATGTGAAAATAGGTACGTCAGCATAAAAATGCCTGTGAGATACATAGGTTTTGTGAAAATAGGTTCCATGACTTATGTTTGAGAAAATGTTTAGTCATGAACCTTGTAATTTGCTTTGTTTTGTAAATCATTTGAAAAACAATGAGTTCAGATGATATGTATAAATAAGTGAATAATGTATGGTTAAATGAATAACCATAGTAAAATGGATTTGTATAAGATAAGTTGTTTATAAAACAATGTCTTGTGAAAAGTATGTTATTTGTATAAAATGTTCTATGTCTCAAACTGAAATGATTCAAATAACGCTACAATATGTAATACCATACAAACACTTATATATAGGAAGTACCAGCGGCGTATCCACCATGTTTGTATCATGTTACACACGCATCGTTACTTAATCACTTAATCAAACCAAAACACCAAAGTAATGTTTAGCAGTTGTAGAAATGTTTATGTATGGTCAAATACGGTTCACACGGTTCACCGATACAAACGGTTCACAGATACAGACGGTTCACAGAGTACAAACGGTTCACATAGTCAAATGATTACAACGGTTCAAAATGTAGTATAATGTGTTCATATGCTGGATGAGCATATGCAACAAAAATGCAATGTAAAATGATGTACTAAGTAATGCACACAATGGGCACACCTAGCATGAAATGTAATGTAAAACGATGTACTAAGTAATGCACACAATGGGCACACTTAGCATGAAATGTAATGTAAAACGATGTACTAAGTAATGCACACAATGGGCACACCTAGCATGAAATGTAATGTAAAACGATGTACCAAGTAATGCACACAATGGGCACACCTAGCATGAAATGTAATGAAATCATGTACTATAATGTACTAACGAACATAGCATGTCTATGATGTGAAAACAGGAAAGCATGAAAGTAACAAGTAGGCACATGTGTTCCACCCCAAAACAGTTTGGAAAACAGTAAAAGAGGGGTCTATGTACTCACCCGAGATTGCTCAGTAGTTCTGGAGTGACAACTAAACAATGCTAGAGATCGCGGATATCAAACGGCATCTAGTATAGGTAACTATGTTAATAACCCGGACCTAGATCGGAAGATTGGGTAGCATTAGGGTTTGTAAACCAAACGAGTGTAGAGACTCGTGTCATTTGGTTTAACAAAGCCTACATACTAAATGAAACTTAACCTGAGTGATTTCGACCCATTACGACCCGTTTAGGTAGCTTATGCTACTTTAACGCGTCGTTCGCGTGAAACGCGTTCGGACCGCCTAACTAGCCCTATGACAAGTGTTATATGCCTAAACATATTACATAATCAGTTATGTGACAAAGGTTTAGGTTACATATGCTTAATTACCAATTATACATGAAAAGGGTATTCTGGTAATTTACCTAAGGCATATAAACTACCTATCATACAACTACTTAAACGATGTGACCATAGGGTATAACCTCGGAAGGTTATGCCCTATACTAGGGTCACCTAATGTATTTAGTCGGATCCTAATGATCGACCAAACTGGGTCGGGTTCGAAGGTATAGGCGATTTATTAGATCGCCTACCCTACGACCCTAGACAACGTGGTAATCAGTGGGCATAGTCCCAAGGGACTATAACCAACGTGATTACACTCACGTTGCGAAGTTCAAACGAACTTCGCATTGACCATTACTGGTCAACGCTGAAAGTCAAACAAAGTTTGACTTTCTGACTCGAAAAGCAGTAAAATAAGGAAAAGAACGAAAGAATACTTACGAAGGGTCCCCGAATGCTAATCCCGATTCAAGAATCTCAGGTATGAAACAATGGTTTCAACTTAGAGTTTCTAAAATCAGAATTCTAGTGCATTTGGAGTAATGGGGGGTGGGGTATTTATAGTTTTCGGGTAACCGTTAAGATCGTTTGTCGAATATCGTGCCACGATCCAAGCCGAACACTTGTCACAATGTTGTGGTGGCTAAAATCTTGATCTTATCTGCTGATTAGGCAAGTTTAAAACATGTGGTGTAGGATTAATCAGCTGCAAGTTGCAAAACAAACATTGAATCTGGTCTGAAGGTGCCATGCGGCCCGCTTTAGATTCAGGCAAACACAATGCGGGCCGCTTGGGGCCTCTGATCTGCATACAAGTTTCAAAAATGGCAGTTTAGGTCCCTGCACGTGTTTAAGCCCATTTCCGGCACTTCCAAGGCCCGTAAAGCCAACTTTAAGGCCCTAAAATGATGCCTAAACATTGCGGACATGAAACATGCTCAAAAATATGCCGGATGTTGGTTCGTTTGGCCGTACGAACGCGATGTTCGCTTAATTACGACGGAATGCGCACAAGCGCGAAAAACGATCCAAAAGACGCGACGAATGGAATTTTGACAAGCCAAACACTAAAGCATAATATAGTCATGCTTACATAAATTTTTGGATGTCCAGATGTATTCAGAACGTAAGTTATGCGCGAAAATGCAAACTTGTGCACTTTTTAACACTTTTAGTCCCTGAATGACACAAAAGTTTATTTTAGCATACCGAACACCTCAAAGCCTATTTCTAAGCTATGTAAAGGATATTTATGGTATGTTTAACTTATGGTCATGTCCCGGAATATCTGTTACAGTTCAAATTGGCATACTTTCGCAGTTTGTCAACTTTTGTCCCTGTAAGCTATTAAACTTTGATTTCACCACACCAAACCTTCCAAAACTTATATCTAAGTTATGTAAAGGTTATTTAAGGTATGTTAAGCCTATTTCACTATTCCGGAGTGTTCGTTGGATTAAACTGGTTATATCTACACATCAGTGCGCGTATAACCTTCCAGAAAGCGATTTAGAGCTTGAAATCGAACAAGAGTTGATATGTGTAAACGATACACATATTTATACAAGTCCAAAGTATGAAATACAATATTTCATTGGTTTGGCATTTGTTTGATTGTTGAAATGACACAGGTGTTACAGTCTCCCCTACTTTAGGAAATTTCGTCCCGAAATTAATTCGTAGGAGTCTATTTGTGACTTTGTGTCAGATAACCACCAGAGATATGTGGAGCATAATCCTGTCATTTCCTTAACGGACATTCTTCAGAACGAAAAATGAACAAACGGAGTCATTTTTCCTCAACGAGTATTCTTCAGAAGCGGAAATGAAGGAATAAACAAACGGGGATTCATTTCCTTAACGGAAAATCTTCAGAAACGAAAATGAACAAACGGAGTCATTTTCAACGGATGCTTCCTCAGAAACGGAAATGAAAATGATAGACAAACGGATATTCATTTCCTCAACGGACAAATCTTCAGAAACGAAAATGAACTAACGGAGTCATTTTCAACGGTTGCTTCCTCAGAAACGGAAATGAAAAAGATAGACAAACGGATATTCATTTCCTCGACAGATAATCTTCAGAAACGAAAATGAACTAACGGAGTCATTTTCAACGGTTGCTTCCTCAGAAACGGAAATGAAAAAGATAGACAAACGGATATTCATTTCCTCAACGGATAATCTTCAGAAACGAAAATGAACAAACGGAGTCATTTTCAACGGTTGTTTCCTCAGGTTCGGAAATGAAGGATTTAACAACGGATATTCATTTCCTCAACGGATAATCTTCAGAAACGAAAATGAACAAACGGAGTCATTTTCAACGGTTGTTTCCTCTGGTTCGGAAATGAAGGATTTAACAACGGATAGTCATTTCCTCAACGGATAATCTTCAGAAACGAAAATGAACAAACGGAGTCATTTTCAACGGTTGTTTCCTCAGGTTCGGAAATGAAGGATTTAACAACGGATATTCATTTCCTCAACGGATAATCTTCAGAAACGAAAATGAACAAACGGAGTCATTTTCAACGGTTGTTTCCTCAGGTTCGGAAATGAAGGATTTAACAACGGATATTCATTTCCTCAACGGATAATCTTCAGAAACGAAAATGAACAAACGGAGTCATTTTCAACGGTTGTTTCCTCAGGTTCGGAAATGAAGGATTAAACAAACGGATATTCATTTCCCTCGACGGATACTCTTCAGAAGTGAAAAATGAATAGCTAGTTCATTTTTCCTCAACGGATACTTCATCAGAATTGGAAATGAATAGAGTTAACTTCTAGTTACATGACAAAGCTCATTGTGGTTTCTGTCCACTAAATTCCATAATTATGTATGCATCCATAATTACGCAATTCCTTGCATAGTCCGCACAGTTTGTCTTGTAATGTTCATAAGCACATAATCACATAGTTGTTTAATTGTTATTATTTTGTTATCTTTGGACGCGGATACTTAAAGCACACCAGGAATCCATTTCGTAGATTTCATTTGGCACTTTAATCATTTCAAGAATCCATCCATGAAGATAGGATAATCTTAAAAGAAATTCGGCTTTGTCCCTATTGAATTGTGATGTACGTATTGAATCATACAAAGAATTCAATTAAGGACTCCGATGAATGATACCCATCCACAAGGATCTAATTATGAGGATAGAAAGATCCTACATGGATTTTTGGAGTTTGTGTAACGAGAGTGTTCCGACACCTTGCACTAGGCGTGCTTACGTCGATACACAGGGTAGAAAGTTCATGAGGTTGAGACGCCAGATATGCCAAGCGACATATGAAGCAGAGTTTGAAGGTTGAGCAGCAGCAGGATTGTAACAGCTTTGCTTTGGATTGCAAAGCGGCATATGTTAACCAAATGTCTCCATCGTCCACCGTGGTTACATTTGAAACAAGGTATTTGATTTGAATAATGACGATGGCATTGATTGCACCAAGGAGCAGTTCCCTTATACAGCTTCATCCCTGAGGCGAGTCATGGTGATAGCTAAGTCAACGGTCCTCTGGAGTATGACGCCTATTCGCTGGGTAATTGCAGCACCTGGTTCGGACATTGTTGTTGCGGTGAAGAAGCATCTTGAAGATAACGAAAGGCATAGGAGGAAACAAGCGAAAGATAGTCAAAATAAAATGACAAGGCATGTAGATTGTGACCATTTGTTTGTTACCAAAGGCAAACAAATGAGACAGTGACTAATCAAAGTAAGCGGGTCAATATAATGTATCGCGAAGACATGCTCGCCTATAAGTGAACGCTCATCCCAAGAATTCCCAGGTAAGCACAACTGGTCTCGCGTCTGATGAGATGTATACGAAGTGCTTGCCTAGACAGAAAACCCAGAATACAGGCATTCACCCTTCCAGTTTGCACGTGTTCACATTATTTAAAACCCAAAACCTTGATGAGATTTTGAAAACTCAAAGGGGTTCAAAACCATATAACAGAGGGTTCAAAACCTAGTAATCAATCATCCTAGAACAGATGATTAGTTTTCAAAGCGGTTTTGAAATTTATGTTCTTGTTGTGGTCGTCGCCTAAGGATAGGTGACAGTATTGTTTTATGACTAAACGCAAGTAAACTCGCGTTAGGGTCCTAAGAAGATTATAGACTAGGTCAAAGCATTACTAATAACCTAATTCCCTATAACCATTGGCTCTCATACCATCTTTTCTGTCACACCCCGACCACGTAGAACATACTAAACGTGGCGGAAATGTCGGGGAGTGTTGTAACAGAATTAATTGTCTCAAATCCATGGCAAATGAAGTTTTGTTTTATTGATTAAAGGTGTTACAATGTCTTAACAAACAGAGAAATACAACATAATTAACTAGTCTTGCATCTTTTATTGTCACTAAAGCCCAAGTCTGCCTATGTATATCTTGATCATCTTATGCAACAGCTCCTGAAAAACACATGTGAAAATAGGTACGTCAGCATAAAAATGCCTGTGAGATACATAGGTTTTGTGAAAATAGGTTCCATGACTTATGTTTTAGAAAATGTTTAGTCATGAACCTTGTAATTTGCTTTGTTTTGTAAATCATTTGAAAAACAATGAGTTCAGATGATATGTATAAATAAGTGAATAATGTATGGTTAAATGAATAACCATAGTAAAATGGATTTGTATAAGATAAGTTGTTTATAAAACAATGTCTTGTGAAAAGTATGTTATTTGTATAAAATGTTCTATGTCTCAAACTGAAATGATTCAAATAACGCTACAATATGTAATACCATACAAACACTTATATATAGGAAGTACCAGCGGCGTATCCACCATGTTTGTATCATATTACACACGCATCGTTACTTAATCACTTAATCAAACCAAAACACCAAAGTAATGTTTAACAGTTGTAGAAATGTTTATGTATGGTCAAATACGGTTCACACGGTTCACCGATACAAACGGTTCACAGATACAGACGGTTCACAGAGTACAAACGGTTCACATAGTCAAATGATTACAACGGTTCAAAATGTAGTATAATGTGTTCATATGCTGGATGAGCATATGCAACAAAAATGCAATGTAAAATGATGTACTAAGTAATGCACACAATTGGCACACCTAGCATGAAATGTAATGTAAAACGATGTACTAAGTAATGCACACAATGGGCACACTTAGCATGAAATGTAATGTAAAACGATGTACTAAGTAATGCACACAATGGGCACACCTAGCATGAAATGTAATGTAAAACGATGTACCAAGTAATGCACACAATGGGCACACCTAGCATGAAATGTAATGAAATCATGTACTATAATGTACTAACGAACATAGCATGTCTATGATGTGAAAACAGGAAAGCATGAAAGTAACAAGTAGGCACATGTGTTCCACCCCAAAACAGTTTGGAAAACAGTAAAAGAGGGGTCTATGTACTCACCTGAGATTGCTCAGTAGTTCTGGAGTGACAACTAAACAATGCTAGAGATCGCGGATATCAAACGGCACCTAGTATAGGTAACTATGTTAATAACCCGGACCTAGATCGGAAGATTGGGTAGCATTAGGGTTTGTAAACCAAACGAGTGTAGAGACTCGTGTCATTTGGTTTAACAAAGCCTACATACTAAATGAAACTTAACCTGAGTGATTTCGACCCATTACGACCCGTTTAGGTAGCTTATGCTACGTTAACGCGTCGTTCGCGTGAAACGCGTTCGGACCGCCTAACTAGCCCTATGACAAGTGTTATATGCCTAAACATATTACATAATCAGTTATGTGACAAAGGTTTAGGTTACATATGCTTAATTACCAATTATACATGAAAAGGGTATTCTGGTAATTTACCTAAGGCATATAAACTACCTATCATACAACTACTTAAACGATGTGACCATAGGGTATAACCTCGGAAGGTTATGCCCTATACTAGGGTCACCTAATGATCGACCAAACTGGGTCGGGTTCGAAGGTATAGGCGATTTATTAGATCGCCTACCCTACGACCCTAGACAACGTGGTAATCAGTGGGCATAGTCCCAAGGGACTATAACCAACGTGATTACACTCACGTTGCGAAGTTCAAACGAACTTCGCATTGACCATTACTGGTCAACGCTGAAAGTCAAACAAAGTTTGACTTTCTGACTCGAAAAGCAGTAAAATAAGGAAAAGAACGAAAGAATACTTACGAAGGGTCCCCGAATGCTAATCCCGATTCAAGAATCTCAGGTATGAAACAATGGTTTCAACTTAGAGTTTCTAAAATCAGAATTCTAGTGCATTTGGAGTAATGGGGGGTGGGGTATTTATAGTTTTCGGGTAACCGTTAAGATCGTTTGTCGAATATCGTGCCACGATCCAAGCCGAACACTTGTCACAATGTTGTGGTAGCTAAAATCTTGATCTTATCTGCTGATTAGGCAAGTTTAAAACATGTGGTGTAGGATTAATCAGCTGCAAGTTGCAAAACAAACATTGAATCTGGTCTGAAGGTGCCATGCAGCCCGCTTTAGATTCAGGCAAACACAATGCGGGCCGCTTGGGGCCTCTGATCTGCATACAAGTTTCAAAAATGGCAGTTTAGGTCCCTGCACGTGTTTAAGCCCATTTTCGGCACTTCCAAGGCCCGTAAAGCCAACTTTAAGGCCCTAAAATGATGCCTAAACATTGCGGACATGAAACATGCTCAAAAATATGCCGGATGTTGGTTCGTTTGGCCGTACGAACGCGATGTTCGCTTAATTACGACGGAATGCGCACAAGCGCGAAAAACGATCCAAAAGACGCGACGAATGGAATTTTGACAAGCCAAACACTAAAGCATAATATAGTCATGCTTACATAAATTTTTGGATGTCCAGATGTATTCAGAACGTAAGTTATGCGCGAAAATGCAAACTTGTGCACTTTTTAACACTTTTAGTCCCTGAATGACACAAAAGTTTATTTTAGCATACCGAACACCTCAAAGCCTATTTCTAAGCTATGTAAAGGATATTTATGGTATGTTTAACTTATGGTCATGTCCCGGAATGTCTGTTACAGTTCAAATTGGCATACTTTCGCAGTTTGTCAACTTTAGTCCCTGTAAGCTATTAAACTTTGATTTCACCACACCAAACCTTCCAAAACTTATATCTAAGTTATGTAAAGGTTATTTAAGGTATGTTAAGCCTATTTCACTATTCTGGAGTGTTCGTTGGATTAAACTGGTTATATCTACACATCAGTGCGCGTATAACCTTCCAGAAAGCGATTTAGAGCTTGAAATCGAACAAGAGTTGATATGTGTAAACGATACACATATTTATACAAGTCCAAAGTATGAAATACAATATTTCATTGGTTTGGCATTTGTTTGATGGTTGAAATGACACAGGTGTTACAAACGTGGTCTATAACAGAATGGATGACATGCAGGAGGAGTATGAAATGGCTGTCGGTAGCAAAAGATGGGATAAAAAGAGAGAATGCTACTATAACAGAGAAGGAGAACCGGTTGTTCCCAAGAAAGACATAATCTTCGATGATGTTCTTCTTGCAGTCCCGTTAAGAGCTGAATACTATAGAAGAGTATTGAAAGATGACACATACGCTAAGAGATATGAAAAGGATATCAGATATGCCATGTTATCATGTCTAAGAAAAAGGGACGAAGAGAGAATGAAGAAGAATGTTGAAGAAATGGTGAACAATTTGAAGAAAGATGCTGAAGAGGTTAAAGCAGAAACTGTTGAAGTTGAAGCTGTGAAGGAAATCAAAAGTGAAGAAGTTGTTGTGACTGAAGAGGTTGAAAAAGCTATTACTGAAAAACAGCAGATTGAAGAAGAGGTGAAGAAAGAAGAAAATGTGGAAGCTGGTGATACTGGTGATGAAGTTAGTGTTGAAAAGAAGCAACATGATGCTGATCTGATGCAGACAGAGGTTGCTGAAAACACCGAAGTGCCAATCACTGAGGTAATTTCTGATTCTGAAAACTTGAAAATTGTTGAACAGTGCAAGAAATGCATGGAACCGTGCAGAGCTTGTACTGAAAAAGATGAGCAATTTAGAACAAGAGATCTTGAGTTCACAAAAATTGAAAAGATTTTCAAAGAAAAATGCAAAGAAATGCTAGAAAAAGAAAAAGTTTTTAAAGAAAATGATGAAAAACTTTCAGAAAAATGTAAAAAATTAGAGAAAGAAAATGAAGTTTTGAAAGAAAATGTTTTGAAAATGACAAATGAATGTGAACAAAAAGAAATTGCTTGTCAAGAAATGAAGAAAGATTATGACTCAATGAAATTAGCATATGATGTTATGAAAGAGTCATACGACAAAGTGAAAGATGAAATGAAATATGCTCAATCTAGAATGAATTATATGTCTGAAACAACCAAAGAGCTTAAACGAATGTATTCTATAAAACAAGATGTTGTTAATTCATATATTGAGGATGTTGCTAAGTTAAAGCGACAGATTGCTGATTTAGAACAGGATAACAACAAGTTAAAGAGTTACCACGTGTCATCATATGTGCTTGAAAGAATTTTCAATATAAAACCGGGTGATGGTGAGTCTGAGCAGAACAAGAAAGGCATTGGCTCAGAGTTTCATCAAGTTCCACCACCGGGAAAATTTGCATTTTATGATGAGGAAAAGGTCGAAAAAGCTTTCAACATGGTAGATCAATTGCCAGACAACATTGACATAACCTATTCCAAATCTGATGATTCTCATGATTCAGAGGTGGTAGGAAAAGTCGTTGAAAGTGTGTTGAAAGAAGAGTCAGTTGTTACAGGTAAATCTGAATCACAGGATGAAGATGAAGGAAATCTTCATGATGGTTATCTGAAAAACACAAAATCCGAGGAAAGTTTGAATGATGATTCAAAGGGATTGGTTTATACCATGATTGGATCGGACAAATTGTTCTTAGATGTTGTATTCCCGATTCGGAATGTGATTTCAGAAAAGGTTGATAAAGTTTTCAAAATGGTTGAGATTGAAAAGTCTGAGATTTCAAAGTTTGCTGGTAAGAGTCATAGAGGTTCGTATAACAAATCTGGTTTCAAAAAGAAGAACATGAAGGCTGGGTTGGGTTTTAAGAAGAAACAGAATAGAAACAAAAATGAGACGCCGAATTTTCAGGCAAAAATGAGTTTTGTTCAAGGAGGCAGTTTAGAAGAAGAAAAAGAACTCAAAATGAGACAGTCTAATGATGAGTTCTTTACTAAAAAGAGAAAGCAACAACCACAGGTCAAAGATGTGTCCATGAGAACATGTTTCAAATGTGATCAAAAAGGACATCTTGCACGCAAGTGTCCTAATCTAAAACCTGTGGATGTTGATCAAAAGAAGATTGATGTTGAGAAACAAAAATCTGAGAATGTGAGACAAAGGTCAACCAGATTTGATTCAAAACAAACTTGGAGGTACAACACAAACAAGTTTGCTTTGAATCAGAACTGGAAATCAGACCCGAATAGGTTTGATTCTAGACAGACTTGGAATTCTCACACACCCAGATTCAGAACAACACAGAGTTGGAAAACCACAGTTGATATGACAAAACCTCAAGAGTTTTGTAAACCAAAAGTTGTTGTTCAAAATCAAAATGTTCAAAAAGATTCACATTTTTACAAACGAGGAACACCAAAAGGTCAAACATGGAGTGTTAAGAAACATGTTGAATTGGTAAAAGATGAGAAAGTTGAAGTTAAAATTGAGAAAGTTTTTGTGAAAAATGATACAGAATTTCCAGCATTGAATGAAAATTATTGTGTTGAAATGCCTAAGGTTCAACAGACCTGGGCTAAATTGTTCAAGTAATTGAGTAGTTTGTTTGTGCAGGTGCTCATGGAATTCAAAGATTGTGAAATTGGAGATTGGAGCAGCCTGGCACATCGAGAGGAGGTTGCTAGATCCTGTGTTGGTTGAAACAGGAAGTTTATATGTTTTATGTACATAAATAAACCATATTTCGAAAACCCTAAAAATTGAAAAAAATTTGAAAAACCAAAAATATGTTTGTTTTTAATTTTTGTCAAATATTCAAAAATATAAAAATATGTGTTGATTGAATATGCCGAAACCCTCACGGCTGAACAAACATGATTACTTTCACAAGATTGAAAAACGGTTTTCAAACTGTCAAAGATCAATGGGTTGTAAATCATGGGGGTATGTATATTTTCTGCAAATCAGAGCACTTTAAGCAGAAAATGGATGGCGAGACAAAGCTATCAGTGTTGGTTGTCAAATTTTCTTTAAATGGTTTTGCATTTTAGGGGGAGTAATGTTGTTAGAAAATACAAAAATATTTGAAAATTTGAAAAAGTCAAAAACATGATAAAATTCAAAAATTGAGTTTTGTGTAAAAAGAGGAAATGATAGTACATCAGTAGACAGTTACTGTACGCTAAAGAATTGGAAAGTTTAAATGTGTTAAACGATCTCACCGTGGATGTGTCGGTAGATTTTTATACATTTAGTAAACTTTTTCGGGATATAAACCTAAAATCAAACTTGCTTATTTCGTGGGGAACACTACTTGGATATATAGGTAACCCCTGAAATCTCGTTTGAAAGGTCTCTTATTCTGATATACAGGTTTTTATACTCAATGATGTCTGGGGTATTATTCCGGGACTTCTGCTGAATGGAAGTTCTGACCTAGTCCTCGAATAATACTTTCTACAAATGCTTGAAACACAGCATCACCCTCAGCATATATGATAAGTCAATAAAATTGCTTAGCAATGCTGTTGTAAAAAAAATCCTCTAAAGGGGACATACTCAAGTTGAGTCATGATCTCTCTGCTGAACGGTAGTTCTGACCTGAGCTCTCATGATTCTTCATAAATTATTAACCCCTACAGATATCATTTGTGTTATAATTGCCTGTAAGACTGAATATTGGGATTTGGATACGGGAGTATATTCAAGAGGTGGGACACATGAATGAGTTTAAGTTCTTAATACATCTAATTCGTATCCTGAATCAGTTGAACTTTGTATGAAAATTTAAGTGGATCAGTATATCGACAATCTAAGTGAATTGTTTAATTCTTAAAGTGAAATTAAGCTCAACGGTACTTGTGACTTGTAAAAAACTGATATGATCCTCTGATGCATACTCAAACAAAAATATTGTCTGTAAATATGTTTGTACATATTTCTTTACTGCTTTATATTTTCAGAAAATACAAAAAGATTTTGATTTCTGCTTTATTTTCGACAATCGATATCTGAAATGCTGAGTTTCAAAATCTAAGTAAGCTGATTGTGTTTCTGAAAATAAAATAAGTTCATTAATTTGAAACTTGAATTAAAATCAAAATTCAAAAACAGTTTGTGATATCTCCAAGGTCATTAAGTTGGACTTGGATGATTAACTGTGAGGGATTTGGATGCTTATACTATTATAGAGCTAGTTTCCGATTCGATTCGATGAAACTGCCAAATTCATGAAAATTGTTTGTTTAGAATGATTGAGTGAGTCAGGTTACAATTCCTGGATAGCTGAAAGTTGAAATGCTGTTACTTATAAATGTTTGAGTGATTGCAGATGAGATTCCAGACTACGATCCTGAAAGCTGAGTCTAAGGGGGAGTCTGAAGACGAGCTCAAAGCTAGGGGGAGCTTGTAATCGAAAAGCAAGGTGTCGATCCCTAAAGCACGGAAGCTTGACGAAAGGGGGAGCCTGATGAAGAAAAGAGTCTACAAAAAGGAGAAGCTGAAGCTGAAGACAGATCCACCGGGATTCTGTTTGAGCAAGGGGGAGTTTGTGTAGCTGAGGATGTTAAAGCTTCAAGAAGACTCAGAGAGAGAGAAAGAAAAGACGCTACGAGTTGACTACAGATTGACTACAGCAATATCCAAGGGGGAGTCTGTTAGTGCATTATCTGTCTATCGCCTCCGTCAATCTAGTCCGTAGCAGAATCCGAGGAAAACGAGAGTTACATTGTTATATTTTAGATTTAGTTAGTAAAAAGGCAAGGTAGCATAACTGTAATTAATGGGAAACCTCATTAAATGCTTTGGCCTATAAATAGATCTCTAGGGCTTCTAGTTTAGAACTTTTGCCATTTTCACATCTTGGAGAGCTAGAGGCTAGAGAGAGAAAGCTAGAGAGAGAAAGTTTATTGTTCGTGATTCAGGTGCTGTACGTTATCAGATTTGTTAATAGAATCACGTTTAGATTACGTCATGTGTGTTTAGGTCGCGTTCGTGTACGGATTCCGCACGTTTCACGTTCGTTTTGCAATCGTTTCGGAGTCAAACCGGTCCTACATGCATCCTTTTTTTTAGATGAGAGGGAATGAGCAAAGGTTAGTAGACCAACTTACATATGATTTTCTGGTAGCATCCAAGTTTCTTGTTCTTTCTTCAAGGAATCTTTTTGGAAAAGTTTAAAAGAGATGATCAAGTGTGTTGATGTTTTTCTAAAACTTTTCACTCTATTTTTGTCTTCATTTTATCTTTTTTATTCCTTTTGAAGTTCAACAGTTCAGAAAAAATTATCAGAATTTTGAAGTTATATCACCAGATTTTACCAGATCTTAACCCTATGTTATCAGAAACTTAAAGTTTGTGACAATTTTTTGTTTTTGATGATCATATGTTGTTTTTGTGGTATTTAACTTCTTTTTATCATATGACTTTACCCAATTTTTGATTTTACTTCCCCTGAATCAATGAACCAGAAAACAAAACAACTTTAAAAACATGATATATTAACATACAAAAAAAACATAACAACAAACAACAAAAAAAAACTTAAACTAAAATGACCTAATCAAGGTCCATCCCTTCTCCATAGATGATCTCCAAGAACAAACATAGGGCAGTCACCAGGCCAGAGTTCTAGTCAGTAGGTATGAGCATGTTGAGCTTCATATTTGGTTGAAGCCTCATCTCATCCCTGGGGAACCTTGAAGGAACACCTCTAAAGTCCAGTTGACTTGTGATTACCCTCATCAGCAAACGAGGATATACCAAGAATGGTTTGCCAGACCATAGGTTGCTTGCAAGATCTTTCATTATGTAATGAGAGAAATAAGGGATGTCCTCTACAAGTGAATGTACATGCTCCATCAACCTATAGGAGACTTCATGATGGTTGATAATTTTCTTTTAGAAGCATGCCCCCATTTGTGTAACCAGATACTGCCATGGATTGGTAAAGCCATTTTTGGTGATCGACCCTAGTGGGTTTGTAGGATTGTACCCCATTTGCGCCAGAGTTTCATCTATTTGAGCTTTTGTAAAAAGAACAACATCACTCTCATCATCAAGTTCTAAAACTCTTCTGATGATGTCTTCAGTTACCACTATCCTTCGGTTAAGCACCACACTTCCGATGGAAATCAGACCTCTACCCTCATGCAACAACAATATTGCATTTTCCAGAACATTTGAAGAATGTCTGGGTAGACCATGATGTGAGGGCATATCTCAAATGACTCCCCATAATCAAGTTCAGGATGATTTGACATCCCTCCCACCGAGGACCCTCAAAGTTGGTCCTTATTCTGGGATTATGATATGGGTGGTGAGGAAATGGGAATCGATCAGCATTGATGGTTGTCATTTTTGTTTGAGAGATGTGGAGAAGAAGAAGGAGTTTTCTCTAGGGTTATTTTAGTTGATAGTGACCGACTAAGCTCAAGGTGGTGATCATTTATCGTAAAATTGAAGTTTGCCATAAATGATATCTACCAACTTTAGATTTTTTATCCCCATTTTCTTTGTTATTCAATTTTTTGTCAGATAGCAAAAAGAACAAATGAGATAAAATCTCATGCATTAATGGTTTGGGCAACCATTTTCTGATAATTTATCATGATTATATGCCTATATGTCACTTCTATCTCCTTAATATTGATGAAATGTAATGAATGAAGGAGAGAGAGTTTAACCACCATTAACAAGTTCCCAGAAGCTTTTATGTACATGACGTTATCAACCCTATACTAAAGAGATTAAATTTGATTACCCTAGTCTAAAGAGATAAAACTTTTCAATATAAACTAATAAAAAAATAAAAGGAAAAATTGAAAAATTAAAAGAATATACAAAATCAATGAGAAATGATGATTACAAATGGACTTTTGTGCATGCATGTGAAAAGATAAAGAAAATATGATAACTTATGTATTATCAGAAATTCTGTTGAAAATATGATAACTTATGTATTATCAGAAATTCGGTTGATTTAGTCAACTTCTGGTAATTTACCAGATTTTCTGGGATTTGACCTTTCTGATAACTTATCAGAATTTTCACTAGAAATCTGATCATCCATATGTGTATCAGATTTTTCTTTAATTTGTGACTCAGTTCCCTTTAGTTCAATTTCCATGTTGACCAACCCAAATTTACTAATCAGAAAGTTGTGTCTATTTTCATCTAATGGTTTAGTGAAAATATCAGCAAATAGTTTTTCTGTTGGGACAAAATACATTTCTATATTACCTTTTTCAACATGATCTTTTATGAAATGATATCTGACATCTATGTGTTTGGTTCTAGAGTGATGCACAGGATTTGAGGTTATTGCAATGGCATTCATAGAATCACACAAAATAGGAAGTTTTGTCAGATTCACTCCATAATCTTTTAGTTGAGTTTGCATCTACAGAACTTGTGAACAACAGCTTGCTGCTGCTACATATTCTGACTCTGCTGTGGATGTGGCAAAACAATTTTTCTTTTTGCTTGCCCAACAGAAAAATTTTTCTCCCAACATTTGACAGGCACCAGATGTGCTTTTTCTGTCAAGTTTGCATCCTGCATGGTCTGCATCTGTGTATGCAATTAGTTCTAAATTTATGTTTTCAGGATACCATAGGCCAAGATTTGAAGTTCCTTTTTGTTAGGAAAATTTATTTGTAAGTATTAAAGAAAATAAGATTCAACTGGATCTATGAAGAAGATAATAGTCCTGAAGATCACAACTAGAAGAAGAAGATCAGATAGGACAACTGAAATTAACAGCATCTACTTCAAAGAATCACAAGTTGATCAAGAGCTGAAGAAGATTATCAGAGAAGGTCATTTCTGATGGATCTGATGATATTTCTGATGAAATATCATCAGTTTCTGACGATTCTGATCATCAAATTTTCTGATGATTTGTTCACCAGAATTGCTGATGAAGTGGTTTATCAGAAATTCTGATGAATACCCCACTTGTCTAAAAATCAGCTCTATCCTGCCACAATAACCGAAACAACTTGACATTATTGGATATCATGGTTGATGTGTTGTAAAAAAACACACTTTTATTCTATGTATTTTGTATAATTTAGTAATTTATTAGAGTCATTTTTGTTAGTGTTATCGTATATTTTATTATTTTATATTGTTACAGGTCCCGGTGTGAAAAAGAAATCGAAAAGAACTAAAGCGATAATAAACGAAGAATCGGAAGTTGGGACTAAAATTGGCATAAGATGAAAGATTGTTTAAAAATAATCCATTAAAGTCAAGGGACTATTATTTTCAAAGGAGAAAATTGCTAGATTCGTCCCTGAGGTTTTACAACTTTTGCTAGATCAGTCCAAAATGAACTTTTGTTGCTAAAATAGTCACTGGCTATGTTTTCTTTTGCTAAAACAGTCCAAAAACCCAACGTCGTTGAATGCTTCCGTTAATGTAAGGGTAAAAGTGACATTCTCTTTCTTTTATTTTATCTTTCTAATGAACCGTCTCCCACACAAACACAAACACAAACTTTATGAAGCCACTGAATCATCCCCTGTCCCAGAACCCTAATCAGTCGTCTCCCACACAGGAACATGAATGATAATTGGAGCTGCTGGTGTGTTCGAGACCATGAGTGTCCTTTTAATCCAATTGTCGAGTATGGTATGTTGATTCCCAGTGTTTGATTAAACCCTAAGCCACTTATTTGTATAATATTCTAATCTTCTTTGTGATTTGTTGATTTCAGTTAATCACCGAGATTGTTTCAGTCTAAAGTTTCATCATGGCGGAAGTTTTACTGATTTTCCAGACATTAAGTATGAGGGTGGTTTTGTATCTTACATTGACAAGGTGAACTCTGATTTGTTTTCGGTTATGATTATGAATGATATGCTTGTTTCTTTGGGGTATTCAGATGAAGATATTGTAACTTACCATTTCAAAGTACCTGAAGAAGAAAGTTTGGACTTAGGGTTGAGGCCATTGGGTAATGATTCAGATGTTCTTAATTTGATTAAGTATGCTGAATTAACTAAAGTAATTGAAGTGTATGTTGAACACCTAGAGACTTACCCTAGGATTGTTAGCCAAGATCAAGGTCAGGTAACACAAGAGCCAACATTGGCAGACTTGAGTGATGACAGTGATGGGTGCAGAGGCAGTGATGAATTTGATGAGTGTAGTGATGAATCTGATGAGGGTAGTGATGATTCTGTTGAGGGTAGTGATGATTCTGAAGAGGGTAGTGATCCAGATTACATTGTTGATGAAAATAACATAGTTGAAGAAGTTATTGTAGATGACATGGAATTATTTAGAGCTGTAGTTGAGCATGAGTCTGTTGAAGACGAGCAAGTGCCAACTGTAGATGTAGAAAATGAAGTCGATGAGGATTTTCAAGGACAACTAGAACCTGAAGATGACACCCCACTGCAACGAGTGATTAGGGATGTTAGGAAGAAGAAAAATAAATGTCAGTATTCATTAGATTCTCCATTTTATGTAGGGCAGACTTTCTATGACAAAGAAGAGCTTATTGATTTGATCAAAGCACATGCTGTGCATACAAGGAGGCAACTACACATACAAAAAAATGACTTGTCAAGATGTCGTGTGGTTTGTATGGGTGGGAATCTTAACATTGATGCTTGTCTAGATAAAGGTAAAGGGGGTGGGAATCTTACACATGGTGGGCCCAGTGTTAGTGAGGGTAATTTGGGAAAAAGGCATAAAAGGATGAAGAAGGTAGGTGTAAACATTAATTCTCTTCCAAAAACCAAAAAAAGATATCCTGAACCCATTTGTCTCTGGTCACTGCATATTTCTAGGAAGAACAACAAAGGAGGTTGGAGTGTCAAGACGTACAAAAAAGAGCATGAATGCTGCAGACCAGGGATGTTAATCTGTGTACTGTAGGTTGGTTATCCAAGCAGATTGAACAAACCATTAGAACAAATCCAACTATACCATTAAGATCTCTTCAAGAAGAATTGGTTAAGAAGTACCAAATTGAGTTGACTGTAAACCAGATTTTTAGAGCCAAGACTATGGCAACTCAGAAGATCCAAGGAGACTTTGAAGCTCAGTATAAGATCCTAAGAGATTACTGTGAAGAGTTGCTTAGAGTTGATCCTGAATCAACTGTGAAGGTGGCTGTGGAACAAGAGTTTAACCCAACTAGTGAAACAAGGCAATTCAAGAGGATATATATTTGTCTAGGTGCACTCAAGAGGGGATTTAAAGCTGGTATAAGGGACTTGCTGGGAGTGGATGGTTGCTTCTTAAAGGGTCGTTTTCCTGGTCAGATATTAACAGCAGTTGCTCCGGATGGTAACAGTGGCATCTACCCAGTTGCATATGCATTAGTAGAGGCTGAGAATAAGGATTCATGGACGTGGTTCTTTCAGATGTTGGGTGTAGATTTGGGGCTTACGGCATCTAGCAATTTCACCTTTATTAGTGATAGGCAAAAGGTATTTTGTTTTGTTTTAAATTGGTAGTAATTTGAATATGTTTTGTTTTATTGGTTTTCAACTCCATTTTTATTGGATAACCTGGTAATAAATCCTCAAATATGCTTCATGGGCTGGGCTGAAAAAAGTCGATAGATTGGGCTTATGTCTATGACTTTATGGGCTGAAAAATGTCCAGGTTAACAGAGATAATTGAATTGATGCTTCATGGGCTGGGCTGAAAAAAGTCGACAGATTCGTTTTAAATTGGTGGGCTGAAAAATGTCCAGGTTAACAGAGATAATTTAATTGACTTTATGGGCTTATGTCTACCCTAAACAATTTGCTAAATCTTTCTATATTGCTGTTCAAAAATAAATAGAGAAAATTGCTAGATTCGTTTTAAATTGGTAGTAATTTGAATATGTTTGTGTGTTAGGGTTTAATTCATTCTATAGCCCAAGTTTTCCCAGCTGCAGAGCACAGGCACTGCTTGAGACACATCCATGACAACATGAAAGCAACCTGGAGGGGTGACTTATACAAAAGCTTGTTGTATGGAGTAGCTAGTGCATCCATAACACAAGCATATGAGAAGGCCATGCAGAAAGTGTTAACTGAGAGTAAGGATTTGCATGATTGGATGCTGAAAAATGAACCAAAACACTGGTGCAGGGCATTTTTCTCGGGTAATTAATTTAATACAGTTGTTTAAGTAAAATTATATATATTAAGCTTTTTAATGGCTTCATAATGAACTGCAGGAAGAGCTAAATGTGATATGATCCTGAATAATCATTGTGAAGTTTTTAATAAACAACTTTTGAATGGACGAGACAAACCAATTATCACCTGTTTGGAGCAGATTAGAGAGTATCTGATGAAGAGGATTGTTATTGTCCATAGAATGATTGCATCAAGTAAAGGCCCACTAACACCCAATGCAACCACCAAGTTTGAGGAAATCAAAAGAGATGCAGTTGATTGCACTGTTATATGGTGTGGACCATCCAGGTATCAAGTGTCTGGGCCACATATCATAGAACAAAGGATTGTAAATATGGAAGATAGAACTTGCAGTTGCCGAAGATGGGACTTAACTGCCATGCCTTGTACGTATCCAGTTGCTTGCATTTGGAACATGAGGATGAATGGATGCGGTGATGGAATACCAGAAAGGTATGTTGATAGATGCTATTGGGTTGACACATGGAAGGCTGTGTATATGAATACAATAGAACCCATAAATGGCAGGGACATGTGGCCAGTTTCTAGATGCCCAACCACATTAGTTGCACCAAAGTATCACAAACAAGCTGGGAGGCCGAAGAAGAAAAGAAAGAAGTCTGCTGTCGAGCTTGAGGAATTGAAGAAAAATGTTGAAACAGGTCAAAAATTGCCAAGGAAGGCAAACTCATTAAGTTGTGGATTGTGTGGTGCAAAGGGACATAACAGAAGAAGATGTAAAAATGGTGGAGCAACAGGTGGTGATGGAAGTGTTGAAGGTGCTTAGAAGTCTTTGGTAATAGAATAGGCTGTTTGTTTTTGTTTGGTTGACTTTTTTGTCAGATGCACAACTGGTACTTGTTTTTTGTATGCTCCATTTATTTGGATGACATTGTCACTTATTTTGGTATAAATGTATGGTCAGTTTGATTAACATGTGCAGCAATAACACTCATTAACAACAATATTTGATAATCCAAGTAACCAATGTTTTAAAAACCGGTAAATACCGGCCGGTTATACCGGTATTACCGGTGCCGGATGCAAATCCGGTACGAAACACCCCGGTAAATATGTGAAACGGCATAAGATTCGTACCGGCGGTAAAATCCGGTATTACCGGTTTAAACCGTTAAACCGGTACCGACACATGGTTAATTTTTTACATACAACTACAAAACTGGCCGGAGCTTGTGCGTGTCGTCGTTACATTGGTGGACGGAGAAGATACTCCGGTGATGAAGAAGATGCTCAGTGTCTGATGGTGGTCGTCAACGGTGGCTGCCGGAGAAGATGCTCTGGAGATGAAGACGATGTTGGGTTATTGGGTTTGTTTACGGGTCACGGGTCTGCACGTTATCGGGTCGCCGGTTCACGGATACGGGTTCGCGCAGGTTGCGGGTCAATAGTGCAAATGAATCAGGGGTAGAAGAGTCAAAGTTTACTTGGTTGCATGGATATTCTTGTGTCATGTTTGCATGCATGCTGAATGTTGCATGGGCTGGAAGAAATGGTCAAGTTCTGCAAGTGGGTTTGGTGGATGTGAACGTTGGAAAGGAGAAGTGAACGTTGAGGGATAGGAAGTTGGATAGTGGGTTTGCTTTAGGAGAAAGTGGGGTTTGTTTTGTTTGTTACCGTTGGAACTTGTAGGCTATAAAGCCATGTCTTGTGTTTAATAGAAAATAACCCATCTTCATTCTAAACACCTTCTGTAACTCTTCTTCATTCATATTTGTGAGTGTGTTGTGATAGTGTTTGAGTTGAGGGACCTGAACACAACCCTTGGATCATGTTTTCATCAAGGGTCAACTAGTTATCATAGGTTTTTTTTTTATTATTTTTGAGTTAAATTTTGTAATTTATGGAATTATAGAGTTAACTAGTTAACCCGGTTGAACCACCCGGTATAACCCGGTTCAACCGGTTGAACCATTTTTTAGCCTAACCCGGTATGATTAAAATACCGGTTTTTAAAACATTGCAAGTAACAATCAAGATTCATTAACTACTCCAATTGCATATAATAGAATAAAATGATAATCCAAGTAACAATCAACATCATTTTAAGCTTTCTGTTCTTTAATTTCAACTTTCTTGCATCATCTTCCAGCATCATAATCTTGTTATGCAACACTCTTGAATTTTCTTCATGCTGATTAACATTGTTCAGCAGCCCTTGGATCACCACATCAGTGTTATGTGAAATTGATCGCTCTGCCCAACAAACAAAGCCGCATCCACGTCCGTTTGCCTGTGATTATCAGAATCACCTCAGATTTAACATAACGATACCAATTTTCTCTTAACAAAATTACACATGCTTACCCGTTTATCGCAGCAGTAGAATCGTCTCCCAGGGTTCGATTGAGTCAACGATGTTCGAATTACAGTTGGAGCCCCGCATTTGCATACCACCATGTCGAGCTTGAAGGATTTGGGAATTAGGGTTTATGGGGTTAAAAGGGGGGTATCGCAGGTGATGAAGATAGATGTGTGCTGTTTATATTGAGTTTTAAAGAAAATATAATAAATGGAAAAATATTTAAAACGAAAATGACAATTTTGCCCCCCCTGTTAAATTCTATACTTGACAACGTTGGGTTTTTGGACTGTTTTAGCAAAAGAAAACATAGCCAGTGACTATTTTAGCAACAAAAGTTCATTTTGGACTGATCTAGCAAAAGTTGTAAAACCTCAGGGACGAATCTAGCAATTTTCTCTTTTCAAAGTGATGAAACTCAATTAATTCCATCAATCATTTACACATCACGACAAAAGAAGAAAGGAAATTGTGATTTCATGTGCATGAACATTAAAATAAAAGTGCCATATCCTATTTATTATATTTGTGGAGGGTGACATCGATCAGAGAAGAGAGGGATATAATTATTATTTGCAAAGGCAGCTATATAATATTGTTAGATATCAGAAAAGGAACGCAATTAATTGGAGGTCATAAAGGCACGAAATATCAGCCGCATATTACCTATTTCGTTGGGGTAGGCCAGGAAGCATGTAATTGATTGGAGTTAGAAAGTTTATTAAAGTCCACAAGAAATAAAGGAGGCGTAGATTTTGGGTTTGTGCAATATGAAAGAAATAAATGAAAAGGAGGACTTGGCATTAAATGAAAAGGAGGTGGATTGCTTTATAAAGAAATTTTCGTAGAGGAAGAGAAATACTTGGAAAGAAACAACAGCAGTCAGGGGACGCTTGAAGAAAAAGAAAAAGAAAGTAGGCTGCTTGTTCTTGGCGCAAGAGAAAAAGAATTCGGTTCGTGGTTCGAGCATTGTGGGTTCGGTATCACACTTAATTTTTCGTATCTATTCGCCTTTTTACTATGTTACCTTGTGTTTTTAGATATAATTGTACTTTGTACTTTAATAACATGAGTGGCTAAACTTATAAGCTACTTAGGTAATAATGAACTAGACGATGTGATGTTATTTGAATCCGGTTAATGACTATTTGGTGTGATTTACATGATGTCTTATTGAACTTGACTTTGATATTGTACTTTAAATTGTTTATAACTTGGTTATTGAAATTAGTAACTTAGGCATAGAGAAATCTCCCCTAAAACCATATTACTATTTCAATCTAAATTGTTAATCTTATGATTATCAGTTCGGGCCTTGTCTTTTCGATAAAAACATTAACGTTCGATTAACAAGTTAATCAAGTATTAAAACCAAAGCAATTAAAGTTGCAACCTTATCTAGTGATTAGAAATAAGATCTAGGTTTGCTTGGTTATTAGCTAGCCGTTGTTGGGTAAATTGGGTGGCCGATAACTCGGATCCGTTTATTTCTTCGCGTCTAAGGTTTCCTAGGATTTCAAGTTTCAATAAGTCATCTGCTTCATGTTTTTAAAATCTTCTCACAACATTATTGTCTCTGAGGTCAAAAAGGTTTTATTCTCATGGGATTTGGTGTCGATAGGTCGAGCCGATTCATTTTAGCACTTCACATTTAGCTTAATTTACTTGATTCTTCATCTTTAACGGGAGGTTTATCGGGTAAATAAAGTATTTAGTCATAAACCGAAGGAAGAATAACATCACACAAGTCTAGGGATTTAAAACCTAAGTAGCATCTTTCCATCATATTTATCTTAAAACACAGTCTCCAGTCCTGTTTGTATCATTCCATTTACTATTTAAAATCTTATATTTTAAGTTTTCATTTATTATTTAAAAATATAAAAAAACCCCAAATCAAAATTAGCTAGGTTTTCGATAAAGGTCAATTAGTGAAATTTCGCCCATAGTGTCCACGGATTGATATTCGGTCTTGCCAACTACACTACACCGCGACCGGTGCACTTGCCGATTGTGTGTGGTTTAGTAGCAATTCCATTTTAAAACTTGTTCGAATTTAATATACACATTTTCACACATCAATGATTACAAAGGTAACTTGACTGTTGGATTCAATGAATATGTCAAATGGCTACTTTTTGCAGGACTTAATACATGAATAAACAATTGTTTATTCATGTACCCAGCCTTCTATAAATAGAAGGCTAACCAAGCAGAAGACAATGAGTTAAGCTTAGCATTCATACATACTACAAAACTCCATTGTCCTCTCACCCACATAATTCAAGATTCATTTGTATTAGATAATAATCTTACAATCACCTTGTAAACTATTTTGTTTCAAAGTGATGTAAACTTGATAATTCTGTAGGTCTTGTGTCTTGAATGTCTGATTTCCATTTCCGCACATCTTTTTCACATCTACTGAAATCACTTGCCATATTACGTGAAAATAAGTTTTTAAGTCCAAACTGGGATCTACAATTGGTATCAGAGCAGATTGAATACACTATTTTCAAACGATCAATCGCTCATCTTCTTTTCTCTAAATATGGCCAGCTTTCAATCCTGGAATAATGCTTTTAACATTGGTTCTATGTCTAAACCTCCGACTCTGGTCAGAGAGGAATACCCCCAATGGAAAATCAGGATGGTCAATTTCCTAAATGGTCATGACCGAGCTTTGTTTCATTCCATTAAAAAGGGTCCACATATACCAATGATTGAAATACCAGCTATTCCAGCAACTGACCAATCACCAGCAATTCCTGCCTCCCGTGCTCCCAAAAGTGAAATAAACTGGAGTGCGGAAGACAAGGAACTGGAGGCTGGGGATGAAAGGGCAAAGTCACTTTTAATAATGGTCATCCCCAATGACATATTTTCACAAGTTGATGCACATGCATCAGCCATGGAAATATGGGATCAGTTGGAAAATCGTTGTGAAGGAGGAGAAAGGATGAAGAGAAACAAGAGAACAAACAATGTTTCCTCATATGAGAGGTTCAAAAGTTTACCTAATGAAAGGTTAAATGAAACATATCAAAGATTTACAAAACTTTTGAACGAGCTAAAGAAATTTGGAATAACTAAATCAAATGATGAAAGAAACATAAAATTTCTAGATGCTCTACCTAGAGAATGGAGAAGTCTAACCATGACTTTGTCCTCAACCTTAGAACTAGGAAATATGAGTCTTCATGACTTATACAGCATCTTGGTCCTCAGAGAGGAAGAAATATTTGAAGAAACCATTCAAAGAGGGGGATCTTTAGCTCTTATCTCAAACTCACAAAGAACAACTCCAACCATTGATCCACAACCTTCAAACAATCAAAATCTTGAAATTTCTGATACATCATCAGATTTATCAGCTTTTGCTGAAGCTATAGCATTGCTCACCAAAACTTTTGAGCAAAGGTTGAGGGGAGGAGGCCAAAGATACCAGAGAAGTGACAAAGGGAGGATGGATGGAAGATCTAAGGAAGAAGGTAAATCTAAGGATAAAGGGAAGGCTGAAGTTGTGTGTTACAAGTGCAAGCAGAGAGGTCACTATGCATCAGAATGCAAAACCAAGAAGCTCAAGGATGTTCCTTATTATGAGAAAAAGCTAGAAGAAGCAAAGAAGCAGCAACAAGTCAGCTTAATTGCAGGAATAGATACATGGCTATCTGATGATTCTTCTGATGATGAAGAAGATGAAATGGCAAATTTCTGCCTCATGGCACTTTCTGAAGGCCTACCAGAAACTTCAGAACAAAAGGTAAATTTATACAATCTTGATCTTGAACACAAGCTAAACAAGCTCATCATAGATTTTCTAAATCTGCAAGAAAAACATCAATCAGATATTAAAAAAATCTGATGAGTTGCAAGGGACCATGAATAAAATCATTCTTGAAAACCAATTACTTATAGAAGAAAGTTTAGATCAAAGAGCTAAAATTGAGTTCTATGAAAATGAAAGAAAAGATCTTTACAAGAAAATCAATGATAAAGAAATCAATGTAAGAGGTTTTCAACAAGCCAAAGAATTCATAAATTTCATTGAGTCCACACCAAAGAACAAAGGAGAGGGTTTAGGATATGTAAAATCAAGAGGAAGTAAACCCACTGTCTTTGTAAAAGCAACTCATCATATTTCTGATAAATTTTCATCAGAATCTGATTCTGAATCTTGCAAGTCAACCTGTTCTGAATACTCTTTTGAAAAACCAAACTTCAAAGAAGAAATAAGTTAATGCAATCAAGAATCTTTAAAGACTCCAGAAGCAGTTCACTCATCTTTTCAAAATTATCCACTCATTCCATCACAAGAAAGAATATCAGAAAATTCTGATAAATCTTGTATGTGTGTTGACATACTGAAGCTTATTCAACACCATCTCCAAAAGAAAAATATAAAATCTGTTTATGGCTCAGCATATAACAGAATTTCTGATGAAAGGCCAACAAGAGAAAATAATTTGTTTAAAATCTCATCAGAAAGAGTACCCAAGCAAGCTTGGGTACCAAAAACCCTCTAATTTTTTCATTTCAGGACCATCATGTGCAGCAGATCTGGTACTGCGATTCAGGAAGCTCCAAGCACATGACTAGGGACAGGAGCTTACTCAGTAACTTTTTTCCAAAGCTGGGTAGAATGGTAAATTTTAGAAATGGAGTAAAAGGGAGGATCATGGGATATGGATGCATAAGGTATGGATGTTTGACCATAGAGAAAGCAGCCTATGTTGAAGGCAATCTGCTAAGTTGTGGTCAATTCTGTGACAAAGGTTTTCAGGTAACCTTTTTAACAGAAAAATGCTTGTTAATAGGTATAGATGATAATAAAATCTATTTAAGTGGAAAAAAGGATAAGAAAATTGATTTACTATTTTCATTTCAAAGAAGAAAGTGAACATCTAAAATTATGTTTATTTTCAAAGATCAATAAGGTTAGTAGTTGGTTGTGGCACAAAAGGCTAGCTCACTTAAATTTAAAAAACCTAAGCAAATTAGCAAGCAAAGGTGGTAAAAGGATTACCTTTGATATCCTCAAAGAAGGATAAAATTTGTGAAGCATGTGAGATGGGAAAATCCAAAAGAAGCTCACATAAATTAATTTCTGAGTCTTCTATTTCACAAAATTTGTTACTTTTACATATGGATTTATGTGGACCCATAAGTACAGAAAGTTTTTCTGGAAAGAAATACATACTAGTAATAGTAGATGATTTTTCCACGTCCACATGGGTAGAATTTTTTAGAAAGAAAAGTGAAATACCTGATCTGGTCATTAATTTTATCAAGAAAATTGAAAATCTGTTAAAACTAACAGTCAGAAGGATCAGATCAGACAATGAAACAGATTTTAAGAATTCAAAATTGAGAGCTTTCTTGTAAGTAAAGGAATCTCTCATGATTTTTCTGCTCCCAGAACACCTCAACAGAATGGGTTAGTTGAGAGAAAAAATAGAACCTCGGTAGAAGCTGCTAGAACCATGCTTGCTTATGCTAAAATGCCCACTCATTTTTGGGCAGAAGCTATAGCAAATGCATGTTTTACCCAAAACAGAACCATAATCAACAAAAGGCACAACAAAACACCATACAACATTATTAATGGAAGAATTCCAAGTGTAAAATTTTTGCATACATTTGGTTGTAGATGTTTTGTTTTCAATGATTTTGAAAGCCTTGAAAAATATGACAGAAAAGCAGAAAAAGGTATTTTTCTTGGTTACTCTTTGTCATCAAAAGCTTATAGAATTTTTATTCTCAACACAAGGACAATCAGAGAATGTCTGTATGTTTCATTTGATGACTCATCAAAGACAGAGGTTTCTGATGAATACTTGAAAGAAATAAATTTTTCTGACAAACAAGAAAATTATAAACATCTCTTTGAAATGATAACTGAAGATTTCTTAGAACATGATAATTCTTTCAAAAACAAATCAATAGATTCTTCATGTACTAACCCTGCAGAACAAGTGTGTAGTACATCAGAAACTCAGAATTCTGATACAATACACACAACTGAGGCACCTGTTCAGGTGGAAACTTCAAATCCATCAGAACCAACAACTTTTCACAACAAGTTAAGATGGATCAAAGGACATGTTCATTCTGACATCATTGGCAATCCAGCAGATGGTGTGAGAACAAGATCTGCAACTGCACATGAGTGTGCATTTGCTGGGTTCTTAAGCAAGATAGAACCCAAACCTGTCAAAGAAGCTCTAAATGACTCAGACTGGATTCAAGCTATGCAAGAAGAGCTTGATCAGTTTGAAAGGAGCAAGGTGTGGGATCTGGTACCCAAGCCAAATGACAAATCTGTCATAGGCTCAAAATGGGTATTCAGGAATAAATTTGATGAAAACGGCATAATCACCAGGAACAAAGCAAGATGCAGATTATGCAGGGTGCAAAATTGACAGAAAAAGCACATCTGGTGTTTGTCAACTCTTGGGAGAAAAAATGGTATGTTGGGCAATCAAGCAAGAAACAAAACTGTGCTGCCACATCAACAGCAGAATCATAATATGTAGCAGCAGCAAATTGCTGTTCACAAGTGTTGTAGATGCAAACTCAACTAAAAGATTATGGAGTAAATCTAACAAAAATACCAATTCTATTCGATTCAAAGAGTGCTATTGCAATAACAGAAAATCCAGTTCATCACTTAAGAACCAAACACATAGATGTCAGATATCACTTCATAAAAGATCATGTGGAGAAAGGTAACATAGAAATGTATTTTGTTCCAACTAAAAACCAAATTGCTGATATCTTTACAAAACCTCTTGATGAAAAGAGACACAATTTTTTGATCAGCAAACTTGGCATGGTTAATTTAAATGATGAAGATTTTTGAGAAAACACAAGGACACAAATTGAAAACCAAATTGATGAACATCAAAGTTCTAATAATCAAAGAACAAATCAACTAGTTTCTGACAAAGAAATCCATCAATCTGATGGAACATAAGAAAATGTGATGAATCATCAATAAATGATGATTTATCAGAAAATCTGAAGAAATATCAGAAAATCTGGTGAAATCATCAGAAATTCTGATATAAAATCAGAAACCTTGTTGAATCATCAGAATGATCAGTAATCGTCATATACTTCCATCTTCATGCATATCCCACATGTTGTATATATCCATATCTGTGTATAGTCTGTTTTTGTATTTTTTTCTCTCTTTAAAAAAACAAAAACGGAGAAAAGTAACATGCATTAAGATAAAATTCAATATAGCTGAGAAAATCAACCGTCAGTAAAATTTTATTGCAGATTATTGAATTTTTTTTTCTTACACTGCCAGTGCATGCAACGTCATTTTTTCATAAGAAGTTTAAGAGACACGTAGGCACTAAAATGATTAGGAGCTACGAAAGTAGCCGCCTAGCTATTCAATGCTTACTCACACATAGGGGCTTAGTAGACTGTCACATACTTCAACAGATATCGTCTTAGTTGAAGAGATTGAAATGAAAATGAAATCCTTTGGAACTTTGGCTGTTAATAACATTTATGGCACAACTATCGCTTTCACCTATAAATATTAACAACCTGAAAAAATCTTTCTTCACCAAATAAATCTTCTCTTCAAAAGCTCTTCAACAGAAACTTCTTATTTTAAAATGGGTCGCCCAAAAATGATGAAAGTAACTCAATTCCCTCTCCCGCTTCACAGACATCATTGTCACACCCCCAAAATCCACTTGCGGAATACCACCGCTTGGAGGCATGACTGACCAGGATCCAGCCACCAATCATATTGAACAAGCATGTAAGTGATTATAAAATATAACCAATACAATTGGTGTCCAAACAAAACATAGTTTGGGTTGCAAGCGGAAGCATAACGTTTAAAACCAAAACATAAGTTTAATTGTTTCAAAGTTTAACATGGCACACAGCTGTCCATGTCCCACAACGACTCTCTTCCATGCAAGCTCCAGCTAAGTACCTATTGACCTGCAAAGCATGTAGTAACAAGTCAACAATAATGTTGAGCGAGTTCACAGTTGGGTGTTTGTTTTAAGTTGTTCTGAAAACAGTTTCCTTTATCTGGCATCTTGCCGTGGGGGTTACCCCATAGTTGAAAACGTGATTTGTTTAACCCAATTACTCTGGCTATCCAGCCATGGGGGCAACCCCGTGTTTGTTACTAGACTCGTTACCATATCGACTGCTGACTGTAGTCATGTTTATGTGCCCTGAACTGTCAATGTCTATCATCATTAACGTGCCCAGATCCATTAGTTCACGCCCGTCCTCTGCGGCACGGTGTGAGGTTTGTCAAACCTAAATAGCGCTATCTAACTAATGACCCGCTCGCCATTGGCCCGGCGATTAAGTCGATATAAAAAAGGAGGGACTTCGTGATAGAGTTTTGGTCTAGTGAAAGTTATCTGTCCAAGAGGACGAGGAATTATATTCCTGAGCCATCACTGTCCTACCCAATAAAGGACGAGGAATCCATGTTCCTTAACCCCATTCCCAACCCCTGGGAATCCCATGCTTTGTAGAGAGTGTGAACTCACCTTGGGTTGCTCGGCAGTTTAGTTTACTTGGTTAAGTATGCTGGTCACCACGTCCTAATATGGTTACCAGTATAGGTCAGGTTTGGGTGCAAGTAATCACGTATATGGTACACGTATCTAACACAAAACATACATGTCATATGATTATTCTTTTAAGTTATTGGGCCTGTCCTAATTCTTAATCAGCACGTAGCATATCAGCACAGATACAAGCCCAAAACACATTGTCACACTTGGTGGCCCAATAACCTAGTCAAACAGCCCAATCGGGACTAGGTGGTCTCGACTCGAGAACATGCAGTCTCGAGTCGCAACCAGGGTGGTCTCGAGTCATGGGCGTCTGGTCTCGAGTAGTGTAGGCATGAGTCGCAACCTCAAAGGTCTCGAGTCCGGTCTCGAGTCGAGATCATGAGGTCTCGAGTTGTCACTATGTGGTCTCGAGTCGCAATCACCGCGGTCTCGAGTTGTAGTTCGATGGTCTCGAGTCGAGACCAGGGGTCTCGACTCCCATAACCTGCTGATTCTAGAACATTTGCAAACACTGTACTTAACCAATAGAATTTCGATTTCATGATATTAGGTACTATCCAATAGAATTATACAAACATGTTTCCTTGTCTACATTTTAATCAAAATAGATCAAACATACAGTTTTCAAATATTTTCATGACACTCATGTTGTTCTTCATTAGGGTTTTCCTTATTTTCAAAACACATTCAAAACCAATCCATACTAGCATATAATACCCAATCAGTGCACTATTTATGAATCATCATTAGCTTCTAACAACTAGCATACATTCCTCGGTTCAAAAGCACATATACACATTCTTGTATGTCATAACAATTTTACATATTATCATCAACACTCATCCATTTCCATATTACCTAACCCATCATCCAAATATCAAGCTAGCATAATGATTATCTAATCATTTTAACCCACATAGCCATATAGAAACATGTATATCATTCAACAAACACACACCTTGTCATACATTATCACTATAATGAAAGGAGCAACTAACCAATTCAAGTGTGGGCAAAAAGGTGTAGAGTAATGAAGAATGAAGCTCCCAAACGGTGTATACGGGCTGATCCGAGACCTCCGATGGCTGCTGTTTTGAGTCCGAGAGGTGAGGGAGAAGGTGATGCTTGATTGTTAGGGTTTTAGTGAGAGAGTGCAAGGGAAATGTGGATGATGGCATGGGTTTTATACCAAAAGGTGCACCCTAGTGGGCTTTCGGGTGGACTAAAGGAGGTGCGGCCCAACTGTTCACTCGAGACCAAGCGGTCTCGAGTCGGATCCTTGTGTCTCGGCTCACATATATACACGCATACATATTTTATACATAACATACATATACTAAGATCACATAGCACAACGGGATAATTCACAGCTTTCATTTAATAATATATAAACACATAACGTTCAAGCATGTTACATCGAGATACAATGAAGGGTTCTAAATTACGAGTTGTCACACTATCCCCAAGTTGAAAGAAATTTCGTCCCGAAATTTGGTAAGTACTCACTGAGGAAGCAGTTAAGTTGTATGGTTTTCCTGGGTTGTCACATCCTCCCCCGTTGATCTGGAATTTCGTCCCAAAATTCCGTAGCTTCAGCCTCAGTAGTGGTTGTACTGTTTGCGAATAGTTGGGGATACTTTTGTTTCATCTGATCTTCGCGTTCCCAGGTGAACGCTGGGCCGCGACGTGAGTTCCAACAAACTCAGACGATAGGTATTCTAGTGTTCTTGAGGACCTTAACATCCTGGTCCGTGATTTCAACTGGTTCCTCGACGAATCGTAACTGCTCGTCGATGGTGAGCTCCTTCAAAGGAACTACGAGGGTCTCATCTGACAGGCACTTCTTCAGATTCGACACATGGAAAACGTTGTGAACTGCACTGAGTTCTGCTGGTAAGTTCAGTTTGTAGGCCACCTTGCCTATTTTCTCGATGATTTCAAAAGGTCCGACGTATCGTGGGTTAAGTTTGCCTCGTTTGCCAAAACGAACCACACCCTTCCAGGGTGAAACTTTAAGTAGTACTCGCTCCACAACCTGGAGCTCAAGTGGTTTCCTGTCCCAATTGGCGTAACTTTTCTGACGGTCATGAGCTGCCGCCATGCGTTGTCGTATTTGAGCAATTCGCTCGGTTGTGTCTACCATAAGTTCTGGTCCAGTGATCTGACTATCCCCCACCTCTGCCCAAGAAAGAGGTGACCGGCATTTACGCCCGTACAATGCCTCAAACGGAGCAGCTTTAATGCTGGTGTGGTAGCTGTTATTGTACGAGAATTCCACAAGTGGCAGATGCTTTTCCCAGCTGTTGCCAAAGTCGATTACACATGCACGAAGCATGTCTTCTAAGGTTTGAATAGTGCGCTCAGACTGCCCGTCCGTCTGAGGGCGATACGCTGTGCTCATGTCTAATCGTGAGCCAAAGGATTTGTGCATTGCTTGCCACAGCTCTGAAGTAAAACGTGCATCATGATCTGAGATAATGGAGGTGGGCACCCCGTGCCTCGAGACAACTTCCTTAAGGTATACGTCTGCTAGAGTGGAGAATTTATCCGTTTCCTTGATAGCCAAGAAGTGTGCAGACTTTGTGAGTTGATCCACGATCACCCAGATAGTGTCATTTCCGCGCTGAGATCTAGGCAGGCCGGTAACGAAATCCATGGAAATCTGTTCCCATTTCCATTGTGGTATTTCTGGCTGTTGGAGTAGGCCTGAGGGTTTCTGGTATTCCGTCTTGACTCTCGCACAAGTCAAACACTTGCTGACGTAAGTTGCTATGTGGGCCTTCATACTAGGCCACCAATACGTAGTTTTAATATCGTGGTACATCTTATCCGAACCAGGATGTACCGAGTAGCGAGACTTGTGTGCTTCATCCATTACAAGCTCTCGTAAGTTGCCATAGAGTGGGACCCAAATGCGTCCTGTTACGTAGTAAGCACCGTCTTCCTTCTGTTCTAAGCGCTGCCTTGAGCCGCGTAGGGCTTCAGCCCTGACGTTTTCTGGTTTCAATGCTTCTACCTGAGTGTCTCGTATTTGTGAAGGAATACTAGAATGTATAGTGAGTTGCAAAGCTCGTACGAGCTTAGGCGCAGTGTCCTTTCGACTGAGGGCATCAGCCACAACATTGGCTTTGCCTGGGTGATACCTGATCGAGCATTCGTAGTCATTCAGTAGCTCGACCAATCATCGTTGTCGCATATTCAGTTCCTTCTGTTTGAAGATATGCTCGAGGCTCCTGTGGTCGGTGTAGATGGCGCACTTGGTGCCGTACAGGTAATGTCGCCATATCTTAAGTGCAAAAACAACAGCTCCCAGCTCTAAGTCGTGTGTAGTGTAGTTTCTTTCATGAACTTTAAGTTGGCGTGAGGCGTAGGCTATAACTTTATCTCGTTGCATCAATACACAACCAAGACCCTGAATTGATGCGTCGCAGTAAACCACAAAATTATATGTGCCCTCTGGCAATGAAAGGATAGATGCGCTGCAAAGTCTATCCTTTAAATGCTGAAATGCTAATTCCTGTGCATTTCCCCATCGATAAACAACCCCTTTCTGCGTTAGTGAGGTGAGAGGTTGTGCAATCTTGGAAAAATCCTTAATGAACCTCCTGTAGTAACCTGCCAAACCCAAGAATTGGCGAATTTCCGCTGGTGTACGAGGTGCAGGCCAGTTCTTAATTGAGTCTACCTTGGATGGATCAACGTGAATCCCATCCTTGTTCACCACATGGCCTAAGAAATGGACTTCACGAAGCCAGAAGTCGCATTTCGAGAACTTTGCATAAAGCTGTTCTGTTCGAAGGAGTTCCAGAATAAGTCGTAGATGTTGCTCATGTTCCTCCTGACTCTTCGAATAGATCAGGATGTCGTCGATGAAAACTATGTCGAACTTGTCCAGGTAAGGCTTGCACACTCTATTCATCAAATCCTTGAAGACCGCAGGTGCGTTTGTTAGCCCAAAAGGCATGACCAAAAACTCATAGTGGCCATATCGAGTTCTAGAGGCTGTTTTGGAGACGTACTCTTCTCGAACTCTCAGCTGGTGATATCCCGATCTCAAATCAATCTTTGAATAGTAGCTCGACCCTTGCAGCTGGTCGAACAAGTCATCAATACGTGGTAGAGGATAACGAGTCTTCACAGTCACCTTGTTGATTTCCCGGTAGTCGATGCACATTCTGAAGGTACCGTCTTTCTTCTTCACAAATAGCACTGGAGCTCCCCAGGGCGATGAGCTAGGACGAATAAAACCCTTATCCAAGAGTTCTTGTAGTTGCGTAGAGAGTTCTTCCAACTCTGATGGAGCTAAACGATAAGGTGCACGAGCTATAGGCGCAACTCCAGGAGCTAGTTCAATCTGAAACTCGACCTGGCGATGAGGCGGAAGGCCAGGTAATTCCTCAGGAAATACCTCAGGATAGTCGCGTACAATTGGAAAATCTTCTATCTTCTTCTCTTTCTTCGAGGTGTCTGTAACGAGAGCCAAAATAGCGGTGTGCCCCTGTCTCAAACACTTATGGGCCTTAAGGAAAGAGATAATGTTCTCGACAGCACCCCTCTTGTCGCCACGAATCATGAGAGGTTCATCACCGGAACCAGGAATACGAACAATCTTCTCGTTGCAAAGGATCTCTGCTCGGTGTTGGGATAACCAATCCATCCCAATGACAACGTCGAAACTACCCAAGACGATAGGAATGAGGTCGATAGAGAAGGTCTGGTTAGCAAGAATAAGTTTACAACCCTTGACTACGTGTGCGGCCTCTAAACTCTTACCATTTGCTAGCTCTACAGTGTGCTTGTTGTTCAAAGGTGTTGGAATACACTTAAGCATTTGACTAACTTCTAGTGACACGTAGCTAGTATCGGCACCCGAATCAAATAAAACTGTAACATAAAAGTCGTCGAGAAGGAACTTACCCATCACAACATTGGGGTCATTCCTTGCTTCACCTTGACCAAGCATGAACACCCGCCCCCTGGCTCCATTGTTATTGTTGTTGTACCCATTGTTACCATTCCCCTGATTATTGTTGTTGTTGTTGTTCTGGTTCCTGTTCAGTTGGGGGCAGTCCTTCTTGAAATGGCCTTCAGCTCCACACTGAAAGCACCCTTTGTTGTTACCTTGCTGCTGATGCTGCTGTCGCTGGTTCTGAGGGGCTTGTTGTTGACGATTCTGGTTTGCGGGGTATAGGCTTCTGCAGTCCTTGGCGTCGTAACCTGGCTTGTTGCACCGATGACAGTTACCCCTGGTGCATAGCTCGCTGTGGTGTAGGTTGCAGCGATTGCATTTGGGGTGATTCCCCTTGTACCCACCATGACTTTGACCACCAGATGATTGCTGACTTGGGCTCTTGTAGTCATCAGTCTTTCTCTGCTGAGACTGAGATTGCACAGAAGTTGAACCTTTGCTTGAAGCTCCATCCCATCTTCTCTTGTTGTCACTAGGAACATCCGAAGTAGCTGTAGCGCTTATACGCTTTGGTAATCTGTTCTGCTCCACCGCCTGATCAGTGAGACGGTGAGCCAACTGAACAACCTGCTGGATGGTGGCGAGGTTTGCTGAAGTCACATGACTTTGGATTTCTGGCACTAAGCCATTGAGAAAGAGTTCAATACGCTTAATTGGCGGGTCCACCATAGTAGGACACAATAATGCAAGCTCATTCGATCTCTTAGTATACGCCTCAATTTCTGACCCCGTCATCTTGAGGTTGTAGAACTCGACTTCTAGCTTATGAATGTCGTCACGACTGCAGTATTCCTCCTTGATCATCTCTTTAAAATTGTTCCATGGGGTGGCGTTAGCAGCAACCAACCCCAGCATTTGGACCTGAGCATTCCACCAGGTGAGAGCTAAACCCTCGAGAGTACCGGTAGCATACTTCACCCTGCGCGCCTCAGGGCATTCACACATTTTGAAAACTGACTCGAGCTTTTCAAACCAGTGGAGGAGACCTACAGCTCCTTCAGTGCCGCTAAAAGTAGTGGGTCGGCAGTCCATAAAAGTTTTAAAGGTGCACACAGGTGGCTGAGCATGTTGACCTGTTGTGAGTGAAAGAAAGGACAGAGTTTAACACAAAGGTTGGTTCACGAGAGTAGGATCTAAAGATCCTAGAATGAGTTTGGACTGCAGGATATACCTCCTGCGTGTGCAGCTGCAAGTGCCGCAACAACTCGTTCGTTAATCAGAGCCGACAACTGGGCTTGAGTCATGTTAACGCGTCCACTCATGATCTTCATATAAGAGGGAAACATGAGTGAGAGAGGTTCGTGAAAGTGCGATGACGGAAGAGAGTAAGCACACATGTGTTCTCATACTATTGTTGCTACGTTTATCTAAGCATACCATGAGCAGTTCTATGAAATCTAGCAAGTAGGTAACAGAACATAAACCATATCACCTAGAACGTCGAGCTTTGCATGTGGAGTGAAGCGTCGTTGTGGACTGTTGAGCACTGTACAGGTTATAGTCTGGTTTTAACAAAAACGTTTTTTCCTTTATTAAAACCAAGTTCTCTATAACCAATGGCTTTGATACCAATCTGTCACACCCCCAAAATCCACTTGCGGAATACCACCGCTTGGAGGTGTGACTGACCAGGATCCAGCCACCAATCATATTGAACAAGCATGTAAGTGATTATAAAATCCAACCAATACAATTGGTGTCCAAACAAAACATAGTTTGAGTTGCAAGCGGAAGCATAACGTTTAAAACCAAAACATAAGTTTAATTGTTTCAAAGTTTAACATGGCACACAGCTGTCCAAGTCCCACAACGACTCTCTTCCATACAAGCTCCAGCTAAGTACCTATTGACCAGCAAAGCATGTAGTAACGAGTCAACAATAATGTTGAGCGAGTTCACAGTTGGGTGTTTATTTTAAGTTGTTCTGAAAACAGTTTCCTTTATCTGGCATCCTGCCATGGGGGTTACCCCATAGTTGAAAACGTGATTTGTTTAACCCAATTACTCTGGCTATCCAGCCGTGGGGGCTACCCCATGTTTGTTATCTGGCTCTACGGCCGTGGGGG
Organism: Helianthus tuberosus; assembly: GCA_030545235.1. Taxonomy (NCBI): domain Eukaryota; kingdom Viridiplantae; phylum Streptophyta; class Magnoliopsida; order Asterales; family Asteraceae; genus Helianthus; species Helianthus tuberosus. The sequence continues at coordinate 143,716,823 of CM060359.1, read as the reverse complement.
CTACCCCGTGTTTGTTACTAGACTCATTACCATATCGACTGCTGACTGTAGTCATGTTTATGTGCCCTGAACTGTCAATGTCTATCGTCATTGACGTGCCCAGATCCATTAGTTCATGCCCGTCCTCTGCGGCACGGTGTGAGGTTTGTCAAACCTAAATAGCGCTATCTAACTAATGACCCGCTCGCCATTGGCCTGGCGATTAAGTCGATATAAAAAAGGAGGGACTTCGTGATAGATTTTTGGTCTAGTGAAAGTTATCTGTCCAAGAGGATGAGGAATTATATTCCTGAGCCATCACTGTCCTACCCAATAAAGGACGAGGAATCCATGTTCCTTAACCCCATTCCCAACCCCTGGGAATCCCATGCTTTGTAGAGAGTGTGAACTCACCTTGGGTTGCACGGCAGTTTAGTTTACATGGTTAAGTATGCTGGTCACCACGTCCTAATATGGTTACCAGTATAAGTCAGGTTTGGGTGCAAGTAATCACGTATATGGTACATGTATCTAACACAAAACATACATGTCATATGATTATTCATTTAAGTTATTGGGCCTATCCTAATTCTTAATCAGCACGTAGCATATCAGCACAGATATAAGCCCAAAACACATTGTCACACTTGGTGGCCCAATAACCTAGTCAAACAGCCCAATCGGGACTAGGTGGTCTCGACTCGAGAACATGCAGTCTCGAGTCGCAACCAGGGTGGTCTCGAGTCATGGGCGTCTGGTCTCGAGTAGTGTAGGCATGAGTCGCAACCTCAAAGGTCTCGAGTCCGGTCTCGATTCGAGATCATGAGGTCTCGAGTTGTCACTATGTGGTCTCGAGTCGCAATCACCGCAGTCTCGAGTTGTAGTTCGATGGTCTCGAGTCGAGACCAGGGGTCTCGACTCCCATAACCTGCTGATTCTAGAACATCTGCAAACACTGTACTTAACCAATAGAATTTCGATTTCATGATATTAGGTACTATCCAATAGAATTATACAAACATGTTTCCTTGTCTACATTTTAATCAAAATAGATCAAACATACAGTTTTCAAATATTTTCATGACACTCATGTTGTTCTTCATTAGGGTTTTCCTTATTTTCAAAACACATTCAAAACCAATCCATACTAGCATATAATACCCAATCAGTGCACTATTTATGAATCATCATTAGCTTCTAACAACTAACATACATTCCTCGGTTCAAAAGCACATATACACATTCTTGTATGTCATAACAATTTTACATATTATCATCAACACTCATCCATTTCCATATTACCTAACCCATCATCCAAATATCAAGCTAGCATAATGATTATCTAATCATTTTAACCCACATAGCCATATAGAAACATGTATATAATTCAATAAACACACACCTTGTCATACATTATCACTATAATGAAAGGAGCAACTAACCAATTCAAGTGTGGGCAAAAAGGTGTAGAGTAATAAAGAATGAAGCTACCAAACGGTGTATACGGGCTGATCCGAGACCTCCGATGGCTGCTGTTTTGAGTCCGAGAGGTGAGGGAGAAGGTGATGCTTGATTGTTAGGGTTTTAGTGAGAGAGAATGTAGGAGAGTGTGGGAGTGAGTGTAAGGGAAATGTGGATGATGGCATGGGTTTTATACCAAATGGTGCACCCTAGTGGGCTTTCGGGTGGACTAAAGGAGGTGCGGCCCAACTGTTCACTCGAGACCAAGCGGTCTCGAGTCGGATCCTTGTGTCTCGGCTCACATATATACACGCATACATATTTTATACATAACATACATATACTAAGATCACATAGCACAACGGGATAATTCACAGCTTTCATTTAATAATATATAAACACATAACGTTCAAGCATGTTACATCGAGATACAATGAAGGGTTCTAAATTACGAGTTGTCACAATCATAATCTTAGACTTAGGTCTAACTTGGAAGGACTTGCATGGGAGGACTGCAGGTATGTGTATAACATGATCATGCGAAGTCCCTTGGGTTTCGCTGTATCTACACATGTCACCATTTATCCAAAACTTCTTCAAGAGTTCGGGTGGAACTCTGAAATCATTTTTAGTGGCACTTCCATGTGGATAGAGAGTGAGGTTATGGGGGTCAAAATTACCCTAAAGGAGGAAACACTTAGAAATGTCCTCCGACTGGGTAATGATCAAGAAAAAAAATTCCTGGATAAGGCAGATGTGCAACAGACCTTGACAGAAATGGGCTATCATACATACAACTTGTCAAGGCAGGTTAGCAAATCTTGTTTTATACCACCTTTCCAGTTTTTGGTGACACAGCTCAGTGTCTGCTTCTCCAAGAAGATTGGACACTTCAACGAGCTGTCCCATAGGATGATTGAAGTGATTCATGCTGTTGTACAGGAAAAACCTTACAACTTATCTAAGTTTCTCATGAGAGACCTAGAAGCAAACATTCACGGCCGTCAACCTTTTCTGATCTACCCTCGATTCGTAACCAAGGTGATTACATGTCAGCTGGACTTCAGAGGAGTGAGAAGCTGGTATCCAAAGGCAGAGCTGGCTCTTTAAGAAAACATAAGTGATCCTACCCTGGTCCCATCAATGAATCACACTGATCGAATAACTAATCTCTGGTTATATGTGAAGTGCATGTACAACGTGCTGGAGGAAGAATAGTTGTTGTTTACTTGTTTTTATTGTTTGTTCTTCTTATTTGTGCTTGGATGATATTTTCTTCTTTTTCTTCTTAAAAAAAATCATAACAATGATGTCTGCAAGTGAGTATCCCCTGACCCATCTCAAGTTGTTATGAGAACTTGTACTTGGTGATGGATTTGAAGCTTCCCCCTGATCTGTGATCTCAATGTTGTCAAGAGGATCAGAATTCTGTTGTCCAATAACATTTTCTGATGAAATATTAGAATTCTGATCATTTTGTGCAGTTTCTGTTGGAGGTTCCAGATCATCTGTAGGGTTAGTACATGACATATTTTTGTTTGATACATTTATCATATGATCATGTTCTAATAGTTCTTCAGTTAGTTTGTTGAGAAGGCGTTCAGAATTTTCAGGTTCTTTTAAGAAGTTTATATCCTTCATAATTTCATCAGAAATTTTGGTTTCTGATGAGTCATCAAAAGACACATATAAACTCTCTCTTATTGTCCTTGTGTTTAAAAGAAAAATCCTGTAAGCTTTTGAGGACAATGAGTAACCTAGAAATATTCCTTTTTCTACTTTTCTATCAAATTTTTCCAAACTATAAAAATCATTAAAGACAAAGCAATTGCAACCAAAGGTGGGTAAAAATTTGACACTTGGGACCCTGTGGTTGATAATTTGATATGGGGTTTTCTGATGTCTTTTGTTAATGATAGATCTGTTTTGTGTAAAGCATGCATTTGATATGGCTTCAGCCCAAAAGTAAGTGGGCAGTCTGGCATAAGCAAGCATTGTTCTAGCTGCTTCTACAAGAGTCCTGTTTCTCCTTTCTACAACTCCATTTTGTTGAGGAGTTCTTGGAGCAGAAAAGTCATGAGATATTCCTTTACTTACAAGGAAATTCTTGTAACACCTGTGCCTCCCTGGCCATCAAACAAATACCAAACCAATGAAATATTGTATTTCATACTTGGGATTTGTTAAAAATATGTGTATCATTTGCACATATCAATTTTTGTTCAAATTCAAACTCTAAATCGCTTTCTGGAAGGTTATACGCGCACCGATGCGTAAATATAACCAGTTCAATGCAATGAACGCTCCGGAATAGTGAAATAGGCTTAACATACCTTAAATAACCTTTACATAACTTAGAAATAAGTTTTGAAGGCTTTGGTATGGCAAAATCAAGTTAAATCACTTACAGGGACTAAAGATGACAAACTGCGAAAGTATGCCAATTTGAACTGTAACAAACATTCCGGAACACGACCATAAGTTAAACATACCATAAATATCCTTTACATAGCTTAGAAATAGGCTTTGAGGGGTTCGGTATGCTAAAATAAACTTTTGGGTCATTCAGGGACTAAAAGTGTCAAAAAGTGCACAAGTTTGCATTTTCGCGCATAACTTACGTTCTGAATACATCCGGACATCCAAAAATTTATGTAAGCACGAAAATATTTTATTTTAGTGTTTGGCATAAGAAAAATCCATTCGTTGCGTCATTTGGATCGTTTTTCGCGCTTATGCGCATTCCGTCGTAATTAAGCGAACATCGCGATCGTACGGCCAAACGAACCGACATCCGAGATATTTTTGAGCATGTTTTGAGTTCCCCATACTTTAACTTCATTTTAGAGCCTTGAAATGAGGTTAACGGGGTTCAAACGCATCGAAAATAGCTTAAACGGGCTGCAGGGACCATATCTGCCAGTTTTGAAACATTTCTGAAACAGGGGGGCAGTGGCGTAGCGTGAGCCCTAAGGGCCTATGCAGTCGCGCTACGCTAGCGCCTTATCTGGACAGAAAAATCAGTTTTTGCACTTTCGGGACCAGATTCAATGTATTAACAGCTGTTAACAGCTGTTACCCACTCCTAATCCCTTTGCCACATGTTGATACCTTATGGTGAGTGGCCAAATGAGCTACCACAACATCCCGACAAGTGTACGCATGAGATTCGAGCACGGTTTCCATGAAACGATCTTAACGGTTCTCCGAATACTATAAATACCCAACCCAACCCATTGCAAAACCCACTTGAATTCTGAGTTTGTTCTCTAAGTTGGGGTGTTTTATCACGATGGTTATAGTCCCTAGTGGCTATACCTACTGATTACCACGTTATCTAGGCTCAGTGACGAGCCGTAGTTTCGGCCAAAATACGCATTTACGCGTATTTTATAACCAAACTACTCTAGGATATCAAAACCGTTTGTTTTGATATCAAAACATATTTTCTAAACATGTTCTAGCATGTTTAGCTCGTCACTCTTCAGTTTAGTGCTTGTGTAGTGTCGTAAGTCAAGCGGACTAAACACCCGCTTAGACTTTCGAGCACGACCCGTTTGGTCGATCTTATGATCCGACCAAACATGTTTAGTGTCATAGGGAATAACCTTCCGAGGCTATATCCTATGGTCACATCGTTTGAGTAGTTGTATGATAGGTAGTTTATATGCCTTAGGTAAATTACCAGAATACCCTTTTCATGTATAACTGGTAATTAAGCATATGTAACCTAAACTTTTGTCATATAACTGATTATGTAACATGATTAAACACGTTTAGGCATATAATACTTGTCATAGGACTAGTTAGACGTCTCGAACGCGCTTTGCGCGCACGACGCGTTAAAGTAGCGTATGTTACCTTAATGGGTCGCGATGGGCCGAAAGCACTTAGGTTAGTCTCAATGTAGTATGTAGGCCCTGTTAAACCATGTCATATGAGTTCCAATACTCATTTGGTTTACCAAGCCTCATCCTATCCGATCTCCCGATTTAAGTCCGGTTTATTTATATAGTTTTAGATTGCCGACTGATTCCGTGCTCCCTCTAGCTTTGTTTGGTTGTTGTTCAAGACCTCTAAGCATTCTCAGGCGAGTACATTATTCCCCTCTTTTACTGTTTTCAACTGTTTTGGGGTGACTCATATGTGCTAAATATCTTAACAATGATTTCAAGAACGATTACAATGGTTTCAAAAACAATTACAATGTGGTTTCAAGAACGATAACAATGGTTTCAAGAACGATTACAATGGTTTCAAAAACAATTACAATGGTTTCAAGAACGATTTAAATAAAGTGAACGAACTTGTTGGTTGTAGTTACATAACCAATGACATTCATTAGCAATGATCAAGCCGACCAGTATTAGGTTATGGTACCATAGGATCTGACAAATCCCGTTATTCTCTATACCTATGGTTATGTGTGGGTATTTTGGGTAACGACTGAATCTGTAATTATTAATTTACCCTTTGGTAAGGGTTTGTTAAGAACGAGAACGAGAACGAGTTGGAACGATGAACGAGTCAAGGAGGTTTGAATGTTATTAGAAAATCGACCATAAAGTAGTTTCACAATTAAAACAAGAACGATTTGAACGATTAAAACAAGAACGATTTGAACGATTAAAACAAGAACGATTTGAACGACTAAACAACAAGAACGGTTTGAACGATTTCACAAAATGTTTTAACGATTGGGTAAACATTTGGACATGATTTACATTTGATCATGCATTTCCACGAAACATAGTATTGATTTAAACCAAGTTTTACTTCAATACTTTGTTTTGTGCGTTTCACCTATGGTTTAGTTGATGCATTTCACTAGCCATACATATCATTTTGGTTACACATTACATGGTTTACATTTGACACAAACACTTTTGACATTGGTTATACATAACATGATTTACATCTTGACATGAACATTTTGACATATTATTCCAATACATTTGGCAGTTGGTTTACACATAGACATCTTACATTGTTGGTTTGGTTTGAGTAAGTGATTTAAGTAACGAGGCGTGTGTAATATGATATAAGCATGGTGGATACGCCGCTGGTACTTCCTATATATAAGTGCTTATATGGTATTACATATTGTAGCGTTGTTTAAATCATTTCAATTTAAACATATAACATTTTATATAAATAACATACTTTTCACAATACATTGTTGTACAAACAACTTAACTTATACAAACTCATTTTACATGGTTATTCATTTAATCATGCATTATTCTCTTATTTATACATATCATCTGAACTTATTATTTTTTTTAAATGATTTACAAAGACAAAGCAAATTACAAGGTTCATGACTAAACATTTTCTTCAAACAGAAGTCATGAATCTTATTTTCACAAAACCTATGTACTCGCCAGCATTTCTTTGCTGACCTCGTTTTCACATGTGTTTCAGGTATTGTTGAAAGATATCGATTGATAGGATGCATGCTCACATAGGACTGGACAAGGCCTTAGCGACTCAATAACAATGATAGACTATGTTTAATTTGTGTATTTAGATTTCCAGACGATGTAATTATACAATGTTTAATAAAACGAAACACTTTTTGGTATCCATGGTTATGAAGCATTAATTCTGTTACAACACTCCCCGACGTTTCCGCCACGTTTTGTATGTTACACGTGGTCGGGGTGTGACAATTCTCAAGTTTTGCATTTTTAAATTCTGTTCCATTATCAGATCTGATCCTTCTCACAGGTAATTTCAACAGATTTTCAGTTTTTCTGATGAAATTAATGATCAGATCAGGGGTTTCACTCTTCTTTCTTAGAAATTGAACCCATGTGTACCTTGAATAGTCATCTACAATGACCAATATGTATTTCTTACCATAAAAGCTGGCAGTTTGTACAGGTCCACAAAGGTCCATGTGCAAAAGTTCTAAGTTTTCAGAAATTGAAGATTCTGAAACTGTTTTATGTGAGCCTTTCTTTGATTTGCCAAGCTCACATTGTTCACATATCTTATCCTTTTTGGACGATATGTATGGTAGACCTTTCACCACATTTTTATATGCCAGTTAGTTGATTGTTTTAAAATTTAAATGGGCAAGCCTTTTATGCCATAACCAACTATTACCTTTGATTTCTGTTGAAAATAAGCATAATTGTGGATGCTCAATTTCTTCTTTGAAATCAAAGTAGTAGATGGAATTTCTAATTCTTTTCCCACTTAAATATATTTTGTTATCATCCAAACAAACCAACAAACATTTTTCAGGTAAAAAGGTTACCTGAAAGCCTTTGTTACAAAATTACCCACAACTTAGTAGATTATATTTTAAACCCTCTACATAGGCAATCTTTTCAATGGTTAAAGCTCCATATTGTATGGTGCCATATCCCATTACAAATTTTATACCGAAACGTATATAAAAATAGAAAATTTCGAACGCATTACTAAAAGGATATTGAAGTGAAAACATTTAAAGAATTATTAAAAAACATTTAGTTAACTAAAAAAGCCCTTTAATTAAATATAAAAAAATTATAAAATTTAGATGAGTTATCAATTAAAATTAAAAATATAACAAACTTAAAGTAGTCCATAGCCAAATTATTATTAAAATAAATTTGTTATATAAATATTCATACATTATTCAAATATTACACATACGCTTGATTAGACATTTATATGTCTATGTGAAGACAAATCAAAGAGAGGCCAAAATGAAAACTTTGAAAAATGTAGTGCTCAAAGTACAGAAACAAAAAACCACTATTCCTCGTGATGATGTGAATTAATATATATATGGACAGTTACATATCCATACTAGTTTCAATTATTTCTAGTTAAATATATATACAATTTTAAGTGGCACATAACTTTGCTATAAAAATCACATTATTTACAATATAAAAATAAAATAAAAGTTCGATAAAATTGTAAATGTGGAAATCATACAACTATAACTTCAACAATAAGTTTGATTCGAAAAATAATTCAAATGTTAGCAAAACATTGTGTAATAAGAAACATTCCAGATTCCAAATGTTTACACGATGAGTCTAAACGTTCTTTTTGGTAAGAATTTCACTGTCTGATAACTTAGCTTCAAAGTTTCTCATGATATCTACCCTACCCTGCCATCATCAACCATATAAACAAGGATTAGTATTGATTCAAAAAAATCTAAAATTATATACATATTAAAAATTAAAGTGAATGAACAGTAAGTAAATTATATTTATATACATATTAAAAGTTAAACTATGATAAGACACAGAGCATAGATGGAGAGAGAAAGACCTACAGATAGAGAAAGTGCAGCTGTACCTTCGTCTTGGGCCCTCGTTGACTTCCGTCGGCCACCCTTCTGAACCACCTCATGCGACACGGCGCAGGACCCTTCTGATCAATCTCCACCTTCAAAAGAGACAAAGATAGACTAGGAGATTGAAACGGGAGAGAGAGATTTGGAAGACGGGGAGAGATCTGAACCCGGCCAGTTTCCGGTGAACGACCCTGCGCGTCCTTGCCTTAACGAAGGATGAAAGTTCTTAGGAACGGTCCCGGTTTTCCAGTTTTCCACACCTATATCTGTCGGTCAGTGTCTTTATCATCAGGCAGTCTTCCACAATTCGCTATAGGGTGAGAAAGAGAGAGCTGGGGATTGTCTTCTCTGACAAAATGTCGGCAGCCCATCTCTCGGGAGGTGATGGGTTTAAAGGTGGTTTGTAGCAAGACGATGGTGGTTGATAGGGCAACGGCCGCCTCTAGAGGGGAGGCAGATGCCAGACACCATGGTGAAAACTGCGTTGTTTTTCACGCCGATGGTGACGACGGATTTGTTTTTCACTCCAGTGGTGGTGAGGTCGTGGAAACAAGGGATTATGGTTCCGTAAATCCAACTAACCTTCATCTGCCAGCACCTAAGGTGAATACATACTGACATACATTAGATGACTAATTTCAATTTTGAAAATAAATAATCAGTAGCTGTGGAAGAAGCAATAAGTGCTGGAATGTAAAAAAAAATCAAACCTTTGTAATTGCAGCTGTCAGTGTTGTTTTTCCATGATCAACATGTCCAATTGTTACAACGTTAACATGAGGTTTCCTAAAAAATATAAATCACAACACAAAAAAGATCTAAACACAAATTTTATTTAAGTTACAGTTATCCACACATCATGCTTGTTAAAAACAATATGGCAACACTTGGCAAAACAAGTGGCTAATTTCTCAAAATTCATCACATTCTATATCTGCCACTTTCTAGATGTACAATAATTTCAGCTTGATACAAACATAAAAATGTCTCTTTAACTACAGAAAACGAGTATCATGGATTCTAAATTCAACAAATGCTTTTTACAATTAGTAGTACTGTCCCAAAGTTCAACCAGTTTATCATATTTCTAAAAAGTAAACAACATTAATCTTTAAGTTCAAATGTAACCGACATGACATACAAAAATCAAGTGAAATCAACTGACAAAGGTTTCTAATCGTTTATAGACGGTAAATGAAAAAAAATCTAAAAAAATGACTCGAGATTCAACTAATGAGATTCAAATCGAACGAATGAATAATAACACGTCATTTTAACGATTGGCACACTTATGCAATATAGATCAAATTGCAACCTAGCTGCTATTATTCGCATACAAACACTCTATTAGCATAGATAACTACATTAATTTATCTATACACTTATGGTCCAAAGGTTAAATCTTATTGAAATATTTCTTAAAAAATAAGCAACAATAATCTATATGCTCAAGAGTAACCGGTTTCACATCAAATGAAACAACGTATCCAAATGAAACAAGCAAACAATAACACATCGTTTGAATGATTAACAAATGACTCTTGATCAAATGAAACAAACAAATAATAACACATCATTTGAATGTACAATAATTTAGTTTGATACAGACAAATAAGTTTCTCTTTAACCACATAAAATGAGTTACGGTGAATCCTAAATTCAACAAATGCAATTGTCAGTTAGTAGTATACTCAAAAAGTTCAATCCAATTGTCATATTGCCTAAATACAACAACAATTAACCGGTTTGACATCAAATATCCAGTGAAATCAAGTGACAAACGGTTTTTAGAATCAAACTATTTAAAGTATTTAAATTGTAGAGAAGTATTATTACTGATTTTGATACCATGCAAATTTACAAATGCTTCTATCCACCACCATGACACTAAAGGTCCGCTTTCACCATCTTGAGCCTCACCAACGCAGCCTCTGCAATTACAAGACGATAACAACCAAACTCCACTCAAAAGTCTAATTCAGATGCATTTTTCAAACAAACTAGTATTTGTGCCACAGGCGCGTTGCTGCCAGAACAAGGTAGCAACGGAACCAACACATAAAAACTGCTACATTTCATATGTACCTTCGATTATTTACCCCATAGATCAAATCACGTGTTTCCTAGTTTTGTGGTTCTCGGATATAAAAATGATACCAAAAATATTAGTTTTGTACTCTTAAACACCTCACTTCTCAAGGAATATAGTTACAATTCAATTAAACTTAGGGGTAACTTTGTAGAATAGTAACCAAGTTTTTAAAGTGTTCCAATTAGGTCACTCAAGTTTCAAATGTGTTCCAATCAGGTCACTCAACATTTATTTTTCATTAAAATTAAGGGTTTTTTCATCCATTTCATAGGTAACCGTGGTGATGTGGATTTTTGTTTCTTTTTTCTCGTTTATTTGATGCTAACGTCAATGATTATGTGGATTGTAACTTGTTTTATTAATTTTTAATGTAATAAAAGTGTTTTTATTTTTAATAAATTTAATTTCATGTATTAAAATAATCTGACCATGGTATCTTATGCTCCATTTTTTCTTGACATATGGAAGAAAGGACATGGCTTGATTTGGATGTTCAGTTATCTAATTGAGACAAAAATGATATTAGTGACCTAATTAGAACAGTTTTAAAACTTGGTTACTATTCTATGATACCATTCTTAAATTCTGACCTATTTAGCAAAACCTAAAATTGCTGATCCATTTGACCTGTTTAATCATGAAATACCTTTTGACCTGTTGAATATAACTGACTCATGTTATCCGTTTTATAAAACTGATTGGTTGACTCATTTAATTAAACGAACTCATCTGACACAAATTGAAACCTAGAAATTTCCACTTTTTTTTCCAAATAATCTTTAGAGACAAAATTAGTTAATACCTAATAGCTTATGTACATGCAAATAAAACAATATACCAAAACTACCTTCATCATCAAGTTTCTTTTCTGAATAAAAGCCGTGAACAACAAAAACAAAACAAAACCCCAGGAGCCTTGATTAACTTTGATATAACCGTCATCCGTACCATTGGTATGTCTATAAAGCCATATGAAAAGAGGCTCACGACTAGAGGTGTAAACAAGCCCAGAGGCTCGAGAGCTACTCGTCATCGGCTCGGTTAAAAGCTCTAATGAGCCAAGCTTTAACAAGCTCGAGCCCGCGCTCGAGCCTGAAATAGAGCTCATTTAGTTAACGAGCCCAAGCTTGAGCCTAAAATACAAAGCTCGTTTAGGCTCTGGCAATCAGGTGATTCGTCCTCCGTTTTAACAACCGAATGAGGATGTATGTTAAGAAGGTCAGGGCAATTTTGAAGATGGAAGAAGAGGTACAGAGGGGTATCTTATCCCTTGGCATCGCTCTAGACAACAAATGCCAAGAAACACATATGCTTATGAAAGCATTAACCAGGAAATTTGGACTAATCAAAGCAGATGTGAAGCCGGACCCTGTCATGATATCATGGCGTTTTGATGATGAAACAGACATGGTGACCGTTACATACGACAGCAGAGAGCAGGAAGTCTACTGGCTTGAAAACATCATGACAAAGCAGGGTCTTGGTTTCATGGAAGAATTGCATAACGCCACTTGTACGAACACAGGGAGTTAATGCAAGACATGTTCAAGTGCAGGCTTCAGAATCTTCAGGAACAAGAAGCTGATGAAGGTGAAGGTGATGACATGGATGAAGATCCAGATGAATACTCCGACGAAGAAGATGACACAAGTGATGGATACTTTTCGGATAAAGTAACTTCTGACGAAGGGTTTTTGTTGGGATTGAACCCTACCAGAGGAACATATAATTAAAGCCAAAACTGGATCAGTGCAGTGGATCCAGAATAAGCAGATGTTATATATACAAGTCTCTCCCCTTGAAAGTGGTTTCAACATCTGCTGACCTCCTATCTACTGATCGTACAAACTACTGACCTACAAGCTGCTGATCAAGTAAAAGCCTGATGGAAGACTAAAGCTCTACTGCTCAATCTACTGCCTTGAGCCAAGCTCTGCTGATCCAGACAAGTACTGCTGGGTTCAAATCAGTGGAAGGATGCAGCAGTTGTTTAGATGTCTTTATGTAATGAAATGTATTATCAGTAGTTAGCATAGCAGAGGTTGTATAGATCAGAGGTTAGAGTTTGTTAGGAGGTTAGATGTCACTTTCATGGTGACGTCAGCCTAGATGCCTCAGTGGTTTGCTTGTGCCTATAAATAGAACAGTGCTCTGTACTGTTCTATTAGCTCTTTGCAAAATCTTCTTCCTGCACGAACAAACACTGTGAGCTCAGGCTGAGGGGGAGTTTGTATTCAGACATTGCATTGTAATCGTTATTGAAATAAATTCAATCTTTCGGTTCTTTGTAGAAAATGTTTGATTAAAGCAATTCCCTCGTTTGATTGTGTGCAAAGTTTGCTTCCATCTTAATTCCGCTGCACAACTCATCCATCTTCATCTTAATTCAAACGAAAACACAATCAAAACCAAACTCAGATCCTAACAATTGGTATCAGAGCTTGGACAGTCAAATTTGATTTAACAATCATTTTGACATAAATAGTTCAGCTCATAATCGTTGATACTGATAGTTTGTTCGTTTGTGTTGAAAAACAGAGCAAGGTTTAATCACCATCAAAGTTGATTAATCAGTGCCTGTAAAATAATCAGGATGACGTCACAATCACAAGATGATAAGAATAACATTGGCTTGCTTTTTAAACCACCCATGCTTAAACGTAATGAATACAACATCTGGGAGAGAAGGATGGGTCACATCCTTGCTCAACAGAACACTGGATGTTGGAGGTCTGTTGTTTTTGGTCCCCATGTTCCTATGGTTCCAAGTGCTGAGGATGCAAAGAAGTTCGTTCCTAAACCAACTGAAAACTATACTGAAACTGATTTTCAAAAGTTCAAACTCGATGCCAAAGCATTTAGCATCATAGCATCTGCATTACCAAATGAAATCTATGCTGGACTGTTACACTGTAACAATGCCAAAGAGCTATGGGATGCACTGAAGGAACAGTCTGGGGGGACGAAAGAAGTTATTGAAAACAATAGGGAAATTCTGAATCAGCAGTATGAAACATTTTGTCACATTAAGGGTGAATCATTAACTCAGCAATTTGAGCGATTCAGTTGTCTCATTAGTGAACTAAGGCTTGTTAAAGTAACATTTCCAAATTCAACTCAAAATAACAGGTTCCTTAGATCACTACCAGAAAAATGGGATACCATAGCTTTTGTCACTAGAAACTCTGCTGAGTTCAAAGATCTGACCCTGACCCAACTTCATGGTAGACTCCTGACCTATGAAAGGGAGTTGAACCAGAAAAAGAAGTTGCAAGAGTCTGGCAAAGTTGCTGATGATTATTCATTCGGTAGCACAGCTCTTTTTGGTCAGGAAGAATCTGGTAGCAGTAGTAAGGATTAGGGTTATGATCACTTCATTGATATAACTGCTGGTGGAAATTTTAACAACCCTGATTCTCACTCTGCAAATTATGCTTTTACTGCAAATTGTGAAAACCAGATGTCAGATAATTTGTGCTTTGAACTCAATGATTTGCAACACTTTGATCCCACTGACTTAGAAGAGATGGACATTTTGCATCAATTGGCTTTGCTTAGTGTAAGAACAAGAAAATTCTACAAAAGAACAGGGAGAAAATTCCCAGGGTTACATGGGAATTTAAGGGTGGGGTTGGATAAATCAAAAATCAAGTGTTACAAGTGCAATAGGCTAGGTCATTTTGCTAGGGAATGCATGAGTCAAACTACTGGTCCTATAATCACTCATCCCAGCTCAAACCCTAGACCACAAAATCAAAGCACTGTTCACTATACCCAATATACCCCTGCAGCACATGTTAACACTGCTCACTATGTTGCAACCCCTGTGCCTGTGTATTATGTCCAAACCACTGTTCCACAAATTCAGTATGTTCAAACCCCTGTTCCTCAGGCACAAGTGCAACCTATTGCACCTCAAACAGCTGCTCCAGCAGTGGTACAACCAGATCAGCAAAGCTTCTTCACTCAAGGCTTTGTTGACTGGAGCAGCTTGCCTGATGAGCTTGTCGATGAAAATTTTGCACTCAATGCTTTTAAAGATCCTTCTAATGATGAATTTTGTTTGATGGCATTAGAGTCAATACCAGAGGGGGTAGAAACTGAAGGTGAACAGCTAAGTGTTGAAACAGTGGTTACTGCAGTTGCTGGTGAACTGCTGCTGGGAGAAAATTCAGAAACCCTGATTGAACCACTGACAGACCCCTGGTCCAAAGAAGACAAGGAGGAAGAGGAAGAAAAGAGACCAGGTGAGAAAGAAGTAAGAGCTGATGATGAAGAAAATCATCAATGTGATTGTGCAATGATGGCTGCTGCCAAGGTATCACCTCAAGTTCTTGAAAAACTGTGTTCAGACCAATGCATTATTGCATTTGCTAACATCAAAGAGGTAAATGAAAACCTTAGGGACAAAGTCTTGTCTGATAAAGTCAAATTTGAAAAGTCATTAAAAGAACTTAGAAACAAATTGGCTGAAAAGGATAAAGAGATCAGCAGTCTCAAAGAAGAGCAAAGCATAACCAAACTCAACTCCAAACTATGGTAGAAAAATACCAAGTTTGCAAAAAGGAGTTAGAGTCCACCCAAATCACATGTGAGAAATGGGTGGAATCCTGCAAAGGATATGAGTTATTGCTTGAAAAACAGATTAAAAGCAATGTGAAATTTGGTGTTGGTTATAGAAAACATTATGATGAAAACACAGCTTGTGAAAAATCTGTTCAAACCACTGATGAATCCACTGAGTTCATCCCCACAAACAAGAATGGCCAAGAAGTGAAAATCACTGATAAACTTGGTAACAAAATCACACTTGACAGACCAGTGGGATCCTCTACTCTTGAGGAAATTGAGAAATATCAATTTAAACCCACTTGGTCTGATGAGTGTGACATTCTTGAAAATTTTAAACCCATGGATTTCACAACCACTGATGGTGTGAAAGTTCCAAAAGCAAAAGTCATCCCTCTCAAGGACATCCCAGCAGAGGTTAAAAACTCGGCTGCAAAGGAGTCTGAAAAGAGAAAGAAGAGAGAAAAGATCAAAAACTTGTTTTGTGAATTTTGTGAAAAAAGGAATCATCTAACAAAAGACTGTTTCCATTTAAAAGAATATGATTTAAACAAAACAAGTATCATTGTACCTGCTGAAAGCTGCACCATCTGTGGTAAACCAAACCACAAAACTCAAGAATGTGTGTATCTCAAGAAATATGATGTGAAAAAGAATGAGTACACTGCAAAAACATCCTTGAGTTCATCAACATCATCTGTCAAATTCACCAAGAATCAACCACTGTTTGTGCCAATTCAAACAGCTGTCACAAAACAACTGAACTAAACATCTGTTAAAAGAGATGTTCAGGTGACCGATGCACCCCCTGCCAATAAATATAGAAGAGGTAAGGGAAAACCACCATACCCTAGGGTCCCACACGTTTATGAGGCTTACAAAAGGCCCTCAAAACCAAGAGTGAACCGTGTGACAACCCAAGTTTAGAGTTTTAACTAGGTAAATAATTAAAAGTGTGTTTACATCTGTGTGTAAATAGTTTATTATTAATGTGGTCTGTGAAATATTAATGTGCTCTGTGAAATTATTAAACAAATAAAAACAAGCTGCATGTTATCAAGTTGTGCATACTGACAATATGGTTTATAAAACTAATAAACCAAGGGAATTCTTTACAACTTACACCCATGAGTGACCGAAACCAGTCAACAAAAACAAGCATCTATGCATGATTAGAAAATGGAGCAGGTAGAGTTATGATTGATGGAACAGTTATAATATTCTCAACCTTTACGTTAAGTTGAATCGACAGAAACCCTTCTAAATCACAGAAATCCTTCCCAACTCTCACTTCTCAACTTCTCTCTCTCTCTCGTTCTCTTTGAGATCTGAAAGCAACCCTCCTTCAAGTTGAAGCCATATCATTCTGTTTGATCTCTGTGTTCGGTTAGTGAATTACACAGTTAATTATTTACATATCTTAATATATAGTTATGCTGTTTTGATATGCTCTTGAAAGAATAACGTATGATCTGTCCCTTACTTAACTCTATGTGAAACATGATGTTGATCTAATATACTAGGGCTGCTGTGATTGAATAATTATTTAGAGTTCTGTGATTTATCTTATAACTACTGTCGAGCAAACTGCTGATATTGATAATGATATTATCAACAAAAACACTTGGGTTCTAATCGAATGTTTTAACTTCTGTTTGATCGATTGTTCTTACAAATGGTTGAATATGATAAATGATGATTAAGATTTGTTATTGTAACTGATGTTGATGATGAGGATGAGGCGACGAAATCACCCCACCCCCAACGAAATCACCACCACAAATATTAACTGGACGAAATCACATGGGTGATTTCGGCCCAATCATTTTCGGCCCAAACAGTAATAAATAATTAGTTAAATAAGTGTCTTTGGCCCAAGGAGGATTTTATTAAGGCCCAGGAGATTTCGGCCCACATGTTTAACGAAATCCCAAAGGGATTTCGACCAAGGGTAGTGTTTTCGGCATTAAGGGATTTCGGCACTCATTCATGGTGATTTCGGCACTAATGGTTTTAGTCGAAGGGCCTGTATAGTTTACCTTATTAGTTAAATAATTCTGTTAATTATTTAACCTCAGTTAGTTTAGATAATGCAAATAGTTGGTTAATTTTGTTAGTTTTATCTTTACTCTTAAATGGTTAAATTTAACCTCAGTTAATTATTAATTCTGTTGGTTTATTGATACCTGATAGTTATAAACTCTGTCAGCTTATTAACTGAGTTAAATTTATTAACTCTGTTATGCTTTATTAAATCTGTTAAAATTACAAATATGATAAATTGCTAACAGTGTTAAACATGTCAAGTATGTTAAGCTTATTATATGTGATAACTCTGTTAATGTTGATGTAACTCTGTTATTACACAGTGACTACATTAAGGGTGTTAACTCTATTATGTATACTTTTCCTGATCCTGATTAACACCGTTAAGTTTTACCAAGACTGTTGAGTAACTGAGTTAAACAAACTGAGAAAAACCTCTAATGTAAAGCTTGAGTTACATGAATGTGATTTACTGTTTGTGTGATACATAATATTAACTGTCAAACATACTCTGTGATATTGATTGCATGCAAAACCTTACAAACATGTACTGATCAAACATACGCGCATAAATATAGGATTTGACTGATAAATTGTGAGCGTGTAATTCTTAGCATACCGAGCAAACCAAGGTGAGTTCACACTCTTACCAAGGCATGGGATTCCCCGGTGGGTTGGGAATGGGATTTAATGATTACTTGTACTCACATCACTACTAGAATACTTACCACGGTCCTCGGATTGGGAAGGATGCCTGTGCCAAAATATACGTAAAACATACGTACTGTCCTCGGTTTGGGAAGGACACTAGTGTTAACACATACATAAATCCTAGGTACCATTGTCCTCGGACGGGGAAGGACACCAGCGCTAAACCTACGTAATCGATACGTACTGTCCTCGGTTGGGAAGGGCACTTACATAAAACATATGTAAACTTATAATTACTACTATCCTCGGATTGGGAAGGATACTTACGGATACAACTAGTTTAGTAATTTACAACATGGGGAGCCCCCACTAAATGAACATACAAATGGCCTAGTAGTATACGGCATGATTATAAACGAACTTATTACTAAACAACCAACTGTGAACTCGCTCAACTTTGTTGTTGACTCTCTGTTACATGCCTTGCAGATCATTAGGTATCTATGGAGCTTGCATGGGAGTGAAGAGGAGTCGTTGTGGGATATGGACAGCCGTGTGCTATGTTAAACATTTGAAATAGTCAAACTTATGTTGGGTTTACTTATTTATGCTTCCGCTAAACACTTAACTATGTTATGTTTGTGAACTCCTTTCGTATTGATGAATGATTTTTATTTATTTCTTAAAATGTTCAATATGATTGGTGGCTTGATCCTGGTCAGTCACGCCTCCAAGCGGTGATACTCCGCGCGTGGATTTTGGGGGTGTGACAGATTGGTATCAGAGCCATTGGTTATAGTGAACTTGGTTTTAATAAGGGAAAAAGTTTTTGTTAAAACCAGACTATAACCTAAACAGTGCTCAATGATCCACAACGACGCTTCGCTCCACGTGCAAGACTCAACTCTATAGGTAATACTATTCATGATTACATTGCCTACTTGCTAGATTACATAGAACTTTGCTCAGGGTATGCTTAGATGAACGTAACAACTACTATTTGAAACTTTGTATGCTCACACTCTTCTGTCATCCCACACTTGTGTAATGATACGACGCACTTCTCACTCATATTCCCTTTGATATGAAGATCATGGATGAACACATTAACATAACTCAAGCCCAGCTGACGGCTATGATTAACGAACGAGTTGCTGCGGCACTTGCAGCCGCACAAGCAGAAGGTCAGCACTCTCAGCCACCTGTTTGCACCTTCAAGACTTTCATGGACTGTCGTCCTAGCACATTCAGTGGCACGGAAGGAGCAGTAGGCCTCCTCCATTGGTTCGAGAGGCTCGAAACCGACTTTGAGGTGCGTGATTGCCCTGAGTCTCGTAGAGTAAAGTTTGCTACTGGAACACTCGAAGGTGCTGCGTTAACCTGGTGGGAAGCACAGGTTCAGATGTTAGGGCTGGCAGCTGCTAATGCCACCCCCTGGAACGAGTTCAAGGATCTAATTAAGGAAGAATTTTGCAGTCGGGAAGATATCCATGAACTAGAGGTGGAGTTCCTCAACTTACAGATGGCGGGGTCTGAAATTGAGGCTTATACGAAGAGATCAAATGAATTAGCCACATTTTGTCCCACTATGGTAGACCCTCCCACCAAACGCATCGAACTGTATCTCAAGGGCCTAGTGCCAGAAATTCAGAGTCATGTGACCGCAGCTAATCTTGGCACTATCCAGCAAATCACTCGGCTTGCTCATCGCCTCACAGACCAGGCAGTAGAACAAAACAAACTACCAAAACGTGTTAAAGCCGCTACTACATGTGCTTCTAGTGACAACAAACGCAAGTGGGATGGAAACCTGAGCAAGGGATTAATTCCGGTTCAGCCTCTGGCGCAGCAGCAAAAGATAGATGACTATCAGAGTCCCGGTCAGCAGTTTTCTGGTAGTCGTGGGCATAGTGGATATCGAGGAAATCATCCGAAGTGTAACAGATGCAATAGGCACCACAGCGGTCAGTGCAACAAGGGTCGTTGTCAGAGGTGTCTCAAGATAGGTCATGAAGCTAAGGATTGTCGAAGCTCACGTCCTGTAACTCAAGAACAGCAACGGCCGCCTCAATCTCCACAGAATCAGCAGCAACAACAGAGTTTTAAAGAATGTTTTCAGTGTGAGGCTAAAGATCACTACAAGAGACGTTGTCCGCAAATAAACCAGGACCAGACTCAGAACCACGACCATGGAAACAGGGACGACATTGGGGATAGCGTTGGGGGAAACAATGGAAACAATGACGCCGGGCCGCGTGTACGTGATTGGTCGGGGTGACGCAAAAGAACGATCTTAACGTAATAATGGGTAAGTTTCCTCTTGACTACATTTATGTTATTATATTGTTTGATTCGGGTGCGGATACCAGTTATATGTCTTTGAAAGTTAGCCAAATGTTCAAACGTGCACCAACTCCCTTGAACACCAAACATGTCATAGTGTTAGCTAATGGTAAAAGTCTAGAGGCCACACATAGTTCAGGGTTGTAATCTCATCGTCGCTGGTCAGACGTTCTCTATCGACCTCATTCCTATAGTTCTGGGCAGCACCTATAGCCCGCGCACCGTATCGATTAGCTCCAACCGAACTGGAAGAACTGTCAAAGCAACTACAAGAGCTCTTGGATAAGGGCTTTATTCGTCCTAGCTCTTCACCTTGGGGAGCTCCAGTGTTATTCGTGAAAAAGAAGGATGGTACCTTCCGCATGTGCATAGATTACCGCGAACTAAACAAGGTGACCGTAAAGAATCGCTATCCCCTTCCACGAATTGATGATCTATTCGACCAGCTGCAAGGGTCGAGCTTCTACTCTAAGATTGACTTAAGATCGGGCTATCATCAACTGAGGGTCCGAGATGAAGACATCTCCAAGACAGCATTCAGAACTCGTTACGGCCATTACGAGTTTCTGGTCATGCCATTCGGGTTAACAAACGCACCTGCAGTTTTCATGGACCTTATGAACAGAGTGTGTAAGCCCTATTTGGATAAGTTCGTTATTGTTTTCATTGACGACATCCTGATCTATTCGAATAGTCAGGAGGAACACGAGCAACATTTACGACTTATTTTGGAACTCCTTCGAACAGAGCAGTTGTACGCCAAGTTTTCGAAATGCGACTTCTGACTTCGTGAAGTCCACTTTCTAGGCCACGTGATAAACAAGGATGGGATTCATGTTGATCCATCCAAGATAGATTCGATCAAGAACTGGCCTGCACCTCGCACACCAACAGAAATTCGCCAATTCTTGGGTTTGGCAGGTTACTACAGAAGGTTCATCAAAGACTTCTCAAAGATTGCACAGCCGCTTACACTCTTGACACAGAAAGGTGTTACCTATCGTTGGGGTAATATACAAGATTTAGCATTTCAGCACTTAAAGGATAGACTTTGTAGCGCACCTATCCTCTCATTGCCTAAAGGCACAGATGACTTTGTAGTCTACTGCGACGCACCCGTTCAGGGTCTTGGATGTGTGTTGATGCAACGGGATAAAGTCATTGCTTATGCTTCACGTCAACTTAAGATTCACGAGCGGAATTACACTACACACGATTTAGAACTGGGAGCTGTTGTTTTTGCACTCAAGATATGGAGACATTATCTGTACGGTACTAAGTGCATCATCTACACCGATCACAGGAGTCTCGAGCATATTTTCAAGCAGAAAGAGCTAAACATGCGTCAACGTCGATGGGTTGAATTACTGAACGATTATGAATGTGCCATCAAGTATCATCCGGGTAAAGCCAATGTGGTGGCCGATGCTCTCAGTCGAAAGGATACTACACCTAGGCGTGTACGAGCGTTGCAACTCACTATTCAGTCTAGTCTTCCTTCTCAGATACGAAATGCTCAGGTAGAAGCATTGAAACCAGAAAATGTCAAGGCTGAAGCCCTACGCAGTTCCAGACAACAAATGGAACAAAAGGAAGACGGCGCTTACTACGTAACAGGATGCATCTGGGTCCCACTCTATGGTAACTTACGCGGACTTGTAATGGATGAAGCTTATAAGTCTCGTTACTCAGTACATCCTGGATCGGATAAGATGTACCACGACTTAAAAACTACATATTGGTGGCCTAGCATGAAAGCTCATATAGCAACTTACGTTAGCAAGTGTTTGACTTGTGCGAGAGTCAAAGCAGAATATCAGAAACCATCGGGTCTACTCCAACAACCAGAAATACCACAATGGAAATGGGAGCAAATTTCCATGGATTTTGTTACTGGTTTACCTAGATCTCAACGTGGTAACGATACTATTTGGGTGATCGTTGACCGACTCACAAAGTCTGCACATTTCTTGGCAATTAAAGAAACAGACAAGTTCTCTACTCTAGCAGACATTTACTTGAAGGAAGTGGTTTCGAGGCACGGAGTGCCCACATCTATTATTTCTGATCGTGATGCACGTTTCACTTCAGAACTTTGGCAAGCAATGCACAAATCTTTCGGCTCACGGTTAGACATGAGCACAGCTTATCACCCTCAGACGGATGGTCAGTCTGAACGTACTATCCAAACCCTTGAAGAAATGCTTAGGGCATGTGTGATTGATCTTGGCAATAGTTGGGAAAAACATCTGCCACTAGTGGAATTCTCGTATAATAACAGTTATCACGCTAGCATTCAAGCCGCGCCATTTGAAGCATTGTACGGGCGTAAATGCCGGTCACCTCTTTGTTGGGCAGAGGTGGGTGATAGTCAGATCACTGGCCCAGAATTTGTGATAGACACAACGGAAAAGATTGCTCAAATACGACAACGCATGGCGGCAGCTCGTGACCGTCAGAAAGTCTACGCTGATAAAGGTAGGAAACCACTCGAGTTACAAGTTGGTGATCGAGTGCTACTCAAAGTTTCACCCTGGAAGGGTGTAATTCGTTTTGGCAAAAGGGGCAAACTTAATCCGCGATACGTCGGACCATTTGAAGTCATAGAGAAAATAGGCAAAGTGTCCTACAAACTAAACCTGCCCGCAGAACTCAGTGCAATTCACAACGTTTTCCACATGTCGAATCTGAAGAAGTGTCTGTCAGATGAAACATTCATAGTTCCTTTGAAGGAGCTCACTATCGACGAACAGTTGCGATTCGTCGAGGAACCAGTTGAAATCACGGACCGTGATGTTAAGGTCCTCAAACGCACTAGAATACCTTTAGTTCGAGTTCGTTGGAACTCCCGTCGTGGCCCAGAGTTTACCTGGGAACGAGAAGACCAAATGAAACTCAAATATCCCCAGTTGTTCGAAAACAGTACAACCACTACTGAGGCTGAAGCTACTACAGAATTTCGGGACGAAATTCCAAATCAACAGGGGAATGATGTGACACCCCAGGAAAACCAGTAAACTATACAACACAACTAGCTTCCTCAGTAACCACGTGCTAAATTTCGGGACGAAATTTCTTTCAAGTTGGGGATAATGTGACAACCCAAGTTTCAAGTTTTAACTAGGTAAATAATTAAAAGTGTGTTTACATCTGTGTGTAAATAGTTTATTATTAATGTGGTCTGTGACATATTAATGTGCTCTGAGAAATTATTAAACAAACAAAAACAAGCTGCATGTTATCAAGTTGTGCATACTGACAATATGGTTTATAAAACTAATAAACCAAGGGAATTCTTTACAACTTACACCCATGAGTGACCGACACCAGTCAACAAAAACAAGCATCTATGCATGATTAGAAAATGGAGCAGGTAGAGTTATGATTGATGGAACAGTTATAATATTCTCAACCTTTACGTTAAGTTGAATCGACAGAAACCCTTCTAAATCACAGAAATCCTTCCCAACTCTCACTTCTCAACTTCTCTCTCTCTCGTTCTCTTTGAGATCTGAAAGCAACCCTCCTTCAAGTTGAAGCCATATCATTTTGTTTGATCTCTGTGTTCGGTTAGTGAATTACACAGTTAATTATTTACATATCTTAATATATAGTTATGCTGTTTTGATATGCTCTTGAAAGAATAACGTATGATCTGTCCCTTACTTAACTCTATGTGAAACATGATGTTGATCTAATATACTAGGGCTGCTGTGATCGAATAATTATTTAGAGTTCTGTGATTTATCTTATAACTACTGTCGAGCAAACTGCTGATATTGATAATGATATTATCAACAAAAACACTTGGGTTCTAATCGAATGTTTTAACTTCTGTTTGATCGATTGTTCTTACAAATGGTTGAATATGATAAATGATGATTAAGATTTGTTATTGTAACTGATGTTGATGATGAGGATGAGGCGACGAAATCACCCCACCCCCAACGAAATCACCACCACAAATATTAACTGGACGAAATCACATGGGTGATTTCGGCCCAATCATTTTCAGCCCAAACAGTAATAAATAATTAGTTAAATAAGTGTCTTTGGCCCAAGGAGGATTTTATTAAGGCCCAGGAGATTTTGGCCCACATGTTTAACGAAATCCCAAAGGGATTTCGGCCAAGGGTAGTGTTTTCGGCATTAAGGGATTTCGGCACTCATTCATGGTGATTTCGGCACTAATGGTTTTAGTCGAAGGGCCTGTATAGTTTACCTTATTAGTTAAATAATTCTGTTAATTATTTAACCTCGGTTAGTTTAGATAATGCAAATAGTTGGTTAATTTTGTTAGTTTTATCTTTACTCTTAAATGGTTAAATTTAACCTCAGTTAATTATTAATTCTGTTGGTTTATTGATACCTGATAGTTATAAACTCTGTCAGCTTATTAACTGAGTTAAATTTATTAACTCTGTTATGCTTTATTAAATCTGTTAAAATTACAAATATGATAAATTGCTAACAGTATTAAACATGTCAAGTATGTTAAGCTTATTATATGTGATAACTCTGTTAATGTTGATGTAACTCTGTTATTACACAGTGACTACATTAAGGGTGTTAACTCTATTATGTATACTTTTCCTGATCCTGATTAACACCGTTAAGTTTTACCAAGACTGTTGAGTAACTGAGTTAAACAAACTGAGAAAAACCTCTAATGTAAAGCTTGAGTTACATGAATGTGATTTACTGTTTGTGTGATACATAATATTAACTGTCAAACATACTCTGTGATATTGATTGCATGCAAAACCTTACAAACATGTACTGATCAAACATACGTGCATAAATATAGGATTTGACTGATAAATTGTGAGCGTGTAATTCTTAGCATACCGAGCAAACCAAGGTGAGTTCACACTCTTACCAAGGCATGGGATTCCCCGGTGGGTTGGGAATGGGATTTAATGATTACTTGTACTCACATCACTACTAGAATACTTACCACGGTCCTCGGATTGGGAAGGATGCATGTGCCAAAATATACGTAAAACATACGTACTGTCCTCGGTTTGGGAAGGACACTAGTGTTAACACATACATAAATCCTAGGTACCATTGTCCTCGGACGGGGAAGGACACCAGCGCTAAACCTACGTAATCGATACGTACTGTCCTCGGTTGGGAAGGGCACTTACATAAAACATATGTAAACTTATAATTACTACTATCCTCGGATTGGGAAGGATACTTACGGATACAACTAGTTTAGTAATTTACAACATGGGGAGCCCCCACTAAATGAACATACAAATGGCCTAGTAGTATACGGCATGATTATAAACGAACTTATTACTAAACAACCAACTGTGAACTCGCTCAACTTTGTTGTTGACTCTCTGTTACATGCCTTGCAGATCATTAGGTATCTATGGAGCTTGCATGGGAGTGAAGAGGAGTCGTTGTGGGATATGGACAGTCGTGTGCTATGTTAAACATTTGAAATAGTCAAACTTATGTTGGGTTTACTTATTTATGCTTCCGCTAAACACTTAACTATGTTATGTTTGTGAACTCCTTTCGTATTGATGAATGATTTTTATTTATTTCTTAAAATGTTCAATATGATTGGTGGCTTGATCCTGGTCAGTCACGCCTCCAAGCGGTGATACTCCGCGCATGGATTTTGGGGGTGTGACAAACCGGAATCCCTTTGGGTATCAACAGATCATTGGGCAAGACCCCCAACAGTGGTTAGAGAAAATATGTTCCAAAAATGTCCAAACACCCGATCTAACCACTGCCCAACCATCTGAACTTAACCAAGACACTGCTGAGACCCCATCCAAAGCCATATTGGCTTTGGAGACCTTAATAAACTAATCCTTTACTTCATGTGCAGGGAGCTTCTTCATGCTTAGATAGTCTTTGGTATGTAGATAGTGGAGGCTCTAGGCACATGACAGGATGTAGAGCCCTTCTCAAGGATTTCAAAACTCATGGAGGGGGTGATATATCCTTTGGCAATAATAGTAAAGGAAAGGTTATGGGGTCTGGTACTGTTCAGTCTGGTAATGTTAAGTTTGAAAATGTCAATCTAATTGACAATCTAAAATTCAACCTTCTGAGTGTGTCCCAAATGAGTGACAAAGGGTTTGGGTCATTCTTCCCAAAAGATTGTTGTAGGATTGTTGGACCAGAAATGGTTAAAAAGATTGAAGAAATAATAAAAACTGGAAAAACTAAACTTGTTGCTCAAAGAAGTGGCAATGTTTATGTTGTTGATATGTCAAAAGAGTGTCCTAGAGCTAATGCCTGTCTGTTCTCAGCTGCCTCTAACAAAGAGACAGAACTTTGGCACAGGAGACTGGGGCACATAAATCTCAAGACAATAACTGAAATTTCAAAAAATTGTTTGGTAAGAGGCTTACCTCAAAAATTGTTTTCATGTCCTGAGCATTGTGTTTCCTGTTTAAAAGGAAAATAACATAAAAGCTCCTTTAAGTCCATTGAAGAGTCCAAAACAACCCAGTGCTTGCAAATGCTACACATGGATTTGTTTGGCCCAGTTCAAGTCATGAGTCTCAAGAAAAAGAGATATTGTTTAGTTATTATTGATGACTTCTCTAGGTTTACATGGACTTTCTTTTTACACTCAAAAGATGAGACTGCAGGCATTTTGCAAGACTTTGTGACACAGGTTGAAAAGCAATTTGACCTTCCAGTAAAAGTCTTCAGGAGTGACAATGACACAGAATTCAAAAATAAGGAGTTGGATGCCTTCTGTCTGAAGAAAGGGATTGTAAGGCAGTACAGCATCCCTAGAACACCAGAGCAAAATGGGGTAGTTAAAAGAAAGAACAGAACTTTGATTGAGGCTGCCAGATCCATGCTTGCTGATTCAGGTTTGGCATTAACTTTTTGGGCAGAGGCAGTAAACAGTGCTTGCTATGTCCAAAACAGAGTTTTAATAAACCCCAGGCACAAAAAGACTGCCTATGAAATTCTGTATAAAATCAAACCACTGATCTCATACTTCAAGGTATTTGGCTGCCCATGCTTTATTTTGAACTTAAAAGATTCCATCTCAAAATTTGTAGCCAAAGTAGATTGTGGTTATCATCTGGGATACTCAACCACTGCCAAGGCCTACAAAGTGTTTAATACACGGATCAAAGCAGTGGAGGAGACCTTAAATGTAAAGTTCAATGAACTTTCATCAATGAAAATCACAGCAAATCCTGCAGATTTGTTTGATCTTGATAAATTCACTTTTGAAAAATACTGCTGTCAAGACTAACAGTGCAGGTCCCATCAGAGGAATTCATCACCAGACTATGGGTATGAAATCATCATCCCTCAAAAGTCTGCCACAATGGGAAAGGCATCAGTTGTTCAAAACAACTGTCAAAGCTCAACCACTGCTACCTTAACAGTTGTTGACCAAAGTAGCCCATCAACCACTGCTTCCACATCATCAAACACTGCTGATAAAAGTCCCCAAACAGTGGATAAAAGTCAGCATGTGTCCTCACCATTACCTCCTATTCCACCTCCTTTTGAAGCACTGCTGGGTCATCAAAGTCACCAGCAGTGGTTAGATCAGATGATACACATTTGCAGCCTTCACCAACAAATGCCATCATACCATACCAAGGAGATTTAATCTTCTTGAGATCTCACCCACCTGATCAAATTATTGGCAAACATCAATGAAGGGGTGCTCACAAGAAGCCAAACCCAAAAACATTTGTCTTTTTGCTGGCTTTCTATCACTCCATCAGCCAGTCAAGTACCAAGATGCACTGAAAGACAACAGCTGGGTAGTAGAAGCCATGCAAGAAGAGCTCCAACAGTTTAAAGACAACAAGTATGGAGCTTGTAACCATTGCCAAGAAGATGTAAGTCCCATTCGCACAAAATGGGTCTTCAAAAAACAAAAACTGACCGAAAGGGGCATTGTTGTCAAGAATAAAGCCAGGCTTGTGGTTCAAGGTTACAGAACAGGAAGAGGGGATTGATTATGATGAAACATTTCCCTTGTAGCAAGATTGGAAGCTATAAGACTGTTCCTGCCTTTGCTTGTCAACCACAACATGAAGGTGTTCCAAATGGATATCAAAAGTGCTTTCCTCTATGGTACAATTCAAGAAGAGGTGTATGTATATCAACCTCCAAGTTTT